>JAWHQI010000175.1:2850000-4335277 GCA_033032865.1 Dactylorhiza incarnata | reverse complement strand
ACCTGACATTATGTTTGCAACTTGCATATGTGCTAGATTTCAGGTTGATCCAAAGGAATCCCATCTCACCTCTGTAAAAAGGATTCTTAGATACCTAAAGGGAACTTCTGAACTAAGTCTATGGTATTCAGCAGAAACCAACTTTGAATTAATAGGTTTCTCAGATGCAGACTATGCTGGATGTAGGGTTGATAGAAAAAGCACATCTGGCACTTGCCAATTCCTAGGTGACAGATTAATCTCATGGTTTAGTAAGAAACAAACCTCAGTCTCAACCTCAACAGCTGAAGCTGAATATATAGTTGCTGGGAGCTGTTGTTCACAAATCTTGTGGATGCAAAATCAGCTTCTTGACTACAAACTGGAAGTCAATAACTCTAAGATTTATTGTGATAGCTCTAGTGCTATATCTATAGCATCTAACCCAGTCCTTCATAGTAGAACCAAACACATAAAGATCAGACATCACTTCCTTAGAGACAATGTAGAAAAAGGTAAGATAACCTTAGAATATATACCCACAGAAAGTCAAAGAGCAGACATTTTTACAAAACCCTTGGATGAAACCAAGCACAACTACTTCATAAACACCTTAGGAATGCTTGATGGAAGCTTGTAAACACCATTGTTAGGGAACTCTAAAGAAATCAGACAATCTAAGAAATTTTCTTGCAGATACGTCGAATACATATCGACGCTCCGTCGAGACAAACTCGGCGCTGACACCGATTTCCATCAGACAAAGTTACGTCGATCCTTTATCGACGCACCATTGAATTCATATCGACGCAAGACTATGATCACATCGATAGAACTCCAGGCTGGCCAATCTCCACGGAGCGCCGACTCTATATCGACGCAAACGTCGACATCCATTCGACGTAACGACGACTTCAAGTTAAAATTAGAATCAAATCCTTACTTCCTCTTCTGACGATTGGATTACCTTGATTTCTGTTTCCTTTCTTGACGTTTCATCTTCTTTAAATAATACTTCTTATTTCATAACATATACCTTTCTGAACCCGCCAAAACTTTGTCTTCTACCTCTCTCTCTTTCTGCTTCAATGGCGCCCACTCCTGGTCAATCTGCCCTTATCAAAGCGATGAACGATGCTCTGGAAAATCTTCTCAATGACTTCCAGACACGTCTAACCAACTTCTCCAATGAATGTGCCAATTTGATCACCACCTGTGAAGCCAAATTGGCACCCTATCTGCCTCTCTTCCTGAGCTTCATGCTCTTCTTCGAGAAGAACCTCTGTCGCCGCAAAGGTTTACATCCTTCCTGAAAGATATAAACTAGGGGGAGAGTTGCTCCAGAAACCCCTCTTGCCAAGTCTTTGATCTCACTTAAAGCTCAGGTTTAACTCTCTTCTCTCCAACTCTAAGTATTCTCTCTAACTATTACTCCAATTCCATTATAGGCTCCACTCCTCTCAAATCACTCTGACTACACCTTCATCAAACATTTTGGTGAATCCTCCTCTTACAACACTGAAGGGGAGCATGCCGTGGATTCAACATTCAGAATTGATGACCCATATAACCAGGGGGAGATTCCTGTAGTAAAGAACCCAGAAATCCAGGGGGAGGAAGAAGCAGTCACCTCTGATGATTGGAATGGACAGATGTGGATTGATGCACCCTTATGTGAGGAGGAACTTCAACATCACTCCCCTGGCTTCTCTGCCAGTTACATCAAGCTGAAGACACCTCTACTTGAGGACATCCCTACAAAAAAGCTTGGAGGAGACAATCATCCCTCAGCAGAGATCATTCTACCTGAAGTCATTCTGGCTTCTATTGCAGAACAGACTCCTCTTCTTGATATAGTTCCCTCTCCACCCAAAGAGAAAACTCATTCTCCTTCATCTCCACCTCTACCTCTACCTCCACTTCAACCTTCTTCTCTACCTCCTCTGCTACCTCTACCTCCACAAGTAGCAAGACTCTCTAAACAGATCCTACCTAGGCAAAGTCCAGGAGGACAGATGAAAAGGAAAAGAGAAGCCATTCCCTACTGGCAAAACTTCTCCAAAGAAGAAAGGAGAGAGTATGCAAAAGAAAGGAAGTATAGAAAAGCATGCGAGGAAATAAAAAGATTTGAAAAGATGCCTATTATCACTCCTAACAGCCCTGTGAAGGAGTACCATGACCCTGACATGGAAAAGAGGCATGAAGAGATACGAGAAAGAGAACTGTATGAATATGAAGCAGCTAGGAAAGAAGTGGAAGATAAAAGGAATGCGTGGATAGAAAAGTTCAACAAGGGAATGACTAAAGAACAAATTCTTGCTGAATCTTCTATCAGAATTCCAAAGAAGTTGTTTGATATTGAAGCTTATCAAAAGAAAAACCCTCAGGCAGGGATCATTCTAGAAAAAGGTCAAAAACACAAGAAGGGTGTAGGGTGTACAGAAGATACTTACATTCCCTACAAGAAGCCCAACAGACCTGTAAAATTAGACAAATGGCATGCCTCACCCTGGAAAGGGAAAGGAAAAATGGCTGACATTCCTGAGAAGCAGCAATCAGAAAAGAAAACAAAATATAGGCCCAAGGTTGATAACAAGGGACCACCTGAGATCAAGCCTACTGAAAAGAAAGTTCAAAACATTACAATTGAGATGATTGATGAAAAGACAGCAATCATCATCAGCAAAGGCTACTCCATAAATGACACAATCCCTGATGGTGATAAACTATTGGAAAAACTGCATACAATCATCAGGAATGTCCAGGAACGACCTGATAGAGCCAGGGGCTACATTTTTGATGCTATTGAAAACTTATCTAGGAAACTTTATTCTGCTTTTGTCAACTTCATGTACAAAAAGAAGTTTCTGGTTTAATTCTTGTGAAAGACAAATAGTTGTCATATGCTTTCTTATTCTAATTTCTCTTCTGATTATTTAATATATTTCTTATCTTTACAAATGCTGTGCTGGGTTATTTATATGCTAGTACAATTTTCCTCTAAATAGGGTTAAGACAAATATGGGGAGATTGTTGGGAAAATGATTTCTCTTAACCCCTGAAAAAGAGTTAAATATGAATTCTAAGAAAGGAAAACCAAGGTTAAGTCAATATGCGTCCAATAGTATTCGACGCAACGTCGAAGTTGTATCGACGTTCCTTTCAGAATGAGTCGAAGTAGCTCCAAGCAGAATTCGACGTATCCTATGTCGACGTAGCTCTGACTTCTAGTCGACGTATCTTGAGAAGTCGACGCACCCTAGTCAACGCACCTTCCTTATTCTCCTCTCGACGCTCTGCCAGGATGAATTCGACGCCTACGTCGAATAGTAAACGACGCACGTCGATTTATATGATTAATTCAAAAATCGCCAGATCTCTTTCCCTCTTTTATAGATCTGATTTATATGGAATCAATTTATTTTTTATAGCCGTTCTGAATCATTCTTTCCTCTAATAGATTCTTAACTAAATTGATTAGATCCTTTATGGACATTATTTGAAATCAGATTGAATACTTTCCTTCTATGGATATAACTGTTATGGAAATTTCTCTTTCTTTCTAATACTCTACCTGCTAATTGATTACTCTCCTATAGTGTTATTTTAATGAACAGAGCTATAAATAACTAAGGAGGTCGGCAGAGAAAGGTAACAAGTGATTCACCATTTTTACATTTGAAAAAGAGGAAGAGCTCCCAAGTGAAAAGAGTAAATTGAGAAATGGTGCTGCAGCAAAGAACAAGCTTCCTTCTCCTTCTCATTCTGAAGCCATACTGCTGCAAAATTCTGAAAAGCTTACAATCTCCTTCTCACTATAGAAGGGAGATTTCATTCACTACTTCTTGTGCTTTCAATCTTCTTGCTAGGAAGAAGATTCCTTCTTGTCTTGATATTATCTCTCTTTCTTCCTTACCTTTATTTTCACATATTGTAAAAGAGTTTTTAGAATCTCTCTTCAAAAAATTCAGTTGTACTGGTTCAAAGAGTCTCCTTTTCAAAAGACTCAGTTGGTTCTAAGAGTCTCCTTGTCAAAAGACTCAGGGTGGTTCTAAGAGTCTCCTTATCAAAAGACTCAGTACAAGATAGTGAATTTCCTACCAAGGGGGTAGAAGAGTGGACTACCCAAAGTTTGGGGAACCACTATATCTCTTTGTGTTGTGCTGTGATTTTTCTTATTGCATTTATTTTTCTTTACTTGTTTAATTCTTGTTGGTGTGTGTGGGAAGCTCTAATCTGTGATCATACACATATATATATATATATTAACTTTGCACAAAATATTTTTAATCTCTATTCACCCCCCCTCTAGAGAATTCTAGTGAGGTTAACTGTGCACTTTCATAATCTATTACTTCTTCCTGTGAGTATCCTTGAGCTACTAATCTAGCTTTGTTTCTCACAATATTGCCATATGCATCTAGCTTGTTCTATAGACCCATTCAGTTCCAATGACTGGATGATTCTTTGGTCTAGGAACCAATTCCCAAATTTTGTTTGTCTCAAACTGATTGAGCTCCTCTTGCATAGCAATGATCCAGTTGGGATCTTGTTCTGCATCTTGTAGGGATTGAGGTTCAATTTGAGAGAGAAAACAAGTGTGCATCATATTCTGATTTGCCTGATGCCTTATTTGCACACCTGCTGAAATATCACCAATAATTTGAGATATTGGATGATCTCAAATTGTGATGTGATCAACAGTTGGAGTGGGTTCAACAATGATTTCCACTTGGGGAATTTGTTCAGCTGTGATATCCTGTGGAAGATGTTCTGCTGTTATCTGATTTGAACTGTCAGCAAAATCTGGATGATTTTCTTCTTCACTTTCTTCAGCATTCTGCTGTACAGGATTCAGAGATCCTTCCTTCTGTTGAGCTAATTGATCTAGCTGCTCACATAGTGTAGGTACCTGCAAATTTCCTATGGTAGAAGAATTCTTCTCCTTGTAAAACATATTAGTTCATCAAAGGAAACATGCATAGATTCTTCAATTTTAAGAGAAGATTTGTTATAAATCCTATATGCCTTGTTGATTAAAGAATAGCCTAAGAAAATTCCTTCTTCAGATTTTGGTTCAAATTTCCTAAGGTATTTTTTATCATTATTGTGAACAAAATATTTACAACCAAATGCTCTAAAATAGTTAACTTTAGGTTTCTTCCCTTTAAGTAACTCATAAGGAGTCTTACCCTTAAGTTTGTGTATCAAACTTCTATTCAACACATAGTTTGCTGTGCTAACAACCTCTGCCCCAAAAGATAGGGGCAAATTAGCATCTGCAAGTAATGTTCTTGCTGATTCAATTAGAGTTCTATTTTTCCTTTCAACTACCCCATTTTGTTGAGGAGTTCTAGGACCTGAGAAGCAATGCCTGATACCTTCCTTCTCACAGAATTCTTGCATGAGAAGAGACTCAAACTCAGTGCCATGATCACTTCTGATCAATGCAATATGAGTAGAGTACTCAATCTTTATGCTCTTAAGAAAGTCTGTAAGAACTTTAAAGTTATCTGACTTTTCTCTCAAAAAGAACAACCAAGTGAATCTAGAGAAGTCATCTACAATAACTAGAGTGTAAGACTTCCCCCCTAAACTCTTCGTTGCAATAGGTCCAAAAAGGTCCATATGTAGCAAATATAAGATTCTAGGTGAATCACTTTTAGATAATGATTTAAAGCTACTTTTAGTTTGCTTGCCTAGTTGACATGCCCTACGAAGACCTTCTTTCTTATATGAACCTAAAGGTAAACCTCTAACAAGATTGTCCTTAGATAATTTAGCAATGGTCCTAAGGTTTACATGTCCTAATCTCTTATGCCAAAGTTCACTAGGTTTGCTTAATTCATTAAATAAACAGATTTCTGATTTAAATGAATTGAAATTTACTAAATAAATATTACCTTGCCTAATACCTGATAAAATAATAATATTATCAGAAGAATTAATAAGACATTTTAATTTATTAAAAGTAACCTGGTACCCTTCATCACATAATTGACTTATGCTGATGAGGTTGTGCTTCAGTCCCTTGACATAAGCTACCTCTTTGAAGGTGACTTCTCCAACCTTGACTTTTCCATAGCCTTTTGTTTGTCCACAGTTGGAGTCTCCAAATATTACTTTGGGTCCATGCTTTGCCTTGTAGTTGTTCAGGTTGGCCTTGTTTCCTGTCATATGCTTTGAACAGCCACTATCCAAATACCATTTTTCATTTATTCTTGGACAGCTGTGTACCTGCAAAAACAGAAAACCAATCTATTTGTTCCTGACCCAGACTACCTTGGGTCTTTATGAATTACCACAAAAATCTGAAATAAAAGACATTTCAGGTTGGTCCTTGTAACCTTGTGGATGATATCTCCTTGGAGGTATTATCCATTCAGTGACAGGATTCTTAGAATGTGAAGAATAAGAATTGTTCAAATTTGCTGTATAGTTTCTGTTCGACGAACTGGGCTGAGTTCGTCGAGCACCGTTCGATGAATGACTGAGATTTCGTCGAGCGCCGTTCATATAATGACTATATTGAAAATCTGTCTTCAGAGTTCGTCGAGCTCCGTTCGACGAAGTGGATACATTTCGTCGATCTCCGTTCGACGAATTCTACTGTATTCTGCTATTCTCGACAGTCTTACTTGAAATGTTTTTATTTATTCCTACAACCTCTTTGCTCTTAGCATAGATGAATTTTATAGGTGTAGATAATATGTTCTTCTTAATCAAATGTGGCTCAATTGATGAAGCACCCAAGTCTAGTTTGCTATTAAGTCTAGCATTTACTGTGCTTGTAATGTCCATCAGTTTGATGCTTCTCCCATTTAGGGATTCTTCAAATTTCTTGGCCTCAGAAAGTTTATTCTCAATGAGAATAATTTGTTCTCTAGAGGCAGCCAAATCTTTCTTAAGATTAGCATTCTCTTCACTTAAATTATTCATTTCAGCTAGCTTATGTCTGAGTGAGATTATTTCTTTCTCAGATTTAATTAAGTCTAAGCAAAGAACCTTGAATTCATCTTTGAATCCAACTGAATTGAATTCAAAGTTAGATATTACCTGATCAACATCATCTTCTGCTTCTGATTCTGATTCTTCTTCATCAGAATTGTTGGCTGAGGCATTGATTGCCATCATGCAGAAGTTCTTCTCTTCTTCATTATCTTCATCATCACTGGATGATGATGCATTTCCTGACTCACTGCCTGAGTCATAAATGGCCATCAAGCATTGGTCATTTTCTTTTGATTCTTCTTCATCATCTGAAGAACTGGATGACTGTTCTGATTCAGTTTCACTCCAAGTTTCTGCTACAAATCCCATTCCCTTCTTTTTGTGCTTGTGGGAGGAAGACTTGATGGAGTGTCTTCTTTCCTCTTTTTCAATTCTCTTCTCCTTCTTCTAATTTTCTGGACAATCTGGCAGAATATGTCCAGGTTTCCTGCAGCCATAACAAACAATATCTTTAGAATTTGACTTGTCATACCTTGGCTTTTCCCTTGTTCTGGAGTCCTTCTTTCTGAAATCCTTCTTGGCCATTTTGTAGAACCTTTTGGTTAGAAGGTTCATGAACTCCTCATCTCTTGGAGTTTTTTCTTCTTCTTCAGCTGCTTTGAAAGCTATGTTCTTTTCTCTCTTTATTGCTGGAGATGAAGTTGATTGCTCATCTTCCCTCGATTTGATGAGCTGCTCATAGGATTTGAGCTTGCCCAACAATGTTTCAGTAGTAATCTCATTGAGGCTTCTGGCTTCCTTGATTGGCCAGATCCTAGAATCCCATGTGCTGGGGAAGCACATTAAGATCTTGTCATTGATCTCAATGATAGAGATCACTTTATCCAAGGTCTTCAGCTCATTTATTATGAGGATGAGTCTATTATACATATCATCCACACTTTCAGATTCTCCCTTTTGAAGTTCTCATATTGAGAAATGAGATGGGACCTTCTGTCCTTCCTTTCATCAGCAGATCCCTCAACCATATTGTTGAGAGAAATCCATATTTCTCTTGCTGAGGTGCATTCCACCACTCTCTGAAAAATGTCATCAGACATTATTTGAGCCAGAATGTTCATGGCTTTTGCATCAGCACTCCTTTGCTTTTTTTGGGCTTCAGTACATTCAGGAGATGGATCAGTATTGTTGGCAGTTGTGGTTTGAGCACTAGTTGTTGCTGTGGGAGCTGGAGGTCCTGTCAAAATCACATTGAATATTTCTTCATCAATAGAGTTCATATATAACCTAATCCTTGCTTTCCATAATGCAAACTTACTGAGATTGCACATAGGAGGTCTTGTGCTAGAATACTCTTTGTTTTGTGCCATGAGTTTTTAAACAAAAATAAATAAGATAAAAACTCTGAAAGAATTTAAGATCAAATTGATCTTTGTGATTCAGGTGTTAGCCTGCAAAGAATCAACAGCCCTCTGATACCAATTGAAAGTCAATTGATATGCTCTGATACCAATTGAAAGTGAAGGTTAGATCTTAAATTAACTCTAGAGGGGGGGGGGGGGGGGGGGGGGGGGGGGGGGGTGAATAGAGTTTAAAAACTTTTCCCTTAGTTTTATAGCGGAATTAAAATAGTGATATATTTATGTATGTGTATAGAGTAAGTGATTTATAAAAACTAAATAAAGAAATCAACACAACAACAAAACACAGAAATTCACAGCATAGAAGACACAAGGAGCTATAGTAGTTCCCTAATAAACCTGTGCACGTCTACTCTTCTACCAACCTTGGTAGGAATCCAATAGGATTTTTGATCAGGTGCCCTCACACCAAGGGTTTTTTGTTCAGGTGTCCACACATCACAGAGCTTTTGATCAGGTGCTCAAAACCAACTAGATTTTTTGATCAGGTGTCTTGCCACCAATGGGGTAAACTTTTGAAGGGAGTTTTAACCCTATACAAGATGGGATAGAGAGGGGTTTAGATGTTCTTCTCTGTCAAGATGCTGAGAGAAGACTCTAGTAGATGTATGTTGAAAAACTCCTCTGTCTGATATAAAATGTTTGACAGTTGATTTGCTGGAGTTTTTTCTTGAAAGAAACGATCTTCCTGTATCTGATTAATCTGAGAGAACGAGAATGCTTCTCAGATTGTTTATTGCTCTTTGGAGATCTGTGCTTACAGCTGATGACTGAGAGAGGTGTCGATGATGTTCTCAGTAAATGAATGCTGCTAAAGGAAGAAGAAGATCTGTCTAAACTTTTTCTGTTCTTCTTTCTTCTTGTAGATTTTTCTTTCTTGATCTGATTCTTGCAACAGAAATACTGAGAGGTGGTGTTGAAGATGTTCTCAGAAAAATATGTGCTGCTAGAGGAGGAAGAAGAAGATCTGTTAGCTTTTGTTTCTTCTGTTCTTCCTTTCTCCTTTTCTTCCTTTCTTTTTCTCTGTACAGCAATGTGTTATGTTCTGTGTATTTCTTGTCGTGAAGACTGTGTAATGATAATCTGTATATCTTCTTCTCCTTTTCTCTTTACAAATCTCTGACAGACATTAATTGCAGATCCCTTATATTAAGGAATAAATATATCTGAAAAGATATTTTGAAAACACAAATCTACTGCGCCGTTTATCTCTTTCCTTTTCCACGAAATGTACTTTTCCGAGGAATGTCAATGGCTATAATCTTGGAATAAGAAAAGTAAATATATTTTCCTTACTTGATCTGATAGAAAGAGCTGTTGCTGCAGTTGATCTGAGTTCAGAGAATGAAATGATATAATCTTTCTGAAGTAAATCTGAACTTAAGTAAGAATTCTTCGATCTGAGTAAAATTCGCCGATCTCAATATATTTCGTCGAGCGCAGATTCATCGACCTCAAGATTTTCGTCGAACACAAAATTTACTTCGTCGACCTCAATTGAATCTCGCTGGAATAATTAATTTTGTTGAGCTGCGAAGAACTTTTGTCGATCTGAAGGTGTTCGTCGAACTCAGACTGGAGTTCGTCGAACGGAAGGATTCATCGACCGCTGTGCCTAAATAAATTCGTCGACCGCTTAATATAATTAGTCGAGCGCTGCACTTAGACAAATTATTTGACCGCTGAGACGGGTTCGTTGACCGCTGAGAACAAGTCTGTTCGTCGACTGCAGAGCGCCGTTCGTCAAACACAGAGAGCTTGCCGTTCATCAAACGCAGAGAACATGCCGTTCATCGAACGTAAAGAGCTTGCCATTCGTCGAACGCAGAGAGCTTGCCGTTCGTCGAACGCAGAGAGCTTGCCGTTCGTCTAACGCAGAGAGCTTGCCGTTCGTCAAACGCAGATAGCCGTTCATCGAATGCAGTGTGGAGTTCGTCGAACGCAGAATCTGAATGAATTCTTGAGTTCTAACAGCCTAAACTCTTGACCCATAAACTATACATTGGGGTCAACTTGATCCTAGTCAACATATAGTGATCTTAGCCCAAATCAGAAATAGGGTTGTTCCAACAAGGAAGAAAGATGCTGAAGCACTTTTCAAGATCAAGCAAGAGCCAGGGGAGTCACTGGCTTACTATGTTGACCGGTTCCAGGAGGAGGTTCTCCTCACCCAAGAGGTGCCAGGCTACACCCTCTAGCTCACTTTTATCGTGGGGCAGCAGTGGGGATTCTTCAAGATGGACCTCAAGAGGAGAGCTCCTTCGTCTTTTTTGGGAAGTTAATGGAAAGGTTGGCGGAAGAAGTTGAGAGTGAGGAGGCCAACCCAGAGTTTGCAAGAAGGTTGGCCAAGCTGAGTGAGCCAAAGGCGAGGCAGCAAGGGAGGAGGGTAGAGTCTCCCGAGAGGAGGTTCGACCAAGAGGAGGACAACCTCCAGGGGTAGGGACCCGACCTCCCACGGTGGAGGCAGGGACCGAAGGCACCCTCTCTGTCACAACCCGCATTTTCTCCGAATTTAAGAATATCAGAGTAAGAGAAAATACACGTCATGATGCCACGTCATACAGGAGACAACTGTAGACGCTCAGGCGGGAACCTATTACTTAACTAAACAAACTTGATTATGTGATAAGTCATCATTTGAAATCATATATCAGGGGTTTCGAGATAAGAACTGTGTCTCTCAGTTCGTGGATCAACTAGTCCACCGAGAAAGTATATATAATTGCAGCGGAAAGTACTTAATTTAGTTTACTTAAAGTCCTACATGTATGCAAACGACGGAGCATGAAATAAATGATATGCACATAACTAGGCGTACTGTAAGGGTAGAAAATACCTTTAGGCGACTTTTAAAGTTAAGGGTTTCAGTTAGAAAGAATGCAATGAGAATGAGGAAAAATCATTTTATAACTATAGTGCACCTAGCATAAATCATTCCCAGAGGGTAAGGTACACAAGATCTAAAAGTAGTGGCATAATCTGGCAAATAATCTATAAAGTATAAAAAAGGGCACAATGGGCGTCAACAACATGACACTAACCCATTGGCACTAACTAGTATGTCTGAGCACAAGAAGCAACTAAAAACAACTACCTCGCAACAGCGGGGTGAGCAGCTACCAACTCTGAACTCCAGGCAACACCACTAGCCGCTACGGCTCTGAACTTGAGGCATTCAATAAAACAAAGAACGCCTCAGCAAGGAGTTGCAAGTGGCAGAAGATTAGCAGAAAAACGAACAAGGCATAAGGGGTACCAACCCAAGCCAAAATTTACCGAAAGAGAGCTCCAACAAAGAACCAACAAGCATCAAGTGCACTATATACCAAAAGAGGAACAAACATGTTCATTTATTTAGTTTCATCAATTAAAGAGACTGATCAGCTCAAATTATACGGGAGCGGTTAACTACCTCCGCTACCCAAAGCCCAAAACCAGGTGGGGGTACCACTAGACCCTACCACCCAAACACGACTACCGTGCAAGGCTATAACATTTTCCCCCACTGTCTCCCAAACACAACTACTGTGTAAGGCTAAAGGCAGTAGTTCTTATTACTTAAATTTTACTTAAACACGGGACGCTGCCCGAAAGAAAATCACTGGAAGGACCTAAGAATTAGGGTCAAGGCAAAGTACACCTCGATCAATATGAATCATAAGAGTAACTCAAATGTCAACAGACCACAACGAGTAGAAAGAAGTTCAAACGGGAGGAATTCGAGATCTTGTTGCTGTTTGAATTCGTCGGAATTCGTCGGGATTACACGGAATGTCCCGTGACATCTCGACGAATGGACACAGAAAAAATCTTTAACCTGATTCGTCGGAATTCCACGGAATTCGTCGGAATTCGTCGGGATTACACGGAATGTCCCGTGAAATCTCGACGAATGGACACAGAAAAATCTCTAACTTGATTCGTCGGAATTCCACGGAATTCGTCGGAATTCGTCGGGATTACACGGAATGTCCCGTGAAATCTCGACGAATGGACACAGAAAAAATCTCTAACTTGATTCGTCGGAATTCCACGGAATTCGTCGGAATTCGTCGGAATTCGTCGGAATTCGTCGGGATTACACGGAATGTCCCGTGAAATCTCGACGAATTGACACAGAATCCCCTATTCTGCTGTGTGGCCAGCGGATAGCGATTCTCCTAGAAGCTATTTATCCTTTGGGTATAGATAGGACGGTTTTCTCCAGGGAACAACTACCCGATTCATAGCAAAGGAAGAATAATCAAGGAAGCTTACATTAACACTCCAAAACTTAAGTTAAACCGAGCGACATGAAATCGACACGAGCGAAACAATACTTCAAGAACAGAAAGAGAAGGAGGAGGAAGCCACTTGCCTTAACCTTGCAAACTCGAAGAACTTTGCTCCGGAAGCTATGGTTCGGCTAGGAAAACACACGAGCACCGATTCCTGAAACTTTTCGGGTCGAAAGAAGGGGTTAGGTCACTACCCTAACTCCAAAAATTCCACAGAACGGGAAAAGCTTACCGCTAGAACGAAGATCTCGCCGAGAGCTTTCCAAATCTTCCCTCCAAACGCGATTCCGACTACTACAGCCCTAGAAATCGCCGATCGAACGCTCCTCGAAGCTCCGCACTCGCCCTTTCGCTCGGCGGCTGATTTGATCGAGGGAGGAAGAAGATGAATAGGAGGAGGAGATTTTAGGCTTATATATATAACCCTAAATTATTATTTAATTAATAAATAAATTCCCCAATTTACTTAACTGCGAGGGCGACCGAAACACCTCAGATTTCTACGAAATTCGCACCTTAACTAAAACACGGTGTTACGAATCCAACGGCGAAGTCAGAATTTAATTCCGACGGGCCAAACTCGGGCTAAAGCCTCCCGAAGCTAAAAATCTTGAAATCCACTCAAAATCTTCACTTTAACTCGAAACGACGCGAAATCTCGCATGCTTGACCTAAATCACAAGATTTAACTAAGCTAAAACTCGAAACACTACCAGACGAGCTGACATAACGCCCTTACGCCAAAATTACGTCACAGAGGGTACGTAAAATAATTAACGAAAATCAGGGGCGTTACAGTCACTCCCCCTAAAAGGAAGTTTCGTCCCGAAACTTGAAATCCAAGGATCAAGAAAGATACAGAAACAATTCTAAGGATACAGAAAAGAAGACTTACCCGAAGTCTAAGAGAAGAGGCTAGGATGAGTCTCTCTCATAGCAGACTCCAATTCCCAAGTTGCGCTTTCGACACCCTGATTCTTCCAAAGAACCTTAACCATTGGGATCGTCTTCCTTCGCAACACACGCTTCTGAGTCTCCAAGATTCGGACAGGCTCTTCGACATACGAAAGATTGGGTTGCAAAACTGGCACCGAATCAAGAACAAGCCGATCGCTACGCAAACACTTCCTCAGCTGGCTCACGTGGAACACATCGTGAACATTAGGAAGGGAAGCAGCCAAATTCAATCTATACGCTGACACTCCGATGCGCTCAACAATCTGAAAAGGTCCCACATACCGGGGATCCAACTTGTGGTTCCTTCCAAACCTCTTAACACCAGGCATCGGAGAAACTTTCAAAAACACACTGTCTCCAACGGCAAACTCTAAATCCACCCTTCTTCGATTCGCATACTTCTCATACCGCTCCTGAGCAATACGGAGCTTCTCGCGGATATGAGTCACAGCGACACTCATCTCTTCCAAAGCCTCTGGGCCTAGCAAGGGACTCTCACCAACCTCGGCCCAAAACAACGGAGTCCGACAATGCCTCCCATACAGAGCCTCAAACGGGGCCATTTGTAGGCTTTCCTGATAACTGTTGTTATACGCAAACTCCATCAATCCAAGCCGCTTATCCCAAGCTCCACCATGATCTAAGATATAGCACCTTATCATATCTTCCAAGATCTGATTAACTCTTTCTGTCTGACCATTGGTCTGGGGATGATAAGCGGTAGAGTACCTAAGGTCCGTACCCAAGGCTCCCTGCAAACTCTGCCAGAAACGAGACGTGTACCTCGAGTCTCGGTCTGACACAATGCTCACAGGCACACCATGCAATCTGATAACTTCATCCAAATACAGTTCTGCTATTTTCTCCATCGAGTATCCAATCTTAAAGGGCACAAAGTGAGCACACTTTGTCAAGCGATCTACTATAACCCACACCGAGTCATGACCACCGGGAGATCTCGGCAAACCGGTAATGAAGTCCATCGAAATACTCTCCCACTTCCAGCTTGGAATATCTAACGGGTTCAACTTACCTCCAGGCCTCTTATGATCTGCTTTCACGCGCTGACAAGTTAAACATTCAGACACATACTTCGCTATATCATTCTTCATACCCGACCACCAAACGATCTGCTTCAGATCTTTATACATTTT
This sequence comes from Dactylorhiza incarnata, assembly GCA_033032865.1. Classification (NCBI taxonomy): domain Eukaryota; kingdom Viridiplantae; phylum Streptophyta; class Magnoliopsida; order Asparagales; family Orchidaceae; genus Dactylorhiza; species Dactylorhiza incarnata. The sequence continues at coordinate 4,320,538 of JAWHQI010000175.1, read as the reverse complement.
CGTGGAACCAGGATGATAGGAAACACTAGAATCATGCGCCTCGCTACAGATCTTTGTCCGAATTTCTTCCAACGCGGGGACGCAATATCTACCTCGGTATCTCAAAGTATCCTTATCATCGATTGAAAAATCTGGCAATTCTCCTCTTTCAGTTCTACTTCGAAGATGCTGCAAGTCAGGATCTTCCTTCTGATGCAGCCTAGTAAGGGCAATCCAAGAAGGCTCTTCAACCTCTAAGCTCGAAGGTGCGGAACAACTACCGACTGAGATATCCATCAACATAAACTCCTCCACTAAGGACTGCACTGAGAGATTGAAGATATGCGCGGTCTTCCGGCTCAGGGCATCGGCCACCACATTAGCCTTACCCGGATGGTACAGAATATCTACTTCATAATCCGCCACATACTCCAACCACCTCCGCTGGCGCAGATTCAGCTCCTTCTGGGTGAAGACATACTTCAGACTTTTATGATCCGTGAAAATCTTGCATGACACTCCATATAACAGGTGTCTCCAAAGCTTCAAAGCATAGATCACTGCGGCGAATTCTAAGTCATGCGTAGGGTAATTCTTTTCATGAACTTTCAATTGTCTAGACCCATACGCAATCACCTTCCCTTCCTGCATCAACACACATCCCAGTCCAATGTGAGATGCGTCTACATAAACTGCATACTCGACTCCTTCGATCGGCAAGGCCAACACTGGAGCACTACACAAACGCCTCTTCAATTCCTGGAAGGCCTCTTCGCACTTATCGCTCCACACAAAAGCAGTATTCTTCTGGGTAAGCTTAGTCAAGGGTGCGGACAGCACTGAAAATCCTTGGACAAATCTCCTGTAGTACCCGGCCAACCCTAAGAAACTCCTTATCTCCTTAGGCGTCGAAGGCGTCTTCCAATCCAATACGGCAGAAATTTTAGCGGGGTCTACCGTAATTCCATCTTTGTTCACCACATGACCCAGGAAGGATACCTGAGAAAGCCAGAATTCGCACTTGCTCAGCTTCGCATACAACTTGTGCTCTCTAAGAGTAGACAACACTAAGCGCAAATGCATAGCATGCTCCTCAGCACTTCTAGAATAAACCAGCACATCATCTATGAATACCACCACAAAATGGTCCAGAAAATCCTTGAACACGCGGTTCATCATGTCCATAAATGCAGAGGGTGCATTTGTCAAACCAAATGACATGACTAGAAATTCAAAATGGCCATAACGAGAACGAAAGGCAGTCCGGGGAACGTCCGACTCACGGATCCTCAACTGATGGTAGCCTGATCGAAGATCAATCTTCGAAAACACCGTGCTACCACGCAACTGATCAAACAGATCATCTATCCTTGGCAACGGATACCTGTTCTTGATGGTCACTTTGTTTAATTCTCTATAGTCTATGCACAATCTCATGGAACCGTCCTTCTTTTTCACGAATAAAACTGGAGCACCCCAGGGAGAAGAACTTGGCCTAATGAAACCACACTGCAACAACTCATCTAACTGAGTTCGCAACTCTTCTAACTCGCGCGGGGCCATACGGTATGGTGCCTTAGCAATAGGACGAGTACCAGGCTCAAGATCAATAACAAACTCCACATCTCTAACGGGCGGGAGACTAGGGAGATTAGCAGGGAAGACATCGGGGAACTCTCGCACCACCAGAATATCCTCGATACACGGCGAACCACCAACAGCTTCTACTACAGAAACAAGGTAAGCCAAACAACCGGAAATTAACAGTTTCCGAGCACATACCGCAGAAATTATCGAAGAACTCTGGTACGGAGAACCAAAAACACTCATGGGTTGACCGTTGTCCATCACGAAGTCCAGACGCTTTTCCTTGCATCGGATGACCGCATCATAACTGGACAACCAGTCCATACCCAATATTACGTCAAAGTCTTCTAAGTACAACACTTTGAGATCAGCAACAGCCAAGAAATCTCCTAAGAGAACGGGGCAACTGCGGACGCACTGGTTCGAGGACACCAGATCACCAGAAGGGAACTTAGCGAGGAACGAATCGTTGCCCAGCTCAGGGGTCAAACGGTGACGCTCAACGAAATCCCATGCTACGAACGAATGGGTAGCACCCGAATCGAACAGAACACGCGCCCAACGATTCTTTACCTTAAATCTTCCTATAAGCGCGAAGAGAAACTAGTCTAATACAGCGAACTAAAATGAAAACAAGACTAAACAGTTGTCTTAAGGTCTAACCTGCGATCACTTGGGTCGAAGACTGCGCTTGCTCCTGGGTTAACACGTTCAGCTTTCCTCTTCCTTTATCCTGATGCTGCGGCGGCGGCAAGGTTTGAAGCGGTACAGGATGCAACGGGGGTTGAATCAGCGGGCATTGGAACTTCATGTGCCCTTTCTGCTTGCACTGGAAGCAGACTTTATCTTTGGTCCAACACTGGGCCACATCATGCCCTTTCTGCTTGCACAACTGGCAGAGCACCTCGCCCTTCGGAGCACCCTAGATTGCTAGCACTCGCTGCTGCTTCTGAGCTCCCTTCCTCTTGAAACATTTCTCAACTGGATGGCCGGGGCGGCCACAGAAGCTACACACCTCTCCACTCCTTTTCTTTGGAGTCAAGCTAGATACCTTGGGGGTCTCCCCCTCTTCGACTTTCCTCTTGTACTTTTTCATTAGAGCACCCCGATTCTTGGCATTGTCGATAGCCTCGACTTTCAGTGCTGCTTCTACCACTTCAGCATAACTTTCAGATTTATAAGCACTCGCCAACTGCTGTATATCGCTACGAAGACCTCCAAGAAATCGCTTCATTCTTCCTGCCTCAGAAGTCACTAAATCTGGAGCAAATCTGCTCAACTTACTGAACTCGATCTCATACTCACTAACCGTGAGTTGTCTTTGCTTCAGGTGCAAAAAATTATTCATTAAACGGTCTTGCTCGACCGACGGCAGGAATTTCTTTAACACCATCGCCTTGAACGACTCCCACGAACATCCACCCACGAGATCTTCCCTCTCCCTGATCCACCAGCTCTTAGCAAGTCCTTTCAGTTGGTAAGCGGCGACCATCACCTTTTGGTCTGCAGAGATTCCTGAGTACGAAAACATCTCCTCAATGGCAACAAACCAGTCGTCTAATGCCATGAAGTCTGCTCTTCCGTCAAACGTAGGAGGTCCCAACCTTTGAAAATGCGAAATGAAATTCATTTCCGGTGGTATCGCTACCGGGGGTACCAAGGGGGCAGGAGGAGTAGGTACAGTCTGTCCTACTACTGGGGCCTGCACTACGGGTTGCTGCCTAGCACCGGCAGCCAACAACGCCTCGACCTGCGACTGCATCGCAACCATCTGCCTAGTCAGAGTCTCATTGCTCTGGCGCAGACTCTCGATCAAGGCTTCACTCTGCGCACCCGAAGACTCGCCCTCAGACTGGGGAGTCGACCTAGTCGCGACTCGCTTGCGCGCCATTTCTGCTAATACGCATAAACCTCTAATTAAAACTTAACCTTACACTAGAACTACACTGCTTGTTTCAGAACATACATGTACAGTTACTTGCCATTTCCACTACCTTTCTCTGGGATATTTTCATGATGATATGCTAAATTCAGGAACGATACTACATCGTCCCACTTGACTCATGTGCAAGGGGCATGTATGCATGAATTTTCTATTCGTTTTGAAGTCATGTGTGTACGAATGTCATCATGTAAATCTTTAGCTTGGCACGTGTGCTTTATGCGATGTTATGATATGTATGTTGTGCTATGCATTCTAAGAAAAGCCTTAATGCATGTTATGAGCGGCGTACACATGAAATATTATGCATCCCATACTACATAATATCGCATGTAACGAAAAAGAAAACGTGCTAATGGGCATCCATGTGATGATGGTTATGCATCCCATACTACATAACCGTCACATGTTGCCACCTATGGTGGATCCATATACAAACACATATTATGCATCCCATACTACATAATATGCCCCGTATACTTCTTATCATGCTATGAGTGTAGTGTTCATGCTTCAGCCAAGACGTACTGATGGCACATCGGTGTGTGTATGCAATGAAACTAAATAACTAAACTATATCAGAATTAGTCGCTCGACCAACTTGTCGAATTAGCCTACCTCTGATACCAACTGTCACAACCCGCATTTTCTCCGAATTTAAGAATATCAGAGTAAGAGAAAATACACGTCATGATGCCACGTCATACAGGAGACAACTGTAGACGCTCAGGCGGGAACCTATTACTTAACTAAACAAACTTGATTATGTGATAAGTCATCATTTGAAATCATATATCAGGGGTTTCGAGATAAGAACTGTGTCTCTCAGTTCGTGGATCAACTAGTCCACCGAGAAAGTATATATAATTGCAGCGGAAAGTACTTAATTTAGTTTACTTAAAGTCCTACATGTATGCAAACGACGGAGCATGAAATAAATGATATGCACATAACTAGGCGTACTGTAAGGGTAGAAAATACCTTTAGGCGACTTTTAAAGTTAAGGGTTTCAGTTAGAAAGAATGCAATGAGAATGAGGAAAAATCATTTTATAACTATAGTGCACCTAGCATAAATCATTCCTAGAGGGTAAGGTACACAAGATCTAAAAGTAGTGGCATAATCTGGCAAATAATCTATAAAGTATAAAAAAGGGCACAATGGGCGTCAACAACATGACACTAACCCATTGGCACTAACTAGTATGTCTGAGCACAAGAAGCAACTAAAAACAACTACCTCGCAACAGCGGGGTGAGCAGCTACCAACTCTGAACTCCAGGCAACACCACTAGCCGCTACGGCTCTGAACCTGAGGCATTCAATAAAACAAAGAACGCCTCAGCAAGGAGTTGCAAGTGGCAGAAGATTAGCAGAAAAATGAACAAGGCATAAGGGGTACCAACCCAAGCCAAAATTTACCGAAAGAGAGCTCCAACAAAGAACCAACAAGCATCAAGTGCACTATATACCAAAAGAGGAACAAACATGTTCATTTATTTAGTTTCATCAATTAAAGAGACTGATCAGCTCAAATTATACGGGAGCGGTTAACTACCTCCGCTACCCAAAGCCCAAAACCAGGTGGGGGTACCACTAGACCCTACCACCCAAACACGACTACCGTGCAAGGCTATAACATTTTCCCCCACTGTCTCCCAAACACAACTACTGTGTAAGGCTAAAGGCAGTAGTTCTTATTACTTAAATTTTACTTAAACACGGGACGCTGCCCGAAAGAAAATCACTGGAAGGACCTAAGAATTAGGGTCAAGGCAAAGTACACCTCGATCAATATGAATCATAAGAGTAACTCAAATGTCAACAGACCACAACGAGTAGAAAGAAGTTCAAACGGGAGGAATTCGAGATCTTGTTGCTGTTTGAATTCGTCGGAATTCGTCGGGATTACACGGAATGTCCCGTGACATCTCGACGAATGGACACAGAAAAAATCTTTAACCTGATTCGTCGGAATTCCACGGAATTCGTCGGAATTCGTCGGGATTACACGGAATGTCCCGTGAAATCTCGACGAATGGACACAGAAAAATCTCTAACTTGATTCGTCGGAATTCCACGGAATTCGTCGGAATTCGTCGGGATTACACGGAATGTCCCGTGAAATCTCGACGAATGGACACAGAAAAAATCTCTAACTTGATTCGTCGGAATTCCACGGAATTCGTCGGAATTCGTCGGAATTCGTCGGAATTCGTCGGGATTACACGGAATGTCCCGTGAAATCTCGACGAATTGACACATAATCCCCTATTCTGCTGTGTGGCCAGCGGATAGCGATTCTCCTAGAAGCTATTTATCCTTTGGGTATAGATAGGACGGTTTTCTCCAGGGAACAACTACCCGATTCATAGCAAAGGAAGAATAATCAAGGAAGCTTACATTAACACTCCAAAACTTAAGTTAAACCGAGCGACATGAAATCGACACGAGCGAAACAATACTTCAAGAACAGAAAGAGAAGGAGGAGGAAGCCACTTGCCTTAACCTTGCAAACTCGAAGATCTTTGCTCCGGAAGCTATGGTTCGGCTAGGAAAACACACGAGCACCGATTCCTGAAACTTTTCGGGTCGAAAGAAGGGGTTAGGTCACTACCCTAACTCCAAAAATTCCACAGAACGGGAAAAGCTTACCGCTAGAACGAAGATCTCGCCGAGAGCTTTCCAAATCTTCCCTCCAAACGCGATTCCGACTACTACAGCCCTAGAAATCGCCGATCGAACGCTCCTCGAAGCTCCGCACTCGCCCTTTCGCCCGGCGGCTGATTTGATCGAGGGAGGAAGAAGATGAATAGGAGGAGGAGATTTTAGGCTTATATATATAACCCTAAATTATTATTTAATTAATAAATAAATTCCCCAATTTACTTAACTGCGAGGGCGACCGAAACACCTCAGATTTCTACGAAATTCGCACCTTAACTAAAACACGGTGTTACGAATCCAACGGCGAAGTCAGAATTTAATTCCGACGGGCCAAACTCGGGCTAAAGCCTCCCGAAGCTAAAAATCTTGAAATCCACTCAAAATCTTCACTTTAACTCGAAACGACGCGAAATCTCGCATGCTTGACCTAAATCACAAGATTTAACTAAGCTAAAACTCGAAACACTACCAGACGAGCTGACATAACGCCCTTACGCCAAAATTACGTCACAGAGGGTACGTAAAATAATTAACGAAAATCAGGGGCGTTACACTCTCCACCACCCTAGCAAACCATGGCGATCGGCTACAGAAGAAGAAATCATAAGGGAGGAAGAGGGGGAGTCCGGGCGGAGTTACCTTACTGTGACTTCCACGATGAGGAGGGTCACGCGACATCCACCTGTCCTGAGTTCTTGGAAATGAGGGAGGCAAGGCGTCCGAAGTCGCAGCGTCAGCAACCAGAGGAGGTCGAGGAGGACCATGCCTGGGAGTAGAGGTCCAAGCCCCGGTCTCCATGCTTAGTCTTTTTCTTAAAATCCATGTAGTGTGATGGTTTATTTCCTTAGTTTTTCTTGCATGTAACCGGATGACTAATGTAATAAAAGTTTTTCCAAGTGTTTTTCCCCTCGGATGGTTCCGCTGACCGGGCTCTCACTAGCCTGCAGGGCAGGTTGACCTCCCAAGGAGGCAAAGTTCTCTTCCCCTCGGATGGTTCCGCTGACCAGGCTCTCACTAGCCGGCAGGGCAGGTTGACCTCCCAGGGAGGCAAAGTTCTCTTCCCCTTGGATGGTTCCACTGACCGGGCTCTCTCAAGCCGGCAGGGCAGGTTGACCTCCCAGGGAGGCAAGGTATTCAAAACCCCTCAGATGGTTCCGCAGACCGGGCTCTCTCTAGCCGGCATGGCAGGTTGACCTCCCAGGGAGGCAAGGTATTCAACACCCCTCGGATGGTTCCGCTGACTGGGCTCTCACTAGCCGGCAGGGCAGGTTGACCTCCTAGGGAGGCAAAGTTCTCTTCCCCTTGGATGGATCCGCTGACCGGGCTCTCACTAGCCGGCAGGGCAGGTTGACCTCCCAGGGAGGCAAAGTTCTCTTCCCCTCGGATGGTTTTGCTGACCGGGATCTCACTACCCGGCAGGGCAGGTTGACCTCCTAGCCAGGCAAAGTTCTCTTCCCCTCGGATGGTTCCGCTGATCGGGCTCTCTCTAGCTGGCAGGGGAGGTTGACCTCCCAGGGAGGCAAGGTATTCAACACCCCTCGGATGGTTCCACTGACCGGGCTCTCTCTAGCCGACAGGGAAGGTTGACCTCCCAGGGAGGCAAGGTATTCAACACCCCTCGGATGGTTCCGCTGACCGGGCTCTCACTAGCTGGCAGGGCAGGTTGACCTCCCAGGGAGGCAAAGTTCTCCTCCCCTCGGATGGTTCCGCTTACCGGGCTCTCACTAGCCGGCAGGGCAGGTTGACCTCCAAGGGAGGCAAAGTTCTCTTACCCTCGGATGGATACGCTGACCGGGCTCTCACTAGCCGGTAGGGCAGGTTGACCTCCCAGGGAGGTAAAGTTCTCTTCCCCTCGGATGGTTTCGCTAACCGGGCTCTCACTAGCCGACAGGGCAGGACGACCTCCCAAGGAGGCAAAGTTCTCTTCCCCTCGGATGGTTCCGCTGACCGGGCTCTCACTAGCCGGCAGGGCAGGTTGACCTCCCAGGGAGGCAAATTTCTCTTCCCCTCGGATGGTTCCGCTGACTGGGCTCTCAATAGCCGGCAGGGCAGGTTGACCTCCCAAGGAGGCAAAGTTCTATTCCCCTCGGATGGTTCCGCTGACCGGGCTCTCACTAGCCGGCAGGGTAGGTTGACCTCCAAGGGAGGCAAAGTTCTCTTCCCTAGGATGGCTCCGCTAGCCGGGCTCTCGCTAGCCGACGAGGTCGGAAGGCCTCTCGGGGAGGCTGTATGTTTTTTTTTCTGAGGTAGCTCCGTTAGCCGAACTTTCAGCCCCACTCGTCGAATACGCAGGGTTGGACGTTTCTTTTCGAGCGTGCACCTTGCTCGAAAAGAGCGGGGATTGTGTACAACCCTGTATTCGCCGAATGGGTTCCCGAGACCCAAGAGGTCTTTTAGAACATCATTTTTAAGTATGTTCCAGAGCAGGGAGAGAGGAGGGCGAGCGGTGGAGGTAGAGACCTCCCAGTCACCCAGCTCGTGCAGGAGGTGAGCAAGAGGGGGGCGATCTTCTGTCGCCCCCGCTCCCAAGGAGGGGGCGAGCTCCACTCACCATGCTCCCAGCAAGAGGGGGGCGTGCTCCTCTCTCCCCCGCTCCCAAGGATGGGGAGAGCTCCTCTCGCCCCGCTCCCAGCAAGGGGGGGCGAGCTCCTCTCGCCCCAGCTCCCAAGGAGGGGGCGAGCTCCACTCGCCCCGCTCCCAGCAAGAGGGGGGAGAGCTCCTCTTGACCCCACTCCCAAGGAGGAGGTGAGCTCCTATCGCCCCGCTCCCAGCAAGGGGGGCGAGCTCCTCTCGCTCCCGCTCCCAAGGAGGGGGCGAACTCCTCTCGCCCTGCTCCCAGCAAGAGGGGGGAGAGCTCCTCTCACCCCCGCTCCCAAGGAGGGGGCGAGCTCCTCTCGCCCCGCTCCCATCAAGAGCGGGGCGAGCTCCTTCGCCCCCGCTCCCAAGGAGAGGGCGAGCTCCTCTCGCCCCGCTCCCAGTAAGAGGGGGGCGAGCTCCTCTCTCCCCCGCTCCCAAGGAGGGGGCGAGCTCCTCTCGCCCCGCTCCCAGCAAAGGGGGCAATCTCCTCTCGCCACTGCTCCTAAGGTGGGGGCGAGCTCCTCTCTCCCCGCTCCCAGCAAGTGGGGCGAGCTCCTCTCACCCCCACTCCCAAGGAGGGGGCGAGCTCGACTCGCCCCGCTCCCAGCAAGAGGGGGGCGAGCTCCTCTCGCCCCCACTCCCAAGGAGGGGGCGAGATCCTCTCGCCCCGCTCCCAGTAAGAGGGGGGCGAGCTCCTCTCTCCCCCACTCCCAAGGTGGGGGCGAGCTCCTCTCGCCCCGCTCCCAGCAAGATGGGGGCGAGCTCCTCTCGCCCCCGCTCCCAAGGAGGGGGCGAGCTCCTCTCGCCTTGCTCCCAGCAAGGGGGGTGAGCTCCTCTCGCCCCCGCTCCCAAGGAGGGGGCGAGCTCCCCTCACCCCGCTCCCAGCAAGGGGGGCGAGCTCCTCTCGCCCCGCTCCCAGCCAAGGTGGCGAGCTCAGGAGGGAGGCACCCTTCCAGCTCGCCTCGCCCCAGCCCCGAAGAGAGGGGTGGTCTGCGTTTAGTGCCTTGGAATGGAGGGATTTGGCTATTGGCAGGCCAATATTGAGGGTATTTTGGTAATCTCGCAGGCCAGATTGTGGCTATTTTCAGACCCGGTTCCAAAAACTATAAATAAGCCCAAGGGGGCACCATTTGGAGGGACCTCTCTTTTGGCCTTCTCTCTCCCTTAGTTCCTTTGTTGGGTGGAGAGAGCCTCCAATGGTGCCCAAGCTTAGCATTGGCTTGGGAGGGGAAGCACTCTAAGATCTTCCGGGTGTGTGGTGGGACCTCCTAGCTAAGCCCTTGGCCTTGTTCCTAGTTCCTTAGCCCCTTAGCCTAGAGCTCTCCCTTGGGGGGAGTACATGTTGGTCACCCCTCAACTTGTTGAGGGCCCAAACTCAACAGAGACTAAGTCTTGTTCTCAAGTCTTGGTTTCAACATTTATGGTTCCCTTAGTTCCTTTATAATTTCTACAATTTTGTCAAACTACTTAATTTTCTTGAGAAGTTCTTGCCTAAACATTTTTCCCTCTTTTCAAATCATTATCATAATTTAGGACTTAACTTCCCCTTGAATTTATTCTTAACTTAACTTTTGGTTAAATGAAATTTTAGTTTTAAATTAAAATTTTTTTAAGGATGTCTTATAAATTATGTCTCACACTTTTGCTCTGGAATAGCAAAACCTCAAGTATGGGGGTATTTGATAAGTAGTATTTTTATAACTTTTTAATTGAAAATTTTGTAAATATTTAATATGAATTTTCCTTTTTATGTCAATTTTAGGTTATAAGTAGTTCTTTTTGTAATTTTGATTCTAACTTAGCTTAATTTCAATTTTTGCAGAATTTTGGGACAAATCGGGAAAAATGGCATGTCACGCCCTCAGTCATGCCCGTGACCAAGGGCGTGTAACCTGAAGATCAGTCCAGAATCGATGCCACGCTGTTTGAACCAGTCCACACCAAGTCACGCCCCAGGTCACGCCCGTGACCCAAAGTCACGCCCGTGACCGGGGGCGTGTAATCTTAGAATCTTCCACGTAGAGCCGCCGTCGAGACATGGAGCTGCAGTCGAGAAGTCAACTTGAGTCACGCCCGTGACCCACATGTCACGGCCGTGACTTGCCCGCGTGATCTCTGCTTCGCCGCTGCGCCAAATTCCAGCCCACGCCGCATTTAATGCAGCCGTCCAAAGTCACGACCGTGACCCGACATGTCACGCCCGTGACATGTCATTTCTCGCCGCGCCGTCCAGAAAGCCCACGCCGCTGTCGGATCCGATGTGAATAGCGCAGTCACACCCTTGGTCACGCCCGTGACCAAGGGCGTGTAATCTGAAATTTTTTCCTATAAATTCAGAGGTTCTCCTTGAGTCCAGGGTTCAGAATTTTGGAGTGGGGGAGGTGCTGCTAGAGCTGTTAGTGAGTTCTTCAATGCAATTGTTCATGTCTTTAAGCTTTCATGTCTTCCTTTTCAATTCATGCAATGGTTTAGATTAACTTTCATGTACTAGCTCTTTTTAAACTTGTAATCTTCATTTTCCTAGCTTTGTAATCTCTCTTTAAGATTGTAATAGTTTTGATTTTCAATAAAAATTAGCTTGCTCTCTTTCATTTGCTCTTTCCCCTTAAGTACTTCTCCTTTCATGCAACGTTAAGTTTTCTTTCCTTTTTCCCCTCCACTATGTTGAGCATTAAGTCTTTTTATCATCGTCTTAATCATTCACTAAGTTTGCAAAATGTCTCTTTTTAACTAAGTGATCAAAACCTCCAAAATATCATTAGATAAGATAATAGTGATTTTCCTCGAAGTAGAAGTAATCAACGCGCCCCGTGGAATACGACCTTGGTATTTCCAAATATCCTATACTATAGACGATAAGGTACACTTGCCTTTATCGGATATAGTTTTGGAGAAAATCTCAACCCTTCACTAAATTTCAAAACCGAGAAATCTATATCAAGTTTTTGGCGCCGTTGCCGGGGACTTTGCGTAGATATTTTGAAAAGAGAATAGCTATTAATTTTATCATGCTTTTTTTTATTTTACTTTGCTTTTTCTAAATTTCAAAAAGAAATTTTTTTTTTTAGTTTTTCTTCTTCCTTTCTTCTCTTTTTAGTGTATGACCCGAGGTAGCACTTCGATTCTTCCTTTTGATCCAGAGATCGAGCGAACCCTTTTGAGGCACCGCCGTTCTCGTGATCAGGGAAATCAAATAGAATCCGAAGAGTCGATCGGGGACACTAACGCAGCAAACATGGATCATAATCTTAATCCTCCTAATCTTAACGAGCCAAATCCTAATGAGGACGCGCAATGGACCATGTCCTATTATGCGCGGCCGAATTTGGAAGGCACACAATCGAGTATTGTTCGCCCCACGGTGGCGAACAATAATTTTGAGATCAAGTCCAGCATCATACAAATGGTGCAACAATCGGTGACCTTTGATGGTCAATCGGACGAGGATCCAAATTCACATATCTCTTACTTTCTTGAAATTTGCGACACTTTTAAGATCAATGGCGTCACCGATGACGCCATTCGATTACGTCTTTTTCCTTTTTCTTTGCGGTCTAAGGCCAAGCAGTGGCTGGGCTCCCTACCTAGGGGATCCATCACTACATGGGCCGAAATGGCGGAAAAATTTCTTAATAAATATTTCCCGCCTTCGAAATTGCGCACGGATATTGCATCGTTCATGCAAATCGACTCGGAGACTCTCTATGACACATGGGAGCGCTTCAAGGAGCTTTTGCGTCGATGCCCTCACCACGCACTTGCCACTTGGCAACAAGTGCAAATATTTTATAATGACTTAAATCTCCAAACGAGGCAAATGATTGATGCGGCCGCCGGGGGGACATTAAATAATAAAACCCCGATCGCCGCTCAAGAGCTTTTCGAAGAGATGGCCACAAATGCGTACCAATGGAACATGCCCGGAGCACGGCCTAATAAGCCGGCCGGAATTTTTGAAATAGACGCAAACGCAAATTTAGCTTTACAAGTTGAGCGCTTAACAAAGCAAGTGGCGGAGATGTCTGCTTCCTCCGCCACTCCTCCTTGGGCTAATAACGTTTTAATTGAAGAACATGTTGACTACATGGGAAATCCACCTCGGCCTTCCTATAACCCGAACACCGCTCCGTATAATAACACCTACAATGCGGGTTATAGGAATCATCCGAATTTCTCATGGAGCAACCAAGGAAATGCTCAGCGTCCTATGAATTTAAATCAACCTCCCCCTAATCAACTTCTTAACTTAACTCCGCCTCCAAATTTGATTTCTCAAAATTATAATCCACCCGGTTTTCCACCGCAACAGCAAAAACTCTCTCCGATTGAAGAGGTTTTTGCAAAATATGTTGCTACAAATGAAACGAACATCCGGAACCTTACCGGATCGATCAAAAATTTAGAGAATCAAGTGGGCCAGCTCGCAAAGATGATTTCTGAGCGTCAACAAGGAGCACTACCGGGGAACACCGAGCAAAATCCAAAGGAGAGCGCGCACGCGATTACACTCCGAAGCGGGAAGGAGGTGGTTCAAAAACAAGACGAACCCAAGGTAATTTCCTCTCCTCCTCCTCCTACTTTTAATTCATCTTCAAATTTGCCCGCTACGATAGCTCCGCACACTTCTATTTTAAATCCGCGCGCTCCTACTTCTAATATTCCGTATCCATCGAAATTTAAAAATGAAAGCGCCGAAAAAAATTATAAAAAGTTTTTAGATGTTTTAAAACAAATCCATATTAATGTACCTTTCTGCGAGGCTATCTCACAAATGCCTAAATATGCGAAATATCTTAAGGAGTTGCTCTCCAATAAGAAAAAGTTAGAAGATATTTCGCATATTTCTTTAAACGCAGAATGCTCCGCGGTTGTACTCAACAAATTGCCGAAAAAAGCAAATGACCCGGGACGGTTTTCCATCCCATGTCTTTTTGGCAATTCGTTAGTAAAACACGCCTTAGCGGATCTTGGAGCAAGCATCAACCTTATGCTGTTTTCTTTGTTCAAAAAGCTAGGTCTAGGAAATCCAAGGCCCACTCGAATGAGTATCCAATTAGCGGATCGTTCTTTAAAATATCCGATAGGAATAGTGGAGGACGTGCTCGTCAAGGTTGACAAATTCATCTTCCCAGTGGATTTTGTCATTCTTGACATCGAAGAGGATGCCGAAGTACCCCTCATACTCAGCCGCCCCATCCTTGCCACCTCCCGCGCTATTATCGACGTAAGTAACGGAAAGCTCCTCCTACGGGTTGGAGACGATGAAGTTACTTTCGGCATAAATTCCTCGATGCGGAACACGCTAGAAAATGACGATTCATGCTTTTGCTTAGAAGAGTGTTGTGAGTTCGATTCATCCCTCGAGTTAGTTTCATCGGCGAGTAGTGATTCCGAGCCCGTAGAGCTCTTTTGGGATGAAGAAGAAGTTTCTCACCCCACACCACCCGAACCATTATTGTTAGAAAAATTAAAAATCAAGACTTCTTATGAAGAACCACCCGTATTGGAGTTGAAACAACTCCCCCCTCACCTTAAATACTTGTTTTTGGAAAAAGAGTCTAAGCTACCCGTCATCATTTCATCCGATCTTAGCAACTCAGAAATTTCTGAATTGACTATAGTCTTAAGAAAGCACCGCCATGCAATTGCGTGGCAATTATCGGACATTAAGGGTATAAACCCATCTTTCTGCACTCATAAAATATTTCTCGAAGATAATTCCCGAAATTCAGTCCAGCCTCAACGACGACGACTAAACCCTAACATGAAAGAAGTCGTTAAGACCGAAGTTATAAAACTTCTGGACGCGGGAATCATCTACCCGATATCGGACAGTACTTGGGTTAGCCCAGTACAAGTCGTGCCAAAGAAAGGTGGTATCACGGTAGTTGCGAACGAAAATAACGAATTGATCCCAACCCGTACTGTTACGGGTTGGCGGATGTGCATCGACTATCGGAAATTAAATGATGCCACCCGTAAGGATCACTTCCCTCTACCATTTATCAACCAAATTTTAGAACGCCTTTCGGGTCACTCCTACTACTGTTTTCTAGATGGTTTGTCGGGATACTTCCAAATTCCGATTTCGCCCGACGACCAAGAGAAAACCACTTTCACTTGTCCCTTTGGCACCTTTGCTTATCGAAGGATGCCATTTGGTCTTTGTAACGCGCCAGCTACATTCCAAAGATGTATGCTGGCAATTTTTGACGAGTTAGTGGAGGAGGTGATGGAAGTATTTATGGACGATTTTTCCGTGTACGGGAGTTCATTTGAAAACTGTTTAAAAAATCTCGAGCGCGTGTTGCAGCGATGTGAGGAAACGAATTTAGCGCTTAATTGGGAAAAAAGCCATTTTATGGTCAAGGAAGGACTAGTCCTTGGCCAAAAAATTTCGGGCAAGGGGATCGATGTCGATAGGGCCAAGATTGAAATAATTGAAAAACTTCCCCCTCCCACAAACGTAAAAGCTATTAGGAGTTTCCTAGGCCACGCGGGGTTCTATCGGCGCTTTATACAAAATTTTTCCAAAATCACAAAGCCGTTAACCCATCTTCTTGAAAAGGAATCCTCATTTATTTTTAGCGATGAATGCCATTTGGCCTTTAAACTTATCAAAGAAAAACTTATAAACTCCCCGATTCTAGTCGCGCCGGATTGGTCGCTCCCTTTTGAAATCATGTGCGACGCGAGTGACATTGCGGTTGGTGCCGTTTTAGGCCAACGGGTGAGTAAGTATTTCCACCCTATTTATTATGCGAGCAAAACACTTACGTCGGCACAAGCGAATTACACCACGACCGAGAAGGAACTTCTAGCAATCGTTTTCGCCTTCGATAAGTTTAGGTCATATATCACCCTCTCGAAAGTTATCGTCTTCACGGATCACTCCGCACTTAGGTATCTTTTAAGCAAATCGGACGCCAAGCCTCGTCTTTTGTGATGGATCCTCCTCTTGCAGGAGTTTGACTTAGAGATCCGGGACAAAAGAGGAGCCAAAAACTTGGCGGCCGATCACCTTTCTCGTTTAGAAAATCCCTCCTCGGAAGCATTAATAGAGGCCGACATCAACGATAAATTTCCCGAAGAGCGCCTCCTAGCTCTCGAAAATTTTAATTCATCTTCTACCCCATGGTTTGCGGATTTGGCTAACAATTTAGTAGCCCGGGTCCTGCCAAAAGAATTCTCGAGTCAGCTAAAGAAGAAATTCTTTTCTAATTTAAAGAATTACTTTTGGGAGGACCCCTTTTTATTCCGAGTATGCGCAGACCAGATTGTGAGAAGATGTGTTTCAAGTGAGGAAGGCCTTAAAATTTTACGTCATTGTCATGAGGGACCCACCGGTGGTCATTATCATTCGAACCGAACCGCGAGGAAGGCGTTGGAGGCGGCCTTTTATTGGCCCACGCTCTTCAAAGATGCTCACACCCTTGTGAGTACCTGCGACAGCTGCCAGCGGTCGGGGAACATCTCTCGCCGGGATGAGATGCCCCAAAACATTTTCTTAGAATGCGAAATTTTCGACCTTTGGGGTATCGATTTTGTTGGTCCTCTCCCTCCATCTTTTTCAAATAAATATATTCTAGTGGCGGTCGACTACGTATCAAGGTGGGCGGAAGCGCAAGATCTCCCCACCAATGATGCGCGAGTCGTCGTTAATTTCTTAAAAAATTTATTTTCTCGATTTGGCACGCCGCGCGCTATTGTGAGTGATCGGGGCACCCATTTTTGCAATACTCAATTCACAAAAATCTTAGCAAAATATGGTGTCACACACAAATTATCCACCGCATATCACCCACAAACGAGCGGCCAAGTCGAAGTTGTTAATCGAGAATTAAAACGGATTTTAGAAAAAACAGTTTCTATCAATCGGAAGGATTGGGCAATAAAGCTCGATGACGCGCTATGGGCCTATCGAACGGCGTACAAGACCGCTATCGGTTGTACACCGTATCGAATGGTTTATGGCAAGGCTTGCCACCTTCCGGTCGAATTAGAACACCGCGCATTTTGGGCGCTTAAATTTTTAAACCTCGATTCCACTCTAGCGGGAGAACAAAGAAAATTCCAAATGAATGAATTAGATGAGTGGCGAGCGAATCCGTATGAGAGCAATAAATTATATAAGGAGCGAACGTTTTATCACGATAAGCATATAAAATTTCCAAAAACTTTTTCGCCGGGCGATCTCGTCCTCCTTTATAATTCCCGCCTTCGCCTTTTTCCGCGAAAACTAAAATCCCAATGGTCCGGACCCTTTATTGTTAAAGAGGTTTGGTCCTATGGGACAATTTTAATTTCCCACCCGGAAAAAGGTACCTTCAAAGTAAACGGCCACCGAGTTAAATTATATCTTCCGGGAGAATTAACTAATGAAAAGAGTGATTCGATTATATTTCAACCAATAATATGATCGGCAAGTGGGTCAAGCTACGCGACCTTAAACAAAGCGCTTTTGGGAGGCACCCCAAAGTTATCTTTTGTTATTTTCTCTTGTCTTTCTTTTCTTCTTTAACAACTTTTGCAGGTAATCGCGGCTTCCCCACAAAAGCTTCAAAAAAATCAGGGAAGCCCTTTTTCCTTCTCTTCTTTCGTTTTTGCATTTCTTTTTACCTTTTCTTACTTCATACTTATTTTTAAACATTGGGGACAATGTTTAACTTTAAGTATGGGGGTGTAAATAGCCCTTTGTAAATTTTTGTAAATAGTTTTAAAAAGAAAATTTTCAAAAAAAAAAATGAAAAAAAAACAACAAAAAGAAAATTTTAATTTTGTTTCTATGATTTCCTTTATTTAAGCACTTGTAAAATCCAAAAACTCAAAAAAATTTAGAAAACAGAAAAATTTAAATCTTGGAAAGGGACGTTTGGGATTTTATCCCATCACACCTCCTAGTATCTTGCGAACCCTTCACCGGGTAGCCCTTGGGAAGTCCAAGACTTAACAAAAATTGTTAAATTTTAAAGCTAGTTTCTTTTCTTTGTAAATAGTTTTTAATGACAAAAATTCAAAAAAAAAAAAAGATAATATAAAAATTCAAAAAAATATATATGAAAAAACTTAAAACACAAAAAAAAAACTTTTATCTTATACCTCTCCTATTTGTTGTTTTTGTGATTTCTTAGAAATCTAGTTGAGAATGTTTATAAGCATGTTTAAGTTTTTAATTGCCTAAAGTTTTGCTTATCATAGTTTGTTAATTTTAAATTTGAGGTAATCTTGATTTAAGAATCATCTTATGATTTTAATTTAATTAGAGAATTTTGTTAGCATGACTTCTCTTTTTATTTTTAAATGACTTCATTTTGTAGTAAATTTCCTAAACCTCTTTAGATTTCAATTATATTTTCTTCTAACTTCTTAGATCTTAGGAATTTTAATTCTACTAGAATTTGCTCTCAATATGATTTAAAGCTAGCTAGATTTATTTTCCCCTACCCTACCCCCTTTGATGGCATAAAAAAAATGTATTAAAAGATTATATGTCATGGGAATAAGAGGATAAAATTCATTATTCCCTAAAACATATGCACCCAAAATATTTGAAAAGATTATATGGCATGGAGTAAGAGGATAAAATTCATTACTCCTAAACCATATAAATTTTGGGTTTTTATTAGAAGAGAAAAAAAAAAAGAGAAAGAAAGAAAAAAAAAAGGAAATTTCATGATAAATTTCATTTCCTCCATTCAAAAATGTCTCTTCTTATGCCAAATTTTATGAAATCCCCCTTAGCCAATTATCATTGTTCTAGTTTTAGTTGAAAATTATGGAGAGAGCAATATTTAGTAATTTACTTTTCCTTAAGTTTCTTTTAAGATAGAGTTCTTATAATTTTAATTTAATTTAGTTTTATAATTTCTACAATTTTGTCAAACTAGTTAATTTTCTTGAGAAGTTCTTGCCTAAACATTTTTCCCTCTTTTCAAATCATTATCATAATTTAGGACTTAACTTCCCCTTGAATTTATTCTTAACTTAACTTTTGGTTAAATGAAATTTTAGTTTTAAATTAAATTTTTTTTAAGGATGTCTTATAAATTATGTCTCACACTTTTGCTCTGGAATAGCAAAACCTCAAGTATGGGGGTATTTGATAAGTAGTATTTTTATAACTTTTTAATAGAAAATTTTGTAAATATTTAATATGAATTTTCCTTTTTATGTCAATTTTAGGTTATAAGTAGTTCTTTTTGTAATTTTGATTCTAACTTAGCTTAATTTCAATTTTTGCAGAATTTTGGGACAAATCGGGAAAAATGGCATGGCACGCCCTCGGTCACGCCCGTGACCAAGGGCGTGTAACCTGAAGATCAGTCCAGAATCGATGCCACACTGTTTGAACCAGTCCACACCAAGTCACGCCCCAGGTCACGCCCGTGACCCAAAGTCACGCCCGTGACCGGGGGCGTGTAATCTTAGAATCTTCCACGTAGAGCTGCCGTCGAGACATGGAGCTGCAGTCGAGAAGTCAACTTGAGTCACGCCCGTGACCCACATGTCACGGCCGTGACTTGCCCGCGTGATCTCTGCTTCGCCGCCGCGCCAAATTCCAGCCCACGCCGCATTTAATGCAGCCGTCCAAAGTCACGGCCGTGACCCGACATGTCACGCCCGTGACATGTCATTTCTCGCCGCGCCGTCCAGAAAGCCCACGCCGCTGTCGGATCCGATGTGAATAGTGCAGTCACGCCCTTGGTCACGCCCGTGACCAAGGGCGTGTAATCTGAAATTTTTTCCTATAAATTCAGAGGTTCTCCTTGAGTCCAGGGTTCAGAATTTTGGAGTGGGGGAGGTGCTGCTAGAGCTGTTAGTGAGTTCTTCAATGCAATTGTTCATGTCTTTAAGCTTTCATGTCTTCCTTTTCAATTCATGCAATGTTTTAGTTTAACTTTCATGTACTAGCTCTTTTTAAACTTGTAATCTTCATTTTCCTAGCTTTGTAATCTCTCTTTAATATTGTAATAGTTTTGATTTTCAATAAAAATTAGCTTGCTCTCTTTCATTTGCTCTTTCTCCTTAAGTACTTCTCCTTTCATGCAACGTTAAGTTTTCTTTCCTTTTTCCCCTCCACTATGTTGAGCATTAAGTCTTTTTATCATCGTTTTAATCATTCACTAAGTTTGCAAAATGTCTCTTTTTAACTAAGTGATCAAAACCTCCAAAATATCATTAGATAAGATAATAGTGATTTTCCTCGAAGTAGAAGTAATCAACGCGCCCCGTGGAATACGACCTTGATATTTCCAAATATCCTATACTATAGACGATAAGGTACACTTGCCTTTATCGGATATAGTTTTGGAGAAAATCTCAACCCTTCACTAAATTTCAAAACCGAGAAATCTATATCACCCCTCAACTTGTTGAGGGCCCAAACTCCACAGAGACTAAGTCTTGTTCTCAAGTCTTGGTTTCAATAGTCGTGACACCGACAGAAGCCGACGGTTAGACTCTAGACCGGTTGGGTTGGACTCTTGGTGCTCACCTACCCAAGTCCCCTTCTGTGTCCTTGAAGGCTCAACATGTTGCGAGCAGTACGCAGGGTCTCCGCTGTGTGTTCTTAGCGTCGAGGCATACAGAGTCCTAGGACAGGTAGTGTTCATACCCTCCTAGTAGTGGAGGAGCTCGTTCCACTGTCTCCGTCTGGCCACGACGGGAGATGCCTGAGCGATTAGCTACCCCTCAAAAAGCGAGAACTAACAGTCTATGTCGACATAGCAAATATGCATGGGTGAGTCATCATATCATAATCATTGCATTGCATTCATCCTTCATAATCATTGCATTGCACCACATTGGATCCTCATCATATAAACTTGTATGGGCACCTTTATATGATGAGTTACCTTCATGTTCAGATCCTTAACTTATAAGCTTGTATGGTCATCCTTATAAGTTAAATTCAATTTGGTTCTGTGATACTATGCTCATGCTTCCTTGTTGCTAGTACTTGCTTATATAACCACTGTTATTTATGTACCTGTTAGTTAGAATTATTGCAAGTACTTGGGTACTTATACAACCGACATATATGAACAACCATTCCTGTCACCTGCTTTGTATATTTTATACTTATATTGCAGCTTTTCTTCCTTTCCTACCGCCCGATGCCTTGGAGTCGCCGGGGGAGCGGGTGTGAAGCCACTTAGTATTTATGACTAATGGTTGCTACGTCCCTCTTTTTAAGAGCGCACCCTGGAGCAGCAGCGCACGGCGCTGGAGGAGAATAGCCAGGTCAGGACGATAGGGCCGGAGGCCACGATACCCTCACTACCATCAGTGACAGATGTGAGCACAGTTTGAGATGTAGCCCTTGAGGCGTTTCTTTTGACACTCTGATATAGTACAGGAGCTTCCTGTCTCGTAGTTTTTGTGACTCTTGCTTATGTGGATTTATATAAGGCTTCTTGCTTTTACATTATTGATGGGTTGACGCTGTTCAGTTGGTTCGGCCGGTAGAATAGGCGTCTTGTGGGGGAGGCTAGCTCGTGTGCTGGCACCTCAACAAGGTGGCTGTCCTGGGCATAAGACTCCCCTCGACTGTGTTTTGTGTTCCGGGAGGGGGATCTTACATGAAGTGTCAACTAGCATGGCACAAAGGGTCTAATAAAATTTACTAAGTTTTGTTATGACCCAAAACCTTGTTCAACAAAGAATCATAATTTTCTCCCTAATTAAATTTCAGAAAATTACTTAAATATCCAAGGGTACCATTTATAACATTGTGAAAGATCTACTACATATATTCATCCAATGCTGTAAATAAATTTTCCAGGTATTTGTATAACTCTAAAATGAACATCCACATGGTTTGGCATTTTTCTAACAGTATATTATCATCAATATTAAATA
Organism: Dactylorhiza incarnata; assembly: GCA_033032865.1. NCBI lineage: Eukaryota > Viridiplantae > Streptophyta > Magnoliopsida > Asparagales > Orchidaceae > Dactylorhiza > Dactylorhiza incarnata. The sequence goes on along the minus strand of JAWHQI010000175.1, from coordinate 4,298,926 downwards.
AAACATATAAGCCCATTATTTCCACTTTATGAAGGTGTTACTGTAAATCATCATGAACTAATTACAACAAAATTATCAGGTCATTATGGTGATATAACAAGTCCTCTGACTAAGTACCATAAATTTCCAGTTCCATTTGACCAGCAATAATAATTACTAAAGGAAAATGATAGAACTCCACTTTATGAAGGAACTATTGTCAATCCTCAGAGAATAAATGTGACAAAATTATCAGGAAATTATTATGATCTAAGATGTCTACTGACCAAGTTTCAAAATTTTCTAACTTTATTTAACCAGCAATATTAATTATTCTAAGAGAAACAAATTCCACCTTGTGAAAGAACCATAGTAAATACTCATCAAATAAATACAATAAAATTTCCAAAGGCTACTAATGATCTCAAAAGTTTAACTACCAAGTTTCATATTTTTCCAGATCAATTTGACCAGCATTTATAATTAATTAAGGAAGTCATTAAAATTCCACTTTGTGAAAGAACCACAATAATTACTCATCAATTAAATTTAAATAAATTCCCAAAGGCTAATAATGATCTCAAAAGTCTACATATCCAATTTCATATAATTTAAAATTCATTTGCTCATACAAAAGTGTGATAGAATAAATGAGGGTAACTCAACTAATTACTAATCATTAGGCTATCATGTCTCTAAAAATTCCCATAAAATCTACAGAGAGTAATTACACCCTCCAAAGGTAAATCCCAGAGTTTTGTAGCATTTCAGATAGTTTTTACCCTAAATTACTCAATTATGCTCAATGTGACAAAAACACATAAACCCTAATTTCTTAGGGTCCGTTCGGCGCGCAGGTAATGGCTTTCTGGAATTGGCTTTAGCCAGAAAACCAATATCTGCAGGAATTGGTTTTGTGCATAAAACCAATTCTGCTGTTCGGTTGCAGGATGGAATTCAGTGAACAGAATTGGAATTGATATCTACAAGTTGTTCGGCTGCACGATGGAATTGGCTTTCTGGAATTGAAATTTTTAAAATTCAAATTTTTAAAAGCGCTCGCCCGGGCAAAAAACGCGCGTCTGGGCTAAAAAATCACGCCAGAGCGAAACAATCGCACACGGGCGAAAAAGTCGCGCACGGACAAAAAAATTGAGCCCAGCCGAAATAAATGCGCCTGGGCGAAAAAATCGCGCTCGACCGAAAAAATCGCGTCCGGGCGAAAAAATCGCGCCCGGGCGAAAAAATCGCGCCCGGGCGAAAAAATCGCGCCCGGTCGAAATAAACGCGCCCGGGAGAAATAAAACGCGTTCGGGCGAAATAAACGTGCCCGTGCGGAAAAATCGCGCCAGGGCGAAAATATGCGCCCTGGTGAAATAAATGCGCCCGGACGAAAAAATCGGGCCCGGGCGAAAAAACCGCGCCCGAGCGAACAAATCGCGCTCGGGCGAAAAAATCGCGCCCGGGCGAAAAAATCGCTCCCCGGGCAAAAAAATCGCGCCCTGGCGAAAAAATCGCGCCCCTGGCTAAAAAATCGCGCCCGGGCAAAAAATTCGCGCCCAGGTGAAAAAATCGCGCCCGGGCGAAAAAATCGCGCCCTGGCGAAAAAATCACGCCCCGGCGAAAAAATCGCGCCCGACCGAAATAAACGTGCCCGGGAGAAATAAAACGCGCCTGGGCGAAATAAACGCACCCGGGCGAAATAAACGCGCCCGGGCGAAAAAATCGCTCCCGGGCAAAAAAATTGCGCCCGGGCGAAAATATGCGCCTGGGTGAAAATATCCGCCCGGGCGAAATAATCGCGCCCGGGCAAAAAATAGAGCCCGTGCGAAAAAATCGAGCCCGGCGAAAAAACGCGCTGGTCAAAAAATGTGTGTCCGGGTCGAAAAACGCGCACCCGACCGAAAAATGCTCTCTCGGGTGAAAAACGCGCGCCTGAGCGAAAAAATAGCTTCTGGGCGAAAAATGCCCGACAGACCGAAAAACACCCGGTCGGCCGAAAAAACGCCCGCCCGGGAGAAAAATACGCGCCCAGCTGAAAAACGCGCGCTCGAGCAAAAAATCGCGCTCCCGGGCGAAAAACGCCCGCCTGGGAGAAAAATGAACGTCTGGTTGAAAAGCACGCGCCCAACCGAAAAACTCGTGCCCGACTGAAAAACACACCCTGCAGAAAAATGCACACTCGGGCGAAAAACCCGCGCATAGGTCGAAAAACTCTAGCGTAAACATTTGATTATGCGGAAAACCTATTTGCGGGGGTAAGAATTGCTTTTTGATTTTTTAGTTCATAGTAAAGCCCATGGGTTTTCACATGAAAGCCAATATCCGCTTAAATTTCGTTGCGCCGAACACTAGAATTGGATTTCTAATCTCCAATGCCAATTTCAGAAAGCCAATTCCATCCAAACGAACGGACCCTTAGGGAATTCAACCCCAATGTTCATGATTTTTCCTGAGATGTAAGATCTCATGACATCAAGTGTATGTTTTGAATTTCATAAGAATTGACCAAGGAAATACCCATCTAATCACAAAACACCATGTGTATGAAACACCTTATTGAATTTTCATGGCACCTTGGTCTTGCATGTGTATTTCCTTCACATGCATGAGCCCAAATGAGCTGAAAATTTAACCATGCTCATGATAAACTAAACAAATCCTCCACCAAAATATTGTGGTGTTTTGAAGGCATCTAATCACTCAATTGACACATTGTTGGGACAGTGTCCAGTAATGTTCCTAATTTGAAGAAGTGCTCAGGTCAATGATAAAAACTTTATGCGTTTGATCTTTATTGAATATTTTTGTTAGTCAAGCTTATCTATAATTGTAGTTTCTGGCTTCATCAAATAGGGGGAGACTGTTGGGTATTGTGCTCTCAATGTTCTTAGATTTGAAGAACGAACACAGGTATAGATAAGCCAAGTTATTTTTGATGTGTGCTTTAGTTCATGATGTGACAGGTATGTCAAGACTATATATTTAGTATCAAGACTATATTTTCAATATCAATATTACACAAGAAGTGAAAAATCACTAAGTCAAATATTGGGTTGAGCCTTAGCAGACATATCATTGAGAAAGGAAACATATCGTCGAAATGGTTTCAACAATATCGTTTTAAAGAAGCTTTATCATTGAGAAAGCCAAGTTCAGATGTCTAGACGATATCGTCTTGAAGATTGAAGACATATCTTATAGAAGGAAGCATCTCGACGATATCGTTTAGAAAAAGCAGTATCGTTGAGATATCAAGTAGAGTCCTGAAGAAAGAAATATGTCGATGATATCGTCGTATAAATTACATATCGCCGAGACGATTAAGACGATATCGGCTTGAAGGAAAATTATCATCTTGATAGATGCTGAACTGCATTTAATGCGCCAATTTTCTTGGAAATTGAAATACATGGAATGTGCACGCCGTCTGTCTTGTGCGCTAATCAAGGAATATTAAATGATATGTTCTCCACAGAATATAGCCGTTACACATCATTAAAGAAGAATATTATTCACTTCCATATTCTGCAAGTTCCAAGAACGACATTGCATTTATGATTATATATTTTGCCGTTTTGATTAACATTCCTATCTGGCCAAATAATCATGGAATAATTCAATAAAGGGCCTTTATGCAAAGTTACAAAAGAATATAAAAGAGAGAAATTGTCGATTTTAGAAGAGGCAAGACACAGCTATTCTCTCTTATTCTTATACACACACATATAAGCATACAAGCAGAAAAGAGAGAAAAGTACTTAACAAGAAGACTTCATTGCTGTGCTGTGAAGATCAAAGAAAAAGAAAGAAAGAATCTTCTTCCCTGGTTGCAAAGTCCATCTGATATTTCTCTGAAGAAGATTCTCAAGAACAGTTTAGATATTCAAAAGATCTCTGGGCTTATACTTGCAAGAAGAAGAAGAAGGCCTTTATTCAAAATCTTATATCTTTAAGCCTTCTCTTCTGCAACAGAAAAACACCTTTCTTATTTTGTAGGGTTCTTTGTGAACCCGAGCTTGTAAGATCTTGTAACAGATCTGAGTTTGGTAGGGTTCTGTGTGAGCCTGAGTTTGGTAGGGTTCTTTGTGAGTCTGAGTTTGGTTGGATCTTGCTGAAGATCTGAGTTGTTGTAAGACTTGAAAAGTCTGAGTTGTTGGTAGGGTTCTTTGTGAGCCTGAGTTCTAAGATTTACTTATTGAGAAGAGATCTGAGTTGGTGAAGTTGCCTAGTCTAGCACATTGCTAGATAGGTGGGGTGGGGTGGGGGGGACAGTGGAGTACCTCTTGACACATTGTCTTGAAGGGAGCCACTATAAATCCTGTGTGTTTTCTGTGTTGCTTATGTGCTGTGCTAACTAGAATTTGAAGTAGCAATTAATTTTGAAAACACTTAATCACCCCCCTCTAGGTGTATTATAGACAACTCAAATCTTTCACACATGCATGGATATTTGAATGTTTCCTAAAACTTTAGGAAAATGTTCTCTAAATTTCCCAATTTTGGGCAGGGGGTGTATTAGGGCAGGTTGGGAAAAACCTTTGTGATTTATCTAACAAATTACTTAAAGTGATTTCATCAGTTAGATTATATTACCCACATTGTATAAAAGGGTAAAATGCTCATTAGATGTCCTAGGATGTCACACTCAGCTTAGAGTGTCAAGACCAGGTCAAGATAAACACAAATTCAGTTGAGTTAAAACTTGCGTCGAATAGAAGTCGACACAACTTCGACTAGTTATCAACGCAACTCTGACTGAAAGTCGAAGCAACTCACTGCCTGTCGAAGTATCAAGTCAAGTTGACACAACGTCGAAAGGAACTCGACGTAGAAGGAAGAGTCTGTCGAAGCCATCTTAGAAGTCGACGCAACTTCAACTTCAATTCGACGCAGAAGATAAAGTTCAAGTCCAAGTCTTCAACTCGACGGATACGTCGATAAGTAATCGACGCAACATCTATAAGTAATCGGCACAACGTCGACATCTGAGTTCAGTAAGAGCTAAAAGTTTTACTTACAGCAGATGACAACAATGATGTTTCCTTCAGCTTATTGTCTTCTGTTGTTGATGCACAGTTGGTGCAGCCTTGAAGCATGGCTAAATAGTAATTTTTCAGAACTTGCTCCTATCTGATCTTCCTCTTCAGCAGATGAGGAAAGATCACCTTGCTATTCTGGAATCATTCTGTAAGAGCTCTCTTCTCTCCTTGTATCTTCTAGTTGGTTCAGGAAGCAGGAAGGATAGCACTTGTGGAAGTCGTCAATAGAATAGTCGATATGTTCTTCACTTTTCAGCACAATTTCTGAAATTCCCTAAGTGGTTCTTTTATACCTCATTCCATCTACAACGGTTCTAAGGAGGACCCTGATAGAGAATGGAGATGGATAGTGTACATTATCTTGCTTTAGGACCACTTCCGCAAAAAGCAGATCCCGCCAATGCTGTCTTCAGATTTGAATCTGTCTCAGCGGTTGGGCTGAGATAGTATTCAGTCTCAGTGGTTGAGCTGTCTTCGTCTCAGTGGATCTGCTGAGACAGATAATCTTCTAGCCGTATTGTAAATTTGATATAGAACTGTTAGGAGTAGGAAACTTAACTACTTACAACTATACCATAATTCAGGAATAGTAACCGAATGCGGCAAGCCTGCCCATACCTTGTTCAACATGGGGGCAACACATAACTTCATCTTGGAAGACTTTTTCAAAGACTTGGACGAGGTTTGACACTATGATGGAGTCACTAGGAGGGTGCATCTTCCCAATGGGACAAAAATTGAATCAACAGCAAAATGCCTTCAAAAGGTGACCACCGAAGGCCTAACTCTCGAGGCTCCGACAACAATCTTGAAGATGCCAGACTTCGATCTTGTCTTGGGAATGACATGGTTCACCTGGAACCATGCTCAAATTGATTTACTGGTGAGGAAGGTTGTGCTAAGATATGATAACACCCACATGACCTTGGAAGGCCCATCTACAGGTGGACGAAGTCTATTTAATATGCTTCGAGATGATGGAATTGGAGACTTCTCTAATTGATATCCCCGTTGTTCATAATTTTCCTGACGTGTATCCGAAAAAGCTACCCGGGTTACCACCGCATACGGAGAAGGATTTTCAAATTCAGTTAGTACCGGGAGCGAGACAAGTATCTAGAGCTTCGTATCGTATGGATCTAAAGGAACTGGCAGAGTTCAAAAGCCAACTACAAGAACTAATGGAAGCGAGATTCATTAGGCCAATCTTATCACCGTGGGGAGCCCCTATGTTGTTCGTAAAGAAGAAGGACGGATCCCTCAGACTATGTATTGATTACAGGGAGTTGAACATGTTGGGAAAAACACCCTTTGATTTATCTTACAAATTATATACATGTGATTTCATTTTCTAGGATGTATTTTCCTTGTTGTATGGAGAGGGTAATTTGGTCATTAGATGTCCTAGGATATAACACTCACACTAGAGTGTCAAGACCAGTCCAGAATAAGTTCAAAATTTAGTTGAGTTAAACTTGCGTCGAATAGAAGTCGACGCAACTTCAACTGAAAGTCGACGCAACTTCGAATATAAGTAGAAGTAACTCATACTAAATTCCAAGTCGACACAATGTCGACATGTACTCGACACAGAAGACAGAGTCAGTCGAAACAGTATTAGAAGTCGAGGTAACTTTGACTTGAATTCGACGCAGAAGATGAAGTTCAAAGTCCAAGTCTTCAACTCGACGGATACGTCAATAAGGATTCGACGCAACATTGATATCTAAGTTTATTCAATGCTAAGAAGGAATTCGAATCAGCTTCAATTAGAACTCAGATGTGCATCGACTAGAAGGCAAATGTATTCGACGCTACGTCGAATACAATCACAGAAATAGAGTACTTTCTGTATTCTTTTTTGATGCTTTTTCAGATGGTATCCAAGGATGTAATTTGAATTCTAATAGATCGTTTATTTCTAAGAATGGAATGGAGTACTCCAGAAAGACAACAAAGATATTCTTGGAAGTTATTCAAATTCAGAGTGACGGGTCGTGAACAGGAATAGAAAGAGACATTCATTATCCAGTGGACATTCCTTCTAAGTACAGAACAGAAGAGGAAACAAATTAAATACTATTCGACAGAGAATATGTATACAAAGAGAGTAAGACAAGAAACACAATTAATTAAACAATTTTATTATGTCTTCTTCTTCCTCAAGCTCTAACGCAGACAGACTAGTGAACATCTTTGTACATGAAAACAAAAAAGCCACTGCTTCTTCTTCTTCTCTTACAACAGGAAACCATCAAGAGTACAGAGATCATCAGGATCATAAGATCAGAACCCTTTCCTTCTTTTCTCCCTCAAGCAAGCGTTCATTCTAAGTAGATCCTGAAGAACACCAAGTGATAGAATCCTCAGTGATAACTGCAGGAGGATTCAAACAGAAGAAATATCTTCATTTCTTCTTCTTTTTTCTTACTCTTCCCTTTCTTATTGTAACTTGAGTAAAGAGTTCTTAGAATCCCTCTCCAAAGGATTCAGTGGTTCAAGATCTCCTTATCAAAAGATCTAGATTGGTTCTAAGAGTCTACTTATCAAAAGACTCAGTCCTTGGTTTTAAGAGTCTACCTATCAAATGACTCAGTAGTTGGTTCTAAGAGTCTCCTTACCAAAAGACTCAGTGGTTCTAAGAGTGTCCTTATCAAAAGACTCAGTAACTGTTTAGTGTATTCCTACCAAGATGGTAGAAGAGTTGATGTGCCCATATTTTGGGGAACCACTATAGCTTTTGTCATTGTGTTGTGAATTTTTGTGTTGTCCATTTACTTGTTTTCTTTTAGTATTTTATGTTTAATTTATTTTGTGCTGGTTTTCTGATTGCATAATTATTAGAAGTTTTTATTGTGTGTGCATATTTAGTGTAAAAGATTTAATTCTCTATTCACCCCCTCTAGAGAATACTAAGAGGTCACACTATGCACTTTCAGAATAGTCTGACAGTGCGAAAAATGTACCCCTTGCCAAAGATAGACAAGCTATTCGATCAACTCGAAGGAGCACACTGGTTCTCAAAGCTAGACTTGGAGATCAGGATACTACCAATTGCGAATCCAGGAGGAAGATATTCCAAAGACAGCATTCAACAGTCGTTACAGTCTTTATAAATTCACAGTAATGCCATTCAGGCTCACGAATGCTCCATCTGCATTCATGAGTTTAATGAACCTCATATTCGAGACATATCTTGACATCTTCATAAAAGTATTGATAGACAATATTCTTATCTATTTGAGGACAGAAGAAGAACATACCTATCATCTGGCACTCGTACTAGAGAGGCTTCGAGAGCATAAGTTGTATGCCAAATTTAGCAAGTGTCAGTTCTGGATCAAGGAAGTAGCCTTTTTGGGACACATCATTAGTGGTGCAGGATTAACGATAGATCCGACAAAGATTCAGGCAATGTGAGACTGGCCCCAACTGAAGACAGCTTCTGACATAAGGAGTTTCCTAGGACTTGCTGGTTACTATCGGAAGACCATAGAGGGATTCTCCTGGATTGCCCTTCCCCTTACATCACTAACAAAGAAGGATGCACTGTTCGTATGGACTCCACAGTACGAGGCTGCTTTTCAGGAGCTAAAGGGTAGACTCACCTCCACACCAATCCTTGCACTCCCATCTGGGAAGGAATTATTTTAAGTATACACTGACACATCATATCAGGGAATGGGTGCGGTCTTAATGCAGCACAAACATGTGATTGCTTATGCTTCACGGTAGTTAAAGAGGCACGAGTAGAACTATCAGGTGCACGACTTAGAGATGGGAGCGGTAATTTTTATGCTAAAAATATAGAGACACTACTTGTATGGGGTTCACTGTGATATCTTTTCGGATCACAAGAACCTCAAATACGTGGACACGCAAAAGGACTTAAATCTTCGGTAGAGAAAATGGGTAGAATTTCTATGTGATTACTAGTACACGATGCACTATCACCCCAGAAAGGTGAACACAATAGCGGATGCACTCAGTAGAAGAGCTTGCACGTCTAATGCAGAACCACAGTTAATGTCCATGGAGCTGGTGCAGATGCTAAAAAACATGCATAGCACACTGGTATCCAGGGATAACCCTGAGGCTTACAAGGAGTATCTAGCCTAGATGAGCATTATCTGTGATATCCGAGATCGAATCAAGGTTGCCCAGAAGCGTGATGCAAAATTAGAACTAGTTTTCAAGGCATTTGAGGCAGGCACCGCTGGGGATTATTCATTGAAAGATGATCTCGTGCACTTCTGGGGAAGAATTTATATACAGTAGGAGATAATATCTGGGAAGATATCCTGACAGAAGCACATTATAGTAAGTATTCAGTGCATCCCGGTATCACTAAAATGACTGTGGACCTGAAGAGAACTATGTATTTGCCAGGAATGAAGAAGGAAATCATCCGCTTCATGAATCATTGCGAGGCATGCCAACTGGTGAAGGACGAATGCAAGAGACCGGGAGGGTTATTGCAGTCATTACCGGTGCCAGAGTGGAAATTCTAGGACATTTCCATGGACTTTGTACATGGGTTACGTTGCTCCCGCTCCGGGAATTACTCCATCTAGGTTGTTGTGGACATATTGACAAAAGTTGTCAGTTCATTCCTGTTAGAAAAGGTGCTCCCGTTGGTGTTCTGGTGCAACTATTTGTGGTGCAATTCATTAAATACCATGGAGTAGCCAGATCGATCGTGTCAGATCGAGATGGCCGATTTACATCGAGGGATGGAAGGCGGTTCAGGCATATCAGGGGTCATGATTGACATTCTGCACCGCTTTTGAGCCACAGACCGACGGTCAGACGGAATGCACTATCCGGACAATGGAAGACCTGTTAAGATTAAGCATCCTAGATAATGGAGAGTTGTGGGAAAGAATGCTGCCACTCATAGAATTCTCCTACAACAATAGCCATCAGTCTAGCATTGGCATGGCTCCCTACGAAGCCCTCTTTGGCAGGAAGTGCAGGACTCCACTTTCATGGATACAAGATGAGGACCCGAATGTGCTAGGGTTAGAATATATAGAAGACGCGGATGCTCAGATGCGACTGATATGGGATCGGATGTTGGAAGCGCAGAGCAGACATGTTAAATATTATGACGCGCGGCATCGCAAGGTGGAATTCCAGGCGGGAGATAGGGTGTTTCTGAAAATACGTCCGACATACAGAGTCTCACGGGTGCGGAGACTAAAGAAGCTCAGTCCGTGATACATGCGGCCCTATAGAATCCTGGAGTGGACCGACCCCTTGTCCTATAGACTGGAGATTCCGCCAGAATTGGCATGATTGCACGATGTTTTTCACGTCTCCTCGCTTAGGAGAGCACTCCTTCGGCTAGAACAATAGATCACTACCGCGACATGCCCGATAACATCTGATCGTACAGTCCATTTGGAGCTAATATGGATCGATGACACAGCCGTCCGAGTCTTGCGATGAAAGAAAGTTCCGCTGGTGAAGGTCCTTTGGTCGAATTATGGGAAAGAGGAGCATACTTGGGAGCCGCCAGACCTGATGCATCCACAATACCCGGGACTCTTCGCGTCAGGTTAAAGTATAATTATCATAAAAACTTTACGATAATCTACCTTAAGTAAGAACCCCGCGAGCCCAATCTTTATTTTGGGGATGAAATTTTTTCTTTATGTATTGGGATTTGTAACATACCACAAACCACTAGACCCCTAAGTTGAACTTTTGTCATGACTAGTGTAACACCCTGCCAGTACAAATAATATAATAGTAGGTCCGGCCGGGACCCCACGCCATACTATCCACACTTGCTAGGCATTATAAGGTGATAATCAGAAAAGATCAACAACTACACGAGAGTATAAAAAGCGTAAGCGGAAGCATTTGGATTAAACATCTTTTAGAATTGTCCACTATCCCAGGAATGAAACAAATAGAGTTACAACCTTAAGGCCTTACATTTATCAAATGTATAGAAACTCAAAACATACATCGGCCCGCAGGCCGGCAATACATGAAAAGCAGAAAAGAGGCTGGCCTTCGAGGGCCAACACAACAAAAGGGCCACCGCCCGCTATTTCCCGCTAGGCTCACCTGCACCTGCAACCAACATCCAATAAGAGGTAAACGAGGGTCAGTTATGAGCTGACCACAAACCGCAAAACGATCCCACCCCCCGGCCATCTAGCCGGCTCAGGGGCGTGTCACCGCTAACCTGCAAGCAAGCCGTACATGCAACATGTAATAATGTAAAGAAAGTGCAAACTACACTACACAAGGTGAGGTTTCAAGCACAATCAATCTTTTAGGTTGAGCATCAAGTAAAAGGGAACCTAGGTATGCACATGATGTTGGTTTGGTTCACCCAGAGGTTCCCCACAACCGCCTAAGCAACCGCATGAGGCTAACATAACATCAATTCATCAAAACACTCCACCCTAAGGAACATAGCCTTAGGTGGGGAAAAAGAGCTTCAGGCCTGACAAGGTTAACACCTTTTACGGCCTCTCCCATGATCCCACGGCTTTACAAGAGGTACTTCCTCCTACCGATCTGCATGGAAACGGGTTCGGTTCAGCTTTTCCCGTGTTCTCACCGTCGCGATCTATCGCACGATGCGGGTACGGCTTCACCTCGGCCCGTAAGGGTAGCACCACAAGTGCCCACAAAATTTAGCTACACATCCAATCCTTTCACTCGGACTTAGACTTCGCAAATAACAACCAAGAAGGAGGTACAAGACCACTCCTCTTCAAATCTAGTGGTGAAGGTTTGCATTCAACTACCCAAGCAAGGGGCTTCCGTTAGGCTCTCAAAAGGCACCTAAAACTCAAGTCCCGCAACACAATAGAAGATCTCACGGAGACATTCTCCGGCACACATTCTAGGCTTAACCTAAATACAACGTCGCAATCTAAACATCACCGATCCGGGCTCACGGCCATGAATAGGCTTCACACAAAATGCCTAAATCCGCACGACTACCGGATTTCTAAATGCAATATGCTGGGGACGGACACAATCAACCCGGAGTTCCGAAGAACTAGAGGAAATCCTACACTTAACCCATTTGGTGAAAGGGATTCCTCATGCAAGCATGGAAAAGAAATGAGAGGACAAACACACGTCCTAAGACCGGGAGGAAAGATTGTTGGAACATGCTTTCCGCATCTCTTGGTTTGACAATAACAAATCCTATTGTATTTGATCATACTTGTTTTGTGTTTATAGTATGCAGGATTCTGTGCTTTCAAATCTCCATGGTGCAGTGTATTGTTGCTACTGCGCCGCGTTAAATTTACCGCTGGCGCTAGCACTAACAAATCACTGAGACGAAACCGCTGAGAAGGAAACCGCTGAGAAGATCTGAAAGCTCTACCGCGCAGCGTTAATACTACCGCTGGCGCTAACAACCGCTGAGAAGAAACCGCTGAGAAGGAATCCTGCGTTCGATGAACAGGATGTTGCATTCGACGAACTAGGTTCAACGAACTCGGTGCTCCGTTCGACGAACTGCATGCTCTACCGCGGCGCTCGACGAAATGAATGCCATACCGCGGAGCGGTAATACTATCGTTGGCGCTAGTTCCGTTCGACGAAATTCATATCAGGGCATTCGACGAAAGCTGAGGGCCGATCGACGAATTGCTGCTCTACCGCGGAGCGTTTGCACTAACGCTGGCGCTAGCGTCCGAAAGACGAAATGGTGTTCGAAGAAAATAATGCCGTTCGACGAACCAGATTGAGATCGACGAAAACAAGTTTCCGTTCGACGAACCAGATTAAGATCGACGAAAGCTGAGGTCAGCTCGACGAAGATGCGCCTAACGAAATGATCTACCGCGGAGCGCTAGCACTGACGCTGGCGCTAGCATATTTGTAAACTATTGACAGAAAGGAAAGTGGAGAAAAAGGAATGTCGACGGGTCGCTATGTTTGGCAAGTACTATCGCGGCGCGCTAGGTCTAACGCCCGGCGATAGCTTTTGGAAACATCCCGCCTGCAGTTGATTGAGGGGCAAATTTGGAAAGAGATATTGGCTGAAGGAAGGAAATTGCACTATCGCGGGGAGATAGTGTTACCGCGGCGCGCTAGGCCGTCACAACCTTTTGAGCTCAGAAGTTGCCTTAACTGCCACGATCCATGTGCGCGTCATGTCACTATCGTGGGGCGGTAGTACTAGCACAGGCGGTAGCTGTCAAATCTATTTAAAGAGCGGTGCTTCCTCCATTGTTTTCTGGCTGTTGCAGAACGAATTGAAGCTTTATTTCAGATCACTCATGAGTGCCTTCAGAAGCATCCAAGACAACTCCGTCAACGCTCGTGAATGCAAGGAACTCAAAGAAAGAACCAACACGCTTATTCTACGAGAAGGTCGCACGCATCAACTCAAAGGATTACTTCAGCACACCTTCGACAAGATCTTCGAGTTCAACCTAAGAGGGAGTTTGTCTTTAGTTGTTATTTTTCATTTGTAATATTTTTTATATCTTTTGCTCGGTAAAGAAATTTGCCTCGTGTTGGCGACTAGGTCTGGGTAGGACTTAGGGAGTAATTCGCCTTGTGTTGGCGACTAGGTCTAGGGAGTAGATCTAGGGGGTGCTCGAGGCCTTTCTAGTGATAGATTGGCTAGAGCGGCTTGAGGCCTTGTCTGGGGAGAGATAGGCTAAAGACAACCGGTCATTGGGAGAAGGGTCGGTATAGAAAACGAAAAAGAGTTTTTCATTTGTCGCCTCTTTCCAAGCGTTATTGGAAAAGTTTTTGTAAACATATGTATTTCGATTTGATGATTAATGAAAATATATTTATTTCTTCATCTATGATTCGTTCTCTTTGATTTTCATTGTCTTAACCTGAAAGCTAATTTCTCTATCACTAACGCCGAGTGGTAACACTACCGTTGGCGGTAGCAACAGAGATTTATTTTCTTTAATAATCATAAAAAGTTTAAAACCCTTATTTACCCCCCCCCCCCCCCCCCTCCCCTCTAAGGGCGCCTATAGATCCAACAAGTGGTATCAAAGACAGGTTATTCCAAATCGGCTTAACAACCGGGAATAATGGCGTCTCATGATCTCGCTTCTATTAGTGGGGGAAATTTTTATGAAGAAGAAAAATCTCTTGCACCACCCTTATTCGAAGGAAGAAATTATAAAGGGTGGAAATTGTTAATGGAAAGGTTTATTAAAACATTAGATATCAACGCATGGGATATAACAATAACAAGACCAGCTGACGAATCAAATAAACAAGAGCGTCACTTAAATGCAAAAGCTATGAACTATATTTTCTGTTCTTTATCTCAAGATATCTTCAAATTAATATATTGTTTTTCTAGTGCATACAAAGTATGGAAATTTCTTGAAGAAATGTATGATTCTCCTTCTACAGGTATGGAACAATCACAAGAACCGGCGAATATGCAAGCTTGCACAAGTCTTCAAGAATGCTCCTCTCATGACGGATCCATGAATTGCATATCAAGTGAAAGAGAAGAAGAAGTACTATCTTCGGAAGAGGAGTGCCAAATAGATGCCAAAGAAGCGATATGTTCAAATCATGCCTCTCCCGAAAGCAATGTAAGGAAATCAAATTCCATTTTTTGTACTTCTATCTCTTCATTACTATTGCTTCAAACTACAAAGCGCAAAATTAAGAAATTAAAAGAGGCTAATAAACTGTTGCACTTAGAAAACAAAAATTTAAAGGCAAAAATTAATGAACAATCAAATTCAAATTTATCTAGTTCTATTCATGGTTCCTTAGTTGAAAACACTACACCTTGTGTAGAATATAATGAATTACAAGAAAAACATAAGGAACTTGAAAAGGAACTTCTTTTTATAAAACTAAATGAAAGATTATGTTTAGAAAATTCATCCTTGAAAAATGATTGTGCTAAGTGTAAGGACTATAAAATTGAAATTAAAGAAATGGATGAAACATTTGATGAATATAGAAATAACTATCAAAATCATATTGATTCAATTGTTTCCATTCTTAAAAATAGCACAATCGCTTATAATAAAGCTAGACATAATTTAAAAATGAAGAATGATGAATTAAAAACAAAAATCAACTTGCTTATGAAATTTATAAATAAAAATTCACAATATCAAGAAATATCCAAAAACAAGTTGAATATGAATATGAATATTTTAACTAAGTTTAATAATGGGAGTAAGAAACATAAAGGATTTGTAAATCAAAATCAAAATCACCATTATTTATAAAATCATATTTCTCCCAACCTAAAATTAAATGCAAACAAATTTCCTCCAAATTATAAATTCAAAAATCATTTTGATCCAAATATTCAAGTAAATCATCAAGGAAATTTGACAAATAAAAATAATTTTAAACCAATGTTTGAATGGAGGCCCAATGTTAAAGATGAAACACTAACTCCACTCAAAAGGGCCCATTCATCACTATCTCCCCAAAAGCAAACACGATGTATTTGGGTACCCAAAGGAACCGTCACACCCGGTCCTCTTTGGATACGTAAATATCTTATTCATTAGTATCCAATCATTTGCATGAAGTAGAAATCAACTAAAAATGAAATATCATTATTCTACTTCATGCTATGCCTAACCTTTTTTCTTTCTTTTGTTTATTTTCTTTCATTTGTTTATTTTCTTTTTGTTGAAACCATCATGATATGATCACTTTATATAACTTGTGATATGATTTTCACATTTTAAACCTAAATTCATTAATAAATCAAATTGAACACAATTGAATAAAAAGTCATATTATTTTCAAGTGATCTAATTATCTTTTATTTTTATCCTTCTAAATCCATTTCCGAATAGTCTTATAAAAATTGAAAAACTAAATTTGTCATATGATATTATTAAGACTAAATGAAATAAGTGTCAAAATGGATTTAAAAAGGTATTTTAGGGGTATTAGGCTAAATTTATAAAATGCGCAAGTTTTGCCTAGGTATTTAATATATTTGCGTCATTTTTGATTACCCCTAGTATGTTAAATCATAATCATGTCAAACCGAAATTGAAAAATTGCCTGAATATTATTTCACTTATTTATGATCATTTCACTCATGCATATATTGTGCAAAACTCAAGAATTAAGCTTTAATGAATGTGAAAATCATATACTAAATTTTTAACTTCCGCAACTTTTTGCGATTTCTTCTCGTCTCTTCACTTCATTAGACAGGCCTTACATTGCACAAACATAATTAAGAAAAATAAGAAGCAAAATCAAAGAAAATCTAGGCTATATGATTAAAACAAGCACTATCTGTGAGCTAACGCAGGCGCTAGTACCTAACGCCGGCGCTAGCTCAAGTCTCCGATCTTCTGAAATTTTAAAATTCTGAAAAATCAATAAAAATATATTATCTTATATGTACTACTCATTTTTGCAATTCTGCCTGTACTTGTTTTTGAAAAATTAAAATACAAAATTACAAAAGCCAAATTACAAAAAATATTTTTTTTTTGTCTTTGGATGTTTATTTGATTTCTATTTCTATATGCAAAAATCAAATACAAAATATAAAACAAAAACAAGTATCAAAAATTATTATTTTGAACGTAACTTTTCTATTTACATGTATCTTGCGAAAGGGTGATTTGGTCTATCATCCCATCACATCACCTAGTACCGGGCGAACCTCTCACAGGGTAGACCTCGGGAAGTCCAAGATCAAATTATATGAGTTCAAACCTTAAATTAAATTTTATTTTCAAAAAAATTCAAAAATACTGAATGGACTTTATTGTGAAAATCAAGCATGATTTAACCCATCTTGTAGACCTTCTACAATGTTACAATTCATTCCTTCAAACTACGTTGTACATTGTTTTTATCATGCTTTAATATATCTACTCATTTGTGCATAAAATTGTATTGTAAAAGTTGTGTAGAACTAAGCTTAACATGCCTCTAAGTATGAGTAAATGTTTTATGTTTGATAATGATATTTATTCACTCACTTATTTTGGCATTGTCTACATATGTGTTTAATCTAAGAATGCTTGTGTATGTTTTGTATTAGTACAATGAATTAAAATTATACAAGTATCTTACCTACACTACCTTTATTTGAACTTTTAAAAGTTAAGAAAAGTGGTTATGGTTTCATAAATTATATTGGTTTGCAAAATAAGTGTATTCGGAGAACTTTGTACAAAACAAAAATCATAAAATAAAGTGACAAAGATAACTCCACCAAGCACTACTTGAACCTCCTGATAAGTCCTAATAAGCGTTGTGTGGTTGAGCACCTTGGAAAGAATAGTAAAGTGTCTTGTGGAAACCTTATCTTTCTTTCAAAACAAAAACCACTTACTCTTAAGTACACCAGATCACTAGTCTCAACATTAAAATAAAATAAAATATGTGATCCCCCAAGCACTACTTTGCACCCTGATAAGTCTTAATGAGCATTGTGTGTTCAAAACACCTTGGTAGTTGTACATTTTTTTGTGTGCATTGAAGTGTGTGGAAGTAAAATTATTTGTGTTTTATTGTGCTCTTTACTTTACATATTTCTTGTATTTTTGTGCACATCATTATCTTCCATAACACTTCTTCTCATGAGTATTGGATCCTAATGCAAATTCTATACTACTCTTTATTTATGAAATGCACTAGATAACCTAGCATGATCTCTACAATGTTTTGTATGTTTTGAATTTGTGAATTAATATAACGTTGTAGTAATTTCTCTTTGAAAATATTATTTCATGCTTGGTTACTCTATTGTCTAACTTAAAGATTTTAAATGCAAATTGACTTACAAAAACATCTTCATTTATGGATTTTAACTCATATATCTTCTTATATTCCGTCATGTTTATGAAAAGATGTTTTCTTGTATTTCAAAGTCTTCATCATCATCACCATATATATTTTACCTTGCGCTTTCATGCTTATATCAAAGTCTTAAATACCAAAATTCCTTTTTTCAATAAATGGTAGACTTGCTTGGTAAAAATTATACTGGTTATTCTAACACATATATCACTTTTATGCTAAAAACTGTGATCTATTTCAATGAATATTTTTATGCTAAAAACATCCTCTTATTATTGAATTTCAAATCATTATTTTTAATTGCTAAAAGGATGTATTCTTTATTCCAAAATGTTAATTCTTCTGCAATAACTCTGATTCATTAATGGATTTCAAAATAGCTATGAGTGTTGTGTGTTTAAAAAAAAATTCAAATAAAAATATAAATTATAGGCTATGTACTCATCATTTGATTTAAAATGCTTAAATGTTTCCAATAATTATTATCCATGACTTCATATCTCACCATAGCGGGGGCGTAGGGTTGTAGACATTAGATAACCTTATCTCTAGTCATGTCTTGTCCTTAACCGGGGAGGGTTCCAGTGGGGCCTTGAGAGGCACTGGGGGGAAAGAGTGCTAGGTTGAGTTTTGTCTAGTGTTTGCATATGGGACTAACACCCCAACCTATGGCATGTATGCAGCTCCTCATGCCCATCCGTCACTTAGTACGGGGCTAGGGTGTAGACATATTGTCTGGGTAGATTGGTTACTTGGAAATCATTACTTTTTATGCTTAAAACGTTTATAAAGAAAAATCCTTTGTGTACTTCAAATGCTACAACATCTATATTTTGTTACATCTAAAATTCTTAATCATCTACTTTGCTTCTCAATTCCTACAAAGATGTTCACTTCAAAAATTCTATTTCGTCATGCTTTCCACCTCTTTACTACTTGTACGCTCGATCATGCACACGTTATCCCAACAAGTGGTTTCTTTATGAAACATTCTTCACATTCCTTTCTTTTGTCTCTCCTATCTATTATATTTTTCCTAAGCGTTTAACTCTTTATCATGATCATTCCCTCTCTACACAGTTATTGCACACTTTTTGTTGGACTACCTCTCCACCCTCTTTTGATAATACCAAAAGGGGGAGAATAAATTTGAAAGAAATTAACATGTTTTGGGGAGTCAAGTTCATAGGAAGT
Source organism: Dactylorhiza incarnata (assembly GCA_033032865.1). Lineage (NCBI taxonomy): Eukaryota > Viridiplantae > Streptophyta > Magnoliopsida > Asparagales > Orchidaceae > Dactylorhiza > Dactylorhiza incarnata. The sequence goes on along the minus strand of JAWHQI010000175.1, from coordinate 4,279,934 downwards.
TTTGTTGTAGGGGGAGCATTTACTTAGGGGGAGAATTCATTTAGGGGGAGCATTTGAACATGCCTAATTTTCATGCTATCTATGCTAGTTCTCTATTATAAACACAAATTCCTATAAATTGAATTATTTCTTTCTAAGGGGATTTGTTATTATCAAAAGGGGGAGTTTGTTGGAACATGCTTTCCGCATCTCTTGGTTTGACAATAACAAATCCCATTGTATTTGATCATACTTGTTTTGTGTTTATAGTATGCAGGATTCTGTGCTTTCAAATCTCCATGGTGCTGTGTATTGTTGCTACCACGCCGCGTTAACTTTACCGCTGGCGCTAGCACTAACGAACCGCTGAGACGAAACCGCTGAGAAGGAAACCGCTGAGAAGATCTGAATTCTCTACCGCGCAGCGTTAATACTACCGTTGGCACTAACAACTGCTGAGAAGAAACCGCTAAGAAGGAATCCTGCGTTCGACGAACAGGATGCTGCGTTCGACGAACTGGGTTCGACAAACTCGGTGCTCCGTTCGATGAACTGCATGCTCTACCGCGGCGCTCGACGAAATGAATGCCATACCGCCGAGCGGTAATACTATCGTTTGCGCTAGTTCCGTTCGACGTAATTCATATCAGGGCGTTCGATGAAAGATGAGGGCCGATCGACGAATTGCTGCTCTATCGTGGAGCGTTAGCACTAACGCTGGCGCTAGCGTCCGAAAGACAAAATGGTGTTCGAAGAAAATAATGTCGTTCGACGAACCAGATTGAGATCGACGAAAACAAGTTTCCTTTCGAGGAACCAGATTGAGATCGACGAAAGCTAAGGTCAGCTCGACGAAGATGCGCCCGACGAAATGATCTACCGTGGAGCGCTAACACTGATGCAGGCGCTAGCATATTTGGAAACTATTGACAGAAAGGAAACTGGAGAAAAAGGAATGTCGACGGGTCGCTATGTTTGGCAAGTACTATCGCGGCGCGCTAGGTCTAACGCCCGGCGGTAGCTTTTGGAAACATCCTGTCTGCAGTTGATTGAGGGGAAAATTTAGAAAGAGATATTGGCTGAAGGAAGGAAATCGCACTATCACGGGGCGATAGTGTTACCGTGGCGCGCTAGGCTGTCACAACCGTCTGCGCTCAGGAGTTGCCTTAACTACCACAATCCATGTGCGCGTCGTGTCACTATCGCGGGGCGGTAGTACTATCATAGGCGGTAGCTGTCAAATCTATTTAAAGAGCGGTGCTTCCTCCATTATTTTCTGGCTGTTACAGAACGAATTGAAGCCTTATTTCAGATCACTCGTGAGTGCCTTCAGAAGCAGCCAAGACAACTCCCTCAACGTTCGTGAACGCAAGGAACTCGAAGAAAGAACCAACACGCTTATTCTACGAGAAGGTCGCAGGCATCAACTCAAAGGATTACTTCAGCACACCTTCAACAAGATCTTCGAGTTCAACCTAAGAGGGAGTTTATCTTTAGTTGTTAATTTTCATTTGTAATATTTTTTATATCTTTTGTTCGGTAGATAAATTCGCCTCGTGTTGACGACTAGGTCTGGGTAGGACTTAGGGAGTAATTCGCCTTGTGTTGGCGACTAGGTCTAGGGAGTAGATCTAGGGGGTTCTCGAGGCCTTTCTTGTGATAGATTGGCTAGAGCGGCTTGAGGTCTTGTCTGGGGAGAGACAGGCTAAAGCCAACCGGTCCTTGGGAGAAGGGTCGGTATAGAAAACGAAAAAGAGTTTTTCATTTGTCGCCTCTTTCCAAGCGTTATTGGAAAAGTTTTTGTAAACATATGTATTTCGATTTGATGATTAATGAAAATATGTTAATTTCTTCATCTATGATTCGTGCTCTTTGATTTTCATTGTCTTAACCTGAAAGCTAATTTCTCTGTCACTAACGCCGAGCGGTATCATTACCGCTGGCGGTAGCAACAGAGATTTATTTTCTTTAATAATCATAAAATGTTTAAAACCCTTATTCACCCCCTCTAAGGGCGCCTACAGATCCAACAAGGATCGTTACCCTTGGAGCTTTCTTATTCGCCATTGATCTGAGATTTCACTCGGATAGAAAGAACCGCAACGGGCTGCTCTTTCTAGATCTAAAAACGGCTCGCGATTCGGAGCTCCGAAGCTCCGACAATGGCAGAAGAAGCCTCGATCTTCTTCCTCGTTGTCGTTGTTCTTCCTCGGCTTCCGTCTTTTTCACGCTTGAAGAAGATAAAGATTATAAGGTAAAGAAGATATATATACTCCTCTGGACAAACCCTAAGAAAACCAGAAATAAATCCCATCCCTTGGATTTAACGCCCTAGAGCTGACGGTCATGATCAAGAAGTCACGGGTCTGTAAAATAAAATATCGCCGAACTGACTGCGTTCGACGAATGGCAGTAAAGCTGCGTTCGATGAAGGCTATAAAGCTGCGTTCGACGAACAGCTATAAAGCTGTGTTCGACAAATTTCTGAAATGCTGCATTCGACGAATAGCTAATAAGCTGCGTTCGACAAACGGCTGCCTGCGTTCGACGAACGGTTGCCTGCGTTCGACGAATGGCTAAAATGCTGCGTTCAACGAACGACTAATAAGCTGCGTTCGACGAACGACTGCCTGCGTTCGACGAACGGCTGCCTGTGTTCGACGAACGGCTGCTAAGCTGCGTTCGACGAATGGCTGCCTGCGTTCGACGAACGGCTTCCTTCGTTCGACGAATGGCTGGCTAGAGGCATTTCTTTTTCCCGAGAACTGGCACAGCCTGCCCTTTCTGATTTCTCGAGAAGTATAACTCCTGCCTAAGGATTTATCGAGAAGTATTATTCCTGAATATTAATTTCTCGAGAGATATAATTCCTACCTTTAGTTTTCTCGAGAGGTATACTTCCTATTTTTGAAATTGGGGTGTTATAAATCTCCCCTCCTTTAAGGAATTTCGTCCCAAAATTTTAACAGTGCGAAGGAACAAAAGATACAAAATATAACTCGTACCTCAACGGAACAATTCGGGGAACTCGTCACGCATGGTTTGCTCACGCTCCCATGAAAGCTCCTCACGACCGCAGTTGTCCCAGCGGACCTTGGCCATTTGGATCATTTTATTCCGCAACTGCTAAACTTCAGTGTCTTCAATGCAAATGGGCTTGATTTTCGTCGCTACCCCACCATCTACCGACACTTCGTTGACCGCAACAACCTGAGTAGGCTCTTTCACAGCCTTCCTCAAAACAGAAATGTGAAATACATCATGCAACCCGCTTAGCTCCAAAGATAGATCAAGCCGGTAGGCAGCTTCACCAATGCGCTCCAAGATCTTGAACGATCCTAAGTATCTCGGACTTAGCTTTTTCAAGCGTCGGATCCTCGATACTCCTTTGAACGGTTTGATCTTTAGGTAAACCCAATCACCAACGGTGAACTCAACGTTCTGGTGATTTGCATTGTAAAAATTTGCCAGCCTATCCTAGGCAATGAGCAACCACTCTCGTATTGCCCGAATTGATGTATTTGCTTCATCCACGTCCTTGCGTTTCAACAACTTCATGTCGCCCGTTTCAGCCCAATCCAACGGTGTACGACATTTTCTACCATAAAGAGCCTCGAAAGGTGCCATCTTTATACTTGCTTGGTAGCTGTTGTTGTAGGCAAACTCAATCATATAGAGATGATCTTCCCACTTCTTTCCAAAATCTAGAGCGCACATTCGGAGCATATCCTCCATAGTCATGTTGGTCCTCTCAGTCTGTCGATCCATTTGCGGGTGGAAGGCCATGCTGAACCTCAACTTAGTGCCCAACAGTTCATGGATAAGCCTCCAATCTTTCGATGTGAAATGCCCATCACGATCGCTGACGATGCTATGAGGAACACCGTGCAGTCGCACAATACTATCAACATAGAGCTTCTTCATATCCATGTACATCTTTGTGCTCCCAGGGTGGATCGAGTACTTGGTAAAGTGAGCCTCGTACATCAATTTCGCCCGCAATGTACCAACATTTGGGATGCACAATCTGCTATTTTTCCACATAAGAATCAGAAGAGCTTTCATCAGAATCAGAAGAAGAGATTGGTGTATCATATAAATCTGATATCAATTTAAGAGCTTTGATCCTCTGCTCTTCAGCTTCATAAGCTTCATCTTCTGCTTTCCAGATCTCATCAAAGTCTAGAATTGGAGATTCATCAAAGATAAAAGTTGGAAAGTCAGAATTTGCGATTGCTTCTTCTGACATTACAACTAGTTTTTCTTCTTGACTGAGAGCTTGATCTTGAATGAAAACTGTATCTGTAATCTTAACTTCAAAACTTCTAATTATCTTATTTAACAGAGCTTCATTAACTGGAGCAGTGTATGGGACAATTGCTCTAGAATAATTATGCTGTTGAGGTAAAACTGGTGGAACTGTACTAAACTGAGAAAGCAAATAAATAATATCTATAGAGGGATTAATAGAAACATTATTTATTTCTTCTGGACCTGGTAGAACTGGTTCTTCTGAAATTGGAAGAACTGAATTTCCAAGTGCTTGAGCATCTGGAGCATCTGGAGCTTCTTCATCAGACATCTCCCCCTGCCTAGCTTCAGGGAAACCTGAATCTAGGCCCCTAGAAGAAGGGACAGATTGAAAGGAGGGGAAGGAAGAAATCTTTTCAGATAAAGCAGAAATAGATTGAACAATTGGAGCAAGTTTTGCATCCAATAACTGGTCTATTTTGGGAAGGATGAGACCAAGTATCTGATCAGCTACAGAGAAAAGATTTAAATAAGTGAATTCGTGAGAATGAGAGGAGGATGGCTCAGAAGAGGGAGGAATAGAGTTTGGTACAAAGATGTTTGAGACATCTGCACCTTGTTGAGAGGGTTCTTGATGAGTAGAAGAAGAATGTTGGATAGGGCATTGGGAATCATTATGAGTAGGAGATGGAGGTGGAGAAGAGTGATGAGGGAGGAGATCAAAAGAAGGAGGGGGAATGTCATCAATATGTGTAGAAGAATTGTAAGGTGGAGATTGTGCAGGGGAAAAACTTTGAGTAGTAAGAGGTGGGAGAGGAAGGGAGGAGACCAAAGGAGGAACTTCTGGAAGGGTTAGGGAAGAGACTGAATCAGTCCTTGTGTCTTCAGAAGCTTGCTTGACTAACTTTGGATTCTTCTTTGGAAATACCCTTTCCCACTTAGCAAAGAGAGCTGAGGTCAGCTTCTTGCTAGCATTGATTGTTACCTTTGGGGAGACCAGAAGGTCTGGATGCCTTTCCTGCAGAACAATTCCTAAAATTCTTCCAAAGCTAACATTCTCCTTGGAAATCCTTTTCCTAATCAAATTAAACAGAAGTGATCCCCAGTTCACTTTCTTTTTCTCCATCAAGGCCACCATCAACAGAAATTGGTGCCTTTTAACATAGTCATGTCCTGTTTTGTTTCCTAACAACACTTTGCCAACTATATCTGATAAGAATTTGTATTCCAAAGACAGATTTTTCTTAAGCAGATGATTAGGGTTTCCAGAGGAGTGACCCATTTTGACTAAAGCTGCTTCAAATTCATCAGAACTAATTTCTATATCTTCATCACCATTCACAAGCCCAAAAACTTCAGTTAGAATGGTAGGGGTAAGAGAAACCTGGTGTCCTGAGATTGTGCCCGTCAGACATTCATCTTCCTGCTTAACTGTGAAACACCATTCTTTGATTTCAGCTGTGTGAAGCTTTATCCTCAAGCTCATTAACTTCCTCAATTGTTGCTCTTCAAAGAGTTGAAGGATGTCCTTGAAGATTTGATCAGATGTTGCGAAGGATTCCATATCTATGTCGAACCCAGCATCGAACTTCATGGAATAGAGCGAGGCTTGAGAAATCGCCATTGAGTCCTGCAAAATAAGAGAAAGATCAAGTGCAAAAGGGGAACTGGAGGGATACGATTTCTGTAGGCGCGCTCTTAAGAAATACAAGTAGTAAATATATATGAGAGAAAGAGGTGCATTTGTGGAGCGGCGTTCAGCAACTAACCCTGATAAAGACAGAAGTCGAAAAGACTTTAAGCTTTTGTCAGACAGCGTTCGATAAAAAATATCCTTTTCGTCGACCGCTGTTCGACAGGTAACATTTCTTTATCGATTCTGAAAATATAAGGTTTTGTCGACCACCGTTCGACAAATGATATAAATTCGGCGTTCTCCGTTCGACAAATTTTTGAGGTAAATAGAGAACTTATTTTACTAGCAGATTGAGTCTCCATCTATCATTCCAAGTTGATTTATAAAGAAGTTATGCTTCTTTTCATCCAATGGCTTGGTGAAAATATCAGCTCTTTGTAAATCAGTAGGAATAAATTGTAGGCAAATTTTATTTTTATCCACATTATCCCTAAGGAAGTGGTGCCTAATTTCTATGTGTTTAGTCCTACTATGGAGAACTGGATTTTGTGCTATAGATATTTCACTAGTATTGTCACAAAATATTGTTGAATTATTTAAGTTGACTCCATAGTCTAGAAGTTGATTTTGTATCCACAATATCTGTGAGCAGCAACTACCAGCAGCTATATATTCAGCTTCAGCTGTTGATGTTGACACAGATGTTTGTTTCTTACAAAACCAAGACACAAGCCTATCACCAAGGAACTGGCAAGTCCCTGATGTGCTTTTCCTGTCTACTCTGCATCCAGCATAATTTGAATCTGAGAATCCAGTTAATTCAAATTCAGATGCTGTTGGATACCAAAGTCCTAGATTGGGGCAACCCTTTATATATCTCAAAATCCTTTTTAGCAAAATTAAGTGAGATTCCTTGGGGTTAACTTGAAACCTATCACAAATACAAGTAGCAAACATTATGTCAGGTCTACTTGCTGTTAAATAGAGTAATGAGCCAACAATTGCTCTATATACTTTTGAATCAACAGGTTTCCCTGATTCATCATTGTCAACAACAGCATTTGAGGGCATGGGTGTTTTCATGGTGGAAGAATCTGACATACCAAATCTTTTCACTAATTCCTTAGCATACTTAGATTGGGATATGAAGATTCCATTTGAAGTTTGCTTCACTTGGAGACCAAGGAAGTAAGATAACTCACCCATACTACTCATTTCAAATTTAGATTGCATTAGATTTGAAAATCTTTTGCACAAATTTGAATCAGTAGATCCAAAAATAATATCATCTACATATATTTGAACTAGCAGAGTTTTATTTTTATGTATCCTGAAAAATAAGGTTTTATCTATTAAACCCCTACAGAAATTGTTTTCCAAAAGAAAACTAGCTAAAGTTTCATACCATGCTCTGGGAGCTTGTTTGAGACCATAGAGAGCTTTCTTAAGCTTAAATACAAAAGAGGGTTGAGTTGGAGAGAGGAAACCTGGGGGTTGTTCCACATATACTTCTTCTTTGATTTCTCCATTCAAGAAAGCACTCTTTACATCCATTTGATATACCTTGAACTTTTTGTATGCAACAAATGCAAGAAATATTCTGATTGCTTCAAGTCTTGCAACGGGAGCAAAGGTTTGATCATAATCAATCCCTTCTTCCTGTGAATATCCTTGGGCTACCAGTCTTGCTTTATTTCTTACAATGTTTCCTTGTTCATCTAGTTTGTTCCTGAAGACCCATTTGGTGCCAATCACTGGATGGTCTTTTGGTCTAGGAACCAAATCCCATACTTTGTTTGTCTCAAACTGATTGAGTTCCTCTTGCATAACAATGATCCAGTTGGGATCTTGTTCTGCATCTTTTATAGTTTGAGGTTCAATCTGGGAGAAAAAGCATGTGTGCATCAAGTTCTGATGTACTTGATTCCTTGTTTGCACACCTGCTGAAATATCACCAATTACTTGTGATATTGGATGATCTCTAACTGTGATGTGGTCAACAGTTGGATTTGGTTCAGCAATAATTTCCATTTGGGGAATTTGTTCAGCTGCTATATTATGTGGAGGATTATCTGTTGTTATCTGTTCTGAACTTTCAGCAAAATCTGGGAGATTTTCTTCTTCACTCTCCTCAGCATTCTGCTGTTCAGGATTCAGAATTCCTTCTTTATGTAGAGCTAATTGATCTAGCTGCTCACATAATATAGGTACCTGCAGATTTTCTATGGTAGAAGAAATCTTCTCCTTGGAAAACATATTAGTCTCATCAAAAGTAACATGCATAGATTCTTCTATCTTGAGGGTAGATTTATTATAAATCCTATATGCTTTGCTGGTTATTGAATATCCTAAGAAAATTCCTTCATCTGATTTTGGGTCAAATTTTCTAAGGTATTTCTTATCATTATTGTGAATGAAACATCTACACCTAAATGATCTAAAATAGCTAACCTTAGGTTTCTTCCCTTTAAGTAATTCATAAGGAGTCTTTCCCTTAAGCTTGTGTATCAAACTTCTATTCAGAACATAATTTGCTGTGCTGACAGCCTCTGCCCAAAAGGATAGGGGCAAATTAGCATCTGCAAGCAATGTTCTTGCTGATTCAATTAGAGTTCTATTTTTCCTTTCAACTACCACATTTTGTTGAGGAGTTCTAGGAGCTGAGAAACAATGCCTGATACCTTCCATCTCACAGAATTCTTGCATAAGAAGAGACTCAAACTCACTGCCATGATCACTTCTGATCAATGCAACTTCAGTAGAGTACTCAATATTTATGCTCTTAAGAAAGACTGTAAGAACTTTAAAGTTATCTGACTTTTCTCTCAAAAAGAACACCCAAGTGAATCTAGAGAAGTCATCCACAATAACTAGAGAGTAAGACTTCCCCCCTGAACTCTTTGTTGCTATAGGTCCAAAAATGTCCATATGTAGCAAATATAAGATTCTAGGTGAATCACTTTTAGATAATGATTTAAAGCTATTTTTAGTTTGCTTGCCTAGTTGACATGCCCTGCATAAACCTTCTTTCTTATATGATCCCAAGGGTAAACCTCTAACAAGTTTGTCCTTAGATAGTTTAGCAATGGTCCTAAAGTTTACATGTCCTAGTCTCTTATGCCAAAGATCACTAGATTTACTTGTATCACTAAATAAACAGACTTCTGTAGTAGATGAATTGAAATTTACTAAGTATATATTACCTTGTCTAATGCCTGATAAAATAGTAATACCATCAGTAGATTTAATAAGGCATTTCAATTTATTAAAGGTTACCTGATACCCTTCATCACATAATTAACTTATGCTGATAAGGTTATGCTTCAGTCCCTTTACATAGGCTACCTCTTTGAAGGTGACTTCTCCAACTTTGACTTTTCCATAGCCTTTGGTCTGTCCACAGTTGGAGTCTCCAAATATAACTTTTGGTCCAAGCTTTGCCTTGAAGCTGTTCAGGTTTGACTTGTTCCCTGTCATATGTTTTGAACAGCCACTGTCCAAATACCATTTTTCACTTGTTCTTGGACAGTTGTGTACCTGCAAAAACAAAGACAAAATAAATCTATTTGTTCCTGACCCAGATTACCTTGGGTCTTTTTGTATCTCCACAGAAATCTGAAATAAACGACATTTCAGGCTGATCCTTATAGCCTTTGGGATGATATCTCCTTGGAGGTATTGTCCACTCAGTAAAAGGATTTTTAGTGTGTTTAGAATTAGAATTCCTGAAATTCTGTGTATAGTGTTTGTTCGACAGATTTGAGTAAATTTGTCGATTGCCGTTCGACGAATGTGCTTGATTTCGTCGAACAGTGTCTATGTAATTACTATACTGAACATCTGTTTTCAGTTTTCGTCGATCGCCGTTCGACAGATTGAAATCTTTTTGTCGAGCTTCGTTCGACGAATTCTTCTGAATTCTTTTATTCTCTACAAGCTTGCTTGAAACATCTTTATTCACTTCTACAGCCTCTTTGCTCTTAGTAGAATTGAATATCACTGGAGTAGAGAGGATGTTTTTCTTAAGAAGGTGTGGATCACTTGATGATGCACCCAAACCCAGCTTGCTATTAAATCTAGCATTCACTGTTTTTGTGATGTCCATCAGCTTAACACTACTGCCATTGAGGAATTCTTCATATTCCTTAGCTTTAGACAACTTGTTCTCAATGGGAATAATGTGTTCTCTAGAGGAAGTTAAATCTTTCTTAAGATTAACATTTTCTGCAACCAGTTGATTCATTTCAGCCAACTGATTTCTGAGAGAGATTATCTCTTTCTCAGATTTGATTAAATCTAAGCAAAGACCTTTGAATTCATCTTTGAATTCACTAGAATTGAAATCAAAACTAGATATTACCTGGTCTGCATTATCTTCTGCTTCTGCTTCTGATTCTTCTTCATCAGAATTGTTTGCTGAGGCATTGATTGCCATCATGCAGAAGTTCTTATCTTCTTCATAGCATTCATCATCACTGGATGAAGAAGCATTTCCTGACTCACTGTCTGAGTCATAAATGGCCATTAGACATTGGTCATTTTCCTTTGATTTTTCTTCATCATCATCAGATGAGCTGAATGATGATTCAGATTCAGTGTCACTCCAGGATTCTGCTATAAATCCTCTTCCCTTCTTTTTGTTCTTGTGGGAGGAAGACATGCTGGAGCTTCTCTTTTCTTCTTTATCCTTTTTCTTATCTTTCTTTTGCTTCTCTGGACATTCTGTCAAATAGTGTCCAGATTTCCTGCAACCAAAACAAATAACTTCTTTAGGAGTTGATTTGTCATACCTTTGCTTATCTCTTGATCTGGATTCTTTCCTTCTGAAATCATTCCTAGCCATTTTGTAGAATCTTCTGGCTATGAGGCTCATGAGTTCATCATCTTTTGGAGCCTTTTCTTCTTCTACATCAGCTGCCTTGAAAGCTATGCTCTTCTCTTTCTTTGGTGCTGGAGATGAAGTGGATGCTTCAGCTTCCCTGGACTTGATGAGCTGCTCATAAGATTTGAGCTTGCCCAACAAAGTTTCAGTGGTGATCTCATTGAGACTTCTGGCTTCCTTGATTGGCCAGATCCTTGAATCCCAAGTGCTAGGGAAGCACATTAGGATCTTGTTATTAATCTCTGTTAATGAGATTTCCTTGTCCAGAGTCCTGAGTTCACTTATAATTACACTTAACCTAGTGTACATGTCTGCAACTGATTCTTCATCACCTTTCTTGAAGTTCTCATACAGAGAGATCAGGTGTGATCTTCTGTCTTTCCTTTCATCAGCAGAACCTGCAACAATTGCAGTTAGGGTATTCCATATATCTCTTGCTGAAGTGCACTCAGCAACTTTTTGGAATATATCATCTGACATGGTTTGTGCCAATATATTCATTGCTTTGGCATCTGCATTCTTGTATTTCCTCAATGGATCTATGTGTCCTGGAGGAGGTACAGCATTGGTTGATGATTGTTCTTGTGCTGGTGGAGGTCCTGTCAAAATAGAATTATATATATCCTCATCAATAGAATTCATGTAAAGCCTAATCCTTGCTTTCCAGAGTGCAAACTTACTAAGATTGCACATAGGAGGTCTTGTGCTTGAGTATTCCTTGTTTTGTGCCATGAGTTTCAAACAGAAAATAGATAAAGAGAAACTCTAAATTAAATTAAGATCTAATTGATCTTTGTGATCCAGATGTTAGTCTGTAAGTGAGATCAACCTACCTCTGATACCAATTGAAAGTGGAGGTTAGATCTTAAGTTACTCTAGAGGGGGGGGGGGGGGGGGGGTGAATAGAGTATTAAAACTTTTCCTTAGTTTTTATAGCGGAATTAAAATAGTATTATATATAAGTGTAAGCAGTGTGAAAATTATATAAACAGAAAAATTAAGTAAATGAAATAACACAACAAACAGCACAAGCACAGAAAATAACCAAACACAGAAGACACAAGGAGCTATAGTAGTTCCCCAATAAATTTGGGTACGTCTACTCTTCTACCACCCTTGGTAGGAATCCACTAGGATTTTTGATCAGGTGCCCTCAAACCAAGGGATTTTTGTTCAGGTGTCCACACACCACAGAGCTTTTGTTCAGGTGCTCAAAACCAACTAGATTTTTTGATCAGGTGTCTTGCCACCAAGGAGGTACACTTTTGAAGGGAGTATTAACCCTGTACAAGAGAGGTAAGAAAGAGTTTATAGTGTTCTTCTCTGTCAAGATGCTGAGAGAAGACTCTAGTGGATGTTGTTGTAAAGCTCCCCCTGTCTGATTGAAGTATTTGACAGAAGATGGAGAAGCTTTCTCTTGAAAACTAAGTTCTCCTGTAGCAGATTGATCTGGAAGAACAGGTTCTTCAGATTGCTTGTTGCTCTTTTAGAAGATCTGAATTTGCAGCAGATTCTGAGAGAATGCTCTTGAGGAAGATGTTCTCAGAAGAAAGTTTTGTGCTGCTTGTAGAAGAAGAAGAAGAAAAAATACTTGCTGAGAGATATATGTCTTTCTTCTTTTTCTGCTGTATATATCCTTTGTATTCTGTAAATAGAATTATGTTTGAATTCTGTCGACTGATTCATATATGTCCAAAAACAAAAACTTTCTTTAATGTATTCTATATTTGTGAATAGAATAATCAGTCTTTAAGACATTCTTGGAATAACAACAAAACTCAAACGACTCTGGCAGGTCCTTTAATTCCTTGGCCGTGAAAAGATTCCTTTTCATTAAATGTCAACGGCTATTGCTGTCTTGGAAAAAGGAAAGAAGGGAATATATTAACTGAGTTTAATATACTTCCTTATCTGTCAGAATACGTCCAAAGATATTAAATAAATCCGTTATAGTCGTCGTTTTGCTGTTAGGATAAATAGAATGTAGCTGATAACAAATCTGGGCTTCAATAAATGATTTGTCGAACGCTGGCTATAATCTGTCGAGCGTCGTCTAGAAGATGTTGAACGCTGGCTGGAAACTGTCGAGCGCTGTCCAGAAGATTTTGAACGCTGGCTGGAAACTGTCGAGCGCTGTCCAGAAGATGTTGAACGCTGGCTGGAAACTGTCGAGCGCTGGCAACAAAAACTGTCGAACGCTGGGAGCCATCTGTCGAGCACTGCTAGCCATTTGTTGACCGCTGGGAACTTTAGATTTTATCTTAAGTTCTAGATAATTTATCAGCCTAAAGACTTGACCCTTAAACTATATAATGAGGTCAACTGATCCTAATCAGTACATAGTGATCCTAGCCCAAAACAGTAAAAGGGTTGCTCCAACACTTTCTAAACTTAAATAAGAATTCTTCGATCTGAGTAAAATTCGTCGATCTCAATAAATTTTGTCGAACGCAAAATTTAGTTCGTCGACCTCAAATGAATCTTGCTGGAAGAATTAATTTTGTTGAGCTGTGGAGAACTTTCGTCGATCTGAAGGTATTCGTCTAACGCAGACTGGAGTTCGTCGAACAGAAGGATTCGTCAACCGCTGAGCCTGGATAGATTCGTCGACCGCTGAGCTTGAGCAAAATCGTCGACTGCTGAGGTGAGCAAATTTCGTCGACCGCTGAGACGAGATCGTCGACCGCTGAAACAATCTGTTCGTCGACCGCTGAGACGAGATCATCGACGGCTTCGACAATCTGTTCGTCGACCGCTGAACCACTGAGATGGGATCGTCGAATGCTGAACTGCTGAGACGGGATCGTCGAACGCTGAACCGCTGAGACGGGATCGTCGAATGCTGAGATAGCTGGATTTCGTTGAGCGCAGAATGAACATCTTTCGTCGACCGCAGAGCGCCGATCGTCGAACGCAGATAGCCATTCTTCGAATGCAGAGAACATGTCGTTCATCGAACGTAGAGAGCTTGCCGTTCGTCAAACGCAGAGAGCTTGCCGTTCGTCGAACGCAGAGAGCACGCCGTTCGTCGAACGCAGAGAGCAGTTCGTCGAACGCAGTATGAGTTTGTCGAACGCAGAACCTGAATGATTTCTTGAGTTCTAATATCCTAAACTCTTGACCCATTGACTATACATTGGGGTCAACTTGATCCTAGTAAACATATCGTGATCCTAGCCCAAATCAGAAATAGGGTTGTTCCAACGGAGCTGGAGGCTCAGGGAAATAAAAATAAGAGGTGTTACTTACTAGATAGTACATGGATACCATGTGTGTTCTTAGGGGAATAAATAAGGTCTAGGCTGGGAGGTTTCATATGAGCTTGGGAGTGGAGGACCCGATCCACTGCCCTTGTTTGCCTCAACGGGGTGTACCTGAGCGGAGACTAGAAAAGTGGGATAGAGGTGTTACTTACCAGATAGTACACAGATACCCTGTGTGTTCTTAGGGGCATACTTAAGGTCTATGTCGGAAGGTGTTGATAGGAGCCTAGAAGTGGACATGCCCGATCCACTGCCAACGTTTGCCACAATGGGGTACCTGAATTGACACACTCAAACAGAGGGAACTTAAAAGGTCTAAATGTACAGAGTCATGTGGGTGAGTTACATCATTGCATTGCACAATATAGTATTGTTGGATCTACTAGCGCCCTTAGAGGGGGGGGGGGGGGGGGGGTGGGGGGAATAAGGGTTTCACTCAATTATTGGAGATTTAAATAATCAACTACAAGATTGCCCTTCCTGGAGCTAGCATGTGGCGGTAACCCTACCACGCGGTGTAAGCTCTGGAAACAACATAGTAATGCAGAATATCATTTCGGGATTTGCAATTCTTCAACCAATGTTCCACCAGAAAATCACAGCAATATATACAATTGTTGGAACCGGTATTTCGGTCCAACGAGGATTTCGGACCCCCGAGAAGGGGAGCGGAGAGCACTTACTAATCCTGCAGAAGAACCTAACCGAAGGCTTAGAATAAAAGGCATGACCCTTGGCAGTAGTGTGGAGGTCCCACCACACACCCGAAAGATCTTTGAGTGCTTCCCCTCCCAAGCCAAAGCTGGAGTCAGGCACCTTGGAGAGCTGGAGGAGCTAACCAAAGAAAACTTGATGAGAAGCAAAGATCTAGAATGCTCTCTCAAGGTGACCCAAAGGGTCTATTTATAGCCTTTTTTGAACTGGTCTGCTAATAGCAGGATTCCGCCTTTTGGTTTTACTATACGCACCCCAAACTGGTCTGCCAACAACCAAACTCTGCTATTCTGGAGGGCTATTGGCAGCCCACCAGGGGTATCAGGGTAAATTCACCTGCATCCCTTGTCGGGCGAGTGGCCCATGAAGGCGCCACTCGCAAGCCTCTCTGCGAGCTGGGCTCGCAAGAGCTCCTCTTGTGGGTGGAGGCAAACCTCCACTCGCCATACCAGACCAACGCTGCGAGATCTCATCTGACACACCCTGGCTAAATGCATCCCAGAGAGGTCCTTAGAAAACTCATGCCATCGCCTCTCGCCAATCGCGAGCGAGATCCCTGGCTCGCCTCCCTGGATCGCCTCGCCCTACACTGGCTAGGTACTCGCCTCGAGTCTGCGAGTACTCCCTGACTTACCTGTGATTGATTCCTCCGCGAGTCCGTGAATACTGGGTATACACAATCCCCGCTCTTTGCGAGATTATGCTAAGCTCATGAAGAAACAACCAACCCTTTGTGTTCGTCGGACGAGGATGAGCTGGCACGAATCTTTGGTGGGTCCCACCCCCGGTGCTATAAATACCAACATCCCACTGAGGGACCCTTTCCTTCGTTCCTTCTTTTCGCTACTCGCAACTGCCATTATTAATAATGCCTCTCTTGGAAGAAGCACAAGCTTGCTTGGCGGAGTCCCGAACGAGGGGTCAATCGGTCACCAAACGGCTCGCTCCATGGGGCGCTCGACAGACTCCTCCTACCCCCATTCTGAAGCGAGCACAAGCGGTGCGACAACGCTTCGGGATGACGCAGTCCTCCCTTTGGGATATGCTGGACGATCCAGGACTCGCCGGACAGGTACTCAGATCCAAATGCCTTTCCTCTCCTATTTCTGTACTGACCTTTTGATCTTCAGGACGCGTCTCTGACGGGAATCCAGGCGAGTGAGAGCCTGGAAGGTACTCGCCTCCCTTCCCCCGGGGAAAACAACTCCTCGGTCGCCAAAGTGGAGGTTCTCGACCTGTCTCCCTCGCCGCGACCGGGTAAGATTCTGATAGCATCTTGTTGGAACATGCTTTCCGCATCTCTTGGTTTGACAATAACAAATCCTATTGTATTTGATCATATTTGTTTTTGTGTTTATAACATGCAGGATCCTGTGCATTAAAATCTCCATAGGAATAAGTTGTGTTGTTGCTACCGCAGAGCGTTAACACTATCGCTGGCGCTAGCGAATCGACGAAATGGTGTTCGAAAAAAATAGATGTCGTTCGACAAAAATGACGTTTGACGAAATGGTGTTCGACGAAAGTAGATGTCGTTCGACGAACTGGCGTTCGACGAAAATAGATGCCGCCCGACGAAAATGGTGTTCGATGAAATGGTGTTCGACGAAAGTAAATGCCGTTCGACGAACTGGCGTTCGACAAAATGAGATGCGTTCGACGAAAAGAGATGTGCTCTACCGCGGAGCGTTAGCACTACCGCTGGCGCTAGCATAAATGGAAACAATTGACGGGAAGGAAATAGTGGAGAAAAAGGAATGATTGGCGGGATGCATATTTAGCGTGCTCTACCGCGGCGCGGCATGTCTACTGTCTGGCGGTAGCTTTTGGAATCCTCCCGTCTGCATGTGATTGAGGAGCAAATATGGAAGGATATATTGGCTGAAAAAAGGTTATCTCGCTATCGCGGAGCGTTAGCGTTACCGCGACGCGCTAGTCGGAGCTCAAAGTTTGGCGCTCAAAAGTTGCCTAAGTTGCCACGATCCGTGTGCTTGATCATTGCCTAATGTGGCTACCGCGGGGCATTAGTACTACCGCAGGCGGTAGCGGTTGATTCTATTTAAAGATGCGCGCTTCCTCCGTTGTTGCTGTTACAGAATGAATTGAAGCCATATATTCAGAGCACTCATGAGAACCTTCCCCAAGCAGCCTGAAGAACTCCGCCAATGTTCGTGAATGCAAAGAACTTGAAGGCCGATCTGATCGCATCTACATTGACATTAAGTTCTTCTTTTGAGGGAGTTTTTAATTTTTCTTTTTTTAGTTTCTAATTGTAACCTTTATATCTTTTGTTCGGTAGAGGAATTCACCACACGGCGACTAGGGCCTTGTAGGGACTAGGGGAAATTCGCCTCGCATTGGCGACTAGGTCTAGGGTGTAGATCTAGGGAGTGCTCAAGGCCTTTCCGGTGAGGGAAGGGCTAGAGCGGCTTGAGGCCATATCTGGTGAGATATAGGCTAGAGCCAACCGATCCTTGGGAGAAGGGTCGGTATAGAAAACCCAATAGAGTTTTTCATTCGTCGCCTCTTTCCAAGCGTCATTGGGAAAAGATTTTGTAAACAAAATTATTTGTTGTTAATGAAAATATGTCTTTCTTCATCTCAATTTTGTGATCTCTGATTTTCATTACTATAACATAAACTGATTTTCTCTGTCACTAACACCGAGCGGTAACACTACCGCTCACGGTAGCAATAGAGAATCATTTTCATTTAAATATTCTCGAAAATCTTAGAACCCTTCTTCACCCCCCCCCCCCCTCTAAGGGCGCCTACAGAGCCAACAAGTGGTATCAGAGCCAGGTTATTCTAATTCGGCTTAACAACCGGGAATAATGGCGTCTCATGATCTCGCTTCTACTAGTGGGGTAAATTTGTCTGAAAAAGAAAAATCTCTTAAACCACCTTTATTTGAAGGAAGAAATTATAAAGGATGGAAAATAGTAATGGAAAATTTTCTTAAAGCTTTAGATGAAAAAGTTTAGAATATTACTATTAAAAAGCCACCTAGCGTATTAAATAAAAACGAAATGGTTTTAAATGCAAAATCTATGAATAGTCTATTTTGTGCGTTAGATCAAAATATTTCCAAACTCATTCATACTTTTCCTACTGCATACGAGATGTGGAATTTTCTTGAGATAACTTATGATTCTCCATCTACAGGTATGGAACAAATACAAGAAGTGGAGAACATACAAGATTGCACAAATGATCAAGAAAGCTCCTCTCATGATAGATCAATGGAGTGCAAATCAAGCGGAAAAGAAGAAATCCTTTCTTTGGAAGAGGAATGCCAAATAGATGAAGATAGCAAAGAAAATCCATGCTCGAATCTCATAGCATCCAAAAGCACTGTAAGGAAATCAAATCCTCTTATTGTTTGCAACTCTATTTCTACTTTACAATTGCTACAAATTACAAAGCACAAGATTAAGAAATTAAAAAAATGCGAATTGCAAATTGCGCTTAGAAAATAAAGATTTAAATGCAAAAGTTAAAGTAGAATCAAATTCTAATTTATCTAGCTTTACCCATGTCACTGCAATTGAAAAGACAAAACCTTGTTTTGATTGTAATGATATTAAAGAGAAATTCAAGGAACTTGAAAATGAACTCTTAAATTCAAAAGAACAAAAAGAAAAGTTATCTTTAGAAAATTCATCGTTAAAAAATAATTGTGATATGTGCAAAAACTATAACATTGAAATCAAAGAGATGGATGAAACTTCTGATGACTTTAGAAACGAATATAACAATCATATTGAGTCTATCGTATCCACTCTCAAAAATAGCACAATGGCCTATAATAAAGCTAGACACGAATTCAATGCTAAAAATTATGAATTGGAAACAAAAGTTAACTTGCTTAAAGAAATTATAAAGAAAAATTCTCAACACATGAATCAAAAATCTCAAGTAAACTCCAAAAGCAAGATAAATGTGACTTTTCAAGAGCAAAACTTTGAAAATGAAAAACAACAAAAATTTGTAAATGAAACTCCATCACAATATCATCATTATCATTCACAACCTTATCGTTATCCTAACATAAAATTAAATGAAAACAAATTCCCCTTAAATAATTACTTCGACAGTCATGGCTATCCAAATATTCAAGCAAGGGACTACGAAAATTTGAGAAATAAAAATAGCGTGCATCAAAAATTTGAATGGAGGCCCAAAGCTAAAATTGAAATACCAATTCCACTTAAAAGGGTGTTTTCAGTTTCGTCTCACCAAAAGCAAACACGATATATCTGAGTACCCAAAGGAACCACCACCCCCGGTCCTCTTTGGATACCTAAATCTCTTCTTCACTAATAGCCTATTATTTGCATGAAGTAGAAATCAATTGGTAATAAAATATGAATTAGCTACTTCATGATATGCCTAATATTCCGTTATCCTTATTTTTGTTTTACTTCCACGGTTTAAACCAATTTTCCTTCATAGTAAGAAAACAAATGAAATTTCAAAAAACATATATATACTATTCTCAACTATTGTTGTTTAAATACATTCAAAAATTGAAATCGGAGAATTTAACTTTTCAGATGATAATGCCAAGACAAATAAAAATAATTATCAAATTATGAAGTGAGAAAAATTCATAACCATGCAGGATATCTGTAAACTACTTCAGTAAGATAAGCATAAAAGAACACTTAAAATAAGCCAGAAAGTAGTCCCAAATGAAAAACATGAACCTAGATAGTACGCTGGTACTAACGCCAACACTAGAACTATCGTTGCGCATTAGTAACAAAAGTTTGTCTTGCTGTCTCTGAAACCTATATTATTACAAAAATAAAATAAAAATATATATATATATATTCATTCTCCAGCTCCTATACTGCTGCTCTCCCCTTCATCACCTCCACGTCGTCTCCGACGAATCGATCGTTGCGGCTGCTCCTCCTCAGGACTCTCCTCTCTAGCCGATGATGGAGATAACTTGAGTGCCACCATTATCTTCCGTATCATCTTCTCAACACCGGATATCTTCTTCGACATTCGTGTCACTATCCTATTTATGTCCGCTCCCTGCTCCGCTAGCTCCTGTAGTTCTCGCTGGGTCTCTCTCATTAACCCACCTCGTCGAACTGGAGGTTGTGGAGATGGATCCCTTTCTTGTCGTGGAGGATGAATTGACAGTGTAGATCTGGCTGGTCGACAATCAAGATGATAAACCTCCCGCTTAAGAGACCGGCATTTCTTGTATACAATTCATTGAATAATTCCTCCCAACGGAAGAGTATTCAATCTCTGTCGCCTTGGATCTTTTAGTTTATATGTATACCTGATCATTGATAGAAGGAGATCTGCCATATCAAACTGAATTCTTTCTAAAATATGGCAAATGACCATACTCAATTGTGCTGTGATCATCTTTGTATCTCCCCCTTTATCATTATCGTACGTCGTATGATCTCTTGTATCATGTATGCGTCAGGAGTTAGTGTTGTGACTGAAGAAATCAAATCCTCCTCATCTTCTTGACCATGCAATACTTCATTCACTCGAGTACAGTTCCGAAGTGTTTGAAACCTCTCTACGATATCCAAGAAATTACTACTCCACTCAAGACCAAACTCTGCACGTAAATCTTCATGTGTTATTACTACCTCATGACCTTGGATGTAGGAACGCACTCCTCCTTCGAGATTCGTCCGAGCTAGATCCTCCAATCCCATGTAAAACTCCCTTACTAAAACTGAGGAAAAGCTATCATTTATTAGCATAGAGAGAACACTCGCGTCAGCCAAATATTCGTAGATATGCGCATGAATGGGTAATTCTACCCCCACCATCATAACCACTCCGATGGTGGCATCCTCAATACCGAGAAATATATTACCACCCTCTCGATTCCGATCTACATTTGATCGTCGAGCGTGACTACTGGAGGCAGCCATTCTCAAATCTGAACCAAAATAAAATTGAAGGAAAAACATCAAAAATCTGGACACGAGATCTACCGCGGCGCAGTAGCTGTTACCGCCGCGCAGTAGCTGACGAAACTACTATTCGTCTTCCTCCTCCGATTTCACCCAAATAATCCTCCAGATCATTTCAAAAATGCTTGAAAATTCCAGATCTGATATATCTCAACTAATCTAACATGAATACTCAAACAATAACTCATAGATCTACCAAAATGACTTAAAAAATTTGTCAAAAATCCTCCTATGACTACATTTCCATGAAATTCTTTCAAATGCGCTAGATCCTAGCTTGAATCACTAACATGAAGCATAAAAGAAAGTAAAATAACAAAAGAAAATCCTTACCTACTGCTAACGCCGGCGGAAGCTGAAGGAAAATACGAGATTCAAATCCCCTTGACCTAATGAAATCTGACCAGGTCAAATCCTTTTATTTCACGCGAGCTACCACGGCGCGTTAACTCTATCGCCAGGAGGTAGCGTACTTTTCTTATGGGTGGTTATTTTTCGGTCATCTTGGCTACTGTTATCGAAACTCCACATGATTGTATGTTACTTAATATGTTTAGTCTCAAACAAGAGGCACGTCACTCTTATATAAAGTCAGTCAAACCCCGATGAATTTTAGCATCTCCAATATACTGGCCAAAATCTGATGTAGGGGTACCGTGACGACGTGGACGTTACGCTAGCGGAAAAACATTCATCACAGAAATTAAAATAACATAGGAGGGCTCCGACCAAAAGTGAACGAAAAGGGTTCGGTTGGCTCCCAAATCCGATGGAGAAAAATCACGCGGGACTCGATACAACGTCCTTAGGACCTACCTCTCCAACAAGCACACAACTCGCCGTAAGCCGGACTCCATACAACATCCTTAAGACCTACCTCTCCAACAAGCACACAACTCACCGCACCTACACAAGCATTTATTCCATAAATCGATTCATTTTAAAACGCAGCGGAATATTTTGGAGCGGCGGTGAACATTCAAGCGACGATAAAGCTTTAGTTGAGATTAACTCCCTTGTTAACGCTAAGTGCGCCAATCTTGGAGAGCAAACCAAGGCTAGGCCGAGTTTCGCCCCCGCACCGGATCTACCCGATCCGGATAACAAGAGATTCAATAACAATACTTAAGTTTCAGATTTTGCAAGCGAAAATATTAAGATCACGGATAAAATGATTCGACAAAACCTCCACAAACAAAGCGTAGAAGAATCACTAGAAAGGGGAGAGGTTACCCAACCAAGAACATGCATGCACTCAAGATAGATGTGGGAGAATCTCTCTCTCCACGGTTCCACCGGCGTCGTACCGAATAGGGTAGCACCCTTTCTTCCTTGGAGTCGCACCGCGGAAGTCTCGCCGGAGTCGCACCGAAGAGGATGGAGGGAGGCGGCCTTGGAGTCACACCAAGAGGGGGGGGGGGGGGGGGGGGGGGGGGGGGGGGGGGGCGGCTAGGAGGGAGCTCCAAGCATGGCCGAAATTACTAAGGGGAAATAGGGTTTGGTTTTTTCTTCTTCAATGTTTCATTCCTTCATAAAGACCTCCTTAAATATGAGTTACAACAACATCTTAACCATCCATGATGGAGATGAAATCTCATCCATCCGTATGGTTAAATACACACCAAAATAAAATAAAGAGTTCAAACTTAAAAATTACAACCATTTTAATAAATATAAAATCATCATCTAGCATGAAATAATTTTATATTTATTAATATAAAATAAGAGTGCATGAATAAAAGTTTAATTTTTCATTGCGGTTTTGGCACGCCGCGGGCGAAGATTATAACGCGGACTTCCATCCGCATCATCATGGCACCTCAGATCTTTGTGGCACAGTGCCTCGGCAGCCGGGTCATCATCATCAAGGAGTGTCGGAGGGGACGCGCCATCAATCCTCCCCCACTCAAAATCAAGCATCTCCGATGCGTGGTCCGAGAGGTAGCGGCGGAGAAGATCAACATCCAGTCGTTGAAGCTTTGTCGCGAGGACCCATGAATCGTCTGAAGGAGGGCGATCACGCCAACGGATGAGGAAGCGGTAAGTAGCACCCTCCGAGGTAGTAAGTGGCTCCGCAGCAAGTATCATATCCGGAGTGAGAAAAGTCTTTGGAAACCTGGGGAACATATCAGCAGTAGAAATAAAAGTATGTGACTTACCATCCGGTGAAATACCTATGGGAACCGACAGAGAGAGGTCATCCGTACTACCACTCCCCAACCCATTAGAAGATTTGGTGGAAGGAGAAGACGTCAAGGAACT
Source organism: Dactylorhiza incarnata (assembly GCA_033032865.1). Lineage (NCBI taxonomy): Eukaryota > Viridiplantae > Streptophyta > Magnoliopsida > Asparagales > Orchidaceae > Dactylorhiza > Dactylorhiza incarnata. Next base: position 4,256,987 of record JAWHQI010000175.1, on the reverse strand, counting down.
CAACTCATGTGGAGGCGATACGAACATCGTTAAATCCGAGACGTTAAAAATAGGGGAGATTCCCCATTCGGCAGGCAAATCCAAAACAAAAGTGTTGTCACCTATTTTCTTGATGATCCGAAAAGGGCCGGTGCGCTTAGGTGCTAACTTTTTAACGGTGCCAGATGGAAAATGCTTGGGAACTAATCGTACTAAAACCAAATCGCCAACCTTGAAGTGTGACACTCTCCGATGTATATTGGCGTGTGCCTGATAAGAATCATACTGAGCAGTCAAGGTAGCTCGTATACGTGCATGAAGGTCGTGAATATGTTGGGCGAAGGATTGTGCAAATTGACTTGCCTTGTATGTTGGGGGCAAGGGAACCAAGTCAAGAGACACAGGAGCCTTGTACCCGTGGACAATCTCATTTGGTGACAGACCGGTGGACCGATTTTTGGAATTGTTGCAGGCTAACTGAGCGTGGGGAAGAAGAAGATCCCATGTGCCTTTATGATCACTCACGAGGCATCTAAGAAGGTTCCCTAGGCTCCGGTTAACCACCTCAGTTTGCCCATCGGTTTGAGGATGATAGGCGGAGGCAAATAATAGTTTGGTACCCATTAGGATCCAAAGTATCTTCCAGAAGTAGCTCGTATACTTAACATCCCTATCCGAGACAATTGTCTTCGGCACTCCCCGGTGACTAACAACTTCCTTAAAATATAGCTTTGCAATATGAGATGCGTCGTCGGTTCTAGTGCACGGTATAAAATATGCCATTTTGGAGAACCCATCCACAACTACGAAGATGGAATCGTGACGACGAAAAGTGGTGGGTAGGCCTAAGACAAAGTCCATGCTCACGTCCTCCCAAGGTACGGATGGAATAGGCAACGGAGTATATAACCCGACGTTGGTTTTGGTGCCCTTGAAAACTTGGCAAGTACGGCAACTACTCACTACCCGTCCTACCATTGCCTTCAATTTTGGCCAATAAAACTTTTCCTCAACCAGGGTGATAGTCTTATCTCTACCAAAGTGGTCACTCAACCTGCCATTATGCAGTTCCCAGATGATATGGAGACGTAGAGATGACTGCGGAATACATAATTTCCCATGCCTAAATAGGTAACCATCCTTGATAACGAACGCAGTAATAGTGGTGGGGGAACTATCCTAGGCAGATAGGTAAGAATCCTGAAAATCCAGGCATGTAGCGTACTCATCTTTGATTCGCTCGAACCCGACAACGTTAACCTCCATAGTGGTGACTAAGAGGGCTAGGCGACTAAGAGCGTCTGCAACCCGATTGTCCGCTCCCTTAAGGTGTTTGAGATTAAAAGTGTGACCCTGTAGGAAGGATACCCACTTGGCGTGACGCGGGATGATTTTATGTTGGCCATTGATAAATCATAATGCTTCGTGATTGGAGAGGATCACGAACTCCTTAGAGAGGAGATAATGCCGCCAGTGGTGCAAGCATCTAATGACCGCATAAAATTCCCTATCATAGTTAGAATAATTCAATTTAGCGCCCGCCAACTTTTCACAAAGAAACTCACAGGGTGCCCCTCCTGACTCAAGACACCTCCTATTCCCACGCCCGAAGCGTCACAAGTAAGCTCAAAGACTTTCGAGAAGTCAGGTAGACGTAAGACGGGTGCCTCGGTCATAAGCTCTTTGATGCGTCGGAAAGCGAAGGTGGCGGACTTCGTCCAAGTAAACTCACCTTTTTTCATGCAGTCACTAATGGGGGCCATGATGCTGCTAAAGTCTTTGATGAAACGACGGTAGAAAGTTGCCAACCCATGGAAGCTCCTCACCTCACGTATCGTGGTCGGCTCGGGCCAGTCCTTAATCACCTTAACCTTGCTAGGGTCGACTCTAATGCCCTCCGTTCCAACGATGTAGCCTAAAAACTCCACCTCCGTAACATGGAAAGTGCATTTCTTGAGATTCAGAAATAAAGTTTCCTTCCGTAGGGTGGAAAGAACCACTCTCATGTGGGAGATGTGCTCGGTGGTAGTAGTGCTGTAAACCAAGATGTCAACGAAGTAGACAACTACAAACTTCCCCATGAATGGCTGAAAGACATGCGTCATCATCCGGGAGAATGTGTTGGGGGCATTGGATAGCCCGATGGGCATCACAAGCCACTCGTATAACCCGTCTTTAGACTTAAACGCCGTCTTCCACTCATCTCCCTCGCGGATCCTTATCTGGTGATAGCTGCTTCGTCAATCTAACTTAGAAAATATTGTGGCGCCAGACAAGACATCGAGAAGGTCATCTAAGCGCGGTATAGGAAATCGGTACTTGATGGTGATTTTGTTGATAGCGCGGCTATCAACACACATCCGCCACGTACCATCCTTCTTGGGGCAAGAAGGGCTGGCACCGCACAAGGACTCATGCTAGTCCTGATGAATCCTTTTTTCATCAAATCCTCGATCTGAGTCTGCAGCTCTTTGTGGGCCGCGGGATGAAGCCTATAGTGGGGTTGGTTCGGCAAGGACGAACCCAGAATGAGATCTATCGCATGTTGTATGTTCCTCAATGGAGGTAACATAGAAGGAAACTCGTCTGGGTACACGTCCTTATATTCGTCCAAAAGTACTCGTAATGCCCTAGGCAACTCATTCAACGCTTCCGGTTCACCCTTCGCACTCATAAGAACTAATGCGTACATAACTCCCTCAAGAAAAGGATCTCTCACAAACTCTCTCCTACCAACTAGGCTCAAAGCCTTCCTCTCGGCCGGGACGGTAGTGTCCTTAGCCAAAGCTACCGGCTCCTTCGGAACGGTCGGTCTCAATGTGATGGTCTTAGCGTTGAATTTGAATTCATAAGTATTGGCTCGACCGAAATGTATGACGTCACGGTCATAAAGCCAAGGGCGGCCTAATAATACGTGGCACGCGTCCATGGGGAGGACGTCACACCAGACCTCATCCATGTAAGATTTAAAGGCAAGAGGGACCAGGCAACGCTTGGTTACCGGGACGGTAACCTTGCTAATCCAAGCTACCTGGTAGGGTGTGGGGTGTGGTCCCGTGGTCAGATTCATACATTTAACAGCGTTCTCAGAGATAACATTCACACAGCTACCGCTATCTATAATGAGCTTGCACAACTTGTCACCACTCTTAAAGATCAGAGAGAAGATACTCGTCCTCCTCCAGTCATCTAGCGGACGTGGAGTGGTCAGAATACAATGCATCACCTTGAGGGGGGGATCATCTTCCAAATCGCTTGGGACCCCTTCGGGGTCGCTCTCCTCGGCGGCCTCAAACACATAGTCAGTAGAATCGGCGGCCATGTCTAAGAGGGCAACGGCCTTAGTCTTAGTAGGGCATTCAAAGGCATAGTGGCCTTGAACACCGCAAGAATAACATGTGGTATTGGCCTTGCTAACTTTCCCAATGGGAACACGCTCACTCGTGGGGTTCCTGGTGTGCCTAGCGGTGATCACGACGGATTTAGACTCGGTGGTTCTAGACTTTCCCCTGTCCGGATAGGTGGAAGAAGACGCTCCAACGGTGGTCTTATTCCTCTTGTGGGAATAACGGGAGTGAGCCTTGGCGGCTAAGTGTTTTTCAATGTCTAGGGCGGCATTGAAAGTCGTGTTCAGATCTGTGTGCCCATAGCGCAAGAGCTTCCGCTGGATATCGGGTTGAAGTCCCTTACGAAACCTGGATAATGTGACCTCTAGGGGTTCCCTAAGCTCGCAATGCACCATACGGTCTTTCAACTCTCCCATATACTCGGCCACCGATTTTGAACCTTGCCGCAGGGTGGCTAGGTCATCGAACATTTGTGTTTGGTGGTAAGCGGGAACGTATTGGTCGGTGAGCAAATTTTTCATCACCGCCCATCCGATAGGTGGGACTTCCTGTCCGGCTCCCAACCTCCTTTCCTCATTCAGCCAAAAGGTTTTCGCACGATCTGTCAACTTCATGCGGGCAACTTGGACCTTTTGGAGATCCGTGAGATTGTGCCACTGGTAGTAACATTCCATATCAACTACCCAGCTAAGGAAGACCTGGGGGTCTCCCATGCCATCGTAGGTCGGGGCATCAATCTTGATGGCTCTAGTGATATCGAAACCACGCTCGGGACAGCGTTCTCGAGGAGGCACTCGGGGATGGTCCCCATCAGAATCCGAATCAGTGACCGGTTGGTGCCGGTTGGGCCCCTCAACATCACCAGGTGGTGGTAGCGGTCCTCCTTGATTCCGTAAGATTTGTTCTAACATCGTCCTAAGCTCAGTCATTTCGGTACGTATACCTGCTATGGCCTCGGTGTTTGGATCATTGTGCTGATTCACAGCCATTCTAGACGTAGACGGTGTCGTGTACTCCGTTCCTAGCCTAGTGCGCATTCAGGTTCAGGAAAATTTTGGGAAGATGATTTTTCCTAGGGCTGTAGCTAGATTGAACGTAGGATATTTTTATAGATTCCTGTTGTGCGTAATACGTAGATCGTAAAAAAGTTTTTTTTTTTTTTTTTGAGAAAAATTTCAGATTTCAGACCGCTATTCGCACACCACCTAGATAGAATTACGACGCTTCCAATTTTCAGGCCGACCTAACGAGGACGAATCGAAAAAGTTTCAGTTTTAATGTTGCTGGAAATACGTGCAGGAAGCTACAGAAAAAGTTTCAGATTTTTTTCGACAAGTTTTAAAATTCTGAGATTTTACTAAACGCAGACCAATCCGAAATTTTTCAGATTTTGAACGTTCTAACGAACGCACCGACTAAAGGATGGATAGCCTACAGATCTGAGAGTAAGGATGGTGTCAAGATAGAACTCAACACAACCTAGCTCTGATACCAAATTGATGTAGGGGTACCGTGACGACGTGGACGTTACGCTAGCGGAAAAACATTCATCACAGAAATTAAAATAACATAGGAGGGCTCCGACCAAAAGCGAATAAAAAGGTGTCGGTTGGCTCCCAAATCCGATGGAGAAAAAATACGCGGGACTCGATACAACGTCCTTAGGACCTACCTCTCCAACAAGCACACAACTCGCCGTAAGCCGGGCTCGATACAACGTCCGTAAGACCTACCTCTCCAACAAGCACACAACTCACCGCACCTACACAAGCATCTATTCCATCAATCGATTCATTTCAAAACGCAGCGGCAATATTTTGGAGCGGCGGTGAACATTCAAGCGACGATAAAGCTTTAGTTGAGATTAACTCCCCTGTTAACGCTAAGTGCGCCAATCTTGGAGAGCAAACCAAGGCTAGGCCGAGTTTCGCCCCCGCACCAGATCTACCCGATCCGGACAACAAGAGATTCAATAACAATTCTTAAGTTTCAGATTTTGCAAGCGAAAATATTAAGATCACGGATAAAATGATTCGACAAAACCTCCACAAACTAAGCGTAGAAGAATCACTATAAAGGGGAGAGGTTACCCAACCAAGAACATGTATGCACTCAAGATAGATGTGGGAGAATCTCTCTCTCCACGGTTCCACCGGCATCGCACCGAATGGGGTAGCACCCTTTCTTCCTTGGAGTCGCACCGCAGAAGTCTCGCCGGAGTCGCACCGAAGAGGATGGAGGGAGGCGGCCTTGGAGTCACACCAAGAGGGGGGGGGGGGGGGGGGGGGGGGGCGGCGGCTAGGAGGGAGCTCCAAGCATGGCCGAAATTTCCAAGGGGAAATAGGGTTTGGTTTTTTCTTCTTCAATGTTTCATTCCTTCATAAAGACCTCCTTAAATAGGAGTTACAACAACATCTTAACCATCCATGATGGAGATGAAATCTCATCCATCCGTATGGTTAAATACACACCAAAATAAAACAAAGAGTTCAAACTTAAAAATTACAACCATTTTAATAAATATAAATCATCATCTAGCATGAAATAATTTTATATTTATTAATATAAAATAAGAGTGCATGAATAAAAGTTTAATTTTTCATTGCGGTTTTGGCACGCCGCGGGCGGAGATTATAACGCGAACTTCCATCTGCATCATCATGGCACCTCAGATCTTTGTGGCGCAGCGCCTCGGCAGCCGGGTCATCATCATCAAGGAGTGTCGGAGGGGACGCGCCATCAAAATCTGTGTTTTTATGACCACACATATCTGATTTCTGTACTGAATCACCCCGTCACCAACGTGTACAAACTTTCTGCAACAAAAAAATTCTGAAAAATCTCACGATTCCCAAGTTTTTGGTGTTCTACCACTACCGCCCGACGATAGCTTCTAGCGCTGGCGGTAGTGAATCTGTTTCGTTCTTTATTTTTTTTTTCTTTCATGTTTTTTTTGTTGCTTTCCTTTTATTTACCTTTATGCATTTATTTATTTTCTATAATTTTCTTCACGAAAACCTCAAATAAAAAAAACTAGAAAACATTCTCAAAACACCACAAATATGCTTTTTTTTTTATATATCAAAATCAACTACAAAATTAAAAAAACACATAAATCAACAAAACTTTGTTTTCATTTTTTTTGCTTCATTGTTTTGACAAACACCAAAAACAAACATATAAAAACTGTTTTTTTTTTGTCCAAAATGGTTCAAGCATGATATAACTTATCCTTTCAAGCTTTGATTTCAACGTTCACTTCCAACTTTCAAGTACTTTAATAACCTTGTCTTATATCATGTCTTGCTCATTATCACGTGTGCCTCAAAATTGATTATGGAGTTCATGTGTAGATTTGTATAGCTTGCCTCTATGTATGAGTAAATGGCCTATATTTGATAATGATCTATTCACTCACGCTTTTTGATAACCTACATATGAATTTAATTTTTTCTTACATGACAGTGTATGTAAACAACTCAAACTTGTTGCTATGCGTGCTTAGTTTTACCTACACCATACTCAAAAATCTCTTATCATGCACCTATTTTATGATGAAGTGTGTACCTTTTTAAAAAATCATATTGTTTGCAAATGCAGGTGAATTTGGAGATTTTTGTCTTTCAACAAAAATTCATATGAATAATTGACAAAAATTTCTCCACCAAGCACTACTCACCCTCCTGATAAGTCTTAATGAGCATTGTGAGGTTGAGCATCTTGGAGAGAATTGTAAAGTGCCTTGTTGCAAACCTTTTTGTACACTACTTCTTCTTGTACACCGGATCACAAATAACTAAAATTCAAAATTATAATTGTGATTCCCCAAACACTACTTTGCACCCTGATAAGTCTTAATAAGCATTGTGTGTGCAGAGCACCTTGGTAGTTGTACTACTGTTCTATGTGCATTGAAAAAAATTTCTAGCTTTATGGGTAGAAGTAACTCTAAAAATGCATTTTCAATAATGCTGTGTTTATTCCATTATACATGTCACGTGTTTTGCTTAACTCATATGTATACTTTTATCAAAAACACTACTTTTGTACACTTCACTTGTAAGCCTTCTACTCCTAATAATTGGAGTTTTATTGCTTATCTATAGTTTTGTCTCTAAAATCCTTAGTTGATGCACTAGTTTTGGTTTTGACATGATCATTACAATGTCTAAATATACTTGTTTTCTTTCTCTTGGACATTAAAATCTCTATCTTGTCTTGATATGCGGTATCATTCTTACATTCTTTTAGTTCGTCTTCCGCTTACGCCTTGTCTACTCTTACTTGCTTACTTTTCAAAACAAGTCTTTGTTGGTTAGGTTAAAAACAAAATCCATCATGTTTTCGAATTGCACACCATCTATTTTTTCTCTACTAGAAACTCCACATTTTTTTGCTATGCTTTAGATTCCTATAATGATTGTTTCTTCTACAACTGGTGCACACTGCTTTCCATGTAAGGTCTCTTTTTCCAAAACCCGCTCGGGTACTTGAAAACTCGAACCTCTCCCGCATCGCACGGTTGAGGTGGACCTTCGCCCAGAATCACTGCCTTGCGGTGTCACCAACACTCGGGTTGACTAACACCGCTCAGCACCAACCCTGCCGGCTATACGATCATAAGTAAAATATGCCAAAAAGTAAGTACATAAAAGAAGGCATGTCCACAATCACAGCATCATATATAATGAAAACAGAAAGTCCATAAGAGAAGTACAATTAAAGGGGCTTAAACCCGATACATATGCAAAGTAATGTACTATCTCTCTCTCTCTACAACATGCGGAAGTCTACAACAAAAGCTCTCAAAAAGCGGAAATCTAACTATCTAATCATCAACCTGTGGCGTCGTGGTAGTGCACTGCATCTGCTGCTCAGGTCCTGCCATCTCGTCCTGCTGCGCGCGGGACAACTCTGCCTCCTCGGACTCCTGCGGTCACACCGACCGTTAGTCATAAAGACTAAGCCGTTTTGTCCTCGCCTCCCTCCACGACTCCTAGGCACCGAGCGGGAGGAAGAAGCGGAGGACAAACAAGGGGTAAACAAGAAGGTGGTGACATGACACTACTCTAGCAGGTATAAGTAAAGTAGTAAAATCTAGCTAGCAGTATAGTGCAGGTATAAGGCAGTAAAGTAGAGTAATGAAATAAGCAGTAAGTAGAAAGGAAACGCAGTGCAGTAAGTAAATCTAAACTATCATCACAGATTCGTACCTTAACTTATATGAACGCCCATACGACATATAAGTTAAGATGTCTAGGTAACCCATCATATAAAAGAGCCCATACTAACTTATATGATGGGGGTATGCTATGTGTATGTTATGTTATGCTATGATTATGATGTTTTAATGAAATTATGCAATGTGACTCACACACACGACTCTATGCGCACAGACCTTTATAGTTCCCAATTTGTTTGAAAGGAAGCCAACCTTTCGGGTACCGACCGTCGTGGCTCACGGTGGCAATGGATCGGGCACTCCACATCCTAGGCGGGTATGGTCACTACCAAGCCTAGACCTCATGTACGCCTCAACGCTAAGAACACAACAGCGGAGCTCCTGCGTACTCTTGCTGGGATCCACCAGACTTTAAGGTCGGGGTGGGTTATTAGGGATTGTCCTCCAGACCGCGGTACTCAAACTTCCCGGCCCTCTAAACCACACCCTCACCCGAGTCAACGTACTACTGTCGGTGACACGACTAGCCTATTACCGAAGACTCGCCACTAATTGAATAAGTAATAGGTATTAACATGTCCACCCGAGCTTCCAGCTCAGGGACTAACACACCAGCTGATCCAACCCACCTCCTTCCCGGAGGAGATCCATACCAGTCTGCATATCCACTTAGGCTACTCTTGCCTACAATTTAGTTCGTGTTATATTTAGGGTGAATCTTTGACTTCCCGCGGTGTACTCCATAAGGGGCCCCTAACGGTACTACAGATCAATGGGCTCAACCCCACAATCCTCTTCAAGACAATTAATTTAGTTGGTGATCAATGTTTGGTTCACCCTTCATCATTACATATAGTTAAAGTGACTTAGCTCATCCCCAGTCCCACCCAATCGGGTTGGACGTACCTTCATTCCTTCTACGTTATCTCCAGCACCACCCCACAAGTATCCCTAGGATTGACCCTCCTTGAATCATGGTGTGCTACATCTCATTTACTGATTGTATATACCTCCTAAACCTCACTTAGGGGTCTGAATTGTCTAGAACTCAAAATTCTGTTTTTACTAAACGCAGACCACAAATTTGAACTATCCATCAACCCCATAAGGGAACCCTTCAAAAAATTCATCACCAGGGTCTCTAATAATTATCCAAGGTTCCCACTGACCTTAATAGGTATGCTCCAATTTCCATAATTTTCCATATTAAATTGGTATTTAATATAATTTAAAGTAGTTAAGGCCTTAAGCTAAATTACACATGAACTACCCTCAAAATGACTATATATGCTACATGAAAATTATCAGTAAAATAATATCCCATATCAAGGTGGTTCACTGAGTATCATGACCCTAGGATGTAATTTGGCCTACTATATCATCATAATTTTATAATTACCAAAATGCCACTTTAATTAGGAAAAATAGTATTTCATTTCTGAAAATTCTCCAAAAATTACCAAGTGTCCAAATGGGGTCCTAGAGTCCTCTGCCAAATTATTTTGTCATTACCATGTGATTTGATATTTTACAATGGTTAAACATTCAAAGGTATCAATTACCAATTTCTACATGAGGTACTTGAATTACACATCTACAAGCTTCCAAACTGTTGTCATGGTCACATATTAACATAAAATGACAGATTCCCAAGTATCATAACATTGCCCTATGATTTGGTATTTTAAAAGGATTAAAAACTTAAGTGATGTAAATCTCAATTTCTACATGAAGTTTATGAAATACAATTTCAATAGCTTCCAAACAATTATCATGGGTATAGATTAACCTAAAATCACATATCACCAAATATCATGACAAATCCCTATGATTTGATATTTTAAAAAGATTAAAAACTTAAGTGATGTAAATCTCAATTTATACATGAAGTATATGAAATACAATTTCAATAGCTTCCAAACAATTATCATGGGTATATAAGAGCATTGAATGACAGTTAACCAAATATCACATTTTTGCCCCATGATTTGATATTTTTCAAAATTAAATTCCCTTAAGCTAGCAAGTACTTAAAAATTCCTACACAAGGAATGAAACTTCAATAAATTATAACAAAATTACTATAGCACAATTTCATCCATAATACATCCACTGATAGTATAACAAAGTCATACAAGGTCATATGACCTTGCATATTATTTTATTAAGGAAAGGGGGCACTTTCATTTATTAGGAAGAAATACACCTAAATAGCCCTACAAATTCTCATTTAATTTACTAAGTCAATTTATGCTCCTACAAACATAATTACACAGTCCCAAGCCATGGCAAGAACATTTGATCCTATGTTCTTCACAAATCCCCACTTTGCACCCTTAAGGATTCACCCTTAGGGTTTTAGGTCACACCACCCTAATGGCTCCAAATGGACCATTAGGGTGTGACACCAGCATTTGTATATACATACCCACATAGCCAACATGATAGGAGGAGGCTAACACACTCAACTCCTCAAAATGACCTAAGCCTAATTTGACCCTTAAAGGCCCTCATTAGGGTTTCCAATTTTCCATATCAAATCAACTCCAAATGGAGTGATATTTTAGGTAGGCACTACTCATGTACAAAAGAGTATGCCACCAAAGTTTGGTGTCATTTGGACAACATATGCTCCAAAAATCAACATAATTTAAATAATATAATTACCACAAAAACCCTATGCAAAATTGTCCACCAAGGGCTGCCCCTTTGGCAGGGGGTGTCCCTAGAATATACCAACCTATGGTTAAAAGCACAGCTCCAAAGATGGAGGGGTTTGACCTAGGCAATTTTTCTAATGGATTGACCTAGTGTAGGACCAGTCCTAGTATAACAGCTCCCTAGGGAGCTGTAGGTCCCCAAATGACCTAAACTCAAGTCCATATGAAAGTTAAGACCAAGGCCTACAACTTTCATGTTGGGCACTTTTTCTAGATCGGCCTCTAAGAGGCCTTAATTTTTATTTGAAGTGCACTGAGTTTTTGAGGCAGAAAAAAAAGTGTAATGAATTAAATAAATGCATGGAATAATGATTCTGCACGAATCTTAAAGCAGATCCGAGAATCCCCCTTCATCTTCTTCCTCCAGCCAACGACTGAGATCATCCAGAGCTGGGCAAACTTGCTCTCCTATTTCCCGTCCATCCCAGCTCCTTCCCGGCGACATGGCGGCCGGAGGTGGTGTTTTCCGGCGATCCTAGCATGGCCGAAAATCTCCATTTTCCATGGATTTGAGGTTTCGATCCCGGCCCAATTGAGCCCGAACCTTCAAATAAAATAGAGGGGAAGCTAGCATAGAGGGAGAGGAGGAGAAACGAACCTTAAAGGGGGCACGACGGCGGCGATGGTTTGCCATGGATTCACCTCTCTCTGGCGAGCTTGCCCAAGACTTCGTTTTTCCATCGTTTTCCTTGATCCAGGAGTCGATGCCAACTGCTTTCCTACCTCTGAAGCTGATGGGAGAGTTGTTTTGAGGTGGGGTGGCTTGTATAGGGAGTATTCAAAAGGAGGCTCACAAATTTCTCTTGGGCTGCCACTCCCTTGCTGCCACCTCTGCTTTTCATCCCTTTCCAGGTGTTCCCAGCAATCATCTAAGTCCCTAGGTGGCTGAGGTGGAGCGTGTTAAGGAGAAATTCACCTTTTGCTTTCTCTTTAAGCTTTATGCTATTTGATCAACTTTTGGTCCCCCCCCCCCTCCATTGATTTAATCAAGCTCATGCTGTAGTTCAGTCTAGGGCTGATGGCAAGACCTATGTCCATGATTAATTGGTTAATTAATTGGTGTTGGGGTTCATTTCACTTTAGGCTTGAAATTCACCTTTAATGGGCTATGCTGACCATGGTTGACTTTGGTCAACCAAGGTGAGTGGGTTGACCCCACTTGGGGGTCATGGGTCCCTTAACATCACCCAACATAGGTTGGTCCATGGTGGGACTCCAATTGGTTCAATTTAATCAAAGGGTGTAGATTTGACCAAAATTGGGTAAAGTTTGACTTTGGTCAATTGGGGTCAATTGGTCCCACCATGATGGGGCTTTTTGGTCCATTGGGTTCCTTAAAGTGTTTAGAGTGTGGTGGTAAGGTCAATTTGAACATTTGAGGGTCAATTGAACCCTAATTGACTTGGTTTGGTTAATGTTGACCTAATGTTGACTTTGGTCAATTTCATGCAATTGGGTCCCACCCAAGTGCAATTTCCATGGTTATGGTCTTCCTTAGTGGTTAGGGTGGTATGGGGGAGGTCAATTTGGTAAATTGAGGGTCAATTGGCCTAAGGGAGTGGTATTGGGCTATGTTGATTTTGTGCCCTTGGTGTGCACTTAGCACACTCCACTTGGCCCAAGGGCCTTAGTGGCCATTCTGCACACCACCCATGCCCTAACACCATCTAGGGGTCTAGAAGGATTGGGGATGTTACAAATCCCAATAAACAAAAGAAATATTTCGTCCTCGAAATTTAGGCTTGGGTCTACGGGTTGCAAGTACTTATAAGTGTAAAGGGTTTCAAAGACGATTACTTTGCACCTAAGGTGAGGAGTTCCGGGAAACATTGTTGCATGAAGTCCAAGGGCACCCAACTGTGCTCCTCTTGCCCATGATTGAATTATAATAATCGGGCATCAGAATCTCCTTCCACGGAAGAACTAGGACCTCTACAATAAGAGAACTCAAACCGGAGCAACATTCTTTACCAAAAATTTTTCGTTGCACTTCTACTATTACTTGCTAAGATTGTCGGAAATAATTCCACTGGGTTCAAATGAAGTCTTAACCCGCCGCTCAGATCATCGTGCCATTAATCACAATGCGGGTTCTACTTGCTCTATCCTGGTAATAAATAGGAAATAGACATTTCAGAGAAATCAAAACAAGCTAACCAGGCGCGGGCGTTATCAAATCACTACACTCCCGAAGGAGGATCTACCTGAAATACATAGAACTTACCGGGTTAATTCATAATATCATGCCGCGCTAGATGGCATCAAAACCTTCGAGTTCAACTTAACTTCAAAAGGGTACAATCACGAACCATGCCTACTTAACATGCTGCTCATAAATCGATTAGCCAGGACGTGATCATTTAGCCAACCGTCATTGCCTATTCTGATTCTTCACTATACGACTCTCTTACACGTAGGAGTTCAACACCACCTACACCAAGAGACCTTATCCCTTAACATATGAGGTCTCGGCTGATAAACCATTTCCAATTCCGCAGAGACAAGGTCAGGTTTATCAGTTACAAAACAATAACAAAAACCCTGATTACACTTGGACCAGAGTCTCTTATGTCCTACGAACGTTACACGAGGTTAACGCTTCTACAAGTTAAATAAATGTAGATATCTTCCAAGCTTTTCTTGAGGAACATACGTCTGTAGTTTAAAAAGATGTTGCCGAAATGACTCCCAACTACTTTCTATAACCCTTTGTTTCGTAACCCACGAGGGTAAAAACCCTTTTTATCATGACATGTTTTTGGCACAATTTGATTTCAACATGAAGGGTGTCTCATAAAAACCCATTACTCCACGAGAAGTTTCATCAACTATATCTGGAAAACACACATGTCTCCTTTATTCTTGAATCTCCCTAACTGGGATTACAATTCTTGGAGAAATTGCAAGCTCTGGTTCTTAAGATCGGAGGATTCTTGTAGATTATATATCTTCAATGTATCATTTATCAAATTTCACCTTAGATTTCCACTAAAGAGTGGGTTAAAAATTCAAAGACAGGAGGTCTCCTCTCACTTAAGCTATAAATTGTGAATTAAAGGTTTCATCATAATGACCCTTCTCATAGTTATGTCATCCAAAAATTACGTCGCTACGTATCATCAAGTAAATTTAACAGTCTTAAGCGGGAGTTGATAGCAACGACCACTAATCAATCGTTTTAACTCCCCATTCCTCAATATTTCAGCACATGACGGTCGTTGTCATTTTTCCCAAGATCCGAACACAGTAAGATTCTCCATCTTAGACCTAAATAGATTAAACCATCGTATTACAAGATTCAAAGAGTCACCTTCCCAAGCTCTCTGGTGGTGCAAAAACCAACTCTTAACTAAATTTTCACCAAGGAGAGGGCTTGAATTTTAATTTAAAAAAAACACTATCCAAAATTTACCCTTGAAAGCCCTGGAGTGCAAGAAACTCTAGTTGTAATCCTTACTTGCGAAGACTTGACTCCAAATTTCAAAATTCCATGATGTGACACTTTTATCCCAAGCTACTAAACCTGGCATTCTTTCTTGTTTTCAATACTTGACTAAAACGAGACATTTGTTCGGACGCCAAAGATTATTAATTGTTTGGATAACTCTACAAATCGATGTCTCGAGGTTAAGAAGGTGTATCTAAAATAATACACTTGCAAGTTTGTTACGATAAACTCATTATTTCTTATGGTCATGTGGATTTAGAGCCCAGTCTTACTTCTATCCACTCTACATTTTACTTGGTCTTGCACTCGATTTGTCATTTACGACGTTCTTCCCTTGTGATTGGTAAGAGCTTGATGACCAAATGTCCTTATAGAAGACAAGACCACATTGCTTGGATCCGGAAATTAGTGAAATTCCCTAAATTCTTAACCTGACTTTCTTGATTCCGAGAGTCTTATGCTTATACCAGACAACCCTTTACGTATTACCAAATGATTAACGAGTTGATCACTTTGTCGCCTTAGAATCATCCTTGGAGCAATAAGATGAGTGCACGCTCACTCTTGAAGTGTACCATTCACTTGACTTGCTCGCATAACTAAAGCAATCACAACTTGGTATAAACACTCCCTGCTATTTAAGGTGAAGTAATTCTCCAAGGGTCTCAAACCTCTAAGGAGGGTTGGTCCATAACTCAAAAGTGTATGAATAAGATCTCGTCATCACCTGAGTAGGGTCCAAACCTCGAGATTACTACGAAAAAGTCATAACCTTTTCTAAACAAAGTCTAGGGGGCAATCCAAGTCGGTATTTTATTGGCCCAATAAACAAAAGGATAAGCCCCTACCGATTTGGGCTAAGTCTCTTCAATACCTCTACGGTGTATTCATCTTACATACGCACAAAAACTTTAGGGCATAAAAGAAATTTCTGACTTGGTGTTCCACCCTCAGACATAATGTTAAGACAAAACTTAGGCTCCCAAAGCTATAAATTATGCTAACTTTTCCGAGTTCCCTATATGATTAACTAGGAAAGGGGCCTTTTCCAAACAAAATATTCAAATTCCAATTCGACCTCTGGTATTTTATGGTGGTTGTCTCAACGTACTGTAATGGGAAGTATCAAGTTATGGTAAGGGGTTATGCTTATGGGTCTTCTATTACCCTAAAGAAGACTACAGACACCCGATCTCCTCGAGATGGTCCTACCACTTGATAGTAAAGCGTAACATTTAGCGTGAAAATCTCAGCGTCAAGACTTATACTAACTTCTTCCCTTAGCTACGTTGGGTAACTTTAACTCTCAACCCAAATCTAGACCCGAGGTCGTTCTTTAGACTAGCGTGCGTCACCAAATTGTCTAAGTAAGTCAAAATTTGACCTAACTTGCTGCTTAATGGACTGTTTTATGTGATTTCATACCTGGGCACACCACAGCTTCCGCTGCATAGTTTGTCCTCAAACTACACTCGAGCGGGGTGACCCAGTATGTTGTGGACTGTTCTCTTATGATCGTTCGTTCAGTGATACCATTTGTAAGGTCTCTTTTTCCAAAACCCGCTCGGGTACTTGAAAACTCGAACCTCTCCCGCATCGCACGGTTGAGGTGGACCTTCGCCCAGAATTGCTGCCTTGCGGTGTCACCAACACTCGGGTTGACTAACACCGCTCAGCACCAACCCTGCTGGCTATACGATCATAAGTAAAATATGCCAAAAAGTAAGTACATAAAAGAAGGCATGTCCACAATCACAGCATCATATATAATGAAAACAGAAAGTCCATAAGAGAAGTACAATTAAAGGGGCTTAAATCCGATATATATACAAATTAATGTACTATCTCTCTCTCTCTACAACATGCGGAAGTCTACAACAAAAGCTCTCAAAAAGCAGAAATCTAACTATCTAATCATCAACCTGTGGCGTCGTGGTAGTGCACTGCATATGCTGCTCAGGTCCTGCCATCTCGTCCTGCTGCGCGCGGGATAACTCTGCCTCCTCGGACTCCTGCGGTCACACCGACCGTTAGTCATAAAGACTAAGCCGTTTTGTCCTCGCCTCCCTCCACGACTCCTAGGCACCGAGCGGGAGGAAGAAGCGGAGGACAAACAAGGGGTAAACAAGAAGGTGGTGACATGGCACTACTCTAGCAGGTATAAGTAAAGCAGTAAAATCTAGCTAGCAGTATAGTGCAGGTATAAGGCAGTAAAGTAGAGTAATGAAGTAAGCAGTAAGTAGAAAGGAAATGCAGTGCAGTAAGTAAATCTAAACTATCATCACAGATTCGTACCTTAACTTATATGAACGCCCATACGACATATAAGTTAAGATGTCCAGGTAACCCATCATATAAAAGAGCCCATACTAACTTATGATGGGGGTATGCTATGTGTATGTTATGTTATGCTATGATTATGATGTTTTAATGAAATTATGCAATGTGACTCACCCACACGACTCTATGCGCACAGACCTTTATAGTTCCCAATTTGTTTGAAAGGAAGCCAACCTTTTGGGTACCGACCGTCGTGGCTCACGGTGGCAGTGGATCGGGCACTCCACATCCTAGGCGGGTATGGTCACTAGCAATCCTAGACCTCATGTACGCCTCAACGCTAAGAACACAACAGCGGAGCTCCTGCGTACTCTTGCTGGGATCCACCAGACTTTAAGGTCGGGGTGGGTTATTAGGGATTGTCCTCCAGACCGCGGTACTCAAACTTACCAGCCCTCTAAACCACACCCTCACCCGAGTCAATGTACTACTGTCGGTGACACGACTAGCCTAGTACCGAAGACTCGCCACTAATTGAATAAGTAATAAGTATTAACATGTCCACCCGAGCTTCCAGCTCAGGGACTAACACACCAGCTGATCCAACCCATCTCCTTCCCGGAGGAGATCCATACCAGTCTGCATATCCACTTAGGCTACTCTTGCCTACAATTTAGTTCGTGTTATATTTAGGGTGAATCTTTGACTTCCCGCGGTGTACTCCATAAGGGGCCCCTAACGGTACTACAGATCAATGGGCTCAACCCCACAATCCTCTTCAAGACAATTAACTTAGTTGGTGATCAATGTTTGGTTCACCCTTCATCATTACATATAGTTAAAGTGACTTAGCTCATCCCCCGTCCCACCCAATCGGGTTGGACGTACCTTCATTCCTTCTACGTTAACTCCAACACCACCCCACAAGTATCCCTAGGATTGACCCTCCTTGAATCATGGTGTGCTACATCTCATTTACTGATTGGATACACCTCCTAAACCTCACTTAGGGGTTTGAATTGTCTAGAACTTAAAATTCTGTTTTTACTAAACGCAGACCACAAATTTGAACTATCCATCAACCCCATAAGGGAACCCTTCAAAAAATTCATCACCAGGGTCTCTAATAATTATCCAAGATTCCCACTGACCTTAATAGGGTATGCTCCAATTTCCATAATTTTCCATATTAAATTGTTATTTAATATAATTTAAAGTATTTAAGGCCTTAAGCTAAATTACACATGAACTACCCTTAAAATGACTATACATGCTACATGAAAATTATCAGTAAAATAATATCCCATATCAAGGTGGTTCACTGAGATTCATGACCCTAGGATGTCATTTGGCCTACCATATCATCATAATTGTATAATTACCAAAATGCCACTTTAATTAGGAAAAATAGTATTTCATTTCTGAAAATTCTCCAAAAATTACCAAGTGTCCAAATGGGGTCCTAGAGTCCTCTGCCAAATTATTTTGTCATTACCATGTGATTTGATATTTTACAATTGTTAAACATTCAAAGGTAGCAATTACCAATTTCTACATGAGGTACTTGAATTACACATCTACAAGCTTCAAAACTGTTGTCATGGGCACATATTAGAAAAAAATGACAGATTCCCAAGTATCATAACATTGCCCTATGATTTGGTATTTTAAAAGGATTAAAAACTTATGTGATGTAAATCTCAATTTCTACATGAAGTATATGAAATACAATTTCAATAGCTTCCAAACAATTATCATGGGTATAGATTAACCTAAAATCACAGATCACCAAATATCATGACAAATCCCTATGATTTGATATTTTAAAAAGATTAAAAACTTAAGTGATGTAAATCTCAATTTCTACATGAAGTATATGAAATACAATTTCAATAGCTTCCAAACAATTATCATGGGTATATAGTAGCATTGAATGAAAGTTAACCAAATATCACATTTTTGCCCCATGATTTGATATTTTTCAAAATTAAATTCCCTTAAGCTAGCAAGTACTTAAAAATTCCTACACAAGGAATGAAACTTCAATAAATTATAACAAAATTACTATAGCACAATTTCATCCCTAATACATCTACTGATAGTATAACAAAGTCATACAAGGTCATATGACCTTGCATATTATTTTATTAAGGAAAGGGGGCACTTTCATTTATTAGGAAGAAATACACCTAAAAACCCCTAAAAATTCTCATTTAATTTACTAAGTCAATTTATGCTCCTACAAACATAATTACACAGTCCCAAGCCATGGCAAGAACATTTGATCCTATGTTCTTCACAAATCCCCACTTTGCACCCTTAAGGATTCACCCTTAGGGTTTTAGGTCACACCACCCTAATGGCTCCAAATGGACCATTAGGGTGTGACACCAGCATTTGTATATACATTCCCACATAGCCAACATGATAGGAGGAGGCTAACACACTCAACTCCTCAAAATGACCTAAGCCTAATTTGACCCTTAAAGGCCCTCATTAGGGTTTCCAATTTTCCATATCAAATCAACTCCAAATGGAGTGATATTTTAGGTAGAAACTACTCATGTACAAAAGAGTATGCCACCAAAGTTTGGTGTCATTTGGACATCATATGCTCCAAAAATCAACATAATTTAAATAATCTAATTACCACAAAAACCCTATGCAAAAGTGTCCACCAAGGGCTGCCCCTTTGGCAGAGGGTGCCCCTATGGTATACAAACCTATGGTTAAAAGCACAGCTCCAAAGATGGAGGGGTTTGACCTAGGCAATATTTCTAATGGACTGACCTAGTGTATTTACAGTCCTAGTAAAACAGCTCCCTAGGGAGCTGTAGGTCACCAAATGACCTAAACTCAAGGCCAAATGAAATTTAAGACCAAGGCCTACAACTTTCATGTTGGGCACTTTTTCTAGATCGGCCTCTAAGAGGCCTTAATTTTTATTTGAAGTGCACTGAGTTTTTGAGGCAAAAAAACAAGTGTAATGAATTAAATAAATGCATGGAATAATGATTCTGCACAAATCTTAAAGCAGATCCGAGAATCCCCCTTCATCTTCTTCCTCCAGCCAACGGCTGAGATCAGCCAGAGCTGGGCAAACTTGCTCTCCTATTTCCCGTCCATCCCAGCTCCTCCCCGGCCAACCACCACCACCAACACCTTTGTGGTGGTCGGGGCTATGGATTCCCGGCGACATGGCGGCCGGAGGTGGTGTTTTCCGGCGATCCTAGCATGGCCGAAAATATCCATTTTCCATGGATTTGAGATTTCGATCCTGGCCCAATTGAGCCCGAACCTTCAAATAAAATAGAGGGGAAGCTAGCATAGAGGGAGAGGAGGAGAAACAAACCTTAAAGGGGGCACGGCGGCGGCGGCGATGGTTTGCCATGGATGCACCTCTCTCCGGCGAGCTTGCCCAAGAATTCGTTTTTCCATCGTTTTCCTTGATCCAGGAGTCGATTCCAACTGCTTTCCTACCTCTGAAGCTGATGGGAGAGTTGTATTGAGGTGGGGTGGCTTGTATAGGGAGTATTCAAAAGGAGGCTCACGAATTTCTCTTGGGCTGCCACCCCCTTGCTGCCACCTCTGCTTTTCATCCCTTTCCAGGTGTTCCCAGCAATCATCTAAGTCCCTAGGTGGCTGAGGTGGAGTGTGTTAAGGAGAAATTCACCTTTTGCTTTCTCTTTAAGCTTTATGCTTTTTGATCAACTTTTGGTCCCCCCCCCCTCCATTGATTTAATCAAGCTCATTGTGTAGTTCAGTCTAGGGCTGATGGCAAGACCTATGTCCATGATTAATTGATTAATTAATTGGTGTTGGGGTTCATTTCACTTTAGGCTTGAAATTCACCTTTAATGGGCTATGTTGACCATGGTTGACTTTGGTCAACCAAGGTGAGTGGGTTGACCCCACTTGGGGGTCATGGGTCTCTTAACATCACCCAACATAGGTTGGTCCATGGTGGGGCTCCAATTGGTTCAATTTAATCAAAGGGTGTAGATTTGACCAAAATTGGGTAAAGTTTGACTTTGGTCAATTGGGGTCAATTGGTCCCACCATGATGGGGCTTTTTGGTCCATTGGGTTCCTTGAGGTGTTTAGAGTGTGGTGGTAAGGTCAATTTGAACATTTGAGGGTCAATTGAACCCTAATTGACTTGGTTTGGTTAATGTTGACCTAATGTTGACTTTGGTCAATTTCATGCAATTGGGTCCCACCCAAGTGCAATTTCCATGGTTATGGTCTTCCTTAGTGGTTAGGGTGGTATGGGGGTGGTCAATTTGGTGAATTGAGGGTCAATTGGCCTAAGGGAGTGGTATTGGGCTATGTTGATTTTGTGCCCTTGGTGTGCACTTAGCACACTCCACTTGGCCCAAAGGCCTTAGTGGCCATTCTGCACACCACCCATGCCCTAACACCATCTAGGGGTCTAGAAGGATTGGGGATGTTACATTCCACCTCTCTTCTACTTATTCGCTCAATCATGAATATTTTTTCCAATAAGTGTGTTATCTTGAATGATCACTGCTCTTTCACTCCTACACTTTTTTCTCTTCCCTACGTATTATCTCGTTCTCATGCTCATGTCGTCTCTACTCAAAAAACACATTACACGCCTTCTCTTTTGGCTTTCTCTCCACCCTCTTTTTATAATACCAAAAGGGGGAGAATAAATTTGAAGGAAATTCACATATATGGGAAGCAGATTCAAAGGAAGTTCTGTGGTAGGGGGATAACTCATTTAGGGGGAGCATTTGAACAGGCCTAATTTTCATGCAATCCGTGTTAGTTCATATTATAAACACAAATTCCTATCACTTGAATTATTTCTTTCTAAGGGGATTTGTTATTATCAAAAGGGGGAGTTTGTTGGAACATGCTTTCCACATCTCTTGGTTTGACAATAACAAGTCCTATTGTATTTGATCATATTTGTTTTTGTGTTTATAAGATGCAGGATCTTGTGCATTCAAATCTCCATAGGAATATGTTGTGTTGTTGCTACCGCGGAGCGTTAGCACTACCACTGGCGCTAGCGAATCGACGAAATGGTGTTCGACAAAAATAGATGCCGTTCGACGAAAATGCCGTTCGACGAAATGGTGTTCGACAAAAGTAGATGCCATTCGACGAACTGGCGTTCGACGAAAATAGATGCCGCCCGACGAAAATGTCATTCGACGAAATGGTGTTCGACGAAAGTAGATGCCGTTCGACGAACTGGCGTTCGACGAAATGAGATGCGTTTGATGAAAATAGATGTGCTCTACCGCGGAGTGTTAGCACTACAGCTGGCGCTAGCATAAATGGAAACAATTGACGGGAAGGAAACAATGGAGAAAAATGAATGATTAGCGGGATGCATATTTAGCGTGCTCTACCGCGGCGCGACATGTCTGCCGCCCGGCGGTAGCTTTTGGAATCCTCCCGTCTGCATGTGATCGAAGAGAAAATATGGAAGGAGATATTGGCTGAAGGAAGGTTATCTCGCTATCGCGGAGCGTTAGTGTTATCGCGACGCGCTAGTCGGAGCTCAAAGTTTGGCACTCAAAAGTTGCCTAAGTTGCCACGATCTGTGTGCTTGATCATTGCCTAATGTGGCTACCGCGGGGCGGTAGTACTGCCGCAGGCGGTAGCGGCTGATTCTATTTAAAGACGTGCGCTTCCTCCGTTGTTGCTTGCTATTACAGAACGAATTGAAGCCATATATTCAGAGCATTCGTGAGAACCTTCCCCTAGCAGCCCGAAGAACTCCGTCAACGTTCGTGAACACAAAGAACTTGAAGACCGATCCGATCGAATCTACCTCGACATCAAGTTCTTCTTTTGAGGGAGTTTTTAGTTTTTGTTTTGTTTTAGTTTCTAATTGTAACCTTGATGCGCAAAACTATATCCGCAAATGATAACGGCAAGTGTACTGTATCGAATGTAGTACAGGTTGTAAGAACCAAGGTTGTATTAGACTCGATGCAGTTGAATACTCTTACTTAAAGAAAATCTCTATTATTGTATCAACAATACTTTGGGGTTGGTTTTGCAAGAAAGAGAGATAACTTATTTTAAAAACTATGAATTAAAAGACTAGTACTCAAACTTGAATCACCTTGGAAAATAGATATAAGAAATAAAACTTCTAATTCTCTTAAAGAAATTACTTGACCGTGGAGGTTCCCGAATTATAAACGTACCTCTCTCGAGGATACGCTCAACCGAGTTTAGGTTGATCAATCGAACTTTCGCTCTAGAATCAAAACCCCTAAAACTCGCCTTATCTTAGTGAACCCCTCTATTGGATTTGACTCCAATTCGGGAGAATTATGTCATCCTCTCTCGAGGAGTGCATTCAACTCTCTTTATCCTTGAAATGATCGATTCAAAATCAGAACCTCTCGGTTATTAGACTACGAAAACAAGAATGAGAATTATATATCGATAATATAATCTCAAATCCAATAAAGTTCAAGGATAAATCTAAAGCATTCTAATGAAGAGAAAGAGAAGCTAAACATTAACTCATGAATTATATTTTCCTTGGATCATCTCGGTCGAGTACTAATAGAAATTTAGCTACTCATAGAGATGGAGGAATTAACAAAAATAGAGGAGTGCATGATGAAAAAGAGACTAGAATAAGAGAAAAAAAACTATTTTATTGAATTGCAAAAAGGTTACAACTAAGGAATTGAAAATTACAAGCCTTGAAATGAAAGTACAATTTAAGAAGAAAGAAGAGTACAAGCTTGAGAATAAGAAAACAGTGCAAAAACTAAAGCTAGAACCCCCAAGAATTCGTCCTTGATCATCTGAAGGAGCTGCCTTTTTATAGCTAAAAATTTTGGGTTACACGCCCTTGGGTCACTCCCGTGACCCTGGGGCGTGTAAGGGGCGCGATCTGCTGGGTGCGGAAAGGACTCCGACTGGCTTTAATGCAGGCGTTAAGTGCATATCACACCCCTAAGTCACGCCCGTGTACTGGATGACACGCCCCATGGTCACGCCCGTGACCTGGGGCGTGTAACTTTAATTGACATGACAGGCGTGATCTGGATGTTGGTGTCGGGTTGCGGCCGTGTCACTGGGTCACGCCTTTGGGTCACACCCGTGACCAGGGGCGTGTCATTGGAAAAACTCCACGGAATGCCCCCGCGGTGGCAGAAACAGTCCTGGAACACCTCTAGGATGTCACGCCCCTTGGTCACGCCCGTGACCTTGGGCTTGTACTTGTAAATTTTGTCCAAAATGTCCAGCAAACCTGAAAATATAAGATAAGCCTAAGTTAGACTATAGAATTGAAAAGATTATTAATTAAATGAGAAAAACATAAAATTTATATAATTTCATATTAAAAATACATTAAACTTATACTAAAAGATGAGTATATAAATTATTCATCAAGCACCCCCATACTTACTCGTTGCTTATCCCGAGCAAACCATTCTTCATAAGGGTAAGAAAAATAAATGTTAGATAGATTCATGAAAACTAGAGAGTAAAATGCGAAGTTTTATGCCGGCATGCGGAGATATTTTAGTAAAAAGACGTTCTTGGCATAAATACTAATTTATGAAGTAATTCAAAATGCATTTTAATTATTTATTATCGCTTTTAAAATGAGTCGGCGGTCAATCAAAAAGTTTTGTAGAGGGAGAAAATAGCGTGATTGCTGAGATTTAAATTACTAGACGTTGACTCTCGGGGTGACCTCTAAAGAAATCCATCAATGTCGACGGCCATAGGCTTGCCCGTTTGCACCTTCTCCACTGCACTTCATACTAAATCAACTCTATGGATCTTTAGGACTTAAATAGGATGAAATTTTAAGGCTTGGGTTTAAGGGTGAGGTAAACTATGATAGACATGAAGGAGCAGACCACTTAAACAAGAAGTTTTGAGCTAACATATCATTTTCTTTTCTTCACACTTAGCATTAGAATTTGCTTTTCATAGCTACCCTGCATCTCCACCATTTCTTTTCTCTTTTTTTTTATTAAATCAACACCCACATATTTTTTCCTTCATAGTTGGGATGATTCCAAGTATGCATATGCATACCTAGGCCGCATATCACTATGATTTTTTTTTCTTTTTTTAAAACAACACCCAATTATTTTTTTCAATAAACTAGCTCAAAATTTCAAGTGTTCATTTGGGTTGGGGTTTTTTTGGTGACAAAATGGTGAGGGTGGTTCAAATAAAGGTACAAGACTCAAATTTGTGTGAACAATGGTAGTAATTTGAGGTTAGGTGAAAAGGCTCAAACTATCCAAAGGAAGGCCTAAGTCATTTCCATAAGATTGATTATTCTAAAGTGTAAATGCTTTGAAGATACCTAAAGGCAAGTTCTAGACATCGAGAAAGGACACCATTTTGTTCGATTCGAGTAATAGCTTTCTAACAATCTTCTACACACTCACCTAAACTACTTTTGGATAAGATCGAATTCTAATTAAAAGTAAAATAAATTATTTCTACGCAAATTAACAAAGCATAATTTTAAATCTATGCAAAGAATTTAATTCTACACTAATACTACTCAAACACATGCATTTGACTAGGATCACTACATGAGTCAACAATTTTACTCAAAAGTTTCGAAAAAAACTATTATAGCACAAAAATTCTTAGTCCATATGAAGAATAAGTCTACTTTAGAACTTACAATTTAGCAAGCTAGGATGTTTTGATAAACTAAACAAAAAGAACATTTCCTAATATTTTTTTTAGTTCTTGGTCTTCTCAAGGTCAACCCGGTGAAGGGCTCGCAAGGTACTAGAGGTTGTGATGGGAATTCAAGCCCAAAGCATCCTTTCCAAGAAATTTGATTTTTATTAAATTAAATATATATTTTTTTCAGAAATAAAAATTCCAAAAAAATGCTATTCTACACCCCCATACTTAAAATTAAACATTGTCCCCAATGTTTAAAACTAAGTATGAAGATAAAAAACTAAAATGACAATAAAGAAGATAAAAATAAATGACTAAAGGGTGAAGAGGGCTTCCCTGGTTGGTAGACGGGGTTGCCGGACAAACACCTGCAGAATTAAAGTGAACAACAGGCTAGAAAAGAAATAACAAAAAAAAGGATAACGTTGGGGTGCCTCCCAAAAGCACTTTGTTTACCGTCGCGTAGCTTGACTAAGTGGTGTTTTCTTAAATATTTGGGAAGTGAATTGTCTCGATTTTTCCGGACGCTGGGTCGCCGGGGTGCTATAATTTTAAATGTTGTCCGTTGACCTTAAAAGAGCCTTTTTCCGGGTGCTCTATAAGCACTGTCCCGTATGGCCAAACTTCTTTTACTATGAAGGGTCTGATGGCGCGAATCTCACACACCGCTATAGGCGGTAGCTCGACTGCGACACGAAACGGCGTGTACCGATCGTTCAAGTAATATAAAACGAGGAGTAATCCCCGAGTATCGAATCTCAAAGGAACACAGTAAGGTGGAGTTTATTATCGAGGAAGGACTTGAGATTGAAGTCCTTTCGAGCGGATGGATGCGGAAACGGGGATTTTGGATTGTGGAAAATAAAGAGAAAATGTTATGACTACTCCTATGCAATGCCGCTATGCAATGCTTCGCTTGGCGGAATGGAGACTAGGCAGGCCTTGAGCGCGCTACGTCGCATGGGCGGATGGATGAGTAGGCAGACAGAATCGAACTATGCAGGCCTTGAGCGCGCTGCTTCGAAGGGCGAGTGGAATACACGGGCCGCTATGCCATGCTTCGGTAGGCGGATGGGCGAGTAGGCTAACGGAATGAGGGTCGCCGGCACCTCTTCGACAAGCACGCCACTAGCAATTGCTAGTGCGGCGACGAACGTGACGGCGGGATGGAGGATGGAATGGGGCGCACCTCAAGCAACTCAAACAACAGACATTTCACATAGACATAAAATATATAGAAATACAAACTAGTTTTAAGTGCAACTTCATCTTAATACATAGATCTAACTACATACACATCAATAAGAGAAGAATAAGGCAAGAAATCGACCGAATCCGAAGGCTCGTTGTGGATTCCCGGTAGGAAGCACCGGGTTGTCAATCCGCGTCCTAGCTCGGTCCGCAACTACGTCCGGGTAGAGAGAGGTGTCACTACTCTCCAATGAGCCCGTCTTCTTCGTGTCACGATCCGGTAGAGGTTGCAAACTTCCTCTTGCTTGATGGCGATGGCGGCTAGATCTTCCCTTGGAACTCTTGGATGAAGGAGGAGGCCGAAAGGAAGCTCCGGCTTAAGATTGGCGTGAAGAACAAGCCCGGAGCACCTCCATATGGTGGGCGGCGATGGATGGGGCGAAAAACCTGCGGAAGGGGCGAAAACGGCGAAGCTGGGCGGAAAAACGACGAGGATCCGACCTAAATCGCGAGCAGGGCAATTTATAGGCGCTGGAATAAACAGTGCGCACGATCGTTGGCGCACGACCAGTGGTCGTGCGCACTATCATCCTGTGATCGTGCGCCTGCCTGGACGGAGCCTGCAAGGGAAAAAGATTATAAAATACAATGTTCGCACGACCAGTGACGCACGACCAGTGATCGTGCGCGCTATCGTAAGTGGTCGTGCGATAAGGAAAACAGAACTCAGTTTTCAGGGGTTAAGTGCACACGATCAGTGGCGCACGACCAGTGGTCGTGCGCAACAGAGCCAGTGATCGTGCGCCGTGTTCCTGTACAGAATTGTACCGGAAACACCTGCACGACACCTGCTCCAGCATACAACACTAATCAAACCACTAAAAGTGACACTTAACCATGCATGAAAACTAAAAATGAAGATAAACAAGAAATAACACCAAAACGGGCCTAGAAGTGCACATAACATGGAATAACAAATATGAGCGAAAACATGCCTAAAGTGTAGTGCATAGACTAGAAAATCGGCCCAGATGAGTCCATAAATGTGTATATATTTGGGACTCATCACACCCCCAGACTTACCTGTTTGCGCGTCCCGAGCAAACAAATTCTAAGCGAACAGGGAAAGAAAAGTAGATGGCTTAAAATTATAATACAGAGTACCATGCGAAGTCGCATGCTCACGTGCATAAGAAAAATAGTAGAGAAGATTTCTCATTATACACAAACAGTTTATATATTTCTAAAAGAGTAAAAGCATATTACAACCACTCAAAATGGTGAACAACGGTGAATCATCCGGTCATGCATACGGAGAAAGTAAACTAAGCGCTGAGATGAGCATTGCTCCAGATTGGGGTGCTGGACAAACTCCACTGAAATCCATCAGTGTCGGTGACCATAGGCTCACCCGGTCACATTCTCTCCACGACACTAGATTGGTCCATAGCGTGAGTCGGTAGGACTTTTAGGTTTTAATTGAAGCTTGGGTTACGGTGAGGTAAACAAAGATAAACATGGAGGCTAAGCACACCTAACCCAACATGAGCATAAGATAGAGCTACCCGCACAACGATAATAAACAAATGCACCACACCCCCAGACTTGGACTTTTGCAGCATAGGTGTGTGCACCGCCCGCTCCCAATACCAAAATTTCAAAATTTTCAATTCAACTTTTTCATAACAATCCCCCCCGTTTTTTTTCTTTTCTTTTTTCAGCAAAAATATCAATTAATACACCCACAATTTCCACTATAAAAATTACCACATCAACACCCCCCAAAATGTAAATATAACTATAATTAAAGCTCAGATTTGGGTGCGCGACTAGGTTAGGCTTTTAAGCTTTTGGTGAGATAAAAGTGGGGCTGAATCAAGAGGAAGGGGTAGGTACAACGGGGCTAGCAAGGGTAGATGATAAGCATGAAATAAAAAGCTCAACCAGGCCAAAATAATGGCCTACGTCATTCTCACGCACTAGAACTATCCTATGGCAATGCTTCAAGAATCGCTTGGGGCAAGTTCTAGCCACCGAGAAAGATTCTCCTTTCTCCCGACTCAAGCAATACGAGTCTAGCGATCGTTTACACACATCCCTATGCTACCGTTTGATTCCACCGGATTCACCATTTGAGTAGAGTAGACAACATTTACACTAATAGAAAAAGAAAAAAATATAAAACCATAAGTATAAAAAGAGATCTAATCTACACAAATTCCTATGCAGCCGAGCACTCGACTAGGAGCACTACTGGAGTCAACATTTTACTCTGCTACATAGTCCTAAGCCATCACCTAGACTTTCCCAAATAAGCAGAAGAATTAAATTCACAACAGAGCAGGCAAACAGATGAGTACGCGCTCAAGTGGGTGCTGTGGTGTGCAATGAAGATGAACAATACTAAATAAATGAAATAGAAATACTTCTAGCATGCAATGCAATAGTGCACGTGCGTGGGCACACAGAACTACTCTCCCCCAGACTTAAACTAAACAACCCACATAATATATGACATGAAAATCAAAATAGGGCTAGGGAAAGAGAGTACCCAATGCTCAGAAATGAGCATACCAGAAGATTGGCGTGTAAGCTAAAATGAACCGCGGCATCCGCCATCCAGAAAAGATACCTGCAGGGGTCAGCTCCGCAAAAACAAAAGAAAATAGAAAACTGAATTAAAGTGCAATTAACTAAATTAAATTAGAAAAGAAATGAAAATGCAGGAAAAATTAAGATAACTACTGGGGTTATTGTCATCCCAGCACGACTTATTCAAAACTTTATAATATCTAGCTAATGGGAGTATGGAAGGAGAAGTGGACAGGTAACTGGCCCAATATCCGTGTCGGTAGCGGGTACCTATACAGAGAAAGAACAATCACGCCTCTACCCGAATATAAATAAAACCTGCCCATCACTGGTAAAGGGAAAAGAAAGTAAGAAGAGGAGGAGGCCTGGTCCTCACTCATCTCACCAAAACTATCCTTGCCCAGCAAGGTATCGTCCACAGCAGGTCCGCAGGAGGAGAAGGCAACGAATGAGGCTTCCTTAATGGAGGAGGAATCAACCTCCTCGCATAAAAGGACACACTCATCATTGACTTGAGCACAAAGCTCCAAGTCCTCCTGAAGTACCTGTGAAGATTCAACCTGCACAGGCTCGGGTGAAGAGGGGGGGTCGAGAAATAAACAAGAAGAAGAACATAAATAATCAAAAATCGGGGGAGTGGTCTCGGTCTCACTCCCATCAGGTTGGGGAAGTAAAATAATGTTGGCATTGTCATCAATGCCGCAAGGTTCAGCGGGATCGACAGTGGCCATGCCCAAGATTTGGACTTCCTCCACCGGTGTTGAGGAAAGCTCCTCTTCACCTAGAAGGTTGTCCTCCTTCATAGGAATAGGCACAACACATAGATCGCCAGCCTCATCCTGCGACACATCCTCAACAATGTCGTCAGAGACGAAAGTAGTATGCACAACAGGGGGAGGAGTAGTGCTCGGATAAAAGTCGAGCACCGATTCCTAACAAAGAATCGAATCCACTAGGGGTAGTGGATGCACATGGAGAATAGGCTCAGCAATGTCGGTGCATAGATCAGCCGCACATCCGGTGACCGTGTCCGTGCCATACCCTTCAAGATGTGAGGGTGACAAAGACACATAACCGGATGTTGAAGGTGTGCCGCCAGAGTTAGGAGTTAGGACGATCCGGATATCCGGCTCGTCATCCTCGTCCAATTGGCGAAGATACTCGGCACAGTCCTTCAAGACATGATCAGTGCTCCGACAAAACCGGCACTGCATAGCGGGCTTCTTTGGCACAGCGGGGGCTGAAACCGAAAAGAAGTATGACGGTAAAGGCTCAGCAGAGTAGCCATAAGACTTACGCGCACTATATGGAGTACCAGACGAAGTTGGTGCTCCATATGCTGGGCTATAAGAATTATGCCTACTATTCTCCATAGGACATTCATCACTAGAGTGGGAGGTAGCTCCACACCAACGGCAACGGAAATTAAGATGTGCCCACATAGTGTGAAGATAATACGATTCAAAATAAAAATGCTATTGTGCAAAATACTACACCTAACAAAAATTACTAAAGCAACCTAATTAAAACAGGAAAATGGAATAAAAAGAAATAAAACAAAGAAATGCAATTTACAAATGGAAGGGCTTCTCTCTCAGGTTCTCCCTCTCCAGAAAACTCACACGACTGTGTTCCCCGGCAACGGCGCCAAAAATTTGATGGCGCGAATCTCACACACCGCTATAGGCGGTAGCTCGACTGCGACACGAAACGGCAGTGTACCGATCGTTCAAGTAATATAAAACGAGGAGTAATCCCCGAGTATCGAATCTCAAAGGAACACAGTGAGGTGGAGTTTATTATCGAGGAAGGACTTGAGATTGAAGTCCTTTCGAGCGGATGGATGCGGAAACGGGGATTTTGGATTGTGGAAAATAAAGAGAAAATGCTATGACTACTCCTATGCAATGCCGCTATGCAATGCTTCGCTTGGCGGAATGGAGACTAGGCAGGCCTTGAGCGCGCTGCGTCGCAAGGGTGGATGGATGAGTAGGCAGACGGAATCAAACTATGCAGGCCTTGAGCGCGCTGCTTCGAAGGGCGAGTGGAATACACGGGCCGCTATGCCACGCTTCGGTAGGCGGATGGGCGAGTAGGCTAACGGAATGAGGGTCGTCGGCACCTCTTCGACAAGCATGCCACTAGCAATTGCTAGTGCGGCGACGAACGTGACGGCGGGATGGAGGATGGAATGGGGCGCACCTCAAGCAACTCAAACAACAGACATTTTCACATAGACATGAAATATATAGAAATACAAACTAGTTTTAAGTGCAACTTCATCTTAATACATAGATCTAACTACATACACATCAATAAGAGAAGAATAAGGCAAGAAATCGACCGAATCCGAAGGCTCGTTGTGGATTCACGGTAGGAAGCACCGGGTTGTCAATCCGCGTCCTAGCTCAGTCCGCAACTATGTCCAGGGTAGAGAGAGCTGTCACTACTCTCCAATGAGCCTGTCTTCTTCGTGTCACGATCCGGTAGAGGTTGCAAACTTCCTCTTGCTTGATCGCGATGGCGGATAGATCTTCCCTTGGAACTCTTGATTGAAGGAGGAGGCCGAGAGGAAGCTCCGGCTCAAGATTGGCATGAAGAACAAGCTCGGAGCACCTCCATATGGTGGGCGACGATGGATGGGGCGAAAAACCTACGGAAGGGGCGAAAACGGCGAAGCTGGGCGGAAAAATGGCGAGGATCCGACCTAAATCGCGAGCAGGGCAATTTATAGGCGCTGGAATAAACAGTGCGCACGATCGTTGGCGCACGACCAGTGGTCGTGCGCACTATCATCCTGTGATCGTGCGCCTGCCTGGACGGAGCCTGCAAGGGAAAAAGATTATAAAATACAATGTTCGCACGACCAGTGATCATGCGCGCTATCGTAAGTGGTCGTGCGATAAGGAAAACAGAACTCAATTTTCAGGGGTTAAGTGCACACGATCAGTGGCGCACGACCAGTGGTCGTGCGCAACAGAGCCAGTGATCGTGCGCCG
The DNA here is from genome assembly GCA_033032865.1 of Dactylorhiza incarnata. Lineage (NCBI taxonomy): Eukaryota > Viridiplantae > Streptophyta > Magnoliopsida > Asparagales > Orchidaceae > Dactylorhiza > Dactylorhiza incarnata. Next base: position 4,224,580 of record JAWHQI010000175.1, on the reverse strand, counting down.
TGTTCCTATACAGAATTGTACCGGAAACACCTGCACGACACCTGCTCCAGCATACAACACTAATCAAACCACTGAAAGTACCATGCATGAAAACTAAAAATGAAGATAAACAAGAAATAACACCAAAACGGGCCTAGAAGTGCACATAGCATGGAATAACAAATATGAGCGAAAACATGCCTAAAGTGTAGTGCATACACTAGAAAATCGGCCCAGATGAGTCCATAAATGTGTATATATTTGGGACTCATCAGGGTCCGGACCATCAGGTTTTTAATTTGCCCGGAAAAAGCCTAAGTCTTGAATTAAAAAGAAGGACAAAATCTCCCGGCAAAAAAGATTTTGGATTTTTGATTTTTTTATCATGATAAAACTTAGTTCGCTCATTATAAAATTTATTATTTTCATAGGCGTTCACGCGCCATTCGCCTAGTTCATTTAATTGCATTTTTCTATGTTCGAAGGCTAAGTCTAAATCCAAATTCAAATTTTTTAGCGCCCAAAAGGCGCGATGTTCTAATTCTACCGCTAAATGACAAGCTTTACCATAGACTAGCCGGTACGTCATACATCCGATGACGGTTTTGTACGCTGTCTGATAGGCCCATAGAGCATCGTCTAATTTTAGTGCCCAATCCTTACTATTAACGGACACAGTTTTTTCTAATATTCTTTTTAGTTCACGATTCACCACCTCCACTTGGCCATTTGCTTGTGGGTGGTAGGCGGTAGACAGCATGTGTGTAACTCCATACTTTGCTAAAATTTTAGCAAGTTGGTTGTTACAGAAATGTGCGCTCGATCAATAATTAGTGCTCGGGGTGTGCCAAATCATGCAAATAATTTTTTTAAAAACTTTACGACGACTCTCGCATCGTTGGTGGGAAGAGCTTGTGCTTCTGCCCACCTGGACACGTAATCGACCACAACAAGGATATATTTATTATTGAAAGAGGAGGGCAAGGGACCTACGAAATCTATTCCCCATAAATCAAAAATTTCACATTCTCAAAATATATTTTGGGGCATTTCGTCATGGTTAGAAATGTTACCTGACCGTTGGCACCAATCACAATTACTCACAAAATTGTGAGCATCTTTGAATAAGGTGGGCCAATAGAAGCCCGCCTCTAGCACCTTCCTTACGGTCCGGTTAGCTTGATAGTGGCCACCGGTTGGCCCTTCGTGGCAGTGCCGCAAAATTTAGACGCCTTCCTTGCCCGAAATACACCTTCTTACCATTTGGTCTGCGCAGACACGAAATAAAAAGGGGTCCTCCCAAAAATAATTTTTCGAGTCTGAAAAGAATTTCTTCTTTTGTTGACTTAAAAAATCTTTTGGTAGGACCCGGGCCACTAAATAGTTGGCCAAATCCGCGTACCAAGGGGTGGGAGAAGTCGTTACCTTTTCGGGCGAGGAGGCGCTCTTCAGGGAATTTGTCGTCAATTTCGGCCTCTGCTAGCACTCCTGCAGCAGGATTTTCCAATCGTGAGAGGTGGTCGGCCGCAGCATTCTCTGCTCCCCTTTTGTCCTAGATCTTTAAATTGAATTCTTGAAGAAGGAGAATCCATCTCAAGAGTCGGGGCTTAGCGTCTCCTTTATCTAGTAAATATCGGAGGGCGGAGTGATCTGAAAAAACAATAACTTTTGAAAGTGTTAGATAAGAATGGAATTTATCGAATGCAAAAACAATCGCTAAAAGTTCTTTTTCCGTTGTTGTATAATTAGCTTGGGTGGATGTAAGCGTTTTGCTTGCGTAATAAATTGGGTTAAAATATTTGTTCACCCGTTGGCATAAAACAGCTCCTACAACAAAATCACTCACGTCGCACATTATTTTGAATGGTAAAGACCAATTTGGCGCAATTAAAATTGGCGAGTTTATTAGTTCTTTCTTAATTTTTTCAAAAGATTTCAAGCATTCATCGTCAAAAATAAACGCGGATTCTTTTTCTAAAAGATGAGTTAAAGGTTTAGTAATTTTAGAAAAATCTCGAATGAATCGCCTATAGAATCCCGCATGTCCTAGAAAACTCAAAATGGATTTAATATTTGTAGGAGGGGGATGTTTTTCTATGACCTCGATCATGGCCCGATCGACCTCGATCCCCTTACTAGAAACTTTATGTCCGAGGACTAACCCCTCTCGGACCATAAAGTGGCACTTCTCCCAATTGAGTACCAAATTCGTGTCTTCACAGCGTTGAAGAACACGGTCAAGATTATTTAAACAATTTGTAAAAGAATCGCCAAAGACGGAAAAATCGTCCATGAAAACTTCCATGACGTCCTCTACTAATTCATTAAAAATTGCCAGCATACATCTTTGAAATGTAGCTGGCGCGTTGCAAAGTCCAAACGACATTCTTCGATATGTACTGAAGGTGCCAAACGGACATGTGAAGGTAGTTTTCTCTTGGTCTTCGGCCGCAATTGGGATTTGGAAATATCCCGAAAGACCATCGAGAAAGCAGTAGTGTGAATGACCGGATAAGCGTTCTAAAATTTGGTCAATAAAGGGCAACGAGAAGTGATCCTTACGGGTAGCATCATTTAATTTTTTGTAATCGATGCATACCCGCCAACCCGTAATAGTAAGAGTGGGAATCAACTCATTATTTTCATTTTTAACTACCGTTATTCCGCCTTTTTTAGGCATGACTTGTACTGGGCTAACCCAAGTGCTATCAGAAATCGGGTAAATAATTCTCGCGTCTAATAATTTTATAATTTTGGCCTTAACGACGTCCTTCATATTAGGATTAAGGCGTCGTTGAGGCTGTATAGTGCCGCGAGAATTGTTTTTTAAAGTTATTTTATGCGTGCAAAAAGAGGGGCTAATCCCCTTGATATCAGAAATTTGTCATGCAATTGCATGGCGGTGATTATTTAAAATTTTAATTAATTCGGAAATTTCCGAATCGTTAAGTGCGGAAGATATTATTACGGGCAATTTCGAATCTTTTTCTAAAAATATATATTTTAAATGTTCCGGTAATTGTTTTAATTCTAAGCTCGGTGGCTCCTCGTAAGATGTTTTTATTTTAGAATTATCCAATTTTACTTCTTCAAATTTGAGCGGTCGAGTTATTTCTTGTAGACAAAATAAATTTGCAATTTCCGAATTTTCAATCAAAGGAGAAATTATTTCAGAAAACAACGTTATTTCTTCTTCAAAATTTGTTTCTAAGGTAAAGCAAGAGTCGTCGTTTGGAAGCATATTTCTCATTGACTTATTTATATTAAAAATAACTTCTTCTTCCGCAACTCGTAGGAGAAGATTTCCATTACTTACGTCGATAATAGCCCGAGTGGTGGCTAGGTAGGGCCGGCCGAGTATGAGGGATACTTCGACATCCTCTTCGATATCGAGGATGACAAAGTCTACCGGAAAGATAAACTTGTCCACCTTCATTAGCACATCTTTTATGACCCCGATCGGGTACTTAACGGACCGATCCGCTAGTTGGATGCTTATATTGGTTGGGCTTGGGGTGCCCAAACCAAGCTTTTTAAATAAGGATAATGGCATAAGATTTATGTTAGCTCCTAGATCGGCCAAGGCGTGTTTAATTAATAAATTGCCGAACAAACACGGGATGGAGAACTGTCCCAGATCATTTAATTTTTCTGGCAATTTATTTAAAACATTCGCCGAACATTCTGCGTTAAGAGAAATGCGCGAAATATCTTCAAGTCTCTTTTCATTTGATAATAATTCCTTGAGATATTTCGCATATTTAGGCATTTGTAAGAGTGCCTCGCAGAATGGCACGTTGATTTGAATTTGTTTTAAAATATTTATGAATTTTCTATACTGCTCTTTGTTGCGCTCATTTTGTAATTTAGAAGGATACGGAATAGAAGACGTTTGAAGATTGCGCAGAGCTAACTCAGAAGAATTAAAATGCGAAGGCGGAGTTGAATCATTTACCTCAGGCTCGACCAATTTTGAAGTTTTTACATCCTTTCCGCTGTGGAGGATTATTGCGTTGGCGCTCTCCCGTGGATTGGACTCAGTATTGCCTGGTAGAGATCCTTGCTGGCGTTCGGAGAACATCTTAGCGAGTTGTCCAATCTGATTTTCTAAACTTTTAATAGATCTGGATAGATTCCGGATGTTGGACTCATTGGAGGCAACGTATTTAGTGAAGGCCTCTTTAAATGAAGAGGACTTGTGTGGTGGTGGTGGAGCGAATCCGGGGGGATTCACTTGTGGTGGACGCTGAGCATTATTGGGGTTGCTCCATGAAAAATTAGGGTGGTTCCTAAAACCCAGATTATAAGAATTATTAAATGGAATGTTATTATTCGGGTTATAAGGAGGACGATAAGAGTTCCCCAAATAATCTACTTGCTCTTGAATGAAATTATTATTATTTTCGTTATTATTATGATTAGCCTAATTGGTGGCGGAGGAAGCAGACATCTACGCCACTTGCTTAGTTAATCTCTCTACTTGTAACGCTAAATTAGTGGCTGCCTCGACTTCATAAAGTCCGTCCGGCTTGTTAGGGCGCGTCCGTGGAGCATTCCACTGATATGCATTCATGGCCATCTCTTCAAAAAGCTCTTGAGCGGCTTCGAGGGTTTTGTTATTAAGAGTTTCCCCTGCTGCTGCATCAATCATTTGCCTTGTTTGGAGATTCAAACCATTGTAGAAAGTTTGAATTTGTTGCCACAAAGGAAGGGCATGATGAGGACATCTCCGCAATAATTCCTTGAAGCGCTCCCATGTGTCGTAGAGAGACTCCGAGTCTATTTGCGTAAAAGAGAGAATGTCCGTACGTAGTTTAGTGGACTTTGTCGGAGGAAAATATTTCATTAAAAATTTCTCCGTCATTTCGGTCCATGTAGTGATGGAACCTCTATGAAGAGATCCCAACCACTGCTTGGCCTTAGTCCACAAAGAAAAAAGAAATAAACGCAAACGAATGGCGTCATCGGTGACGCCATTGATTTTAAACGTATCGCAAATTTCCAAAAAAATTAATAAATATAGATTAGGATCTTCATCTGGTAAGCCGTCGAAAACGACAGTTTGCTGAACCGTCTGAATGATACTCATTTTAATTTCAAAATTACTATTCGCCACTGCCGGGCGAATAATGCTAGATTGTGTTCCCTCCCAATTCGGCCTCGCATAATAGGACATAGTCCGTAGCGGAGCCTCATTATGGTCAGGGTCGTCCATTATATCTTCGTTAGTTTCTCTGATTGACTCTTCGCGAATTATTGGTAGATCACTAAATCGGAGACGTCGCCGCAAGTTGCGCTCGATTTCTGGATCAAAACAAAATTCAAGATTAATTGAAGAGTTTCCTCGGGTCATAAACCAAAAGAAAAAAGAAAAGATGTGAAAAAAAAGAAAAAGATAAAATTAAATTTTAGATAAATATATTTATTATATTTTTAATTTTATTTATATATTTTTTATGTAGATTTTTTAAATTAGGTCATTTAATATTAGTCCTGCACTTTCCAAGGTCAACCCGGTGAAGGGCTCGCCCTCTACTAGAGGCTGTGATGGGAATTCAAGCCTAAAGCATCCTTTCCAAGAATTTAGTTACACCTTAATAAGAAAATAAGAAAAGAAAAGATAAAATTAATAGATATTTCTTTTTTGAAATATCAACCGTATGTCCCCGGCAACGACGCCAAAAACTTGATGAGCAAAACTATATCCGCAAACGATAATGACAAGTGTACCATATCGAATGTAGTACAAGTTGTAAGAACGAAGGTCGTATTAAACTCGGGGCAGTTGAATACTCTTACTTCAAGAAAATCTCTATTATTCTATCAACAATACTTTGGGGTTGGTTTTGCAAGAAAGAGAGATAACTTATTTTAAAAACTATGAATTAAAAGACTAGTACTCAACCTTAAATCACCTTGGAAAATAGATATAAGAAATAAAACTTCTAATTCTCTTAAAGAAATTACTTGACCGTGGAGGTTCCCGAATTATAAATGTACCTCTCTCAAGGATACGCTTAACTGAGTTTAGGTTGATCAATCGAACTTTCGCTCTAGAATCAAAACCCCTAAAACTCGCCTTATCATAGTGAACCATGTTGGAACATGGTCTTCCGCATCTCCTAGGTTTCAGAATAACAAAACCTATGTGTATTTGATCTTGTGTGTTTAAGTGTGCAGGATAACAAAGTCCACATGACTCAAGGATTACATAAGATGGTTGCCCCCAAGTTTGAGCCATCAAATCCAAAACTCCCACTAGCACCGGCGGTATCACCTAACGCCTGGCGCTAGCGCTAAAGAACCGCTGAGAAGAAACCGAACCGCTGAGACCAGAAGCTGGGTTCGATGAAATAGATATTGCGTTCGACGAACTTGCGTTCGACGAATTTCCACTCAATGAATGATGAAGCCCGTTCGACGAACTTGCTGCTGCGATCGACGAAATCAAGCCGCTGAGAACGGAAGCTTGGTTCGAAGAAATTGATTCTGCGTTTGACGATCTTGCGTTCGACGAATTTCCGGTCGATGAATGTTGAAGCCCGCTCGACGAACTCTGGTCGATGAAATTGCGTTCGACGAATGTGGAAGCCTGATCGACGAATTGAGTTTGACGAAATCTCGCTCGACGAACTGTAAGCTGCACTCGACGAAATGCCATCACTTTGTTTGACGAAAATTTGATCGACGAAAAGAATGCTTAAGCGCAATTCCGGGAGCACATATAGAAGGAGATAGAGCCTGGCGGTATCCGATAACGCAGGCGGTAGCGCGGAGCACAGAAGGCAAGAGAGAATTATTTCCTCAGATTAAAGATTCTGCCGCGCAGAATATGTCCTAAAATGGGATAGCGTCGGCGGTATCACTAGCGCAGGCGGTAGCTCCAAGTCTATAAAAAGGACCTCTTGGCTCCGTCTTCCTGATCCTCTTGAGATCCAAAATTCCAGAGCTTCGTGCCACAACATAGAGAGGAAGGTTCGGAGAGATACTCCCACAAATCCATAAAGGCTTAAGGAGATCCATGGAGAAGATTTCAACACGCGTCATCATCGTGACGAAAGACCGCATCGACTACGATCATACTCTACGTCTTCGTCTACTTCTCCAAGAGATCAACATAGAGGGAGTTTTATATTATTGTCTTTTTATTTCACATCTTTTCTATAATCGTTTAGTAAATTCGCCTCGTGTTGGCGACTAGGTCTGGGTAGGACTTAGGGCAGAAATTCGCCTCGTGTTGACGACTAGGTCTCGGGTGTAGGTCTAGGGGGAGCTCGAGGCCATATCCGGGGAAGGGTTGGCTAGAGCGGCTTGAGGCCGTATCCGGGGAAGGATCGGCTAAAGCCAACCGGTTCGTGGGGATACGAGTCGGTATAGAAAACAAAAAGAGTCTTTCTATTCGCTTTGATTTCTAGCTTCGATAAGAGATCAAGTTTTGTAATCATGCTTCTCAAGTAAATAAAATCATGTCTTTACTTTTACTTCACTCGATTTGTCTTGATCTTCTCTAGTTTAATAATCAAAGCTTTTTCAAAGTTATTCAAAATATACCTAAAGTTTTTAAAACCCTTATTCACCCCCCCCCCCCCCCCCTCTAAGGGCGCCTACCGATCCTACAAGTGGTATCAGAGTTAGGTTATTCCAATCCGCTTAACAACCAGGAATAATGGCGTCTCATGATCTCGCTTCTATTAGTGGGGTAAATTTTTATGAAGAAGAAAAATCTCTTAATCCACCTTTATTCGAAGGGAGAAATTATAAAGGGTGGAAATTTGTAATGGAAAAGTTTATTAAAAATTTAGATATCAACGCTTGGGATATAGCAATAACAAGACCAGCGGACGAATCAAATAAACAAGAGCGTCACCTAAATGCAAAAGCTATGCATTATATTTTTTGTGCTTTATCTCAAGATATTTTCAAATTAATATATTGTTTTTCTAGTGCATACAAAGTATGGAAATTTCTTAAAGAAATGTATGATTCTCCTTCTACAGGTATGGAACAATCGCAAGAACCGAAGAATATGCAAGCTTGCACAAGTCTTCAAGAATACTACTCTCATGACGGATCCATGAAGTGCACATCAAGTGAAAGAGAAGAAGAAATACTATCTTCGGAAGAGGAGTGCCAAAAAGATGTAAAAAAAAACGATATGTTCAAATTGCGCCTCTCCCGAAAGCAATGTAAGGAAATCATAATCATGTCAAACCGAAATTGAAAAATTGCATGAATATTATTTCACTTATTTATGATCATTTCACGCATTCATATGTTGTGCAAAACTCAAGAATTAAGGTCTAATGAATATGGAGCTTTAATGAATGTGAAACCCATGTACTAAAATTTTAACTTCCGCAACTTTTTGCGATTTCTTCTCGTCTCATCACTTCATTAGACAGGCCTTACATTGCACAAACATAATTAAGAAAAATCGGATGCAAAATCGAAGAAAATCTAGGCTATATGATCAAAATAAGCACTCTCTATGAGCTAACGCAGGCGCTAAGACCTAACGTCGGCGCTAGCTCAAGTATCCGATTTTCTAAAATTTTAAAATTCTAAAAAATTAATAAAAAAAATATTATTTTATATGTATTACTCATTTTTGCAAAATAAGCACTCTCGATGAACTTGCTGCTTGCGATCGACGAAATCAAGCCGCTGAGAACGGAAGCTGGGTTCGACGAAATTGATACTGCGTTCGACGATCTTGCGTTCGACGAATTTCTGGTCGACGAATGTTGAAGCCCGCTCGACGAACTCTGGTCGATGAAATTGCATTCGACGAATGTGGAAGCCTGATTGACGAATTGAGTTCGACAAAATCTCGCTCGATGAACTGTAAGTTGCGCTCGACGAAATTCCATCACTGTGTTTGACGAAAATTCGATCGACGAAAAGAATGCTTAAGCGCAATTCCGGGAGCACATATAGAAGGAGATAGAGCCTGGCGGTATCCGATAACGTAGGCGGTAGCGCGAGCACAGAAGGCAAGAGAGAATTATTTCCTCAGATTAAAGATTCTGCCGCGCAGAATATGTCCTAAAATGGGATAGCGTCGGCGGTATCACTAGCGCAGGCGGTAGCTCCAAGTCTATAAAAAGGACCTCTTGGCTTCGTCTTCCTGATCCTCTTGAGATCCAAAATTCCAGAGCTTCGTGCCATAACATAGAGAGGAAGGTTCAGAGAGATACTCCCACAAATCCATAAAGGCTTAAGGAGATCCATGGAGAAGATTTCAACACGCGTCATCATCGTGACGAAAGACCGCATCGACTACGATCATACTCTACGTCTTCGTCTACTTCTCCAAGAGATCCACATAGAGGGAGTTTTATATTATTGTCTTTTTATTTCACATCTTTTCAATAATCGTTTAGTAAATTTGCCTCGTGTTGGCGACTAGGTCTGGGTAGGACTTAGGGCAGAAATTCGCCTCATGTTGGCGACTAGGTCTCGGGTGTAGGTCTAGGGGGTGCTCGAGGCCATATCCGGGGAAGGGTTGGCTAGAGCGGCTTGAGGCCGTATCCGGGGAAGGATCGGCTAAAGCCAACCGGTTCGTGGGGATACGAGTCGGTATAGAAAACAAAAATAGTCTTTCTATTCGCTTTGATATCTAGCTTCGATAAGAGATCAAGTTTTGTAATCATGCTTCTCAAGTAAATAAAATCATGTCTTTACTTTTACTTCACTCGATTTGTCTTGATCTTCTCTAGTTTAATAATCAAAGCTTTTTCAAAGTTATTCAAAATATACCTAAAGTTTTTAAAACCCTTATTCACCCCCCCCCCCTCTAAGGGCGCCTACCGATCCTACAAGTGGTATCAGAGTTAGGTTATTCCAATCGGCTTAACAACCGGGAATAATGGCGTCTCATGATCTCGCTTCTATTAGTGGGGTAAATTTTTATGAAGAAGAAAAATCTCTTAATCCACCTTTATTCGAAGGGAGAAATTATAAAAGGTGGAAATTTGTAATGGAAAAGTTTATTAAAAATTTAGATATCAACGCTTGGGATATAGCAATAACAAGACCAGCGGACGAATCAAATAAACAAGAGCGTCACCTAAATGCAAAAGCTATGCATTATATTTTTTGTGCTTTATCTCAAGATATTTTCAAATTAATATATTGTTTTTCTAGTGCATACAAAGTATGGAAATTTCTTGAAGAAATGTATGATTCTCCTTCTACAGGTATGGAACAATCGCAAGAACCAAAGAATATGCAAGCTTGCACAAGTCTTCAAGAATACTCCTCTCATGATGGATCCATGAAGTGCACATCAAGTGAAAGAGAAGAAGAAATACTATCTTCGGAAGAGGAGTGCCAAAAAGATGTCAAAAAAATGATATGTTCAAATTGTGCCTCTCCCGAAAGCAATGTAAGGAAATCAAATTCCATCTTTTGTACTTCTATCTCTTCATTACAATTGCTTCAAACTACAAAGCGCAAAATTAAGAAATTAAAAAATGCTAATAAATATTTGCGCTTAGAAAATAAAAATTTAAAGGCAAAAATTAATGAAGAATCAAATTCTAATTTATCTAGTTCTACACATCGGTCCTTAGTTGAAAACACCACAACTTGTGTAGAATATAATGAATTAAAAGAAAAGCACAAGAAACTTGAAAAGGATTTTAGTTTACTAAAAGAACAAAATGAAAAATTATGTTTAGAAAATTCATCTTTGATAAATGATTGTGCTAAGTGCAAAGACTATAAAATTGAAATTAAAGAGATGGATGAAACATTTGATGAATATAGAAATAACTATCAAGATCATATAGATTCAATTGTTTCAACTCTTAAAAATAGCACAATCGCTTATAATAAAGCTAGACATAATTTATAAATTAAAAATGATGAATTAAAATAAAAAATCAACTTGCTTATGAAAATTGTAAATACAAATTCACAATATCAAACTATATCTACAAACAAGTTGAATATGAATATGAGCATCTTACCTTAGTTTAAAAATGGGAGTAAGGAACATAAAGGATTTGTAAATCAAAATCAAAATCACCATGATTTACAATATCATGTTTCTCCCAACCTAAAATTAAATGCAAACAAATTTCCTTCAAATTATAAATTCAAAAACCTTTTTGATCCAAATATTTAAGTAAATGATTATGGAAATTTGAAAACTAAAAATAATGTTTTGCAAAATCATCATGGAAATTTGACAAATAGAAATAATATTAAACCAAGGTTTGAATGGAGGCCCAAAGTTAAAGATGAACACTAACTCCACTCAAAAGGGCGCATTCGACCATATCTCCCCAAAAGCAAACACGATGTATTTGGCTACCCAAAGAAACCGTCACACCCGGTCCTCTTTGGATACCTAAATCTCTCATTTATTAGTATCCAATCATCTGCATGAAGTAGAAATCAATTAAAAATTCTCTACTTCATGATGTGCTTAATTTCTTTTTTGTTTTTTTTGTTTTTATTTCTTTGAGCCATCATGATATGATCACTTTATATAACTTGTGATGTGACTTTCACATATTAAAACCTAAATCAAATTGAACTAAGTTGAATAAAAAGTCATGTCATTTTTTCAAGTGATCTACTTATCTTTTTATCCTTCTAAATCCATTTCCTAAAAGTCATATAAAATTTGAAAAACTAAATTTGTCATATGATATTGTTAATACTAAATGAAATAAGTGTCATAATGGATTTAAAAGGTATTTTAGGGGTATTAGGCTAAATTTATAAAATGCGCAAGTTTTGCTTAGGTAGTTAATATATTTGTGTCATTTTCAATTACCCCAAGTATGTTTAATCATAATCATGTCAAATCGAAATTGAAAAATTGCATGAATATTATTTTATGAACATTTCACGCATTCATATGTTGTGCAAAACTCAAGAATTAAGGTCTAATGAATATGGAGCTTTAATGAATGTGAAACCCATGTACTAAAATTTTAGCTTCCGCAACTTTTTGCGATTTCTTCTCGTCTCATCACTTCATTAGACAGGCCTTACATTGCACAAACATAATTAAGAAAAATCGGATGCAAAATCGAAGAAAATCTAGGCTATATGATCAAAATAAGCACTCTCTATGAGCTAACGCAGGCGCTAAGACCTAACGTCGGTGCTAGCTCAAATATCTGATTTTCTGAAATTTTAAAATTCTAAAAAATTAATAAAAAAATATATTATTTTATATGTATTACTCATTTTTACAAAATAAGCACTCTCAACGAACTTGCTGCTGCGATCGACGAAATCAAGCCGCTGAGAACGGAAGCTGGGTTCGATGAAATTGATACTGCGTTCGACGATCTTGCGTTCGACGAATTTCCGGTCGACGAATGTTGAAGCCCGCTCGACGAACTCCGGTCGATGAAATTGCGTTCGACGAATGTGGAAGCCTGATCGACGAATTGAGTTCGACAAAATCTCGCTCGACGAACTGTAACGGCGCTCGACGAAATGCAATCACTGTGTTCGACGAAAATTCGATCGACGAAAAGAATGCTTAAGCGCAATTCTGGGAGCACATATAGAAGGAGATTGCGCCTGGTGGTATCCGATAGCGCTGGTGGTAGCGCGGAGCACAGAAGGCAAGAGAGAATTATTTCCTCAGATTAAAGATTCTGCCGCGCAGAATATGTCCTAAAATGGGATAGCGCCGGCGGTATCACTAGCGCAGGCGGTAGCTCCAAGTCTATAAAAAGGACCTCTTGGCTCCGTCTTCCTGATCCTCTTGAGATCCAAAATTCTAGAGCTTCGTGCCACAACATAGAGAGGAAGGTTTAGAGAGATACTCCCACAAATCCATAAAGGCTTAAGGAGATCCATGGAGAATATTTCAACACGCGTCATCATCGTGACGAAAGACCGCAACGACTACGATCATACTCTGCGTCCTCGTCTACTTCTCCAAGAGATCCACATAGAGGGAGTTTTATATTATTGTCTTTTTATTTGACATCTTTTTTATAATCGTTTAGTAAATTCGCCTCGTGTTGGCGACTAGGTCTGGGTAGGACTTAGGGCAGAAATTCGCCTCGTGTTGGCAACTAGGTCTCGGGTGTAGGTCTAGGGGGTGCTCGAGGCCATATCTGAGGAAGGGTTGGCTAGAGAGGCTTGAGGCCGTATCCGGGGAAGGATCGGCTAAAGCCAACCGGTTCGTGTGGATACGAGTCGGTATAGAAAACAAAAAGAGTTTTTCTATTCGCTTTGATTTCTAGCTTCGATAAGAGATCAAGTTTTGTAATCATGCTTCTCAAGTTAATAAAATCATGTCTTTACTTTTACTTCACTTGATTTGTCTTGATCTTCTCTAGTTTAATAATCAAAGCTTTTTCAAAGTTATTCAAAATATACCTAAAGTTTTTAAAACCCTTATTCACCCCCCCCTCTAAGGGCGCCTACCGATCCTACAAGTGGTATCAGAGCTAGGTTATTCCAATCGACTTAACAACCGGGAATAATGGCGTCTCATGATCTCGCTTCTATTAGTGGGGTAAATTTTTATGAAGAAGAAAAATCTCTTAAACCACCTTTATTCGAAGGGAGAAATTATAAAGGGTGAAAATTTATAATGGAAAAGTTTATTAAAAAGTTAGATATCAACGCTTGGGATATAGCAATAACAAGACCAGCAGACGAATCAAATAAACAAGAGCGTCACCTAAATGCAAAAGCTATGCATTATATTTTTTGTGCTTTATCTCAAGATATTTTAAAATTAATATATTGTTTTTCTAGTGCATACAAAGAATGGAAATTTCTTGAAGAAATGTATGATTCTCCTTCTACAGGTATGGAACAATTGCAAGAACCGAAGAATATGCAAGCTTGCACAAGTCTTCAAGAATACTCCTCTCATGATGGATCCATGAAGTGCACATCAAGTGAAAGAGAAGAAGAAATACTATCTTCGGAAGAGGAGTGCCAAAAAGATGTCAAAAAAATGATATATTCAAATTGCGCCTCTCCCGAAAGCAATGTAAGGAAATCAAATTCCATCTTTTGTACTTCTATCTCTTCATTACAATTGCTTCAAACTACAAAGCGCAAAATTAAGAAATTAAAAAATGCTAATAAATATTTGCGCTTAGAAAATAAAAATTTAAAGGCAAAAATTAATGAAGAATCAAATTCTAATTTATCTAGTTCTACACATCGGTCCTTAGTTGAAAACACCACAACTTGTGTAGAATATAATGAATTAAAAGAAAAGCACATGAAACTTGAAAAGGATTTTAGTTTAGTAAAAGAACAAAATGAAAAATTATGTTTAGGAAATTCATCTTTGATAAATGATTGTGCTAAGTGCAAAGACTATAAAATTGAAATTAAAGAGATGGATGAAACATTTGATGAATATAGAAATAACTATCAAGATCATATAGATTCAATTGTTTCAACTCTTAAAAATAGCACAATCGCTTATAATAAAGCTAGACATAATTTAAAAATTAAAAATGATGAATTAAAATAAAAAATCAACTTGCTTATGAAAATTGTAAATACAAATTCACAATATCAAACTATATCTAAAAACAAGTTGAATATGAATATGAACATATTTCCTAAGTTTAAAAATGGGAGTAAGGAACATAAAGGATTTGTAAATCAAAATCAAAATCACCATAATTTACAATATCATGTTTCTCCCAACATAAAATTAAATGCAAACAAATTTCCTTCAAATTATAAATTCAAAAACCTTTTTGATCCAAATATTCAAGTAAATGATTATGGAAATTTGAAAACTAAAAATAATGTTTTGCAAAATCATCATGGAAATTTGACAAATAGAAATAATATTAAACCAAGGTTTGAATGGAGGCCCAAAGTTAAAGATGAAACACTAACTCCACTCAAAAGGGCACATTCGACCATATCTCCCCAAAAGCAAACACGATGTATTTGGGTACCCAAAGGAACTGTCACACCCTGTCCTCTTTGGATACCTAAATCTCTCATTCATTAGTATCCAATCATTTGCATGAAGTGGAAATCAATTAAAAATTCTCTACTTCATGATGTGCTTAATTTCTTTTTTGTTTTTTTTTTGTTTTTATTTCTTTGAGCCATCATGATATGATCACTTTGTATAACTTGTGATATGATTTTTCACATATTAAAACCTAAATCAAATTGAACTAAGTTGAATAAAAAGTCATGTCATTTTTTCTAGTGATCTACTTATCTTTTTATCCTTCTAAATCCATTTACTAAAAGTCATATAAAATTTGAAAAACTAAATTTGTCATATGATATTGTTAAGACTAAATGAAATAAGTGTCATAATGGATTTAAAAGGTATTTTAGGGGTATTAGGCTAAATTTATAAAATGCGCAAGTTTTGCTTAGGTAGTTAATATATTTGCGTCATTTTCAATTACCCCAAGTATGTTTAATCATAATCATGTCAAATCAAAATTGAAAAATTGCACGAATATTATTTTACTTATTTATGATCATTTTACTCATTCATATGTTGTGCAAAACTCAAGAATTAAGGTCTAATGAATATGGAGCTTTAATGAATGTGAAGCCCATGTACTAAAATTTTAACTTCAGCAACTTTTTGCGATTTCTTCTCGTCTCATCACTTCATTAGACAGGCCTTACATTGCACAAACATAATTAAGAAAAATCGAATGCAAAATTGAAGAAAATCTAGGCTATATGATCAAAATAAGCACTCTCTATGAGCTAACGCAGGCGCTAAGACCTAACGCCTGCGCTAGCTCAAGTATCCAATTTTCTGAAATTTTAATATTCTGAAAAATCAATAAAAATATATTATTTTATATGTACTACTCATTTTTACAATTCTGCCTGTACTTGTTTTTGAAAAATTAAAATATAAAATTACAAAAGCCAAATTGCAAAAAATATTTTGTTTTGTCTTTGGTTATTTGTTTGATTTTTATTCCTATATGCAAAAATCAAATACAAAAATATAAAACAAAAACAAGTATCAAAAATTATTCTTTTGAACTTAACTTTTCTATTTACATGTGTCTTGCGAAAGGGTGATTTGGTCTATCATCCCATCATATCACCTAGTACTGGGCGAACCTCTCACAAGGTAGTCCTTGGGAAGTCCAAGATCAATCTTATGAGTTCAAACTTTAAATCAAAATTATTCTTCAAAAATATCAAAAACACTGTATGGACATCATTGAGAAAATCAAGCATGATTTAATCTATTATTTAGAACTTCTATAATGTTGCAATTTATCTTTTCAAACTACTTTGAACATTGCTTTCATCATGTTTTGATATATCTATTAATATGTGCATCAATTATATTGAAAAAGTTGTGTAGAACTAAGCGTAGCATGCCTCTAAGTATGAGTAAATGTTTTATGATTGATAATGATCTTTATTCACTTAGTTATTTTGGCATTGTCTACATATGTGTTTAATCTAAGAATGCTTGTGTATGTTGTGTATTAGTACAATGAATTAAAATTGCACAAGTATCTTACCTACACTCCTTTATTTGCACTATTAAAAGTTAAGAAAAGTGGTTATGTTTTTCATAAATTATATTGGTTTGCAAAACAAGTGTATTCGGAGAACTTTGTACAAAACAAAATCATAAAATAAAGTGACAAAGATAACTCCACCAAGCACTACTTGAACCTCCTGATAAGTCTTAATAAGCGTTGTGAGGTTGAGCACCTTGGAAAGAATAGTAAAGTATCTTGTGCAAACCATAACTTTCTTTCAAAATAAAAACCACTTATTCTTAAGTACACCGGATCACAATAAAAAAACAATATTGAAGAATAAAATTATGTGATCCCCCAAGCACTACTTTGCACCCTGATAAATCTTAATGAACATTGTGTGTGCAAAGTACCTTGGTAGTTATACATTTTTTTGTGCATTGAAGTGCGTGGAAGTAAAATTATTTGTGTTTTATTGTGCTCTTACTTTACATATTTCTTGTAATTTTGATTAAAACATTGGTTTACTATATTCAAAATACACTTATGTGCACATCATTATCTTCCATAACACTTCTTCTCATGAGTATTGGATCCTAATGCAAATTCTATACTACTCTTTATTTATGAAATGCACTAGATAACCTAGCATGCTTTCTACAATGTTTGGTATGTTTTGAATTTGTGAATTAAAATAACATTGTAGTAATCTTTTTGATAACATTATTTCATGATTGGTTACATTATTGTTAAATTTAAAGATTTTAATTGAACAATGATTTATAAAAACATCTTCTTTATGAAATTTAACTCATATATCTTTTTATGGATCATCATTGATTACAATAAGATGTTTCTTGTATTTCGATAAGTCTTCCGCATCATAACCATATGATTGTTTTACCTTGCGCTTTCATGCTTATTTAAAGTCTTTTATTTTGTGTGCATCATCACTTGAATCTTCAAATTCCTTTCTTGCAACAAGTGGTAGACTTGCTTGGTAAACTTTATATTGGTTACTTTTAACATGAATTATTTTTTGCTGTAAAACTCTGATTTATTTCTATGAAAATATTATTATGCTAAAAACTCTGATTCATTAATGGATCTCAAAATAGCTATGTGAGTGTTTACATAAATTCAAATAAAAATATAAACCCATAGGCTATGAACTTATCACTAAATTTAAATGCTTAATGTTTCCAATAATTATTATCCATGACTTCATTTCTCACCATAGCGGGGGCGTAGGGTTGTAGACATTAGATAACCTTATCTCTAATCATGTCTTGTCCTTAACCGGGGAGGGTTCTAGTGGGGCCTTGCGAGGCACTGGGGGGAAAGTTTGCTAGGTTAAGTTGTGTCTAGTGTTTACATATGGGACTAACACCCCAACCTACGACATGTTTGCAGCTCTTCATGCCCATCCGTCACTTAGTACGGGGCTAGGGTGTAGATATATTGTCTGGGTAGATTGATTATTTGGAAATAATTACCTATTTAAGCTAAAAACTCTGATCTATCTCTATAAAAATTATTCTAAAACTCCTTATCATTTCATTCTCTCTAAAAAGCTCGATCATGCCTTTATCTTATTATCAAAATTTCTTTGTGTGTTTTGCTTCCTTACCCACTTTTGCTAATAACAAAAGGGGGGAACTAACATGATAAATATAATCTGCTATCAAAATAGAAAACGAACACGACTTATGATTAAGATAATAGCTTACATATTAGGGGAGCATTCACTTAGGGGGAGCAATTGTAAATACTAAAATCGATAAATATCCTAAGTCATCACTCTCACACACACACAAGTAGTTCATCATGCTTATATATATATTAATGCTATGATTTATCATTAATGGTTTTGTTATTATCAAAAGGGGGAGTTTGTTGGAACATGGTCTTCCGCATTTCCTAGGTTTGAGAATAACAAAACCTATGTGTATTTGATCTTGTGTGTTTAAGTGTGGAGGATAACAAAGTCCGCATGACTCAAGGATTACATAAGAAGGTTGCCCCCAAGTTTGATCCATCAAATCTAAAACTCCCACTAGCACCGGCGGTATCACCTAACGTCTGGCTCTAGTGCTAAGGAACCACTGAGAAGAAACTGAACTGCTGAGAATGGAAGCTGGGTTCGACGAAATAGATATTGCATTCGACGAACTTGCATTCGATGAATTTCCGCTCGACGAATGATGAAGCCCGTTCGACGAACTTGCTGCTGCGATCGACGAAATAAAGCCGCTGAGAACGGAAGCTGGGTTCGACGAAATTGATACTGCGTTCGACGATCTTGCGTTGGACGATCTTGCATTCGACGAATTTCTGGTCGACGAATGTTGAAGCCCGCTCGACGAACTCCGTTCGACGAAATTGCGTTCGACGAATGTGGAAGCCTGATCGACGAATTGAGTTCGACGAAATCTCGCTCGACGAACTGTAAGCTGCGCTCGACGAAATGCCATCACTGCATTCGACGAAAATTTGATCGACAAAAAGAATGCTTAAGCGCAATTCCGGGAGCACATATAGAAGGAGATAGCGCCTAGCGGTATCCAATATCGTAGGCGGTAGCGCGGAACATAGAAGGCAAGAGAGAATTGTTTCCTCATATTAAAGATTCTGCCGCGCAGAATATGTCCTAAAATGGGATAGCTCTGGCGGTATCACTAGCGCAGGCGGTAGCTCCAAGTCTATAAAAAGGACCTCTTGGCTTCGTCTTCCTAATCCTCTTGAGATCCAAAATTCCAGAGCTTCGTGCCACAACATAGAGAGGAAGGTTCAGAGAGATACTCCCACAAATCCATAAAGGCTTAAGGAGATCCGTGGAGAAGATTTCAACACACGTCATCATCGTGATGAAAGACCGCATCGACTACGATCATACTCTGCGTCTTCGTCTACTTCTCCAAGAGATCCACATAGAGGGAGTTTTATATTATTGTCTTTTTATTTGACATCTTTTCTGTAATCGTTTAGTAAATTCGCCTCATGTTGGCGACTAATTCTGGGTAGGACTTAGGGCAGAAATTCACCTCGTGTTGGCGACTAGGTCTCGGGTGTAGGTCTAGGGGGTGCTCGAGGCCATATCCGGGGAAGGGTTGGCTAGAGCGGCTTGAGGCCGTATCCGGGGAAGGATCGGCTAAAGCCAACCAGTTCGTGGGGGATACGAGTCGGTAAAGAAAACAAAAAGAGTCTTTCTATTCGCTTTGATTTCTAGCTTCGATAAGAGATCAAGTTTTGTAATCATGATTCTCAAGTTAATAAAATCATGTCTTTAATTTTACTTCACTTGATTTGTCTTGATCTTCTCTAGTTTAATAATCAAAGCTTTTTCAAAGTTATTCAAAATATACCTAATGTTTTTAAAACCCTTATTCACCCCCCTCTACGGGCGCCTACCGATCCTACAAACCCCTCTATTGGATTTGACTTCAATCCGGGAGAATTATGTCATCCTCTCTCGAGGAGTGCATTCAACTCTCTTTATCCTTGAAATGATCGATTCAAAATCAGAACCTCTCGGTTATTAGACTACGAAAACAAGAATGAGAATTACATATCGATAATATAATCTCAAATCCAATAAAGTCCAAAGATAAATATAAAGCATTCTAATGAAGAGAAAGAGAAACTAAAAATTAACTCATGAATTATATTTTCCTTGGATCATCTCGGTCAAGTACTAATAGAAATTTAGCTACTCATAGAGATGGAGGAATTAACGAAAATAGAGGAGTGCATGATGAAAAAGAGACTAGAATAAGAGAAAAAGAACTATTTTATTGAATTGCAAAAAGGTTACAAATAAGGAATTGAAAATTACAAGCCTTGAAATGAAAGTACAAGTTAAGAAGAAAGAAGAGTACAAGCTTGAGAATAGGAAAACAGTGCAAAAACTAAAGCTAGAACCCCCAAGAATTCGTCCTTGATCATCTGAAGGAGCTGCCTTTTTATAGCTAAAAATTTTGGGTTACACGCCCTTGGGTCACGCCTGTGACCCTGGGGCATGTAAGGGGCGCGATCTGCTGGGTGCGGAAAGGACGCCGAGTGGCTTTAATGCAGGCGTTAAGTGTGTATCACGCCCCTAAGTCACGCCCGTGACCTAGGGCATGTAATCTCTAAAATTTGCTGCTGGCGGGAAGCTTTGGCGGGAAGGAACGCGGGATGAGTCACGCCCGTGTACTGGATGACACGCACCATGGTCACGTCCGTGACCTGGGGCGTGTAACTTTAATTGACGTGGAAAGCGTGATCTGGATGCTGGTGTCGGGCTGCGGTCGTATCACTAGGTCATGCCCGTGACCGGGGGTGTGTCATTGGCGAAACTCCACGGAATGCCCCTGCGGTGGAGGAAACAGGTCTGGAACACCTCTAGGCTGTCACGCCCCTTGGTCACGCCCGTGACCTTGGGCGTGCACTTGTAAATTTCATCTAAAATGTCCAAAAAACTTGAAAATATAAGATAAGCCTAAGTTAGACTATAGAATTGAAAAGATTATTAATTAAATGAGAAAAACATAAAAACTATATAATTTCATATTAAATATACATTAAACTTATACTAAAAGATGAGTATATAAATTACTCGTCAAACCTTTATATCTTTTGTTCGATAGAGGAATTCGCCACACGGCGACTAGGGCCTTACAGGGACTAGGGGAAATTCTCCTCGCGTTGGCGACTAGGTCTAGGGTGTACATCTAGGGAGTGCTCGAGACCTTTCCTGTGAGGGAAGGGCTAGAGCGGCTTGAGGTCATATCTGGTGAGAGATAGGCTAGAGCCAACCGGTCCTTGGGAGAAGGGTTGGTATAGAAAACCCAATAGAGCTTTTCATTCGTCGCCCCTTTCCAAGCATCATTGGTAAACGATTTTGTAAACAAAATTATTTATTGTTAATGAAAATATGTCTTTCTTCATCTCTGTTTTGTGATCTCTGATTTTCATTACTATAACATAAACAGATTTTCTCTGTCATTAACGCCGAGCGGTTACACTACCGCTCGCGGTAGCAACAGAGAATCATTTTCATTTAAATATTCTCGAAAATCTTAGAACCTTATTCACCCCCCCCCCTCTAAGGGCGCCTACAGATCCAACACATCTTTCCTTGCGAGTTCACCTACTTAGACTTTTTGCCTTTTATAGAGAACCTTCTCGCTACTCCGGGGAGGCGCACCACCCCGCTGGGATCGCCACCCACTCCAGACTCTCCGCCCCCACCGGATTCGCCACCTCCTCCGGGCTCGCAGCCTCCTCCGGGCTAGCAGCCTCCTCCGGCTCGTGGCCCCCACCAGACGCGACAATCCTCATCCCTGGGTTCAACATGCTGGGCCGTTAAGACCCCGGTAGCTCGCCTCTCACCGACATCCAGGATGCGAGCAACCTCTCCCACATTCCTGGCCTAGGGAAATCCTTCACAATAAAATACTCGGAAGCATTCCAGGGGCGACCGAGCTCCTCTCGCCAGTGACTCGGTAAAGCGGTCGCGGCCCTGTCAGGTTGGTTAACTATATAAATTGACAAAATACCTTTCTAGCAGGTGTCCCTGAGTCCTCCACCAAGCTGGAGGTTGGGGAGGAGGAGTTGTCGCCTGTGCCATCGCCAGATAAAATCGCTAAGTTCCTTTGTGACCCGGGGACCCTGAAATGACGAAGCAGTGAGTCACTGTCGTGCTCGAGAAGTAAGCGTACATGCTGCAAGATCTGCATAACCGGGCACGTGAGGATAGGGCGGCCAGCGAGGAGCTCTTTGCGGCGATTGAAGACAAGTTGGCCCGGGTTCTCGCCGAGCTGCAGACAGACGCCAACCGCGAGGCCACCTCTCCTAGGGTGCACCTTACACGGATGGAGGATCAAATCCGGCTGCTACAGAGCAAGCTCCATGCGGTCCACACGTATCATTATCCGCGCATACCGTCGAGTTCGGGGGTGCGAGGTCGAGATCGATAACGGTGGATCCGCTATTGACCCCCCTCGCACTCGCCAGGCGAACTCGCGGAAACCTATTTGTAGTTCTCTCTCTTTTTGTTGTGTCCTATAAACAATAATAATATTACTTTGAAATGCCTCCCGAGAAATAGTGGGATTTTTCCTTAATTATTGCTCGCTTTTTATTGCTGCCTTTATCGCGTTCGCTAACCCATCTTGTCCAATCTCTCTTCCTCGCGGCTTGTCGGGGACTCGCCTTACCTAACCGCGATCCGTCCCTATCACCTCGCAGTGAGATCTCTGGGGGCAGGCAGGTGATGAGTCCCATTTATATATACATTTATGGGCTCATCTGGGCCGTATTTCTAATCTTTGCACTTAACTTTAGGCATGTTTTAGTTCATAATTGTTATTCCTTGCTAAGTGCACTTATAGGCCTGTAGTGGTGTGTGTTTGCTTGTTTTAGTGTTGAGGGTAAGCACAGCGTGCTCCTCTGTCTTTTTGTGCTTTATTTCCTGTGCTGGAAGGGTATTCCCAGCTTTGTTGTGGCTAATGCAGGTGGACATTTCATCAGTTTCAGCCTAAGTTCATGTCTGTACATATCGCACGATCGTGCGTTATGTTGGCGCACGGTCGGATTCGATCGTGCGCCCTTTGCTGAGGAGGAAACTGATGTTCTATCGTTATTCGTGCGTCTCTGCGCACGGGCAGCGACCGTGCGTGAAGGAATCGCACGCTCTCCCTGATTGGCCTTGTTTTTCCCCTTTCGGAATTTACCCGTGCTTTTTGACGCACAGGCGGATTTGCCCGTGCGTGAGTAAATCGCACGGGCGGCCCAGGTCGTCTTCCTGCGCTGTCTTTATAATTAATATCGCACGGTCTACGCACGGTCGTGCGTTCGACCGTGCGTGACCATTTTTCTGACTCTTTTTTATAAAAGCGCAGTTCTCTGCCCTAGTCGGGGGATCGTTCTTGTTCTGCTTTTTTTCGCCGCAAAAGGAGCTCCAGCTCCATACCCCTTCCTCCACTCCATCAGGGCTTGGCCCTAGGCCTCCTCCATCATCCTTAAGCTTCAAGAAGAAGGATCCAGCTCTTCATCCGCCATCATTCAAAGAGAAGGAAGCTAGGTTATGTACTAAATTGTGACACAAAGAAGACGGGCCATTGGAGGGTAGTGACAACCTTCTCTACCCTGGACGCAGTCGAGGACCGAGCTTGGAAGTAGATTGACAACCCAGCGATTCCAACCGTGAACCCTCAACAAGACTTCGGATTCGGTCGATTCCTTACTTTCTCCTTCTTTGTATTTTGTGATTGTAATATTTAGATCCTTTATTATTTGATGATGAGCACTATAGACCTTGTTTTATAAAGTTATTTCATGTCTATGTGAATGTATCTTTTCGTTTATATGTGTGTATGAGGTGCACCGCCATCCATTTTCCATTCTGCCGTCACGTTCATGTGCCGCACTAGCAATTGCTAGTGGCGTGCTTGTCGACAAGGTGCTTGCGACCCTCATTCTGTTTGCTTACTCGTCCATCCGCCCTTTCGAAGTAGCACGCTCAAGGCCTACATAGTCTCCCTCCCGCCTAGCGAAGCTTTGCATAGCAGCATTGCATAGGAGTAGTTGTAGTATTTTCTCTTTATTTTCCACAATCCAAAACCCCCATTTCCGCATCCATCCGACTTAAAGGACTTCAATCTCAAGTACTTCCTCAATAGTAAACTCCACCTTACTTTGTTCCTTCGAGATCGATACTTGGGGATTCACTCCCACATTTTATATTACTTGAACGATCGGTACACTGCCGTTTCGTGCCGCAGTCTTGCTACCGCCTATAGCGGTGTGCTAAGATTTGCGCATCAAGTTTTTGGCGCCGTTGCCGGGGAACACAAACGTGTGAGTTTTCTGGAGAGGGAGAATCTGAGAGAGAAGCCCTTCCATTTGTAAATTGCATCCTTTCTTTATTTTATTTCTTGTTATTCCTTTTTCCTATTTTATATTAGGTTGCTCTAGTAAATTTTTGTTAGGTGTGGTATTTTGCACAATAGTGTTTTTATTTTGAATCATTTTATCTTCACACTATGTGGGCTTCATTCAATGTTCGTTGTCGTTGGTGTGGAGATAGTTCTCATGCTAGTGATAGATGCCCATCGGGAGATAATAGCCCTAGCACTCAAGGCCCAGCATATGGAGCACCGATTTCGTCTGGTACTCCATATGGTGCACGTAAGTCTTATGCCTATTCTGCCGAGCCTTTACCGTCACACTTCTTTTCGGCTTCAGCTCCTGCTGTGCCAAAGAAGACCGCAAGGCAGTGCTTGTTTTGTCAGAGCATGGATCATGCCTTGAAGGATTGTGATGCATTCCTTCGCTAATTGGACGAGGATGACGAGCCGGATATCCGGATCGTCCTGACTCCTACTTGTGGCAGCACACCTTCAACATCTGGTTATGTGCCCATTTCACCTTCAAGCTTTGAAGGGTATGATGTGGACATAGTCACCAGATGTGTGGCTGATCTAGGCTCTGACATGGCTGAGCCCATCTCCCCTGTGCATATATCACCATGTGTGGATTCGATTCTTTGTGAGGAATCGGTGCTTGACATTTATCCAAGCACTATTCCTCCCCCTGTTGTGCATACTACATTCGTCTCTGACGACATTGTTGAGGATGTGTCGCAGGATGAGGCTGGTGATCTATGTGTTATGCCTGCTACTATGGAGGAGGACAACCTTCTAGGTGAAGAGGATCTTTCCTCAGCACCGGTGGAGGAAGTCCAACTCTTGGGCATGGCCACTATTGATCCCGCCGAACCTTATAGCATTGATGACAATGCAAACATTATTTTACTTTCCCAACCTGATGCGAGTGAGACCGGGACCACTCCCCCGATCGATGTTCATTTAAGTTTTTCTTCTTTTTTATTTCCTAACCCCCCTTCTTCATCTGAGCATGTGCAGGTTGAGTCTTCACAGGTACCCCAGGAGGACTTGGAGCATGATGCTCAAGTCAATGATGAGAACATCCTCTTAGGTGAGGAGGTTGATTCCCCCTCCATACATGAAGCCTCATTCATTGCCTTCTCCTCCTGCTGCCTCCCTGGAGATGACACCTTGCTGGGCAAGGATTTATTTTGTGGTGAGACGAGTGAGGACCAGCTCTCCTCCTCTTCTTGCTTCCTATTCCCACTACCTGTGCTCAGCAGGTATTTTTATTTAGGTAGAGGAGTAGTGGCTCTATCACCGTATCGGTACCCGCTACCGACACGGGAATTAGAACAGCTGCCTGTCCACTTCTCTTTCCATACTCCCATTAGCTAAGACCCCCACCTTCCTGAATAAGTCGTGCTGGGATGACAAGAACCCCAGTAGTTATCTTACTTTTTCTTGTCCTTTATTTTATCGCCTACTCTAACGAGTTAGCTAGGTGTTATTTTGGTTTGCTTTTGCGGAGACAACCACTTGCAGGTTTTTCTATTTGTGAAGGCGGTGGTTGTGATTCTTCGTAGAGCTTCACTCCAGGCTTCCGGCATGCTTACTTGCTAAGCATTGGGTACCCTCTTCCCCTAACTTTGTTTTAGAATATCTTAATGCATAGTTTAAGTCTGGGGGAGATCTTTTTGTGTACCCAGTCACGTGCACATTTATCTAGCATGCTAGAAGTCTTTATTTAAATTATTTTTGTTCATTTTGTCTGCACACAAATCACCCAATTGAGAGCGCACTCACTTGTATGTGTGTTTCCGTTCATACTTATTTTGGTTGGAATGTGAAATAGGATGTTATCTTAGGAATTGCAATTCGGAGTGCGATGTTGACTCTTGTAGTGTTCTAGTCGCATCTGCATGCTTCCATAGAAATTTGAATAAAATTAGATTATCTCTATGCTTTTAATTTACAATTAGTATTTTTGCGTAGTCTTTCATTTATTTTACTCATTTGGTGGATGTGACTGAAATTTGCGGTAGCACGGTGTTGTGTGTAGGCGAGCGCTAGTTGTGTGTTGCTCGAGTCGGAAGGAAGGTTTACCTTTCTCGTGGGCTAAGAACTTGCCCCAAGCGACTCTTGAAGCATGGGTGAGAGCAACTCATTTTGTTAAACGTGATGTAGGCCATTTTATTTGGCTAGTTTGAGCCTTGTTTTCCTTGACCTATGCGCTTACCTTTGCAAGCCAAGTTTGTGCCTACCCCTCCTTTGTTTCAGCTCCTCTTTCAATCACCAAAGCCTGAAGCTTATCCTTTTATCGCAACAAAGTAATAAGTTAACTGAAATTACATTTCATATTTGGATGTGATGTTTGGAACCTTTGCGTTGTGAAAGAAAAATCTATATTAATTGCTGAACTCTTTTTTGTAAACCAACCGGGGATAAAAGAAAAAGAAAAAGAAAAAAATGAAGTTGAAAGAAAAAAAATTAGAATGGAAAGAAATCCCTTTAAGCGTAATAGAAAATTCAGTTGGTATTTGATGGAGTAGGCTGTGTGCGCACCCAGTTTTCAAGCTAAGTCTGGGGGTGTGTCACACTAGCATCGTCTTGGTCTTGTTTTGGTTCAGCATTATCTTTTGACTAATTTGGGTTGCGTAGCCATCTCGTTTATCATTGAATATCATACCGTGACCTAAGCCCCATTATAACCTGAAAGTCCTATTGATTTAACTTGTGAGTTTGTTAGCGCTGTGGAGAGAGTGTAACCGGGCAAGCTTATGGTTCTCGTCGTTGATGGATTTCAGTGGAGTTATTCCCGAACTCCGGTCTTTAAAAACACCCTCCTGAGTGGCTTGGTTACTTTCACACCGGGCATGATCGCACAAATTCTTCATGATTCACCATCTGAGTACAAATAAATCTCTATTTACGCACTTATACTATTGTAAATTAGTTAGTATAGTTAGAATCTTCTTTTACAGAATTTTGATGTGCATGCGTATGATACTTTGCATCTTACTCTTTCTTTGCAATTTTCTACACTAGCTACCTTTTTCATACTCCGCCGGATTTGTTCGCTCAGGAAGCGCAAACAGGTAAGTTTGGGGGTGTGATGAGTCCCATTTATATATACATTTATGGGCTCATCTGGGCCGTATTTCTAATCTTTGCACTTCACTTTAGGCATGTTTTAGTTCATAATTGTTATTCCTTGCTAACTGCACTTATAGGACCGTAGTGGTGTGCGTTTGCTTGTTTTAGTGTTGAGGGTAAGCACAGCGTGCTCCTCAGTCTTTTTGTGCTTTATTTCCTGTGCTGGAAGGGTATTCCCAGCTTTGTTGTGGCTAATGCAGGTGGACATTTCATCAGTTTCAGCCTAAGTTCATGTCTGTACATATCGCACGATCGTGCGTTATGTTGGCGCACAGTCGGATTCGATCGTGCGCCCTTTGCTTAGGAGGAAACTGATGTTTTGTCATTATTCGTGCATCTCTGCGCACGGGCAGCGACCGTGCATGAAGGAATCACACGCTCTCCCTGATTGGCCTTGTTTTTTCCCTTTCCGAATTTACCCGTGCGTTTTGACGCACGAGCGGATTTGCCCGTACGTGAGTAAATCGCACGGGCGGCCCAGGTAGTCTTCCTGCGCTGTCTTTATAATTAATATCGCATGGTCTACGCACGGTCGTGAGTTCGACCATGCGTGACCATTTTTCTGACTCTTTTCTATAAAAGCACAGTTCTCTGCCCTAGTCGGGGGATCGTACTTGTTCTGCTTTTTTTCACCGCAAAAGGAGCTCCAGCTCCGTACCCCTTCCTCCACTCCATCAGTGCTTGGCCCTAGGCCTCATCCATCATCCTTAAGCTTCAAGAAGAAGGATCCATCTCTTCATCCGCCATCATTCAAAGAGAAGGAAGCTAGGTTATGTGCTGAATCATGACACGAAGAAGATGGGCCATTGGAGGGTAGTGACAGCCTTCTCTACCCCAGACGCAATCGAGGACCGAGCTTGGACGCGGATTGACAACCCAGCGATTCCAACCGTGAACCCTCAACAAGACTTCGGATTCGGTCGATTCCTTACTTTCTCTTTCTTTGTATTTTGTGATTGTAATAGTTAGATCCTTTATTATTTGATGATGAGCACTATAGACCTTGTTTTATAAAGTTATTTCATGTCTATGTGAATGTATCTTTTCGTTTATATGTGTGTATGAGGTGCGCCGCCATCCATTTTCCATTCCGCCGTCACGTTCGTGTGCCGCACTAGCAATTGCTAGTGGCGCGCTTGTCGACGAGGTGCATGCGACCCTCATTCCGTTTGCCTACTCGTCCATCCGCCCTTTCGAAGTAGCGCGCTCAAGGCCTACATAGTCTCCCTCCCGCCTAGCGAAGCTTTGCATAGTGGCATTGTATAGGAGTAGTTGTAGTAGTTTCTCTTTATTTTCCACAATCCAAAACCCCCGTTTCCGCATCCATCCGACTTAAAGGACTTCAATCTCAAGTCCTTCCTCAATAGTAAACTTCACCTTACTGTGTTCCTTCGAGATCGATACTTGGGGATTCACTACCACATTTTGTATTACTTGAACGATCGGTACACTACCGTTTTGTGTCGCAGTCTTGCTACCGCCTATAACGGTGTGCTAAGATTTGCGCATCAGCAGGCTCAAGTATCGAGGCGGGTAATAATGGGATTTGGCTAACCCCCCCCCCCCCCCCCCCCCCCCCCGACGCATCGATTCCTCCCTGTCTCCTTAACTTTCTTATAAATAAGCCTGCCATAAACAGTAAACCAACCCATTTAACCTTCTTGACTTCTCTCTTTCTCGCTAGCCTTCGCCTTCTCGCTTTAGCAATCTACTCTATTTTCGCAGATATGGGTGGTGACGGTGAAACTGAGGGCCGGGCCAAGTGGCCTTTACCTTCTACCACCATGCATTCTTCACCTGCTCGCTGTCCGAGAGCTAGTATCACTCGGTGGTGGCCAACTACATCACGCCACCATTCACTGCTCTCCATCTGGCGAAGACCGAGTCCATCAACGACCTCCATTCGGATGAGCTCGCCATCTCCGCGGCCCATTTTGACGTGGGCTTGCGACTCCCTCTATGGCCAGAGATCAACCAGGTAACTCTCTCGCTACCCTTCTCCTTGCCTTTCTTTCTCGCTTTAGCCTAGGATGTCATTCTAACTTCTTCTCGCAAATTTTCAGCTGCTGAAGTACTATGGCATCATCCCGGGCTAGATGACCCTGAACTCCATCGCTATCATGGTGGGGTTCGCGAGCTACCTGCGCGAGGAGCGCATCGAGTTCAGCTTGCTGGTCTTTCACAAGCTATTCTCCTTTCGCGTGAATAAGGACGGGATGACGTTCTTTGCGAGCCAACATGCCAAAGTTCACGAGACGGTGAACAAAAGCCACTACTGGGCGTAGAAGTTTGTGTTCGTCAAGGGGCCCTTCGGCAACATCCCCTTCTCGCCCGTTCAGCGGGGCGAGTCCACCTACCCCCTCCCTTCCCCCCCAACCCCCACCCCCACCCCCAAGCTCGGTGGCCCTGAGAATGACCTCTTCAAGTGCATGTCCACCGCCTTCAAGATCGGCTACCTCCGGAGGAACGTGGACTCGCTGACCCCCGTGCCGCCCGAAGTAGGTTTGAACTGTGATCCCTTTCCATGTCGCTTGAACCTCTTTCCTTCTCTTTCTAACTTACCTTCTTTTGTCATTCGCAGTGGAGCGAGGTCTTCTGCTCCACCCCCATTATGCACCAATGTCGCCCCTCAAGCAGGGCCTCAGGCTCGCTTCCACCGCCGCCGATGCCTGCCGCGAGGCCCTCAGCACCTCCTCCGCCTCCTAGAAGCGGCCCGCACTCTCCACTCGCGAGCCGTCCCTCAAACCTCAGTCGCCGAAGAAGAAAAAGCAACCCTCCGCCCCCGTCAAGGGGAAGGGGCTCACTGAAAGATCATTAGGAGCCAATCACCCAGTGGACTCTCTCGCCATCCAGGGCATCGGGGAGGCCCCTGGGGAGACTGTTGTTGAATTTTTTGAAGTGAAGTGGTGGAGACTGGGCGGTTTGTTTTTTGGAGACCGCCGAGACCGCGCGGTCTGTGCTTGTTTTCTGCCAGTCTGGCTCTACCGGTCTGTTCTGGCGGACTGCTGGTTCTGCCGGTTTGTTCTTTGTATCTGCGGTCTATTCCCGAGTTGTTTTTGCTGGTTGGCTTGTCTTCCTTGTTGGAAGACCGGGCGGGTTGTTCTTATATGACCGTCTATCCGGGCGGTCTGTCTTGGCGATCTGGCGACTTATCTGAAGTCGGCCAGATGGTTCTTGGTTTGCTCCTGGTGGTCTAAGGAAGGAGTACTTTTGTGACCGTGCGACTTTTGCGCGGTCTCGTGTTCGCGCGACCTGTGCGCGATCTTGTCTGCTGATCTGCGTCTTGGTCGGGTGATCGTCCAAGAGGTCTGATCGCGCGGTCTGCCTTATGAGACCGCTGGCGATCTGACGGGTGGTGATTGTATCTCTCCTGTGCGATGACGACATCCGTCTACCCGCCTATAAATAGAGGTGCAGGGCCCGTCATTCCTAACGAGAACTGTAAGAACTGAGCCTGGGTTAATTCGTGTGGTCTCACTTTGAGGTCGGGCGGTCTCGGAAGCGAGCTGACTGTTTGTTGTGTTCACAGGTTTGCGATCAGCAGGTTGCGGTCTTCTTCCTTGGTGATTCCCAGCGGCTTGAATAAACAGTTTGGCAGCGGTCTGTCTGCGAACTGGTTTATGTTCGTTCTTGTGCTGTGCGCAGCGAGCTCAGCGATCAGGTGACCATCAGCGGTTAGGCGATCTGAGTTGCGGTCTGGCGACCGCTTCAGTTCTTCGTTCCAATAAGCTCTAGTTCGTGCAGTCTGAGGTGCGGTCTTGCAGTGCTGGCAGTCTGTCCGGTTTCTGTTCGTGCGATCTCAGGTCAAGCCGGGCGACTTCTGGAGTCGAGCGGTCTGTGCGGTCTCAGCTTGTCTAGCCGCCAGATTTGTTTTGGTGTGTTTTTGTTCTTCTCGTCTCCGTGATTCTGATGAATCATGTCTCGCTATGTATGCCTCGCAATGTAAATGAAGATTGTGTTTCAATAAAGTTTCTTGTGTTGCTGTGTGGTATTGTGGTTGTTTGGCTTTAACTCAGTTGATACAACTCCTGCTTACTCCTAAACGATTCAAATCAAAAATTTTAACATGGTATCAGAGCCAGGTTATTGGAGTGGATAAGCAGTGATCAACTTGAGTTGCCATCGTCTTTGTGAAGAAGAGACCACTTAGATTGCCATGGAAGGCGGATTCGCAAGAGGGCTTGGTATTGAACTCCTTACATCGACTAACTATAAGAAATGGAGGTCATGTATGGAGAGCTATTTACTTGGCGAGGATCTTTGGGAGTTAGTTGGAGGCGAAGACACACAAGATGTGTTTCTAGCAGGAGATAATATGGCAGAGGTGAGACTTTGGAGGAGGACGAATGCTAAGGCAGAGTTCACTCTCAAGAGGGCTATCTCACCGGAGCTGTTTGATCACATCATCGGGTGTAAATCTGCTGCTGAAATTTGGACGTCCTTGGACGGGCTGTTCAATAAGAAGAATGTAGCTCGGCTACAGTTTCTTGAAAATGAGTTGGCGAAGGCCTCTCAAGGTGATCTTTCTATTTCTACCTTCTTTCTCAAGATGAAGAACCTCACAACAGAGATTTCTGCATTGGACCCTGATGAGCCCATCTCGGAGGCAAAACTAAAGAGGCATATCATTCGCGGGTTGCGGAAGGAGTATCTTGCCTTTGTGACCTCAGTTCAAGGTTGGGCAAATCAACCATCTCTGTTGGAGCTGGAGAACTTACTTGCTTCGCAAGAAAGTTTGGCAAGATAGATGGCGGTGACTTCTATCTATGGGGGAGATAGTGATGTGTTGTTCTCTAGAAAGAAGAAGAAGAAGTGGGAGAAGAAGAAGCCGGGTTATGATGGACCCTCTACTTCAGGTCAGCAGGATAGGAGTTATGCTCCTAAGTCTGATGGGAAGAAGAAGGGAGATGGACCAAGGTGCTTCAGGTGCAATAAGACCGGCCACTTCAAGAAGGATTGACGGGTTAATCTTCAGTCGGGACATTTAGCAGAGAAGGAGAAGCCAAAGTCTGAAGAAGCTGGATGGGGAGGAGCCTTTACGGCTAATATGACGGTGATGCCCGTTAAGGCCTTGGCTGCCATCAACTTCGAAGAGGATTGGATTGTTGATTCAGGGTGTGGACATCATCTCACCTGGGATGAATC
This sequence comes from Dactylorhiza incarnata, assembly GCA_033032865.1. NCBI lineage: Eukaryota > Viridiplantae > Streptophyta > Magnoliopsida > Asparagales > Orchidaceae > Dactylorhiza > Dactylorhiza incarnata. The sequence continues at coordinate 4,191,981 of JAWHQI010000175.1, read as the reverse complement.
AAAGTTCTCTTCTTTGGCGCCTTACTCAGGTAACGATGCTATCATTATGGCTGATAATTCTGTTCATGCTGTCGAACAAGAAGGTGTTGTATCCCTGAGCAGTGATAAGGGTCCACTCACTTTGAGGAGTGTTTATCACGTGCCTGGTATGAAGAAGAATCTCTTCTCTGTGACCAATGCGGTCGATGCCGGTTATCACGTTCTGTTTGGCCCAACAGAAGTGAAGTTTCTTAAAACTCAACCGGAGATAAAGGGAGATGTTATCCATGTTGGAAAGAGGGTGAAGTACTTGTTCGTGTTATCGACAAGTACCTATGTTGATAATATGAAGACCAACGATAGCGCGGCTATCTGGCATGAAAGGTTGGGGCATGTTGGCATGGACAAATTGAAGGATATGGCGGTAAGGGGCCTTGTCAAGGGCTTGCCTAGCTTGTCCTCTTATGGAGACGGTCATGTTTGTGCTGGATGTCAGTTTGGTAAGTCTCATCGACTTCCATTTGATAAATCGCAAACTAGATGCAAAGCGCCGTTGGAGTGTATCCACGGTGATTTGATGGGACCGACTGCCACCCCAAGCCTTGGAGGCAACATATATATGTTGGTGTTGATTGACGATTACACCAGATATGTCTGGGTGTATTTTCTGAAAGAGAAGTCGGAAGCCTTTGCGAAGTTTGTGGAGTTCAAGGAGCTGGTGGAAGGTCGGTTAGGCCTGCGGGTGAAGAAATTGAGAACTGACAATGGTGGGGAGTTCACCTCTGGTGAGTTCTCAAGTTTTTGCAGGAAACACAGCGTTCGGAGAGAACTCACTTGTGCCCATACTCCACAGCAAAATGGCATTGCGGAGAGGAAGATCCATCATCTGACGGAAACCTGCAAATGCTGGCTTCATGCCAAGAGTATCCCAAAGTCTTTTTGGGCGGAGGGAATGTCTTGTGCGGCTTACGTCATCAACAGGATGCCTCTAAGTCCTATCAACATGAAGACCCCTCACGAACTGATGTTCAAGGAGAAACCAAGTGTTGCTCACCTTTGGGTGTTCGGATCAACCTGCTATGTGCATATTCCTGATGCTCTTCGGACAAAGCTAGATGCGAAAGTAAGGAAGCTAGTCTTTGTCGGGTATGATGAGCGGAAGAAAGGATGGAGGTGCATGGATCCTGAGACAGAGATCAGTGGTATCTCGGGATGTGGTGTTCGATGAAGTGACTTCTTACAAGGGGAGTTCAGGAGTTGAACTACCGGAGAGCAGGGTTGATGAAGCAGGAAAAGCTGCGGGAAGTCTTCAAGTAGAGTTGCCTATTTCACCAGGAGCTCCAGCTGTGTCAAGCTCTGAGATGGAGGCTTCAGGTTATGGAAGCAGGGGGAGCGATGCTCCAAGTTCGTCTAGAAGAGGAGCTTGCACAGAAGAAGCAGTTGAGGAGGTGGTTAGTCAGGAGCAACCTCTTTGGAGGTCGAAGAGGACTATCAAGCCACCAGATCGATATACAGGAGGAAACATGGTGAGTTTCGTCTCATGTTTCTTCGCTGGTCCCTTGGATGAAAGGGAGCCGTCGAGCTTTGAGAAAGCTAAAGGCGTGAAGCAGTGGGATATTTCTATGCAAGAAGAGATGGATGCTCTCAAGAAGAATGAGACTTGGTCTCTGGTGCCCAGGCCTAAGGGCATTACCCCTGTGACATGCAAATGGGTTTACAAGCTCAAGAAGAAAGCTGATGGCACGATCGAGCGATACAAGGCTCGCCTTGTAGCTCGCGGGTTCTCACAGCAGTATGGTGAATATTATGATGAGACGTTTAGTCCATTGGCAAAGATGACGTCGGTCAGATTTGTTATTGCCTTGGCGGCATCTTGTGGATGGGAGATTTGGCAGCTCGATGTTAAGAATGCTTTCTTATACAGATAGATTGACAAGGATATCTTCATGATCCAGCCACCGGGCTTCATCTCGGAGGATCGTCCGGACTACGTCTGCAAACTGAAGAAGGCCTTATATGGGTTGAAGAAAGCGCCTCGGGCGTGGTATGTAAAGATCGCGGAGTATCTCTTATTCTGCGGGTTCTTTGCTTCAGACTCTGATTCTAGCTTGTTTGTCAAGAAGGAGAGGGCGCTTTGGGTTATTGTGCTACTGTATGTGGATGACATGATTATCACCGGGAACTCGAAGGAGGCGGTAGCAAGGCTGAGATATGAGCTTGTTATCAGGTTTGAGATGAATGATCTGGGGGAGCTTCACCATTTCCTTGGACTCGAGGTCCAAAGGCAGGAGAGCGGAGTGCTCGTTTCTCGGAAGGATATGCGGAGCGGATCGTTCAATGATTTGGCATGGAAGAAGGGAAGAGCAGTTCTATACCTCTGGAACAGCATCATAAACTTCGGAAGGATGAGGGAAGAGTTCGATCTGATCCGTTGGTGTTCCGAGCTCTGGTTGGGAGCCTGATTTACTTGACCATCACGAGGCCTGATATTGCTTATGCAGTTGGCAAAGTGAGTCGATACATGGCGGAGCCACGGAAGCCTCATCTTCTGGCGGCAAAAGGGATTCTGAAATATGTGAAGTCGACCACTGATTTGGGTCTCCTATTTAGGAGAGGGTCAAGCTTGGAGTTGAATGGATACATGGATGCTGACTACGGGGGAGACGTGGATGATCGGAGATCAACGTCTGGTTATGTCTTTATGACGGGCCCCACAACTATCTCTTGGTTCAGCAAAAAGCAGGACTCGGTGTCCGTATCTACCACAGAAGCAGAGTACAAGGCTTCGGCCTTGGTAGCTCAAGAAGTCGTTTGGCTCAGGAGGTTGGTGGAGGACGTTCATGAGGAGGTTCGAGGTCCCACTATGCTACGCGGGGACAATGAGAGTGCTCTCAAGCTGGTTAATAATCCAATCTGTCACTCGAGGACCAAACATATTGAGATTGAGCACCATTTCATTCGTAAAAAGGTGTTGGGAGGATCTCTTATGGTCGAGCATGTTCGGAGTGCGAACAATGTCGCAGACATCTTCACAAATCCGCTGGCGAAGGGACCGTTTACACGGTTGCAGAGTTTACTCGGGCTAGTCTCCACTTCCCACTTCTAGGGGGAGTGTTGAATTTTTTGAAGTGAAGTGGTGGAGACTGGGCGGTCTGTTTTTTGGAGACCGCCGAGACCGCGCGGTCTGTGCTAGTTTTCTACTAGTCTGGCTCTGCCGGTCTGTTCTCACGGACTGCTAGTTCTGCCCGTTTGTTCTTTGTAGCTGCGGTCTGTTCCCGAGTTATTTTTGCTGGTTGGCTTGTCTTCCTTGTTGGAAGACCGGGTGGGTTGTTCTTATATGACCGTCTATCCGGGCGGTCTGTCTTGGCGATTTGGCGACTTGTCTGAAGTCGGCCAGATGGTTCTTGGTTTGCTCCTGGTGGTCTAAGGAAGGAGTACTTTTGTGACCGCGCGACTTGTGCGCGGTCTCGTGTTCGCGCGACCTGTGCGCGATCTTGTCTGCTGATCTGCGTCTTGGTCGGGTGATCATCCAAGAGGTCTGATCGCGCGGTCTGCCTTATGAGACCGCTGGAGATCTGATGGGTGGTGATTGTATATCTCATGTGCGGTGACGACATCTGTCTACCCGCCTATAAATAGAGGTGCAGGGCCCGTCGTTCCTAACGAGAACTGTAAGAACTGAGCTTGGGTTAATTCGTGCGGTCTCACTTTGAGGTCGGGCCGCCTCGGAAGCGAGCTGATTGTTTGTTGTGTTCGCAGGTTTGCGATCAGCAGGTTGCGGTCTTCTTCCTTGGTGATTCCCAGCGGCTTGAATAAACAGTTCGGCAGCGGTCTATCTGCGAACTGGTTTATGTTCGTTCTTGTGCTGTTCGCAGCGAGCTCAGCGATCAGGCGACCTTCAGCGGTTAGGCGATCTGAGTTGCGGTCTGGCGACAGCTTCAGTTCTTCGTTCCAATAAGCCCCAGTTCGTGCGGTCTAAGGTGCGGTCTTGCAGTGTTGGCAGTTTGTCTGGTTTCTGTTCGTGCGATCTCAGGTCAAGCCGGGCGACTTCTGGAGTCGAGCGGTCTGTGCGGTCTCAGCTTGTATAGCCGCCAGATTGGTTTTGGTGTGTTTTTGTTCTTCTCGTCTCCGTGATTCTGATGAATCATGTCTCGCCATGTATGCCTCGCAATGTAAATGAAGATTGTGTTTCAATAAAGTTTCTTGTGTTGCTGTGTGGTATTGTGGTTGTTTGGCTTTAACTCAGTTGATACAACTCTTGCTTACTCTTAAACGATTCAAATCAAAAAATTTAACAACTGTCCGCATGCCGACCGCTCCCGTGTCGGCGGGCCATCACAACTTCTGCCTTGGAACCAAGCACCGGGACGCGGTCGGTGAGCCCGTGTTGGAATGGGACTCAAACTCCAACTGTGTCTTGATCTCCACCCTCAACCCCTCCTGTGTGGAGTGGGAGACCATTGGAGGAGAGGCATTCGCCGTGTACTTCGGCCTCTATGGGCGGGAGGACGCCGCGGAATTCTACACCCTCTCCTCCCGAGCACTCGCCTATGAGTGCATGCGAGCCCAGCTTCGTAGGCTGGAGCTCGCCCATATAGCAGGTCACCGATGCCTCACGACGGAGAGGAACTCTGAAGACCTGAAGCGGGAGCTGCAAGAGACGCAGAAGGACCTCGCCGACCTGAAAGAGAAGTAGGTCGTCTCCGACGACCTCCTTCAGAGCCTCAAGGGTGGGATTGTAAGTTTGCCGAGAACTTGCTTATTTTATTTTGCCATTTTCCTTTTTAACTCCTTTGCTTCTCGCAGGACACTGAGACCGCCGACCAACTCCTTGCTCGTAAGACAGAGCTGGAGAAGGAGGTCGCTATGCTGAAAGATCACAACCACGAGCTCGCCCGGGCTGCCCTTCCACCCGATCCTCGCTCTCCTCGAACTTTGAGGAACTTGAAGCGTACGGAGGAGGAGTCGCTGCGAGACACCGAGATCCTGAAGGCGAGGCACATCTTTGACACCTTGAAGGGGGCAGGGCTTCTCTCAGCTGATGTGGAGGAGCTCACCGCCGAGGAGGTCATCCCAGAGCTGTTCGAGTCGATACCTCCTTTCGCAGATGATGAGGGTGAGCCCTAAGAATGTATTTTCTTTCTTTTTTCTTTCTTTGTAAGGCGGGACTCGCCCCCCCCCCCCCCCCCCCCCCCCACCCCCACCGCGTGATGTAAACAATTTTTTTGAAATGAAATGAAAAATACTTTTAAGTCTTTCTTCTGCTTTTTATTTTTCTCGCTTTCAATTACTTACGCGCTCGTGCCTCGCCGACTTGCACCATGCGCGCACTCGAGCTTTGCTCAAGCACCTAGTGACTCACGCGCGCCTATTCACACAGATATGCATTCGCCTTCGGGTATGCCCCCACGCGCATCTGCGAATCGATCGAATACACGCTTACTCACCCCCCTTTCGTGGGACTTAGTCGAATTTTCCTCGTTTGTATTTACGCCAAACCAGGCTCTCGCCTGTGAGCTCTTCGCCGAGGCGAATACCCATTCGGGTAGACTTATTTCTTTCTTTTATGTTCACGTGCTTCCATTCTCTCCCATAGATAGGTACCAGATAACTGCATGTTCTTACTCGCACGCCACCACTCGCGCATCCGAGAGCGCTGTGTTTGCACCAACTGTCGACTTACACTCGCACCCCCTCACTCGCCCCTTCGTGGGTAGTGCGCTTTTGCCAATTTCTTAGGACATAGGTGTCTACAACAATTCCACCTAGAGTGCAACCTAGCCGAGAACCTCCTCTGCTGGGGACACTCGTATCACTGTCGAGCGAGTTCCTTTCCGAGCGAGTGTCTCCGCTACTGGGGCCACTCGCATACTTGACCCTTGAGATTTTTTTCCCTTCTTCTTTTTCCCTTACCTTCCTACCACCGGGTGAGCATGCTGCCCTGTCAGCTGGGTGAGAGCGTGATCATGTCATTTTTTGAGCTTATTTCCCTGGGCCCAGTACCACCCTTACCTTAGCCAGCCTCTCTAGAGATCAACCTGACCCACCGTCTATGAGAGCCCAGCAACGAAATCGATCTGGGGCACTCCAGCTTACAACTTTCCTCAGCTAGCCTCTCCAGAGATCAACCTGACCCACTGTCTATGAGAGCCCGACAGTGAAATCGATCTGGGGAACTCCAGCTCAAAACTTTTCTAAGCCAGCCTCTCCAGAGATTAACCTGACCCACCGATTATGAGATCCCAGTAGCGGAATCGATCTGGGGCACTCCAGCTCAAAACTTTCCTAAGCCAGCATCTCTAGAGATCAACCTGACCCACCGTCTATGAGAGCCCGACAGCGAAATCGATATGGGGCACTCCAGCTCAATGTTTTCCTCAGCCAGCCTCTCCAGAGATCAACCACACCCACCATCTTTGAGAGCCCGACAATGAAATCAATCTGGGGCACTCCAGCTCAAAACTTTCCACAGCCAGCCTCTCCAGAGATCAACCTGACCCACCATCTATGAGATCCCGGCAGCTGAATCAATCTGGGGCACTCCAGCTCAAAACTTTCCTCAGTCAGCCTCTCTAGAGATCAACTTGACCCACCGTCTATGAGATCCCAACAACAGAATCGATCTGGGGCACCCCAGCTCAAAAATTTCCTCAGCTAGCCTCTCCAGAGATCAACCTGACCCACCGTCTATGAGAGCCTAGCAGCGGAATCGATCTGGGGCACTCCAGCTCAAAACTTTCCTCAGCCAGCCTCTCTAGAGATCAATCTGACCCACCGTCTATGAGGTCCAGGTAGCGGAATTGATCTGGGCTCAAAACTTTCCTCAGCCAGCCTCCCTAGAGATCAACCTGACCCATCGTCTATGAGAGCATGGCAGCGGAATCGATCTGGGGCACTCCAGCTCAAAACTTTCCTCAGCCAGCCTCTCCAGAGATCAACCTGACCCACCGTCTATGAGAGCCTGGCAACGGAATCGATCTGGGGCACTCCATCTCAAAACTTACAAGAGCTCATGGTTGGAGTAGGCATTCAAGTCAGCACACAATAAGTCAATCATATAATAAGTTATCATAAAAAGTTAAGGATAAAAACGCTTTAGATCATCTCCGCTCCGAGCTCGGCCGAGGGGTGCCCCCTCCACATCCCGGAGGTGGTACCCTCCCGACTTGAGCATTTCATCTACAATATAAGGCCCCTCCCAGTTGGGGTCGAGCTTTCCCACCGTGGCTCCACTTCCGGCCACATCTACCTTTTTCAAGACTAGATCCCCTTTCTCGAATTGTTTTACTCGGATGTGTTTGTCGAAATACCGAGACATCCGCTACTTGACCTCCTCCCGTCGGATGGTGGCCGGTCTCGGAGCACTTCCACCAAGTCCAAGGATACCATTTGCTCTCCTTCATTCTTCATTAGCCATTCTTCATTTCCTTCCCCTGCGGCCACCACCCGGGGCGACTTTACCTCGAACTCTATAGGGAGAACGACCTCGGACCCGTGAGAGAGCTTGAATGGGGTCTCCCTCATGGCTATGTTGGGGGTGGTTCTCAAGGCCTAGAGGACCGAGGGCAGCTGTTCTACCCAGTTGCCCCTTAGATTCTCGACCTTCTTCTTTAACAAATTCACAAATATTTTGTTCGCCGCCTCCTCTTGCCCATTGCTTCTCGGTTGGTGGATTGACGCGAACCGAAGGTCTATGTTAAGTTGGGTGCAAAAGCTGACAAACTCATCGCTGGTGAACTGCGGCCCGTTGTCCGTGACTATGGCTAGTGGGAGCCCATGCCTGCATATTATTTCCCGCCATATGAAATTTCTTACCACCTGGGAGGGTACCTTGGCCAGCGCTTTCACCTCGCGCCACTTGGAGAAGTAGTCGATCATCACCAACAGGAACTTTCTTTGACCACTTGTCTGGGGGAAGGGACCCACCAGATCCAATCCCCATATGGTGAAGGGCCATGGAGTCGTGATAGTCTGGAGCCTCTGAGCTGGTAGGAGCTGGAGAGGAGCAAACAGCTGGCACTTTGAGCACTGCTTGGCGAATTCTACCACATCCTTGCTAAGGGTAGGCCAGAAGTAGCCTTGCCTCAACACTCTTTCTTCCAGGGTTCTTCTCCCCGAGTGGCTACCACACTCCCCTGAGTGAATCTCCTCCAGGATCCTCGGGACCTCCTCCTCCGAGACGCAGCGAGCTAGGAGTCCTGAGAGGGTCTTTCGATACAGTTCACCTACGTGTAAGGAGTAATATGCTGATTTGTACCTGAGCCATCGTTTTTTCACATCCCCTTCTGGGAACTTCCCTGATGTTAGGAAGGCGATGATATGATCCCTCCACAATGCCCGTCGATCTACCTCCATCAATTCCCCCTCCTCGATGGAGGGCCGAAAAAGTTCCGACACCGTCCCACCGGCCTGAGGACCGAACTTGTCCAGGAGGTTGTCCGGGGTGCTCTCCTCCCTTGGCACGTGCTGAATGGAGAAGGTGCGGAATTGCCCGATGATCCCCTTGACCTTTTCTAGGTATCGCTGGAGAGTTGGGTCCTTTGCCTCAAACTCCCCCTTGACCTGACATCCACCACCATGGAGTCTGTCGAGACCTCCACATCTTGCACTCCCAACTCATGGGCCAGCCGCAGGCCCACTATTAACGCCTCATACTCGGCTTGGTTGTTGGTGATAGGGAAACGGATGTCGATGGCTTGTTCTATCCTTGTTCCATGGGGCTTACTAGGACGACCCCCCACCCCCAAAAGGAATGCCTCCCTGATGCTCCATTGACCAGCATCTTCCTAGCTGCTTGGCGGGGTGGCTCGACCTCCTCCACCTCGGTTACGTAGTCGGCCAAGAAGTCTGCCACCGCTTGAGCCTTTATCGAGAGTCGAGGCACGAAAGAGATATCAAATTCGCTTAACTCCACCGACAACTTGGCTAGCCTTCCCGAGTGCTCCACTCCTTCCATGATGTTGCGAAGAGGGTGGTCGGTCACCACCTTGATGGAGTGATCCTGTAAGTAGGGTCGGAGCTTTCAAGATGACACCACGAGAGTGAAGGCTATATTTTCTAAGATGGGATACCGAAGCTCGGCCTTCCTCAAGACTCGGCTGACATAGTAGATCAGGAGTAGTTTCTTCCCTTCTTCTCGCACCAACGCGGAGATCACCGCTTCGAACCCTACCCCCAAGTAAAGGGATAGGTCCTCTCCATGCCTCGGTCCCTAGAGTAAAGGGGCCTGGGTTAGCTGCCTCTTTAATGCTTGAAAGGCCTCCTCATATTCCGGGGTCCACTCGAACTTCTAGTTCCCCGTTAGTACTTTGAAGAAGGAAGCACACTTCTCTCCTGCCCTGAAGAGTAATCTACTTAGCCTAGCTAGCTTCTCGGTGAGGCGCTGGACCTCCTTTGCATTCCTTGGCGATCCCAGCTCCAGGAATGCTTTCACTTTGTCGGGGTTAGGCTCCACCCCAACTGGGGTGAGCAGGTGGCCTAAGAATTTTCCTCGGCTTGCCCCGAAGACACACTTTTGGGGGTTGAGCTTCATCTTGAACTTCCTCAAGGTCCCGAAGGTCTCTTCGAGGTCCCGGAGGTGAGTCACGAGGCTCCGAATCTTGATCATGAGATCTTCCACGTATACTTCCAAGTTCCTCGCCTTCTATTCTCGGAAGATCCTGTCCATCATCCGCTGATATGTTTACCCTGCATTTTTTAGCTCAAAGGGACTCATCTTATAGCAGTAGCACTCATCCCTTGTGATGAAAGAGACATCCTTGATGTCGGGAGTGTGCATGCAGATCTGATGGTAACCTGAGAAAGCATCTAGAAAACTCATTAGGGAAAAATCGATGGCTGAGTCAACCAGCGCGTCGATTCGAGGCAAGGGGTAACAATCCTTGGGGCATGATTTATTTAATAAAGAAAATTCAAAACACATTCTCGACTTACCGTCCCCCTTTTTTACCATTACTACGTTGGAGAACCAGCCTGGCTAGTGGATCTCCGATACAAAGCCTACCTTGAGGAGCTTACTTGCTTTCTCCCGGATGGGTCCTTCCAGTTTGTCCGTGGTGGACCTCTTCTTTTGACGGATGGGATAGGTGTCGGGGTCGAGGTTGAGGCGGTGGCAAGCCACATCCGCATCGATCCCGTGTATGTATGTCGCGCTCCATGCGAAGACATCCACGTTCTTCTGGACGCAGGCTAGGATCTTCTATTTCTCCTCGGGGCCGAGCTCCCCGCTGATCTTCACTTTCTTTATCACTCCCACCCGGGAAGTGACCTCAAGCTCCACGATCTCGTCCACGTCCTCCAGCTGGGACTGCTCCGCTTGATCATCCTCCTTCCTCTCACCGCGAGCAGGCACTTCTGCCTCTACTTCCTCCATCTCCTCTCCCCGGACTTCCATTGACTCTTCCGCCCCTCCTGCCTGGGCCTCCCCTTCTCCTCTTCTCTCTTCTTTCTCCATCTCTCGGTCCATCCCTTCCGCCTCAGCTTGCCAGGTAGTGTTGACCACAACGACATAGCATTGCCTTGCTACCTTAGGGTCACCCCTCACCCGGACCTGGATCCCTCCTGCACTAAACTTGAGGCATTGATGGAAGGTGGATGGGACGCACCGGAATGCGTTGATAAGGGGTCGCCCAAAGATGGCATTGTAGCTACTCGGCGCGTCCACGATGATGAATCGCCAGTTACGGGACTGCCCTTCTAGAACGATGTGTATCTCCACTCCTCCTTCCACCTCCTTCATCTCCCCGGAGAAACCGAACAACGGGCCATCCGAGGCCAACACTCTCCTTGCCTCCACCTTCATCTCATGAAACGCCTTCTTGAAAATGACGTTGACTGAGCTTTCGATATGCACGAGGATTCGGGAGATGGTGAAGTTCTCGATGGCTGTCTGGATAACCAGCACATCGCAGATCGGGTCCTCATGACCCAGCATATCCTTCTGTGTGAAGGTGATCTTCTCTGCTGGGGGAGGGGATTGAGACGTCGAAGCCACACTCCGACGGTACACGACATGGAGGCTCGCCTTTTGTGTTGCCTCAATCCCCACACCCACATAGATCACTCTGATCCCACCCCGGGTCCCCACAATGACCCGGTCTTTGCACCTCTCTTCGTCCTCTTCTCGGGGTAGGACTTACTCAATCCCCACATCGACCCAGTCCCTACGCTCACCACACCAAAAATGTTGGAATCTTTACTATACGCACCCCAAGCTAGTCTGCCAATAACCAAACCCCGCTGTTCTGGAGGGCTATTGGCAGCCCACCAGCAGTATCAGGGTAAATTCACCTGCATCCCTTGTTGGGCAAGTGTCCCATGAAGGCGCCACTCGCAAGCCTTTCTGCAAGCTGGGCTCACGAGAACTCCTCTGGTGAGTGGAGGCAAACCTCCACTCGCCATGCCAGACCAACCCTACGAGATCTCATCTGAATCGCCCTGGCTAAATGCACCCCAGAGCGGTCCTCAGAAACACGTATGCCATCGCCTCTCGCCACTCGGGAGCGAGATCCCTGGCTCGCCTCCCCTACCCTGCCTAGGTACTCATCGCGAGTCTGCGAGCACTCCCCGACTTACCCGTGATTGATTCCTCCGCGAGTACATGAACACTGGATGCCATCCCAAGACAATTTCCTACGGAATCCACCCCAGATTCCGACGACCTCCCGGTCGATTTCCACAGATTCCAAACTGGATTCCAACGTCCACACCGGACGATTTCACACACCAAATTAAAAGATAATATAAGAGAAAAGGAGAAGAGATGGGAAGTTGTGCTCCATCAACATATGTCTCTGGATGTGGTGAGCGAATAACGCTTTTGATCTTCATGTAGGATGCACTCATTGGTGCTTAGATTCACATTCTTATTCCACACTCCAATGACCTTCTTCGTTATAGCTTGAGGGTAGGTGTTTTTCTCTTCCGGGGATGGCTCCTTGGTCCAGAAATGGCGAAACAGCCAACTTCTTCTTGTAGGTTTCGGCAGACACACTTTTGGAAAAGAGAGGAATGCTTTTATAGTTGTTTCTTAAAGTTACCGCCAGTAGTAGAGTTACCTCATGGCGGTAGTGTCTTCATGCGCTTTTGCCAGCTGTCTAGTGCCAAATCAGGAAGGTGTCGGAGAACATTCTCTTGCTATCTTTGGATAGCGCGGCACAGTAGTCTTAGCACTTTGCGTTAGTTGTCACGTCGAATCCTTCTCGACGGCAGCAGAGCATCAAGTTGACATATTCTTCTTTGTCGATAAGCTAGTGTGCGGCGATAGGCTAGCACCCACGGTAGAAGTTACATCGATATCTGTTGGATCGGGAGGAGCCCTAAGAGGGGGGGGGTGAATAAGGGTTTTAAAACTTTTTCTTATATTTTGAATATCTTGAAATAAAAAGAGATTAAGATGGTGAGAAATCAAACAAACTAAGTGAAATAAAGTAGAGACAAGTTTTATTAATATGAAATATGGGTTTATAAAAATTGATTTTTATAACGCTAGAAATCGGTGGCGAATAATAATAAACTCTTTTTGTTTTCTATCCTGACTCGCATCCCCTCGAACCGGTGACCCTAGCCTATCCTTCCTCGGATTCTGCCTCAAGCCGCTTTAGCCAATCCTACCCCGGATATGGCCTCGAGCACCCCCTAGACCTAACCTAGATCTAGTCGCCAACACGAGGCGAGTTTCTGCCCTAAATCCTACCCAGACCTAGTCTCCAACACGAGGCGAGTTCACTAAACGATTACAGAAAAAGATATGAAATGGAAAGACAATAATATGAAAATCTCCCTCTTGAAAAACTTCTGAAGTTGGTGACGAAAGACCGTTGTAGTATAAGCGTTGATGAAGTGATCTTCGGTCAGATCCGGCATGAAGAAATCCTCCTTCAGAAATTCGTGGAACTTTGGTGGGAGATCACTTTTCGGTAGATTAAGGGTCTGGAATTCTAGCACTTCACCTCACTCAAACTTGTGTATAAAAAATGAGAGAAGAGGCCTCCTTTTATAGGAGTGAGTGCTAGCGCCTGCGCTAGCGCAACCGCCGGTGCTATCCCATATTAGGGAATATTCTCTGCGCGCGTATCTTTATTCCAGGGAAACTCCACCGCCTTGCCTCTTGTGCTCCGCGCTACTTCCTGCGCTATCTGCTACCGCCTGGCGCTAGTGCTTTCTAAAAATGCTACCGAAATTGCGCTAATCATCACTAGCGCCGGGAGCTAGGTGCTACCGCCAACGCTAGTGGGCTTGTTGGAATTTTTGGGAAATCTTCTTATGTTATCCTTGAGTCATATGGACTTGTTTCCTGCACACTTAAGCACATAAGATCAAATACACGTAGGATTTGTTATTCTCAAACCTAGGAGATGCGGAAGACCATGTTCCAACAAACTCTCCCTTTTGATAATAACAAATCCATTAATGATAAATCAGAGCATTAATATATAAGTATGATGAAACCTACTTTTGTGTGTATGTGAGTGATGACTTAGGATAAATATTGATTTTAGTGTTTAGAATTGCTCCCCCTAAATACATGCTCCCCCTAAGTGAATGCTCCCCTAATATGTAAACTATCAATTTAATTAATCATGTTAGTTTTCCATTTTGATAGCGGTGAATATTTATCATGATTGTTCTCCACCTTTAGTTATTAGCAAAAAGTGTGTAAGGAAGCAAGAGGCACAAAAAGATTTTTGGTAATAAGATAAGGCATGATCGAGCTTTTTAGAGGAAAGGAAATGATAAGGAGTTTTATAATAATTTTCATAGAAATAAATCAGAGTTTTTTAGCATAAGTATTTTCATAGAAATAAATCAGAGTTTTTAGCTTAAAAGAAATAATATAACATTTACCACGCAAGTCTATCATTTGGTAAAATAAATTGAAGTTTGAAGACTTGGGATAAGCATAAAAAGATCATAAGGTAAACGTAAAGTTGCGGAAGACTTATAAAAATACAACAAACATCTTTTTGTAAGACATGATGATTCATAAAAAAATATGAGTGAAGGACCAAAAATGAAAAAAAGATGTTTTTGTAACTCATTTTTCTTTGAAAATCTATAAAGATTATCATGAAGTAGCCAAGCAAGAAAGAGATGTATTAAAAAAGATACTACTATAATGTTATTCCAATTCATAAATTCAAAACATACCAAACATTGTAGAGATCATGTTGTGTTATCGAGTGCATTTAGATATAAAAGTTTTATAGAATTAGCATTAGGATCCAATACTCATGAGAAGAAGTGTTATGGAAGATAATGATGTGCACATAAGTGTATTTTGAAAAGAGTAAACAAATATTATAATAAAAAATACAAGACATATGTAGAGTAAAGTGCACAATAAAACACAAATAATTTTACTTCCACACCCATTAAAGCACATAAAAAAGAATAAGTGGTGTAAAAAGAGTTTGGGGTTTGCACAAGATACTTTGCTATTCTTTCCAAGGTGCTCAACCTCACAATGCTCATTAAGGCTTATCAGGAGGTTCAAGTAGTGCTTGGTGGAGTTATCTTTGTTATTTTATTTTATTCATTTTTTGTTTTGTTCAAAGTTCTCCGAATACACTTGTTTTGCAAACCAATGAAATTTTTAAAAAACAACCACTTTTCTTAATTATAAGAGTGCAAATAAAAGTACCGTAGGTAAGATACTTGTGCAAATTTAATTTATTATGCAATTACAATACACAAGCAAGCATTCTTAGATTAAGAGCATATGTAGACTTTGACAAAAATAAGTGAGTGATTTAAAGATCATTATCAAACATAAAACATTTACTCATACTTAAAGGCATGCTAAGCTTAGTTCTACACAACACTTTTTCAATACAATTTATGCACATGTGTTTAGATATATCAAAGCATGATAAAAACAATGTTCAAAGTGGTTTGAAAAGATGAATTTCAACATTGAAGAAGGTCTAAATGATAGATTAAATCATGCTTGATTTGCCCAATAAAGTCCATACAGTTTTTTTGATAATTTTTATGTTGTATATTTTTGTATTTGATTTTTGCATTTAGAAATAGAATTTAAACAAATGATCAAAGAAAAAGAAGTAGAAGAAATATTTTTTGTAATTTGGCTTTTGTATTTTTTTTGTTTTAATTTTTCAGAAATCAATTCAAAACAGAACTGAAAAACTATATAGTACATATAATAGAGCATAATTTTATGTATTTTATAAAATTTTAAAAATACAGAAAACCAGACAAGTGCGCTAGCGCTAGCGCGGGAAACAGTACATGATTTTTTAGGATTTTAAAAATTTTAATTTTTAATATTTGTTAAGTGTCCAAAGTTTAGTTTTATGCAGAAATTTCAGAGGATTTGAAGATGTTTAGATATGGAAAAATTGCCTAAAACTATTGCGTTTTAAGAATGCGTTTTAACCCGAAAGATCTAGGACACCTAATTCAAGTCGTAATAATCGAAATCTTGCATCGGGTAGAGGTTTAGTGAATATATCAGCAAGTTGGGAGTCCGTACCAATGAATCTTACTTTTACATGCTCTTTCTTAATATGATCCCTAATAAAATGATGGCGAACATCTATGTGTTTGGATCTAGAGTGGTGTACGAGATTATTTGTAAGGTCAATGGCACTTTTGTTATCACATTTAAGATCAATGTTTTGGAGATGAAAACCATAGTCGACGCACATCCTCCACTTCCCGGAAGCCTTCTTTACCATGACGATGTTGGTCAACCATGTCGAGTACTTCACCTCTCAGATGAACCAGACCCTCAAGAGTTCATCGACTTCCTCCTCGATTGCTAGGAGACATTTCGACGCGAAGTTCCTTTTTTTTGCACCACGTGGTGGCACAGCGGGTTGATGTTCAACGAATGGAGTATCACATCCGTGTAGATCCCTGGCATGTCCTCTGGGCTCCAAACAAATATGTCACTATTCCTGCAGAGGAAAGACACTATTTCCTCCTTCTCTTCTTGGGTCAGCAGGGACCCTATGCACACCTCCCGGGATGGGCCAAGCGGAAAGAGAGAGACGTGCACCAGACCTTCGATGGGCACTTCCCGTTGTGCTGAGGTCTCTTCGTGAAGGTCGAAGTCATCAATGTTGTATGCTGTAGCCTGGGCGGCCCCGGCCGGCTCTGCGCGGCACACCCGCGCGGCTTCCTGATCTCCTCGTGCAACGCCAATGCCCACGGGGTCAGAAACTTCAGAGCGAGATGAGTAATTGAGGGGATTGCTTTGAACACAGCCTGAGCGGGTCTTTCAAGGATTGCGTTGTAGGGGGAGCTGAAGTCTATGACCATGAACCGAAGAAGTCGGTGCGACTGATAGTGCGGCCTGCCAAGGGTGATTGGGAGTGCTACTATCCCTTGAACTACGACGGGATGCCCATTGAGGCTACAAATGGTGTCCGGTGAGGGTCTTAAGCTCCTGCCCCCAACCCCATCTTCTGCAGTGTTTGAAGAAATAACACATCGACGGGGCTCCCGCAGTCGACCAAGATTCTTTTTACCCGAAATCTCGGGTCTCCGACGTCGCCGGTGATTACCAGGGGATTGTGATGAGGGAACTGAACCCCTTCCAGGTCCTCCTCGCCGAACGTGATTGCTGGCTCTCTCCTCGCCTTCTTTGGGCACCGGCTCCCTCCATCGTATGTATGCGATGTATCCATGTCTCCCCGACGATCCTCTGATTCCCCTGGTGATTGATGGGAACTCTTTCCTACAGACGATGCCAATCTGTTGCGGAACGCTCGGGGCCTCTGGTAGATCAGGCAATTTGGCCCCCTTAGCCCTCTAGCGCATGAACGTGCAAACAGATAAATGGGTCTCTCGAGAAGACCCAGTCCAAGAGCTGATGATGTGGAAAACCCGCAATCAGGGTGAAAAACAACGCGGCCGGAGCTGTGTCGGCCTATCCTTCACTATGCTTTGAGTTCCTCTAAAGATTCGTTCTAGAGAGAGCGAGGGCGACAGGCCGCGCCTCGTTACAATGATGGAGGTGAGAGAGAGAGTCTGCTACCTTGCTCCAATGCGGGTTTGCCCCCCGGGTCCAAGCTTCGTTCGTACCATTGTGGGCCTTCAGCTCCTTGATTGGTCTGCCAATATCGAGCTCCAAGTGATCTCCAAGTGATCTCCAAGCGATCTGCCAATAGCAAGTTCCAAGCCTCTAAGTGGTTTGCTGATAGCTAGTTTGAAGTCTCCCATCGGTCTGCTGATAGCGAGTTTCAAGTCTTCCAACGGTCTACTGATAGCCAGTTCCAAGTCTCCCAGCGGTCTGCTGATAGCAAGTTCCAAGTCTCCCAGCGGTCTGCTGATAGCGAGTTCCAAGTCTCCCAGCGGTCTGTTGATAGCAAGTTCTCAGCTTCCAAGCGGTCTGCTGATAGCAGGTTCCAAGTCTCCAATCTCTAGAGAGAGAGGAAGAGAGAGAAAGAGAGAGAAAAAGAGAGAAGGGGAGAGAATCCCTCCTCCCAAAAAGTTAAGGAATTAGTGAATAGAAGGGGTCTATTTATAGGCTTTTGAAGGGGCGGTCTGGTAATTATACCCGCTAATTATTCGACCGGCCAATAGGATCGCCTGTATTTTATCACGCAGATCGGCAAATTCCTGGAAATGACGGCCCTACCCCCAAACCCTAAACGGGCATAGCCGGAAGGAGGAGACGGCGCGCGGTCGCCGACCAAGATGGCGGCCGGGGCGGAGGGCGGCTGGCCCGGCCTCGGGCTGCCTTACCCAAGGCCGACGAGGCCTTGGGCGACGGCGCCCTAGGCGGCCGCGCCTAGGGCGGCCTCGCCCGAGGCCGGCGCGGTCTCAGGCGGCGGCGCCCTTGGCAGCCATGGCCTAGGGCGGGCGGGCCCTAGGCCGGGGCGGCGGCCTTGGGAGGCTCGGCTCCGTCTTGGGTGGCGGCGCACTTGGCGGCAGTGGCCCAGGGGTACCCGGGCCCTAGGCCAGTGCGGCGGCCTTGGGCGGCCGCGCCCAAGGCCGGCGTCGCCTTGGGTGGCAACGCCCTAGGCGGCCGTGGCCTAGGGCTGCCGCCCCTTCGCCGGGGCGGCCGGCCATGGCCAGCGCCGGGCGGCTGGCCCTTGCATGGCCGGTCGCGGGCGTGAGGGGCAGAGCTTTCCTTGCGAGGTGGATTCCATGAATATTGTGTTTCCTTGTTTGTTGGACCTTCCATACGCGGGGACCTCCTTATTAGTGGGTTTGACCTCATCATTTATATATAATATATTAAAAAGGAAAAAACTTCCTTTGATTAAACATTCAACTTTCCCATTTTACCTCTATTTATTTCAAAATTTTCAAATTCTTTAATTTATTTGTTCTTCGTTAATTTTAAAAAATGTACTCTCGTATAGTCAAAGTCTCTACTTACAATAAGAAATGTGCTCTCTCACCGCTCGCAAACACTTGTGCACAAGTAAAAAGTGAGTGACGTGCGGAGAATAATGCTCGGGGATTTGCGAGCGGTGGGAGCGTTGTCGCGCCGTGGCAATGTCGTGGTTGGAGTACTGTTGTGCGGGGCACTGGGCACCCCGTGTACTGTCGATGTCAGAGTACTATCGCGGTTGATTGTACCAGCAAATTTATTTTAATTTTGTAATAAAATAGGGGACCTCATCGGTAGATAAACACTTTCCTATTCAGTAGAATAGATTAAAATTGGTCCTGATTGTTGATTGACAGTAACTAATATATTTAGGCTCAGTTTGGGTGGACTTATTTTCACCGGTCAAGCGGTCAAGACCGCATGAACCGGACCTTAATTAAGGTCCGGTTCATGCGGTCGTGACCGCTTGACCGGTGAAAATAAGTCCCCCCAAACAAAGTCTTAGTCTAATAAATACCACTTTCATTATGCTTCCCATTAATTAGTGTCCTGCTACTTTTTTTTATATTACTATTCCGCTTTCTTCCTCATCTCCAAAATCATATTGACAATAAACTGTTCATTCCTCTTTGCAGCTGAGCCAGTATTTCCGAAATCACACCACTTCCACACCTTCACAATGCATGTACTTAAATTCCACTTTGATTATGCTCCCAATTAATGTCCCGCTACATTTTATATATTACTATTGTGCTTTCTTCCTTATCTCCAAAATCGCACTAACAATAAACTCTTCATTCCTCTTTACAGCTGAACCAATATTTCCAAAATCACACCACTGCCACACCTTAACAACGCAGGTATGCCTCATTTTTACTCTTTTGTCTTTCAGGCATAATTATAAGAAGATTTTTTACATTCTAGAAAGCGTTGACAAATATTAGAATAATGTGATGTTATTTTTGTTTTGCCATCAATTTAAATAATGCATGTGTTTTACTTAGGAGAGAACTTTGCATATCAATTTTAATTTTTATCTAAACATATTTTAAGTTGAGAATTTTTAAATTGTGGCGTAAATAAGGCGAGACTGGCCGACAATGTCATGGAGAGAGATACACTTTTGTCCTTGGGGCATAATTATAAGCAGATTTTTTACATTCAAGAAAGAGTTGTCAAATATTAGAATAATGTGATGTTATTTTTGTTTTGCCATCCGTCTAAATAATGCATTTGCTTTACTTAGGTGAGAACTTTGCATATCAATTTCTCAATAACTAATTATTTAAATGAATTCCGTAACTTAATATTTTTTTAATGATTCTACTTAGACGAAGTTAAGTACAATGGAAGTTGACCATGTGATAGAAGAATTACATGAGACCGTTTGATCTCACGTTCGTGCTATTTGTAAAACTGGGAAATCTGCCCGTGCATTTATTTGAAGCGGCTGCTGTTCAGCCTCCTTTATCTTGAAAAAGCAATTAGCATTAATCCTGTCTTTATGTATCCCGCAACTACTGCATTTACTTTAATCCTTCTTGAAAGTTCCGGGACTGGTATATATAAACCAGCCTGCTGCCTGATGTATTAGCACTTAAGACCTTTTATCAACAAGTTAAGCATCCTTTTTCTTTTATGCTTCTCTCCCCTGCAACATCTAAGTAAAACCAGTTAGTAAATTAAAACAACACTGGTATCAGAGCCATTGTAGTATCCATTCATGTTTCTACTCAGTTGATGGCTTCATCATCTACCAATTCCGCCCCCTCTATACCCACTCCACCATCCCTATTTTTTTCGGTGATCTCTATGACTTCTGGAGTGACAAAATGGAAACTCTACTTCGATCCCAGGACTTGTGGGATGTTGTCAAAGATGGTCCTCAACCAAGTGAGAAGTCAAAAGATGGAGCACCAGCCAAATTCACAAAGGAGGAGCTGAAGAAAGATGCGCTGGCTCTGAATCTTATACAACAAGGGATAGCACCACCAATATATCCCAGAATCATGGGGTCAAGAACTTCTCTGGAGGCCTGGGTAAGACTTGAAAACGAATACAAAGGTTCGAAAAAGGTATAAAAATCAAGCTTTATTCACTTCGACGGAATTTTGATTCAATCATGATGCATGAAAATTAAACAACACAAGAATTCTTTGCCAAAGTTATCAGTATAGTAAATCAAATCTGTAGCCTTGGTGGGATAATAGAAGAGCAACAAATTGTAGAAAAGGTTCTTAGATCCCTACCTAAATCCCACAAGCATATTGTATCAGCCATCCTTGAAGCCCATGACCTTGAAAATCTCACTGTCATTGACCTAATGGCTTCATTGCAAACCCATGAGGATCTACTCAGCCAAGATGAACCAACACTTGAAAAGGCATTTCAAACAAAAATGTTTTTCAAAAAGGGGACTGGAGACAAAAAGAAACATGAAGAAGTAGACCAAAATCGAAAAAGGGACTGGAAAAACTTCAACAACAATCCTCAAAATCCACATAAAACAACATATGGTGAAACAACTGGCCAACCCCCATGCTGCATTATTTGTAAAAAACAAAACCATGCCTCTAAGGACTGCTATTTCAGGTGCAAGAAATGCAGAGTCCCAAATCATTCTGCTGAAAAATGTTGGCACAAAACTAAAGAAGAAGCAAAAATCACAGAAATTGAGCCAGACAATTTCCTTTTCACCTGTAATGCCACCAACATTTCTGCCCAGTTTCACTGCTGGTTTGTTGACAGCAGATGTTCTAGCCATATGGAAAATGACAGGATCTACTTAACCTCTCTTGATGAACAATGGAAATCTGAAGTTACCCTAGGAGATGGAAACAAGAAGAAGATAGAAGGTAGAGGGACTATAGCCGTGATCACACCTGATGGGTCAACCAAATTAATCTCCAATGTTCAGTATGTACCCACACTCACTCAAAACCTACTTAGTGTAGGACAATTACTAAATAGAGGATACAGAGTCGATTTCAACAAAAGCCATTGTGATATCATTGAAATCAAGAGTAATGCCCTTGTTGCCTCAGCCCTTATGAACAACTCCAACATTTTTACACTGAGTTTGAAGCCTGCCAACTCAACTGCCCTATCATGCTCTCAATCTCCCACCTCAATTTCTTCTTCTCTTTGGCATCATAGGCTTGGGCATATTTGCTATCAGCCCCCCCAAACAATCCAAAAAGAAAATCTTGTTGAAGGGTTGCCAACACAAAAAGTCTCACCACAAACCTGCATCTCTTGTGCTGAAAACAAATCATGTCATCTTTCATTCCCTAAAATAGCATCCAGAAGAGCATGTGCACCTTTTGATCTCCTCCACATTGATCTATGGGGTCCTGCTAGTACACTCTCACTTGGGGGCAAACGCTACTACATGCTCATCGTGGACGATTTTAGCCGTTACATGTGGCTGTATCACCTAAAAGAAAAATCTGAAGCCTTTGTATTTTTCCAAAACCTTAAAAGAGGAGTAGAAAATCAGTTTGAGAGAAGAATAAAAGCTTTGAGGACTGACGGAGGAGGGGAATTCCTGTCTACACAGTTCAACAATTTGTGTAAGGAAGCTGGAATTCGAAGAGAACTCACAACCCCGTACACACCCCAACAAAATGGGGTTGTTGAAAGACGAAACAGAACCGTTGTGGAAATGTCAAGAACTATAATGGCCCATTCCAATAGTCCAAATAATTTCTGGGGAGAGGCAACCACCACAGCCGTTTACATCCTTAACAGAGTTCCAACCAAAGCCTTGATAAAATCAACACCCTATGAGACACTTTACAACCACAAACCAACTGTCACTCACATGAGAACATTCGGGTGCATTGCTTTTGCTCATAACAACAGAGCAGGGAAGGAAAAATTAGACCCAAATGGTCTGAAATGCATATTCCTTGGTTATAGTGGAGAAAGTAAGGGATATAGACTGCTAGAGCCACTTGATAACAAAATAATCATCTCACGAGACGTTACATTTTTTGAAGACAGCTTTTGGGACTGGGCATCAGCATCAGATCATGTTCAACAACCTTCCTCATTGCCGGTTGAGTTAGAGGTTCCCTCTATCACCATCCATGACAATGAAGCCTTGCTTGAGTCCAACTCTGTGGACTCTGATCTGGAATCATCACTGCCCGTTAAAACAAAATCTCTGCAGGATATTTATCAATCAACTAAAATAGTCCTGCTTACATCAACACCCAGCTCTTACAAAGAGGCTGCCCAGAATAGAGATTGGAAAATGGCTATGGAAGAAGAACTCAAGCAATACAGAAAAATGGAACTTGGACTCTTGTAGAGAGACCTCAAAACCACAATATAATCGGGCTTAAATGGGTCTTTAAAACAAAACTGAATGAGGATGGTAGTCTGCATAAACATAAAGCTAGACTGGTCGCAAAAGGATTCTCCCAAAAACCAGGCTTAGACTATGAAGAAACATTCGCCCCAGTCGCTAGAATGACGGCAATTAGACTCCTTCTTGCCGTCGCCGCTCAGAACAAACTACCAATTTACCAGCTTGATGTAAAGTCGACGTTTCTGAACGGAGAGCTTGCCGAAGACGTCTATGTCCACCAGCCGCCTGGTTACGAAATTAAAGGAGAAGAAGACAAAGTATACAAACTTCATAAAGCTTTGTATGGATTGAAACAAGCACCGCGTGCGTGGCATCACAACATTGACTCTTATTTCCTCTCCGAAGGCTTCTCCCGCAGCCCTGTGGAACCAACTCTCTACTCCAAGAATGAAAATTCAGATAATATATATATTATCCTCTATGTGGATGATCTAATTGTTACAGGGACGAATGCCGAGCAAATTAAGAAGTTCAGAGAACAGATGAGAAAGAAATATGAAATGACCGATTTAGGAGTCATAAAATTCTTTTTGGGACTCCAAATCAAACACCTGGAAGACGGTATTTTTGTCTCCCAGGAGCGCTATACATGCTCTCTGCTGAAGAAATTCAGAATGGAAGACTGCAATCCCACGATCACTCCTATGAAAACAGATGAAAAGCCAATCCCTATAAGAGAAGAAGAACAGCAAGCTGACAGTGAAGAGTACAGGAGTCTAATTGGCTCACTCATGTATCTCACCAATTCCAGACCAGACATCGAAAACGCCGTCAATATACTCGCCAGGTTTGTAAGTAATCCCTCTAATTCACACTTTGCTGCTGGGAAAAGGATATTACGCTACCTGCAGGGAACCAAAGCTCATGGAGCTCTGTTCAAGTATGAAGAAAAACCAGGTCTTTTTGGCTATACCGACTCGGATTGGGGCGGAGACTTGCAAGACAAGAAAAGCACGGGAGGTTTTATCTTCTTCCTTGGATCCAGTCCTATCTCTTGGAGCTCAAGGAAGCAGCAAACCGTCGCGTTGTCCACCACCGAAGCCGAGTTCATGGCGCTCAATTCCGCAGCCTATGAAGGGATCTGGCTAAAGAAATTGAGAAATGAATTACTCAAGGATGATCAGACAAAAGAAGAAGAAAAAGCCGTAAAACTCCTCTGCGACAACACCTCCGCTATTGTCCTAGCCAAGAACCCAATGTTCCACGCAAGAAGCAAGCATATAGATATTCGTTTTCACTTCATCAGGGAAGCGATTGAAAACAAAGCAATCATGGTTGAGCACTGCCCAACACAAGATCAGCTGGCCGACATCCTAACCAAGCCATTACCGAGAAGGCGTTTCCTTGAACTCAGAGACAGGCTGGGCGTGAAGAATGGAGCAGATTTAGGGGGAGTGTAAAACTGGGAAATCTGCCCGTGCATTTATTTGAAGCGGTTGCTGTTCAGCCTCCTTTATCTTGAAAAAGCAATTAGCATTAATCCTGTCTTTATGTATCCCGCAACTACTGCATTTACTTTAATCCTTCTTGAATGTTCCGGGACTGGTATATATAAACCAGCCTGCTGCCTGATGTATTAGCATTTAAGACCTTTTATCAACAAGTTAAGCATCCTTTTTCTTTTATGCTTCTCTCCCCTGCAACATCTAAGTAAAACCAGTTAGTAAATTAAAACAACACTATTGATCTCACTTAAGCGACTGCTGCAATTTGGGTAAGAATTATTTAATCATTTTTTTAGATTCTTAATCCAGAGCTGATTAGCTGAAACAGCTATTGATTCAGTCACAGTTGCTTCATTTCCTGTTCAAAATATTTTTCAATGCATCCTTTTCGTTGTCAGTTGCTCCCTCTTTCGTGATGTCTATTTTTTTTTTCAATTTGTCTTTGTGTATACCTATTCTGTGGTCATCTTTAAGCTTCAGCTAAAACCATTATGCTCAGAGCCTACACATCGACAACCGATGAACAGTTTCGCTTCGGTGTTCAGATCGTCGACGACGTCAAGTTTCACCTCCTCTGAGAGGTTGATTAACTTATTATTTTCATTGTATGCAGGAGAAACTCCTCTAATAGCTTAATTGTCGTGGTATAGCAGGAGGGTATAGTTGTTGGGTGTTCTGACCGTCGACAACGTCAATAGTGCAGGTTATTGACATGAAACTCCTCTGATTAATTAGTTAGATTCCATCTCTTCTGATAGTTTTATTAATTGATTCGTGGTTTGTTTTGCAACTGAAATTAAAGAAATTATTTCATGGAGGTTTGTTTTACACTTTAAGAAATAGTGTGATCAATTATGTAAGAGCAGCTGATCAATTGATTTGAGCAACTGATGCGGATTGCGTTAGAGCAACCGATCAATTGATTTGAGCAACTGATGCGTACTGCATTTGAGCAACTGATCAACTATTTTTCTTTTTTAGGCCGAGCAACTGCCTCATCCATCAACTATTTTTCTTCTTTCTCCATTTGCATTAACAATGATTTGTGAATGTATATACAATGCAAACAATAAATGATGTTGTGAGTGGAGTGATATTTTATGGGATTCAACTTTATATGAATGTCGTCAATGGCGTCGGTGCCTCCCGCACCGGAGTAGGCTTAGATTAGTCAATTACGGTCTCTACTTTGATTTGACAAATTCTAGCCCTTGATCATGGTAAGTCCATTTCACCTTCTTGATCCAACTACCTGTTTGATCCATTATGACATTAATTTTGTCCAATTTGAATTTGGTTTCCTTTTGAATTGTACATCTAATTATTACATTTTCTATGACAGCTGTAAGCATGTCGAGGATGTTTTGAGGCTTGATATAGAACAGTAGGATCATCATGTCATCTCATTGGGGAAGCAGGGGATAGAAGAAAATTCAACAATTCAGCACAATTGAAGAGATCAAAGCTATACCATCTCAAAAAAGGGTAAATGACTCAATTTTTGACGTCCTAATTTCATATTGAAGATTTTTTTTGTAAAAATTGAAGGGGTTAGCAAATCTTCTTTAATTTAAAAAATATAATAGCATAAGATTAATGATGGAGGTATGGTAGAAAGGGTTAGGAAATCTTCTTTAACATCTTCAAGCAACCTATACTGTCATCGTGCCATAAACATTTCAATATATTTCTTTCTTCTATGTTAAACAATGTTCCTTTGCCAGGTGCGGCTCGTCCTCTGGCTTCTCATTCCATCAATTCCATTCTAAGATACATTTAAGTGATCTATGTGTGCGGATCCTCACTGCCAATCCAAAAAGGTCCGAATATTTTTAGAGTTTGCTCCTGTGTTTTTCTTATTGATTTTGTCATTAATTCAACCAAAATTCCCAATTATAATTTGCTTATGGTAGTGATGTTAACCTTAAAAAATTGAATCAGTGTTGTTGCAAAGTTTGAGAAAAAAACATGCATTTTATTGGAATGTAGACTTAGTTCCCTGTTTGCATTTTTTGCATTAGTCTGATGCCAAGTCGCCCTGCTACTATTATTTTGTTTACAATGCTTTGAAATTTTCCATGCGAGTTTAATCCTAAAAATATATTTGATGCTCTTAGCTTGAGTTCACTGAAAATTGATGCGAGTAGACTTCATATTGAGCCCTTTTTATTCTCTAACGATCAACAGTGACATCATTTGTGATCAATTTTGACATATGGAAACTTTTTTGGTAGTGAAAATGCTGCATTTTTTTAATTAAAAAACTGCATTTTCTTCATCTGTTTGCATGAATATGTATCTCGCCTCCATTCTTCCCTCTGATATGTCCTTCAACTAAAATTCTTTGGTTATCCTTAATTATGTTCGCCCACATAATATGTTCACATCCTGGTTACTGCTCCTGAGCTGATTATTCACATAAATCTGTGTTAGATTAGGATCATTGTTTGTTATGCTAGGCAGGAAAAATGCACCCCGCTTCAATTTTTCCACTTTCCATAAAAAAATTCTTTGAAACCATCAACTTTTCTAAATTGAAATACATATTTGCATATTGGGTTGCAGATTTTGATTGGGTGCCCTGGAAAGGGGAGGATGGGACTGGAAAGTGTTCCACTTCTGTCGTTCATTTAGTAATTTGATATTATTATAAGCTTTGATCATCAAAACTTAAGGAGCATCCGCCCAAATTCTCCAGCTCTATGTCGCTCGATCAATTGACAGTGCATGGGTGGCCCTCATGCCCTGCGCGGCAGTACCACCACCTTGATAGTGTCCCGACGCGACGGCGCTCCCTCCGCACGCGAACCTCCGTGCACACGACAAAATCAGGACGGGGAGAGCATCAGGATTCTAAAATTATAAGTTCTCTTTCCCCTGGGATATTATTTGATCTATAACAGGGGATATATATGGTAGCTTCTATATAGTAATAATGAAACCTTTAAGGAGTCTTTACAGCTTATATAAATCACCAAAAAATAAATATAAGCTTAATACTGCTCCATCTGAAACATATTCGGCTCCACAGAGATCTGTCAATTCAGCTGTTCTCTTAAATATTGGTGATCCCATCATTGCACTGGATAGGGTGGGACATTTTGGCTTTCCTTGGGCCAATGTAACACAACTGAGGGATTGTATACAAAAAATATGTTGTTGGATCATGCATTCACATATTGTACCTCAAATCGATTTATTGTCACGGGTCTCCTATTGATATTGTTATCTCCTTATTTTACATCGATTGACTATTAAAGTTGACCGTGTGCAGGTGATCATACAATTTCTATTGTGAATTTATCTAGTTATATTTCATATTGTTAAAGAAATAATGTAAAAAGACTCAATAATGAAGGCCCGCTCTCTTTGTAGATCTTTATTTCCACATCTTAGAATGAGATTTCATCTTCCCTCACATATCCTATATAAATGTACAAATGTTTGTTGTAAAAATATATTAGAGAAATAAAAGTTTTGAAATATTTATTTTTTCTCTCATATTTTTCCACATGGTATTAAAGCAAGGTTGGTTCTAAAATATCGCCCGGTGCCTATTTTTTTCCTAGTTCCCCAGGCTCATCGTTTCTTGCGGTCACTTTTCTTCTGACCGCAGCCCCTGCACCCTACATCTGGAGTTTTTCTTTTCTCCTACTCTTTGATATGCCCGTCCTCCTCCTTTTATACCCTCTTCTCTGCCAGCTGGGTCCCACAGCTGTCTTGTGACCACACCTCTCCTGCGGTCTCTTTTTTTCTGTCCACAGCTCTGTCTTTAGCTCAGCTGCTGAGACCGCATGTTCCCTTGCCGAGATCGCCCTCTCCTTTACTTTGCTTGCTCGTCTGGCTGGTGCTTCTGTCCCCCTCTGCAAGTCCGCTAGTTTCTCTGCCTGCCCACTAGCGTCTCTGCCCAGCTTTGTCGCGATCTCCCTGTTAAAAAAACCTCTTTTGATCTCCGGCTCCGCGAGACCGCGAGACCGCGCGACCGCAAGCTCCTATGATGCGTGCTTTCCTGACCGTCGCGAGCTCTCCTGATCGCGTGCCTTCCTTACCGCCGGGAGCTCTCCTGCCCGCAAGCTCTTCTGACCATCGCGAGCTTTCTTAACAGCGAGCTCGCCTGACCGCGAGACCTCTTGACTGTGGGCTCTCCTGCCCGCTGGGCTGCTCCTGATCACCGGTTTCTTCTTTGTTGGGCTTCTTTTCTAACCGCTGTCATGATATCTTGACCGCGCCCCTTGGTCCTCTTCTTGCCTTCTTCAATGGCCGTGAATAATGCTCCATCTCTTCCGGCCCGTGCTATGTCTCCTCTTCCTGAAGTCCGCGATGAGCTTTGGATCACCACTATCTCTCTTAGTGGGAAGAAGAATTTCATTGAATGGATGCACTCAATTCACTATGTTCTCCAGACAAAAGACCTCCTTCATCATCTGACAAAGACCACTCCATATGAGCACACCGAGGAATGACAACGTGATGACGGTCGTGAACCATATCGTATGGCTATGTATTATGAGATGACCAAAGCTATGTGGGAGGAAATGTACTCCCTTTATTCTGGCAAGGACATCTTGCAACATCTCTTTGACATCATCACGGACCTTCAGTCTCTTGACCCAGGGTGACTGGCGATCTCACTTCATTTGTTACGCGATCCAAAACATTAGTAGAAGCCTAGCTTCAGCATCAGCCCCTACTACCGATCTCGCTGCACAACGTACTCAGAAAGAAGCAGTTGACATTGCCATGATGATGGCACATGTTCCACCTTACCTCCACATCATCCGGGCTCAAATCCTCTCCTCCTCCACCATTCCTTCTTTGTTGGATGTGTGCTCCATCTTGTTTAAGGTTACACCCCACTTTATGCTCCCTTGAACCTCTCTCCAGCTCTGCTCCAGAGGTTTTCTCCACCTCACTCTACCCTCCATCCTCTCGTGGAGGTCGAACCTCTTCTCGGGATAAGGTTCGAAATAGTCTACTCCCTTTAAGTGTACTTACTGTGGTCGGGATGGTCACCTTGAGACCACATGTTATCGTAAGCACGGTCTGCCACAACCTCCGCAGGCCTCTATTGCCATCAAAGCTCCCACCAACAATCACACTGACATTGATGCCTTGCGCACCAAACTCCAGAAAATTCAAGGGATGCTCAGTCGTTCCTCCAGTTTTGTTGCATCTGACTCCGATGAAGGTATTTCCTGTCTCTCCTATAGTTCAACTTGGATTGTGGATTCCGGCGTAACACACCATATTACCCCGAAGCAACCTTCTCACTACTCAAACTCTGAACATCCGAAGTACATTACTGTGGCCAATTAGGACACTACTCCGGTTTCTGGATCAGCCGACGTGCCTCTTACTCCCTCCATCTCTCTTCGCTCGGTTCTACATGTTTTGGGCTCTCCTTTTAATCTTCTCTCTATTAGTAGTCTCACTCAAGACCTTGATTGCTATGTAACCTTTTTTCCACCTCTTTTATTGTGCAGGATCGAAGGACGCAGACTATTATTGGTAAAGGGAAACTGTCGAATGGGCTATGCACTATGGAACTCACCCTTATGATTCTCTCTTATATTAGTATTGTTGACTAGCATCGGCGCCTTGGACATGCCCCTCTTCCAATTCTCAAGAAAGCTCTTCCATATCTCTCCCTCAATGACTTCACCTGCGAGTCCTGCATCTTCGGCAAACAACATCGTTCTTCTTTTTCTCCTCATTGTACTCGGAGCTATGCTCCTTTTATGTTAGTTCATTCTAATATTTTGGGACCTTATAAAGTAACAAGTAGCTTCGGGTGTCGTTATTTCATTACATTTACTGATGATTACTCTCGCATGACATTATTATATTTACTTCGTGATCGTTCTGAAATAACTTGTGTATTTTGTGCCTTTATTACTGAAACCCGCAACCAATTCTCCACAACTGAAACTATAAGAGCCGACAATGCGCGAGAATACACCGGTAACATGTTTACCAACCTATGTACTGAGTTTGGGATTATCCACAAAATCTCATATGCACATACCCCACAACAAAATAGGGTAGCTGAACAGAAAAATCGTCACCTCCTTGAGGTTGCTTGCTCCATGATGTTTCAAATACAGGTTCCCAAAGTTTATTGGCATTTCACAGTGTCCACAACTTGTTGCCTCATCAACCGCATGCCCTCCTCTCTTCTCAACTTTGCAACTCCCTTTAGCCTTATGTTTCCCTCCGCCCCTCCCTTTACTATCACACTTAGTGTCTTCAGCTGCACTTGTTATGTTCACAACCTTGTTCCATCCACCGACAAGCTTGCTCCTTGTGCTATCAAATATATATTTGTCGGTTACTCTCTCCCTCAGAAAGGTTATGTCTGCTATTATTCTATTGATCGGAACGTTGTTACATCTGCGGATGTCACTTTCCTCGAAGAGCAGCTATATCACTCTACACCTACTAGTCCTCCAACACCTCCTACCATTCCTCGTCCTATTATTCCAGTTACTTCTCAACTACCACCACTAATTCCAACACCGGCACCCATCACCACCAAACTACCTCTTCTTCGTGTCTATACTCGTTGCTCTCCTACGTCGGATGCTATTAAATAGGTGCCCTCTACCAGTGATACCTTGCATCCCAAAGAAACGACACCTGCTTCTACGACTCACCCTCTGGTGAACTATGTATCCATACATCACCTCTCTCCGGAACTCCGAGAATTTGCAACTTCTCTCTCCTATATTTCCACCCCTAACTCTTTGCAGGAGGCTCTTCAACATTCAGGGTAGCGGGCAGCCATGAATAAGGAAAATTTGTCTCTTTGGGCAAATCACACTTGGGATCTTGTCCCTCTTCCTCTTGGCCAGACTTATGTGGGATGTAAGTGGGTCTTTCACATCAAGCAAGACCCTGATGGAAAAGTTCAATGTCTCAAGGCTCGTCCTGTTGCTCATGGCTTTACTCAACAACAAGTCCTGGATTATGATGAAACTTTCTCTCTTGTCGCCAAGCTGAACACTGTTTGTGTTATAATCTCTCTCGTTGTTCATCGACGCTGGCCATTGCATCAATTGGATGTTAAAAATGTTTTTCTCAATGGCGATTTGTAGGAAACTGTCTACATGCAACAACCTACCGGGTTTGAGACCATGGGGTGTCTCTTGTATGTCGTCTAAAGAAATCTATTTATGGTTTCAAGCAGTCTCCCCAAGCATGGTTTGACAAGTTCAGTCATGTTGTTTGTGATGTTGGGTTCACTCGAAGCTCAGCTGACTTCTCTCTATTCACTCATCATAGACTGACAGACACTGTGTTGGGAAAAACCCTTTATTTAACTTAATAAATTAATTAAAACTGATTTTATTCACTAGGATTTAATTTACCCATTGTATAGTGAGGGTGATTTGGTCTCTAGATGTCTTAGGATGTCACACTCAACCAAGAATGTCAACACTAGACCAAGGGAAGCAAAAATGGCAGAAGTTAATAATTGCGTCGAATGGAATTCGACGCAACATCAAGTTCATGTCGACACTACTCCGAATAGAAGTCCAAGTGGATCAACTCTACTGTCGAAGTAACACTAGTCGACGTTACGTCGAATAGATATCGATGCAGAGACCAGAGACTTGTTGAAGGAACTTGAGAAGACGACGCAGCTTATACTTCAAACTCAACGCAGAGACCAGAGACTTGTCGAAGGAACTTGAGAAGTTGACATAGCTTCTACTTCAAACTCGACGCAGAAGGGAATACATGTCAAAGCCATCTAAAGTCGACGCAACGTCAACTTCATATCGACGCAGTTAATGGAAGTCAGAGTGGATGCTATTCAACTCAACGGGAGCGTCGATAAGGAATTGACGCAGCGTCGACTAGCTGAGTTCAGTCAGAGCACAGAAGAAATCGAAGCAGCTCTTAAATGAACTCGAAGTAGCGTCGATAAGAGAGGAAGTTAATTCGACGCTACGTCGAATACAGTCTGTGAAATTTCAATCTTTACAGCTGTCTTTCTGATGCTTCTATCATGTCCCACATATTTCAGATCGTTCTGCAACGGCCTAATAATTGATTGAAGAAGAAGGAAACGGTAAAGAATGAGGAAAAGGCTTTCTTGGAAGTATACACCTTCTGGTTGATGGGTCGAGAAGTAATTAAGGAAGGAAAAAGAATGTCTATCAAACATATCTTTTTAGGTCTTACCTAAGACGGAAACAAATTCAAAATAGAGATAGAGTATATAAGGATAGAGAAGGAAGAGAAGAAGACAACATTAATCACTATCAACCGTCTCCTTGATTTTCTAGGGCTTCCTCTTCTTCTCCCTCCCTCTCAGAAACTCTAACAGAGAAAACAAAAAGGGAAGGAAGGCTCTGTTGTTCTTTATCAAATAGAATAGATGATCTGAAAGATGCTCCTCATCACAATCTCATAGCTGCCAGATCATATTCTGAAGAAGAAGAAAGGATCTGACAATGCAAAGCTTATGCAAATCATCACTATCAAAAACAGGGGCTAATCAAGAGCAAATCCTTTGGAACAACTCATAGGCTAATCTTCATACGGCCATCATAAGAATTTTGAGAACAGAATTCCTTCAACCTTCTCCCTCCTTCTTTCTATTTCTGTAAAAGAGTTTTACTAATCCCTCTTCAAAGGATTCAGTGGTTCAAGATCTCCTTACCAAAAGATCTGGTGGTTCATGATCTCCTAATCAAAAGATCATTGGTTCTAAGAGTCTCATGATCAAAAGACTCAGGTACATGTGGTGCATTCCTATTAGGTGGTAGAAGAGAGGACTACCCACATTTTGGGGAACCTCTATAAAGTTCATTGTGTCTGTGCTGTGAATTTCTGTGTTGTCCCACTCTCATATTCTGTAATTTATTTCCTGCAATCTTTATTCTGCATGGTTTGTTAAGCATAATTATTTAGAACAGTTTATTGTTAAACACAGTTAGGATAAATAATTTTAAATCTCTATTCACCCCCCCCCCCCTCTAGAGGATTCTCAGAGGCACACTGTGCACTTTCAATTGGTATCAGAGGGAGGTTGATTAATAAAAGGTTAACACCTTGATCAAAAAGACCTCATACTCTCATTTCTTGTTTATAAACATATTTTATAAAGAAAATGAGCTCTAAGAATTATGCTTCAACAAGACCTCTAGTATGTAACTTAAATAAGTTCACACTCTGGAAGGCTAGAATAAAATTATATATGAACTATATTGATGAAGAAATTTTCAATGTCATTCTCACAGGTCCCCCAGCCCCAATAAAGAAAGACTCCACTGGGAAGGTCGTACAAACCTCAGTTCCCAGAGCTGAATGGACTGAGGATGAGAAGAAGGTCAAGGCATGTGATGCCAAGGCCATGAACATATTGGTATCAACTATGTCTGATAACATATTTCAGAAAGTTGCTAACTGCAACTCTGCAAAGGAGATCTGGGAATCTCTCTCCAGACTAGCTGAAGGAAGTTCTGATGAGAGGAAAGACAAAAAGGCTCTTCTCATATCTCAATATGAGAATTTTAAGAAAAAAGCTGATGAAAGCATTACAGAAATGTATGACAGATTCAGCCTCATCATAAATGAGCTGAGAGGACATGACAAGGACATCTCTCTGACAGAGATTAATGACAAGCTCCTCATGTGCTTCCCTAGCACATGGGACTCTAGAATCTGGGCTATCAGGGACTAAATGCCTCAGGGAGATTTCAACTGATGCTCTCTTAGGAAAGCTCAAGTCTTATGAGCTCCTACTGAAAAGCATGGCTGAGTCAAAAGCCCAAGAAAGGACAACTACTTCCAAGGAGAGGACTATTGCACTAAAAAGTGCAGAAGCAGAGTCCTCCATCACTGAAGAAGAGATGTTTAATCTCTTGGCTAGGAGATTCAAGAAGTGGGCCAGGACAGAAGATTCCATAAGGAGAGAGAAAAGTTCAAGCAAGCCAAGGCATGATAAAACACAGAAACAGGAGATAATCTGCTTTTCTTGCAGGAAACCAAGACACTTTTCTACTGAATGTCCTGAGAAAGACAAGAATAAGAAACACAAGAAGAAGAAAGAACACAGGAAGAAATCCTTCATGAGAAAGGATAAGAAAGGAGAAAAAGGTCTCTTAGCTGAGACCTGGAGTGATTCAGATTCAGAATCAAGCTCCTCCTCATCAGATGATGGTGAAGATAGTGGACCAGAAGAAGCCTGCCTAATGGCTTTGGAAGATTCCACTAATGAATTTGAGGTAAGCATCTTTGAAGATTTTGACTTTTCTTCAAAAGATTTTAAAAGATGTTTTAAGGAATTTTGCCAAGACTATATTGACAATCAAAAGGAACTTGTAATGATCAAGTCTGAAATAAAAGCTATTAGTTTAGATCATTTATCCTCAGTTAACAATAATCTGAAATGTGAATTGTTTAAGAAAGAAGAAGAAATAAACTTCTTAGATAATGAAAATTTAGATCTAAGAGAAGAACTCTCAAAAGCAAAGGCTTTTGAAGACTCCCTCAATGGAAGGAGCCAAATGATCAAAGAGATCTCACAAAATCTCTCTAAGAGATTTGATCATCTTGATCAAGAATCACAATCACTAACAAACAAACTTGTTTGTGACAGACCAAGCACATCTGTTAGATCTAGGCTTGATAATTTTGAATCATGTGGAGAACATGATATAAATAACCCTAACAACATCACCACATTTAATAGGGTAAACACTAGTGATGAATCAGGAATCCTAGGTAAACTGCCCCTATAAAATTTAGCTCTCCCTGTGAAGAATGAATGTGTTACATGCAGAAGTTACAAAAATGAAATACAAGAGATGGATGAAACTTTTGAGGAGTATAAAAATGACTACCAAGCCCATATTGATTCTGTAATCTTCACTCTTAAAAATAGCACAAATGCCTACAATAAAGCTAGACATGATCTACGGATCGAGAATGATAAATTAAGGTCAGAAATCCACTTGCTTAAGAGAGTGGTAAACTTAAATTCACAAGCCATGGATGATATGAATCATACGTCGAATAGAACTCGACGCAATCTTTGGGATGCGTCGAATGCATCTCAACGGACTCCAGCATGTGTGTCGACATCATCTCGAAGCAGCTATGTGGGTGCGTCGAATCTATGTCGATGCAACCAATACCATACTTCAAATGATTATTGATGGGAATATGCAGGTACGTTGAATTTAACTCGACGCAACTCTAAAACTGTGTCGATTTCTTCTCGACGCATAATTTCTGCACAGAATCTCAAAACATCAAAACCTTCTGTTGCTTTTGTTCTTAGAAGTTCCTGCTGTTCTAAATTAGGACATATTGCCAAGTATTGTTGGCATAATAATGCAGCACTTCTTCACCAAAGGGGGAACAATGGAAGATCATCTCACTCTTTCATGTCTCCATATGATGCTAGAAGGTAGAGATCCCTGCATGAGAGGGTCTGTGTTAATGTTTAAATTTACATGTGCAGAGGGAAGGCTGTTCATCCACAAACCAGCAGTGGTATCTAGACAGTGGATGCTCCATGCATATGACTGGAGCAAGAGAGTTGTTGGAGAATTTCAAGGCCAAGGAAGGGCCCAAGGTAATCTTTGGGAACTCCCACTCTGGTCAAGCCAAAGGATATGGTTTGATCAGGATTGGAGAAATCTCCTTTGCTAAAGTAGCTTATGTTGAAGGACTTCAACATAATCTGATCAACATTAGTCAGTTGTGTGATGGTGAATACAAAGTTGTATTCACCAAGTTCTTGTGTCATATAGTTAGTTCTAAGACTGATCAAACAGTTTTGACTGGTCTCAGAAAAGGTAAGGTGTATGTGGTAGACTTTGAGTACACAAAGTCTGAGATCTGCTTGTTTAATTCTCAATTAGAAAGTAGTGAGCTGTGGCATAGGAGACTTAGTCATCTTAACTTTAAGACCATAGCTAAACTCTCCAAACTCAACCTAGTTAAGGGTTTACCAGCTAGTAAATTCAACAAAGACCACCCCTGTAGAGTTTGCCAACTAGGAAAGCAGATTAAAGCCTCATTCAAGCCAATTGGTAAGAATGATTCCCCTAGAATCCTATTTCTGTTGCACATGGACCTGTTTGGTCCTTTCTCTACTCAAAGCTTAGCAGGAAAATCTTACACCTTAGTTATAGTTGATGATTTCTCTAGATTCAGCTGGGTGTTCTCTCTGATGGCTATGTCAGATACTTTCAAGATCCTCTCAAGATTCATTAGACAGATTCAATCTGAACTCAATACACAGGTTGCTGTGATCAGAAGTGATCATGGAACTGAGTTTGAGAATCAGTTAATGTGTAGATTCTATGAAGATGAAGGTATCAGGCAAAGTTTTTCAGCTCCTAGAACCCCCCAACAAAATGGGGTGGCTGAGAGGAAAAATAGAACCATGATTGAATCAGGAAGAACATTGTTGGCCAAGTCTAACTTGCCAAAGTCCTTCTGGGCTGAAGCAGTCAATACTGCCAACTATATTCTGAATAGGAGTCTCATCCACAAGACTAAGTTGAAGACTGCCCATGAGCTGTTGAAGGGTAAGGAACCTATTGTCTTTTATTTTAGAATCTTTAGGTGTACTTGCTTTATCCTTAACAATGGGAAAAACCATCTTGCCAAATTTGACAAGAAGGCTGATGATGGAATATTCTTGGGATATTCCTCATCAAGCAAGGCCTATAGGTGCTTCAATAAAAACTCTCTCAAAATTGAGGAGTCCATGCATGTTGAAACCAGAAACTGGTCTCTTGTGGAGCTCGGGGCCCTCAACAGGTTGAGGGGCGACTAGTGCTTACTTGTCTCTTGGGGAGAGCAAGTCGGGGTTCCAGAACTCAACACAGAACCTTAAACTCAGCAGGGAGGTCCCACCGCACACCCGGAAGATCTTTTGATTGCTTCCCCTCCTAAGCCAAAGCTGAGGCCCGGGCACCTTGGAGAGCTCAGGGGAGTCTCGGCAAGGATAACCAGAGGAGAGAGAAGCTTCAAACCGGACTCCTCTCCAAAGGTGCCCTTTGGGTCTTATTTATAGTTTTTCTGAACTGGTCTGCGAACAGCGGAATTCCGCCTTGTAAACTTACTATATGCACCCCAATTTGGCCTGCCAATAGCCGAACTCCGCTGTTTGAAGGGGCTATATGCAGACCTCCAGGGGCAAGAGGGTAATTCTAGCTTCTAACCCTCCCTAAAAAGGGGGGGGGGGGGTCTGCGGGACTACTCGAGTTTCTGGGTCTCGCTCGCTTTAAGCGAGGACACCTGCCCTCTCTGCGACCTCGCGGGTCTCGCAGAACCTGTGGAACGCGCCACGCTTCCCGTCAAGGATCCGGGCGAGACCGATGTTGGTACTCTGGTCTCGCCTCCTTATAGCTGCTGAGAACATATAAGTGGCAATCTCGCCTATGCTTCTTGGAAGACTGGCTTTGCGAGTTCTAATGGGAGGAGCCGGGCGAACCCCGGGTTGTACACAATCCCCGCTCTTTGCGAGTTTAACCTGAGCTCGCAAAGAATCATCCAACCCTAGGGTGTTCGTCTGGCGACAGCTGTCTTGTCGGGAATCTTTCTGTGGGTCCCATCGCCTGGCTATAAATACCACCCGAGCTGGAGTGTCTTCATTGTTCTTCTCCTCCCCATCCTTCTCTTTACTGTAGCTGTCCTCCGATGCCTCTCTCCAAGGAAATGGAAGCTCTCCTGAAGGCCTCCAAGGCACAGGAGATGGCGATGATGACGAAGCCATCGGCGTGGATGAATCGCTCGTCTCCCTCTCCTATGCCGAAACTGAAAAAAGCAAAAGCCGCTCGCCGATTGGGAGAAGCTACTGTCGACATCGAGTCCTCGGGCAGCGAGAAATCCATCGAGAAGGTAGGGATTATTACTCTTCATGCGAGATCCTTTGACTGCTACTTCTAAACTTCGCCTCTGCAGGTCAGCGAGACTGTCAAGGACCTTGGCGGGCCCTCGAACGAACCGCCCACTACCCCTCGGGTAAATGCGAATACGACTGGCGAGAATCCTCCTGGTACATTATTTGGTCTCGCCTCTTTTATTGGAATTATATTATTCGATGGCGTCTCCTTTCTCATCTTATCTTTTACTTTTTGATTGCAGCCTCGCCCCCAGCGAGCCCGGGGGAACAGGGTCAGCGAACTCCTTCCCCCAGACGCCGGGATGTGATAATCCCGGCACCAACCTTTGGCCTTCTCGCCAATCAAGACTCAGGCGGCTCGCACCCGCCGAATGTTCCTCTTGCTGATGCAGCGAGATATCCCCTTGGAAAGGGAAAAACTCATCGGCCTTACTACGGCACTTCTTTCGATTCCCCACCTGGTTCTTCTCGCCGTCCCAGAGGTAGACCTTCTCGCCTTTCCGCTTTTTACTCTAACTTATCTTTCATAACCTCGCGTACAACCTTTCTTTGTTAGACGGCGAGATTCAGCTTACCGACTCCGAATTCGGGGACGACGAGGTGTCCCCTTTTCCCGAGCGGGTGGAAGATTTCCTGGGCGATGCGCGAGAACCCGAGGTGATGAGACGGCGGACTGCGGAACTATTCCAAAAGCAAAACCAGATGTTGCAGGATCTCAACATCCAGGCGAGAGTGGATAGGCTGGCTGCGGAGGAAAGACACGCGTCCCTGATGGACGAATGCGATAAACTCCGCGCGGCGATATCCCACAACCCTGGTGAATGCGAGGCCTCTCAGGAGACGCTCATAGCGAGGATCAGGGATCACGCCCAATTGATCGACCGCGACGCCCGCGCTGCTGCTGAATTCCACAATTCCCGGAGGCCGCCGAGGAGGGGGCCGCGAGGTGGTGGTAGGTGGCAGTGGCTGCCCTACTGACCCCGCGATTTTAGGTTCCCTCTTTCATGGACAATTCGCTTCTGTTTTTATTGCAACAATCTCGCTAGGCTATGGTCTTTATTGATTCTCGCTCGCCACGAGCATCGGACAACTTATTAACTATGTTATCGCTCGTGGCTTTTATAATGCCGCTTTTCCTTTACCTTGTTCCCGCATGCCTGTGATATTTTCGCTCGCAAATCATTTTATTCTAGCTAATCCTGCAGATTGATCTCGCTCGCCCATGATTGGCGAAATAATTTTGTTTGGTGTGTCCCAGTGATGTGACGTTTTGTCTGACAGCATCCCGGCGCTTGGGCTTCTTCCCGCCATTTTCATTTTTCTATAAATAGCCTCCCCATTAATATCATTTACCTACCGCTTTCCTCTTCTCCTAGTTGCAGAGCTCTCGTCAGCTTTGTTCTCGCCTCCTTCTACACTTGTTCTCGCAGGTACACGTGATGGTGAAGACCTCGAAAGAGCTTCCTGAGGCGGAAGGCCGGCTGAAGTGTGCTTGGGCTTACTGCGAGCACGACTTCTTCCACTGCAATATGAGCGAGGAAGAGTATCTCTCCTCCATCGCCGACTACATTCCTACTGGGTTCACCGCCCGCCGGCCCGAGAAGGGCTAGGTGATTAACACCCTTCGGCCCGATGAGATCGCCATCCCGATCTCGCACTTTGCCGTGGGCCTGCGACTTCCCCTCTGGCCCGAGGTTCGCCAGGTACACCTCCTTCCCTCCTTCATCATTCTTGCGAGATTGATCTCGCTCGCTTGAATTTTCTTTACGTGGCTTTTTAGGTGCTTCGGCACTATGGAGTTGTTCTCGGTCAGCTCACCCCTAACGCGATGGCGGTGATCACGGGGTTCGCCTGCTTCATGCGCGAGGAGCGAATCGAGTTCAGCCTTCCGGTTTTCCGGAAGCTTTTCTCGTTTCGCGCCTACTCCGAGGGCACGGTCTACTTTGTGGGGTCGGGCTGCATGGTCATCGAGACCGTCAACAAGGCCCACTTCTGGGCCCAGAAGTTCCTCCTGGTAAAGGGGAATTTCGGCAACATCCCGATCTCGCCCATCCAGTATAACGAGACCGTCTACCGTCCTCCACCTCTTGGCGGCCACGATGCCGACCTCTTCCAATTCTTCCAGAAGAAGAACTTCGAGGTGGTCCATCTCCGCCGCAACGTCGACAAACTTTCACCGGTTCTTCCCGGGGAAGGTAATGATCTCGTCCCCTTTTTTGCTTTAATTCTGATTTCCGCCATTCTTTCTAACACTAACTCTTAACAGGTGAGCGAGACATCCCCCTCCACCCACCTTATGCGAGCAACATTAAACCCTCCGCCGATCTTGCTCTCGCAACCATGGGAGCGGCGGCCTGCCGAGAAGGTACCCCCCCAACTGCTATCACCTCTAAGAAGAGGTCGGGGGCTTCAGGCAGCCAGCCTTCCCGCCAGCCTACTTCAAAGAGGTCCAAGACAGACGAGAGCCTGCGCGCCTCCGTAAAGGGAAAGCGTCCGGCCGAGCCCTCGGGTCCTGGGATCGGCGATTCCTCACTCCCCGAGGATCTGGAGGTCGAGCAAGCCGAGGCCATCGCTAGGACCTCGGCACTGCCAATTCCGTCGAATCATCTGCATTTCGGCCTTGGCATGCGAGCCCGAGATGAAACCGGCGAGCGCCTGGTGCGCTGGAATGAAGAGGTCAACCGGATCGACGTCACCTCCCTCCTTCCCACTTGGGTAGAGGAGGGCACGACGACTTCCCACGCCTTCAATTTCTCCTTCGTCATGTATGGCCGCGAGGACGCCGCGGCCTACAAGGACGCAACCGCATGGGGTCTCGCCTACGAGAGCTCGAGATCTCAATTGCGGGCAATGGAACTTGCCCATATGACGAGCAGGAAATGTCTGGAGCTGGAGCGCGAATGCGCGGGACTGGCCGAGTCCCTCAGGGTTTCCGAGGTGAAGGTCGACGAGCTAAAGGAAAAATTGGCCACCGCCGAGACCGGAGTGGTGAGTCGTTCGTTCTATAATGCTATCCCTGACTTCCTAACTTCTTCTCATACTAAGTCCGTCTACAGGATGCCGAGATGGCTAGGCTCTCGGACGCTCGGGTCCTGAGCTTGGAGGGCGAGGTCGCCGCGTTGAAGGCACTCAACTGTGAGCTTGCTCGGGCTGCCGTTCCCCCTTCTCCTCGCCGGTTAAAGGAAGAGAAGCGAGATCACGACGAAGCGCTCCGCGTAGAGTCCACGAATGCGTCACGCTTCATCTTCCAGGCCATGAAAGGTGCTGGGTTGCTGGTTGCCGAGGCCGAGAGCGTGACGGTCGAGGATATCGTCCCGGAGCTCTTCAGGCCGCTCCCGCCGGTGAAGGATGGCGACGACGACGGGGGGTTCTTTGGCGAGGCCTAGAAGGCGATCTTTATTTTTATTTTTTGATATATAAACTTTTTTGTGGTTGGCGAGTTCGCCGCCCATTGTAACTAAAACTTCTTCTTTGGAAAGGAATTTTTGCGCAATGCTTTCTTACTTCGCTACGCATTCTCTCTGTTTTTATTTTTACATCAGTTGATGCATGTGTCGGGGAATCCGTTTATTTTATAAGCGCCGAGGACTTTCCTTCTCGTCCAGCGAAAACCTCCTTAAGCTTCAGTCTATACGTCTTGGGGGATGAAAATCCCCGTTCTCGCTCTAGTCTCGTGCCGAGGACTTTCCTCCTTGCTAGGACGAGAAGTCGTCCTCACTTTTGAAATATTTTGGTCCAAACACATTTTCCTCGTTATTTATGCCGAGGATCCCCCCTCTCGCCTAGCGAGAAGTCGTCCCCTTATTTTCGGAATGTTTTAGAGACCCAACACTTTCTTTTGTTATTTCGCGCGAGGACCATCCTTCTCGCCCAGCGAGAGGTCGCCCTCTCCTTTTCCGAAATATTTTAGAGACCCAACACTTTCTTTTCATTATCTCGTGCCGAGGACCTTCTTTCTTAAGATCCAACATCTTCCATCCCATCGGCCTCTCCGCGAGATCAACCGGCCCTACCAGCTAATGAGAGCCTGGCAGCGGGATTGTCCGGGGCAATCCAGCACAAAGAGTCTATCACCTCGCCAGCCTCTCCGCGAGATCGACCGGCCCTACCATCTAATGAGAGCCTGGCAGCGTGATCGTCCGGGGCAATCCAGCACAAAGAGTCTATCACCTCGCCAGCCTCTCCGCGAGATCAACCGGCCCTACCAGCTAATGAGAGCCTGGCAGCGGGATCGTCCGGGGCAATCCAGCACAAAGAGTCTATCACCTCGCCAGCCTCTCCGCGAGATCAACCGGCCCTACCAGCTAATGAGAGCCTGGCAGCGGGATCGTCCGGGGCAATCCAGCACAAAGAGTCTATCACCTCGCCAGCCTCTCCGCGAGATCAACCGGCCCTACCAGCTAATGAGAGCCTGGCAGCGGGATCGTCCGGGGCAATCCAGCACAAAGAGTCTATCACCTCGCCCGCCTCTCCGCGAGATCAACCGGCCCTACCAGCTAATGAGAGCCTGACAACGGGATCGTCCGGGGCAATCCAGCACAAAGAGTCTATCACCTCGCCAGCCTCTCCGCGAGATCAACCGGCCCTACCAGCTAATGAGAGCCTGGCAGCGGGATCGTCCGGGGCAATCCAGCACAAAGAGTCTATCACCTCGCCAGCCTCTCCGCGAGATCAACCGGCCCTACCAGCTAATGAGAGCCTGGCAGCGGGATCGTCCGGGGCAATCCAGCACAAAGAGTCTATCACCTCGCCAGCCTCTCCGCGAGATCAACCGGCCCTACCAGCTAATGAGAGCCTGGCAGCGGGATCGTCCGGGGCAATCCAGCACAAAGAGTCTATCACCTCGCCAGCCTCTCCGCGAGATCAACCGGCCCTACCAGCTAATGAGAGCCTGGCAGCGGGATCGTCCGGGGCAATCCAGCACAAAGAGTCTATCACCTCGCCAGCCTCTCCGCGAGATCAACCGGCCCTACCAGCTAATGAGAGCCTGGCAGCGGGATCGTCCGGGGCAATCCAGCACAAAGAGTCTATCACCTCGCCAGCCTCTCCGCGAGATCAACCGGCCCTACCAGCTAATGAGAGCCTGGCAGCGGGATCGTCCGGGGCAATCCAGCACAAAGAGTCTGTCACCTCGCCAGCCTCTCCGTGAGATCAACCGGCCCTACCAGCTAATGAGAGCCTGGCAGCGGGATCGTCCGGGGCAATCCAGCACAAAGAGTCTATCACCTCGCCAGCCTCTCCGCGAGATCAACCGGCCCTACCAGCTAATGAGAGCCTGGCAGCGGGATCGTCCGGGGCAATCCAGCGTCATTACTTGTTGCTTGGAACTCATGATTAGTATAAAAACAACGCCCGTAAAAGCAATACATAGGAATCAATATATTCAAGAACTTCATGGATAGAAACGTTTCAAGTCATCCCCACTCCTGGCTCGGTCGAGAGGCTCCCCTTCCACATCCCGGAGGTGGTAACCTCCCGACTTCAGCACTTCACTCACAATATATGGGCCCTCCCAGTTAGGATTGAGCTTACCCACCGCGGCTCCCCTTCCGGCCGCATCAACCTTTTTTAGTACCAAGTCCCCTTTCTGAAAATGCTTTACTCGTATACGCTTGTCAAAGTATTTTGCCATCCGCCTTTTTACTTCCTCCTGCCTGATGGTGGCCAAGTCTCCGAGTTCCTCCACTAGGTCCAAGGACAACCGTTGGCCTTCCTCATTGTTTGCCATCCATTCTTCATCCCCTCCTCCTGCGGCGGCCACCCTAGGCGACTTGACTTCAAACTCCACCGGGATGACAGCCTCGGATCCGTGGGACAGTTTGAATGGGGTTTCTCCGGTGGCCGTGTTCGGGGTGGTCCTCAGAGCCCAGAGGACCGAGGGTAGTTGCTCCAACCAACTCCCTCTGAGGTTTTCGATCTTTTTCTTGAGGAGGTTCACTACGATTTTGTTCGCCGCCTCTACTTGCCCGTTACTCCTTGGGTGGTGGACCGACGCGAACCTGAGATCTATGCCAAGCTGAGTACAGAAACTGACGAACTCCTCGCTGGCGAATTGCGGCCCATTATCTGTGACAATGGCTAGAGGAAGCCCGTGCCTGCAAATTATCTCACCCCAAACAAAGTTCCTTACCACTTGAGAGGTTACCTTGGCTAGCGCCTTCGCTTCGATCCACTTGGAAAAGTAGTCGATCATCACTAGCAAAAATCTCCTTTGACCGCTTGCCTGGGGGAAAGGTCCCACCAGGTCTAATCCACAGACTGCAAATGGCCAAGGAGCCGTGATCGTTCTTAGCCTTTGAGCTGGGAGGAGTTGGAGAGGAGCGTAGAGTTGGCACTTAGAGCACCTCCTGGAGAATTCGGCCGCATCGTTGCTGAGGGTGGGCCAGAAATAACCTTGCCTCAGAACCCTTCCTTCCAGGGTTCTGCTTCCCGAGTGGCTGCCACATTCTCCCGAATGGATCTCCTCCAAGACCCTTGGGGCCTCCTCCTCCGAGACACAACGGGCCAG
The DNA here is from genome assembly GCA_033032865.1 of Dactylorhiza incarnata. Taxonomy (NCBI): domain Eukaryota; kingdom Viridiplantae; phylum Streptophyta; class Magnoliopsida; order Asparagales; family Orchidaceae; genus Dactylorhiza; species Dactylorhiza incarnata. The sequence goes on along the minus strand of JAWHQI010000175.1, from coordinate 4,147,494 downwards.
GAGCCCCGAGAGGGTCTTTCTATACAACACCCCTGCATGTAAGGAGTAGTAAGCCGATTTATACCTGAATCGTCGCTTGTCGACTTCTCCCTCGGGGAATCTCCCTGAGGCTAGGAAAGTAATGAAAGGGTCCATCCATGACGCCCGCTGATCCACCTCCATTACTTCTCCCTCCTCAATGGAGGGTCGGAAGAGTTCCGACATGGTCCCCCCAACCTGGGGACCAAACTTGGCCAGAAGATCGGCCCGGGCACTTTCTTCCCTTGGGACATGCTTGATAGAGAAAGTTCGGAACTGTCCCACCACCTCCTTGACCTTCTCCAAGTACCGCTGAAGAGTTGGTTCCTTGACTTCGAACTCTCCCTTGACTTGGCAAGCAACAACCATGGAGTCCGTCGAGACCTCCACATCTTGCACTCCCAGCTCCCGAGCCAAGCGGAGGCCTGCTATCACCGCCTCGTATTCTGCCTGGTTATTGGTGAGGGGGAAGTGGAAATGGATTGCTTGCTCTATCCTGGTCCCTTGGGGATTGACCAGGACTACCCCTCCCCCAAAAGAGTGTATTCCGGACGCTCCATCTACCAACATTTTCCAAGACACCGGATAGGGTAGTTCCGATTCTTCTACCTCAGTAACGTAGTCAGCCAGGAAATCCGCCACTGCCTGCGCTTTTATGGATACCCTCGGTACATAAGAGATGTTGAATTCGCTTAACTCCACCGACCACTTGGCCAACCTTCCCGAGTGTTCTACACCCTCCATGATATTGCGGAGGGGGTGGTCGGTCACTACCCTTATGGAATGTGCCTGAAAATAGGGTCGAAGTTTTCGGGCCGACACCACTAGAGCGAAGGCCAGCTTCTCCAAGATAGGATATCTAAGCTCGGCCTTCCTCAGCACTCTACTTACGTAATAGATCGGTAGTTGTTTCCTCCCTTCCTCTCGGACAAGCACAGAACTCACAGCTTCCAACCCTACCCCCAGGTATAAAGACAAGTCTTCCCCTGACCTCGGCCCTTGCAGTAGCGGAGCCTTGGTCAGTTGTTCTTTCAACGCTTGAAAAGCCTTTTCGCACTCGGAGGTCCATTCGAACTTTTGATTACCCCGTAACACCTTGAAGAAAGAGGAGCATCTCTCCCCTGCCTTGGAGAGAAATCTACTTAACCCAGCCAACTTTCCCGTCAAACGTTGGATCTCCTTAGCATTTCTTGGGGGTGCCAACTCGAGGATTGCCTTGACCTTATCCGGGTTGGGCTCCACCCCAGCCGGGGTGAGCATGTGACCCAAGAATTTTCCTCGACTGGCTCCGAAGACGCACTTCGACGGGTTGAGTCTCATCTTGAACTTCCGTAGGGTCTCGAAAGTTTCCTCGAGGTCGTGGAGGTGGGACTCGAGACCTCGGCTCTTGACCATGAGGTCATCGACATAGACCTCCAGGTTTCTCCCCTTTTGCTCACGGAAAACCCGGTCCATCATCCTTTGGTATGTAGCCCCCGCATTCTTGAGCCCGAAGGGCATCATCCTGTAACAGTAGCATCCATTCCTCGTGATGAAGGAGACGTCTTTGATGTCAGGGGGATGCATGCGAATCTGGTGGTAACCTGAAAAAGCATCTAAGAAAGACATCATATGAAAACCGACGGCTGAGTCAACCAGCGCGTCGATTCTAGGCAGAGGGTAGCAATCCTTCGGGCATGATTTATTAAGCAAAGAGAAATCGATACACATTCGCCATTTACCTCCTCCTTTCTTTACCATGACGACATTGGAGACCCAGCCTGGGTACTGGATCTCCTTTACAAAACCTGCTTTCAGAAGTTTTTCCACTTCCTCGCGGATGGGGCCTTCCAGCTTGTCTGCAGTGGGCCTCCTCCTTTGGCGGATGGGGCGGGTGCCGGGCTCGAGGTTGAGGCGGTGGCAAGCCACATCCGCATCTATCCCTGGCATCTCCGTGGCACTCCAGGCAAAGACGTCCACGTTCTTCTGGACGCAGGCGAGGATCTCCGCCCTCTCCTTAGGGTTGAGCTCTCCGCTGACCCGGACCTTCTCCATCATCCCCAGTCGGGTGACGACCTCCAGTTCGATGACCTCGTCTACGGCCTCCAGCCGCGACTGCTCCCCCCAAGGCCTCTCCTCCTCTCCTTCATTGGCGAGCTCCTGGGCTCCCCCTTCCTCCCCTTCCATCTCCGTCACCTCCTCCACCCTTCTCTCCTTAGCCTTCCCTCCCTTTTCTTCTCCTTCTTCCCTTCTCTCCGCCCAGGGTCCTACCTCGACCCCCTCCCGGGCATGAACTTCCTCCCCCTTTTCTCCCTCTTCTTCTTCATCTACCTCCATGTGCTCCCCTACCCCCCCTTCCGGGGTGATCTCTTCGTCTCCTTCTTTTCCTTCCTCCTCCTCGTCTCCCCTCTCTCCTCCTGCCTCGGCCACCTCCTCCATCCTCTTATCCCACTCCTCCGCTCCTTCCATCCAGGAGATGGTGTTGACAGCTGTCACGTAGCACTGTCTCGCCACCTTGGGATCTCCCCGGACCCGGACCTGGATTCCACCTGTGTTGAACTTTAGGCACTGGTGTAGGGTGGAAGGGACGCATCTAAATGCAATAATAAGAGGCCGACCAAAAATGGCGCTATAGCTGCTTGGGGCGTCCACAATCATGAAACGGCAGTTCCGCGATTGCCCCCCGAGAGTTACATGGAGTCCTACTCCTCCCTCCACCTCCTTTCTCTCTCCCAAAAAACCAAACAGGGGGCCATCTGAGGCCAACACCCTTCGGGCCTCTACCTTCATCTCGTCAAACGCTTTCTTAAAGATAACGTTGACCAAGCTGCCATTGTCTACCAGGATTCGTGAGACGGTAAAATTCTCGATGGCAGTTTGGATAACCAGCGCATCACAGAACGGGTCTTCATGACCGGGCATATCCTTCTGGGAGAAGGTGATCCTCTCCACCGGGGGCGGGGCTTGAGATGTCGAAGCTACGCTCCGACGGTACATAGCATGGAGGCTCGCCTTCCGGGTTGCCTCGATCCCCACCCCTCCGTGGATCACCCCGATTCCCCCCCTGGCTCCCACGTCAACCCGATCTTCGCATCTTTCTTCTTCATCTTCCGGGGTGAGGACCTCCTCGATCCTCACTGGGCGCTGCTGCGGTTGTGGTGTTGGTCCTCTTACTCCCCTCATTTCTAGGAACTCTGGGCAAGTGGCGGTCGCGTGACCTTCCTCCTGGTGGAAGTCACAATACGGCAGCGCGGCCACCCTCCCCTCTCCTCCCACTCCTCTGTTCCTCTTCCTGGGACCGACTCCCCCGGCTCCCGCTCCCCTTCCTCTTCCTGCTCTTCCTCTTCCGATCTCCATCTCTTGATGAGGCGGGGGAGGGGGCGGCCTCGGGCCTTGCCTCCACCCTAGCTGGTGAGGTCTCCCCTGTCCTCCCTGGAAGTTACCTCCCCCATGGTGGAACCCCCTTCCCGGGCCCTGCATCCCACCACCTTGCTGCCTCCACCCCAACTCCGGGGCCCTGACTTCCTCCCTTCTCCTTCCTTCGGGATGCCTACTCTCCGGCTCGCTCAGTCGTGCCAATCTCTTTGTGAACTCGGGGTTAGCTGCCTCCCCGTCTACTTCCTCCGCCGCTCGCTCCATTAGTTCTTCATAGGAAAGAGGGACCCTTCTCTTGAGATCCATCTTGAAGAAACCCTCTCGCAGTCCCACCGTAAAGGCCAGCTGGAGTGTGTGCCCAGGTATCTCTTGAATGAGGAGGACCTCTTCCCTGAACCGCTCCAGATACTGGGCTAGGGACTCTCCTTGTTTCTGCTTGATATTGAAGAGAGACTCCGGGTCTTTCTTCCTCTTCTTCAAGGTGGAGAAACGCAGCAGAAACCCCCTACGCAAATCCTCAAAAGCATAAATCGAACCCGAGGGCAACTGGTAGAACCAGTCCCTCGCCTTCTCTTTCAGGGTGGTGGCGAAGAGTCGGCACTTGAAGGCGTCCGACATGGGTCTGATCGAGACCATATCTTCGAACCATTGCAGGTGGGGAACGGGGTCGCTGTTCCCAACATACAAGGTCATGGCTGGCTCCCTGAACCCCTCGGGGAGTGGTGCCGAGAGTACCAACTCACAAAAGGGACTTCCCCCACTCACCCTCTGAACTGGCTCTACTCTTCCTGCAGAGCCTCCTGCCGAGGCTCCTCCTGCCGAGACCACTCTGGCCGGGGTCTCGCTCGCTCCCACTGGACTGGGGAAGAGCTCGCGACCCGCGGGATCTCGGCCTGCCTCCTGGACCGCTGCTTCCTTGCCTACTCGCTGGCCTGGGGCATTCTCGCAGCCCCCGGATGGGGGAGCCATCTGAGGGGCCGGGGTAGCGAAACCACCCAGCGCCGAGGCGATGGCGCTCTGAAAGGCCCCAATCATATCCCTCTTGAGCTCGGCCAGCATATCCATCGTCACTGGTGGCCCTGTGGGTGGCGAGCCTCCGAATCCTGCATCTCGCTCGTCCTCGCCCGCCATGCTTTCTCTTAAAGATTTTCCTGCACTAGTCACACTCCACGCTCACCGCACCAAGAATGTTGAAACCAGAAACTGGTCTCTTGTGGAGCTCGGGGCCCTCAACAGGTTGAGGGGCGACTAGCGCTTACTTGTCTCTTGGGGAGAGCAAGTCGGGGTTCCAGAACTCAACACAGAACCTTAAAATCAGCAGGGAGGTCCCACCGCACACCCGGAAGATCTTTTGATTGCTTCCCCTCCTAAGCCAAAGCTGAGGCCCGGGCACCTTGGAGAGCTCAGGGGAGTCTCGGCAAGGATAACCAGAGGAGAGAGAAGCTTCAAACCGGACTCCTCTCCAAAGGTGCCCTTTGGGTCTTATTTATAGTTTTTCTGAACTGGTCTGCGAACAGCGGAATTCCGCCTTTTAAACTTACTATATGCACCCCAATTTGGCCTGCCAATAGCCGAACTCCGCTGTTTGAAGGGGCTATATGCAGACCTCCAGGGGCAAGAGGGTAATTCTAGCTTCTAACCCTCCCTAAAAAGGGGGGGGGGGGGGGGGGGGGGGGTCTGCGGGACTACTCGAGTTTCTGGGTCTCGCTCGCTTTAAGCGAGGACACCTTCCCTCTCTGCGACCTCGCGGGTCTCGCAGAACCTGTGGAACGCGCCACGCTTCCCGTCAAGGATCCGGGCGAGACCGATGTTGGTACTCTGGTCTCGCCTCCTTATAGCTGCTGAGAACATATAAGTGGCAATCTCGCCTATGCTTCTTGGAAGACTGGCTTTGCGAGTTCTAATGGGAGGAGCCGGGCGAACCCCGGGTTGTACAATGCATGTAGTTTTTGATGAATCTAACATGGTTTACAAGGGGAAGGAAACTTCCACCAGTTCTATTCTACAGGAAGAAGACCAGCTTGCAGATCAGGTTGAAAGGATGAACTTAGTAGACCATTCTTCAGTAGGTCATGCAAAAGATCATCAGGAGCTTGACAATGACTCTGATGAGGAATCTGCAGCAGCTGAAGAGGAAGTAGCAGCACCTGGAGTGCCAGCCACAGATGATGCTCTAGTACAGGAGGCTGATACCCCAATTGTCTCTGAGCAAGTGACAGCCCAGGAGGAAGAGCAGATCCTAGATCACTCAGCAAGGACCAGGATGACTCAAAAAGACCATCCTTCATCTCAAGTGATAGAAAACTTGACTGCAGCAGTCAAAACAAGGAGTCAACTTACAAGTGAGACTATGCTGCAGTGCTTTCTATCACAATATAAACCCAAGAAGTTTGAAGAAGCAGACAGTGATCCTAATTGGATATCTGCTATGCAAGAGGAACTGACTCAGTTTGAGAGAAACAAGGTGTGGACATTGGTTGAAAGACCAAAGAACTACCCAGTTATTGGCACCAAGTGGGTATTCAAGAATAAAATGGACTCAACAGGAATCATTGTCAGAAATAAGGCTAGACTTGTAGCTCAATTGTACAAGCAAGAAGACGACATTGACTTCTACCAGGCATTTGCCCCTGTAGCAAGATTGGAGGCAATCAGAATGTTCCTGGCATATGCCGCCCACATGAAGATAAAGGTCTACCAAATGGATGTCAAGAGTGCCTTTCTCAATGGAAATTTACAAGAAGAGGTGTATGTGGAACAGCCACCAGGTTTTGTCAATCCAACCTTTCCCTCTTTTGTATATAGATTAGATAAAGCACTATATGGTCTCAAGCAAGCTCCAAGAGCTTGGTATGAGACCTTATCCACTTTTCTCCTGGAACACAAATTTGAAAGGGGGAAAGTGGATAAAACCCTTTTCACAAGAGGACACAAGAATCAGCTACTACTTATGCAGTCAAGGTTTGAGATGAGTAGCATGAGGGAACTATCCTATTTTCTTGGACTCCAAGTAAAACAAAATTCAGGTGGCATTTTCATATCCCAATCCAAATATACAAGAGAACTCATTAAAAGGTTTGGGACAGAGAATTCCTTTGTTATGAAAACCCCCATGGCGACTAATGCTGTCTTAGGTAGAGATGAACAAGGTAAGTCTTTTGATCAGAAGACTTACAGAGCAGCCATTGGCTCTCTCCTCTATTTAACAGCTGGCAGACCTGATATAATGTTTGCTACATGTATTTGTGCTAGATTTCAGGTTGACCCAAAGGAATCACACATGAGTTCTGTCAAAAGAATTCTTAGATATCTAAAAGGTACTCCTGAGCTTGGCTTATGGTATCCAGCTGAATCTGGGTTTGAATTGATTAGATATTCAGATGCAGACTATGCTGGATGCAGGCTGGATAGAAAAAGTACCTCAGGGACATGTCAATTTCTGGGTGCTAGACTGATCTCATGGTTTAGCAAGATGCAAACCACAGTCTCCACTTCTACAGCTGAGGCTGAGTATACTACTGCAGGAAGCTGCTGTTCACAAATCCCGTGGATGCAAAATCAGTTGTTAGACTACAATTTTTCACTTGCCAATTCCATAATATTTTGTGACAGATCTAGTGCTATATCAATAGCCTTCAATCCTGTTCTCCACAGTAGAACTAAGCACATAGAGATAAGGCACCACTTTCTCAGAGATAATGTGGAGAAGGGCAAGATTAACCTTCAATACACTTCTACTGACACTCAAAGGGCTGACATCTTCACTAAGCCCCTTGATGAAAGCAAGCACAAGTTTTTCATCAATGCTCTGGGAATGCTTGATGGAGCTTTGTAGGTTCCTTATATTATGTATGCACACCTCTTTTCTATAACAAACCATTGCAGGCAAAAACAATAGTAATTTTACAAAGAATCATGTCTACATAATCAAAGTTGCGTCGAATACAAATCGACGTTATGTCGAATTATACTCGACGCAAGCTTCGAGAGCACGTTGGAAAGGATCCTTCGAATATCATTCGATGTAACGTTGAATTCCTATCGACACTTACATTGATATCATCATTGATGACTTCTTCTCGAAGCCACGTCGAGATCAACTCGGCGCTCCGTCAACATTGATAGGTCGCCCGCACTTCCATCTCTTTGGCGCGCTGAATTCGGCTCTTCTTGACGTTGCTTTGAATACAACCCTAAGTTGCGGCGATTCGTCTACTCAAAGCAACTATTGTGCTAAATTCTTCTGGTGCTATTCGAGATCTCTTTCCCTGCTCTCTTCTCTCAATCCTCTCTTCGTCTCTTCTCTCTATTTTCATGCAGGTACTCTCCAATTTCAAATGGCATTCCCGTCAACTCAGCAGGATGTGGAAGAGGCAGTTAATCTTGCAATGGAAGCAGTTCTGTCCAAGTTTTGTTCCCTCAACCTTGATGTCTCAAAATATTGTTATCGGAAATTACGTGGTCAACATAAGAGGTTGCAATACCTCAATTCTGAAATAAAGGCCCTCGATGGTGCAGTAAGATCGGCAGCGGTGCCTGTTGGTGTCTTTACATCCTTCGTTCAGGATATAAAGCAGGGCGAGATGTCTACCAGCAGGTCAAAGATTCCACAGGACTCGGTTTACACAACTGCAATTCCTCTCTCCTTCATTTCTGAAGGAGAGCCTGCCGTAGTGTCCAATCTATAGCTCGCCAATGCATAGATTCAAGGGAGTCCTTACTTACAAAAGTTCTGCCTATGATACAGGGGGAGTCATCTAGACAGGAGGAGAGTCCTTCCTGCTCAGACGATCAGATCCATGTCATGCATCTTCATAGATATATTGCTAATAATGAGACATCCATTCCTGATCCTCTTCAATTCAGGGTGTCTTCTGGTGATTCTTTTACAACACCTCCCCCCTGCCAAAGCTACTGATCAAGAATATGATTCCACTGATTATGCTCCAGATCTTCCTGCAACAGACCAATTCCACCACCAGATCAACCTCCTTGTCCACCACCTGCTCTAAAATATACAACTACTCCTCTTCTTCCAAAACCTATCTTCAGAGGGAGACCTCCTTATCAAGCTAGAGGAAGAGGAAGAAGGGGCAGAGGAAGAATACCAATTTGGGACAATATACAAAGAAGCAAAGGAAACAATATAACAAGGATAAATCATATTATAAGACGCATGAAAAGGTTGAGATACCAGAGAATACAATGAAGACATATACTGATCTAGGGCTGGATGCAATACTAGAAGACATTGGTGAAAGAGAAAAATATGAGTATTAGGCAGCTCAAAAGGAGCTTCAGGAAAAGAAAAATAGATTTTTAGATATTTTGAAAAGAGGAAAGGAAGTAATTGAAAAGGAGGAACTGGCCAAAGCAATTCCTATCAAACCTAGTTGGTTTGATCAGTCAAAATATACTGCAAAGAATCCTCAGGCCAAGATGCTAGAAGGAGTTGGACAACTCCACAGAGGAGGCATTGGGTGCAACCCTAAGGAGGGAGTATGTTGGAGCATGCGTTTCGCACTCCTCCGGTTTGATAATAACAAAGTCCCGTTTGTATTTGATTCTATTTTTATTAATGGTGTGCAGATAACAGGTATGAGATGTTCACATTTCTGCTGGAGCTAAATTTGAATGTGGGAAATTTCACTGTCGGAAAATTCCGACAGCTGATGTCGCCCAGGCGACAACAGAGAAGTTACAACTACTTCCCTCCACGGCAGCACGACGAAAGGCAGTTTTGAGCTGTCGGAAATCCGACAGCGATGTCGCCCAGGCGACAGCTCGGAGGTTACAACAACTGCCCACGACACCACCCACGACCGGCAGTTTTGCGCTGTCGGAAATCCGACATCGATGTCGCCCAGGCGACAGCTCGATGGTTACAGCAACTGCCCGCACGACGCCTCTCCAGCGGCAGTTTAACGCTGTCGGAAAATTCCGACAGTCAATGTCGCCCAGGCGACAACGATTTTCTATAAATTGACACCTTGTGTTCGTGCATTCCAAGCTTTGAGAATTCCAATTCCCTTCCTGAGTGCATACGAACTAGAGAGCTCCAGAACCTCTTCAACTCCCATTTGTGCAAAGAAGGATTGAAGATTGAAGACGAGATCGGGCGCGCTTCTACATCAACGATCGTCTCGAGGCTTCAACAATCCATTCAGAGATCTGAATTTCTAGAGAGTTGTCCTTTTCATATTGTATTTTCATTTACACACATTTCATTTTATATTGGTAGAGAAATCGTCGTCTTGCGTGCGGCGTCTAAGTCCTTGTGCGGCTTAGGGGAAAATCGCTTCCTTGTGCGGAGCGTCCAAGTCCTTGTGTGGCTTGGTGGGAAATCGTGGCCTTGTGTGCTACGTCTAGATCTTGGGAAGATCTAGAGGATAGGCTTGGGCTTGGTCTTGGGAGAGACAAGTGATAGCCTTCCGATCCTTGGGAGAAGGATTGGTAAACCAAAAATTATTGTATTTTTTATTATCATAATTGTGCCTTGATCTTAAGCATTGTTAAGATCATTTTTATTGTATGTAAATTTCATGATAAATAAAATTATGCTCTTTTCACTAATTGCAAATTTGTTTGCTTAAATCTTTATCTTAGAAATTTATGTTTGGTTTATTACAAAAATTGCATTGGTTTAAAATTATTTATAAGTAACTTTTTATTAAAGTAAATTTGTCTAAAAATTATTAAGTAAAAATTATATTTTTAAACGCACCCTTATTCACCCCCCCTCTAAGGGCGTTACACGATCCAACAGAGTATAATTCTCTCAGAAAAGGAAGAGAAGGGAAGAGTCACCTAAAAAGGAGAAGGAGATGAAGAAGATTATGTTCACAAAGGCATCAACCTCTAAGCAAGAAAAGACAACAGTCAGTGAAACCCAAGCACTGCTTGTTGAACCATAATTAGAGGAAAATCCAACATCAGCTGATCTGAATCTGGAACTCATAAATCTGATGGTAGCTAAGGTGATTGGAATGGGTTGTACACTCAAGGATGTTCACCCCAGTACAGAAGAAGACCTGGAGAAGTTTTTCAAAGGGCATGCAAGGATACAGAAGAATCCAGAGAAAGCCACTCAAGCAAACTTCAAGTATGTGGAGAAGAAGTATAGAAGTGTGTATGAAGATCTATTCTTATTTCTCAAAGACAGGAAGTGACTCACACTCTGGGTAATCTATGATGAATTTGCTGACTATTATTAATCTATCATCTGTGCTGATATCAGATTATCTAGCTTGTTCATTTTCTTATGTCTCTACTGCATTATATGTATTGTTGATTATAAGACATTGTATAAAATCACTTAGAACAAAATGTAAAATTTGTTAAGATAAATAGGGGAGATTGTTGGGAAAAAACCTTGATTTAACTTAACAAATTAATTAAAAGTGATTTTATTCACTAGGATTTAATTTACCCATTGTATAGTGAGGGTAATTTGGTCTCTAGATGTCTTAGGATGTCACACTCAACCAAGAGTGTCAACGCTAGACCAAGGGAAGCAAAAATGGCAGAAGTTAGTAATTGCGTCGAATGGAATTCAACGCAACATCGAGTTAATGTCGACGCTACTCCGACTAGAAGTCCAAGTGCTTCAACCCTACTATCGAAGGAACACTAGTCGACGTTATGTCGAATAGATATCGACGCAGAGACCAGAGACTTGTCGAAGGAACTTGAGAAGTTGACGCAGCTTCTACTTCAAACTCGACGCAGAAGGGAATACATGTCAAAGCCATCTAAAGTCGACGCAACATCAACTTCATCTCGACGCAGTTAATGGAAGTCATAGTGGATTCTATTCAACTCGACGGGAGCGTTGATAAGGAATCGACGCAACGTCGACTAGCTGAGTACAGTCAGAGCACAGAAGAAATCAAAGCAGCTCTTAGATGAACTCGTAGCAGCGTCGATAAGAGAGGAAGTTGATTCGACGCTACATCGAATACAGTTTGTGAAAGTTCAATCTTTACTGCTGTCTTTCTGATGCTTCTATCATGGCCCACATCTTTCAGACCATTCTCCAACGGCCTAATAATTGACTGAAGAAGAATGAAACATTAAAGAAGGAGGAAAAGGCTTTCTTGGAAGTATACACCTTCTGGTTGACGGGTCGAGAAGTAATTAAGGAAGGAAAGAGAATATCTATCAAACATACCTTTTCAGGTCTTACCTAAGAAGGAAACAAATTCAAAATAGAGACAGAGTATATAAGGATAGAGAAGGAAGAGAAGAAGACAACATTAATCACTATCAGCCATCTCCTTGATTTTTTAGGGCTTCCTCTTCTTCTCCCTCCCTCTCAGAAACTCTAACAAAGAAAACAAAAAGGAATGGAAGGCTCTGCTGTTCTTTATCAAATAGAACAGAGGATCTGAAAGCTGCTCATCATCACAATCTCATAGTAGCCAGATCATAGTCTGATGAAGAAAGGATCTGACAATACAAAGCTTCTGCAAATCATCACTATCAAAAGCAGGGGATAATCAAGAGCAGATCCTTTGGAACAACTCATAGACTGATCTTCATACAGCCATCATAAGAATTCCGAGAACAGAATTCCTTCAACCTTCTCCCTCCTTCTTTCTATTTCTGTAAAAGAGTTTTATTAATCCCTCTTCAAAGGATTCAGTGGTTCAAGATCTTCTTACCAAAAGATCTGGTGGTTCATGATCTCCTTATCAAAAGATTATTGGTTCTAAGAGTCTCCTGATCAAAAGATTCAGGCACAGGTGGTGCATTCCTACCTGGTGGTAGAACAGAGGACTACCCACATTTTGGGGAACCTCTATAAAATTCATTGTGTCTGTGATGTGAATTTCTGTGCTGTCCCACTCTCATATTCTGTAATTTATTTCCTGCAATCTTTATTTTGCATGGTTTGTTAAGCATAATTCTTTAGAACAGTTTATTATTAAACACAGTTAGGATAAATAATTTTAAATCTCTATTCAGCCCCCTCCCCCCCCCCCCCCCCCCTCTAGAGGATTCTCAGAGGCACACTATGCACTTTCACACTATGATTCTCTTGGTATACTCAATTTTTCAAACTAAAGACCTGGGAAACCTTCGATACTTTCTTGGTCTCAAAGTAGCTCGGCGTCCTGATGGTCATATTCTGTCTCAATGAAAATACTGTCTTGATTTGCTTTGAAATGCTGGCGACTCTGGATGCAAGCCTGCTGACACTCCTATGGATGTCAATCACAAGCTCTGTGTTCATGCCTCAGACCCTAATCCGCTGCTTCCAAATCCGGAGTACTATCGATGCCTTGTGGGGAAACTGATATATCTCACTGTTACAAGGCCAGATATATCTTTTTTTGTTGGCATTGTCAGTCAATTTATGCATGCTCCACGTATCTCTCATCTTCAGGCAGTTGAGCGCATCCTTCGATACTTGAAGATAGCTCCTGGACAAGGACTTGTATACACGCCATCTTCATCTCTCTTATCTCTTACTACATACTCTGATGTTGATTATGCTGGCTCACTAGATGATAGACGTTCCATAAGTGGATATTGTACATACTTTGGTGGACACCTTATCACCTGGCGTAGCAAGAAGTAGTCAGTGGTTGCTCGCTCCTCTGCCGAAGCTGAGTATCGGTCAATGGCCTTTTTTGTGTCTGAGCTCTCCTGGTTAGAAAATCTTCTCATTGACCTTGATGTAAAACATCCCTCACCAGCCACTCTCTATTGTGACAGTCAAGCTGCTATACATATTGCCAAAAAATCCTATTTTTCATGTACGCACCAAACACATCGAAGTCGACTGCCACTTCATTCAGGAGAAGGTACAATTGAGGAAACTGGATTTAAAATATGTTCCTACTGCCGGGCAAGCAGCTGACATTCTCACGAAGTCTCTACCGCATCCACTATATTATTAGTTCTTGTCCAAGCTTGGTGCCTACGATCTGTATGCTCCAGCTTGCGGGGGAGTGTTAAAGAAATCATGTAAAAATGCCCCAAAATAAAGGCACAGCTAGCCCCACTGTCTTTGTAGTTCTGTAATCCCACATCTTATAATGAGATTTCCTCTCCCCTCTCTTTTCTTATATAAATGTACAAATGCTTGTTGTAAAAATATATTGGAGAAATAAAAGTTTGGAAATATTTATTTTTTCTCTCATATTTGTCCACACATATTGACCATTTTTAAAACTTTGTAGATATTTCTCCATTTGTGTAGGATGATATCCGCCTTAGACTTATCTTCGATAGTATTGCTTAGTTCGAAATTCAAACATACATCAACTAAAGGTATGAAGAGGTAAAATGCAGTTGCAATTATACGTTCGGTTATATAAATTACAATTTTTTACACTTAGACCTCTATTTTTTATTCTACGTTGGATATTTTGCGCTGCACCTGTTTTTATATGATTATGGTGTTATAAATTTTAATTATAAACATTCATTTCATAAATGTTTATTGGAGCCTTGTATGGTGTTTGGTGTTTGGCTCCTCATTATAGATGAAAAGCTCCAAAACCAAATTGGAGGGAACCCAAATAATTTGGAGGGAAACCTTTCATAAATGAAAGGATGAACTCATTAGTCCCACCATGCTCATTTGTTTTCTAGCTAGAGGGTATATATATGTTTTCACTCATTCTTATTTGTTCAAAAGAACATAAGGAGAAACTGTGAACCACACGCGCGCGCGCGCGCATGCACCGCACCGGACCGGACCAGACCCGGATTTGAATTTGGGGAATAATTGAATTGAATTGTACTTTTTGTACAAAATAGTTTTAGAGTTTTATTCAGAGTAACGTCGAATAGAAGTCGACTTGCGTCGAGTGAAACTCGAAGTCGCGTCGACTGCCAGAGCTGCGTCGACCAGATCTCGAACCTGCGTCGACTGGCATTCAAAGCTGCGTCGATAGGGTAGTCTCCAGTCGAAGCTGCGTCGAATTGACTTCGACGCACCCGCTTCGCGTTGTGTTGCTTTGAGTGGAATTCAAAGCTGCGTCGATTGGGATTCGACGCTGCGTCGAATTGCTTTCACGCGTTCTGCCGTTTTACGCGCTTTCTTAACCGCTCTTTTACGCGTGTTTCTCGTCATTATTTACGTTGGAAATATTCAACGTTTATCTTCCCGATTATGATCCTTCCAATTATAATCATCAATACTTATTATGGTTTTAATATTGCCATTTTCAAGATCCTCCTTTTCTGGAGATTTTTTGTCTTTATATATTGTAGTTCTTCTCAGAAAGAATTATCGCTCTCATATGCTCTTCTGCTCTCTCTATTTTAACGATCTTCTACGTGATTCCTCTTCTTTACATTTGCTTCATCAAGTGGTTGTTCGGGTGCTCTGTGCTTCTTCGGTGTCCACGCACATCGGAGTTTCAGGATCGAGCTGGGTGTTGTACCTTGGAGGAGTGAGCATCGGTTGAAAGCCCTGCCGGAGGGTGGTGCAACTTCTTTAGGGCAGTGACCACACGCCTTACCCAGGCTCGATTCTGAACTATAAATTACCCTATTTTATTTCTCATCCTCTTCATGCAATTTTATTAATATTGCTATTTATATATATATATATATATATATATATATATATATATATATATAGATCTGCTGTTTCTGTTAAAGTTTTTAAAAAACGAAAATATATCACTTTGTATATTAATATAGGAATATAGAAGAAAATATTCCAACAATCTAAAGAAGTTGTAGTTCCACATCAACAGAATAAATAAAATCAAATAATCAAAATGATTATCTCTGTTTTATTGTTTACATTCACTGTTATTTACTATATGTTTTATAAATTCCAGAAATCTGTACTGGCATCTAGATCTGAAGATTCTGCCGGGATCAAACCCGAGAAATTTAATGGAAACAGTTTTCGTCGTTGGCAAGCACAGGTCGAATATTGGTTAAATACCCTAGGTCTTTTGTCTGCCATCTTCGATGCCCCTCGTACAGAAACTGAAATCCCTAGCGCTGCAAATGCAGTTGCTTCGACTCTACCATCGTCCTCATCTTCAACTGCAAACACCACTAGAACCTACGTAAGACGTCTTCCCTATAGAGATCCGGTAGATGTTGAATATCATTGTCGTAACCGAATCCTAAGTGCTTTGTCCGATAGCCTTTACGATTTCTTCCTTCAATATCGTACGGTTAAGGAATTGTGGTATGCACTTGAAGCGCGCTATAACCTTGATAATGCGGGTATAGAACGCTACAATGTTTCCAACCTCCACAAATTCAAGATTGATGCTTCCAAGCTCATCAATCCTCAACTCCATCAACTAGATGAGATGTTGTCCAAGATCCGAGCCGATGGCTCAATTCTTTCCGAAAATTATTTAGTGGCATGTCTCATTGATGCACTTCCTGATTCATGGTCTAGCTTTAGCACTAGACTAAGGCATGATCAATCAAACCTTACTTACGTTCAAATCCAAAATGCTATCCGCATAGAGGAGGAACATAAGTCTAAGAGTTCTAAAACTCCCAAAGACCATGCTCCTAAAGTTAATCTAACCGAATCTCATGGCAATCCTTCCTCCAACCATCACTTCAAAGGCAAAGGCAAGATCCATAAGAAGACTTTCCGTCCAGGTTCCCGCCATCAGAAACCAAATCATCCCAAGCCTGGTCCTTCAAACCAAAACCCAGGTAAAGAGAAATGGTGCTTCATCTGCGGCCGCACAAACCATCTGTCTACCAACTGCTTCTACAAAAAGACAGAACCCGTGATTGGCAAGTCTCGTGGAGACAAGCCTCAGGCCAAGATGATCCAAGCACCAGATCAACCTATCTTCAGGTTAGATTATTCTCCAAGTCTTCTTCTCACTTGTTCATCAGATTGGTGGCTTGATTCCGGAGCAAATGTTCATACCTATTTTGATCGTTCTTGCTTTGCCACCTTTCAGGACATCAGTGGAGGAAGCGTGATCTTAGGAGATGCTTCTTCGGCACAAATACTTGGACGCGGGCGAGTGGATCTTAGGTTGACATCCGGGAAAACACTAGCCTTGCAAGATGTGCTTTATGTGCCGAGAGTTAGGAAGAATCTTGTGAGCGGATCCTTGCTAGTGAAGAAGGGTTATAAAATTGTCTTAGAGTCAAATAAAGTTGTAGTAACATTTAAGGATGTTTTTATTGGTAAAGGATATATATGTGATGGTTTATTTAAATTAAATGTTACTGATTTAGAAATAAATCAGATTTCATCTTCTTCTGTTTCATGCTCAAATTCAGATTTTTGGCATGCTAGATTAGGACATGTAAATTCAGATTCTATGAAAAGAATGATGTATTTAAATTTAATTACGAAATTTAATACTGCGCCAAGTTCTAGATGTGAAATATGTGTACAATCTAAATTTTCTAGAAAACCTTTTAAAACAGTGGAAAGAACTTCAAAACTTTTAGAGTTAATTCACTCGGATGTGTGTGACTCAAACCGCCAACCTACTAGAGGTGGAAATAAATATTTTGTAACTTTTATTGATGATTTCACTAAATTTTGTTACATATATTTATTAAAAACTAAAGATGAAGTCTTCTCATATTTTAAGATTTTCAAAGCGGAAGTAGAAAATCAATTAGGATCATCGATCAAAATTCTCAGATCTGACCGAGGTGGAGAATACACTTCGAATGAACTAACCCAGTTTTGCCAAGAACATGGGATTATTCATCAAGTGACTGCTCCATATTCTCCCCAATCGAATGGTGTAGCTGAACGCAAAAATTGGACCTTGATGAACATGGTCAATGCCATGTTAGCCGAGTCTGGTGCCCCAGAAAATCTTTGGGGTGAAGCGTTGCTCACCTCCTCTTTCATCTTGAATAGAATTCCCTCAAAACATAATGATAAAACTCCTTTTGAATTATTTAAATTAAGGAAACCTAACCTCCAAATTCTTCGAGTGTGGGGGTGTTTGGCTAAGGTAGCAATTCCTGAACCTAAAAGAAAGAAAATAGGACCTAAAACATTAGACTCCATCTTTATAGGCTATGCTTCCGATAGTAGTGCTAACAGGTTTCTTATCACCAACTCTCTAATTAGTGAAATATCAAACAATACTATAATAGAAGCCAGAGATGCCGTTTATTTTGTAGATAAATTCCCATATAAAATAGACAACTCATCTCAACCATCTTCTAGCTCTATTCAACCTTCCTCTTCTATGGATCCATTTGAAATTGATGAACCTAGAAGAAGCAAAAGGGTTAGAACCGAAAGAACATTTGGAGAGGACTACTTCACTTACCTAGTTGAAGGAGATCCAAATTCATATGAGGAAGCTATGACGTCATCTGACTCTCCTTTTTGGAAAGAAGCCATAAATGCCGAAATTAATTCTATTCTAGAAAACAAAACCTGGATTCTAACAGATCTTCCTACCGGTACCAAAGCCATAGGTTGTAGATGGATCTTTAGGAAGAAATTAAATCCTGACGGTTCCATAGAAAAATATAAGGCTCGTCTTATTGCTAAAGGCTATGCGCAAAAACAAGGGATAGATTATTTGGATACCTATGCTCCCGTAGCTAGGATTACATCCCTTCGCATTCTAGTAGCCTTAGCTTCGGTCCATAAATTAATTATTCATCAAATGGACGTAAAATCCGCTTTCTTGCATGGAGACTTAGATGAAGAAGTCTACATGTCTCAACACGAAGGTTTTGTAGTTAAAGGACAAGAAACCAAAGTATGTAAGTTAATTAAATCTCTGTATGGTCTCAAACAAGCACCAAAAAAATGGCACCAAAAATTTGACTCCGTAGTATTATCATTTGGATTTATATCTAATGAATATGATAAATGCATTTATGCAAAACAAGAAGAAAATGAATATGTGATTTTATGTCTTTATGTAGATGACATTTTAATCTTTGGAAGCTCAATTAAAATTGTTAATAACAGTAAAAACAATTTATCATCTAAATTTGATATGAAAGATTTAGGAGAAGCTAATGTCATTTTGGGAATGAAATTAGCAAAATCAGATTCCAATGTTTCATTATCTCTTTCTCACTCGATTGAGAAAATGTTACATAAATTCAATCTATTTGATTCCACACCTGCCTCCTTAGGACGCTAACATTAAGTTATGTAAGAATTTAGGTGAACCTATCGACCAACATAGGTATGCACAAATGATAGGGTCACTGCTTTATATTGCTAATCGCACTAGACCCGATATTTTATATGTTGTAGGCAGGCTTAGTAGATATACTAGTAATCCAAGTGATGATCACTGGATAGCCTTAACTAGAATATTTAAATACCTTCGCGGAACTTTAGACTATAACTTAGTGTATACGGGTTATCCGGAAGTTTTAGAAGGATATTCAGATGCCAATTGGGTAACTGATTCCTTAGACGTTAAGTCTACTACCGGATATGTTTTCCTCCTTGGAGGAGCCGCTATTTCATAGGCATCTACAAAACAAACTGTGATTTCAAGAAGTACCATGGAATCCGAACTGATAGCTTTAGACACTACGTGTGCCGAAGCCGAATGGCTTAAGAATTTACTTTCAGAAATTCCTTTACTTGCAAAACCTATACCTGCTATTTCTTTGTATTGTGATAATAAATCTGTGATTGATTTAACTGCTTCAAATAACACTAATGCAAAAATGAATAAGTTCATGAGAATCAGGTACAAGTCCGTGAAGCAAAGAAGAAAAGAAGTGATATCACTAAATTACGTAAAGTCAGAATTGAATCTGGCTGATAATCTTACCAAGGGATTATCCCGAAGGGAGATATTGTTGTCATCGAGGAGAATGGGGCTTAAGCCCACATAATTTGCTGCCAACGGTGGATACCCAACCCATGTGATTGGAGATCCCATGAAGTGGGTTCAATGTGGTAGAAACGAAGCCGTTGATGTAGCGTAGTTGGGAGCACAAATTTAAAAGGTTAAGAAAACCTTCTCCCCATTCCTATGATGTTGTGCTCTATGTAACAAGATAGGATGAACGTAAAGTTCTTAATGGTTGCCAAAAGCATATACCTTTGCGAGATATGGTTACGAATATCTCTTGAGGCACCACCTATGTGGGGGTTGTTGTGAGGCCGCAACTTTGGGATCCGGGCTGAACCCAAAATAACTCTCATGAAAAATCAAGGAATGCGCATGGCCATTAACGCGCCCACTGCCATAACCCAAGAACAACCAATCTTTTGTGTGCTTATCTAACTTACCGGTCCAAAGTTTATAATTCAAAGCCTCTGGCATATTATACTCTTCGGTAGAGGAAATAAGTACTAAGTATAGGTTCAAGGTAACCATTCCACCTTTACCCATTACAATAGATACAACTTGATGAAGCAAATTTGCATTTGATTTTATTTAGTATTAGTAATATCATATTTATGAAGTTCACTTTTTGGTTTTTCGCTTTTATGGGGGATTGTTAGAAATTTTAATTATAAACATTCATTTCATAAATGTTTATTGGAGCCTTGTATGGTGTTTGGTGTTTGGCTCCTCATTATAGATGGAAAGCTCCAAAACCAAATTGGAGGGAACCCAAATAATTTGGAGGGAAACCTTCCATAAATGAAAGGTCGGCTTCTTTTGTTTTGAATCAAAGTGATATGAGATATGAAAGGATGAACTCATTAGTCCCACCATGCTCATTTGTTTTCTAGCTAGAGGGTATATATATGTTTTCACTCATTCTTATTTGTTCAAAAGAACATAAGGAGAAACTATGAACCACACGCGCGCGCGCACGCACTGCACCGGACCGGACCGGATCCGGATCCGGATCCGAATTTGGGGAATAATTGAATTGTATTTTTTGTACAAAATAGTTTTAGAGTTTTATTCAGAGTAACGTCGAATAGAAGTCGACTTGCGTCGAGTCAAACTCGAAGTCGCGTCGACTGCCAGAGCTGCGTCGACCAGATCTCGAACCTTTGTCGACTGGCATTCAAAGCTGCGTTGATAGGGTAGTCTCCAGTCGAAGCTGCGTCGAATTGATTTCGACGCACCCGCTTCGCGTCGTGTTGCTTTGAGTGGAATTCAAAGCTACGTTGATTGGGATTCGACGTTGCGTCGAATTGCTTTCACGCGTTCTGCTGTTTTACACGCTTTCTTAACCGCTCTTTTACGCGTGTTTCTCGCCATTATTTACGTTGGAAATATTCAACGTTTATCTTCCCGATTATGATCCTTCCAATTATAATCATTAATACTTATTACGGTTTTAATATTGCCGTTTTCAAGATCCTCCTTTTCCGGAGATTTTCTGTCTTTATATATTGTAGTTCTTCTCAGAAAGAATTATCGCTCTCATATGCTCTTCTGCTCTCTCTGTTTTAACGATCTTCTACGTGATTCCTCTTCTTTACATTTGCTTCATCAAGTGGTTGTTCGGGTGCTCTGTGCTTCTTCAGTGTCCGCGCACATCGGAGTTTCGGGATCTAGCCGAGTGTTGTACCTTGGAGGAGTGAGCATCGGTTGAAAGCCCTGCCGGAGGGTGGTGCAACTTCTTTAGGGCAGTGACCACACGCCTTACCCAGGCTCGATTCTGAACTATAAATTACCCTATTTTATTTCTCATCCTCTTCATGCAATTTTATTAATATTGCTATTCATATATATATATATATATAGATCTGCTGTTTCCGTTAAAGTTTTTAAAAAACGAAAATATATCACTTTGTATATTAATATAGGAATATAGAAGAAAATATTCCAACATATGGTTTCTATTAATTGAATGCATTGTTTCTCTAAATATTCAATTGATCACTATTTAAATTTGATTCAAATTTTAGTCAGTTCACCAAGCTATATTCTGAATTTACTTCTATAAAGTTAATCCTGTCATCATAGCATATGCTTTGATGATTAAGTGTGCACAGATATGCAATACAATTGATTATAGAACTATGACCTGATTATAGCACACTGCTTACCTTATTTTTTTCCTTCTAATGTTTCTTTACGGACCCTGCTCTATCATTCTTGTATTTTAGCAATGACCCTGATCTTTAATCTCTAATCCATAAAATACATGATTTATGCATTACGGACCCTACTCGAGTTGGATGTATATTACGATGTCATCGCTAACAAATTCATTTGTGAAAGTTGTTTCATCAATATGTTTTAACTTAAAATTTCAGCATGAGCATCTTCTCTAGAATACGAGAATCTTCGCACGGGCTACCGCCCATGCTCGATGCTCTTCGCTTCGACAGTACCCCAACAGCGACGATACCCAAGCAGTGATGGTACCTCCGCCCAAACTCGCCCGCTCTCGGATGCTCGGTCAACTGACACAGGAATCCCATGTGCGCAGCACAAGTGCGCAACAGTACCCCCGCCTCAACAGTGTCCGGTCACGACGACGCTACCACAGCTCGCAAACCTCCGTGCACGATAGTACCCGGGTTGTAATTGTAATTTGATTACAATAATCGCGCACGGGGGTTTGCGAGCTGTCGGAGCGTCGTCTCGCCGGGACACTGCCGAGGCGGGGGTACTGTTGCGCGGGGCACATGAGATTCTTATGCACTGTCTGTTGACCGAGCATCTGAGAGCGGGCGAGTTTGGGCGGAGGTATCGTCGATATTGGGTACTGTCGAAACGAAGAGCATCGAGCACGGGTGGTAGCCCGTGCGAAGATGCTCGTATATATATAATAATGATATTCCGTTCCTTTTACAGGAATCAAGGTGTGGAGGAGTCGAAGGAGAGAGGGAGGGGAGAGAGAGAGGCGCACTGGCGGATGATGGGACGACAATTATATATATATTACTCATTAATTCTCCATTTTAACCTCTATCACTCATTCTAATTTTAACCTGTATAACTGGGCATTACTCATTCTCCATTTTAACCTGTACTGGACTGGACTTTCTCGATCATTGTAATAGTACTTACTGATTTCTTCTCTTTTGTTTTTCTTCTCTTCTTCATTACTCATTCTAAAATCTCCTGCTATGTGCGCACCTGTACTGGACTGCTATTTCTGATTTCAATATTATTGGTTTCTTGAATTAACTGGGACTTAAACTTCATAATTGTCTATTGAATATTCTGAATTTATATTACATTGGTTATTTCAGATTTCAATGATTATTGCATTCAGAATTTCTCCATCTTTTCAAGAACAGAAGAAGACAAAAAATGGCATGATTTCCTGTTTATAGCTTCTGGATCACATTGTACATGCGAACAACACTCATGTTATATGTGGTCCATTTTATACTAAACCGTGGGTTCCTTCCAAGGTTTTCATGGAACGCATTTAGCTTCTGGATCACACGTATCTCCTGTTTTGTTGCTGCATGCATAAGCTGGAAAAGCCCATTTAGGCCAGGTATCAACTTTGTTTGTTATTTCTTATGACACAATTGTTCATAATCATAGTATTTCTTTCTTTTTCAGTTTTTTGGCGAGGTGTGTTGGTTTGAGCAGTGTTGAGGTCAATGGTTTTTATGTGTTTTATATGTATTTGTATTTTGTATTAATTAAATAGAGGAGAGAGAGTGCGCATTTAATGCGGAGTGACAAGGTAGGTGAATTTTCTTTGCCTATAAATAGGCCTTGTATTTGTGTTTGAAGTAGTGTGAATAAAGAAATTTGGAGAGCCACTCTTTTCGGCAGATTTAAGAGAGAGAGAGAGAGAGAGAGAGAGAGAGTGTAGAGAGAGAGAAAAGATAGGAAATTTATTCCCGCAGGAATAAATAAAGGCTCTCGGCAGTTTTAGTTCTCGCCAATTTTTCTCCCGCCTACTACTTCCCGCAGAGCATCTCGCAGGCACCTCTCGCCTGGAGGAGGAGCAGCCCGGAATAACAAGCTAGTACGTCTGGGCTTGTTTCAAGTGAACGTGGAGGAGCAGCCCGCCACCTCCTGCAGGAGGTTTTCGCTGGAAGGAGTTCTCGCCGCCGCCTGTGACTCGCCGGTGCCTCTCGCGAGGTTGAGCTCGCCGGAGTGGTTGAGTGGAGACTCGCGGTGTGCGGAGGGGAGTGCTCGCCTGTGTTGGAGGTAGTAGCGAGTGGTGTTGTGTCTCGCCGAGAAGTAGGAGGAACTCGCCGGTGGATCTCGCCTTGTGTGCTCGCAGGAGAGTTGGAGCTCGCTGAGTCGAGGGAGCTCGCAGGAGTGTTGCAGCTTGCCGGAGTGTAGCTCGGCGAGTGTGCCTCTCTCGCCGGTGGTGAAGATCGCAAGTGGCGGTTTCATCGTTGAGTGGGACTGTTCGCCGGGAGAAGTAGGTGACCTACGGGGTGTGTGTTCGCGCGTGTTGGTGTGATCGTCGTGGGGTCTCGCTTCCAACAAGTGGTATCAGAGCTAGGTTGCAAACCTTTGCCGGTGACTCGGAAGGTTTGAGGAGTAGAAGTGATGGAGACGAGCGGAGCTATGCCGGGGCAAGTCCCCAAGCTGACGAAGACCAACTATGGGAACTGGAGCATCCAGATGAAAGTGCTACTTGCCTCCAAGGAGTTGTGGGATGTAGTGGAGAATGGGTATAAGGAGCGCACTGCTGCGGTAGAGGCGACGTTGACTAATGCCCAGAAGACGGCATTGAGAGAAGCAAGGAAGGCGGACAAGAAGGCTTTGTTCTTGTTATACCAAGGGGTTGACGAGGCAATCTTCGAGAAGATCTCAGATGCAAGAACCTCTAAGGAGGCATGGGAGGTGTTGCAGCGCTCCATGCAAGGGGTTGAGAAGGCAAAGAAGGTGAAGCTACAGTCCCTCCGTGCTGAGTATGAAGTAACGAAGATGCAGAGCACCGAGAAGGTCGGTGACTATGTGACTCGTCTGCGGACGCTCACAAACGAGATGAAGAGAAATGGGGAGACGATCGAAGATGTGAGCTTCATGGAGAAGTTGCTGAGATCTATGGCCAAGAAGTTCCGCCATATAGTGGTGGCGATCGAAGAATCGAAGGACCTCAGCGTGATGGCCGTTGACGAGCTTGTAGGCTCTTTGCAAGCTCATGAGTACAGGATGCTGCAGGATGACGAGGAAGCGAGTGGCTTGGGAAAAGCACTCCAGACCCAGTTGAACTTTGGGGAAAGTTCAGGAAGAGGAGGCGGCCAGCGTGGTCGAGGTCATCAAGGCAGTGGTAGAGGAAGAAGAGGAGGTAGAAATCAAAATTTCCAAAAGGAGGCGGAGCGACCTCAAGGAGGTTGGCAAGATGGAAGAGGAAGAGGAAGAGGCCGTGGAAGAGGCCGAGGAGATATGTCCCAGATACAATGTTACAATTGTAACAAGTATGGGCATATGAGCTACGACTGCTGGAGTCCGAGGAAGAGAGAAGAAGCTAACCATTATGCGGAGGCTAGGAACAATGGGGACAATGCTGGAGGAGGAAACCCGATGATGTTCCTAACCTACCGAGGTGTGGAAGAAGGAAGAAGTGAAGTGTGGTACCTGGACACAGGGGCGAGCAACCACATGTGTGGAGATAGAGAGATGTTCACAAACCTTGAACCCATTGGGGGTGAGGTTAGCTTCGGGGATGCATCAAAGATCTCCTTGGAAGGAAAGGGTTTGGTAGAGACGAAGCTGAACGGGGAGAGAGTACACCTGAACGATGTGTACTATGTGCCAGGGTTGAAGACCAACATCTTGAGCATTGGGCAGTTAGTGGAGAGAGGCTACTGCGTCCAGATGAAGGATGGGTCTCTGGCAATGAAGAATGGTCAAGGGAAGGAAGTAGTGAAGGTGGAGATGACGGTGAACCGTCTCTTCATGCTGAAGATGGATGCTCGAGAGACAGCTTGTCTCGCGAGAACGAAGGAAGAGGAAGAAGCATGGCTATGGCACCATAGGATGGGCCATTTGGGTTTCACGGGGTTGAAGCTGCTATCTAACTCAAGGATGGTGACAGATCTGCCAATGATCTCACCACCTCAGAAGGTGTGTGAAGCTTGCACGAAGGGGAAGCAGAAGAGGCAGAGTTTTGAAGGAGGGAAGTCCTGGAGAGCAAGGAGGCAGCTTGAACTGGTTCACTCGGACATTGCGGGTCCGTTTGAGACCACCTCAGTGGGCGGAAGCAGATACTATATCACCTTCACGGATGACTTCAGTCGGAAGTGTTGGGTGTATTTTTTGAAGGAGAAGGCTGAGGCACTTGACAAGTTCAAGGAGTTCAAGACGATGGCAGAGAAGGAGAATGGTCAGCCACTGAAGGTGCTGAGGACAGATCGGGGTGGGGAGTACACCTCGAGGCTGTTTGATGCTTTCTGCAAGGAGAATGGGATCTCACACCAGCTAACGGCGACGTACTCACCGCAGCAGAACGGAGTAGCAGAGAGGAAGAACCTCACCATTATGAACATGGCGAGGAGCATGGTGAAGGAGAAGGGGCTACCGAAGAGTTTCTGGGCGGAAGGAGTGCAATGTGCGGTGTATCTACTGAACAGATGCCCCATAAAGAGCGTGAAGTTCATGACGCCGTTTGAAGCATGGAGTGGCTGGAAGCCAAGCGTGAAGCACCTAAGGCTCTTCGGGTGTGTAGCTCATGCTCACATCCCGGAACAGAGAAGGAAGAAGCTCGACGATAGGAGCGAGAAGTGTATCTTTGTTGGCTACGCTCTGGAGAGCAAGGCTTACAAGCTTTACAACCCGGTGACAGAGAAGGTCATCGTCTCGAGAGACGTGGTGTTTGAAGAAGGCAGCAGCTGGAGCTGGGATGAGAAGACGAGGAGCATGAAGGGCATGTTCTTCGAGGATGAAGATGAAGGTGGTCATGAAGCAGGAGCTGAGGATGGTGGGACTGAGCCACCATCACCACCTAGCGGACATTCAGGGGGAGCTTGCACTCCCAACTATAGTGGAGGAAGTTCTAGTGGAGCAAGCACTAGTGGAAGCAAGGATGATCGTCCTCAACCTAGGATGAGAAGCATGGAGGAGATCTATGAGGAGACAGCGCCGACACTTAACAATTTTTCTTTATATTGTTTGTTGGCAGATTGCGAGCCGCACTCCTACGACGAAGCTGCCCAGGAGAAAATTTGGAGGACGGCGATGGATGTTGAGATAGCCTCCATAAAGAAGAATGACACCTGGAGGCTGGTCGATCCACCCGCAGGCCACAAACCCCTCGGGGTGAAGTGGGTCTACAAGGTGAAGAGGAACAAGGAAGGAGCTGTGGAAAAGCACAAGGCGAGACTCGTCGTGAAGGGCTACAGGCAAGTCCAAGGAGTGGACTACGACGAGGTCTATGCCCCAGTGGCGAGGATTGACACCATCAGGTTGATCATCGCACTGGCAGCTCACCATGGGTGGAAGGTCTCGCAGATGGACGTGGTGTCGGCCTACCTCAATGGCTACTTGGAGGAAGATGTGTACATCGAGCAGCCTCCTGGATATGAAGTGAGGGGGCAAGAGAGGAAGGTGTGCAAGTTGAACAAGGCGCTATATGGCTTGAAGCAAGGGGCTCGTGCATGGAATGGAAGGATATATGCATACCTTCATAAGCACGGCTACAGGAAGTGTCCCTACGAGTATGCTTTGTATCTGAAGGTGGAAGAGAATGGTGACATCATGATCGTATGCTTGTACGTAGATGATATGATATTCACCGGGAACAATCCGGCCATGTTCGAAGAGTTCAAGAAGATGATGAAGAAAGAGTTCAAGATGACGGACTTGGGAGAGTTGACCTATTTCTTGGGTGTCGAGGTGAAACAGGATGAAGGCGGCATCTTCATCTCGCAGAAGAAGTACGCGGAGGAGATCTTGAAGAAGTTCAGGATGGAGAATAGCAAGGCTATCTCCACTCCCGCTGATCCCGGAACAAAGTTGAGGAAGGACTCGAAGGAGGAAGGAGTTGACCCAACCATGTTCAAGAGCCTGGTTGGGAGTCTAAGGTATCTGACCTTCACCCGACCAGATATTATGTACGCTGTTGGAGTAGTAAGCAGGTACATGGAGGAGCCAAAGCAGGATCACTTCACAGCTGCGAAGAGGATCCTGAGGTATGTGAACGGGACGAGAGGTCATGGTCTGATGTACTCCACTGGAGAGGAGTTGAAGTTAGTCGGCTACTCGGATAGCGACTACGGAGGGGACGTGAACGATCGGAAGAGCACTTCCGGGTATGCGTTCATTATGGGAACCGCGGCGTTCTCATGGAGTTCGAAGAAGCAGGCTACGATAGCCTTATCTTCGTGTGAGGCGGAGTACATCGCAGCTGCAGCATGTACTTGCCAAGCCATCTGGCTAAGGAAGTTATTGGAGGAGCTACATCATGTGCAGGACTGGCCAACGACAGTGTTAGTGGATAACATGTCGGCCATCCAGCTCGCGAAGAACCCAGTGCTGCATGGGAGGAGCAAGCATATCGAGACTCGATACCATTTTCTTCGGGAGCAAGTGGAGCAGAAGACCGTGGAGGTCGTGTATTGCCCTACCGGAGAGCAGGTCGCGGATATTTTCACTAAGGCTTTGAAGGTGGAGACGTTCGCGAAGCTCAAAGGCAAGCTCGGCATGTGCTGCCAAGCTTGAGGGGGAGTTTGTTGGTTTGAGCAGTGTTGACCAGGTCAACGGTTTTTATGTGTTTTATATGTATTTGTATTTTGTATTAATTAAATAGAGGAGAGAGAGTGCGCATTTAATGCGGAGTGACAAGGTAGGTGAATTTTCTTTGCCTATAAATAGGCCTTGTATTTGTGTTTGAAGTAGTGTGAATAAAGAAATTTGGAGAGCCACTCTTTTCGGCGGATTTAAGAGAGAGAGAGAGAGAGTGTGTGTGTAGAGAGAGAGAAAAGATAGGAAATTTATTCCCGCAGGAATAAATAAAGGCTCTCGGTAGTTTTAGTTCTCGCCAATTTTTCTCCCGCCTACTACTTCCCGCAGAGCATCTCGCAGGCACCTCTCGCCTGGAGGAGGAGCAACCCGGAATAACAAGCTAGTACGTCTGGGCTTGTTTCGAGTGAACGTGGAGGAGCAGCCCGCCACCTCCTGCAGGAGGTTCTCGCTGGAAGGAGTTCTCGCCGCCGCCTGTGACTCGCCGGTGCCTCTCGCGAGGTTGAGCTCGCCGGAGTGGTTGAGTGGAGACTCGCGGTGTGCGGAGAGGAGTGCTCGCCTGTGTTGGAGGTAGTAGCGAGTGGTGTTGTGTCTCGCCGAGAAGTAGGAGGAACTCGCCGGTGGATCTCGCCTTGTGTGCTCGCAGGAGAGTTGGAGCTCGCTGAGTCGAGGGAGCTCGCAGGAGTGTTGCAGCTCGCCAGAGTGTAGCTCGGCGAGTGTGCCTCTCTCGCCGGTGGTGAAGATCGCAAGTGGCGGTTTCATCGTTGAGTGGGAGTGTTCGCCGGGAGAAGTAGGTGACCTACGGGGTGTGTGTTCGCGCGTGTTGGTGTGATCGTCGTGGGGTCTCGCTTCCAACAAGGTGCCCTATCGCTGCTTTGGAGGAGATTGTAAATGTTTTGATTTTGTGGTGTGTTACAATGGAGGTGACTTCGGAAGAGATGAAAAAGATTTTTTGTGTAGTTTTTTTTTCATTGAGGGAGCTTCTTGACAGTGGTTGTGGAGGAGCTTCATGATTTTTTTATAAATACATATATTTGGTGAATGAGGATTGCACTTATACCTATTATAATGTGATTTCAGAATTTCTATTTTTTTAGCACATCTGAATAACTGGGCTAATTCTTTGGCTTACTTGACATTTGAGTCAAACTTATGATTGGAATGATTTACGTGCTATTTACTTTATGACGAACTTTCATGGGTTAATTTCATGTCAGAGGGCAACCTGCGTCGGTCCCTACATTCCAACTTGGATCATTTACTAACACCATGTCATTAAGAATTCATGTTTGTGACATCTTCATTCCAGTGTACGACATAACATAAATGTGGAGACTCATGACAAATCTGAATAACTGGACTAATTCTTTGAAGGTATTCATGTCATTCTTACTTAGAGGCGGCTATGAATCTCTCTTTTACGCTTTCGAACTACGATGAAATGGACTGTTATATGTGGCTAATTTGACGCTGTGATGGAGTTTTTATGATTTCTAATTTTGTAATCTCACCAACAAGCATAAAAACTACGCTTGCGAACTACGATGAAATAACCCCGCTAGCATAAGAGCTTCATTCATGTCGGAGGGCTCCCACCGAATGTCGCTGCCCACGACAAATGTCGCCCCCAGGACGAATGTTGCCCCAAGACGAATGTTGCCCCAGGACGAATGTCGCCCTCAAGAAGAATGACGCCCCCACGACGAATGACGCCCCCACGACGAATGTCGCCCCCACGACGAATGTCGCCCCACGACGAATGTCGCCCCCTCGACGAATGTCGCCCCCACGACGAATGTCGCCCCCTCGACGAATGTCGCTCCACGACGAATGTCGCTCCCACGACGAATATCGCCTTGGATAGGGGCGGTGCCCATGTTGCGTGTATATATTATATATAAATATATAGTATATTAGCAATTCAATATATATTAAATATATAATATGTTAAATATATAATATATAAATATATAATATATTAAATATGTAATATATATATATAATACAATAACGTTTATATTAATATTACATTAAACATTAATGATATATATATAATTAATGTTTAACATACATATATATATATACACACACACACGAGCATCTTCGCATGGGCTACTGCCGGAGCTTGATAATCTCCGCTTAGATAGTACCCCAGCAACGACGGCACTTCTGCCCAAACTCGCCCGCTCTAGGACATATCTCAGCAACTTTGATGTTTTCACTCGATTTACATGTTAACATGCAATCATCACACTTGAGGGAATTTTAAGGCGGTTTGATGAAGTTTGAATTCAACATGAGTGCTTAACCAAAACCCTACCAATTAGTATTTAGTAAATTATAATATATTTTTAATTTCAAGCAACCAAATAAATTCTTTTATTCAATCAAATTAAAAGAATTTAATAAATTAACACATTTATTTTCTGAATGATATAAAGTTTACAGATAGATGCTTCCATGGGGGCATCAGAATACTTCCATCAAAACATCATTTAAGTGATTTGCTGACAAAAATCTTAACACTTCATGAAAGATGCAAAGGCATTTCCCAGGCAAACGTACGTAGGGTTACTGAAGGCATATCTTGTTGTTTGCTGGAATGTAATCAGCTAGTTTTAGAGAAGGAATATATACCACTGTTTTTGCGGAGTCTAAAGGCATGCACTCTGATGGACTAATTGCATAACACGTGTCATGCTCAATCAACTTTTTATGATAAAAAAATCAATTATACAAGAAATCTAAATAAATTCTGCATGTGTTGATCATATTAGTACATACACATCATCTTAATTGAATGTAATAGCCTCACAAGGCAATATTAGTCCTGATGTGATATTATATTCTCAACGTATCACATAATGACCCAATTCATAATATGTGGAACATTATCTGTTTTAGTTCAATCAAGTTCACTGAGTTGAATCATACTATTTTATCATTTTTCTGAGGTAGCTTATGAGTACTTTTTATGAGATCACCATTTCATAATTACTCAAACCCAAAGCGCACTTATATAGAAACTAGTTTCTCTCATAACTTCACCACTTGTTAAGAAAAAGACTCATCTAATTTTTGGAAGTCCAAATTATTACTTAAGAACATTAATTTTTATCTAATTTTAATGTTAGATTCAATTCATTTATGCACTAATTTTATCTATAAGCTCTTACCATGAACTAATTTGCTAATTTGCTTATAGATAAAATTAGTGCATAAATTTGAACTAGTTTGGTTCACCTCAGCTCTTACCATGTTTAGTCATTGATGGGCATTTGGGCCTACACTATACTATCATATTAAAACCTAAGTATCAAACCTAATACCAATTGTTGCATGTGGAGGTACTCTGGATCTTTGTTAAGGATACAATAATTCTTCAGTTAACTCATTGAGGGACAATACGGATATCATGTTACAATTATTTTTCATATACATACGAAGGTGAATTGGAGATGCGGACGGGTAATACAAAGAGGAATATTATGCATGGATAATTATAGGATTTGCTGTCAATGAGGAGTTTATAGAGTTTCTTAGAAGTCGAAACAAAAACATTTCATGACTATATTAGATGATGCTAATTAATTAGTATCTTTTATCACATAGAATTAGGAATCATATTCTTCCATAATGGCTGGTTGAGCAAAAAAGAAATTTGTCAGGTGAATATAAGACTTATTTAATTTTATTTCATTGTAAGCAGAGAAATATAAATATGTTTGATACTTGCAAAAAGTTAAATGGCAGCTGCATGCATGGACAAAAAAAACTAGCTAACTGCAGGAATTTGTGAATGAAAACTCAGTACTTTTCTCACGTGAAGGACGATAGATTGCAACATTCCACAAATGAAAGCAAATTAGTAAGGGTCTGTTAGTTTGGAAGACATTTGCTTTCAGGAATTAACTTTCAATCTAATGTCAATATATGTAGAAATTGACATTAAGTTCAATTCAAATTTTGTTGTTCGACGCATGATGATTTTCTATCAAATGAATTAACATTAATCGTTTTTGTTTGTTTGGATCGAAGACATTTACTTTGAAGAATTGAAAAAAAATCATAAGAACACAAATAAAAATAAAATAATGTACCAATGCGACTGAAAAGGGAAGACTTGGGGGAAACACGCACATGGGCGGAAAACGTGTGCCCGGTTAGAAAACACAAACAAAGACGAAAAATGTGAGCTCGGGTGAAAACGCGTGCCAGGGAAAATGCGGCCCTGGCGAAAACATGCGCAAGGGGAAAATGTGCGGCCCGAGCAAAAGCGCGTGTGCTGGGGGAAAACGCGCTCCAAGGTGTACACGCGGTCTGCGTGAAAAACGTGTGCTCAGGAGAAAAATCCCCGCCCGAGCGGAAGCACGCCCGGTGGTGAAAAACGCACGCACGGGCCAAAAAAGGGCGACCGAGAGAAAAAATGCGCCTGGGCGGAAACGCGCGCCAGAGCCAAAAAAAGGCGTATGGGCGAAAAATGTACGCCGGGTTGAAAAACGAGTGTCCGGGTAAAAAATGCGCACACGGGGGAAAAATGCGCACGGGGAAAAATGCGATCCCGAGCGGAAAAATGCGCACTCGGACAAAAATGCGCTCCCGGGTGAAAAATTGCGGGCCCGGGAAAAAAATGCGCGAACGGGTGAAGAATGTGCGCACGGGTAAAAAATGCCCCTCTGGGCGAAAAATGTTCGCCGGTGAGAATAATGCCGGTCCAGTTGAAAAATGTACGCCTAGGTGAAAAATGCGCGCCCGAGCGAAAAATATTTGTCCATGTGAAAAATGTGCTGCCGAGCGTGAAATGCGTGTCCAGGAGTGTAAATGTGCGCTTGCCCGATAAGTGGGCGTCCGGGCGAAAAATGTGTGTTCGCGTGCAAAGTGCTCCACCTTGCGGAGAATGCTCGGCTAAGCTGAAAAATGTGCGCCCGGGTGAAAAATACGCGTCAGGGCAAAAAATGCGTGCCCGGGCGGAAAATGCATGCCCGAAGGAAAACACATGCGCGGGGGGAAAACACGAGTCCGGGGAAAATGTGCACTCGGGGGAATACATGCACTCAGGCGAAAAACGTGCACCTTGGCTAAAAATGCGCGGTTGGGCGAAAAAACCCGCGCAAGGGTAAAAAACGTGAATCTAGACGAAAAACGTGTCTAGGCGGAAAAACATGCACCCGGGAAAAAATCTGGATCAAAACCGACGGTGCGATCTAGACATTAGGTTGAGGGATTTTTAAGTTTATTTGAATATCGATGACTTTGGACTCAAAAACCAATTTCGCGCTAAAACCGTTGATTTAAAAAACAGAATTGATTTTCAGATTCTTAGAGCAATTATTGAATATCAATGTCGTCTATGTTGGCACCAAAAATGTACCATGTTCACACTTGCTTGGGCTGAATAATGAAGGGGAAAACTGTTGGGTGGTCGGTTACTTTGAGCCACGAGTGAAGGAGTAAGAGAGGGAGAAAAGAGACGGTTGTGAGCAGGAAAGAGTTCGTCGGGGTCGATGGGAGCTGAATTCACTGAGGTCGTCGAGGGAGATCACCCGGCATGTGGGAGATCGCACAGGCAAGGAAGGAGCTCGCACATGCAAGGGGGAGAGGTCGTCGCGGTCTCCAAACTTGAGACCGCTCAAGTCACAGGTTGGGGGCTGGAAACTCCCCGAAGTTCATTTCCTGGTACCCCTGCCCCTCTATTTATAGACGCGGGGGACTGCCCAAACGGGCAGGACCAGGAATAACGGGCTGCCCGAGAAACATGCTGAAAGTGCACAATGTGCCTCTGAGTATTATCTAGAGAGGGGGTTAATAGAGTTTAAAATATTTTCTACCCTAATTATGCACACACAATAAAAATACTAAGTATTATGCACTCATCATCCAAAGACAGAATAAAGTAAAGACAGAATGCTGAAAAGAAATAAACACAGAAAATTGAAAGATGGGACAACATAGAAAATCAACACACAGATAACACAAGGATTTTAATAGAGGTTCCCCAAAATATGGGTAGTGTAACGATCCAGGCCCGCCAACACGGGACCCAGCTGGATCGCCAGCACCCTTCCAGCCCAGGCCCACCAACACGGGACCCAGCTGGCACCGGAAGGGTTCAGGCTAACCAGATTGTCTGCAGACCATGCACCCCAACCCCTCTCTGTCCCACCCCAGGGCACAGTGGGTTGTTGGAGACCGCAGTCCCCCTTTGATGAGAATTGAGCCAGTTAAGCAGCAGCACGTGGACTTCCCAGGAGGTCACCCATCCCAGAATTTCTCCAGCCCGAGCACGCTTAACTATGGAGTACTTTCACTTCTCATCACCAATTGAGCTGCAACTAGAGAGAAAACTTGTATTTCTGTCTTATGGTTCAAAAAGGGAGATCAAGAAGAAGCCCTATTCGACAGATGATAATAACGATCAATACTCTCTTTTTTCTCTTCCTCCTGTTGAATACTTATTCTCTATCAATTAGAGTTTGAATCTCTTTCCTCTTCTAGACTGTCTTTAAAAGGAATGTCCATTGGACAATAAATGTCTCCCTCTATTTCGGTTCCTGACCCGTCCATCTGATTTGAATAACTTCCAAGAAAGTATTTTGCTGTGTCCTGAAATACTTCATTCCATTCTTGGCAATAAACGAGTCGTTGGAGAACTGTCTTCAGCTTTGTGGACCTTCTGAAAAGGTATTAGAAAGGATAGCAGAAAGACTTCTATTTCTGACTGTATTCGACGCTGTGTCGACTTCATCATTCGTCATATCGACGCACCTCTGAGTTCTTATCGATGTAGCTTCGAATTCTTTCCTAGCTCTGGCTGAATTCAGATGTCGACGTTGCATCGAGTCCTTATCGATGTATCCGTCGAGTTGAATACTTGGCCTTGAACTTTATCTTCTGCATTGAATATAAGTCGAAGTTGCGTCGACTTCTAAGATGGCTTCGTCAGGCTCTTCCTTCTGCGTCGAGTTCCTTTCGACGTTGCGTCGATCGACTACTGATATAGCTTTGACAAGCTCTGTCTTCTGCGTAGAGATCATTTCAACGTTGCGTCTACTTCAACTGATGCATCGAATCCAAGTCGATGTTACGTCGACTTTTAGTCGATGCAAAGTTACTCTGGATAGTTTTCTTCAAGATTCAGCTTGCCTTTCTCATTACTTTGACTTAGCTGACTTCCTAAGACTTCTATGACTAAATTACCCTAACTATACAACATGAGTATTATCCTAGAGAGTAAAATCACCTATAATTAATTTGTTAAGTTAAATCAAAAGGAGTTTTTTCTAACAATCTCCCTCTATTTATCTTAACAAATTTTACAGATTATTTATGTCGATTTTACAGAATAAAGAAATAACACAAAATGTACATCATTTCTAAATAAGGAGAAGGAGAAAAATATGAGCATGCAAATGAACACTTGTGTCTTTGAGATAGAATTTATAGACTTTGCCTTTTACCAATTTAGCATCAGCATTCAGCCTTTGTTTTGCACTTTACAATTAATCACCAGCATTCAGCCTTTGTTTCTTTCTTTATTCCTTTATCAATTGTTTGTGATATTACCCTGAGAAATAACTTCCTATTTCTTTGTTCTTTTATCAGCGTTCTGTTAAATCATGCTGAAGAAAATACTTGCTTCTCTCTTTCTGAATATCTAACACATATTGCTCTTCTTGCAATTTTAGGTGAGCTCATCTTCATCATCTTCAAGTTCAGTGACTTGATTAGGAGTTTGATTAACATCTTTCTCCCCCTGAATATGTGCACCCTTATCAGCATGTTCAATCTCAATCCCCCCCTAAATATGTCCACCCTGACCTATTCAACATGTTCAATTTCAATCTCCCCCTTGTTTATCAACCTGATCCACCTGATCCTCCTTCTGTTTCTTGATGAGTCCCAATTATATACACATTTTTGGACTCATCTGGGCCGATTATCTAGTCTTTGCACTACACTTTAGGCATGTTTTCATCCATATTTGATATTCCATGCTATTTGCACTTTTAGGCCCGTTTCGGTGTATTTTCTTGTTTATCTTACTCATGCTTTATGGTACAATTTAATTTCTATATTTGAGAATGTGTGGAATGCCCATTTGCGTGGCCCGATGATCTTTCATGTTGATACGGGGGTTGTGCGAGTATTCTGGGGCGCAAAAAATTGCACAGGAACACTGCGCACGATCACTGACTTTCTTCGCGCACGATCACTGATCGTACGCCGCCGATCGTGCGCGTTCATTTGCAGCCCAAAGTTGCCTTCGGATTTTGGTCGTGCGATTGCTACGCACGGTCGTGCACTTGATCGTGCGATTTATTATTTTCTGTAGTTTTGTCTTGTAGGTTTTCGGCTACAGCGCGCACGACCACTAACAGCCCAGTGCGCACGACCACTGGTCGTGCGCCACTGGTCGTGCGCACTGTTTATTCCAGCGCCTATTTATAGCCCTGCTCGCGAATTATATTAGGGCGGGACGATCCATTTTCAGAGATCGTTTTTCCCGCTCCCACAGCTCCAGTTCCGCGCCCTTTTCGCCGTCCATCGCCGCCCACCATCAGGAGGTGCTCCGGGCTTGTTCTTCACGCCAATCTCGAGCTAGAGTATCCTCTAGGCCTCCTCCTTCATCCTAGAGCTTCAAGGGAGATCTAGCCGCCATTACCATCAAGCAAGGGGAAGTTTGCAACCTTTACCGGATCGTGAGACGAAGAAGACGGGTTCATTGGAGAGTTGTGACAGCTCTCTCTACCCGGGACGTAGTTGCGGACCGAGCTTGGACGTGGATTGACAACCCGGCGATTCCAACCGTGAATCTACAACGAGCCTTCGGATTCGGTCGATTTCTTGCCTTGTTCTTCTCTTATTGATGTGTATATGTTGTAGATCTCTAAATATTATGATGAAGTGGCACATAAACTTATTTGTATTTCTATATTTCATGTCTATGTGAAATGCTTTTGTGGTTTATGTGATTTGAGGTGCGCCCCAATCCATCCTCCATCCCGCCGTCACGTTCGTGTGCCGCACTAGCAATTGCTAGTGGCGTGCTTGTTGAAGAGGTGCTTGCGACCCTCATTATGTTTGCCTACTCGTCCATCCGCCCTTCCGAAGTAGCGCGCTCAAGGCCTACCTAGTCTCCATCCCGCCAAGCAAAGCATTGCATAGCGGCATTACATAGGAGTAGTTGTAATATTTTTCTCTTTATTTTCCACAAACCAAATCTTCCGTTTCCGCATCCCATCCGATAAAAGGACTTCAATCTCAAGTCATTTCTCAATAGATAGCTCCACCTTACTGTGTTCCTTCGAGATCGATACTTGGGGATTCACTCCCACATTTTATATTACTTGAACGATCGGTACACTGCCATTTCATGCCAAAGTCTAGCTACCGCCTTTAGCGGTGTGCGATATTTGCGCATCAAGTTTTTGGCGCCGTTGCCGGGGAACACAGTCGTGTGAGTTTTCTTGAGAGGGAGAGCCGAGAGATAGTAGTTCTTCAATTGTGTATAGCCGCTTTGTTATTTTTGTTTGCTTTTTAATTATATAGTGTTTGTTATTATTTCTTCCTCTTCTGTTTTTTGAGTTTTAAGCAAGTTTAATCCAAGGAGTTTTATTAGATAACTCCACCTTACTGTGTTCCTTCGAGATCGATACTTGGGGATTCACTCCCACATTTTATATTACTTGAACGATCGGTACACTGCCGTTTCTTTCCAAAGTCTAGCTACCGCCTTTAGCGGTGTGCGAGATTTGCGCATCAAGTTTTTGGCGCCGTTGCCGGGGAACACAGTCGTGTGAGTTTTCTTGAGAGGGAGAGCCGAGAGATAGTAGTTCTTCCATTGTGTATAGCCGCTTTGTTATTTTTGTTTGCTTTTTAATTATATAGTGTTTGTTATTATTTCTTCCTCTTCTGTTTTTTGAGTTTTAAGCAAGTTTAATCCAAGGAGTTTTATTAGTTTGTGCAGTCTTCCTTGCAAAGAATTTCAGTTTCATTATATCTGCTTTTTTTGTTTAAAATGTCTTCATGGGATATTTCTCCTAGCACTTACGACAAGATGGTCTATTATATAGACCAAATGAAGGAGTTAAATGCTAGGCAGTGTAGGAACCTTGTTTGCGTGTTGTGTCGAGGAGAGGG
This sequence comes from Dactylorhiza incarnata, assembly GCA_033032865.1. Taxonomy (NCBI): domain Eukaryota; kingdom Viridiplantae; phylum Streptophyta; class Magnoliopsida; order Asparagales; family Orchidaceae; genus Dactylorhiza; species Dactylorhiza incarnata. Next base: position 4,109,488 of record JAWHQI010000175.1, on the reverse strand, counting down.
TCATGAATTGAAGGACTGTCCTAGTCTTTTTAATCCTGACCGCTGCTCCTCCCCTCATGACAACATTGTCCCTATCACTCATTCCTTACCCATAGAGGCAATCGTGCCCTCTATCCCTGAGTCTATCTCTTGCATGGACTCCTCACTCCCTGTGTATGGCTTCACTCCTAGTGATGATGATCACTCATCTGTTGGCCAACAATGAGAGGAATGGGAGCTCTTAGATGCACCTGAGTGTGATGAGGAAAGTATTCTTTCCATCGGGGAGGCATTAGCAGATCTGTTTGCGGAGGAACCAAATCTTTTTGTTCCTCCAGTTTCTTTGCAAGATTTTTCTACACACATTCTTTATGATCCTATCGAAGTGAAGGAGTGGGGTGATGCTTCTGACTCGGAGGATGCTCCAAAGTGGGATGAGGAGTTTGTTTTCCCCGAAGGGGAGAATGAATGCTTTGAACACGATGGTGCACCTCGGTGGGATGAGGAGGATACTCTCTCTGATGAGGAGGTTTGCACTTCCTCATGGGACGAGGAGGTCCAACTCACCACCGAGGCCCTTGAGTTCGTAGGTTCCCCTCGCTATGATACTTACGATGATGATAGCGATCTATCCTTGGATCCTGCTGGAAGTGAAACCGGGATCACTCCTATAATTACAGATTATTTATGTCTTTCTTCTATTTTGTTTCCTGACCATCCTTCTTTACTTGAACACGTGCAGGGGGATTCAGCAGTGGTAAATCTTTGGGAAGCTGAACCTGAAATGCCCTCCACTGCTGATCCACCTCTATCTCCTCTTCCTGATATTTTTAATGCTTATTCTTTTCCATCCATTCAGGATTTTGAGTATGTTGACCCATTTTTGGGTAATGTTGAAAACCAAGACTTGCAGGGGAAATACAGTGCTGTGATGGTGTTTCCCTTGAAGGATTGGCTGCAGGGAGGCAAAAGATATTCATATCCTGATCTAATGTCGGAAGAGAAGAAGAAGGCGAAAAAGAAAGAGATTTGGGGATGGAGGATAAATCCGTCCTTCTGCTCCTACTGCTGGGTCTTCGCACCTATTTCTTTTATTCTCAGTTACCATTTTAAATCAACATACAGTTGATCTTTTTGGCATGCTTGTAATAATTAGGATATTTTGGTCTTCTCTTCTATGTTTAGACACTATTATTAAAATTGCATAATACAAGTATTTAGTCCAGCTTAAGGACGGTAAACAAAAGCGCTGCTGGGAGACAACCCAAGTTTTTGTTGCTAACCCGTTAATAGTTTAGTGTTATATATTTTTTGCTTGGAGCCTTTTTGTCTGCAGGTGTGCGACAATTTCTTTGGTGGCGGACTCTTGGAGCAAAATTTTCAGAATTTTACGCCAAATCTTCTGGTATGCTCACTTCTGAGCATGGGGTACACTCTCCCTTTTCTCCTTAGTTTAATGTTTAAAGAATCATATTTTAGATTATGCTTTCATGTAAGTCTGGGGGAGAGTGTGAACCATGCACGTGCACGCACGTACGCATTCCGGTAGTGTTATTATAATAGATTTTCGCACCACTGCACCTATTATGCATGCACTTGCGAGTGCTACCGTGCCAAATTTCCTTTTGGAATGGAGCTGGGAAGTCAATTGTGTTAGCTAGGAATTGTGGTTTGGAGTACGATGTTGACTCCAGTAGTGTTCTAATCGAATACTCATGTTTCGCATAGAATTTTGTGTAGTTATTTCTATTTTCATGCTTTGTATCTTTATTCGTATCTAATCTAGTAATTAGAGTTTTATTTTACTCAAAGCATGAACCTGTGCCGATCTATAGGTAGTGTAGGTGAGTTGGTATCGAACGCTAGATTCGTATTTCTCGAGTCGGGAGAAAGAGTTATCTTTCTCGGTGGATAAGAACTTGCCCCTAGCGACTTTCGAAACATAGGCACCGGGTAGTTCTAACGCATTAGCATGATGTAGGTCATTCTTTGGACAGTTTGAGCTTTGAGCCAAAAACAAAAAATTTACCCTTGCTAACCAATTTTGAGCCTATCCCACCTTTTCTATTTAGCTCCACCGCCCTCGCTTAAGCCAAGATTAACAAACCTGTATGCGCACGTGTTTCGAGCTTTATAATATAACTGATTATTGTGATGTGTTGTTTTATGCATACACATTTGGATTGCTTAAGTTGAAGAAAAAAAATAAAAAAAAGTATTAGTGAGCTAAAAATTGAAAAGATTAGCGCTCCAAAAGAAAAAAAATCTGAGCTTTATGTTTTAATTCAGAAATTCTGAATTGTTTGATAGGAATTACCTTATATTGGGTGTAGGCGATGAACACATCAACTTTATTTGTTGCCGGGGTTTACAAATTGTATTGCTCAAATGTGTTAGGTGTGTTAGCCTCCGAGTTTATCATTGTATATCCTACCGCAACCTAAGCCACATATTTACCCGAAAGCCCTATTGACTAGTGTGTAGTTTTACCTAATGCTGTGGAGAGAGTGCGAAAGTGCGAGCTTATGGCTCCCGACACCGATGGATTTCGGTGGAGTTAGTTCCGTATCCCATATTTTTCGAAATACTCGTCTGAGCGCATCTCTACATTCTCCCTACACGTGACTGGCAGATCTCACTTGGTTCAGCTTTTGAGTAAACTAATCTCTTATTTACTATTTTAGATATTTGTAAATTACATTGCATAGTAGAAATTTCTTCTACGGGAGCTTTATGCACATGATTATTTGATTTCGCATATTACACCTAGCCACAATCACCTTTCTAACCCTTATTTTTCCCGTCCGCCAAGAGTAATTTGCTCGGGACGCGCAAACAGGTAAGTCTGGGGGTGTGATGAGTCCCAATTATATACACATTTTTGGACTCATCTGGGCCGATTATCTAGTCTTTGCACTACACTTTAGGCATGTTTTCATTAATATTTGATATTCCATGCTATGTGCACTTTTAGGTCCGTTTCGGTGTATTTTCTTGTTTATCTTACTCATGCTTTATGGTGCAATTTAATTTCTATATTTGAGAATGTGTGGAATGACCATTTGCGTGGCCCGGCGATCTTTCATGTTGATACGGGGGTTGTGCGAGTGTTCTGGGGCGCAAAAAACTGCACAGGAACACTGCGCACGATCACTGACTTTCTTCGCGCACGATCACTGATCGTGCGCCGCCGATCGTGCGCGTTCATTTGCAGCCCAAAGTTGCCTTCGGATTTTGTTCGTGCGATTGCTAAGCACGGTCGTGCGCTTGATCGTGCGATTTATTATTTTCTGTAGTTTTGTCTTGCAGGTTTCTGGCTACAGCGCGCACGACCCTAACAGCCCAGTGCGCACGACCACAGGTCGTGCGCCACTGGTCGTGCGCACTGTTTATTCCAGCGCCTATTTATAGCCCTGCTCGCGAATTAGGGCGTGACGATCCATTTTCAGAGATCGTTTTCCCGCTCCCAGAGCTCCAGTTCCGCGCCCTTTTCGCCGTCCATCGCCGCCCACCTTCATGAGGTGCTCCGGGCTTGTTCTTCACGCCAATCTCGAGCCGGAGTATCCTCTAGGCCTCCTCCTTCATCCTAGAGCTTCAAGGGAGATCTAGCCGCCATTACCATCAAGCAAGGGGAAGTTTGCAACCTTTATCGGATCGTGAGACGAAGAAGACGGGTTCATTGGAGAGTTGTGACAGCTCTCTCTACCCCGGATGTAGTTGCGGACCGAGCTTGGACGTGGATTGACAACCCGGCGATTCCAACCGTGAATCTACAACGAGCCTTCGGATTCGGTCGTTTTCTTGCCTGTTCTTCTCTTATTGATGTGTATATGTTGTAGATCTCTAAATATTATGATGAAGTGACACATAAACTTGTTTGTATTTCTATATTTCATGTCTATGTGAAATTCTTTTGTGGTTTATGTGATTTGAGGTGCGCCCCATTCCATCCTCCATCCCGCCGTCACGTTCGTGTGCCGCACTAGCAATTGCTAGTGGCGTGCTTGTTGAAGAGGTGCTTGCGACCCTCATTACGCTTGCCTACTCGTCAATCCGCCCTTCCAAAGTAGTGCGTTCAAGGCCTACCTAGTCTCCATCCCGCCAAGCGAAGCATTGCATAGCGGCATTGCATAGGAGTAGTTGTAATATTTTTCTCTTTATTTTCCACAAACCAAATCCTCTGTTTCCGCATCCCATCCGATAAAAGGACTTCAATCTCAAGTCATTTCTCAATAGATAACTCCATCTTACTGTGTTCCTTCGAGATCGATACTTGGGGATTCACTCCCACATTTTATATTACTTGAACGATCGGTACACTGCCGTTTCGTGCCGCAGTCTAGCTACCGCCTTTAGCGGTGTGCGAGATTTGCGCATCATTTCTCCCCCTTCTTAAACTCATTAACATGGGAGTTAAGAATGACCTTGTCACAGAGGAGGAGGACATTCTTGTCAGTAAGGACTATACAGAGATAGTGACCTCACCAAACTGTGTTTGCATGGTTTCAAAGGTTGTTTGACTCTTGAGAAGTATGCTCATCCATATTGAGGTTGTGTTTGTGACCATTTGTACTGCATGATTTGGTGAAGTAGAGGGCTCTGGACATGGCAACATGGGCAGAGACTTTGCATGGCAGTATTTTCCCAACAATATCTGCCAGTAATTGGCACTTTTCAGAGAGATTAATGTTCTTTAGGTGAATTGGTTTTTCCTTTGAAGAATTCATCCCTTTCAACATCTCTTTTATTTCTCTGTCAGATACCTCTGCTTCTACTTCTCTAGAAAGAAGATCAAATGTACATCCTACACATGTAACTCCTTTAACTAAAATTAAAGTCCATTATATATACTACTCTTCCTTTAGCTGGGCTATCCTATGTTATTCATCCTGCAAATGTAACTCAAACATTAGTAGGAACCCAGATTACCTTAGGCCCTTTACTTCTACCATTATAAGGTTCCATGAAAGAATAAAAGGGTCTTTCATGATATCCTTTTGGATGAAGAAGTGCTGGATTATTATGCCAACAATGTTCGGCTATGTGCCCTATTTTAGAATAGCAGAAACATCTAGGAATATAAGTAGTGAGAGATCGAGATGTTTGAAAATTTCTTGTTGGAAGCATGCGTCGAGAAGAAATCGACGCATCTTTAGAGTTGCGTCGAGTGTAATTCGATAAGGAGAGCGAGCTACCAACGCCTACAAGCTACCAACGCCTACAATCTAAATCCACGGACGACGAGAAAGAAAAGTCAGCCAATTCGTGCCCTTCGATACCCGGCTTGGTTCTCTCGAAGTGATCAGAGGGCAAGCTACTCTACAAGGTGAGTGCGTCAAGTGACTGTGGGTGCGCCCCCTTCCTTGGCCTGAATCAAGGGGGGCGTCCTGAGCATCCTGACCGGTGGTCAACACGAGGGCGCATCCATATGTACAAGGTATGATATCCACACTATCTGGTGATCTATACTAGGTGACCCATACCAGTTCCACACGTACCTCCCGGTTCCACGCGTACCTATTTAATCTAGGTTGGCGCATTCTCCTTCTCTACTCCGGGGAAAGGATCCGGACAAGAGAATGACAATATATTATAGGTCTGAAGCTGAAGCTCTCGAGCTCAAAATAACTAGCTCGGTCTCGAGCTCATTTGCACCCCTAAAATAGACGGTGTTCGTGGTAAGCTAGTAAATAAGAAAAACATAATCACATGATTGCACAGGATACACGAATTTCCGAGTCCGCCCCAAGAAGGGCTACATCTATAAGGTTGGTGGGATATATTCACCACGAAGAATTAGGGTTATGAAGAGCCTTGTGGGTGGGCTATTTTTCAATACACATATATACTGCAAATAGTGATGTGTATAATATTATTCTGCAATTCTTGGATTTGTTAAAGTACCCTAGAATTTAAAATTCAAAAAGAAACTGGAAATAGTATTTATCAGTACAGCTCAAAGATTGCTTCAGGCATTATAATTTAATGCTTGTTTATATTCATCAATGTCAGATATATATTTCCTCTTATTAGAAATTCAGATTGTTGTGAATTGATGAATTGCCTTCAAATGAATGTATCGATCAAATTTTAGTTGTATTTTTTTTTTAATTTATTTATGATCGTGTTTCTTTTTTAGTAGCAGGCAGTGCTCATAGATTACTATAGCTTGCATTTATGCAAAATTTTGGATTATCCTAACATAAATATTTGTAATTCATTGAAATTAATTTTTGCAATTCATCAGTCTCGATGTTTGTGTGCAGGGAAAACCTCATGCGACCGCAATAGTGCCATGGTCTGACGGCTCGCTGCTCGTAGACACCTGAGCGCACGATTGCTCTGGGGGGTGGCGGGAGTGTAGTCGCGCCGTGACACTTTGACGGAGTTGAATAGGAGCTGTGCAGGCGGCCTACCTAATTAGGCTCCATTTTGTGTGGTGAAGTTCGCCCACTTTTATGTTCAAAACTAGTTTTCTTTTCTTTGTGGCGGTCAAAACTCCTGAGGCATAACTCGAGACCAAAATTCCTGGGCTGAGTTTAGTTGAGTCATAACTCGACTTACTCTTATGACTCGTTCTCGACAAAATGTCTCACCGCATCTCCAAGGCGACCTCATCAAAATTCTATTACCAACGCCACTATAATTTTCAAACAAATATATTCAAGATAATTGTTTTTATAGAAAATTAGTTCAGCAAACAAGAAATGCAGAATCTCTGCTCCCACTTTAAGAATAAAATATAAATTATATCCTAAAAAAATTCAAGAAGAAATCCAAATGTAACCTTAAAAATATCAAAATCAAGTCCCATTTCATGATCATAATGTGGGGATTGGGGGTGTGCTTACTAAACAAAAAAGAGGTTCTACGGAGCAGATTTGCCGAGAGAGCGCTTCAGATCCATTTCAACTTGGTGAATTGTCCACTGCATGCCCTCCAATTTCTGCAACTTGTTTGCTGTTACAAAGTCGAATCGACGAGGCGTGATTAATTGGCAGCTGGGATTAATAAAACATACCTTCACAATATCGTGGTACTGCCTATCAATTGAATCGAAATGTGGATCCACGCCTTGATATTCCCTTAGCCGTGTAACCTGTCGCACGCACATATGGGCACATGTCTCAGAAAGATGCAAACAACCATGTTTTAAGAAAAATAAACTATTGGCAGAACTGCAAAAATATAATTATATATATATGTAGTATATTTAAAAAAATGAAAGGTCAAGGTCTTACGACAATCAAACGAGTCTGAGTCCTTCGATTTCAATCTCTCCAATCATAGTACTCGGCCGCCAGTACACATGCACGTGCACCCATATATATACATATATCTATACTATATATTAAAGTTTCCCTGGGGGTTTCACCATTACACCATCAAATCACTCTCATCCTTTCAATTTTGATAAAACCCTGAGGCTAAATATTACCTACTCTCCTTCCCGACTTCGAACTCTTCACTGGACTTTCCCTTCGCTTCGCAGCTTGGTGGTCTCTGCTTAGATCTGAAGGACTCCGACTCCGCTTTCCATCGTTGCTCTAATTTGAAGGTCTCGGTTGCTCGCCTTCGCCGCTTTCCATCTTTGCTCTCATTCGAAGGTGTTATCTTCCTCTCTCTTCCACGCTCTTCCGGTCGATGAGGTCTACACATCATCCAAGCTCACACCGTTTGCAGAGATCCCCTCTCACGCTACTTTCACGGGATCCAGGGCATCATCCTCACTCACAAAGCTCCATCCTCACTCACAAAGCTCTAACGCATCTTTAGAGTTGCATCTTTAGTTAAGTTGATAATAATTAAATGCAGAATATTGGTTGCGTCGAATAGAGTTCGACGCACCCTCATACTTGCTTCGAGTTAATGTCGAAGCATATGCTGAACTCCGTCATATTTCTCGACGCATCTTTAAAACTATGTAGAGTTCTAGTTGACGCATAATTCTTTTTATTAAGATTTTTATAATTTTTATTTGGCTTTTCAAAGAGGTGTTTACCTAGAATCATTATGTGATTAGTATTACTCACCATATTGAAGATAGTTATTTTATCAGAATCATGTAATTCTTCACAAATTTCACTATTTTTATTTACATGATTCTCACTAGATCTAACAAATACTACTGGATTTTTCCAGGCGGGTTTGCTGGAAGATCCTTTACTCATTGATAAATCTGCTCCTAATACAAGATATTTGAATCTCTTAGAGAGGTTTTCTGTGATATCTCTTAGCTTTTGACTCCTCCCATTGAGTGAGTCTTCAAAGGCTTTTGCTTTGTAAGCTCTTCCTTTAGTGTTAGATTCTCAGCATTCATTTCATCTATTTGTTTTCTTAACTCTCCTACCTCAATCGTGAGTTGATTATCATAGTGATGATTTTCATCTACCCTTCCACATTTCAGTTCTTCTAACTCTCTCCTAAGTATCTTTATTTGATTTTCTGCCTCTAATTGATCTTGGCAGAACTCTTTAAAACAAGTTTTAAATTCATTGGAAGAGTAATCAACATTATCAAAATATGATACCTGATCTTCTTCATTATCTGAGGAGGCCACCAAAGTCATCAGACAGGTTTCTTCAGCAACACCTTCTTGCTCACTTGCAGATGAGGAACATGACTCAGTTTCTAAGTCACTCCAGGTTTCAGCTATGAAACTTCTTCCATTCTTCTGCTCCTTCCTTTCAACTGAGCTTCCTTCAACTATACTTGAGAGAGAATCCCATATTTCCTTAGCTGACAGACATTCAGCCACTGTCTCAAATATGTCATCTGATATAGTTGATGCTAGTTTGTTTATGGCTTTAACATCACATGCCTTTAATTTCTTCTTAGCTTCAGTCCACTCTGCTCAGGGGACTGCAGTTTTTGTTATTGTCCCACTAGCATCTTTTCTCACTGTGACTGGGGGACCTGAAATAATGATATTAAAAATGTCTTCATCAATAGAGTTCATATATAACTTTATTCTGACCTTCTAGAGTGTAAAACTATTTAGATTACACACCGGTGGTATTGTTGATCCATAATCCTTAGAACTCATTTTCTTTAGAAAATAGTTTTGATTAATTTAAAATAAAGAAATGAGAGTGAGGAGATCTTTTGATCAAAGTGTTAACCTTTTAATGATGAACCTCCCTCTGATACCAATTGAAAGTGCACAATGTGCCTCTGAGTATTCTCTAGAGGGGGGGGGGGGGGGGGGGGGTGAATAGAGTTTAAAATATTTTCTACCTTAATTATGCACACACAATAAAAATAATAAGTATTATGCACTCAGCAATCCAAAGACAGAATAAAGTAAACATAGATTGCTGAAAAGAAATAAACACAGAAAATTGAAAGAAGGGACAACGCAGAAAATCAACACACAGATGACACAAGGATTTTTATAGAGGTTCCCCAAAATGTGGGTAGTCCTCTCTTCTACCTCCCTAGTAGGATTGCACAACCTGGGTTTAAGTCTTTTGATAAGGAGACTCTTAGAACCACTGAGTCTTTTGATAAGGAGACACTTAGAACCACTGAGTCTTTTGATAAGGAGACTCTTAGAACCACAGAATCCTCTGAAAGAGGGATTAATAAAACTCTTTTACAGTGTAAAGAATAAGGAAGAAGAAAGAAAGAAGATGGAAATAAGAATTCTTTAGAAGCAATTTCTCAAGAACTTCATCTTCTGTTTTTCTTTCACTAGATATGTTGTTGATGAACCCTTGCTTATGATTGTGATGATTTGCAAGGTTATTTTCAGATCCCTTTTCTCTGAGTACTTCTTGTAATCTAGCTGCTATATGATGATGATGAAGGAGCAACTTTCTATATTTCCTGTGTAGAGAGAGCACTTGTATTTCTATCTTAGGTTTAGAGAAGGGAGTTCAAGAAGAAGCCCTATTCGACAGATGATAATAATGATCAATACTCTCCTTTTTTTCTCTTCCTCCTGCTGAATACTTATTCTCTATCAATTAGAGTTTGAATCTCTTTCCTCTTCTAGACTGTCTTTAGAAGGAATGTCCATTGGATAATAAATGTCTCCTTCTATTTCTATTCCCGACCCGTCCATCTGATTTGAATAACTTCCAAGAAAGTCTTTTTCTGTGTCCGGGAATACTCCATTCCATTCTTGGCAATAAACGAGTCGTTGGAGAACTGTCTTCAGCTTTGTGGACCTTCTGAAAAGGTATTAAAAGGACAGCAGAAAAGCTTCTATTTCTGACAGTATTCGACGATGCGTCGACTTCATCATTCGTCATATTGGCGCACCTCTGAGTTCTTATCGACGTAGCTTCGAATTCCTTCTTAGCTATGGCTGAACTCAGATGTCGACGTTGCGTCGAGTCCTTATCGACGTATCTGTGGAGTTGAAGACTTGTCCTTGAACTTTATCTTCTACGTCGAATATAATTCGAAGTTGCGTCGACTTCTGAGATGGCTTCGACAGACTCTTCCTTCTGCATCGAGTTCCTTTCAACGTTGTGTCGACTTCTGATATAGCTTTGACAAGCTCTGTCTTCTGCATCGAGATCATTTCGATGTTGCGTCGACTTTAACTGATGCATCGACTCCAAGTCCATGTTGCGTCGACTTCTAGTCGACACAAAGTTACTCTGGATAGTTTTCTTCAGGATTCAGCTTGCCTTTCTTGTTACTTTGACTCAGCAGACTTCCTAAGACTTCTATGACTAAATTACCCTAACTATACAACTTGGGTAATTATCCTAGAGAGTAAAATCACCTATAATTATTTTGTTAAGTAAATCAAAAAGAGTTTTTTCCAACACATGCGACTGGCAGGAGGGAGATCGCCCAAGGGGAGATCGCCTAGGGGGAGATTGCCCAAGAGGCGATCGCCCATGGGGAGATTGCCCAAGAGGAGTTCGCCTACGAGGAGATCGCCTCGTGGGAGATCGCCCAGGCGGAAATTGCCCAGGCGGAGATCGCCTAGGAGGAGATCGCCCAGGCGGAGATCTCCCAGGCGGAGATCGCCCAGGCGGAGATCTCCCAGACGGAGATCTCCTAGGAGGAGATCGCCCAGGCAGAGATCGCCCAGGCGGAGATCCCCAGGGGGAGATCACCCAAGGGGAGATTGCAATATCCCCAGAAAAATAGACCCCTAAGATGAATTTTTTCATGACAAGGTCATGACATTGCTCTAAGAGGCCAAAATGGCCCTAAGAACCAAGGTGAATAGGTAAAAAATCACCTTGGTGTGCAAATAGCCAAGTTGAGCCTAATGCTTAAGACTTGATAATTAGGGTTCAAATGATCAAATTAACCCCACCAATGTATCACAAACCCTAGTTGGGGTGCAAAGGACTCAAAAGCCCAATCATGGGGTCTCCAATTGGCCCAAATTGACCAAAGTGCCCTTAAGGTCAACATTGGTCAAACCTCCACCAATAGGTCCAATTGACCCCCAAAACATGAAATTGACTTCACCCCTAGTCTTATAACATTATGGGGGACACAATGGACCCAAAATCCCCATCTATTCATCATTAATTGGTCCAATTTGACCAAAGTCAAGTTTCCCCCAATTTAGGTCAAAATTACACATATTGGCTAAATTGACCCGATTGGGGCATCACCATGGCCCAATCAACATTGGGTGGTGTCAAGGGACTCAAGACCAACACATTGGACCAGTCAACTCACCTATTTGACCAAGTCAACTCAAAAGTCAACATTTGGTCAAATATGCCTAAAATGGGCTTATATGAAATCAAACCAAATCCCCATGGACTAAGGCCCTCAATAGAGGCCCATTCTGAGACCCAAGAGCCAATTACCATGCTTTCCCCTCAGAAATTGGAAGAAGGAGACATGCAAGGGTAAATTTGGGTTTTCCCCCAAATTGGAGAAGAGACAAGGAGGGATTCATGGATTGGTGGCCACATGGCCACCATCCCTCATTTCCTGATCTTCTCTCAGCCCACCCAAGAAATCCTCAGCAGAAAATTGGTGAGGTGGCAGCTGATTAGGCGAGAAAAACCAAGATTAGCCAGCCACACTAATGGCCTTGCATGGAATGAGCTCCACATGGATCTAATTCCTTCTCTCAACACCTCCTCTCAGCCCCCACAGTTAATTCCAGCCAAATTCATGCACAGGGGGTGGCCAGCTGGGAGGGAATTATGGACCCCATTGGTTAGCCAAGAGGTGCCATTAATGGCAACCCACTTAATACTCTCCATCTCTCTCAACTGAGCTCACCATCCCCTTCAAAAACTCGAGAGAAGGAGAAGCCACAAGGTTCTGAAAGGAACCGACCACTGAGGAGGGAGATCGACCAAGGAAATTTGGAGCTCAAGGTCGGCCATGGCAAGCTTGGTGTTGGGAAAAACCACTTTGATTTAACAAATTACCTAAAACTGATTTTATTTCTTAGGATTGAATTACCCATTGTATGGTGAGAGTAATCTGGTCATTAGATGTCTTAGGATGTCACACTCAACCTTGGGTGTCAAGAACAGATCAAGAGAAGAACAATATGGGCAAAGTCAATATTTGCGTCGAATAGAAATCGACGCAACATCGAATTATTGTCGACGCTACTCTGACTAGAAGTCCAAGTAGGTCACCCTTCTATCGAAGTACCAAGTCGACGGTACGTCAAATAGATATCGACGCAGGGGCCATGGTCCTGTCGAAGCACTTGAGGTAGTCGACGCAGCTTCTACTTCAACTCAACGCAGAAGGAAGTATCTGTCGAAGTAATCCAAAGTCGACGCAATGCCGACTTCATCTCGGCGTAGAAAAATGAAGCTCAGAACCATATCTTCAACTCGATGGTTACGTCGATTGGGTATCGATGAAACGTCGATTAGCAGAGGTCAGTCAGAGCAAGGATGAATTCGAAGCTGCTCCTACAGAAACTCGAAGGTGCGTCGATAAGAGAGGAAGTGAACTCGACGCTACGTCGAATATAGTCTGAAAAGGGAAACCTTTTCATTTGTCATTTTTGACCCTCTCTCATGGCCCACCTCTCTCAAGACCGTTCCCCAACGTCTCCTTAATTGCCCAAATGGAATAAAGAATTAACTGAGGTCAGAGAAAATCTTTCTTGGAAACAAGCTTTAAATGTTGGTGGACGGGTCGGGATTTAAAGAATACAGGAAGGATTTATTGTCTAGACAAATATACCCTTCAGGACTTACCTAAAAGGGAAACAAATTCAAATTCAACAGTGGGACAATAAAAGACAATAGAAGAAAGAGAAAAGCAGGGCACTTATCATAATCGGCCATACTGTTCTATTGAGAGTGCTTCTTCTTCCTCTCTCTCACAGGAACCCTAATAGAAGAAAATACAGAGAAGGAATATCTGCTACTCTTCTTCTCTCTAAGAACAGAACAGAACAAGGCTGCTCAAAAACACAATCATATAGAAGCCAGAGTTCATTCAGAAAGAAGAGAAATAGATCTGAAAGTTGTTCTTCATCACTATTACATAACAGCCAAATATCATCCAGCAGAATCACAAAGGATCTGACAAACATAGCTTCTGCAAATCATCACCATCATGAGCAGAAGTTCATCAAGAGCGAATCCAGTGAAAAGATACAAGAAGCTATTTTTCATATAGCCATCATAAGAATTCTGAAAACAGAATTCCTATAACATTCCTCTTCTTCTTTCTATTTCCCATCTGTAAAAGGGTTTTGTTAATCCCTCTTCATAGGATTCAGTGGTTCAAGATCTCCTTATCAAAAGATCTGGTGGTTCAAGATCTCCTTAATAAAAGATCTGGTGGTTCAAGATCTCCTTATCAAAAGATCTGGTGGTTCATGATCTCCTTGTAAAAAGATCAGTGGTTCTAAGAGTCTCCTTATCAAAAGACTCAGGCATAGTGATGCATCCCTACTTGGTGGTCGAAGAGGGGAGTACCCACATTTTGGGGAACCTCTATAAAAATCTGTGTGTCATCTGGATTGACAATTTTTTGTGCTGTCCCAATTACTTTCTATTCTGCACTTTATTTCTAGCATAATATTTATTCTGCATGTGATCTTGTTGAGTATAAATCCTTAGTTAAGTTTATTGTTTTCACAGTTAGGATAGAAATAAATTTAAATCTCTATTCACCCCCCTTTAGAGGATTCTCAGAGGCACACCATGCACTTTCAATTGGTATCAGAGGGAGGTTGATCATTAAGAGGTTAACACCTTGATCAAAAAGGCCTCCTACTCTTATTTCTTTTCTATAAATACATTTTATAAAAAAAATGAGTACTAAGGATTATGCTTCCATAAGACCCCCAATGTGTAAATTGAATAAGTTCACACTCTGGAAGGCTAGGATAAGGCTATAAATTAATTCTATTGATGAAGACATTTATGATGTCCTTCTCACAGGTCCTCCAGCTCTAGTCAGACAAAAGGCAGGAGAAACCTCAACAACTGAGGCTGTCCTAAGAAAGATATGGATAGAGGTTGAGAAGAAGGTCAAAGCATGTGATACCAAGACCATGAATATTCTGATGTCAACAATGTCAGATGACATTTTCCAAAAAGTTGTTTAGTGCCAATCAGCAAAGGAAATCGGGGACTCACTCACCACCATGGTGGAAGGAAGTGCTGATGAAAGAAAGGACAAAAAGTCCCTTCTCATATCCCAATATGAGAACTTTCAAAAGAAGGCTGAAGAATCTGTTGCCAATATGTATGACAAATTCAGTCTTACCATTAACGTGCTCAGAGGCTTAGACAAGGAAATCTCCTTGACTGAAATTAATGATAAGATTTTTGAAAGAATATAGGTATGCTAACTAATTCACCTAGAGGGGGGGGGGGGTGAATAGGTCTTTTGAGTTTTACTTGATTATTATGGCCTGTTAAAACTATTCTAATCAGAGAATCAAGCAACACAGAAAACACACAAGTATGTATAGAGGTTCCTCAAGACAGGCTGTCTTGAGTAGTCCTCTTTCCCCCTTCACCTTTCTAACAATGTGTTAGACAAGGCCAACTCCTCCAACTCAGCTATCTCCCCTCAACTTATAGCCAACTCCCCCTCAATTTGAGCAGGAGCTTGCTCCCCCTTAATTGGAGCATATCTATTGATCTTATGATTTAGGGAAAACCTAAAACTCAGCTGATCCAGATTTTTCTGATTTAGCTGATCATCTTTCTTTAAAATCAATAGGAGTAGAGATACTTACCTTGAGTAGGTAGTCCTCAATTGATGTTGAGTTCACAATGGTTGTGCACATCAGCTGTGACCACCTCTTTCTCCATTCTGAGCTTTTGCTCTTCCAACATCTGGGCTGTGCTCCCCCTCACTAACACACCCATCTTCTTCTCCATAGAGAGAGCTGTGCTCCCCTCACTCTGGGCATCCATGTTTGGAGAATTCTGTCTAGGAGAACCTTGAGGATTTAGTCCTCTACTTGATGTTGAATCTATGATATCAACCTCCTGTCTCTCATGTGCCATTGGCACTCGCTGTTCAAGTACCAAATGATGATGGGGCTGGTACTTGAACTATCCTGCAAAACAGAGTTTAATGTCCCTTAGGAGCCCAATATGACTTGGGTCCTTGGTTCTTATTAGTTTGATGAGATAATCTCACACTAGCTACACTCCTAGCAGGAAAGCTCTTCTTTGCATTAGGTACATTGGGGTTGTACCAACAATCTATGGCAAAGTGTCCCACCTTGCCACAGCACCAACAATCATGAATATTGTATCTCCTTTTCTGAACATTTTTCTGAATTGGTACAGCACTGTGCACATGTTCAGTAGAAGAGACTGCATCATTCTTCTTATTTCTTTCAGCAATAATCTGACTGAAGGATAATCTGTGGACAGACTTGCTGATCTTTGTCCTGATGGCCTCAGCTTACTTTAGCTTGGTAGCCATACAAGATCTAATGGAATTAGACACTGGGAAGCAGGCCTTGTCAACAGATTTGACAGCAGTCATGCTTTTTGCTGAAGCTGATTTGGAAGTGCTTGCATCCATGTTCTTGACTAAATGTGTTGAAGCACCAAACACAAATGGTCCAGATTGGGCCATTTGTATTTCCTCATGGGGAGCTTTCATTGCACTGAATCCCATGCCCTTTCTTTCATTATAGGATGGAGTATTTTCCTTCCTATAAGAGCTTCCATTCCTCCAGTGACCACTAATGATTTCATGGTCATACCTGTTGGAAGAAAGCAATCCCCTTTGAGAGGTGGAATGAGGCTTAGCCTTACCCCTGCTCTTTTCTCCACACCCTTCTCATGTCTCCATCTTATTGATACCTGGTCCTCTTCTGTGGGATTGAGAGGAGAAGGAGTCAATAATGGGTATCACAGTTTTAGGCTAGGAGAATTGAGCCACAAGGCTTCTTTCCTTTACAAGCTTCTCCTCAAGATCCTTGATGATCTTGTCCTTCATGGAAATAGTGCTCAATTGTGCACTTGTCATACCCTTTAAATGACTTATTTGTCTACTCATCTGGGCCACCAGGGAGGTAGGTCCAGTATAGTTACCTTCAGTCTTCTTAAGGGAGGAAATTTCCTGGCCTTGCCTCTTTGCAAGCTTCTTGCTCTCTTTCAGAGCAATAACCAAGGCATCACATTTGTCAATCAATTGATTGACATCTACCTCAGCTTCTGAAATACTTTCATCATGTGATGGTTGTGCTTCAGATTCTTGACATACATCATGATCAGAAATAGAATGGATTGATACCTGATCATTGTCAGACATATTCTGACTGCCTTCCTCATCAGTGAGGGCCATAAGGCCTAGCTGAACACAGTCTTCTTCATCATCCTCTTCATCACTATCTGAGTGTGATAGAGGGCCCCTGATTCCTACCTTTGCAGCTGGGCAATCTTCATCTTCTTCTGCTGCAAATTCTTCAACAGCAACCAGCCCAATAAGGGCTTCTTCCTTTTCAGATTCAGATGAGCTGGAGTCTGATTCACTCCAGCTCCTTTCCTTCTTAGCTAGAAAGGATTTTTCTCCTTTATTTCCCTTTGGCTGATGACCCTTCTTCTCATCCTTCTCTTTTCTCTTGACTGGGCAGTCAGTAATGACATGCCCTGGCTTGCTGCAACAATATCAGACAACTTTAGAGGAATTATATTTAGAGTTAGAGCCATACTTGTCATTCCTGGAGTGATGCTTTGACTCCTAAATGTCCTCCTTTTTGTGATATGAGGAAGAGGGCTTGTTCTTCCATTGCCTCCTCTTCATCATCTTCTTGAATTGCCTCAAAAAGGCAGAAAACTCTTCATCAGAGGAAGAGCTATCAGAGGTGCTGGTTTCTGATTCAGCACTTCTACTTTGAGGAGACACCAACCTGCCCTGACTTCTCTTGGAGCTGTCAGCTTTGAGAGCTACAGAATTCTCCCTTGCTTGAGCCCTTGAGGAGGTGTCCTTTTCCTTCCTTGCAAACAGCTGCATCTCATAGGAGAGTAGCTTCCCAAACAGTGTATGAGTTGGGGTCTCACCTAGCTTTGCCCCTTCCCTGATTGCACAGATTTTTGTGTCCCAATCCCTAATTAGAGATCTAAGGAACTTGTCATTCAGCTCAATAATCAGTGAACACCCTCTCATAGGTTCTTAGTTCATTGACTATTTTGAAGAACCTCTCATAGCACAAGTATATGCTTTCCTAAGCCAGCTGCCTGAAGGCTTCATATTCTTGGTTACGGAGTGATTTTCTATCATCCCTTACTTCAGCTGTCCCTTCCATATATACAACCAATGTGTCCCACATTTCCTTGGCAGTTGTGCAGTGTACCAATTCTGAAATGTAGTGTCATCAATTGCATTAACAATTATGTTCTGGGCCCTTTTGTCCATAGTGTATAGTACAATTTCATCATTTGTCAGATCAGTAAATACCTTGAGTACTTTTCTAGCAGGGTCAATAGTGGAGGCCTTCTCAAAGGTATAAGGAACATTTTTGACTGTTACATAGATCCTTGGGTCTGAGGCTTCCATGAACAGCCTCACCCTTTGCTTCCATATGCCAAAGTTTTCTTTGGAGCATATGGGCAACTTCATTGACCCCAACTCTTTCTTCATTCCACTGGAGGCCATTTGATTTTGAATCAGCAATACCTAATTAGGAACTGGTCAGACTGTTAAGTCCTTCTTGACCAACCTCCCTCTGATACCACTTGAAAGAATATAGGTATGCTAACTAATTCACCTAGAGGGGGGGGGGGGGGGGGGGTGAATAGGTCTTTTGAGTTTTACTTGATTATTATGGCCTTTTCAAACTATTCTAATCAGGGAATCAAGCAACACAGAAAGCACACAAGTATGTATAGAGGTTCCTCAAGACATGGTGTCTTGAGTATTCCTCTTTCCCCCTTCACCTTTCTAACAATGTGTTAGATAAGGCCAACTCCTCCAACTCAGCTCCAAGAGCTTACAACTCAAGTTCCTCAGAACTTCTCTGATCAAAGATGATCCTACCTCAGGACAAAAGTCCCTACAACTCAGAGCTATCACCAACTCCTACCTCATGCACTGCTGCCCTACAAACTCAGAGGAATACACCTCCTACAGCTCAGGATAAAAGGCCCTACCTCAGATCAGCACCTGATCCTACAGCTCAGACCAAAAGATCCTACAACTCAGAGCTATCACCAGCTCCTACCTCAGGCACTGCTGCCCTACAAACTCAGAGGAATACACCTCCTATAGCTCAGACCACTTCCTAGTCCTACCTCAGGAAACAAGCCTTACAACTCAGAGCTATCACCAGCTCCTACAATCTCAGGCAAACCAGCCCTACAAGCTCAGGTAAACAAACCCTACACACTCAGGCAAATGCCCTACAAACTCAGGCAAAATGCCTTACAGAAAAATGATGTTTTAGAAATATTCTACAGCAGAAATACTCTCCTGTAGATCCTGTACTGTTTGTGCTTTCCTGTAGCTGAAGATGTTGATAATAGCTACCACTTGATCTTCCTCTTCAATAGAAGGATGAAAGATCACCTTGCCCCTTCTGGTGGAGGAGCTAACTTCTTCTCTCAGTTTCATTTCTTTCTCAGTGAGCAGGAAGAAAGACGAGAGCAACACTAGTCAATGGCGCAAGTAGATTTTGCAAGCAATCGGCCGGGGGTTGTAAAATGCCCTAACACTTTCTTTTATACTTCTTTTATCTTCAACGACTCTAATTTGATCTCCCAAGAAGTATGGGAGACATTGGTGGTCCCCTGTAGCTTTTCTGCAACTTGCCCTAGCCGCAGGTCCCGCCGCCCTACTTATCTTTAGAGAAGGTCTACGTTCGACGAACGCACTACACTCTGCGCTCGACGAACCCGCTGCATCCCGTGTTCGACGAACTTGCCAAACTCTGCGTTCGACAAACTTTCCAAACTCTGCGTTCAACGATCTGCCTTGTCTCTGCGTTCGACGATCTGCCTTGTCTCTGCGTTCGACGAACGTCACTCTACGTTCGACGAACACGCCAGATCTCAGCTGATTCTTCTATCTCGTCTCAGTAGTTGACGAACAGGATTCTGCGTTCGACGAACGGCTCTCTGCATTCGACGAACACGCCCTTTGTGCCTTCTCAGTGCCTCCTTCTCTGGTCTCGTCTCAGCGGTCGACGAACAGGATTCTGCGTTCGACGAACGACTCTCTGCGTTCGATGAACATGCTGATTCTCAGAGTTTGACGAACTTATCAGCTGAGACAACTTCTTCTCAGCGAATCCGCTGAGACGACTCCTCATCTCAGCGGTTCAGCTGAGACAACTCTTCATCAACTTAGGAGAAGATTTCTCCTAACCTTAGGTCTTGATTAACCCTTTCTCTTGAGTCACCTAAGCCTGTTTAACTTACAAAAACAAGGCTTTATCAAATACAATATGTACTTAGTATTGGAAGTGATGCCTCTTCAAATCAAGGGAACATTGAGGGCAATATTCCCAACAATTCTCATGTGCTTCCCTAGCTCATGGGATTCAAGGATTTGGGCAATCAGAGAATCCAGATGCCACAGAGAGATCTCAACAAAAGCTTTGCTAGGAAAGCTTAAGTCCTATGAGATGCTACTGAAGACTAGGGCTGAGTCAGAAGAGAGGGAAACCACTCCAGCTCCTTTCCAAAGGAACTTAGCCTTAAAAGCTACTGAAGGAGAGCCATCTACTCCAGAAGATGAGATGTTCAATCCTAGCAAGGAGATTCAAGAAATGGGTCAAGACTGAAGACTCAAGGAGAAGAGAGAAAGACTCAAGCCCAGGTATGATAAAATTCCAAGGAAGGAGATTATCTGCTTTACGTGCAACAAGCCAGGGCACATTGCTCCTGAGTGCCAACAAGAGCAAAGGAGCAGAAGCAGCAATAAAGAGGAAAAGAAGAAGAAGAAGAATTCCTTCAGAGGGAAGGACACGAAGAAAGCCAAGGGATTTATAGAAGAAACATGGAGTGATTCTGAGGAAGAATCAAGCTCTTCATCATCTGAGAGTGATGATGAAGCAGCAGTAGAAGTAGCCTGCATGATGACACTGGGAATGTCATCAGATGATGAAGAGGAATAGGTAACTATTTTTGATGATTTTGATTTTAGTTCTACAGATTTTAAAACCTGCTTTAAAGATTTCTGCGGTGAACATCTTAGGGTAGAAAAAGAATTAGACACAGCTAGGACTGAACTAGAAAACCTTAAGAAAGATGAAGTATATTTGATAAATCAAAATATAACAAATGACATTAATAACAAAGAGTTAGAATTGATTATACTCAGAGATGATAACATTAAATTAAAAGAGGAGCAGGCAAAGGAAAAGGCCTTTGAGGACTCACTCAATAGGAGGAGTAAGAAGCTCAAAGACATCACTGAAAATCTCTCTATGAGATTTAATCAACTAGGGTTAGGGGAAGATCCCTCCACTAGCACAGAAGCACCTAAGAAACCTGCCTGGAAAAATCCAGTTTCATTTATAAGACCTAGTGAATATGAATCAAGTTAACTATTATCCAGATAGAATAGTTAAACCTAAGAAAGTAAATCTGAACAAGAAAGAGAAACCCTTAGACAAAAACAATGTAAAGCAACTAAATAATCATAATCAAAAGGCTCAAACAAAACCGAAAATAATAAGACATTCTGCTGATCTCTTGCATTTAGATACCTTCTATACTCATCTTAAGTTTCAAAGCAATAGGTTTGGGAAAACCATTCCTTATCATCCCAAAGGGTATCATGAAAGACCCTTCTATTCTTTCATTGAACCCTACAATGGTAAAAGCAAAGGGCCCAAGGTAAACTGGGTTTCCTCTAATGTTTGAATTACTTATGCATGGTTAGGTTAGGACCTACTCAGGAGAGAAATGAGTGGGAAGGAAGATATAGGTCAAAGATAAGTAACAAACTTCATTCAAGGGAGTGACTTCTACCTTGATGTTTCCTAATAGTCTATAAAATTAAGACTATAATCTATTTTCAATAAATAAAATTGCTGGGAAAACAACAAGATTTTTTCAAAGAAAATAGATCTGTTCATTCAGAGGTGAGTAGAATGGAAGTCGACGTACCATCGACTTCTACTCAATGCTAGCGTCAAGGAGCACTCAGAATAGACAATTCGAATAGAATTCGACGCACCGTCAAGTTCATATCGACGCATACAACGACTTATTAATTGCTGATTAAATTCAAAGTTATGCCGATTGGAAATCGACTTAACGTCGACAGGACTACGTCGACTTAGGGTCTCTAAATAGTCTCGAAGCTACGTCGAGTACTAGTCGATGCAATGTCGATATATCAGCGTGCGCAGAAGTGCTTCTAGAAGCAATCTCGACACAGCTTTGCGCACCAAATAATAAGTATTATCGATGGTGCATCGACCTAAACCTTAAGTAGTGGCAATTCATCTGCTTTTAAGCAATTACTGCGTCGAAACATTTACGCTTTCAGATTCTCTTCATCTTGCTCTCTTGTTCTCCAGCTCTCCCTTGTTCTCTCTCTCGTTTTCTCTGCCTTTGCAGGTACATCCAATCTCAACCAATGACGCCTCCAAAAGTTAACTCTGGATTTGATGTGGACATTGACTCATTCAATGCTGCAGCAGAAAGCTTTAAAGACATCCTGGGCTTATTTCAGGAGGCCGGGCTAATCAAGCTTATCTTAACCAGGTGCAAGATACTGGATGTCGAGCTGACAGAGTTCAAAGATAATGCTCAGATAGGAGAGGATGGCTCTCTTAAAGGAAAAATCTCTGACACAGATGTTCAGATAACAAAGGACATATTGAACCAAACCTATGATCTTCTTCCAGGAAATGAGTCAGAAGAATTATCAGGGGACGAGACTAAGAGGGCCCTGGAGATTATGCAGTTCAAGAAGGACAAACCCATCAATCTGAAGAAGATTGACTTTGGGGAGGAATACAGATTCCTTGCAGATATTGTAGGGAAAGTTTTGCTCTATAAAATATCAGCACATGATGCTGTTCCAAAGCAACAGCTTCAGATAATGGGTGCTCTAGTTCTAAAGAAGAGGATTAATTGAGCGAAATGCCCCCTAAGAATGATTGGGCATAAGTATGCTCAAAAGGAAAATGCTTTCATGAGAATCATGAGTCAGATGCTGCTTCACCATTATCCCAGTGTGTGTAAGTCAAAGGGTGTGCCAATTCTACCAGGGAAGAGAATAAATATTGGAATATTCTCTAAGTGGACCAGGCAAATTTTAAAGCCTGATCAAGCCCCTGCTTCACCTCCTTCATCTCCTCCTCTTCAAGAGCTTGAAAGGCACATACCAGACCCTCCAAGGGATGCTATCACATCTCCTCACTCTCCACCTCCACTAGACACCATTCCAGATATCCATCAGGAAGACACTCCAGCACAACAACACCTACAACAACAACAGTTCTCATCCACTTAAGCACCTGAGCCATCTCCTCAACTAACCTATCAACTATCATCCACCCTCATTCCAGATCATCAGCCTGCTCCACCACCACCACCACCATCAATTCATTTCTCACCTGATGTTTACCATCCTCTCTCCCCTATCCAAGAAGAGCTACCTCCTTCACCTCCTCCCTCTACATCTCATCCACCCGTAATTGATCTTGAGCAGATCATTTCCAAAGCTATGGCCATTGCCTCCTCCACATTTGTAGATCAGGTGGTGGCTCAGGCAAGAAGATTTGACAGAAAACACTCTCAAATGGAGGCTGAGCAATTAACTTTTAAAAGAACTCTCCAGAGCCTAAAGTATTTTATATCTTCCTCCATGGTCACAAAGGAATTCTTAACCTCACTGGCCAGCAAGGTCAAGAAGGGGGAGAACATCTCACATCATTTCTTAGGCTTGCAATTTCAGCAGATAGTTCCCTCCTTAGGTAATTGACAGCAGAGTTAACATGACTTTCAATTTTTTGCCTTTGCTCTTCCAGGAGCATTTTTATCTGAGGCAGTAGTGAGAACTCCACTGTCCAATTCTCTGGAGGTGAACTAGCTTGTCCTGGTTCTTTCTCTTCATTCCCATCAACCATGGGAGATGGAGGTCCTTTGATGGGTGACTGGTTTGATTTATTTTCGTCTTCAGGATTTGGAAGACCTCTGTTAGTCTCATCAGTAGGATTCTCTTGGTTGTCTTCTTGGGATCTTCACTTGGGTCCTCTTGGACTACTGTGTTAGATCTTACGGCGCTCTTAGAGGGGGGGGGGGGGGGGGGGGTGAATAAGGGAATAAAATTTCTTTTTATAATTTTTATGATAATTACTAAATTGTTTTTGATTAATAGGAAATAAGATGACAATTTAGTAATAACAATTTTGCAATAATGACATTTTACGCCAATTGAGAGAAATCAAATAAACACAAATATAATCATGATTGCATTATATAAAAAGGGTGTTTACAAAATTTGATTTCAATATCGCTAGAAATCGGAGGCGTACAAAAGTGAATTTCTTTTCCTTTTCTATACCAACTTGTATCCCCACAAACCGGTTGGCTTTAGCCTATCCTTCCCCGGATAAAGCCTCAAGCCGCTCTAGCCAACCCAAACTCGGATATCGCCTCGAGCACCCCCTAGATCTAATCCCCAAGACCTAGTTGCCAACTCACGCGACGAATTCCCCCTAAGCCGCGCAAGGACCTAGTCGCCAAAAACAAGGCGATTTCACTACAAGATACAAATAAAAAAGTGAAGTAAATAACAAGCAAACTCCCTCTTGAGATTTCTGGAGATGAGGATGAAGGATCGCTGAAGCACAAGCGAGGTCGAAGCGATCGTTCTTCGGATGCA
This sequence comes from Dactylorhiza incarnata, assembly GCA_033032865.1. Classification (NCBI taxonomy): domain Eukaryota; kingdom Viridiplantae; phylum Streptophyta; class Magnoliopsida; order Asparagales; family Orchidaceae; genus Dactylorhiza; species Dactylorhiza incarnata. The sequence goes on along the minus strand of JAWHQI010000175.1, from coordinate 4,085,278 downwards.
GTGTGATGGCTTCCTTTTCCAGAATTTCTTCTTTGGCTTTGAGTGGGAGATGATGTTTCGGCAGAGTAGTAGCACAAGAGTTTGGGCACAAGTAATGTCTCTGGAAGTTCTAACCCAAAACGAGAGAGAACACATCATTTTATAACTCTTGGAGCTAGCGCCTGCGGTAGCTGATAGCGCCTGTGGTAGCGGTCGTGTTGAGCGGTTGCGGAACCGTCGGCTGCGTGGCTCTGTGCACGAACTTGATATAGCGCCTGCGGTAGTGATAGCGCCGGCGGTAGCGTTCATGTGGAGCGGTTGTGAAACTGTCGGCGGCGTGGCGATCTGCACGATCTCAAGCTAGCTCCTGGCATTAGCGCTAGCGCTGGCGGTAGCGCTAGCGCCTGCGTTAACCTCTAGCGCTGGCGGTAGTGCTCCATTCAGAAAGTTTGATTCTATGCTGCCTTCTACCTGTAGAGTATTGCACCTATATTTCCTGCACACTATAAACACACTACAAGCAATATCAAATACAATATGGGATTTGTTATTCTCAAACAAAGGGATGTGACACACATGTCCAACATACTGGTCCAGAATGAACAGCATCATCAACCCCAATGATCCTATTGATCATTATACCACTTGAGTAGGGATCTCACAATTCTTCTCCCCCTCAGTTTCAGTATCTTCTTTTTCTGTTCCTGCTGTTACAATTGTCCTGGATCCCAGAGTTAGAACAGAGGTCTGGAGGGAGACAGACGGGTCTGAGCTGTTACCTGACTCACTTCCTTCAGATGAGCTTTCTCCCTTCCTTATCATATCTTCTGCAGTCTTCAGCTTCTTGGGAGACTTAGTCAGAACTTTCTCCCATCTCTCAAGTATCTTGATATACATCCTTCTCATGTGATGGATTTTTACACCATACTTGTTAAAACTTTCAGGGTAAGATAACAGTAGATACAGTGATAGTATTCTTCCCAGATTTGGAACTTGAAAGCTTTCTTGTATCCTCTTGAAGATGGTCTGACCCCAGTTGGTCTTCTTACTTAGGATTATCCTTGCCATTATTTCGAACATGGGCTTGGATATTCTCTCATGCTGCCCTACCTTACAGAGGAGGGCTTTTCCTACGATATCAGCCATGAGCTTTCCTCGTTGATTAAAGCTCTTCCTTTCCAGAGACTCATAGGTCTTGCTGGAGTGCCCGCACCATGCCAGAGCCTTGTTAATGTCTTCCTGTGTGACCTCCTCATTCCCCCCCCCCCCCTTGGCGCGGGACAGCAGCTGAAGAATCCTATCCAATCTCTTGGGATTCACCTTGACTTTTATCACGCTGATTGAGCTTTTCACGGATGTTCCCTTTGAGCCACCCTTGGCATTAGAGAAGAACTCCAGCACTTCTCTCTTTAAAAATTAATGTTGGCTCAGAGAGAGAAAACTCCAGGCCGACGGCGTCCAACAGCTTGATAGTGCCTTGAATCTCTTCTGGCCCTTTGAGAAACCATTCCTCACCACTTCACTTCCTTCATAGAGAAGTCCTTCCTTCTTTGGCGCCATCTCTTACTTGATCCGAGAGGATTTTAATACTGTCGACTCGTTCACTCTTCGAATACATAGAGAGCATGACGGCTTTTTAAGGCAAATGTAGAATGTGTTTTAACCTTAAGACGTCTAACAATATTTATAGTTTCGAGATTGGAAGGCAAAGTATCATTTAATAAAAGCCTGATTAACTTAGATTGTCGGTTATTTTCAGATCTCTTATGTATTAGATTGACACATAGGTATCATCGTGATCCTACTTAGATGACGAGAGATCATTACGACGATATCAATCATTATTTTGACGATATCGTTTTGTATTCAAAATGATATTATTCTTGTTCACTCATTTGAATAATCGGTGTTGTGCTTTAGCTTTGCCATATATGTGCTTTTGGAGTGACAGTTTTTGCTTACTCAAGTCAAAATTACTTTTACATATTTATAAAGATGAGGTTATGTAGTGACTATTTAACACGGTTACCTTCACCTTAGCTTTGGCTTCTTCTTGAGCTAGTAGCTCCCCCTTGATGTGATGTCTCTTTTGTTTTTCCTTTTTGCTCCCCCTTGACCAGTGCATCTTGGCCTATGATGGGATTTTTCTTAGTCCAGAGTTATGCCTAGATCACTTATTGTCCATTAGCCTTATTTGCTTTTGATTGGCTACATGGACTTCCCTGCAAGATAGATTTACTATCCATTAGGAACCCAAGGTGATTTGGGTCCTAGGTTCTTGTTAGCATAATAAGGAATTCTTCTACTCACCTCAGCCTTTCCAGGAGGGCTCTCCTTTACACTAGGCACACTAGGGTTGTGCCAACAGTCAATGGCAAAGTGTCCCACTTTACCACAGCACCAACAATCATGGATGTTGTACCTTCTTTTCTGATCAATTTTTGAGGTGGGTGTAGAATCACAATGCTTATGTTCAGTAGAGAAGGCATCATCATTCTTCCTATCTCTCTCAGATAAGGGCTGACTAGGTGCTCTAGTATAATTATTTTTTCTTGATTTTATCTGTTTGTCAGCAACAGATGTCAGCTTGGTAGCTGACATGGTGTTGATGACATCAGATATGATCAAGTGAGAGTTAATTTTACTGGTTCTACCAGCCTGCTTCTTATCTGGAAGAGATTAGGAGGGTGTTGCTCCTATACCCTTGAAGGTGGGGGCTGAGGCACCAAACATAAATGGTCCATGATGGGCCATTTGGATTTCCTCATGGGGAGCCTTCAATGCACTCATCCCCATGCCATTTCTCCTCCCATAGTTAGGAGCATTTCTTGAGCTATTGGATCTTCCATTCATCCAGTGACCATGGACACTGTCCTGGTCATACATTTTAGAAGGTAGCAACACTACCTTCTGAAAGGTGGTATGAGGCTCAGCTTTAGTTTTGCCCCTTTTCCCATTCCCAGCATCTATTGCCCCTTTATTGAAACCCAATCCCCTCCTATTACTATAGGAGGAGAAGGTGTCAATGATGGGTAGTATGGTTTTGGGCTTAGAGAACTGAGCCACTAAGCTTCTTTCCTTAAGAATATCATTTTCAAGTCTCTTTATGAGTTCATCCTTTTTATTCTTCTCATCAGAAAGCTTGACTATGATCTTCTTGAGCTCACAGGAAATGGTGCCCTTATTGTGGGATATACCCATTTCCTCATTCATCTCAGCCTTAATAGATCAGAGTTGTTGAAACCGATTTCTCAGTCTCTGTGGAGTTCGGGGCCCTCACCTAGATGAGGGGAGGCTAGCCCTTACTGATCCCTTAGAGAAGGTAGATCGGAAACTAGGAAGATTGACTAAGACCTTAGTCACAGCGAGGAGGTCCCTCCATTAACCCAGAAGATCGTTGAGCGCTTCCCCTCCCAAGCCAAAGCTGAGACTCGGGCACCTTGGAGAGCTAGAGAGCTAAACCAAGGTAACCAAGGGGAGGAACAGCTCAGAGATCTGAGAATGCAATCCTCTCCCAAGGTGCCCTTTGAGGTCTATTTATAGGTTTTCAAGTCTGGCCTGCAAATAGCAGGATTCTGCCCCTTGATTTTACTATCCGCACCCCAAGTGGGTCTGCTAACAGCTGAACTCCGAAGTTTGGACGGGCTAATGGTAGGCCAACGGATGATTTCATCGATCAGAGATGATCAGCATATTCGTCGAGCGTGGCAGCTTGGAGAGTTCGTCGAACGCAGGGTTTTGGCGAATTCGTCGAATGCGGACTGCACTTCATCGGGCGTCGGGCTGAGCTCGTCGACCCCGACTGAGATTCGTCGATCACGGAGACTTTGGAAGAAATCTGGCTCGCCTGTCTTTTCGCGATCCTTCGGCGAGTTTCTATCACGCTCGCTTCCTTGCGAGCATTTGACGAGCACTTGGCTCGCTCGCTTTCTTGTTGGTCGGCCTTGGGGCTCTGGCACGCAGAAACTTGACTCGCGACTCTTCCCGCGGGTGACCTTTGATGGATCTGGCTCGCCCCCCCCCTTTGGGTGAATGGCCCGTGAAGACCTCGTCCGCACTTCTGCCCCGCTCGCACTCCTGACTCGCTCGCCCTCTTGCGAGCAGCCGGCCAAGTTCTCGTCCCAGCGGATCCGCTGAGACGGGATCATCGAGCGCTGTTTGGACTTCGTCGAGCGCTGGCTCGCATTACTTCTGTTCGATCGTCCACTAGGCGAATATCGGGGTTGTACACAATCCCCGCTCTTCGCGGGGCTATTTAGGCTCGCGAAGAATCATCCAACCCTTGATATTCGCCGGCCTCTTGGTGACGTGGCGAGAATCTTTCGGTGGGCCCCATGCCCACTACTATAAATATCACTCTCCCTAGCCGTCACTCGAACTTTTTATTCTTCTCTATCTTTTCTTACTCGTCGCGGGCCTCAACGCGATGTCGAAAAAAGATGAGATGTTGGCTCGCCTAAAGGCTTCGCAAGCGGCTCAGAAGGGGAAAACCGCTGTCATCACCTCCTGGTATTCTCCGCGATGCTCTCCGCCTCTGCCTTCCCTAAGAACGGCAAAGGTTGTTCGGCGCGCGGCTGGTGGGGGAGGGTCTTCTTCGACAATGTCTCCTATGCTCCCACAAAGCGAGACGAGGGTGCCTTCCACCCTCCGACCTCGCTAGGGGGTTGTGACACGGCCCTGTACCAGTACCTCAAAGGAAAAAACTTTGAGGTCGTCTTCCTTCGGGAGTGAGTGGAACTCCTGCCACCCGTCCTCCCAGGAGAAGGTTTGACTCGCACTCGCTAACTTTCTCGCTCTCTTTACTTTCGATTGTCTAACGTTCCCCGTCAACTCCGCAGGAGAGCGTGAACTTCCCATCAACCCACCTCACGCACCTCTTTCTTCCCTCACCTCCAGCTCGCTCGCGCGCATGGCCGCCGAGGCCTGCCGCGACGTCCCGAGCTCTTCGTCGGGAAGGAAGCGCCCTCCTACCCCATGCCGTCCTGCCTCGCATGGGGCGGCGAAGAAGACCAAGAAGGCTCCCCCTGCTGCCAAGGCGAAGGAGGTCGTGGACCTGTCTGAGCCCGATCTCCCCTCTCCTTCCGCTGCGGATCAGGAGCTCGCCAAAGAGGGGGGCGAGCCAGGGGAGATGGCCGCCAAGCCCAAGCCATCTAGCCATACTAACTTCGGGCTCGACATGAAGCTGGTGGATGTGGTCGGTGAACCGGTGCTCGCGTGGGGCCCCGACCAGAACAAGGTCGCCTACTCCTCTCTACTCCCTTCCTGGGTAGAGGACGGCAAGGCCGGGGGTGAGGCGTTCGCCCTCGCCTTCGGCCTCTACGGTCGCGAGGATGCCTCCCTCTTTCGGTCCTTCATGCCGAGGGGGGTTGTATATGAGGCAATGCGAGCCCAATTCCGGGCGATGGAGCTAACCCACATGGTGGGTCACCGGTACCGCACGGCGGATAGGGAGATCAAGGAGCTGAACGATGAGCTCCAGAGGTCTGTGTACGAGATCGCGGGGCTCAAGGGGAAGGAGGCTTTATCAGAGGGCCTCCTCGCCAGTCTTCAAGGCGGACTGGTAAGTAGTTTTTTGCGAAAATCCCTTTTTAGTTCGGCTTCGCTTTTTTCTCGCTGAACCGCTTTTTGTAGGATGGCGAGTCCGTCAGCCAGCTTCCCGCGCGGATCGCTGACCTGGAGCTGGAGAAAACCTGCCTCAAGGCCCAGGTCCACGACCTGACCTCGGCGGTGCTTCCTCCCCCTCCTCCGCGAGCTGGGACTCGCGGTTAGTCGCGGGAAGAGAAAGAAGCCGACCACAAGAGATCGATGGAGATCGCGGAGCTCGTCCTCGACATTCTCAAAGGAGCCGGCATGATCGTTCCCGACGCTATGGAGTTTACTGCGGAGTAAGTCGTCCCAGACTTGTTTGCGCCCATCTCCGAGGCGGAGGGTCGAGAGAGTGATTGAAATGTAATCCGGCGAATCGCCTTAGGAATTTTTTGTTGTTTATAATGTAAAAGGTTTTAACTTTTTGCCGGCGAGCCCGCCGTGGGACTGTAATCTTTTGTGAGAAATGAAAGGAGGAATATTTTGTTCATATTTTCAGTTGTGATTTACTTACTTTCCGTTTGCATGCGCTCTTTCATTCGCGCTCGCGCGATCTCGATTTTCCTGTGCTCGCGCTTTTAAGACTTTCATTTTGATGCCCGTGTCTAAGTCTCTTTAATTGACAATTCTCCTTTCGTCGTATTATACCTAAACCACTCTCCCCCCATTCCCTTCTGAGGAAATGGAAAGACTTAGGTCACCGAGCCTGATCCTTATTTAAGAAATATCTTGTTGGGGTCCTTTGCGAGAGAGGCCGGCACTCGTCTACTTCGCTCGCACTCGCCTTTTGCGAGCAGCTTTGTTGTCCGGGGACCACCACGGAGGCGGACCCTCTCTGGCCCGCCAATCATCACTCGCGCTATCGAAATTCACAAGCAGCCTTGCGAGTCAGCGGACTCGGCCGTTCTGCCGCGGTCCATGCGATCAGACCCTTGATTCCGCCCCGCTCGGATCTTGAGGTTGCCTGCGAGCCAAAACCCTCGCCATGGGTAACTCATTTTCCAGCCCCAACCCCATGAAACTTTGCCGGCCCCTCCGGAGATCAACCTGAACCCCCCGTCTAGTGAGAGCCCGGGAGAGGAATCGATCTGGGGCATTACAGCACCAATAGTTGTCACCTTGCCATCCTCTCCAGAGATCAACCTGAACCCCCCATCTAGTGAGAGCCCAGGAGCGGAATCGATCTGGGGCATTCCAGCACCAACACTTGTTACCCTGCCAGCCTCTCCAGAGATCAACCTGAACCCCCCATCTAGTGAGAGCCCGGGAGCGGAATCGATCTGGGGCATTCCAGCACCAACACTTGTTACCTTGCCAGCCTCTCCAGAGATAAACATGATCCCCCCGTCTAATGAGAGCCCGGGAGCGGAATCGATCTAGGGCATTCCAGCACCAACACTTGTTACCTTGCCAGCCTCTCCAGAGATCAACCTGAACCCCCCGTCTAGTGAGAGCCCGGGAGCGGAATCGATCTGTGGCATTCCAGCACCAACACTTGTTACCTTGCCAGCCTCTCCAGAGATCAACCTAAACCCCCCGTCTAGTGAGAGCCCGGGAGCGAAATCGATCTGGGGCATTCCAGCACTAACACTTGTTACCTTGCTAGCCTCTCCAGAGATCAACCTGAACCCCCCGTCTAGTGAGAGCCCGGGAGCGGAATCGATCTGGGGCATTCCAGCACCAACACTTGTTACCTTGCCAGCCTCTCCAGAGATCAACCTGAACCCCCCGTCTAGTGAGAGCCCGGGAGCGGAATCGATCTGGGGCATTCCAGCGTAAAAACTATTTGGGACCTGCCAAAGGATTGCTCCAAAATGCATATGTTGAGTAGGAAATATGAAAAGTCATTTACAATAAATGGCTAAGGATAAAACCTTTTTAACTCATCCTCACTCCTGGCTCGGCCAAGAGGTACCCCTTCCACATCCTGGAGGTGGTATCCTCCTGACCTGAGCACTTCACTTACAATGTAAGGTCCTTCCTAATTGTGCTCTAGCTAGCCAACCGCGGCTCCTCTCCCGGCCGCGTCAACCTTCTTCACCACCAGGTCTCCTTTCTGAAAGTGTTTTATTCGGATGTGCTTGTCAAAGTATCGGGCCATTCGTTGCTTGATTTCCTTCTGCCTGATGGTGGCCTGGTCCCGGAGTTCCTCCACCAGGTCCAAGTTTAGCCTTTGTTCTTCATCGTTGGCCACCAGCCACTCTTCATCCCCTTCACCTACGGCGATCACCCTGGGGGTCTTTACTTCAAACTCAATGGGAAGGACTACTTCAGATCCATGGGAAAGTTTGAACGGGGTCTCCCCGGTGGCGGTGTTAGGGGTAGTCCTCAGGGCCCAGAGAACGGATGGTAGTTGCTCTACCCAATTCCCTCGGAGGTTCTCCACCTTCTTCAGTAGGTTGACGATTATTTTATTTGCCGCTTCCACCTGGCCGTTGCTTCGTGGGTGGTGAACCGATGCGAACCTTAGGTCGATGCCAAGCTGGGTGCAGAAACTGACAAACTCTTCGCTAGCAAATTGCGGCCCGTTGTCCGTCACTATAGCCAGGGGGAGGCCGTGCCTGCAGATTATTTCTCCCCACACAAAATTCCTCACAACTTGAGAGGTTACCTTGGCGAGCGCCTTCACTTCAACCCATTTGGAGAAATAATCGATCATGACCAGTAAGAACCTTCTTTGGCCGCTGGCTTGAGGGAAAGGGCCTACTAGGTCCAACCCCCATATGGTGAAAGGCTAGGGAGCGGTGATGGTTCGGAGCCTCTGAGCTGGGAGGAGTTGGAGCGGAGCATAGAGCTGGCACTTTGAACACCTCCTTGCGAACTCCGCCGCATCCTTGCTGAGGGTGGGCCAGAAGTAGCCTTGTCTCAACACCCTCCCTTCCAGAGTTTGGCTCCCGGAGTGACTTCCACACTCCCTGGAATGAATTTCTTCTAGGACTCTCGGAACCTCCTCCTCTGAAACACAACGGGCCAGGAGTCCCGAGAGAGTCTTCCTGTACAACCCTCCTGCATGCAAAGAGTAATAAGCTGACTTATACCTGAAGCGTAGCCTGTCTATGTCTCCCTCAGGGAACTTCCCCGATGATAGGAAGGAGATGAAGGGATCCATCCATGAGACCCGCTGATCCACCTCCATCAGTTCTCCTTCAACGATAGTGGGTCGGAAGAGTTCCGAAACCGTTCCTCCTGCTGGGGGACCGAATTTGGCTAGGAGGTCTGCGGGGGTGCTCTCCTCCCTTGGCACGTGCTTGATGGAGAACGTGCGGAAATGCCCGATGACCCCTTTGACCTTTTCTAAGTATCGCAGGAGAGTCGAGTCTTTCGCCTCAAACTCCCCCTGACTTGGCATGATACCACCATAGAGTCCGTCGAGACCTCCACATCTTGCACTCCCAGTTCTCGAGCTAACCGCAGGCCCGCTATCACCGCCTCGTACTCCGCTTGGTTGTTGGTGATCGGAAAATGGATGTTCAAGTCTTGCTCGATCTTTGTCCCTTAGGGACTCACAAGGATGATTCCCCCTCCATAGGAGTGCTTTCCCGACGCACCATCCACCAACATCTTCCACGCCATTGGGGGAGGTGGTTCATGTTCCCCCACTTCGGATGTGTAGTCGGCCATGAAATCCGCCACCGCTTGGGCCTTGATTGATGTCCTGGGTACGAATGTAATATCGAACTCGCTCAACTCCACGGACCATTTTGCCAATCTTCCTTTGTGCTCCACCCCTTCCATGATTTTGCGAAGCGGGTGATCCGTCACTACCCTGATGGAGTGTGCCTGGAAGTAGGGCCGGAGCCTCTGAGCCGCCACCACCAATGCGAAAGCCAACTTTTCCAAGATTGGGTATCGGAGCTCCGCCTTCTTCAGCACTCTGCTGACATAGTAGATATGGAATTGCTTTCTTCCTTCTTCTCGGATCAATACTGAACTTACCGCCTCAAGTCCCACTCCCAGGTATAGGGATAGGTCTTCTCCCGATCTCGGCCCTTGAAGTAAGGGAGTTTGGATGAGTTGCACTTTCAAGGCTTGGAAGGCCCCCTCGCATTCCGAAGTCCATTCAAATTTTTTGTTGCCCCTAAGCGCCTTAAAGAAGGGCACACACTTCTCTCCCGCCTTGGAGAGGAACCTGCTAAGTCCGGCCAACTTCCCCGTGAGGCTTTGGACCTCCTTCGGGCTTCTCGATGACCCAACTCCATTATCGCCTTGACCTTGTCTGGGTTAGGTTCCACTCCTGCCGGGGTGAGTAAGTGGCCTAGGAACATCCACCGGCTAGCCCCGAAGACACACTTCAAGGGGTTGAGTTTCATCTTATACTTCTGTAGGGTCCCGAACGTCTCTTCAAGGTGTCGGAGGTGAGACCCAAGGTCTCGACTCTTTATCATGAGATCATCGACATAGACCTCCAAGTTTCTTCCCCTTTGTTCGCGGAAGAACCGATCCATCATCCTTTGGTAAGTGGCACCTGCATTCTTGAGCCCAAAGGGCATCATCTTATAATAGTAGCATCCGTCCCCCGTGATGAAGGAGACATCTTTGATGTCCGGGGGGTGCATGCGGATTTGGTGATAACCTGAAAAAGCATCTAAGAAAGACATTACAGAGAAACCAACGGCTGGGTCAACCAGCGCGTCGATTCTAGGTAGGGGTAGCAATCTTTCGGGCATGATTTATTAAGAAGTGAAAAGTCAATACACATGCGCCACTTACCTTCCCCCTTTTTTACCATGACTACATTGGAGACCCAGCCTGGATACTGGATCTCCGACACAAAACCTGCTTGTATGAGCTTTTACACCTCCTCGCGGATTGGTCCCTCCAGCTTGTCCGACGTGGCCCTCTTCTTTTGGCGGATGGGGCGGGTGCCAGGATCGAGGTTGAGGCGGTGGCAAGCCACATCTGCATCGATCCCGGGCATCTCCGCGGCGCTCCAAGCGAAGACGTTCACGTTCTTCTGTACGCAGGCCAGGATCTCGGCCTGCTCCTCCGAATTGAGCTCTCCGCTGACCCGAACCTTTTCCACCACCCCGAGCCGAGTGGTGAATTCAAGCTCCACGAACTCTTCCACGGCCTCCATCCTGGATTGCTACACCCAAGCACTTTCCTTCTCTCCGCCGCAAGCGAGCGCTTGGGCTCCTTCCTCCATCTCTTCCTCCCCCACCATCATCAGCTCCTCCGCCCCTCCTTCTCGGGCACCCTTCCCTTTCCTCTCTTCTTCTCCTCTCTCCTCCCTGGGCCTCTCAGCGACCCCTTCCTGGGCATGAACTTCCTCTTCCTCCATCCTCTCCTAAACTCCATTACTGCCTCCAGCCTCCTACGCCTCCTCCATCAATTTATCGAACTCCTCCGCTTCTCCCATCCAGGTGATGGTGTTGACAGCCATCACGTAGCACTGTCTTGCCATCTTGGGGTCTCCTCGGATCCGGACCTGGAATCCACCCGCGTTGAACTTGAGACACTGGTGGAAGGTGGAAGGTGGAAGGGACGCATCTAAACGCGCTGATGAGAGGCCGTCCGAAGATGGCGTTGTAGCTGCTTGGGGCATCCACTATCACAAAGCGGCAGTTCCAGGACTGCCCTCCGAGGGTCACATGGAGCCCCACTCCACCCTCTACCTCCTTCCTTTCTCCTGAAAAGCCGAATAGGGGGCCATCCGAGGCCAATACCCTCTTGGACTCCACCTTCATCTCATCAAACGCCTTCTTGAAGACGACGTTGACCGAGCTCCCATTATCGACTAGAATCTGCGAAATGGTGAAGTTCTCGATGGCGGTCTAGATGACCAGCGCATCGCAGAAAGGGTCTTCATAGCTTGGCATGTCCTTCTGGGAGAAAGTAATTCTTTCTGCTGGGGTTGGAGCAGTGGATGTTGAGGCCATGCTCCGCCGATAGATGGTATGGAGGCTAGCCTTGCGGGTTGCCTGCACCCCTACCCCCCCCATGGATCACCCCGATCCCTCCTCTACTCCCCACATCAACTCTGTCTTCGCACCTTTCTTCCTCCTCCACTCGAGGCTCGACCTCCTCAATTCTCACCCGTTGCTGCATCCTCGACGCGGGCACTCGGCCCCTTTTTGTTTCCAGGAACTCTGGGCAGGTGGTCGTCGCGTGACCTTCCTCATCGTAGAAGTCACAATACGGCAACGCCACCTCCCCTGCTTCACCTTCCGCCACTCTATTCCTCCTCCTTCTCCCTGCCCCTGCTTCCTCTCCAGCCTCTTCTCTCCTTCCTCTTCCTCCCCTTCCCCGCCTGATTGACATGGCTTGCTGAGGTGGGGGAGGCAATGGCCTCAGACCCTGTCTCCATCCCAGTTGATGGGGTCTTCCTTGTCCTCCATAGAAGTTACCCCTTCCCGGGCCGTAACCTCTTCCCTGACCTTGCATTCCTTCGGCGTGCTGCCTCCACTCCCCCTCCGGGGCCCTGGGCTCTTCCCTTCTCCTTACCTCTTGCTGCTTGACCTCCGGCTCACTGAGCTTTGCTAGCCTCTTGGTGAGCTCCGGGTTGGCCTCCTCACCCTCAATCTCCTCCGCCACCCTCTCCATCAAATCCTCGTAGGAGACGGGGGCTTTCCTTTTCAAAGCCATTTTGAAAAAGCTCTCCCTTAGCCCGACGGTGAAAGCGAGCTGGAGTGCAAATCTGGGCATCTCCTGAGTGAGCAGCACTTCTTCCTGGAACCGATCCGCGTAGCGAGCCAACGACTCCTTTGGCTCCTGCTTTACTTTGAAGAGGGACTCGACGTCCTTCTTCCTCTTCTTCGAAGTTGAGAATCGCAACAAAAAGCTCCGGCGCAAATCTTCGAAAGCGTAGATCGACCCTGTAGGGAGTTGATGGAACCAGTCCCTGGCCTTTTCCTTAAGGGTGACGACCAAGAGCCGACACTTGAAAGCATCTGACATCGGCCTGATAGAGACCGAGTCCTCAAAAGACTGGAGATGTTGGACGGGGTCATCCCTACCGTTGTAGTACACCCTGTCCCACTCTCCGAACCCGGCCGGGACAGGTGCAGAAAGTACCAACTCGCAGAAGGGGCTTTCCCCTTCTACCACCCTTTCTCGCTCCGCTCACCCCCCGATCTCTCTCGCCATACTCGAGCTCGCGGGGACTGCGCTCGCGAGAACAGCATTCGCCTGGACCATTCCCACAGTCACTGCATCCTTTGGGAGCTCGCTCCACCGCGCCACGCTCGCCGGCACGGAGCTCGCTGGCACGGAGCTCGCCGGTACAGTGCTCGCCGGGCTGGCAAACAACACTCGCCCTTTTAAGTCTTGCACTGACCCTCCGACCACTTCCTTTCTGGCCCTTCCCCCTGGGGCATTCTCACCAACCGCCGCTGGGGGAGGAGTCGCTTGAGATGCTGGGGTCGCGAACTCACTTCGCAACGTCGCGATCGTGAGCCCGAAGGTATCAAGCACCTCCCTCCTGAAATCCGCGAACATCTTCGGCGTCACCACCTGTGGTGACTCGCTGAACCCCTCGCCTTGATCCTCGCCTCCTGTCATATCTACTCTTTGGAACTTTGTTGGACCAGCCACGCTCCACGCTCACCGCACCAAAATGTTGAAACCGATTTCTCGGTCTCTGTGGAGTTCGGGGCCCTCACCGAGATGAGGGGAGGCTAGCCCTTACTGATCCCTTAGAGAAGGTAGATCGGAAACTAGGAAGATTGACTAAGACCTTAGTCACAGCGAGGAGGTCCCTCCACTAACCCGGAAGATCGTTGAGCGCGTCCCCTCCCATGCCAAAGCTGAGACTCGGGCACCTTGGAGAGCTAGAGAGCTAAACCAAGGCAACCAAGGGGAGGAACATCTCAGAGATCTGAGGATGTAATCCTCTCCCAAGGTGCCCTTTGAGGTCTATTTATAGGTTTTCTGGTCTGGCCTGCAAATAGCAGGATTCTGCCCCTTGATTTTACTATCCGCACCCCAAATGGGTCTGCTAACAGCTGAACTCCGCTGTTTGGACGGGCTAATGGTAGGCCAATGGATGATTTCGTCGATCAGAGATGATCAGCAGATTCGTCGAGCGTAGCAGCTTGGAGAGTTCGTCGAATGCAGGGTTTTGGCGAATTCGTCGAACGCGGCCTGCACTTCGTCGGGCGTCGGGCTGAGCTCGTCGACCCCGACTAAGATTTGTCGATCACGGAGACTTTGGAAGAAATCTGGCTCGCCTGTTGAAAGTGCACAATTAACCTCACTAGAATTCTCTACAGGGGGGGGGGGGGTGGTGAATAGAGATTTAAAAATTATTTTGTGCAAAGTTAATATATATATATGTGTATGATCACAGATTAGAGCTTCCCACACACCAACAAGAATTAAGCAAGAAAATAAAGTAAATGCAAGAAAATAAATCACAGCACAACACAAGAAAATATAGTGGTTCCCCAAACTTTGGGTAGTCCACTCTTCTACCCCCTTGGTAGGAATTCACTATCTTGCACTGAGTCTTTTGATAAGGAGACTCTTATAACCACCCTGAGTCTTTTGACAAGGAGACTCTTAGAACCAACTGAGTCTTTTGACAAGGAGACTCTTAGAACCAGTACACTGAATTTTTTGGAGAGAGATTCTAAAAACTCTTTTACAATGTTTATGTGAGAAAGAAAGAAAGGAGAAGAAATAAAAACAAGAAAGAATCTTCTTCCTAGCAAGAAGATTGGAAGCACAAGAAGTGAATTGAATCTTTCTTCTATAGAGAGAAGAAGATTTGTAGCCTTTCTCTCTTTGTGAGAGCTATCAGATTTTGCAGCAGTATGACTTCAGAAGCAGAAGAAGAAGAAGTGCTTGAATGTTGCTGCAGAGCTTTTTCTCAATTTCTCACTTTTCTCTTGGGAGCTTTTCCTCTATTTCAAATGTGTGTGGTAGATCACTCTTCTTTATTTTCTGCCGACCTCCTCTTTATTTATAGCTCTGTTAATTCAACATAATACTATGGGAGGATAATCAATTAGCAGTTAGAGAGAATAGAAAGAAAAAATATTTCCATAATGTTTATTTCTGTAGAAGGAAAGAATGAATTCTGATTTCAAATAATATCCAAAATAGAGTTAATCAGATTAGCCAAGAATCAAATAGAAGGAAAGAATGATTCAGAACGGCTATAAAATATTAACATTATTCCATACAAATCAGATTTACTGAAAGAAGGAAAGAGATCTGGCGCATATTTAAGTCTGTCAAATAAATCGACGTGCGTCGATTGCCATTTGACGCAAGCGTCGAGTACATCCTGTCTGGATGTCGAGAGGTGAATAAGGAAGGTGCGTCGACTAAGGTGCGTCGACTTCACTAGTTGTGTCGACTAGAAATCAGAGTTGCGTCGACAACACATACGTCGAAATCTTCCTAGAGTTACTTCGACTTAATCTGAAAGAGACGTCGACTACATTTCGACGTTGCGTCGAACACTATTCGACGCATATTTACTTAGCTTTGTTTTTCATTCTTGGAATTCATATTTGACTCATTTTCAGGGGTTAAGAGAAATCATTTTCCCAACAATCTCCCCCTATTTGTCTTAACCCTTCTTAGAGAGAAATTTTATTAGCATATAATTAACACAGCATAGTATTTGTATAGATAAGAAATATATTGAGTAAAAGGAAAGAATTAGGAAAAGAAAGCACATGACAAGTATTTGTCTTTCACAAGAATTAAACTAGAAACTTCTTTTTGTACATGAAGTTGACAAAAGCAGAATAAAGTTTCCTAGATAAGTCATTAATGGCATCAAAAATGTATCCCCTGGCTCTATCAGGTCTTTCCTGGACATTCCTGATGATTGTATGCAGTTTTTCCAAGAGTTTATCACCATCAGGAATAGTGTCATTTATGGAGTACCCTTTGCTGATGATGATTGCTGCCTTTTCATCAATCATCTCAATGGTAATGTTGTGAGATTCTTTTTGTGCAGGCTTGGGCTCAGGAGGTCCTTTGTTATCAACCTTTGGCCTATAGAGTTTCTTCTTTTCTGGTTCCTGTTTCTCAGGAACTTCATACATCTTTCCTTTTTCTTTCCCTTTCCATGGTGGGTTAAGCGATTTGTCTAGCTTTGCAGGCCTTGTAGGCTTCTTATAGGGAATGTAGGTTTCTTCTGTACACCCTATACCCTTCTTGTCCTTTTGACCCTTATCCATGATATCCCTGCCTGAGGATTTTTCTTTTGATAAGCTTCAATATCAAACAACTTATTTGGAATTCTGATAGAAGATTCAGCAAGAATTTGTTCCTTAGTCATGCCATTGTTAATCTTCTCCATCCAGGCCCTCCTTTTATCTTCCACTTCTTTCCTAGCTGCTTCATATTCATACACTTCTCTTTCTCTTATCTCTTCATGCCTCTTTTCCATGTCAGGATCATGGTACTCCTTGACAGGACTGTTAGGACAGATACTAGGCATCTTTTCAAATCTTTTTATCTGCTCACATGCTTTTCTATACTTCTTTTCTTTTGCAAACTCCTTCCTTTCTTCTTTAGAAAAATTTTGCCAGTGGGGAGTGACTTCCCTTTTTCTCTTTATCTGTCCTCCTGGACTTTGCCTAGGTATGATCTGTTTAGGGAGTCTTGCTGCTTGTGGAGGTAGAGGTAGCAGAGGAGGTAGAGAAGAAGGTAGAGGAGGAAGTTGAGGAGGAGGAAGAGGAAGAGAGGAAGGAGGAGTTTTCTCTTTGGGTGGAGAGGGAGTTATTTCAAGAAGAGTTCTTAGATGTTCTGCAATAGAGGGCAGAGTGATTTCTGGTAGGGTGATCTCTGCTGAGGGATGAATGTCTCCTCCAGACTCTTTTGTAGGGATGTCCTCAAATAGAGGTGTCTTCAGCTTGATGTAACTGGCAGAGAAGCCAGAAGAGTGATGTTGAAGTTCTTCCTCACATAAGGGTGCATCAATCCATATCTGCCCATTCCAATCATCAGAGGTGGCTGCTTCTTCCTCCCCCTGGATTACTGGGTCCTTTACTACAGGAATCTCCCCCTGGTTATAAGGATCATCAATTCTGAATGCTGAATCCACAGCATGCTCCCCTTCAGTGTTGTAAGAGGAGGATTCACCAAAATGTTTGATGAAAGTGTAGTCAGAGTGATTTGAGAGGAGTGGAGCCTATAAGAGAGTTAGAGAGAATACTTAGTGTTGGAGAGAAGAGATTTAAACCTGAGCTTTTAGTTGAGATCAAAAACCTGGCAAGAGGGGTTTCTGGAGCAACTCTCCCCCTGGTTTATATCTTTCAGGAAGGATGTAAGCCTTTGTGGCGACAGAGGTTCCTCTTGAAGAAGAAGATGAAGCCCGAGAAGAGAGGCAGACAGGGTGGCCAATTTGGCTTCACAGGAGGTGATCATATTGACACATTCATTGGAGAAGTTAGTTAATCGTGTCTGGAAGTCATTGAGAAGATTTTCCAGAGCATCGTTCATTGCTTTGATAAGGTCAGTTTGAACAGGAGTAGGCGCCATTGATGCAGGAAGAGAGAGGTAGAAGATGCAGTTTTGGCGGGTCCAGAGAGGTATTTGTTATGAAATAAGAAGTACTATTTAAAGAAGATGAAACGTCGAGAAAGGAAACAGAAATCAAGGTAATCTAGTCGTAAAAGAAAAGGAAGTAAGGATTTGATTCCAATTTTAACCAGAAGTCGACGTTACGTCGAATTGATGTCAACGTATGCGTCGATATGTAGTCGGCGTTCCGTGAAGGTTTTGTCAGTCTAAAGATTTGTCGACGTGGTCATAGACTTGCGTCGATAAGAAGTCGACGGTACGTTGATAGTGGATCGACGTAACTTTAACTGAAAGAAATCAGAACCAGCGTCGAGGTCTTCTCGACGGTACGTCGATATGTATTCGATGCATCTCCAGGAAACTTTCTTAGATATTCTGATGTCTTTAGATTTCCCTAACAATGAGGTTTACAAGCTTCAATCAAGCATCCCCAAGGTGTTTATGAAGTAGTTATGCTTAGTTTCATCTAAAGGTTTTGTGAAGATGTCTGCTCTTTGATTATCTGTGGGAATATATTCTAAGGTTATTTTACCCTTCTCAACATTATCTCTAAGGAAGTGATGTCTGATTTCTATATGTTTGGTCCTACTATGAAGGACTGGGTTGGATGCTATGGATATAGCACTAGAGCTATCACAATAGATCTTAGAGTTGTGTATTTCCAATTTGTAATCAAGTAGTTGATTTTGCATCCACAAGATTTGTGAACAACAGCTCCCAGCAGCTATGTATTCAGCTTCAGCTGTTGAAGTTGAGACTGAGGTTTGTTTCTTACTAAACCATGAGATCAATCTGTCACCTAGAAATTGGCAGGTACCAGATGTGCTTTTTCTATCAACCCTACATCCAGCATAATCTGCATCCGAGAAACCTATTAATTCAAAGTTGGTTTCTGCTGAGTACCATAGTCCTAGTTCAGGGGTTCCCTTTAGGTATCTAAGAATCCTTTTTACAGAGGTGAGATGGGATTCCTTTGGTTCAACCTAAAATCTAGCACATATGCAAGTGGCAAACATGATATCAGGTCTGCTTGCTGTTAGATATAGAAGGGATCCTATGATGGCCCTATAAGTCTTTCGATCTACTGATTTTCCTTTATCATCTTTTTCTATGATGGCATTGGTTGCCATGGGTGTTTTCATGGTAGATGCTGATTCCATACCAAACTTTTTGATTAGTTCTTTGGTATATTTTGATTGTGAGATAAAGATTCCTTCACTACTTTGTTTTACTTGTAGCCCTAGGAAGTAGGAGAGTTCACCCATACTACTTATCTCAAATTTAGATTGCATAAGATTAGCAAATCTTTTACATAGTTTAGGATGGGTTGAGCTAAAGATAATGTCATCTACATATATTTGAACAAGGAGGAGTTGGTTTTTATGTGTTCTAGTAAAGAGTGTCTTGTCTACTTTTCCTCTTTCAAAGGAATTTTCTAAAAGAAAATTTGAGAGAGTTTCATACCAAGCTCTAGGTGCCTGCTTAAGACCATATAATGCTTTGTTAAGTCTATAAACAAAGTTAGGGGAAGAGGGATTAACAAAACCTAGTGGTTGCTCCACATATACCTCTTCTTGCAGATCTCCATTTAAAAAGGCACTCTTGACATCCATTTGGTAGACTTTCATCTTCATGAAGGCTGCATAGGCAAGAAAGAGCCTGATTGCCTCTAATCTGGCTACTGGAGCAAAGGTCTGATTGTAGTCTATCCCTTCTTCTTGTCTATATCCTTGTGCTACAAGTCTTGCCTTGTTTCTCACAATTATTCCAGTGGAATATAGTTTGTTCCTGTATACCCATTTTGTACCAATTACAGGGTAGTTTCTTGGTCTTTCAACTAGGTTCCATACTTTGTTTCTCTCAAATTGGCCTAGTTCTTCTTGCATGGCCATAATCCAGTGAGGATCACAATTTGCTTCCTCAAACTTCTTTGGTTCAACTTGTGATAGGAAGCATTGGAGCATTATCCCATTGGAGACTTGGTGTCTTGTTCTTACTCCTGCATTGGGATCTCCAATCACTTGAGCTTGTGGATGATCTTTCAAATTGATTCATGTTCTGCCTGAATTTGTCAGTTGTTCTTCTACTTCATTCTCAATGGGATCATTGTTCAATTGTTCTTCCTGGACCATGTCCTCTTGTGGAAGAGGGTCTTGAGTGCTCTTTTCTGAGGTTTCTTGTTCAGACTCCTCACTTAGTTCCTCTAACTGGTTTTCCTTTCCATTTTCTGTGTTCTCTAGAGCTAGTTGCTCAAGCTGGGTTTCTATGCTGTTGTTTTCCTGTGGAACAGAACTGGTGGGAGTTTCCTCCCCCTTAAGCAGCATGTTAGTTTCATCAAATACAATGTGCATGGATTCTTTAATCTTAAGAGTTCTTCTATTGTAGCACCTATAGGCTTTGCTGGATGATGAATATCCCAGAAATATTCCATCATCAGACTTTTTGTCAAATTTGGCAAGATGATCTTTCCCATTGTTTAGAATAAAGCAAGCACATCCAAAAATTTTAAAATATTTAACAGTGGGTGTTTTATTTTTCAGGAGCTCATATGGAGTCTTTGATTTAGTTTTGTGTATGAGGCTTCTATTTAGAACATAGTTTGCAGTGTTGACTGCTTCAGCCCAAAAGGTTTTTGGTAATCCTGACTCTGCAAGCAGGGTTCTACCTGATTCTATTAAGGATCTATTCTTCCTCTCAGCAACTCCATTTTGTTGGGGAGTTCTAGGTGCTGAGAAGTTTTGTTTAATACCTTCTTCCTCACAGAAACTACAAATCATCTGATTCTCAAATTCAGTCCCATGGTCACTTTTTATAATTGAAACATTTGTATTGAACTCAGATTGAATCTGTCTTATGAATTTTGAGAGAATTTTATGGGTTTCAGATTTAACTCCTAGAAAGAATACCCAGCTAAACCTAGAATAATCATCAACAATGACCAAGGTATAGGATTTTCCACCTAAGCTTTGAGTGGATATGGGACCAAAGAGATCCATGTGTAGTAAGTATAAAGACCTGGGAGAGTCATCCTTACCAATGGGTTTGAAGGATGATTTGGTTTGCTTTCCTAGTTGGCAAGGTCTGCATGGAGAATCCTTAGAGTACCTACCCTTTGGTAAGCCTCTGACTAGGTTATTCTTAGCTAGTTTACTGATTGTTTTGTAGTTTAGATGACCTAGTCTCCTATGCCATAATTCATTTTTATCAATAATATTGTTGAATAAGCAAACTTCTGTGGGTGAAGAGCTAAAGTCCACTACATATACTCTCCCTTTTCTAATTCCATTTAGTACTGTAGCACCAGTCTTGATATCTATAATATGGCAGAATAGTGTAGTGAATTTTACCTCATACTTACCATTCTCACATATCTGACTTATACTTATCAGATTGTGTTTTAGTCCTTTGACCACTGCCACATTCTTGAAGGTGACTTTCCCTTCTTTGAAATCTCCAAATCCCTTGGTTTGGCCACAGCTAGAGTCTCCAAAGGTTACTGATGGTCCAAGTCTATCCTCAAAGTTGATTAATAGGCTTTTGCAACCTGTCATGTGCATGGAGCATCCACTGTCCAAGTACCACACCATCCTGGAGATGTGATACATCTGCACATAAAAGTTTAAACATTAGTGTAGACCCTGCTGAGCTGGGGTCCCTTTCTCTCATTAGTAAAAGATTTAATAAAAGAATAAGTGGGTTTTTCAGGATATCCTTCCTCCTTATGGGGTACTGGCTTATCATACCAATCTTCTTGGATGATATCACAGAAATAGTGTTCATAATAGAAGGACATGGATTGAGGGACCTGTTTGGAAACAGAAAATTTTCTGTCTGATTTATTGCGTCGATAGGGATTCGACGTAGACTTATGGTTGCGTCGATATGAATTCGGCGTAGATTTCTGGTTGCGTCGATATGAGGTTGATGCTTCCTTCATTCTGAGTCTACTTTTAGTCGAAGCATGTGAGAGATTACGTTGAGTGGAGGTCGACGCGATTTGGTGTATGCGTCGATTAGAAATCGACGCACGTGGATAATAATTTGACGTATGTTCAGAATTTTTGTGAGGATACTTTCCTAAGATTCCTTTATCTGTAATGGGATTAGGTTTATTAAAAATAGTGGTTGTTTCTGGACCTACTTGTGATCTAATTCCTGCTAGATGATTCTCCCTAGTGAATTGAATGGGATGTTTCCAGACAGGTTTGCTGAATGTTTGTGATTTAGATGCTTCATTAGTATTCAGCTTTAGTTGTCTAAATCTATCAGTGAGATTCTCAGAGATGTTCTTGAGCTTCTGACCTCTTCCATTCAGAGAGTCCTCAAAGGCTTTAGCCTTTGCCAGCTCTTTCCTTAGTGTTAGATTTTTTGAATGGATTTTGTCTAATTCCTTCTTTGAGAGCTCTTGATTGAGCTTATAGTTTTCATAGTGTGTATTCACATGTTTGAGATTTCTTAATTCAATTCTTAATTCTTTTACTTCTTTTTCAGATTTGATTAGATCTAAACAGAATTCTTTGAAATCTTGTTTGAAATCAGTAGAAGAGAAATCTATATCATCAAGTATATTTACCATAGATGTATCATCAAGCTTCTCAGTGGCCATCAGACAGGTTTCCTCTTCCTTGACCTCTTCCTGATCATTGTCTGATGAGGTACTTCCTTCAGATTCTGAATCACTCCAAGATTGAGCAATGAATCCTCTTTCTTTCTTTTTGTTCTTTAGATCTGTTCTTTTCAGATCTTTCTTAGTGCTGTTCTCCTTAGGACATTCAGGTGCAATATGTCCAGGTTTCCTGCAAGAGTAACAAATAATCTCTTTAGTAGGTGTTTTATTATACCTGGTTTTTGAATCTCTTCCTCTGGATCCTTCTGTTTTGATCCACCTCTTGAACTTCCTAGCCAGGAAGCTGATTAGTTCCTCATCACTAGTAGATGGTTCACCTTCAACAGCTTTCAATGCAATACTCTTTTCTTTTGAGAGTGGAGAGGCCTTTTCTTTCTCAGCTCTGGTTTTCAACAGTTGTTCATAGGATTTTAATTTACCCAACAGAACATCTGTTGATATTTCTTTTTGACTTATGTAGTCTTTGATTGGCCAGATTCTTGAGTCCCAAGAGCTAGGAAAGCAAGTCAGCAATTTATCATTTATCTCAGTGAGAGATATGTCCTTCTCAAGTGTTCTCAATTCATTGACTATGAGGCTGAATCTTGAATACATGTCAGCAACACTTTCACTTTCTTTCTTTTGGAAGTTTTCATATTGGGAGATCAGTAGTGCCTTTCTATCCTTTTTCTCATCAGCACTTCCCTCTACCATTTTGGTGAGAGCTTCCCATACTTCCTTAGCTGACTCACAATCAGCAATCTTTTGGAAAATTTCATCTGAGAGGGTTGAGACTAGGATATTCATAGCCTTGACATCATGTCCTTGGGCTTTCTTCTCATCTTCTGTCCATTCAGCTCTTGGAACAAGTGTTTCAGTCACTTTTCCACTTGAATCCTTCCTGAATGGCTTGGGGGGACCTGTCAAGATCACATTAAACAATTCATCATCAATAGAGTTTAAATAAATTCTAATTCTTGTTTTCCAAAGTGCAAACTTTTCCAGGTTGCAAATTGGTGGTCTGGTGGAAGCATAATCTTTGATTTGTGCCATATGATAAAATAGTTTTGAAAAATATATATATATGAGAGGTAGGATCTTTTTGATCAAGGAGTTATCCTTTTTAGATGAACCTCCCTCTGATACCAATTGAAAGTGCACAATTAACCTCACTAGAATTCTCTAGAGGGGGGGGGGGGGGGAGGGGGTGAATAGAGATTTAAAAATTATTTTGTGCAAAGTTAATATATATATATGTGTATGATCACAGATTAGAGCTTCCCACACACCAACAAGAATTAAGCAAGAAAATAAAGTAAATGCAAGAAAATAAATCACAGCACAACACAAGAAAATATAGTGGTTCCCCAAACTTTGGGTAGTCCACTCTTCTACCCCCTTGGTAGGAATTCACTATCTTGCACTGAGTCTTTTGATAAGGAGACTCTTATAACCACCCTGAGTCTTTTGACAAGGAGACTCTTAGAACCAACTGAGTCTTTTGACAAGGAGACTCTTAGAACCAGTACACTGAATTTTTTGGAGAGAGATTCTAAAAACTCTTTTACAATGTTTAAGTGAGAAAGAAAGAAAGGAGAAGAAATAAAAACAAGAAAGAATCTTCTTCCTAGCAAGAAGATTGGAAGCACAAGAAGTGAATTGAATCTTTCTTCTATAGAGAGAAGAAGATTTGCAGCCTTTCTCTCTTTGTGAGAGCTATCAGATTTTGCAGCAGTATGACTTCAGAAGCAGAAGAAGAAGAAGTGCTTGAATGTTGCTGCAGAGCTTTTTCTCAATTTCTCACTTTTCTCTTGGGAGCTTTTCCTCTATTTCAAATGTGTGTGGTAGATCACTCTTCTTTATTTTCTGCCGACCTCCTCTTTATTTATAGCTCTGTTAATTCAACATAATACTATAGGAGGATAATCAATTAGCAGTTAGAGAGAATAGAAAGAAAAAATATTTCCATAATGTTTATTTCTGTAGAAGGAAAGAATGAATTCTGATTTCAAATAATATCCAAAATAGAGTTAATCAGATTAGCCAAGAATCAAATAGAAGGAAAGAATGATTCAGAACGGCTATAAAATATTAACATTATTCCATACAAATCAGATTTACTGAAAGAAGGAAAGAGATCTGGCGCATATTTAAGTCTGTCAAATAAATCGACGTGCGTCGATTGCCATTCGACGCAAGCGTCGAGTACATCCTGTCTGGACGTCGAGAGGTGAATAAGGAAGGTGCGTCGACTAAGGTGTGTCGACTTCACTAGTTGCGTCGACTAGAAATCAGAGTTACGTCGACAACACATACGTCGAAATCTTCCTAGAGTTACTTCGACTTAATCTGAAAGAGACGTCGACTACATTTCGACGTTGCATCGAACACTATTCGACGCATATTTACTTAGCTTTGTTTTTCATTCTTGTAATTCATATTTGACTCATTTTCAGGGGTTAAGAGAAATCATTTTCCCAACACCTGTCTTCTCGCGATCCTTCGGCGTGTTTCTAGCTCACTCGCTTCCTTGCGAGCATTCGGCGAGCACTTGGCTCCCTCGCTTTCTTGCTGGTCGGCCTTGGGGCTCTGACACGCGGAAACTTGACTCGCAACTCTTCCCGCGGGTGACCTTTGATGGATCTGGCTCGCCCCCCCCCCCCCCCCCCCCTTGGGTGAATGGCCCGTGAAGACCTCATCCGCACTCCTGCCCCGCTTGCACTCCTGACTCGCTCGCCCTCTTGCGAGCAGCCGGCCAAGTGCTCGTCCAAGCGGATCCGCTGAGACGGAATCATCGAGCGCTGTTTGGACTTTGTCGAGCGCTGGCTCGCATTACTTCTGTTCGATCGTCCACTAGGCGAATATCGAGGTTGTACAAGAGTGATTCTAGCTCCTTAGCTTGCTTCCTAACATGCTTCTTGCTCCTTTTCAGAGTAGCCAAGAGATCACCAAACTATTCTATTAGATCAGTATGGTTCTTATTGTTGCATGATGTGCAGTCTTCTGCATCATTTTTAGAAGATGAGCAATCATCTGATGCACTCTTGGTCTTCTTAATTGAAGTAGGCAGTAAAGGTGTGTGAGTGATGCATACCTGATCATAATTTGATTCATCATGATTTTTTTGCTGGGTAAAGCAACCAGTCCATTGATCTCTTCATCCTCAGATTCACAGTCTGAGAGAGTCAAGGGTGCTCTTATCCTTCTTCCTGCCACAAAGCATTCTTCATTATTAGATTCACTGTCTGAGGAAGTTAGGGGTGCTCTGATCCCTATGTTGTTGATCCTTAAACTTCTTTCTTCTTCAATATGAGAAGAGCTCCAACTGCTTTAACTTAGTGATCTGAATTTCCTGATGTCAGGTCTTCTGACTTTCTCCATAGAGCTTTTAAGTTCCTGAGCTGATGATTTGATACACCCAGTAGCAGATCTGTTCAAGCTGTTAAGCTTTTCTTTGAACAACCTCGGTTTAATACCACTTGTTAGTTATTGGGTGTCGAATTATCACCTTGAGGGGGGGGGGGGGGGGGGGGGGGGGTGTATAGGTATTTCGAAATGTTTTATTCCCCCTTCTTGATGTTCTTGATTTCTGGTTAACAGATTTATAGATTAAAGGCACAACAATGAAAACACACAAGAATTTTATAGAGGTTCCTCAAGACAGGGTATCTTGAGTAGTCCTCTGTCCCTCTGCCCCTACATAGGAGTGTGTTAGGCTCAGCAAACTCCGCCAATGTCTCCGGCCCCCAAGCCTTACAACTCGGACCCGCAAGTCCCTGCAGCCTAGGCTCGCAAGCCCCTTCACTTTACCCGAGCCCACAATCTCGACACTCGGGCCCTCAAGCCCTACACAGCACATACCCGTAAGTCTTGCCCCTTCGACCCGCAAGTTCTGCAGCCTAGGCCCACAAGCCCCTTCACTGCACCTGAGCCCACAAGCTCGATACTGAAGCCCTCAAGCCCTACACAACACAGACCCACAAGTCTTTCCCCTTGGACCCGCAAGTCCTGCAGCCTAGGCCCGCAAGCCCCTTCACTGCACCTGAGCCCGCAAGCTTGACACTTAGATCTAAAAACAGATCTTATTGTTTTGGCTCGCAAGCCTTACAAAGAAAGTTGTACAATGCTTGTCCCTCTGCCTGGTGAAGACCAGATTCTGGCCTTGAAGAAGATGCTTCTGATTTGAATCTTGAAGGTACAGATATTCTTCAAGCCTTCTTCTTTGACCTGATGTTGATTGGCTCTTTGACGAGACCGATTCTTATTAGTCGATGTGGCTTGAATGCAACTTGGAGAACACTGGATGTGCGTTTTTGTTCTCCTCTTCTTAATGTCGATTCTTCGTTCCCGTCTGTCTCGTTCACATGTTCTTTCTTTCTTTAGGGCAACCACTGTTCCCTTTTATAGGATGGAGGAGCAGCTCAACGGTCTCCTATGATGTCCTTCACTGACAGACGCCCATACCTTAAGAGCATACGCTGATTAGACTATCAGACGGTGACATTAAATGCTGACATCTCGTCTGGCAACTTTTGAATCTGTCTCGACGACATTTCCATCGTTACGACGACATGGACAATATCTCGACAACAGAGCTTGTCGATGACTTGGACTTAGACAGATCTTCAAGTATCCTTCCTTCTTCTTCAGATAGAGATATCTCAACGATACAGGATATCCCTTCTGCACTTGCACTTAAGACGACATGAAGTCATCTAACTGATGTTGGTGTGATCTTCTTGACTGCTCGATATCGTTGAGACCACCTTATCTTGTCGATGGCATAACCGATATCATTTCGACAGACTATTCTTCAGCAACTGCCCGTCTTCATATGACCATCTTTAATCTTCTAGACTTCAAGCCTTCTTTACGATGATATCATCGACATCAGTCTTACTTAGCCTTTCCAACAACAAGGCTTCTTTACGACGATATCTGTTTTGGTTAGCCTTATGATGACAAGGCTTCTTTACGATGATATCGTCGACATTTGCTTTGCTCTGCATATCATTTCAACGACATGCATATATTTTTCGACGATATGTCTAGTCTTTTTCGATGATATTGTACTTAGGCAAATTATTGAAGTAGTGAACATATTGCCTGATATTTGCAAGCATGAACTAGATATAACATTAAATACAACTTGTTCTTATCATTGAGCTGAGCACTTCTTTAAATCAGGAACACTGATGGGCACTATTCCCAACAAACTCCTCAAAGTTCAGACTAAGGAGTTGGATTCCTTGAGATTTACCCACTCTGAGCTCCAGGAGACAGCTGAGAAGCTGGCTTCTATGAGCAAGGAAGTGGATAGAATCAAGGAATCCACAAAGCTCAAAAATGTTGAACTGGCTCAGAAGAACAAGGTCATCAAGGACATTGAGGAAATGCTGCTTGCTGAAAAGAAGATTGTTGCCAGCTTTTCAAAACCCAAGACTGTCCTTCCCATTATTGATAGCTTTTATGCACCATTCAAAGCTGGTGTAGGATACAATAGTGAGACAGTCAAGAATAAAGCCTCTGTAGAGCAACACTCTTTTAAGAAGGTGTTGTTGGCATCAAAATCCTTTGACCAGGAGTCTTCATATGGTCATCTGACCAATGCCTGCTCAGCAAGTGGCAGTAAGCCCTCTATCTCATGTAGAAGAGTAGGTTTTGGGCTAAGTGATTTTAAAGCACCCTATGAGGAGATTCAGATGAAGAATCTAGGTGTCTTTGTCCATTGACCTGGAGCAATAACACTCAAAAGCAAGGGAAAGGATGCTCCTACCAAGCCTATTCCCAAGAAGGTGAACCACAAGGGGTGAGGCCAGTTTCACTTCATACTCACACCTGTGAGGTTCAGCCAAGACCTGTTAGGCCAGATGTCTTCACCCCTTCCCACCAACATTGCCATCCTATTCAGATGGTGAGGCAGAAGAGAAGATACAACAGGTTTGAGTGCTGGTGTTGTGGGAAAGTGGGTCACTTTGCCCTGGACTATTGGTTCAACCCAACAGGGCCTAGTGTAAGGAGAATGCAGACCGCTTAGAGGTGTGGTGTCCCAGTATATCCCCCTAACAGAAACCAAGGACCCAAATCAAGTTGGGTGCATATGGGTAAGTAATTATTCTTGCAGGTATGTCCAAATGCCAAAAAATCTCCCATTTCGCATTTGGACAGTGGTTACTCCAGAAAAAGGGATGACCAAAAGCTATGGAGAAGGTCAGGTTAAGTGTTGGAGGAACCTCTCAAGAAGGGTTGAATATCGTCTAAGCCAAGCAAGCTAATGTCAAAATATTTCGACGACATATTGGAGTATCGTCGAAACAGGGAACGTCTATTAAACATGATACTGGATCGACAAGTCAGAGCTGTACGATGAAATATTAAGGAACACGCCTCTTCATCTACCTACGCTATAAATAGAATGAATGCTTAGGATAAAAATTACTCTCTCATTTTCCCTAAGACATTCCTACGACAAACTTCTGTTTCGTCCCCGACAACTGCTTCTTCTCACGAATCTCCTGCAATGGCTCCCAAGAGAGAAGAGGCATCAGTGATTTCAGGATGTGAGCTTCTGCGAGGAGGATTCAAATTATGTTCAGATGAAATTTGGTCTGTAATAGGGTTGTTGGAATTGGCGGGCCTTGAATATCTGCTCAGTGAACCCTGCGTTCTTCCCAACAGAGAGCTCCAGGAATTCTATGGAGGAGCAAGATTTAATAGTTCAGAATCATCAGTGAAATCAACAATAGCGGAGAAGAAGGTGAATGTGTCTGGGAAGAGCCTGGGAAAGGCGTTGCAACTGCCCCAGCTGAAGGAGGTGGAAGAAGAGGATGTAGTGTCCCTTGACAACATATCTGCATGTTACAAATGGCGTGGGCAATCTGGAAAGACCTATGGGTCTATCAAAAGAGCAAACTTTAATCAGAAGGGAAAGCTTCTCGCAAATATAATTGGAAAGGTCATGTTTTGCAAATCGGGTTCTCATGATCGGATCTCCAAGGACATGTTCAAAGTGATGTGCAGGATAATTCTCTCCAAAAGGACTAACTGGAGGGAATTTGTCTTCCAGAAAGTGAAAAGCAGTCGGCAAACCCCCTCCTTTGTGAGAATTCTCTCCATCTTCTTCTTGAATTCCCTTGGGGAAGTGCTCAACAGGAAGATGAGAATGCCTCTGCACTACTCCAAGAGGCTGGACTCCAAGCTATTGGATAGATGGGAAAGGTCCATATACAAAGGACCTACAGTTACTTCTTCTGGTCAGCAGAAAAATCAAAGAAAGTAGCCCGGGTAGTTGCCTTAAAGGAGGAGGAGTCCTCAAGTAGCTCTGAGGATGGAAGAGCCCCATCCCAGCAAATCCCTGCTAAGATTGATGGGAAGATGTCTGTACCTGAAGATATCCAAGAGTAGGAAGTTATACCTGCTAACATAGAGGTAGATGAAGAGAGGAGAAGCCCAATCATGGGAAGTGATCTAGTTGAGGGGGAGTTCCAACCAGGAAGCTTATCCCAAGATACTGTAATGGTTGAGGGAGATACCCATCTAGGGTGCTCTACCCTAGCAGATCAGGAAGATCATATCCAGCTGGAGATCATCCCAAAAGCAAGTGTTGCCGGCACATGACAAAAGTCAGAAGCAGCTTAGGATAAAGCACCCTCCACTGTGCTTGAATTGGCCCTTGGAGGAAAAATAGTTCTCATGGTAGAGAATGAGCCCATAAAGGTGTCATCTTCTTAGAAGTCCACTGTTCAGATTAGTGACTGCTCATCTGACAGTGCCCCTAAGGATGTCACATAAGTAAGAGTTACTCCTGAGGAAAATGTTGCTGAATCATCGTCTGCTCAATCAGGATCCTTATTCCACATGATATCAGCATTACTCATTGCTCATAGGCAGAAGATGGAATAATTCATCCTGCAAACTGTTGATGGTCTGAGGAAAGAGATAAAGGCTGGGCTGACAACTGTGAAGAAGGAGTTACTTCATCTGAACACTCAGTATGCTCACTTCTATCACCTTGCAGCTCCAGCCATGGAACTTGTTGGTGAAGAGAACAACAAAGTCGTCCATGAAACCCATAAGATCCTACAGAATCAAGTCACCTTCTCAGACAATGTGGAGCGGCCTTTGGGCAAATAGAAATAGTCATTCATGACGATAAAGATCACATTCTGAACAGAATGCATGTGAATACTCAGACCTTGGATGGTCATCTGCTAGAAGTTCTAAACAACCTGGATGCAACAGAACAACAGATACATGAAAGGCTGATCTCAATGCTTTAAACCCTGGATGAACGACTAATTGAAGAAGTAATAAATGGGGAGAAGGCAATCATAAATGCAGGCTCACATCAAGCCATGTGGACTGCCGAACAAGTCAAGCAAACCTTGCAGAAGCCCTCCTCTGGATATGAATTAGCTGAACCATCTGTCAGCACAGACTTAGAGGAGTATGGTGCTGAATTTGGAGACTCAGCAATCTCAAAGAAAAGAAAGAAACTGCAAAGCAGCAAGTACAGGCAAAAGAGATTGGGAGAGATTGAGCAGGATCCACAAGCAGGCAAGTGGATTCCTACTTCCATTGAAATCATCTCAGAAAGCTGGATTGAATATTGATATCCTCAAGAAAGCTCAGAGATGGTATATTACTCAGTTGACTGGAATCTGCATCTAAGACAAATGGAGAAAAGGAGGATCACAAGCTTGCATTCCCTCGTGGTCCTCCTCCCTCTCCAAAGAGGATTCCAAAGCCCATCCACTTTTATGAAAGATAAAAGATGAAAGGCAAAGGCAGCAACAACAGAGGCTGAAAGGTGGTATCAGCAACAGCAGAAGTTGACATGTTGAAATATTTTGTCTAAGAATGCAAAGGGCAAATGATTGTAGAATTTTTGTTTAAAAACATTCATTCTGTTTACATAATGTTTGGTAGTTGAATCAATCTTATTTGCCTAAATTTTGATTCTTTCTATGTGTGACATTTATCATTGAGGTGAGTTAGAACTTCTTCAAATAGGGGTAGATTGTTGGGAACAATGCCCAGTAATATTCCTGATTTGAAGAAGTGCCCAGGTTAATGATAAAATCACTATGTATTTGATGGAATGCTTAGTTTATGCTTGCAGGGATTAAGTCATATGTCCAGTACTTTCCTAAACTCACTAAGTCTAATATCGTCGAGAAGGACTGGACATATCATTGAATAAGCACGTATACGTCGTCGAGATGATACTTAGAGTTAAGCAGAAGGATGTCAATTATCATCGAAATAGTATGGACATTCCGACGATATCGTTGTGACATCGAAGTACACACGATGATATCGTCGTAAGAATAAGAAGAATAAATCTAAGTCCAGTGTCGTCGTGTCAACTGGAATCACACGACGACATCACGGTAAAGTCTAAGAAGTGCTAAGTCAAAGCATTTGGCTTTGTCTACGACATTGTCATAAAAGAAGCCTTGTCGTCGAAAAGGAGAAGGGAGAACTCTTGAAGACAGCTTATCGAAGAAGAGTTGCTTATCGTCAGAATGATCAAAGACAAGATCGTCGAAATGACATCATGATTTTGATGACATCGTCGATATGAAAGTATGGTTTTGATGACATCATCAATATGACAGCATGGTTTCGACGACACCGTCGATATGACGGTATGGTTTCGACGACATCGTCGATAAGACAGAATGGTCTCAACGACATCATCGAGAAGACATCAAGTTGACAACAAGATTACGACGACACATTTAAGATGACTTTATATTATCGTAACTGCAAGAGCAGCTGTGATATCTTGTATCATCGAGATATCATTATAAAAAAAAGATTGGAGAAGACTTTGAAGATTTGTCCAAGCCCAAGATGGATCGTCGTAATGACAAGTTCTGTCGTCGAGATGTTGCAAATATCGTTGAGACAGATCAAGACATTTCAAATTGCATTGTCTGCATTTAATGATGCTACGTAGTGGTCCAATCAGTGCGTGTCGTTAAGGAATGGACCTCTGACACTTATAGTACATCCTAGGAGACCGTTAGCCAGCTCCTCAGTCTTATAAAACACTTAAGTGTCTGCCCTAATTAGCAACAACGGGAATCGCAGAAAACTCACGCCGAATCAATAGAACAGTAAAGCTGCAAAAAGAAGGAACAAGAATCAGAGAACAAAACATCCTCATCAAGTTCTCCAAGTTTCAGTCAAGCAACATTAACTGATAAGAAGTGTTCCAAAGTGAAGAAGGATTGAAGAAGAATCTGTGCTATTCAAGTTATCATCTGAAGCATTCTCTTCAGATCCAAGAAACTCATCTGGCTAAGAATTGTTTCAAGAAGCCAATCTTCATCAGGCTAGAGAACTTTATTCTCAAATCCTTTTTTGTTAGGCTTGCGGGCCTAATCTATAGGATCTATTTTCAGATCTGAGTTTGTAGGGCTTGAGAGCCCGAGTACTGTAGGCCTTGAGTGGCTGAGCATTGTATGCCTTGAGGGGCCGAGCTTTGTAGGGCTTGAGGGCCTGAGTTGTAAGCCTTGAGGGGCTGAGTTGTAAGCCTTGAGGGGCTGAGGTTGGAGGTCTTGCGGGCCTGAGTTTTTTTCGAAGTTTGCCGACCCTAGCACACTGCTAGAAAGGCACATAGGGAGAGTGGACTACTCAGGACATCCTCTCAAGACATCCTATCTTGAGGAACCACTTGTGTGGTTTGTTTTTGTGGTCTATTACAGTGCTGTGATAAAGTAGTTTTGTTTTTGTTTGCATAAATTTAAAAACAGCTATATCACCTAATTCCCCACCTCCCCCTAGGTGATAGTTCCATAAATTACACCTTACCGTCGTTGGTAGCTTCTTTTTCAGGAGTATTTCGATTTTCAATAAATTATATTTTCTGAAAATTGCCCAACTGCTTCACTTACTGTTATATTCGGCTTTCAAAAAATTTAGATCTCTTTTAGAATATTTTTAAAATGAAAATCAAAGGGAACATTTTCAAAATAGCTCAAAAATAAATGTGTTTCACTTGTGATTGTATCTCATTCTTACATAGATTTTAGAATCAATTATGGGAAAATAACTCAAAAAGCATAATGATATATTTCTATGTCTATGAAATAATACTTGTTTTTAAATGCATGCAACTTATTCTCTAATATAAATTTAATTTTATCATATATGGCATAGCTTTGCACTTTGTACTCAAACTCATCATTCTTGCCTCACCGTAGTGTATATTTCCAATTGAATATCAATGTTAGACACTATAAGTCATGCTATGCTAAATTCAGAATAAAATATCAAAATATTGAGAATCTTGATAATCATATCTTTGCATGAATGAATGAAAAAAGTTTAAGACTAATCTAAACATATTCATACATAGAAACCATTGTTTATGACTTGGTATTTATGCTTAAATGCTTGTTTATGCAAAAGATCATTTACCCCTGTCAAGTGTCTCACAATACTGGGGGCATAGGGTTATGTGTATTAGAGACGCTAACTTGTAAACCATGTCTTTTCCATAACTGGGGAGGGTTCCAGTGGGTCCTTGCAAGGCACTGGGGGAAAAGAGTGTTAGGTTGAGAGGGTTCTTTTGTGCGCATATGGGATTAACAACCCAACCTACGGCTTGTGTGCAGCTCCTCAAGCCCATCCGTAACTTAGCACGGGGCTAGGGTGTAGACATATTTCGAGGGTACATTAATCTAGGGCGTACTCATATTTTAATCTATGCATGATCATTACTTTACACTATACTTATTTTTTTCATGCATAATAGGTCTGTTTGAACATGCTCTTTCTTGTGTTTGCATATTTGTTTCCTTTGAGCCTATGTGAATTTGAAAACACAAGAAATTCATAAATAATCCTTCTTGAGACCACAGGCCAAAATTATAAAAACCGCAAAATTTCAAAGATATTTCAAAACTTTTTTGCGATATCTGGTGGCTCTTATATTTGAAAACATGGATCAATAAAAATCAAAATGAAAAATCTTCAGAAACTGTGTTTTTTGTGCCAAAGAATCAATCTCTATCTGCTAGCGCCGCGCGTTAATGCTAGCGCCGATGGTAACAATAATATCAAATTTGTAGGTTTCTTTTCTGTATTTTATCTAGCATAAAAGTTCATTTCTTCTAGGCATCATAAAGACTTCTATGTTTTTTAGATCATAATTTAATTTTGAACATAATTTTAAAATCAACTACAAAAGTACAAAACAAATTCAAAAAAAAAAAATATGTTTTTTTAAATGTGTTTTTTTGTTTTGTTTTGAAATTTAAATTAATATAAAAAAATTATGAAATCACTAGGTTTGGACATGCATGCATGTCATGGAGTTAAAGCACATAGATTACATACAATGTTCATATTTAGGATTGTTGATTATTGATTGCATTGTATACTTTTTGCCATGATGTGTCTTAATCTATTAGTACTTGCACTTTAGTGCTATTAGATATTGTAAAGAAAATAGGGTGTGCCGAGACAAGAAATTCGAAAGAAATCGAAACACAAAACACAGAAAAAACAGATCAATCACAGAAGACACATAGATATAAATAGGTTCACCCAAGCCGGGCTACGTCCCCTCTCCCTTTCCTCTTCTCTTTGTTCTAATCACCAAGATGGATTACAGCTTACAAGGTTACAAGGATCAAAACCGATCCTACCTCACACAACCCTCTCAGACAAGATCAGAGGAACCGCCGCCAAGGAACACCGCGCAAAAACACTATTGCACTCTCTTGGACTTAATGACCTTAACCCTAAACCAGGGTTATGCACCCTTTAAATAGGGCGCCAAACCGGGCTCAGACCAAACCTCCGCTGAGACGATTCAATAACATCCGCTGAGATGGAACCTGCTGAGACAGCATGTACACCAAGCGTCGAGCGTCGAACGCAGGTGTCGAGCGCAGGCATCGAGCATCGAACACATGCCTCTCCCGTTCGACGAGCTGCTGAGGCAAGGACCCGTTCATCAAATGCAGGCGGAGTTCGAAGAACCCTTCTCCGTTCGTCGAACATCATTCGAATAACCCTTCTCCATTCGTCAAGCGCAGGCGGAGTTCGACAAGCTCTTCTCCGTTCGTCGAACGTCGTTCGACGAACACTGACCAGAAGTGTTCCCCAACTCCAACATTCTCCCACATGGTGAACATCTTCCTCCGATGAGAGCTGCTCCTTCAACCTTCTTCTTCAACCCTACGACCATTGCACACCACTGAAATTTGGCAACAAGAACCGCCTTGGTAAGAAAATCAGAGTTGTTCTCCATCGTGTCCACCTTCTCCAGTTGAACTACCTTCTTCTGCACCCTCTCCCGGATGAAATGGTACTGGATGTCAATGTGTTTTGTTTGTGCGTGGAAGGCAGGATCCTTGTCTAGCTGAATAGCCCCTTGACTGTCACACCATAACTTCACTGGCCCCTGCTCAAACCCGAGCTCCAAACATAGCCTCCGCAGGCATATGGCCTCCTTGCTCGCATGAGTAAGAGCCATGTACTCTGCCTTCGTCGACGAGAGAGCCACCATGCATTGCCTCCGTCTCATCCAACTGATAGCACCTCCAAACAGTGTGAACACGTACGCACTGGTGGATCTCCTGCTATCCAGATCACCTCCCCAATCCGAGTCCACGTGCCCAACCACGTCCAGGACTCCTCCTTCACCAGCTCCTTCAAAACAAATGGAGTAATTTGAAGTGCCTCGGAGATACCTGAACACACGCTTCACAGCGTTCCAGTGTTCCTTTCCTGGTGTAGCCATATAACGGCTCAACACTCCCACTGCTTGAGTAATGTCAGGGCGAGTGCAGACCATGGCGTACATCAAGCTTCCCACATCACTAGCATAAGGGACCTTCGCCATGTCCTCGACCTCATCTTGAGTCTTCGGGCTCAACTCTGCAGATAACTTGCACCCAACTGCCATTGGTGCTCCCACTGGCTTGTAGTTCCTGATATTGAACTTCTTCAACATCTCCTCGACGTACCTCTGCTGCCCCAACCAAAGCTTCTTCTTGCTTCGATCCCTGGAAATCTGCATTCCCAAGATGACACATGCTGGCCCCAAATCCTTCATCTTGAATTTGGCTGAGAGCAGCTTTTTCACATGTTGGATCATCCTGACACTATTGCCCACTAGTAGCATATCATCTACATAGAGTGTCAGGAAGATGAACTACTCTCCCTTTCTCTGGATGTACACACAGTGGTCCAAATTCGACCTTTCAAAACCTAACTCCAGCATGTAGGTGTCGAATTTCTAGTACCACATCCTCAGAGATTGCTTTAGTCCATACAGGGACTTCTTCAGCCTGCAGACCTGACTTGCCCTTGGCTTCGAATCCTTCCGGCTGCTTCATGTATATCTCCTCCTCCAGATCACCGAGAAGAAATGCCATCTTCACATCCATCTGCTCGATCTCTAGATCATGCGCTGCCGCAATAGAGAGTACCAGTCTGATCGACGTCATCTTGGCTATCGGTGAGAAGATCTCATCATAATCAACACCTTCGACCTGGGAGAACCCCTTTGCAACCAACCTTGCCTTGTATTTCTCCACAGTGCCATCACCCTTCACCTTCTGCTTGAAGACCCATTTACTTCCAATGGCCTTCCTCCCCTTTGGAAACTTACACAGACTCCAAGTCTGATTCTTCCTCAGAGACTCCATTTCATCCACCATGGCTAGCTCCCACTGATTTGAGTCAGCCCTTGATCTAGCATCTCTAGCAGAGATTGGATCTTCACCAAGCATACTTAAGTAACATTGTGCAGCCACTGCACATTGGGGATATCTCACCGGTGCCCTTCTTTCCCTTGTCGATCTCCTCAGAAGTGGAATTTCCTCAGCTTCATCTTCTGACTCATCATCACTTCTCACCACTTCCAAATCATCTGATTCAGAATCAGATTCAGCCCCAGCAGTAGTAGCTCCTTTCTCAAAGCTTCCTTCCACCACCACTGTCTCTTTCTCTGCTTCTTTAGCCTTCTCAGCTTGTGTGATAGCCTGTGGACTGGTTTCATGAAACACCACATCCTTGCTGAATGTTACAGTCCTGGTCACAGGGTTCCAAAGCTTGTACCCTTTTATGCCATCTTTGTAACCCACAAAGATGCACTTCTCAGATTTGACATCAAGCTTCCCCCTCTTCTCCTTTGGAATGTGAACATATGCATCACATCCAAACACACGAGCATAGGCCAAATTTGTCTTTCTCTTGAAGATGGCATCAAAGGGAGTACATCCCTCTACAGCAGATGTAGGGGACCTATTCTTCAGGTAATTTGCAGTCGTCACTGCTTCAGCCCAGAACTCCTTCCCCAAACCTGCCCAACTGAGCATGCACCTGACCTTCTCCATCAATGTCCTGTTCAGCCTCTCTGACACTCCATTCTGCTCTGGAGTATACGGTGTGGTCTTTTGCCGTGCAATCCCCTGCTCAATACAGTACCGCTCAATGGCATCAGAGCAGTACTCCCCTCCATTATCAGAACGGAGGACCTTCACCTTTCTCTCCAACTGGTTCTCCACCAGGTTCTTAAATTCCTTAAACCTGTCCAGAACCTCTGACTTTGACCTGAGAAAATAGATCCAGGAATACCGTGAGAGGTCATCAGTAAAGGACACATAGTACCTTGCACCGCCTAGAGATGGAGCTGGAGTTGGCCCAAACACATCACTGTGTATCAGCTCCAGCACTTCAGTTGCCCTCGTGCCCGTCCCACGAAAGTTAACTCTGGTCTGTTTGCCAAGCAAGCAATGCTCATAGAACCCAAAGCTTGTGGAGCACTCAGGCACCCCTTCCACCAACTATCCAGATGCCATGGCCGACATCCCCTTCTCACTGATATGCCCAAGCCGATGATGCCACAGCCTGGACACCTCCTCCTGGTTAACCTCCTGGCTCTCAGAGATAAGAGCCCCACTTGGAACCACTGTATCAGCAAGCAGAGTATGCAATGTTCTATGTCTCACTCCACTGGCAATCACCATTGCCCCTCTTGACATCTTGCAAGTTTGCTTGTCACAGCTGAAGTGCGCCATGGAACCCACCGAGATTAAATTACTGCTCATCCCAGGAATGTGCATCACATTTGGAAGAGACCTTGTGGTCCCATTAGACAACTTCAACATCACCTTGCCACGCCCAATAATCTGCACAGCAGAATCATCACCCAGCATGACATCTCCACCATCAAACCTCTCATACTCACAGAACCAGTGCCTATGAGGGGTCATGTGGTATGATGCTCCTGTGTCTACATACCACAAATCAGAGTCTCTCTGAGCAACACACGCGACAGCGATGTACATGTCACCGTCGTCGCCCTCCTTCTTCGTACCAGAAGTTGTCGGTGTCTCCTTGTTCTGAATGGCCTTATTCGGACATTGAGATTTCACATGACCAGTCTCATTGCACTTCCAGCACAGAGCGGGCTTCTTACTCTTCTCCCTCTCCTGGCTCTTGGATCTACCTCGAGACTTATCTCGATGTCCACCATGCTTGTTCTCCCTTCGTTGAGGACGGGATCTAGATACACTCAAAGCACCTTTGCTTATCGCCTCAGAACCTCCTCTCCTGGTCTCCTCAGATAAAAGAGCTGCACATACAGTATCATATGACAGCTCCTTGTCTCCACTCCCCCAATCATGACAATCAGATTGTCCCATGAATCTGGCAGCGAGCACAACAAGGTGATGGCTCTATCCTCATCCGAGATCTTCTCACCAATAGAGATTAACTGACTCACAATGGTATTGAATTGAGTCAAGTGCTCTGAAAATGAATCGCCCTCACGCATCCGAAATTTATACCACTTCTTCCGCAATAGCAATTTGTTTACCATGGACTTGCTCTGGTAGAGGGATTCCAACTTACGCCACAGATTTCATGCTGAAGTCTCCTCCATGACGTTGGTCAAGATTGAATCTGCTAGGAATAACCGGATCAGAACCTTAGCCTTCCGATCGGTTTTCGTTCAGGTCGCCGCCTCCGCTGCACCATCTGCAGTCGCATCTACAGATTTTCCCTTCGATGCGCTCGCATCCTTCTCTGCAACCTTAGGAACGGGAGGATCATCTTCGATCGCAGACCATAGATCTCGATCAATCAACATATCTTCCATCTTCATCTTCCATAGATCGAATTGACTTCCGTCAAACTTTTTGATCTCGATCCGCACGCCGCTAGAACCCATTTCCAGGATCAAGAACCTCGCTTTGATACCAAATGTAAAGAAAACAGGGTATGCCGAGACGAGAAATTCGAAAGAAATCGAAACACAAAACACAGAAAAAATAGATCAATCACAGAAGACACACAGATATACAGAGGTTCACCCAAGCCGGGCTACGTCCCCTCTCCCCTTCCTCTTCTCTTTGTTCTAATCACCAAGATGGATTACAGATTACAAGGTTACAAGGATCAAAACCGATTCTACCTCACACAACCCTCTCAGATAAGAACAGAGGAACCGCCGCCAAGGAACACCGCGCAAAAAAACTATTGCACTCTCTTGGACTTAATGTAGGCGTGTAAATGAGTCGAGCTCGAGTCGAGCTTGACAAAAATCCCAAACTCAAGCTCGAGCTCGAGCTGAATATTTCGAGCTCGAGCTCGAGCTTGAGCTCATCGAGCTCATCCTGCTTGGCTCGACCTCGAGCTCGAGACTAGTATATTGAGCTCAAGATCTAGCTTTTGAGCTCGCGAGCTCGAGTCGAGCTCGAGCTGCTCGCGAGCTTTTTGCTCATGAGCCCATTTATATTTATAAATATATATATATTTTAAAAAAAAATACAAAAAAAAAAGCTCGCGAGCCGGCTCGCGAGCTCATGAACAAGAGTAATCGAGCTCGAGCTCGGCTCGAAATCGAGCTCGAGCTCGAGCTCAACTGGCTCGAGCTCGAGTCGAGCATTTTTTGAGCCGGCTCATCGAGCTCACGAGCCGGCTCGACTCAACTTGTGTCCCTAACTTAATGACCTTAACCCTAAACCAGGGTTATGCACCCTTTAAATAGGGTTCCAAACCGGGCTCAGACCAAACCTCCGCTGAGATGGTTCAATAACATCCGCTGAGACGGAACCTGCTGAGACAGCATGTACACCGGGCTTCGAGCGTCGAACGCAGGCGTCGAGCGTTGAACGCAGCCGTTGAGTGCAGGCGTCAAGCGCAGGCGTCGAGTGCAAGCATCGAGCGCAGGCGTCGAGCATCGAACGCAGGCGTCAAGCGCAGGCATCGAGCGTCGAACACAAGCCTCTCCCGTTCGATGAGCCGCTGAGGCAAGGACCCATTCGTCGAACGCAGGCGGAGTTCGACGAACCCTTCTCCGTTTGTTGAACGTCGTTCGACGAACCCTTCTCCATTCGTCAAGCGCAGGCGGAGTTCGACGAACTCTTCTCCGTTCGTCGAACGCCGTTCGACGAACACTGATCAGAAGTGTTCCCCAACTCCAACAGATATGTGATGTCTATTTATATGCCTCTAGGTATGTGTGAGGATTTAGGTAAAACAATGAATATTCACGATGCACGCATCCTTAGATATTGCACTCAAATTAAAATTTCACGCTTACATGTTAAAACTCGTGATATTGTGCATAACACGCTAATCATGACTTGATCAATCAATATCACATTATTCATCTTCCATATGCAGGGCTTAGAACTTTGGGGAAAAATTATATTGTTTTGATTTATACATACAAGTTAAAGTGTATCTGCCTATACGGGTGGATTTTGATAGATTCAGGGACCTTGTGTGACAAATAAAATTCAAAAATTTGATAGTGTGTACAATTATAAAAATAATATGCTATCTTTACAGTTCACAAGGATACCACCCTAGCACTACTTATTCCTCATGATAAGCCTCAATGAGCGTTGTGAGTATAAGCACCTTGGGTATATGGATCTTATCGATCTTGTGCAATGACCAAAAAAATTGGTCAGTGCCCTTGTTCTATTCTTGAAATTGTATGGATTGAAATGTAACATGATTTATCACTTCATTACATTTTTGTTAGCACATCTATTCTCTAAGATATAGCAATGTATTCATGTTAAATTCACTAAGTGTTATTTCTATTGATGCTACACTTACACGTGTCATTATTTCATTTAACACCTCAATGCATAAGAATTGGACTATAATAACATTACATGTCTATCGCACGAATGCTCTCATACATGATTATTTTTCATAACACATACAATGGTTCTTTGTATTAACTCTATAAATCTCATAACATTATACAAAAAATCAAGTGTATTTCGATTTGTGTGCATTGTCCAAAACTTATGATTTTGTTTTATATATAACCAGTTTTATCACAAGTTTTTTTATATAACTGGTATTTTGATTCCTTAGCACTTTACACCATGTTTTTTAGTTCTTTGATTTTATTTTTGGGTGTCCCTATCTTTACCATGATTATCTTTATGTGTGCATTTTGTTTTCACATGCTTAATCCGTTGCATCTCTCATATATTTTTGCTAAATAGATTATGCCCATCCCTTTTACTAATATAAAAGGGGGATAACGAGTTCATGAGATCTAGTCACGTACTAGTCAATCTAGGAGAGATCACATATAGGGGAGATATAGTGCACATCGATAAGGGAAGCTAATATATAGGGGGAGTCATATCATTAAGGGCACAAGCACGATTCACACTTACATGTATAATCATGTTATATTTACCTGTGTATGCTACATGTCTTATTACAATATACCATGATCTTATTCACACTTACATGTCTTATTACACTATACCATGATCTATCGTAATTTATATTTCATGAATGGGATTTATTATTATCAAAAGGGGAGTTAGTTGGAACATGCGTTCTGCATCTCTCAGGTTTGATAAATAACAAATCCCAAGTTGTATTTCAACACATATTTTTGGGATAGTGTGCAGGTTACATGTGTGAAGTCGGACAAGAACTCCAAACTCTATGTGCTATCGCGGGTGCTAGTAATACTGTGTGCGCTAGCTCAGGCTACATGTCGACGGGACATGCTGAGCCTCATGGAAATATCATCAAGACAAATCATATAGACTAGACATTATTGTTGGGCATTAGCCTTAATGTTGGCACTAGATTATTGGCTAGATGGCCAATATCATTGTGACAGAAGATATCATCGAGACAACTAAAGTATCGGCTGGAAAGAGCATATCATCGGGACAGCCTACCATTAGCGCTAA
The DNA here is from genome assembly GCA_033032865.1 of Dactylorhiza incarnata. Classification (NCBI taxonomy): domain Eukaryota; kingdom Viridiplantae; phylum Streptophyta; class Magnoliopsida; order Asparagales; family Orchidaceae; genus Dactylorhiza; species Dactylorhiza incarnata. The sequence continues at coordinate 4,043,410 of JAWHQI010000175.1, read as the reverse complement.
CCCTAACGCAACACGCTAGGAATATCGTCTAGACAATTTGTGTCGTTTAGACTGTAACACCTCAATTTCCAGTGCACTGAAATCAGCAAGTTGTGGTTTTAAAGCTAACGCCAGCGTTAAGACTAACACGCGGTATTAGCCCTTCATCGAACGCAGCTTTCTAGCCGTTTGTCGATCACAGTCAGCCGTTCATCGAACGCAGCTTTCTAGCCATTCGTCGAACGCAGCCAGCCGTTCGTCGAATGCAGGCTTCAGATCGTTCGTCGAATGCAGGCTGCAGACAGTTCGTCGAATGCCGTTCAATGAACTCCAGGCCGTTCGTCGAACGCCGTCAGGCTTTAAGCGGCTGTAGATAAACTCAGCCACCGCCATAGGGGCTAACACCCGACGTTAAGTGCTAACGCCGGCGTTAGCTAAGAAAATATATAAGGCTGTAAAATCCGACTTTTCTTCTTATTTTCTCTGAGACCCTCTGCATTTTGAAAGATCTGGGAAGGAGATCAGTTGGAGGTGAGCCTTTTTCTTGCGTTGAGAGCAAATCCGTGGGGGAGATTGTTTGCGTGTTTGCCATCATCGATCTAGTGAAGAGGAAGCTGTTTCAAAGTGTTTCAAAAGAACCCAACCGAGTTCCTCTCAGATCTATAACACTGAAACGAGGACCGAGGGTAACGATTCTCCTCCTTAATCCTTGGACATGTACGTCCTTTGATTTGCATGATTTTGGAAGACTTCTACTAATTAGTAGATAGGATCTTCCGGGGGGTCGATGTTATCCCCACAAAATTTGCATATAGAGTCCGAAATGGTAGTACGGACATAGGCATGTTGTGTGAAGCCCATCTGGATAGGTTGGTCCGGATTGGTGATGTTTATGGCTTGTAGCGTGCTGGAGAAGACTCCGTGTATATTTTGCGTTTCGGGTTCTTGTACTGTGTTGTACAACAAATTGATCTGGAGGTGTTTCCCAGAAAGTACCCGAGAAAAGTGAGCAGAACTGGGTTCTGTTGTTAATGTTGGGCATTAGAGTTAACGCTGGCGGTATCTCCCAGCAAGAATATTGATGTGTTCTGGAGGTGTTTTCCCAGAAGTAGCTCCGGGTGAGCTGATTGTGTGATCCTGTGCGACCTAAGGTCCCAGAAGTAGCTGAAAGGCCAAAAGTCTAGCTTCAAGAAATGGGCACAAGGTGAAGCTTACCCGCATCGTGCAGAATCCATCGCGATGATTGAGCATGGGCCTAACTGATCCTAACCCGCCTATAGTGTCGGTGAAGAGGTCGCTCCTCGTTGCACTGGACTATGGTAGAGTGCCAGAATTTCATGAGTACGAACTAGCTCAAATTGACTGTCTAAGTTGAAATAAGACTTAGCTTGGGGGCATGACTCGGGGAGTATGCCAAAGTGTGCCTCGAGAGCACGAAGAGGATGGCGATGCAATGCCTCCGTTGGTGTTGTTTGCGGCTATATATGTGTATATGATGCTGACCCTTGCTTGCAGGGATGGAGCACCTCCGTCCCAAGCATGGGGTGGGGTCATTATAAGTCTGGGTCAGCTAAAGCTGACCGGTTACTTGTTTTCACACCGCTTGGTGGATTTGTTTATACAGGTCCTGGCGAGACTAGCGGGAAATAGCGGGCTGAAGCCCCTGCTGCTGCATTGTGCTGTGCTGAGCTGGCCCTCAAAGGCCAAGTTGTTTTGTTTACTACTTTCATGTGTGGCCGGCCTATGTGACGATGTTTGGAAGCCACCTTCATGATTTGAACAAACTTTGTAAAGAACTTGTAATGTATTTCATTCCTAGTGGCTATTGTGGACATTGTATAAACTGGTTTTAATTAAAATTTCATGCTTCCGTTGTGTGACTCCGTGTGCTGAGATGGTTATGTTATTAACTGTTTAATGCTAATTATGTAAGGCGCTCTTCTGTTCATTTCATAAGGCATGGGGTCCCGGCCGGACCTACTGCTCTATGCTCTGTAACAGGGAGGGTGTTACAAATTGGTATCTGATAATGCTAAATCTAGTTAGTTTAATTAGGTTACTTTTAGGATAATTACTCTTACTTTTTGCTTATTGTTGCTTACCTAAATGCAATTTTAGTTCATTTTCCTATTTTTAGTGCTAACTTAAGTTTTCTGAATTTTCAGGTCAAAAATGCAAAATTTCCTAAGTCACGCCCTCAGTCACGGGCGTGACCTAGGGCGTGTAAGTTGCTGTTTCCAGTTAAGCTGCTGCCAACATAATTCAGAAGATCTGGTCAGACACGCCCAAAGTACACGGCCGTGACACGCAAGTCACGCCCGTGACACGCAAGTCACGCCCGTGACACGTAAGCCACGCCCGTGACACGCAAGCCACGCCCGTGACCAGCCCGTGAACAGCTCAGATTCGACCAGCTGACCACCGAATTGGTCACGCCACTGTTACACGGGCGTGCTTCCAGTCACGCCCGTGACTGCCACATCAGCCAGCCGCCAGCGCCCATGATCGCCGCCAGCGCCCATGACCCGAGCTAACCACCGAAATGGTCACGCCCTCAGTCACGGGCGTGACCTAGGGCGTGACCCATCAAATCGCGTCAGAATCGTGCGCCGAACCTGATCCAAGCCGCAGAATTGATTAAACAATGTCACGCCCTTAGTCACGGGCGTGACTGAGGGCGTGACCGAGGCAGAAAAAAAGTCTATAAATTGAAATGACCTCCAAGCTTTCCTCATTCAGTTTTTTGGAGAGAGAACTAGTGCTACTACTCTATTTTCAGTGTTTTCCATGTCATTTTATTCTCTTTCTCTCTCTCTCTCTCTCTCTTATTTCAATGCATTTCCTTTTCTAGTTTTCATATGAATGTTGTAATGTCTTTGTAATTTCCTTTTATAGTAGCCTTTCCATGCAATTGTAATCTCAGTTGAACTTTTATTTAATAAAAATGGTATGCTTTTGTTCTCTTAAAATCTTCATCATTTCTCTCTCCTACCCCTCCACCATGAGTAACTAAATCCTCATAGTACTCGATCTTGATGATCTGAGGATGAGTTGATCAAGTTATGATCCTTTAGTCTTCTTTCACTTTCTAAAGTGTTTGGCCTTAGATTTACTCTTAATTAAAATTGAGTGGAGCTATATTATCGATATATAATCCCCACCTTTGCTTTCATTCTTGGCTAGCCGAGAGGCCGATAGTCTGAAGTGAGCACTTAAGAGTAAAGAGAGTTACACACATTTCTCGAGAGAGAATGACGTAAATCTCCTGGATTGGAGTAAAACCCAATAGCGGGGTTCACTACTTAAAGCGAGTTTTAGGTATTCGAATACGGGACGAGAGTTCGGTCGGATTTTCCTAAACTCAGTTGGGCATATCTTCGAGAGAAGCATGTTCAAACTATAAGGAACCCCCACGGTCAAGCTGCCCTTACTTTATTAAGTTTTAAGTTTGCTTTTGAATTTTGATCAACTTAGGCCGAAGTAAGTCAAGATCGAGTGCTATTTCTTAATCATCGTTTAGCCATACTTATATCCAACTTTTATTTTAACCTAGCAGACAAAACCATCCAAAAAATTATTAAGATAAAATAATAGTAATTCGTTTGAGTATAAGTAATCAACGGTTCTCGGATTTTAATACGACACTTGCGTTCCTATACTACAGTTCGATAGGTATACTTGCCTTCTCGGATTGCTAGTTCGGATTTTATTTCGTGCAAGCGGAATTTTAATCAACAAGTTTTTGGCGCCGTTGCCGGGGACTCGCATTTTGTTGATATTTTGAAAGAACGAATCTATTACTTTTATCACTTTTTTTTTCTCCTCTTTCTTGAAAAAACAAAATTAATTCAAAAAAAAAAAAAAGAGAGAGACCTTTTTCGAATTTCTCAATCTTATTTTCCCTTCTCTCTTTCTAGCTTATGACCCGAGCGAATCCGTCAGAACTTGTAGACTTGGACCAAGAACTTGAGCGTACTCTTCGGAGAAAATCGCAAGTTCAAGATCCTACATTCCAAGAACTGGCTGAGGATTCAGAATCGGTTGTTAATATGGGCGAACCTAACCAAAATGAAGTCCCCAACATGGTTGCGGCCCCTGAATGGACTATGTCCCATTATGCAAGGCCTAACCTGGAAGGGACGGAAACTAGTATAGTCCGCCCTGCCATAAATAATAATAATTTCGAACTAAAGCCAAGCATAATTCACATGGTGCAGCAATACGTGCAGTTCGACGGATTACAAGATGAAGATCCGAATGCACATATTGCTAGCTTCCTTGAAATCTGTGACACCTTCAAAATAAATGGTGTTACGGATGATGCAATTAGGCTAAGACTCTTCCCATTTTCTTTAAGAACAAAGGCTAAGCAGTGGTTGTCAACTCTACCTAGAGGTTCTATCACCACTTGGGCCCAGTTAACTGAAAAATTTCTAACTAAGTATTTTCCACCTGCGAAAACTGCTAAGCTTAGAAATGATATTTCTTCTTTTTGCCAAATAGATTCTGAAACGCTTTATGATACCTGGGAAAGGTATAAAGAATTCTTAAGACGCTGCCCTCATCACGCTCTGCCTGTATGGTTACAAGTGCAGACATTTTATAACGGGCTAAATCAACATACTAAGCAAATGATAGACGCCGCTTCCGGTGGTACCTTAAATAACAAAACCCCGGAAGCCGCTCTTGAACTATTTGAGGATATGGCCATGAACACCTATCAGTGGAATGTGCCAAGATCCCGCCCAAACAAACCTGCAGGTATGTACGAAGTGGATAACGTCTCCCAGCTGGCACTACAAGTGGAAATGCTTAGCAAAAAGATATCCGAAATGAATGCTCCTTCCGCACCTCAGGTTTGGGAATTCGCAAAAGCCACCTCCGAACAAGCTGATTTCGTAGGCAATAGAAATGCTTATAATAATTATTCTGCTTCTAATTTTCATGCACCTGGTTTTCAGTTACCGAATAATTATAATCCTGCAAACACAACTCGCCCGCCTCTACAAAATGAATTTACACCACCTCCACCCCTTGTTAACTTTCAAAAACCTCCATCTTTGGAGGAGATGTTTTCAAAATATATAAGTACGAACGAAGCAACCGTCCGGAACTTAGCCGGATCCGTTAAAAATCTAGAAAACCAAATCGGGCAGCTCGCCAAAATAATATCCGAGCGACCGCCCGGGACTCTTCCCGCTAACACCGAGCCCAACCCGAAAGAGCAAGCGAAAGCTGTAACTCTTCGGAGTGGAAAGCAAGTATCCGGTCCGGTTAGCGAAGAGCCCGAGGCAAGATCCGCCCCTATTTTAAAAACACCACTCACTCAAACAGATTTTATCACTCCACCTCATATTTTCAAAAACAACCCCGCCCCGCCTTATCCATCTCAACTCAACAAGGAAAAATTAGATGATCAATATCATCGCTTCCTGGAAATGTTTAAGCAAATACACATCAATTTGCCCTTCCATGAAGCGATATCACAAATGCCCAAGTACGCTAAGTACCTAAAGGATCTTCTAACTAATAAGAAAAAGCTAGAAAATCTATCGCACGTAACTTTAAATGCTGAGTGTTCCGCCGTCCTAACAAATAAATTACCGAAAAAGGCTAACGATCCAGGTAGTTTTTCTATCCCGTGCCTCTTTGGTGATCTATTTGTAAAGAACGCGTTGGCCGACTTAGGAGCAAGCATCAACTTAATGCCATTCTCCTTGTTTAAAAAGTTAGGAGTGGGCACCCTTAGCCCCACACGTATGAGTATACAACTAGCAGATAGGATGATAAAATATCCGCTGGGAATTGTGGAGGACGTGCTCGTAAAAGTAGACAAATTCATCTTCCCGGTGGATTTTGTCATTTTGGACATTGAAGAGGATGTCGAGGTTCCCCTAATCCTTGGCCGCCCCTTCCTTGCCACCTCCCGTGCTATCATTGATGTGAGTAATGGTAAGCTATTCCTCCGAGTTGGAGATGATGAAGTAACCTTCTCCATAACACCCTCTATGAAAAATACCCTAGAAAATGACGATTCGTGTTTTTTCTTAGATGTGTTAAGTGAAGACCCTTCTTTTTGTATTTCTGAAACTAGTTCTTCTTCTTTTTGTTCATCTTCAAACACCTCCACTGAAATGTTACAAGAAATGAAAATGGCCATTGCTCCCGCCCCCTCAAATTTTCAAATTAAATCAAAAATTTTTGAAGAAATTACTTTTGAAAAAGAAAAGTCTTTCAAATCTTCATACGAAGAACCTCCCACTTTAGAACTTAAAGAACTACCCAAGCATTTAAAATATGAATTTTTAGAAAAAGACTCTAAGTTACCAGTAATAGTGTCGGCCTATTTAAGTGGATCTGAAAATGCCAAATTGCTAAAAGTTTTACAAAAACACCGCCAAGCAATTGCTTGGCAAATTTCTGATATTAAGGGCATAAGTCCATCTTTCTGCATGCACAAAATTCTAATGGAAGATAATTCACAAAATTCTATCCAACCTCAACGCCGATTAAACCCAAACATGAAAGAAGTAGTAAAGGGTGAGGTCGTGAAATTATTAGACGCAGGAATTATCTATCCAATTTCAGATAGCAAATGGGTAAGTCCCGTTCAAGTAGTTCCTAAAAAAGGAGGTATCACGGTAGTGTTAAATGATAATAATGACTTAATCCCAACACGGACGGTGACTGGGTGGCGTATGTGTATTGATTATCGCAAATTGAACGACGCCACCCGCAAGGACCATTTCCCCTTGCCATTCATCGATCAAATCTTAGAACGATTATCCGGCCATAGCTTTTATTGTTTTCTCGATGGTCTCTCGGGCTACTTCCAAATTCCCATCTCGCCCGAGGACCAGGAGAAAACGACGTTTACTTGTCCTTTCGGCACCTTCGCCTATCGAAGAATGCCGTTTGGCTTATGTAATGCGCCGGCAACATTTCAACGGTGTATGTTGGCCATTTTCGACAAGTACGTAGAAAGTATTATGGAGGTATTTATGGACGACTTTTCCGTGTTTGGTGATTCCTTCGATTTTTGTTTAGAAAATTTAGAAAAAGTGTTAGAACGGTGTGAGGAGACCAATCTCGCCCTGAACTGGGAAAAATGTCATTTCATGGTACGGGAGGGATTGGTTTTAGGTCATAAGATATCAGCAAGAGGAATTGAGGTCGATGAAGCAAAAATAGAAGTGATCGAAAAACTGCCACCGCCAACCAACGTTAAGGCCATAAGAAGCTTTCTAGGACATGCCGGTTTTTACCGGCGATTTATAAAAGATTTTTCGAAAATTACCAAACCACTCACTCATCTTTTAGAAAAAGACACTCCATTTATTTTTGATGATACATGCTTATCTGCTTTTCAATTAATCAAAAATAAGCTAATAAATGCGCCAATTATGATAGCTCCAATCTGGGACCTTCCATTCGAAATCATGTGCGATGCAAGTAGCTTTGCGGTGGGAGCCGTCTTAGGTCAACGTATATCTAAAAACTTCCACCCTATTTTCTACGCAAGTAAAACACTTACATCCGCGCAAGCGAACTATACCACAACGGAGAAAGAATTATTAGCAGTTATTTTTGCATTCGACAAATTTCGACCTTATATTACACTTTCAAAAATTATTGTTTTTACGGACCACTCGGCCCTCAAATATTTACTTTCTAAACCAGATGCCAAACCACGCTTACTTCGCTGGGTCTTACTCCTCCAGGAGTTCGACTTGGAAATCCGAGATAAAAAGGGGGCTGAGAATTTGGCCGCAGATCATCTTTCACGATTAGATAACCCATTTATTGAAGATTTAAATGAACAAACTTTTAATGATTATTTTCCCGACGAGAAGTTACTATCAATCAACACTACTCCTTCTCCTTGGTTTGCAAACTTCGCCAACTACTTAGTAGCTCGAGTCCTCCCAAAAGAATTTTCCTATCAGCAAAAGAAGAAATTCTTCTCTGACCTGAAGAATTATTTTTGGGAGGACCCGTATCTGTTTCGAGTTTGTGCAGACCAAGTAATAAGGAGATGTGTTTCTTTCGAAGAAGGACAAAATATTTTCAAACACTTACACGAAGGACCGACTGGTGGGCACTATCAAGCCAATCGGACCGCTCACAAAGTACTTAGTGCAGGCTTTTATTGGCCTAGCCTTTTTAAAGATGCCCAATCGTTTGTGAGACGGTGCGATAGCTGCCAACGGACCGGAAATATCTCAAATAAAAATGAAATGTTGCAAAATTATTTCCTCGAGTGCGAAGTTTTCGACCTTTGGGGAATAGATTTTGTAGGTCCTCTTCCTTCTAGCCATGGTAATAAATACATTTTAGTTGCGGTAGACTACGTGTCTCGATGGGCAGAGGCCCAAGCTCTTCCTACTAATGACTCCCGAGTCGTTATTATTTTCTTAAAAAAATTATTTTCTCGATTCGGTACTCCTAGGGCCATCGTTAGTGACAGGGGTTCGCACTTTTGTAACGCACAATTTGCAAAAACACTTTTAAAATATGGCGTTACACATAAGCTTTCAACTGCTTACCACCCCCAAACTAACGGCCAGGTCGAGGTAGTGAATAGAGAAATCAAACGTATTTTAGAAAAAACTGTTTCCACCTCACGTAAAGACTGGTCACATAAATTAGACGATGCTCTTTGGGCTTACCGAACAGCGTACAAGACCGCCATCGGTTGTACACCGTATCGGTTAGTATATGGGAAATCGTGCCATTTACCGGTCGAATTAGAACATCGTGCTTTCTGGGCCCTTAAATTTTTAAATTTTGATCCCCACTCCACCGCCGATCTTCGAAAATTCCAACTCAACGAACTCGATGAGTGGCGCTCCAATGCGTATGAAAATAATAAATTATATAAGGAACGAACGAAATGCTTTCACGATAAAAATTTAAGGCTCCCGAAAACATTTAAACCAGGAGACCAAGTATTACTTTATAATTCTCGTCTACGTTTATTTCCTGGAAAATTAAAATCTAGATGGTCAGGTCCTTTTAATGTAAAGGAAGTTTATCCGTATGGAACTGTTTTGATATCACACCCAGATAAGGGTGATTTCAAGGTTAATGGGCATCGTCTAAAACTTTATTTTTCTGGTGACAATGTTGACATGGACAATGAAAAACTTCTTTTGTCTGGACTGTAATATTTTGGATTAACTTTTGAACTATATTCTTTTAGTCGAGCTCAAACGACATTAAACAGAGGGCGCTCTTGGGAGGCAACCCAAGGTTTTTAAAATTGTTGTTTTAAATTTTTTGGCCCTGGATGGCTCTGATACTCTCAACTTCGGCGATCGCCTGTTTCAACATTGCTGGTTTCAAGAAAAATTCAAGATGATATTTCATGAAGATTCAAAGCGCCAGCAAGGGGGAGCGGCATCACACACCCGTTCAAGCCCATAAATCCAGGGAAGTGCCTGTTTCAGTTTTTCAGTTTTAATTACCCCTTCCTTCACTCTCCTTTTCCATTGAGGACAATGTCTATCGTAAGCTTGGGGGAGAATGTCTTCTTTTCTTTTAGTAGTCTAAATTAGATTTTGGTAAAATCAATAGTACCCCTTGCTTTATGTTTTGTTTTTCCCAAAATATCTTATATAGCCTTAGTTAATTTCAAAATTTCTAATCCTACTTTTAATTATGTTTCACAAGTAAATTGTTGACTCATGTAGTGTTCTAATTCTAGGTAGCATGTTAATCTGAAAAGTTTTTTCTAAAATCTTGTACTTTCCTTATCGTTTTCTCTTTTATCTTCTTTACTTTCGTAAAAATTCTTCATCCACTATTTTCTCTTCATTTTTAGATATATTTTGCAAGGTTAACTTTTGATTTGTGTAGTAAATGTGAATAATCCTAGACGCTTATTATTCTTATTTTCAGGATAAGTTCATTAGTCTTTATTTAATATCTAGGGCTTACTTTTTGAAATCCTTCAAAACTCATGCTTTATCTAAATTTAGAGAGCAATGAAAATGATTTAGGCCATTTTTTGTTTTAAGTTTGAGCCTTCATGCCAACCCTTAAAAAGAAACCCTTTGTTAGCATCTTTTGAGCCTTTTCCTATGTTTTATTGTCACCTCCACTTATCAAATTTTTCACCAAAGCCAAAATTTCCAAACCTATTTGAATCACACTAACACTTTGAGTTTTATTTAAATTTCTAAAAGAGTGTGATTGGTTTATTACATGGAGAGCTTCAAAGAAAAGAATTTGCTCAAAAAGGAGATATTTTAAGCATATTTGTATTAGTTATCTTTGCCAAAATTTCAAAAAAAAAAAAAAAAAAGAAAGAAAAAATGGCTATGAAAGAGAAAGAAAGAAAATATGCTATATGCTTATAATGAAGGATTGCCTCTTATCATTCATATCGGAAATTTTATAAAACTCATGTTTATGGTTTAGTGTGATTATAGCAATCACTTTTATCTTCGATTCCCATTCCAATTCACATGCCTAAACCAAACATTTCGGTCCTAATAAAGTCCTCTTGATTCATGCTCCTAAATTTGCTTTAGCTAAGTAAAGAAGAAAAGTAGAATAGTTAAGTCTTGGGTATGAATTTAGATTCTTGTTCTTAGAATGATATAGTTATAATTTGTCTCTTAGGGTTTAGTAACAATTCAATGCACTATCTCACTTGTTACTTTGCTCAATTTTATTATAAAAACTTTTTAGTTAAATTTTGGATGATTAATTTTTGTTAGTAAAGGGTATAAAAATTAAGCTTAAATAAAGTACTTATTTTAGGTTCCCTTTTCACTATTCTCCCTACTTGGAATTTCGCAAGGTACTCGTGTTTAGCATAATTAAATCTTTTTGATTAGTCATTTTATTTTATTAGCTAAAGCATATTTCTTTGCTTGGGGACAAGCAAAGTGTAAGCTTGGGGGAATTTGATAATGCTAAATCTAGTTAGTTTAATTAGGTTACTTTTAGGATAATTACTCTTACTTTTTGCTTATTGTTGCTTACCTAAATGCAATTTTGGTTCATTTTCCTATTTTTAGTGCTAACTTAAGTTTTCTGAATTTTCAGGTAAAAAATGCAAAATTTCCTAAGTCACGCCCTCAGTCACGGGCGTGACCTAGGGCGTGTAAGTTGCTGTTTCCAGTTAAGCTGCTGCCAACATAATTCAGAAGATCTGGTCAGACACGCCCAAAGTACACGGCCGTGACACGCAAGTCACGCCCGTGACACGCAAGTCACGCCCGTGACACGCAAGCCACGCCCGTGACACGCAAGCCACGCCCGTGACACGTAAGCCACGCCCGTGACACGCAAGCCACGCCCGTGACCAGCCCGTGAACAGCTCAGATTCGACCAGCTGACCACCGAATTGGTCACGCCACTGTTACACGGGCGTGCTTCCAGTCACGCCCGTGACTGCCACGTCAGCCAGCCGCCAGCGCCCATGATCGCCGCCAGCGCCCATGACCCGAGCTAACCACCGAAATGGTCACGCCCTCAGTCACGGGCGTGACCTAGGGCGTGACCCATCAAATCGCGTCAGAATCGTGCGCCGAACCTGATCCAAGCCGCAGAATTGATTAAACAATGTCACGCCCTTAGTCACGGGCGTGACTGAGGGCGTGACCGAGGCAGAAAAAAAGTCTATAAATTGAAATGACCTCCAAGCTTTCCTCATTCAGTTTTTTGGAGAGAGAACTAGTGCTGTTTTCCATGTCATTTTATTCTCTTTCTCTCTCTCTCTCTCTCTCTCTCTCTCTTATTTCAATGCATTTCCTTTTCTAGTTTTCATATGAATGTTGTAATGTCTTTGTAATTTCCTTTTATAGTAGCCTTTCCATGCAATTGTAATCTCAGTTGAACTTTTATTTAATAAAAATGGTATGCTTTTGTTCTCTTAAAATCTTCATCATTTCTCTCTCCTACCCCTCCACCATGAGTAACTAAATCCTCATAGTACTCGATCTTGATGATCTGAGGATGAGTTGATCAAGTTATGATCCTTTAGTCTTCTTTCACTTTCTAAAGTGTTTGGCCTTAGATTTACTCTTAATTAAAATTGAGTGGAGCTATATTATCGATATATAATCCCCACCTTTGCTTTCATTCTTGGCTAGCCGAGAGGCCGATAGTCTGAAGTGAGCACTTAAGAGTAAAGAGAGTTACACACATTTCTCGAGAGAGAATGACGTAAATCTCCTGGATTGGAGTAAAACCCAATAGCGGGGTTCACTACTTAAAGCGAGTTTTAGGTATTCGAATACGGGACGAGAGTTCGGTCGGATTTTCCTAAACTCAGTTGGGCATATCTTCGAGAGAAGCATGTTCAAACTATAAGGAACCCCCACGGTCAAGCTGCCCTTACTTTATTAAGTTTTAAGTTTGCTTTTGAATTTTGATCAACTTAGGCCGAAGTAAGTCAAGATCGAGTGCTATTTCTTAATCATCGTTTAGCCATACTTATATCCAACTTTTATTTTAACCTAGCAGACAAAACCATCCAAAAAATTATTAAGATAAAATAATAGTAATTCGTTTGAGTATAAGTAATCAACGGTTCTCGGATTTTAATACGACACTTGCGTTCCTATACTACAGTTCGATAGGTATACTTGCCTTCTCGGATTGCTAGTTCGGATTTTATTTCGTGCAAGCGGAATTTTAATCAACAGTATCAGCTCCGGGTCTCGATCCCTTTTCGTCTGAATTCGTGGTCGAATTCTTTTACGGAGTGGTGAACACATGTGTGCGTCGCCGGTAACTCACGTAAATAACCAGTACTTGTCCACTTTAGGAATGAATTACATGTAGGTGTGTAGCATTGCGATGGAACTTTTGTGTTCCTTCATTTATTCATGCTATCTCTTCATCTCTAATTGTGTTTGGTGCACATATATAGGCGGCTGGGAGTGGAGCGAGGCCGTCTCGACCCCCGCGTTCGACTGCGAGCAGTGCACCAACTGCGGTGCCGACTCCTCCTTCTGCTGAGACAGTAAGGATGATAGCTGAAGCAGTGTTTGCTATGTTCACTGCACAACCTGGAGGGCATGTCCCTGGACAGCCTCCTACTCTTGGAGTGGCTCAAGTGTCGGTTGTGGCAGCTGAACCTGCGGTTGAAAGGCCAGTGTCGATGAGGGCACGAAGAGCTCCGGACCAACAACTGTAGTACTTTCTGAGTTTCCATCCTCCTACGTTCACGGGAGCAGGAACCCCGACGCAAGTTGAGGATTGGCTATCAAGGGTGTGTAAGACCTTGAAGGCCACTGATACGGAGGAAGACCAGAATGTTACTTTGGCAACCTTCCTACTTGATGGGGAGGCGCAGTTGTGGTGGGATGAGATAGAGCTGCATCACCTAGCAGGAAGGCAGCTGGCCGACATCTCGTTTGACGAGTTTTTGAGATTGTTCTTGGCGCAGTATCTCCCACCTGCTCAGCAAATCGAGATGTAGAACCAGTTCAACCGTCTGACTCAAGGAGATCGTATGATTGATGATTACCTGCATAAGTTTACTCGGTTGGGGCGATACGCAGGAGAGATCTTTGCCGATGAAGCTCGGAAGACCAATCGGTTCTATGAAGGTCTGCGAGAAGAGTTGCGGTTCCTTCTGTCGGGAGCAATGACACAGGGGTTTATGACCCTGGTCAATACTGCTCGTTCCTTAGAAAAGGATATGAAGTGGTCCCAGAGCAGGAAGGAGTTAGCAGGGGTAAAGCCAGAGTTCAAAGCACCGAGCTCTGCGAAGTCTGGGCGAGGCAGATGGAGGAACGGAGTGCGACCTTCTGGGTTAGCTCAATCTACGACTTCGGGTGTGACGACTGGGTGAAGCCCACTCATCTGTTTTAACTGTGGTAAGCTGGGTCATATAGCCCGAGAATGTCGTGGAGGCAAGAAGGAGGTTGCGGCTTACGCGATAGAGAAAGGGAAAGAAGCAGAGACAACCGCATCCCATGCTGCTCCAACCCAACCTAGACTGTACAATCTTGGTCAGCAGGAGGCCATAAAACAAAGCGATGTGGTGACAGGTATGCGCTAGTATACAGCTTTTGTTGCATTTTATACTTCATACCTTGTGCATTGCTTGTAACCTTGTGTGTATTTGGCTTTGTCCTAATATTTAACTCTCCGGCGAGAGCGTTGTTTGATACGGGAGCTTCGTATTCTTTTCTATCGGAGGCCTTCATACGACAGCTTGGGGTGCCTTCGTAATTTAGAAAAGGAGCGATTAGATGTGATGATACCAATGGCTGCTCGATGAGTGCGGATCGAGGCTGTATTGTAAAGGTACGAATAGGAAGTCAAGATTTCGATTTGGAAGCACTGATACTGCCGCTTTTAGAGTTCGATCTGATCTTTGGTATGGACTGGCTGTCGGCGCAGTAGGCCTACATTGATTGCACTTCTAAGGAAGTCACACTGGGGCAGAATACCGAACGTGCGACTATGTTTGCCAGTTTGCGTGGATCAAGCAAGACGTTGATGTCTGCTGTCCAAGTAGTCAAGGCAGTTCGGCAAGGCATAAAATTGTGTGTTGTGCTAGTGGGGGCTACAAAGCTTCAGCCCAGTCTAAGTGATGTTCCTGTTATTTCAGAGTATCCTGATGTGTTTCCTAAAGATCTTCCTGGGGCGCCACCTCAGCGAGAGATAGACTTCACTATAGAGCTGGTGCCAGGTGCTAAGCCTGTGTCACGCTCTCTGTACCGTATTGCGCCAAAGGAGATGGCAGAGTTAAAGGTTCAATTACAGGAGTTGCTAGAGCAAGGCTATATACGCCCAAGTACATTACCTTGGGGTGCTCTGGTCCTCTTTGTGAAGAAGAAGGACGAAAGCCTACGTCTCTGTATCGACTACCGTGAATTGAACAAGCTGACCGAGAAGAACAAGTATCTGATTCCTCGAATCGATGAATTATTTGATCAGCTAGTGGGTTCGTCAGTGTATTCAAAGCTGGATCTTAAGTCTGGCTACTATCAGGTGCGGATTCGGGAATGCGACATCCCCAATAGGGCATTTAGTACCCGCTACAGGCACTATGAGTTTACTGTTATGCCGTTTGGACTGATGAATGCACCGTCAGTGTTCATGGATCTAATGAATAGGACCTTTTGAGAGTACCTGAATCGATTTGTCATCGTCTTCATCGACAATATCTTGGTGTACTCTCAGTCTGAAGAAGAACACGCGATTCATTTGGGCGTAGTTTTGGAGACCCTGCGACGGAGTCAGTTGTATGCCAAGTTCTCCAAGTGCGAGTTTTGGCTAGCTTCAGTAGCATTCCTTGGTCATGTGGTTAGTGGTGAGGGTATCGCAGTGGATCCAGCAAAGATAGTTGTTAACTAGGAGTGGCCCGTTTTGACGACAGTAGCGAAAGTCAGGAGTTTCCTTGGACTTGCCGGCTACTATCGGCGCTTCGTGGAAAACTTTTCGCGGATTGCTCTTCCCCTCACAACCTTGACAAGGAAGGATCAGAAGTTCGTTTGGTCACCAACGTGTGCACGAGCTTTTGAAGAATTAAAGAGTCGTCCGACCACGGCACCGATCTTGTGTTTGCCATGTGGTGCAGAAGGCTATGAAATTTACAGCGATGCGTCAGGGAGCGGCTTAGTCTGCGTACTTCTTCAGCATGGTCAAGTGATAGCTTATGGCTCTCGCCAGTTGAAAGTGCATGAGCGGAATTACCCGGTCCATAACTTGTAGTTGGCGGCCGTAATCTTCGCTCTGAAATTGTGGCGACACTACTTGTATGGCGTGAAGGTTGATATCTTTACGGACCATAAGAGCCTAAAATATCTGCTAAATCAGAAAGAGCTCAATATGCGACAACGAAGATGGATGGAGTTCCTGGGGGACTACACTTTCGAAATACACTATACTCCCGGGAAGGGAAATGTCGTCGCAGATGCTTTGAGCCGGAGGGCTTCTGCGCAGGCCAACTGGATTCAGATGTATGATCCACGTCTGATTAGTGACTTGGAAGCCTTGGAGATCTCATGTGTGGAGAAGAGTTCTAGTGTGAGTGTGTGCTTGAACTGGACGGAGGTGCAATACGACCTCGCGGACAGAATACGACAGGCCCTGGAGCTTGATTCGAGCATGCAACGCTACTTGGCAGAGTCTGAAGTTGGGTCTGCTGCAGAGTTTGTGTTAGACGATGGTCTGATGTGGAAAGATGGTCGGTTGTGCGTCCCAAATGTGGGTAAGTTGCGGGAAGAACTAATGTACGAAGCGCAATTTACAAAGTACTCAATTCACCCGGGTAGCACAAAGATGTACCAAGACATGAAAAAGCTGTTTTGGTGGCCAGGTCTGAAGAAAGACATCACCTTATATGTGGCAAAATGCAAAACTTGCGCACTTGTGAAGGCGAAGTGTCAGAAACCTAGAGGTTTCCTGAAGTCGTTGCATGTACCGGAATGGAAATTTGATGACATTTCGATGGATTTCGTGCACGGTTTGCCGATATCGCAGAGTGGGAATGATGCCGTATGGGTGATCGTGGATCGCTTGATGAAGGTAGCCCACTTTATTCCAAACCGGCGGGATGATTCAGTAGAAAAGTTAGCAAAGCTTTATGTTGATAGCATTGTACGATTGCATGGTGTGCCCCGCAGCATCGTCAGTGACCGAGATGGGCGCTTTACTTCGAAAGATTGGAGGCTAATCCACCAATTGTTGGGTACAAAGTTGAAGTTTAGTATTGCCTTCCACCCTCAAACGGATGGACAGACTGAACGTACAAACAGAACTCTGGAGGACATGCTCCGTATGTGCATCCTGGATTTCGGTAAGAAGTGGGAAGATCATCTTTTCATGATCGAGTTCTCTTATAATAACAACTACCAGGCGAGTATAAAGATGGCGCCCTTCGAGTCCCTCTATGGTAGAGCTTGTCGCACCCCCTTAGCTTGGGCGGAGACAGGTGAGACGAAGCTGTTTAAGAGGAAGGAAGTCAAAGATGCGAATTCGGCTATTCAAACAATCCGGGAGAGATTGTTGATTGCACAAGATAGGCAAGCGAAATACTACAACACCAAGCACAAAAATGTTGAGTTCGCCGTGGGTGACTGGGTTTACCTAAAGATCAAACCTTTCAAGGGTGTGTCCAGGATTCGGCGCTTGAAAAAGCTGAGTAAGAGGTACCTTGGACCGTTTGAGATACTGGAGCGTGTTGGAGAAGCTGCCTATCAGCTTGCTCTTTCGGCAGAGTTGAGCAGACTGCATGATGTGTTTCACATATCTGTGCTGCGGAAAGCTGTGCTAGAGCCTAGCCAGGTCCTGGTAAAGAATCAGGTGTCGGTCGATGATGAGCTGAAGATGTTAGTCTCGCCTATTTGCATCGAAGACACTGATGTCAAGCAATTGCGGAATAAAATGATCTGAATGGTTAAAGTCCGCTGGAACAATTGCGGTCGTGAGGAGCTTTCATGGGAGCATGAGCAAACCATGCGAGATGAGTTCCCCGAATTGTTCCGTTGAGGTACAAGTTATGTTTTGAATCTTTTTGTTTCTTTGCACTGTTAAAATTTCGGGATGAAATTTCTTAAAGGAGGGGAGATTTGTAACACCTCAATTTCCAGTGCACTGAAATTAGCAAGTTGTGGTTTTAAAGCTAACGCCAACGTTAAAACTATCGCCCGACGTTAGCACTTCGTCGAACGTAGCTTTCTAGCCGTTCGTCGATCGCAGTCAGCCATTCGTCGAACGCAAGCAGCCATTCGTCGAATGCAGCTTTCTAGCCGTTCGTCGAATGCAGCTTTCTAGCCGTTCGTCGAACGCAGCTAGCAGTTCGTCGAACACAGGCTTCAGATCGTTAGTCGAACGCAGGCTGCAGAGAGTTCGTCGAACACCATTCGATGAACTCCAGACTGTTTATCGAACGCCGACCGTCGAACGCCGTCGGGCTTTAAGCGGCTGTAGATAAACTCAACCACCGCCTTAGGGGCTAACGCCCGGTGTTAAGTGCTAACGCCGACGTTAGCTGAGAAAATATATAAGGCAGCAAAATCCGACTTTTCTTCTCATTTTCTCTGAGACCCTCTGCATTTTTGAAAGCTCTAGGAAGGAGATCAGTTGGAAGTCAGCCTTTTTCTTGCGTTGAGAGAAAATCCGTGGGGGAGATTGCTTGCGTGTTTGCCATCGTCGATCTAGTGAAGAGGAAGCTGTTTCAAAGTGTTTCAAAAGAGCCCAGCCGAGTTCCTCTCAGATCTATGACACCGAAATGAGCGCCGAGGGTAACGATTCTCCTCCCTAATCCTTGGACATGTACATCCTTTGATTTGCATGATTTTGGAAGACTTCTACTAATTAGTAGATCGGATCTTCCGGTGGGTCGATGTTATCCCCACAAAATTTGCATATAGAGTCCAGAATGGTAGTACGGACATAGACATGTTGTGTGAAGCCCATCTGGATAGGTTGGTCTGGATTGATGATGTTTATTGCTTGTAGCATGCTGGAGAAGACTCCGTGTATATATTGTGTTTCGTGTTCTTGTATTGTGTTGCACAGCAAATTGATCTGGAGGTGTTTCCCAGAAAGTACCCGAGAAAAGTGAGCAGAACTGGGTTCTGTTGTTAACGTTGGGCGTTAGAGTTAACGCTGGAGGTATCTCCCAGCAAGAAAATTAATGTGTTCTGGAGGTGTTTTCCCATAAGTAGCTCCACGTGAGCTGATTGTGTGATCCTGTGCGACCTAAGGTCCTAGAAGTAGCTGAAAGGCCGAAAGCCTAGCTTCAAGAAACGGGCACAAGGTGAAGCTTACCCGCATCGTTCAGACTCCATCGCGATGATTGAGCACGAGCCTAGCTGATCCTAACCCGCCTATAGTGTCGGTGAAGAGGTCGCTCCTCATTGCACTGGACTATGGTAGAGTGCCGGAATATCATGAGTATGAACTAGCTCAAATTGACTCTAAGTTGAAATAAGACTTAGCTTGGGGGCATGACTCGGGGAGTATGCCAAAGTGTGCCTTGAGAGCACGAAGAGGATGGCGATGCAATGCCTCCGTTGGTGTTGTTTGCGGTTATATATGTGTATATGCTACCGACTCTTTCTTGCAGGGATGGAGCACCGTCGTCCCAAGCATGGGGTGGGGTCATTATAAGTCTGGGTCAGCTAAAGCTGACCGGTTACTTGTTTTCCCACTGCTAGGTGGATTTGTTTATACAGGTCCTGGCGAGACTAGCGGGAAATAGCGTGCGGAAGCCCCTACTGCTGCACTGTGCTGTGCTGAGCTGGCCCTCGAAGGCCAAGTTGTTTTGTTTACTACTTTCATGTGTGGCCGGCCTGCGTGCCGATGTTTGGAAGCCACCTTCTTGATTTGAACAAACTTTGTAAAGAACTTGTAATGTATTTCATTCCTAGTGGCTATTGTGGACATTGTATAAACTGGTTTTAATTAAAATTTCATGCTTTCGTTGTGTGACTCTGTGTGCTGAGATGGTTATGTTATTAACTGTTTAATGCTAATTATGTAAGGCGCTCTTCTGTTCGTTTCATATGGCGTGGGGTCCTGGCCGGACCTACTACTCTATGCTCTGTAACAGGGAGGGTGTTACATAGACGAATGAAGTGTTGGTTAGAAGAGTAGCAAATCGACCAGACGACTACCTCTGTGTGCTACCACTAATGCGACACTCTATCCTGAAGTCCACGTCTGTAATCCAAGTGCTCAATAAAAGAAAGTGGTGGGAAATAGGAGAAATGTTACTAAATGTTACTACCGCTCCTCGTAGCTATTATCGTCCTACGGTAACCCTGGTGTGCAAGGAATGATCTGTCACATTCCTTATTTAGAAACGACCAACTATTCAAGATTCTAAATCAACTGTGACTACAGCTCCGCGCTAGCGCTAATGCTCTAAGCTAACTAATGAACACAAGAAAAGCTCCGTCGCCTTCCTTACATGGAGCAAGATAGCTAGGAGAAAGTACGTAAATTAACCTACCTCTGGGCGCTAGGGATACCGCTGCCTGTAGCTTATTTAAACTCGTATAAAAGAGTTTTCTTTTATCATATTTCATGGGACTCGTGGCACAGAACCCTAGCACGAACTGAGCGGGCAATCTAGCCGTCTCTACCACAAGGAGTCGCCAACCAAGGAGAAGAACTCTTTCCCTCATTCAAGCATGAAGAAGATCTTCGGAGAGCTTGGACAATGATGACAGTAGGAGGATGATCGTGTGCACAAAGAATGTTAATCAAAAGCATTGATTGCTCACCGCCTCCGTAGACAACCTTTGAGGGAGCCAACTTTAATCTTTTATCTTTTGGCTTTTCTTTTTCTTCTTTATTATATCGTGGAGAAATCGACTGGGGAGGTCATCGGATTCTGGGGAGAAGTCCATGAGAAATTGACCGGGAAGGTCGTCAGATTCTAGGGAGGAGTTCGTGAGAAATTGACTAGGGAGTTCGTTGGATTAGGGGAGGATTCTGTGGAAAATCGTCCATGAAGGGCATCTAGATTGGGAAGATCTAGCAGGCTCGAAGGCCTTGGGGATAAGGGAGAGAGCCGACTCGAAGACCTTTGCGGAGAAGAGAGAGAGAGCCAACTGGTCCTCAAAGGGATGGTTGCTATAGAAAACCCAAGAGTTATTCGATTTGTTGCTTTCGATCTCCAGCATCATGGAGATCTAGTTTTGTAATTGTAACCATTAACATAAGATTATCATGTATACATTTGTTGTTGTTTTACTTTACAATTACATATGACTCTTGCGGTGTGTTGAAATTGTTTTTGTGTGTGTACTCTGAAATGCTCTTCTGTAGGACAAGAATACAATTTCTATGAAACACTATCGACGATTACCTTACCACCCAGCGCTAACGTACAAAAAGTGTATTCCTGCTTCAGAAATTATTAAAAGTCACAATAATAATTGAAAACCTTATGCACCCCCCCCCCCCTCTAAGGTTGGCCACCAGATCCAACAAAAATCAACGCTGATGAGATTATGAAAGATGCATGTGCCCTCCTCCTCCTCATCCCGTTAGGGGTCACTGATACAATCTTACCATGAATTATGGGTTCCCAAAGCACAAAAGATCATGTTTGAGATATCTTAATGGAGGCATTCAAAGGTGTAAAAAGAGGTAATGAAAGTTAAAATACAAACTCTTTGGCAACAATTTGATGCTATCTGAATTCAAGAGTCGGAAACCATCCAAGACTACTTTGCTCGTGTCACCATCATTGTCTATCAAATTTGAAATTTGGGAACAATCATCGACGATCAACAGATTGTCCCCATGATTCTCAGAACCCTTCCAAGATCTTTCAACCATGTTGTTTCTTCTATAGTGGAATTGAAAGACCTTGAGACTCTCTCTATGAGTAGATGCATGGGTTCCCTTCAATCCAATGAAGACCGCATGAATCAATTAGAACAATATCTGGATAAACATTTCAAGAACAAACTCCACCTCTCTCAAAACCGCCATGATGATATCCAAAATCCCTTTCATTCTGAGGTAGGGGTGGAGGAAAATCTCAGCTTCACCACAATGACATCAAACATCATTTTTGTATTCTTTGCAAAAAAACAACCATAAAAATAAAGATTGCTTTTTTTAATGTAAGAGATGCAAACGTCCAACTCATACCGAGAAGTATTGTTGGTCTAAATCAAAGGAAGAGGCTCACTTCATCGATGATGAAGGCAATGAAGGAAATGAGACTATGTTCTACACAAGCATACATGAGAATGATAAAAATAATGCAAAATGGTATCTTGGCTATGGATGTTCAAGCCATATGACCAATCACAAGGCCTCCTTTTTGACACATGATGAAAACTTCAAGTCTGGAGTGTTTTGGGGGATGGTAAGCTCGGAACAGAGAAAGAAAGGTACCATAAGCTTCACCACAAATACAGAAAGTACAAAACTCATCAATAATGTCTACTATGTACCAAGCCTTACTTAAAACCTCTTGAGTGTCGGTCAACACAATCAAAAAGGTTACTTTGTTATGTTTAAAAATGATATGTGCTCTATCATTCATGATGCCTCTTATAGCACCATTCTTACCACCCCTATCACCAAAACCCATGTATGTTCCATCATGTTACCTACCAATATTCATGATCAACAAGTCCTCTCCTGTGAAATCTCAACTAATTCTACTCCTCAGCAATGGCACAATCGTATGGGAAAACTGAACTATCGCTCTCTGAATTTATTTAGCAGAAAGGAGCTTGTGCAAGGCTTACCAAAGATCCGAATTCACAAAAATATCTAAAAGGGGTGCAAGGAAGGAAAAGTTAGTCGATGTCCCTATCCAAAACATTCATTTTGGATAAGCATCCAACCTGTAAGACCCACTTTTATTGCATTCGTTCCTGGGTCTTACCACCCAGAACCACCGTCTTGTGGTGGCAACAACTCATGGGATGGTCGCTACCACAATATGCCGATCCTGTCGGCTAATTAATATCATCCAGGCCAACGACATCTCACAGTAATAGAAGCATTAATGAAACAAGTCCACAAAATCACATTGAATATATAAATATCATGAATACAAAAAGTCCATGACGAGAAAGTACTAAAGTGAAAAGGGGCTTATGCCCAGTACATCAACATCCTCACTACAAAAGTCACTAGTCTCTGTAGCTGCCGATGCAACAATGGATATTCACTGCAATGCTTCATCCTGTCCTCCCCTCTTCATCTTCTGGATGGGTCCTGCTGCTCCGGCATAACGACTCCTAAAATGATATGGTCCATCTGTTGTTTATGGAATGTTCACCTAGAGGGGGGGGGGGGGGGGTGTTAGGTGATCTGGGTTCTTTTTAATCTACTTGCATGAGTTTCAAATATTCAAGCACATAACAAAAAATATCGCACAGATAAAGCACAGATAAAGCACACCAGACGACACAAGATCTATAGAGGTTCATCAAGACTGGGTGTCTTGAGTAGTCCTCTGTCCCTCTGTGCCTACCAAGCAGTGTGCTAGGATCGACAAACGCCGCAAAAAACTTTAGGACCTCAATCCTTACAACACGGACCCGCAAGTCCAACAACCTAGGCCCGCAAGCCCCTACTGTCCCCAAGCCCGCAAGCTCGACACTCAGGCCCTCAAGCCCTACACAACACAGAACCGCAAGTCCTATGCCTACAGCCCAGGCCCGCAAGCCCCTACTGCGCCCGAGCCCTCAAGCTCGACAAGATCGGACCCACAAGTCCACTGCCCTGGCCCTCAAGCCTTACAACTCTCCAGCCCTCAAGCTAGACGGTGTTGGACCCGCAAGTCCACTTCCCTGGCCCTCAAGCCTCACATCTCTCCAGCCCTCAAGCTAGATAAATAGGCCTGCAAGCCTTACAAAAGATACAGTGTTGAAAGACTGTTACTTCTGTCAGATGAAGATCGGCAACTTTAGCTTGTTGAAGATCAGCTTCTTAAGGTTGAAGAAGATGCTTCTGAATTAGATCTTGAGCGCACAGTTCTTCTTCAATCTTTTCTTATCCTGATGAGGATTGTCTTCTTATCAGTCGATGAAGATGACTGCTTCTTCTTTTTCACTTTCTTTCTTGCGCCGCTTTTTTTTGTTCTATTTTCTGTATGCGCAAGTTCTTTTTGATTGATCGATTGATACTCGCATTAGGGCAACCTCTTATCTCTTTTATAAGATTGCGAGGCTCCCAACAGTCTTTGAAAAGTTCCTTAAGCATCAGACAACCATTCCTTAAGAGCACGCGCTGATTAGACAATCAGGCGGCAACATTAAATGCTGACAGCGCGTCCGCAACATTTGAATTTCGTCTCGACGATATTTCCATTGTTACTACGACATGGATGATATCTCGACGACAGAACTTTGTCGATGTCTTTGACCTTGGAAGATCTTCAAGTCTTCAAGCTTCTGCCTCTGACACTGGTATCTCGACGATACGAGACATTCTGACACATCTGCATATACGGCGATATGTTATCTCTGACTGTGTCATCGAGAGCTTCTCTCTTGCAGAATGTCGTTGTAATCACGTTGTTCTTTTGATGACATGAGTGATAACATGTCGACAGAACATACTTTAGCAACTGCTTGTCTTCAGTTGATTTTCTTAAGTCTTCTCGACGACATGTCTTCTTTATGACGATGTCTGTTCTTCTTGACGACAAGGCCACTTTTGTGAAGTCGACGATACCGCATCTTCTGGACGACATTTCTTCCTTTTGTCTTCATTCTTCTCTACGTTCAACGAACAACAATCTTCATTCGATGAACAGCATTCTGCGTTCGACGAGCTTCATTCTTCTGCCCCGTCTCTGCATTCGACGAACTTTCTTCTGCGTTCAACGAACACGCCAAGTCTCAGCGGTCGATGATCTTCCTTCTGAGTTCGACGATCTTGCTTCTGTGTTCGACGATCTTGCCGAGTCTCAGCGTTCAACTAATTGGCCAAGTCTCAGCGTTCAACGAACTTCCTTCTGAGTTCGACGAACTTCCTTCTGTGTTCGACGATCTTGCTTTTGTGTTCGACGATCTTGTTCTGATAACTTCCTGAGATGTATAAGCTAGAGAAGTGATCAAATACAAAGTGAAGTTTTCTTGACTTTGTGACTTCTTCAAATCAGGAATCATGTGGGCAAGATTCCCAACACCATCGACCGTTAGTCACAAAGACTAAGAGGATTTCTCACCCCCTCCACCCGCGACTCCTAGGCACCGCGCGGGAGGAGGAAGCAGAGGACAATAAGGGGTAAAAAGACAAGCAGGTGACATGGAACTAGCTAACAAGTATATTTCTGAATAAAGTACTTTATCTCTCGCCGTTTTCAGAGGTAAGCCATACGTACAAAAGTAATCCATAAGCACAGTCCAAGAGTTCACCAAGTTCCAACAAAAGTATAAAGAAACATCAAGCCGTAATATTCATAATAAAAGCATATGAACGAGAAATTCTATATAAAAAGAATGGCTATAAAAGTAACCTTAACTTATATGTATACACTCACAAACACATAAGTTAAGGGATCTGGCACTAAGGTAAACTCATCGTATAAAAGAGCCCATACTAATTTATACGATGAGGTCTTGTTTATGCAATAATGATATGTTATGTTATGCAATGCAATGATGCAACTCACCCACTCGGCTCTGTACATACAAACCTTTTTGTTAGTTCCCTCTGTTCGAGTATGATAACTCAGGTACCCAGTTGAGGCAAATGAGGGTAGTGGATCAGGCATGTCCACTTCTAGGGTCTTCTCAAAAACCTCCCAGCCTAGACCTTTTTGTACATACCGGAAGAACACACCAGAGTATCTGCGTACTAGATGGTAAGCACGCCTCAATTATAATTTGTGGAGCCTCCAACTCGTCGGACTATCTAGTCCACCTAGACAATACCAAGCCTACCGCTCGCAGGACTATCTAGTCCTTCTTAGACAATACCGAGCCTACCGCTCGCAGGACTATCTAGTCCTTCTTAGACAATACCGAGCCTACCCAGGGACCACTCGCCAGACTTCTCGCACACTAGGTTACACTGGGCGGGTGGTCCATAGGGGCACCACTCGCTTGATACTTGGCTTGCTTGGCGAGTGGGGTTCCGCCCTCACTCGCCTTGGCCTCCTGCGCATTCGCACTCCTAAGCAGGCGAGTGCCTTGCGGATGAGGCCCGCACCCGCCCTGAGGCTTCCCTGTCTCTCCTGACCTGGGCGAGTGCTATTCTTAACCTACCTTGCATGCCTTTTAACCCTTTGGGACTCAGGGATCCACTCAACGAATACGAGGTTGTATATATATATATATAATGTTTAATATTATAATATATATTAATAATATTTATTAATAAATGTATATAATACAAATCTTTATATTATTACCGTTTTGAATATAAAAGATTATATAATACAACAACACTCAAGCCTTTATCCCACCATAGTGGGGTCGACTATATGGATCCATTGTCGCCATTGCGCCCTATCTTTAATCATCGTCTCACTAATGTCTAAGCGCATCATGTCTTTCCTTATAGTTTTATTCCTAGTGTTTTTTGGTCTACCCCTCCTCCGTTTAACATGTCTAGTGACTAAACTCTCACAACACCGAAAGGGTGCATCTAATGGTCTCCTATATACATGTCTGAACCATCTTAAATGAGCTTCTCGCATCTTCTCTACAATTGGTGTCACTCTTGTCGTATCCCAGATACATTCATTCCTAATTTTATCCAGTCTCGTGTGACCACACATCCACCTAAGCATTCTCATCTCCGCAACTCCCATTTTCTGCTCATATAACCATTCATTGCCCAACACTAAGAACTGTAGAGCATTGCTGACCTAATTGCAGTACGGTAAAACTTGTCATTATGTTTTAATGGTACTTTACGATCACATGAGATCTCAGACGCGCCTCTCCACTTCAACCAATCTGCTTGGATTATATGTATCACATCTTTATCTACACCTTCATCTTTTTGAATTATTGATCCCAGATATTTAAAGCACTCACTATGTGAAATATTTTGGTCATCCAATTTAATGATAGAGGTTTTGACCTTCTTGCACTACTAAATGTAAGCTCTGTATACTCCGTCTTTGTCCTGCTCAACCTAAAGCCCTTCTTTTCTAAAGTGTCTCGCTAAGATTCAAGTTTTGTGTTTACACCATCGCGTGTCTCATTGACCAAAACAATGTCATCTGCAAATAGTAAACACCAAGGTCTTGCTTGTTGGATATGTCCGGTGAGCTCATCTAAGATAAGGGTAAAGAGATAAGGGCATAAAGTTGACCCTTGATGTAAGCCAACAGCGATAGGAAATTCCTGTGTTAATCCTCCAGATGTCCTCACCCTGGTCACTGAACTTGTATACATATCTTTGATTATGTCGATGTATGATACATTTTCACCCTTCTTTTCTAAGACTCTCAATAAGACCTCTCTTGGAACCCTATCATAAGACTTCTCTAAATCGATAAACAACATATGCAAATCCTTTTGTCTTTCGCGATAGTTATCAATGAGTCTCCTCAAGAGATGTATAGCTTCCATGGTTGACGTCCATGGCATGAATCTAAATTGATTCTCTGAGATTCTAGTCTATCGTCTAACTCTTCTCTCTATTACTCGTTCTCATAGTTTCATAGCATGGCTCATTAATTTAATTCCCCTATTATTGACACAGTTTTGAATATCTCCTTTTTTCTTATACAAAGGTACGAAAATACTATCTCTCTCCATTGGTCTGGCATTCTCTTTGTCTTAAGTATCTTATTGAAGAAACTTGTAAGCCATAAAATTCCTTCCCTCCCTAAGCATTTCCATACTTCAATGGGTATATCGTCTAGCCCAACCGCCTTTCCATTTTTCATCTTCGTCAGAGCATCTATCTCTGATGCTTGAAATTTATGATAAAAAGTTATGTTACTATACTCCTCCGATTTACTTAACTCTCTATAAGGGTAGGAAAATCTAATGCTTGCAAGGACACTGAATAACAAGAGTAAAAAAAGTCTCACGCCCGTATGTGTAGAAATTTCAGCAGAAGAACATTTTCAGCATACGTACTAGTTTATTACTTTATATAATGCATTTTAATTTTTTATTCCTACTCCTAAGTAGAACTACAGTAAGTCCTAGAGTCACGTATAGGGAGAAAGTAGCATGATTGCTCAGATCTACATTACACAAAGTCAGAGATCGGGGTAACCTCCAAGGAAATTCATCAATGATGATGGACATAGGCTTGCCCTTTTACACCCTCTCCACGACACTAGTCGATTTCAAAAGCTTGAATCAATATGACTTTTAATAGAATAAAGAGTGGTCTTGGGTTTTCAGTGTGAAGATCAAATATAAATGCGAAGGGTAAAACACCTAAACCAAAAATGAGCTCGCAATCAAAAGATATCCAAGAAATAAATTGAGTACACAAATCCCCTAGATCTATTTGAAGCAATAAGGGTTGTGTACCTTGCCTACTTTGAAACACAAATATCTTTTCTCTTTTTTATATTCTTTCTTTCTTTCTTTTTTCCAAAACTCAAATTGCTTTTGACTTATTTTATTTCAACATTATGTTTTCAAAAGCAACACATTCAACTTTTCAATATTTTTTAAAATACCCGACCACCGCATTAGAAACACCTTATCACTCCCAAAATTTATTTGAAAAATATATTGTGCTCAGACTTAGGTGTGTGATTAGGATGTTATTTAGGCTTTGGTGAATTATTTAGTGGAGTTGAATCAAAGGTAGGGGTAAGCTCAATGGGTATGCACGTGGATATAGCATGTAGGTAGGGTGCAAAAGCTCAAATGGACCAAGAAATGGCCTATATCATGCTCATAGTAGCGAACCAGCCTATGCAAATTTCTTGAGGGTCGCTTAGGGAAAGTTCTAGCCATCGAGAAAGAATACCCTTCCAACTGACTTGAGTAATATGTCTCTAGCGATCCACTACACACTCTTCGATACTACATTTGGACTCTACCGAATTCATAAATTAAGAGTAAAATAAACTATCTCATTGCAATTAGAAAATTTTAAACCTAGTAGTATGCTGAGAAATTAATTCTACATGAAATTCTATGCAAGACACGTGTGATTGACTAGGAGCACTACACGAGTCTACTATTTACTCCATAACTCAAATCCTATGCAAGCACGCGAAATTCCCAATCACCATGAAAATTAAATTCACCTAGAATGCACAAACAAGTAAGTGCGCGTTTGAGTGCGTGCGGTGTGCTGTGCATGGCAATGATAGAAATTTAGCATGTGAAGTAAAAGAAATCCGCAATCTTAAGACATTGAATAGCTGGAATAAAAAACTATCCGGAATACAATTGTGAATGAGAAATGTGGGTGTGCATTCAGTTCACTCTCCCCCAAACATAGATGAAACTAAATGATGAATCTCACTATAAAACTTTAAGATAAATACATGTGAGAGATTTAGAATGTACCCCATGCTCAAGGATTGAGCATATCAGAAGACGATTGAAATCTTAAAATTTTCTTCTTCAAGCCCTAACAATTCTGATTCTAGATGGTGTATCCTGTAGGACTGATCTCCAGTAAACTATAATATATTTTAGATAAACAAGGTTGCATACTAAATAAGAAATTAGAAAATAAACTAATCTGAGTTATCTCTCAGTAGTGTTGGAACAGGATTTCCGCATCTCTTGGTTTGACAATAACAAATCCTATTGTATTTGATCATATTTGCTTTTGTGTTTATAACATGCAGGATCCTGTGCATTCAAATCTCCATAGGAATATGTTGTGCTGTTGCTACCGAGGAGCGTTAGCACTACCGCTGGCGCTAGCGAATCTACGAAACGAGATGTCGTTCGACGAAAATGTCGTTCGACGAAAGTAGATGTCATTCGACGAACTGGCGTTCGACGAAATGAGATGCGTTCGACGAAATAAGATGTGCTCTACCGCGGCGCGGCATGTCTACCGCCCAGCGATAGCTTTTGGAATCCTCCCGTCTGCATGTGATTGTGGAGAAAATGTGGAAGGAGATATTGGCTGAAGGAAGGTTATCTCACTATCGCGGAGCGTTAGCGTTACCGCAACGCGCTTGGCAGAGCTCAAAGTTTGGCGCTCAAAATTTACCTAAGCTGCCACGATCCGTGTGCTTGATCATTGCCTAATGTGGCTACCGCGGGGCGGTAGTACTACCGCATGCGGTAGCGGCTGATTCTATTTAAAGACGCGTGCTTCCTCCGTTGTTGCTTGCTGTTACAGAACGAATTGAAGTAATATATTCAGAGCACTCGTGAGAACCTTCCCCAAGCAGCCCGAAGAACTCCGTCAACATTCTTGAACGCAAATAACTTGAAGACCGATCCGATTGCATCTACATCGACATCAAGTTCTTCTTTAATTTGAGGGAGTTTTTAGTTTTAGTTTTGTTTTAGTTTCTAATTGTAACCTTTATATCTTTTGTTCGGTAGAGGAATTTACCACACGACGACTAGGGCCTTGCGGGGACTAGGGGAAATTCGCCTCGCGTTGGCGACTAGGTCTAGGGTGTAGATCTAAGGAGTGCTCGAGGCCTTTCCGATGAGGGAAGGGCTAGAGCGGCTTGAGTCCATATCTGGTGAGAGATAGGCTAGAGCCAACCGGTCCTTGGGAAAAGGGTCGGTATAGAAAACCCAATAGAGTTTTTCATTCGTCGCCTCTTTCCAAGCATCATTGGGAAAAGATTTTGTAAACAAAATTATTTATTGTTAATGAAAATATGTCTTTCTTCATCTCTGTTTCGTGATCTCTGATTTTCATTACTATAACATAAACAGATTTTCTCTGTCACTAACGCCGAGCGGTAACACTACCGCTCATGGTAGCATCAAAGAATCATTTTTCATTTAAATATTCTCGAAAATCTTAGAACCCTTATTCACCCCTACCCCCTCTAAGGGCGCCTACAGATCCAACAAGTGTTATCAAAGGCAGTTTATTCCAATTCGGTCTAACAACCGGGAATAATGGCGCTCCGTGACCTCCCTTTCTATGAGGGGCAGGGAATAAGTAGACCTCCGCTGTTTATCGGAACTGATTATAATTACTGGAGAACGCGTATGCGTTGTTTTTTGATAAACTTAGATCTAGATGTATGGGCATGTGTTGAAACTCCATACACTTCTCCTACATATATTGTTGGAGAAGTCACCATGGAAAAACCTAGGGATAAATGGGATGATGGAGATAAGGCTAGGTGTAAGAATAATGCGAAAGCGATGAATGCTTTGTTCTGTGCTCTTGATAGGACTGAATTTAATAGAGTAAGTGCATGTGAAACTGCTTATGATATTTGGAACTTATTAGAAATAATGCATGAAGGTACCTCGCAGGTCAAAGATTCAAAACTATTCCAACTGGAATCTAAATTCGAGAGGTTCAGGATGGATTCGAATGAGGACGTCAACATCATGTACACTCGATTCACCAAGATCGTCAATGCCTCAAAAATTCTTGGAAAAACATATTCAAACGGCGACTTGGTGAGAAAGCTTCTTCGATCACTCCCACCAAATTCAATCCAAAGGCGACGGCAATTTCCGAATCGCATGATCTTAGGCGACTCCAAATTTAGAGCTTCATTGGGAACCTCAAAACCCATGAGGTAGAACTCAAGATTCAAGAAGAAGAGTATAACAAGGAGCCAAAGAAGAAAGCCTTGGCACTGAAGTCAAGAAAAGAATATGACGACGAGGAAGATGACGAGGAGAGTCTCTTTGTGAAGAACTTCACTAAGTTCTTGAAGAACCTAGAAAGGAGGAACACCTTCTGGAAATTTTTCCGAAAGGGCTCCTCATCCAAAAGAGAGAAGAAGGATAAGTCTAGCGATGACGATGAAGAGCGGCCACCTCCCAAGTGCTTTCACTGTAGGAAGACCGGGCATATTAGAAGTCAATGCCAAAAATTCTTAAAGGAGCAAATAGAAAAACGGCTTAAACGAAAGGAGAAGAAGAAGGTCTTAAAAGCTGCAACATGGGATGACTCTTCTTCCGGGTGCTCAAGTAAATCAAGCTCAAGCGATGATGATGAGGCAAACTTGTGCCTTATGGGGAAAAGCAATGAATCAAACGACGACGAGTGCAGTGTCCAAAGCGACACTGAGGTAATCCCTTATAATTATGATGATCTTTATTCCGAATACTTAAAAACTTGTAAATCTTTTGGCAAAAATTTAAAAGATCTTGATCTACTTAAAACTGAAAATAAAATCCTTTTAAAACAAAATCAAAAATTAAATAAGAAAGTAATTGCCTTGGGAAAGGAGATGAAGTCTTGCCAAAGGAATGATGATCTTTTGGCAAGGACTAACGAACTTGAAATTGATCTTTCTAACACTCTCCCCAATATCGAATCACTCTCGAAACAAAAGAGAGACTTAGAGAGAAATTTGAAACTCTCACTTTCTAATGTTGAAAATGAAAAGAAAAACTTTGCAAATAGATGCCGAAATTTAGTTAGTGAAAATTTTGCATTAAAAGCCCAAATCCATGACCTTAACTTAGCCATAGAAAAATTTGGTGTTGGCCAGAAAAGTTTGATATGATTTTGGCCAACCAAAGGCATAGTAGTGCAAAAACTGGGCTAGGTTATGTCTCTTCTAACTAACACCCGACGGTAACAGTTAACGTTGGCGGTAGTAACAGAACTCATAATTCATGTAATAATCATAAAGCTGGAATTTTTTCTGCTGATTCCCCATTCTCCAGCAAGAGTCCACAACAAAAATTGAAAAAGGTCTCAACCCCTTTTGTGTTATGTGCCAAGTGTCATCAATTCGGGCATACCTTGGACTCTTGCAGGATGAAGGGTCGATGTACTATCAAACAAATCTGGGTGCCTAAGGTTTCCACCTATTCTATGGGAGGAACCACTTGGGTATCTGGATCTTTACTCTCATCTTCTTGTTAGGTATGTTGGCAGGCTAAGGAAAAGGAAGACATGTGGTACTTGGACTCAGGGTGCTCCAAATACATGATGGGCGATAAAGCAAAATTCCTTAGCCTCACTAAGAAGAAAGGAGGAATGGTGACATTTGGGGACAATGCGCTATGGAAAGGGAAGGATTTTAGGCACCGGTACCGTGGATTCTACATATGCTGGTAATGAAGATGGACCTCTTTCACCACTGGAGCATGATGATGATGAACCACTTGGAGAAGAAAAAGAAGTAGAGACGGTGCAAGAGGAGTTTGTGCCTCCATGTGTGCTTCGATTTACAAGAGATCATCCAAGGGAGCTTGTCATTGGAGAACCATCAAGGGGGGTAACGACACGTTCTTCTTTTAAAGAATCATTTTCAAACTTATGCTTTATTTCCGAAATAGAACCGAAAAATGTTTCCACCGCTTTGAATGATGAATTTTGGTTTATTGCTATGAATGACGAATTGAATCAATTTGAACGCAATAGGGTTTGGAAACTAGTTGAAAGACCATCTAATCAACCGGTTATTGGTGTCAAATGGATATTTAAATATAAATTAGATGGAGAGTCTAGAATAACTAGGAACAAAGCTCGATTTGTGGCACAAGGTTACTCTCAAATCGAGGGGGTAGATTTTGATGAAACATTTGCACCCGTTGCTCGCCTTGAATCGATTAGAATTTTTCTAGCTTTTGCGAGTTATAAGAAGTTTAAATTATTTCAAATGGATGTTAAAAGTGCTTTCTTAAATGGGATAATTAAAGAAGAAGTCTATGTTGAACAACCCCCCGGCTTTCTTGATGAACAATTTCCAAATCATGTATATAGATTAGAAAAAGCGCTTTATGGTCTAAAACAAGTGCCCCGTCCTTGGTATGAATGCTTAACATCTTTTTTATTAAAGCACGGTTATAAAATGGGGAGTGTAGATAACACGCTCTTCATTAAGCATTTTGATAATGATTTGATTATCTTAGAAATATATGCTGATGCTATTATTTTTGGAGCCACTAATGAAGAGTTGTGTAATGAAGTTGTTCTAATGATGCAAAATGAATTTGAGATGAGTCTAGTGGGTGAACTAACATATTTCTTAGGATTTCAAATAATCCAAAGAAATGATGGAATTTTTATATGTCAATCCAAATATGTCCATGATATGCTACAACATTTTGGTTTTGAAAACTTGAAACAAGTTAGTACTCCAATGAGCGCATCACTAAAATTAGGAAAAGATGAAGCCGGAATTCAATTGGCCAAACATTATATAGAGGAATGATTGGATCCCTATTATACCTTAGTGCATCTAGACCCGATATTATGTTTGTCGTATGCTTATGCGCTAGATTTCAAGCAAATCCAAAAGAATCTCATTTAAAAGCGGTGAAACGAATTTTTCGATATCTAATCGGCACATCTAAATTAGGACTTTGGTATCCAAATAATGATTCTTTTCTCTTGCATGGGTATTCAGATTCTGATTATGCGGGGTGTTCATTAGATAGGAAAAGCACTAGTGGTACCTATCATTTCTTAGGTCCTTCTCTAGTTGCATGGTCAAGTAGAAAACAAAATTTTGTTGCCCTCTCCACCACCGAGGCAGAATATATTGCACTAGGAAGTTGTTGTGCCCAAGCATTATGGATGACTCAAACCTTAGAATACTTTGGTGTTCATTTAAATAATATTGAACTTAAGTGTGACAACAAGAGTGCTATTGACTTAACAAACAACCTCGTTCATCACTCACGATCTAAACACATAGACGTACGAAACCACTTCATTAGGGATCACATCAAAAAGGAACATGTTCATGTAAACTTCATTGGAACTGAATCGCAACTTGCGAACATCTTTACCAAGCCTCTACCCGATTCACGATTTGCTCTACTTAGACTAGAACTAGGGGTCTT
Source organism: Dactylorhiza incarnata (assembly GCA_033032865.1). Taxonomy (NCBI): domain Eukaryota; kingdom Viridiplantae; phylum Streptophyta; class Magnoliopsida; order Asparagales; family Orchidaceae; genus Dactylorhiza; species Dactylorhiza incarnata. Next base: position 4,009,118 of record JAWHQI010000175.1, on the reverse strand, counting down.
AATTGGACATTCATACTTAATCGTGCAAAGTCCGTGTTTTTATGACCACACATATCTGATTTCCGTACTGAATCACCTTGTCACCAACCTGTATAAACCTTCTGCAACAAAAAAATTCTGAAAAATTTCACGATTCCCAAGTTTTTGGCGTTCTGCCACTACCGCCCGGCGATAGCTTCTAGCGCTGGCGTTAGTGAATCTGTTTCGTTCCTTTTTTTGTCTTTCATTTTTTTTGCTGCTATCTTTTTATTTACCTTTATGCATTTATTTATTTTTTATTATTTTCTTCACGAAAATCTCAAATAAAAAAAACTGTAAAACATTCTCAAAACACCACAAATATGTTTTTGTTTTTTATATATCAAAATCAACTACAAAATTGAAAAAAAACACACATAAATCAACAAAACTTTGTTTTTATTTTTTGCTTTCATTGTTTTGACAAACACAAAAAACAAACATATAAAAACTGTTTTTTTTTTCAAAATGGTTCAAGCATGGTATAACTTATCTTTTCAAGCTTTAATTTCAATGTTCACTTCCAACTTTTAAGTACTTTTATAACTTTGTCTTATATCATGTCTTGCTCATTATCATGTGTGCCTCAACATTGATTATGGAATTCATGTGTAGATTTGTATAGCTTGCCTCTATGTATGAGTAAATGACTTATATTTGATAATGATCTATTCACTCACGTTTTTTGATAACCTACATATGAATTTAATTTTTTCTTACATGACAGTGCAGTGTAAACAACTCAAACTTGTTGCTATGTGTGCTTAGTTTTACCTACACCATACTCAAAAATCTCTTTTCTTGCACCTATTTTATGATGAAGTGTGTATTTTTTTAAAAAAAAATCATATTGTTTGCATACAAGTGAATTTGGAGATTTTTGTCTTTCAACAAAAATTCATATGAATAATTGACAAAAATTTCTCCACCAAGCACTACTCACCCTCCTAATAAGTCTTAATGAGCATTGTGAGGTTGAGCACCTTGGAGAGAATTGTAAAGTGCCTTGTTGCAAACAATTTTCTTTACACTACTTCTTCTTGTACATCGGATCACAACTAACTAAAATTCAAAATAATAATTGTGATTTCCCAAGCACTACTTTGCACCCTGATAAGTCTTAATAAGCATTGTGTGTGCATAGCACCTTGGTAGTTGTACTACTTTTCTATGTGCATTGAAAAATTTATCTAGCTTTATGGGTAGAAGTAACTCTAAAAATGCATTTTCAATAATGTTGTGTTTATTCCATTATACATGTCATGTGTTTTTGCTTAACTCATATGTATACTTTTATCAAAAACACTACTTTTGTACACTTCATTATCACTTGTAAGCCTTCTACTCCTAAGAATTGGAGTCTATTGCTTATCTATAGTTTTGTCTCTAAAATCCTTAGTTGATGCACTAGTTTTGGTTTTGACATGATCATTACAATGCCTAAATGTACTTGTTTTCTTTCTCTTAGACATTGAAATATCTATCTTGTCTTGATATGCTGTATCATTCTTACATTCTTTTAATTCATCTTCCGCTTACGCCTTGTCTACTCTTACTTGCTTACTTTTCAAAACAAGTCTTTGTTGGTTAGGTTAAAAAGCAAAATCCTTCGTATTTTCGAATTACACACCATCTATTTTTTCTCTACTAGAAACTCCACATTTTTGCTATGCTTTAGATTCCTATAATGACGGTTTCTTCTACAACTGGTGCCCACTACTTTCCACCTCTCTTCTACTTATTCGCTCGATCATGAATATTTTTTTTCAACAAGTGTGTTATCTTGAATTATAATTGCTCTTTCACTCCACTTTTTTCTCTTCCCTACGTATTATCTCGTTCTCATGCTCATGTCTTCTCTACTCAAAAAACAAATTACACGCCTTCTCTTTTGGCTTTCTCTTCACCCTCTTTTGATAATACTAAAAGGGGGAGAATAAATTTGAAAGAAATTCACATATATGGGGAGTAGATTCAAAGGAAGTTCTGTGGTAGGGGGAGAACTCATTTAGGGGGAGATTTCATTTAGGGGGAATTTGAATAGGCCTAATTTTCATGCTATCCGTGTTAGTTCTTATTATAAACACAAATTTTTATCACTTGAATTATTTTTTTCTTAGGGGATTTGTTATTATCAAAAGGGGGAGTTTGTTGGAACATGTTTTCCACATCTCTTGGTTTGACAATAACAAATCCTATTGTATTTGATCATATTTATTTTTTGTTTATAACGTGCAGGATCCTGTGCATTCAAATCTCCATAGGAATATGTTGTGTTGTTGCTACCGAGGAGCGTTAGCACTACCGCTGGCGCTAGCGAATTGACAAAACGAGATGCCGCTCGACGAAATGGTGTTCGACGAAAATAGATGTCGTTCGATGAACTGGAGTTCGACGAAATGAGATGCGCTCGACGAAATGGGGTTCGGCGAAAATAGATGTCGTTCGACAAAAATGTCATTCGACAAAATGGTGTTCGACGAAAGTAGATGTCGTTCGATGAACTGGCGTTCGACGAAATGAGATGTGCTCTACCGCGGCGCGGCATGTCTACCGCCCGACGGTAGCTTTTGGAATCCTCCCGTCTACATGTGATTGAGGAGCAAATGTGGAAGGAGATATTGGCTGAAGGAAGGTTATCTCGCTATCGCAGAGCGTTAGCGTTACTGCGACGTGTTTGGCGGAGCTCAAAGTTTGGCGCTCAAAAGTTGCCTAAGCTGCCACGATCCATGTGCTTGATCATTGCCTAATGTGGCTACCGCGGGGCGGTAGTACTACCGCAGACGGTAGCGGCTGATTCTATTTAAGGACGAGCGCTTCCTCCATTGTTGCTTGCTGTTACAGAATGAATTGAAGCAATATATTCAGAGCACCCGTGAGAACCTTCCCCAAGCAGCCCAAAAAACTCCGTCAACGTTCGTGAACGCAAAGAACATAAAGACCGATCTGATCGCATCTACATCGACATCAAAGTCTTCTTTTGAGGGAGTTTTTAGTTTTTGTTTTGTTTTAGTTTCTAATTGTAACCTTTATATCTTTTGTTCGGTATAGGAATTCGCCACACGACGACCAGGGCCTTATGGGGACTAGGGGAAATTTGCCTCGCGTTGGCGACTAGTTCTAGGGTGTAGATCTAGGGAGTGTTCGAGGCCTTTTCGGTGAGGGAAGGGCTAGAGCGGTTTGAGGCCATATCTGGTGAGAGATAGGCTAGAGCCAACCGGTCCTTGGGAGAAGGGTCGGTATAGAAAACCCAATAGAGTTTTTCATTCGTCGCCTCTTTCCAAGCGTCATTGGGAAAAGATTTTGTAAACAAAATTATTTATTGTTAATGAAAATATGTCATTCTTCATCTCTGTTTCGTGATCTCTGATTTTCATTACTATAACATAAACAGATTTTCTCTGTCACTAACGTCGAGCGGTAACACTACCACTCGCGGTAGCAAAAGAGAATCATTTTTCATTTAAATATTCTCAAAAATCTTAGAACCCTTATTAACCCCCCCCCCCCCCCCCCCCCCCCTCTAAGTGAGCCTATAGATCCAACAAGTAGCACTTTTGTTTAATGTCCTTAAGATGGACACAAATACCTGTATTAGCAATTATAGTCCAAAGCAGAAATAAGCAAATCATAAAAAGTTCTGAATGAAAAATAGATTAAAAAATTCACCACAGAAACAACAAGGTAATCAGCAAAATGAGGATTTATGATGATTCTCTTCGACTACCATAGAAAGATCGAAGGTGAAAGCTTTAGAGCCCAGGAAAGTGTGATCTTTCCTTCCTCTAGCCTCCTTCTTCTCATGCTGGAAAGCAGCGTAATGCAAGGTGCGCAATAGAATTTCTTTCTTCTTTTTCTCCACATATGGAGATTGCCAAAGTTCACATGAAGTTCTAATGATTTTTGTGACTATGGTTTTCTTATCATCATTCGACATCATTTCGTTTAACGACGTTGTTAAAGGATCAGTTCTGGTAATGCTCTTCCTCGAATGTTTATTTACTATAAAATTAGAAGTGATAGTGGGCATCAACTCCTAAATGGATTTGGGCTCCATGTTCTTCTCATCAGGAGCAATGTTAGTTAGCTCCTTTGTGTGCTCTCAGTTTTTATCTCCCGGATGTTCTCCTTCACAATGTTGTTCTGTGCTAGCATCCAATCTTGTCCCTGATGCGTGTTCGGCAAGTGCACCGGTCGCTGTCAAGTAATAAAATTGGGAATAGCTTCCCCGAATATCGTCTCTCAAGGAATGCAGGTTCTGGTGAACGAAATGCGTGGTGAGTCGAATGTCACGACGAGTAAAAGAAAGTAAAAACAAGGGCGTTGTGATTGGCGTCGTAAGTTACTACACAGAAATGAGATGCGGGTCAAAACTCCGCTTCGCAAGGCGGGATGGATGCAACGGCCGCGATGCCGTGCTTCGGAAGGCGCATGGACGGAAAGTAACTATGACGGGTGAGGGTCGCACACACCTCTTCGCAAGTGGGGGTGAGTGCAGCGGCCGCGATGCCGCGCTTCGATAAGCGGGTGAAATGGCCACAGTGCGGGGTTTTGTGAGGGTCGTATTCACCTCTTCGCCAAAGTCACCACTAGCATTTGCTAGATGGCTAGCTGGAATGTGTGTGTGGAAGTGGAGCGGGGGCGGAGCGCATCACAGCAAAGCATCAAGTGAAAGATCAAACAAGAGTGTATTTCATTCATAGACAAATAGTAATCACACTAGTTCGATACAAAAGTTAAGCATACATTTCCAAAAGAGAGAGAGGGTAGAGGAAACCACGAGATGAGAAGCCTCGCCGTAGATCTTGGTCGGAATGGGGGGTTGTCAAGCCTCCTCCGAGGTCAGTCCTTGGTTGCTTCTGGGGTTCAGAGGCTGTCACTACCTCCAACCATCATCCGTCTTCTTCTCAGAGCTAGGTCTCTTCCCCTTGGCCCAATGGAGATGCCGCACCTTGAAATGCTTGCTGTAGATGGCGGGGAAAGCTTCCGGAACCCTTGGTGGAGCTTAGGATCGATGGAAGAAGCTTTCCCAAGGAAGGGGATGGATGGGTGGAGCTTGGAGAGGGAAAACGGCGGAGCTTGCGGAAGAATCCGCGCCCCAAAACCTGCTGGAATACCTAAAATCGCAGAACAACGGCTTAAATAGGGAGCAGAATAAATACCGCGCACGGTCAGTGGCGCACGACCAGTGGTCGTGCGCAAAGGAATGCCTGTGATCGTGCGCAGTCAACCTATAGCAAAGAAAAAATAGAAAACAACGCACGGTCAGCGGCGCACGACCAGTGGTCGTTCGCGAAGGAAGGCCTGTGATCGTGCGCATACCTTTGCCTGATCTCGATCTGGGCTAGGAATTAACGCACGACCAATGGTCGTGCGCCTGATCGTGCGCGAATGTGTGCGCACGATCAGAGGCTTTCTAGGCCGAAAAAATCACCCCGCACCATCCCGGACGTGCACACGACCCCAGGACCTGCAGGAAAAGTACAAATAACCCCAATCCATGCACACCACTGGATCCATAACACAGGCATACAGTAATATATAGGAAAAATATGCCACAAAGGTGAAAGGATTGCACAAAAGGCGCAGAAATGCCATGCTATCACTATAAGCGTATATGAACAGCATATGAAGTGCAATGACACTAAAACAAACCCAAATGAGGCCAGAAATCACTGTATAAACCAGACTCATCACACCCCCAGACTTACCTGTTTGCGCGTCCCGAGCAAACAAATCCGGCGGAGCGAGAAAAGACATAGTTGGGTTAGAAATTGCAAGGGCGGAGTAATATGCGAAGTCTCATACGCATGTGCATAGAAATCTAGTAGACAAAATTTCTAATTATACATATTAGTTTAAAATTTTCTAAGAGCGTATTTATATATTACGTTTACTCAACAAGTGAATCACGGTGAATCATAAGGTCGTACATAGGAAGAAAGTACACTGAACGCTGAGGCGAGCGTTGCCAAAGATCGGGACTCGGGACAGCTCCATTGAAATCCATCAATGTCGGTGACCATAGGCTTGCCCGTTCGCACTCTCTCCACGGCACTGGTATGACTCAAATGCGTGAATCAATAGGACTTTAGGTTTGAGATGAGGCTTGGGTTTAGGTGAGGTAAACAAAGATAAAAGCGACGGCTCAGGCACTAAACCCAAATGAGCTAGCACAGAAAACTATCTTCATCACCACACAAACATGCGGGTGCACTACACCCCCAGACTTGGAATTAACAACATGGGTGCGTGCACCGCCTACTCCCAAACTTACACTTATACGAATGAATTTTTCCATTCAAACTCATATCTTTTTCTTTTCATTTTTTCACATCTTTTCTCTTTTTCATTTTTTTCTTTTCTTTTCTTGTCATTTTCAGCAAATAAACAATAAAACACATCCACAACTTCACAAACATGTCACCACATCAACAACCCAACTCATAAAATTAATAAACAGCTAAAGCTCGGATTTGGGTGTGTGACTAGGATTGGCTTTTGGGCTTTGGAGCGATAAAAGTGGGGCTGAATCAAAGAATGGGTAGGCACAACTGGGCTAACGAGGATAAATCGATAGGAAAGGGTGCAAAGGCTCAACCGGGCCAAAATGATGGCCTATATCACATTCACGCAATTGACTAACCGTATACCCATGCTTCAAGAATCGCTTGGGGCGAGTTCTAGCCACCGAGAAAGATAATCCTTCCTCCCGAATCGGGCAACACGAGACTAATGAACGTCTACACACATTCCTATGCTACCGTTTGATTCACATCGGATTCACCAAATTGAGTAAAGTAAACAATATTTACGCTAGTAGAAAAATGTAAACTAAAAGCATAAAAAGAAATTGAATCTACACGAATTCCTACGAGACATGAGCACTCGACTAGGAGCACTACAGGAGTCAACAAAGTACTTCGTCTCGCAATCCTAACCCAGCACCGTGATTTCCCATTCACACAACCGAGATGAGTTAGACTCGTCGCGCGCCTACAGTTAAGTGCGCTCACGTGGGTGTCGTGGTGTGCCATGAGATGAACAATGCTATAATATAACACAGGGTAAATCCTAGTATGCCGTGCACTGTGCATGTGCACGAGGTAACGATAACTCTCACTCCCCCAGACTTACACTTAGCAAAAAGCATGTTCGATAGCGGCATAAGCTTAAGAAGGCTAGGATGAGAGATTACCCCATGCTCAGAAATGAGCATACCAGAAGATATGGCGTTTTGTTCAGAAGGCGGTGATCCCGCCGTGCTCCAATAAATGCGGACCTGCGATTAAAGAGATCCCAGCACAACAAAAATATAATAAAGAAAATAAAGAAGAACAAAAAAGCGGAACCAAGCGGTCCCAATGGGTTGTCTCCCAAGAGCCCTTTTGTTTAACGTCCTTAAAGGTGGACCAAATACCTGTATTAAAGCAGTTTATAAAGTTCACAAACAAGCAAAAGTCAAAAGATCCTAATTATTATTACACAACCATATGGAGGAATCAACTATACGTTGATTTAAAATAGTAACTGCAGATAGAAGAAAAAGGTCCGAAGACTCTGTAGTAGGGGTGGAAAATAAGTAAGATGCTCAGCCTCCAACCCCAAATCTCCTCCTTTTTCGCTCTCTTCTTCTCCTCCAGTATTATATCTTCAAAGAAAAACCGCTTGCCCCCTTGTAACCAATCCTCAAGGGAAAGCACCAACGAAGATGAGGAAACAAGATGTTCCTTCACTGTATCTTCCTCATCCCGCCAAGCTTTCAGCTCCTCCATGCATAAGGTCTGATCAACTGGAGGAGGGGCATCCTGCATCCTTATACATAAAGAAAGGGGGTCAGGAAATAAATTGGAAGAAAAACTAAAAGAAATATCATCTGAGGGGATAATCCCAGCTTCATCCCCCATGTGGTGCGGCAATGATAAACTGATGAGATCATCGACGACTTCATTAGACTCAACAGCGCACGCAATGGCCTCCTCTATAATTTGGACTTCCTCGCACTGGACCGAAACGGTTGCTTCAGCACAATCGAGGCTGTCCTCCTCCATGAGAGTGGGCACAACATTGTGCAGCCCTGCAACATCCTGCAAAGTGACCTCAATGATAATATCAGAAATAGATGTGGTTTCGTGTGTAGTGGGAGAAGACGTGCTTTTTAAGAGTTCGGGCTCACTCTCCACACAAGGGCACAAATCCACGCAAAGTGGTACATGAACCGAAGAAGTATGGGGTGTCGCATCAGAAACGGAGTCATGAGGGACACTGACGTACGTGTCTATTCCAAAGCCATCAAAAGGTGAAGGTGGAAGTGACACGTAATCAGAGGAAGAAGTTGTGCTCGCAGAATTTGAAGATGGGACGATCCGGATATCCAGCTTATCATCATCTGCCAATTCGCGAAGATAAGCAACACAGTCCTTCAAGGCGTGCTCTCTACTTTTGCAAAATAGGCACTGCTTTGCCGGCTTTGCCGGCACAAAAGGTGCGGCAGCCGTGTAAAGGTGCGATAACGAAGGTGCAGTAGAGTAGCCAAAAGACTTATGGGCTCCGTACGGTTTCTGAACAACACCATACTCCTTGGGACACCTATCACTAGCGTGGGATGTGTCCCCACACCAACGACATCGGATATTTGAATGCGCCCACATGATATAGAAGAAGAAAATAGCATGAAAAGGAATAAATTAAAAAGAATAAAAGACTCACTCCAAAATAATCGACTCACAAACAACATCTCATTGATGATTACTTGGGCTTCTTCTTTTTGTTTTATAAATAAAAGATAACCTTTATATTAAGAGTTTAGAATTGGCGGATAATTTCGAAGAGTCTCGCAAGTACTCCTACTTTGAGAAATTAACCGTTATCCTATCGAAGGATAGAAGTAGCGATCTTTTTCTTCTTTCGGAATATTGACAATTACGCTTCGGCTACAATGCCGAATTCTATTGAATTGAATAGTAGAAAAGGAGAGTTTTGCACTAAATGAGTTTGAAAAGCTGTGTTTGAATTTTTAGTCCAAATTAATCATTTGATAAAGGCAAGTATACCTTATCGCAAGTAATACAGGATATTTTTAGAAAATATCGGGATCGTATATTTCCGCGGGTCGTGTTGATTATGCTACTTCGAGGGACGAACTATTATTTTATCGGAATAATATTTTTAGTTGATTTAACTAGAGTTCTAAATGATAAAATGCGAAAGATGATTTAAGCGATTTACTAGAGTTCTAAGTGATGAGAAATATAGCGCGCGACGTCGAATTACCTTGAGACGAAAATAGATTTTTCGTAGAATTAAAAGTGATGACTTTTCAAAATATTAAGATGACTTGGCCGTGGAGGTTCCATAATTATGAACGCTCCTCTCTCGAGGGTACGCCCACCTGAGATTATGAATATTCGACCGAACTCTCGTTCTACAATCGAATGTTCTTAATACTCGCTTTATGTTACGAACCCCGCTATTGGGTTTTTATTTCCAATTCGGAAGAGTTACCTCGTCCTCTCTCGAGGGTAGAGCGCACTTCTCTTTACCCGTGAGTGATCAGTCCGTACACACGAGCCTCTCGGCTAACTAGGTACGAAAACGGAAATGAAAACCACACATCGATTATGTGGCTCCACTCAACGTGATTCTCGGGTAAACCTTAAGCGTTAATTATTTTAGAAAGAGATGTTTTAATTTTTATAGAAAAACTATTTTTGTGTCCCAATGCTCTTCGACGTCGTGCGCTAAAGGAAATTAGCCACTCATCGGAATGGAGACGGCATTATCGGTTGAAAAATACATGTTTGATAATTAAAGCGGATATAAGCGGATAAAAAGGAAATAAAAAGACTTATATAAAAACAGTAATAATATCCGTCCCAACCACCTTAAACAAGTGCTAAAGTAAATTAGCCTCTTATTTGAGAAGGGGGTGGTATAGAAATGAAAAGACTTATAAAGGTGCAGAAATAATATCCGTCCCAACCGACTTAAATAAGTGCTAAAGTAAATTAGCCTCTTATTTGAGAAGGGGGTGGTATATAGCAGTTATATAAAGACTGAAATAAAAACTAAGCTACAAAAAAGGAAAATACTATCTCATACACGCACACACTCTAAAAGAAACTGAAAAAGAAAGCGTTTAAAATGAAAGCGATAAAATAAGGCGAAAAAGAAAACGATAAAACTATTTTATGAAAGCTTGTAAATCTAAGCTATGAAAACAGTAAACCTAGATTATGAAAGCAATAAAACTAACTATAAAAAGCAATAAAACTAAATTATGAAAGCAATAAAGCTAAACTCATACACGCACACACACTAACATTAATAAAAAGAAGATGATCCAAATGAGAAAAACATCATTTTATTTCTGAAATCAGCATTACAACTAGACTAGGAAGACGAAAAAAACTACAAACGAACTTAAACTGAAATGCAGAAGAGAAGCTCACAATCACTCAAAAGAACTCACAATACAACAAAAACCACTCAAAATTTGGATGAAAATTACTTCAGCCGAGCCCCTCTATTTATAGGGAAAATTTGAGTTTTACACGCCCTAGGTCACGGGCGTGACTTGAATGTCACGGCCGTGACTTAGGGCGTGACATTTGCTCGGCTGTATTCGCCGCCTTCTGGAAGGTCTGGCCGTCAAACATGGCTGCACACGGGCGTGACTTGGTATGTCACGGGCGTGACTTGGTGAGTCACGGGCGTGACTATGGGTGGCTGATGTCGGCAGCATGGGTGCGGCTTCGAGACGTGATGCGCTGGCGGCTCACGGGCGTGACTCTGCTGGAACACGGGCGTGACTTGTAGAGTCACGGGCGTGACTTGATCAACTCTTCGAGATTTCACCTGAAAACGGCTGCCAGCTGGAAATTTGGCTTTTAAAATTACACGCCCTTGGTCACGGGCGTGACCTCGGGCGTGACTTGAGCGATTTGTCGGGATTTGATCTGAATTGAGCCGTCCCGTTGATATTTGATCTTTAAAATTACACGCCCTTGGTCACGGGCGTGTCTGAGGGCGTGACCTGTGAAAATTTTGCAAAAAATTGCAAAAACAAAAATAAAACTAAGTTAGAAACCAGAAATAATAAAGAAGCAATTTATTCATTAATTTACATAGAAAATTCACAATATTAATTAAAACTATACTAATACTTATACCAAAAATACATATTTTTTATTACTTATCAAATACCCCCATACTTAAGCTTTTGCTATTCCAGGGCAAAAGTAAGAGAGATCTATACGGGTTTAACATAAGTTCTAATTTTTTGCTATCGTTTTATTTTAATCATAAGAGACTGAAAAATAAAAATTCGGAGTAATAAGAGTTAAGTCCTAAATTATGCAAATGATTTAAGTAGAAGAAATGTCCTGGCCAAAAGACTTCTTAATTAACCAAATAGCAAACAAAATTGCAATCATTAGTAAACGAGATTAGATCGAAATTATAATAACCTTTGTTTAAAGAAACATAAAGGAAAAATATAAGTTACTAATTATGCTCTCAAATGATTTTTTGAATTAAAACTAGAAACAATAATTTGGTTAAGGGAAAAGGGGGTAAAAAGCCTTGGCAAATAGAAGAGTACTTGGATTAGGGGTGATGAATTGTATCATCTCACCCCTCTTATAAAGTTTCCTTTGACTCCCATCGTTGGTGTACGAGGGACGAGGGAAAATTGACCTTTTTAATTAACCCAATGCCTGTGTTTACGGAATTTGCAATTCCCATTGACATAGGATTTCTTTTAACAAATATTGGGTGCCTATGTTTACGGAATTTTTGTATTCCCATTGACATAAGATCTTTTTTTTTCTTCTTTTTGTGTTTTTGCCATGCTAAATTGGTGTATACAAGGGGTTTTCAAGAGAAATTCTAGAATAATAAAAAAAAGTTTTGAGAGCAACCTTAGTAAGTTGAATATTCCTAGATTCCTGAAGACATAAAGTAGGGATAATTGCAGTCTAAAGTTGTTTTGCTAACATAATACACATGTCTCTATTTTAGCTAGTAGAAGTAGTGCTTGATAACAAAGCCTCTATTTAAATTAAAAACACAAGATATTCTTTAAAACTTAACCCCGAACGTTTAAATCTATCGATCTTAGATAAACAAACAAATAGTAAAACGAGCGATTATGAAAATCCACAAACATATACTCTCGAAACTAAATGCTTTAAGAATAAAAGTAAAGTAGGGTTTATTATTTTTGGAGTTTTTTGCTTTTATTTTTTTTTTGTTTTTATTTTTTTTTTTCAACTACAAAAAATACATATTATTTTTTTTTTTGTTTTTTTTTTTTTTTTTTGAAAACGGGAAATACACCCCCATACGTAAAACCCAACATTGTCCCCAATGTTGTAATGTAAGTATGAAGAAGAGAAAATAACAATGCAATATATACAAAAGGAAAAAGGAAGCAAAAAGGCATCCCTGAAGTAAAGTTGGCGGGGTCGGAAGAAACCCTGCAAAAATAGAGAAAAAGCATAATAAAAATATTAGATAAATATGGGGTGCCTCCCACGAGCGCTTTGTTTACCGTCGCGTAGCTTGACGCATTTGGCGTGGTGAGATTATAAATTGGGGAGGGTTAAAGATTCTGTGTGTCCGTCCACCGGATCGCCCGCAAGATATAGTTTTAAACGGTGGCCGTTGACTTTAAAATCGCCTTTTTCGGGGTGAGAGATAAGAACGGTCCCATACGGCCAAACCTCTTTGACTGCAAAGGGGCCGGACCAGCGGGATTTGAGCTTACCCGGAAAAAGACGAAGACGTGAATTATAAAGAAGGACAAGATCGCCCGGCGCGAAAGTTTTTGGAAATTTAATTTTTCGATCGTGGTAGAACTTAGAACGCTCCTTATAAAATTTATTACTCTCATAAGCGTTCGCACGCCATTCATCGAGTTCATTGAGTTGGAATTTCCTATTCTCGGAGGCTAAGTTCGAATCGAGATTTAAAAATTTTAAGGCCCAAAAAGCGCGGTGTTCTAATTCTACCGGTAAATGGCACGCTTTGCCGTAGACTAATCGATAGGGCGTACAACCGATAGCGGTCTTGTATGCCGTACGATACGCCCATAACGCGTCGTCGAGTTTTGAGGACCAATCCTTCCTATTTAAAGAGACGGTTTTTTCCAGAATGCGTTTTATCTCGCGATTTACTACCTCTACTTGGCCGCTCGTTTGGGGGTGATAGGCGGTGGCGAGCTTATGCGTGACGCCGTATTTAGATAAAATTTTTGAAAACTGGGCATTGCAGAAGTGCGTGCCCCTATCACTTACTATTGCACGGGGCGTGCCAAAGCGAGAAAATAATTTTTTTAGAAAATGGACGACGACTCGCGCATCATTGGTGGGCAGAGCTTGCGCTTCCGCCCACCTAGATACATAGTCGACCGCCACTAAGATATAGCGATTATTAAAAGAAGGAGGTAGGGGGCCTACAAAGTCTATGCCCCACAAATCGAAAATTTCGCATTCTAAATAAAAATTTTGGGGCATCTCGTCACGACGGGAGATGTTACCCGACCGCTGGCAGCTATCGCATATACTCACAAAAGTGTGAGCATCCTTAAAGAGAGTGGGCCAATAAAAGCCTGACTCTAACGCTTTCCGCGCGGTCCGGTTGGCTTGATAATGCCCTCCAGCCGGCCCCTCATGGCAGTGTCGCAATATTTGCGCACCCTCCTCGCTGGAAACACATCTTCGTATCACTTGGTCTGCGCAGACTCGAAAGAGAAAGGGGTCCTCCCAAAAGTAGTTTTTTAAGTCAGAGAAGAATTTCTTCTTCTGCTGAGTCGAAAAATCTTTTGGAAGGACCCGCGCGACTAAATAGTTCGCGTAATCTGCGAACCAAGGGGTAGAGGAAGTTTTGGTATTATTTATGATTAAAAGGCGCTCCTCAGGAAATCGATCGTCTATTTCGGGTTCGACGAGCGCTTCTGCGACGGGGTGTTCTAAACGTGAGAGGTGGTCGGCTGCTAAATTTTCAGCCCCCTTCTTATCCCGGATCTCTAAGTCAAATTCCTGTAAAAGGAGGATCCATCGAAGTAAGCGAGGCTTAGCATCAACTTTGGCCAAAAGATATTTCAAGGCGGAGTGATCAGTGAAAACGATTACATGTGAAAGGGTTACGTAGGGTCGGAATTTATCAAAAGCAAAGATGACGGCGAGAAGTTCCTTTTCCGTTGTGGTGTAGTTAGCCTGTGCGGCATTGAGTGTGCGAGAAGCGTAATATATTGGATGAAAATATTTATTTACGCGTTGGCCTAAGACAGCTCCTACTGCGATATCGCTCGCGTCGCACATAATCTCAAACGGAAGAGACCAATCTGGCGCCACCAGAATTGGAGAATTGATAAGTTGCTTTTTAATAAAATTAAACGCCTCTACGCAGGCCGTGTCAAAAATGAATGGGGAATCTTTTTCCAGGAGGTGAGTTAGCGGTTTGGTTATTTTTGAAAAATCTTGAATGAACCGCCGATAAAAACCTGCGTGGCCAAGAAAACTTCTAATTGATTTGACGTTCGAAGGAACAGGAAGTTGTTCAATTATAGCGACTTTGGCCTTATCGACCTCCATCCCCTTGGAAGAAATTTTATGGCCGAGGACTAAACCCTCTCGGACCATGAAGTTGCATTTCTCCCAGTTCAAGACTAAGTTTGTCTCCTCGCACCGTTGGAGGACTCTATCTAAATTTTTTAAACAATTTTTAAAAGAGTTTCCAAAGACGGAGAAGTCATCCATGAAGACTTCCATTATGTCTTCTACTAGCTCGCCAAATATTGCCAGCATACATCTTTGGAATGTAGCTGGCGCGTTACAGAGGCCAAACGGCATCCTCCGATATGCGAAGGTGCCGAAAGGGCAAGTAAAAGTCGTTTTTTTCTTGGTCCTCGGGTGAAATAGGGATTTGGAAAAATCCCGAGAGACCATCAAGGAAGCAATAAAAAGGGTGACCGGAGAGACGCTCTAAGATTTGATCAATAAACGGTAACGGAAAGTGGTCTTTTCTGGTGGCATCGTTTAGTTTTCTGTAGTCGATGCACACCCTCCAACCCGTAACAGTACGAGTCGGGATTAATTCGTTATTCGTGTTTGCCACGACCGTTATACCGCCCTTTTTCGGGACGACTTGTACGGGGCTTACCCACGTACTGTCGGAAATAGGATAGATAATCCCCGCATCAAGGAGTTTAATAATTTCAGTCTTAACGACTTCCCGCATGTTCGGGTTAAGTCGTCGTTGAGGCTGAATTGTTTTGCGGGGGTTTTCTTCGAGAAAAATTTTGTGGGAGCAGAATGAGGGGTTAATTCCCCTGATATCGGAAATTTGCCATGCAATTGCACGGCGATGTTTAGATAAAACTTCAACCAATTCAGAGTTTCTGAATCAGTTAAAGTAGAAGATATTATAACCGGAAGCTTTAAGTTCGCGGCTAGAAAAGCATATTTTAGATGGTCGGGGAGTTGCTTAAGCTCCAAGACCGGAGGTTCTTCGTAGGAAGTGGAGATTTTTAAATCTTTCGAGTCGAAAGGCTCGAAAGGCGAATCTGGCGGTAATTCTTCTAAAGGAGGTTGATTCGCCAGATCCGAATCGTCTATCATTAAGGATAGCAATTCTGAAAGAGAAGAACACTCGTCCACAAACGCGGATTCCAAATTGAAACAGGAATCATCATTCGATAGTGAGTTCCGCATGGAGGGGTTGATATGTAAAGTAACTTCGTCGTCTCCAACTCGAAGGAGGAGGCGACCGTTACTGACATCGATTAACGCACGGGAGGTTGCGAGAAAGGGGCGACCGAGGATGATGGGTACCTCGACGTCCTCCTCTATGTCCAGGATGACAAAGTCTACCGGGAAGATAAACTTGTCAACCATGACCAGAACATCTTCCGCTACCCCGATTGGGTACTTTACCGAGCGATCCGCGAGTTGGATGCTCATTTTTGTCGGACTCGGGACGCCTAAATTGAGTTTTTTGAAAAGAGAAAAAGGCATCAAATTGATGCTGGCGCCTAAGTCTGCAAGAGCGTACTTTATTAACATATTGCCAAAGAGACACGGGATGGAGAACCGTCCCGGGTCGTTTAGTTTTGGCGGCAATTTGTTAAGGAGAACAGCCGAACATTCCGCATTAAGGGAAACACGCGAAACATCCTCGAGTCGCTTTTTATTAGAAAGCAACTCTTTAAGATATTTCGCATATTTCGGCATTTGGGAGAGTGCCTCGCAGAAGGGGACGTTTATTTGAATTTGTTTTAAAATACGCAAAATTTTTTGATAATTTTCGTCCTCCTTCTCTTTATTAATTTTAGACGGGTAAGGAATTCGAGGACTCGAAACATTTGGCACAACCGGAGAAGCTGGAGCAATTAGAATCGAAGAAGAGGGTGGAGGGGTCGGAGGCGAAATGCATATCTTAGGCTCAACCCGCAATGGGGAGACGACCTCCTTGCCGCTTCGAAGGGTTATAGCGTTGGCATTTTCCCTTGGGTTTGGCTCTGTATTCCCTGGTAAAGCTCCGTATGGCCGCTCGGAGACCATCTTTGCAAGTTGTCCAACCTGGTTTTCCAAGCTTTTAATCGATCCGGTAAGATTCCGGATATTTGAATCGTTGGACGCGATGTACTTAGACAAAATATCTTCGAGCGGCGAAGGTTTTGGAGGAGGAGGCTGGAATCCCTGCGGAAATCCTTGCGGAAATCCCTGAGGATTCATATTTGGGGGCCTCTGAGCATTGTTAGGATTGCTCCAGGAGAAATTAGGGTGGCTCCTCCAACCTAGATTATAAGTATTACTATACGGGTTGTTATTAGGGTTGAAGGGGGGCCTAACCGGATTACCGAGGTAATCCACCGATTCTTCGATTACGTTATTATTATTATTATTATTATTATTCCAAGCGGGAGTGGAGGAGGAAACAGTCATCTCTGCCACCTGCTTACTTAGCCGCTCTACCTGTGAGGCTAAGAAAGTAGTGGCGTCCACTTCAAAAAGACCAGCCGGTTTAGTAGGACGCGACCTTGGCACGTTCCATTGGTACGCATTCATGGCCATTTCGTCGATCAGAGCTTGAGCGGTCTCTGGGGTTTTGTTGTTTAACGTTCCCCCGGAAGCCGCATCAATCATCTGCCGTGTAGAAAAATTTAAACCATTATAAAACGTTTGGACCTGTAGCCAAGTTGGTAGCGCGTGATGAGGACACCTACGCAAATATTCCTTAAAACGCTCCCAAGTCTCATAAAGAGACTCGGAATCGAATTGCACAAAGGATGTGATATCTGTGCGTAGTTTTGCGGTTTTTGACGGAGGAAAATACTTAGTTAAGAAAAATTCCGTCAATTGGGCCCACGTGGTTATGGACCCTCTCGGAAGAGAAGTCAACCATGATTTGGCCTTTGACCGTAGCGAAAATGGAAATAAGCGTAAACGAATGGCGTCATCAGTGACGCCATTAATTTTAAAGGTGTCGCATATTTCTAAAAAGTTTGAAAGGTGCTGATTTGGGTCCTCATCTGGCAAACCGTCGAACTGAATCGACTGTTGTACCATTTGAATTATGCTGGATTTTATTTCAAAATTATTATTATTAACTGTCGGGCGAGTAATACTGGATCCTGTATCTTCCAAATTCGGCCGGGCATAATATGCCATGGTCCGGGCCGGGGCCGCATTTGGAATTGGATCGCCCATATTTACAATATCTCTGATTGACTCTTCGGGGGTTTCGAGTAAGTTTTGATCACGAGATCGGATGCGCTCACGAAGAGTGCGCTCGATTTCGGGGTCAAAAGGAATAGTCGAATCGTCCGAGGAGTTTCCTCGGGTCATAAACTAAAAAATAATATTTTTGGATTTTCTGTTTTATTATTATTATATTGTTTTTTTTTTTTTTTAATATAAGTTTTTATATTTATATAATTTTTTTTTATTAGTTTTGTAACCTCTTTTTTTTTTGTGCCTTTTTTTTTTGTAATATATAGATAAGGAATAAAATTAATAGCAGTTCCTACTTTCAAATAACAACACAAAGGTCCCCGGCAACGGCGCCAAAAACTTGATGATTACTTGGGCTTCTTCTTTTTGTTTTATAAATAAAAGATAACCTTTATATTAAGAGTTTAGAATTGGCGGATAATTTCGAAGAGTCTCGCAAGTACTCCTACTTTGAGAAATTAACCGTTATCCTATCGAAGGATAGAAGTAGCGATCTTTTTCTTCTTTCGGAATATTGACAATTACGCTTCGGCTACAATGCCGAATTCTATTGAATTGAATAGTAGAAAAGGAGAGTTTTGCACTAAATGAGTTTGAAAAGCTGTGTTTGAATTTTTAGTCCAAATTAATCATTTGATAAAGGCAAGTATACCTTATCGCAAGTAATACAGGATATTTTTAGAAAATATCGGGATCGTATATTTCCGCGGGTCGTGTTGATTATGCTACTTCGAGGGACGTACTATTATTTTATCGGAATAATATTTTTAGTTGATTTAACTAGAGTTCTAAATGATAAAATGCGAAAGATGATTTAAGCGATTTACTAGAGTTCTAAGTGATGAGAAATATAGCGCGCGACGTCGAATTACCTTGAGACGAAAATAGATTTTTCGTAGAATTAAAAGTGATGACTTTTCAAAATATTAAGATGACTTGGCCGTGGAGGTTCCATAATTATGAACGCTCCTCTCTCGAGGGTACGCCCACCTGAGATTATGAATATTCGACCGAACTCTCGTTCTACAATCGAATGTTCTTAATACTCGCTTTATGTTACGAACCCCGCTATTGGGTTTTTATTTCCAATTCGGAAGAGTTACCTCGTCCTCTCTCGAGGGTAGAGCGCACTTCTCTTTACCCGTGAGTGATCAGTCCGTACACACGAGCCTCTCGGCTAACTAGGTACGAAAACGGAAATGAAAACCACACATCGATTATGTGGCTCCACTCAACGTGATTCTCGGGTAAACCTTAAGCGTTAATTATTTTAGAAAGAGATGTTTTAATTTTTATAGAAAAACTATTTTTGTGTCCCAATGCTCTTCGACGTCGTGCGCTAAAGGAAATTAGCCACTCATCGGAATGGAGACGGCATTATCGGTTGAAAAATACATGTTTGATAATTAAAGCGGATATAAGCGGATAAAAAGGAAATAAAAAGACTTATATAAAAACAGTAATAATATCCGTCCCAACCACCTTAAACAAGTGCTAAAGTAAATTAGCCTCTTATTTGAGAAGGGGGTGGTATAGAAATGAAAAGACTTATAAAGGTGCAGAAATAATATCCGTCCCAACCGACTTAAATAAGTGCTAAAGTAAATTAGCCTCTTATTTGAGAAGGGGGTGGTATATAGCAGTTATATAAAGACTGAAATAAAAACTAAGCTACAAAAAAGGAAAATACTATCTCATACACGCACACACTCTAAAAGAAACTGAAAAAGAAAGCGTTTAAAATGAAAGCGATAAAATAAGGCGAAAAAGAAAACGATAAAACTATTTTATGAAAGCTTGTAAATCTAAGCTATGAAAACAGTAAACCTAGATTATGAAAGCAATAAAACTAACTATAAAAAGCAATAAAACTAAATTATGAAAGCAATAAAGCTAAACTCATACACGCACACACACTAACATTAATAAAAAGAAGATGATCCAAATGAGAAAAACATCATTTTATTTCTGAAATCAGCATTACAACTAGACTAGGAAGACGAAAAAAACTACAAACGAACTTAAACTGAAATGCAGAAGAGAAGCTCACAATCACTCAAAAGAACTCACAATACAACAAAAACCACTCAAAATTTGGATGAAAATTACTTCAGCCGAGCCCCTCTATTTATAGGGAAAATTTGAGTTTTACACGCCCTAGGTCACGGGCGTGACTTGAATGTCACGGCCGTGACTTAGGGCGTGACATTTGCTCGGCTGTATTCGCCGCCTTCTGGAAGGTCTGGCCGTCAAACATGGCTGCACACGGGCGTGACTTGGTATGTCACGGGCGTGACTTGGTGAGTCACGGGCGTGACTATGGGTGGCTGATGTCGGCAGCATGGGTGCGGCTTCGAGACGTGATGCGCTGGCGGCTCACGGGCGTGACTCTGCTGGAACACGGGCGTGACTTGTAGAGTCACGGGCGTGACTTGATCAACTCTTCGAGATTTCACCTGAAAACGGCTGCCAGCTGGAAATTTGGCTTTTAAAATTACACGCCCTTGGTCACGGGCGTGACCTCGGGCGTGACTTGAGCGATTTGTCGGGATTTGATCTGAATTGAGCCGTCCCGTTGATATTTGATCTTTAAAATTACACGCCCTTGGTCACGGGCGTGTCTGAGGGCGTGACCTGTGAAAATTTTGCAAAAAATTGCAAAAACAAAAATAAAACTAAGTTAGAAACCAGAAATAATAAAGAAGCAATTTATTCATTAATTTACATAGAAAATTCACAATATTAATTAAAACTATACTAATACTTATACCAAAAATACATATTTTTTATTACTTATCACTCATCACGCCTGCATTCCCCGACAACGGCGCCAAAAACTTGATGCGTGTTCGGCAAGTGCACCGGTCGCTGTCAAGTAATAAAATTGGGAATAGCTTCCCCGAATATCGTCTCTCAAGGAATGCAGGTTCTGGTGAACGAAATGCGTGGTGAGTCGAATGTCACGACGAGTAAAAGAAAGTAAAAAAACAAGGGCATTGTGATTGGCGTCGTAAGTTACTACACAGAAATGAGATGCGGGTCAAAACTCCGCTTCGCAAGGCGGGATGGATGCAATGGCCGCGATGCCGTGCTTCGGAAGGCGCGTGGACGGAAAGTAACTATGACGGGTAAGGGTCGCACACACCTCTTCGCAAGTGGGGGTGAGTGCAGCGGCCGCGATGCCGCGCTTCGGTAAGCGGGTGAAATGGCCACAGTGCGGGGTTTTGTGAGGGTCGTATTCACCTCTTCGCCAAAGTCACCACTAGCATTTGCTAGATGGCTAGCTGGAATGTATGTGTGGAAGTGGAGAAGGGGCGGAGCGCATCACAGCAAAGCATCAAGTGAAAGATAAAACAAGAGTGTATTTCATTCATAGACAAATAGAAATCACACTAGTTCGATACAAAAGTTAAGCATACATTTCCAAAAGAGAGAGAGGGTTGAGGAAACCACGAGATGAGAAGCCTCGCCATAGATCTTGGTCGGAATGGGGGGTTTCCAAGCCTCCTCCGAGCTTAGTCCTTGGTTGTTTCCGGGGTTCAGAGGCTGTCACTACCTCCAACCATCATCCGTCTTCTTCTCAGAGCTGGGTCTCTTCACCTTGGCCCAATGGAGATGCCACACCTTGAAATGCTTGCTGTAGATGGCGGGGAAAGCTTCTGGAACCCTTGGTGGAGCTTAGGATCGATGGAAACTTGATGCGTGTTCGGCAAGTACACCGGTCGCTGTCAAGTAATAAAATTGGGAATAGCTTCCCCGAATATCGTCTCTCAAGGAATGCAGGTTCTGGTGAACGAAATGCGTGGTGAGTCGAATGTAACGATGAGTAAAAGAAAGTAAAAACAAGGGCGTTGTGATTGGCGTCGTAAGTTACTACACAGAAATGAGATGCAGGTCAAAACTCCGCTTCGCAAGGCGGGATGGATGCAACGGCCGCGATGCCGTGCTTCGGAAGGTGCGTGGACGGAAAGTAACTATGACGGGTGAGGGTCGCATACACCTCTTCACAAGTGGGGGTGAGTGCAGCGGCCGCGATGCCGCGCTTCGGTAAGCGGGTGAAATGGCCACAGTGCGGGGTTTTGTGAGGGTCGTATTCACCTCTTCGCCAAAGTCACCACTAGCATTTGCTAGATGGCTAGCTGGAATGTGTGTGTGGAAGTGGAGAGGGGGCGGAGCGCATCACAGCAAAGCATCAAGTGAAAGATCAAACAAGAGTGTATTTCATTCATAGACAAATAGAAATCACACTAGTTCGATACAAAAGTTAAGCATACATTTCCAAAAGAGAGAGAGGGTAGAGGAAACCACGAGATGAGAAGCCTCGCCGTAGATCTTGGTCGGAATGGGGGGTTGTCAAGCCTCCTCCGAGCTCAGTCCTTGGTTGCTTCCGGGGTTCAGAGGCTGTCACTACCTCCAACCATCATCCGTCTTCTTCTCAGAGCTGGGTCTCTTCCCCTTGGCCCAATGGAGATGCCGCACCTTTAAATGCTTGCTGTAGATGGCGGGGAAAGCTTCCGGAACCCTTGGTGGAGCTTAGGATCGATGGAAGAAGCTTTCCCAAGGGGAGGAATGGAAGGAGGGACCTTGGAGAGGTGGAACGGCGGAGTCGCGCGCAGAAATCGCGCCAAAAACCTGCTGGAATACCTAAAATCGCAGAACAACGGCTTAAATAGGGAGCAGAATAAGTACTGCGCACGGTCAGTGGTGCACGACCAGTGGTCGTGCGCGAAGGAAAGCCTGTGATCGTGCGCAGTCAACCTGTAGCAAAGAAAAAATAGAAAACAATGCACGGTCAGGGGCGCACGACCAGTGGTCATGCGCGAAGGAAGGCCTGTGATCGTGCGCATACCTTTGCCCGATCTCGATCTGGGCTGGGAATTAACGCATGACCAATGGTCGTGCGCGAAGAAATGCGCACGATCAAAGGCGTTTTAGGCCAAAAAATCACCTTGCACCATCCTGGACGCGCACACGACCCTAGGACCTGCAGGAAAAGTACAAATAACCCCGATCCGTGCACACCACTGGATCCATAACACAGGCATATAGTAATATATAGGAAAAATATGCCACAAAGGGGAAAGGATTGCACAAAAGGCGCAGAAATGCCATGCTATCACTATAAGCGTATATGAACAGCATATGAAGTGCAATGACACTAAAACAAACCCAAATGAGGCCAGAAATCATTGTATAAACCAGACTCATCAGTCCCCTCATCTTCATTTCCTTCTTTAGTCTCCTCTTCATCAACTTCAGCATCCTTGCTTCTATTCACAAAATCTGAGCTATCAATCTCACAACTTTGTTCATGATTAGTAGCAATTTGGTTTAGAATGATATCCTTAGTTTCCTCCTCTATTTCTTCAAGTTCTTGTGATATTTGGTGTGGGTGTGTCTCCGTAGGAGCAAAGGTGACACATCCTTTAGCTATATTGAGTGTAGCTCCCAGAGTTCTCAAAAATGGGGCGCCGAATATAGGTGGAGAATCGTTCTCCATGACCCCCATTATATGAAATTTTATAAATGCACAATCACCATTTAAATTAACTATAAGTTCATTAGCTCTGCCTTCCATTTCAATGGGCTCTCCATTCATTAGGAAGAACGACATCCAGTCAGCAGTGTTTGGTGTGAGCTTAAATTTCTCCACGTCTTGTAATGCAATGACATTGCATGACTCCCAGGTGTCACAAAGAGCACCATTTCTATATCATTAATTTTGTAGTTTAGCATTATACCTCCCTCATAATCAGTCGTCGGCGTGGATAAAGTCTTCACTTGCTCCCTTGGGTTTTAATCTGTGTTTTTAGGAAGGGAGCCATGAGTACATTCAGTCAAGACTTGGTCCAGCTACCCCATTTGGGTTTCCAAATTCCTCATTGATGATACGTTATTGGTGAAGGAAGTAGTAGCCATCTCCATGAATTTCCCCATCAGTTCCTCTAGGCTACTTTTCCTTGGTACATTGAGCGGGCTGCGGAGCATTATTGAACTGAGGTGGTCATTACTGCCCTTCTGAAGATTGACCTGCATATTGGTGCTGGCCAGGTTTGTTGGGAACAGTGCCCAGCAGTGTTCCTGATTGAAGAAGTGCTCAGCTCAATGATAAGTGCAAGTTGTATTTAATGTCATATCTAGTTCATGCTTGCAGAGATAAGACAATATGTCCAGTACTTCAATAACCAGCCGAAGTATAATATCGTCGAAAAAGGCTGGACATATCGTCGATAAGTATAGGCAAAGCAAAGAAGAATGATCGTGTCTGATGTCGTCGAAAAGGATCAAGCATATCGTCGACAACAGCAGACGTATCATCGACAACAACAGAAGTATCGTCGACAATAGTAGGCATATCGTCAACCACATGCAGAGCAAGGCAAAATGGTGATATCGTTGTGACATCTACACGACGATATCAGAAAGTCGAGATGAAGAAGAAGACTCAAAGATGTCGACAATATCATCGACAAGATGCCTTGACGTCGATAAGGCTAAGGAAGAACAAATGTCATCGGAAAGGCTAAGCAAGACTGATGCCGATGACATCGTCGTAAAGATGGCACGACGTCAAGAAGACTAAAGAAGGTCATATGAAGACAGGCAGTTGCTGAAGTATAGTCTGTCGACATGATATCAATTATGTCGTCGACAAGATAAGGTGGTTTCAGCGATATTGAGCAGACAAGGAGTTCTCGCCGATATCAGTTTGATGACTTCGTGTCGTCTTAAGCTCGAGTGCAGAAGTGATGTCCCGTATCATCGAGATATCACTATCTGATGAAGAATTTAAGAAGAAACCAGTTCAATACATCAATAAGCCCTATCATCGAGATATTCTCCATGTCATCGTAACAATGGAAATATCGTCGAGACAGATTCAAAAGTAGCCGGACGCGCTGTCAGCATTTAATGTCGCCGCCTGATCGTCCAATCAGCGCATGTTCTTCAGGGATTGGCGTCTGTCAGTAAAGGACATCATATGTGACCGTTAAGCGGCTCATCCGTCCTATAAAAGGGAACAATGACACCCTAGAAAAAGTGGTGAGGAAGAAAGGAACGAAAAAGTATCCCGCCTAGAAATATAACAGTAGAA
Source organism: Dactylorhiza incarnata (assembly GCA_033032865.1). Classification (NCBI taxonomy): domain Eukaryota; kingdom Viridiplantae; phylum Streptophyta; class Magnoliopsida; order Asparagales; family Orchidaceae; genus Dactylorhiza; species Dactylorhiza incarnata. The sequence goes on along the minus strand of JAWHQI010000175.1, from coordinate 3,984,266 downwards.
GCGGCGGTGAAGAAAGAAAAGAAGGGAAGAACAAAATGATCATTCTATGTTCTTCAAGTTGCAGTCAAGTCTGATCGACTGTTAAGTTTCATTCAAGAAAGGTAGCCAGTCAACATCCGGCAAAGCAAGAAAGCTTGAAGAATATTTGTACCGTTCAGATTGAAAATCAAAAGCATCTTCTTCGAGTCAAGAAGCCGATCTCCATCAGGCAGAAAAGGTTTACGTTGTATATCTTTATTTGTAAAGGCTTGCGGGCCAAAGTTGTAGGATCTGTTTTCAGATCTGAGTGTCAAGCTTGAGGGCTTGAGATCTGTGAGGCTTGAGGGATAGGGCAGAGTACTTGCGGGTCCAAATGTGTCGAGCTTGCAGGCTCGGGTGTAGTGAAGGGGCTTGCGGGCCTAGGCTGCAGGCAAGACTTGCGGGTCTGTGATGTGTAGGGCTTGAGGGCATGAGTGTTGAGCTTGCGGGCTCGGGTGCAGTGAAGGGGCTTGCGGGCCTAGGGTGTAGGAAAGACTTGCGGGTCTGTGTTGTGTAGGGATTGAGTGCGTGAGTGTCGAGCTTGCGGGCTCGGGTGCAATGAAGGGGCTTGCGGGCCTAGGCTGCAGGGACTTGCGGGCCTAGGCTGCAGGGACTTGCGGGTCCGAGTTATAAGGCTTGAGGGCCGGAGACATTGGCGAAGTTTGCCGAGCCTATCACACTGCTAGGTAGGCGCAGAGGGAAAGAGGACTACTCAAGACATCCTGTCTTGAGGAACCTCTATTAATTCTTGCGTGTTTTCTGTGTTGTGCTTTTCTAATCTATAGATCTATTAACCAAAATACAAGTACACCAAAAGGGGGAACAAAAATAATTTGAAATACCTATTCACCCCCCTCTAGGTGATAGTCGACACCCAATAACTAACTAGTGGTATCAGAGGGAGGTTGTTCAAAGAAAAGATTAACAGCTTGAACAGATCTGCCCGTGTGTGTCCATTCATCATAGCTATGGAATCAAGAGTAGCTACTTGTTCCAGGGAGAAGTTTGGCCTTTGGAAAGTAAGAGCTAGAATTTTCATGGAGGCAGTGGACCCTAGAATGTTTCAAATTGTTCAAGAAGGGCCATATGTCCCCAAGACAGTGCCCAAGAAAATGACTGAAGATGAGATCATCCTAGTCAGCTTGGACAAGGAAGCCAAAGATATTATAGCTGGTTTAGTTGACATCTCAACACTTCAGAAACTGGCTCACTGCATAACAGCAAAAGAGATGTGGAATTCTCTAACAGTCCTTATGGAAGGATCAAAAGAAGGAAGAGCAGAATCAGTACTGCCTTCCAAGAATCAGAAAGAAGCAGGGTAGCTGAGAAGAAAGTCAGTGCATTGACTGACAGTGACTCAAGCTGTTCAGACTCAGAAGAGAATGTTGATTTTGGACTGACAGCTTTATCTGAGTCAGAGGAGGAAACTACGGATGATGTCTTTCCTGAATAGGTATGCATAAGGGCTCCTCTATCTACCTCAGATTCAGAATCTGAGACAAGCTCATCAGGAAATGATGACTTGTCTAAGCCATATGATGTCCTTCTAGAAGATCTCAAAAGGGTCAAGACGCTCTGCAAGGAGCAAGCTGAAAAGATCTCGATCCTTCATGCCAGAAATTTTGATCTCTTTGAAGAGGCTGAAAAGCTAACTCTACAGAATGCAGAGTTTTACCAACTCAAAAAGGACTTCAAGGCAAGCTCCAACCTTGATCTAATAAGCAAATTTGGGAAAACTCTGAACGCACTGATCGACAGTAGTTAGCTGTGATGTTCTCGAACCAAAGAGATTGTGTTTCTAAAGAAGGATATAGATCAACCCAGTACCCTAAAATCTAAGAATAATAATATCAGAAGGGTGGAGGATAAATCCTTCATTGCAAGGAAGCCTGTGGCAAGCTCCTTCAAACCCCAGAACATGCCTAAAACCCCAAGGGTGTTGGAACATGGTCTTCCACATCTCCTAGGTTTGAGAATAACAAATCCTATGTGTATTTGATCTTGTGTGTTCAAGTGTGCAGGTTTACATAGTCCATATGACTCAAGGAGTACTCATGATGACTGCCCCCAAAATTGAGGCCAACATTCGAAAAGGCTCACTAGCGTCGGCGGTAGCGATAGCGCCCGGCGGTAGCGATGATTAGCGCGATTCCGGCAATGTTTTTAGAAAGAGCTAGCGCCCGGCAGTAGCTACTAGCGCTGGCGGTAGCATGGCGCACAAGAGGCATAGAGCAAAGGGTTGCCACAGATTGAAGATCCTGCCGCGCAAAACGTTTCCTAATCCGGGCTAGCGCCGACGGTAGCGCTAGCGCCGACGGTAGCGCTTGGGCTATAAAAGTACCCCCTCTCCTCTTGTTTTCGACACACCCATTGTATACACCTCAGAGAGATAGTACTAGAATTCCAGAGGCTTGACTTAGCCGAAATTTGAGGTCCCAGCGAAGCTCTGCCAATTTCTGAAGGAGAATTCCATCACGCCGAATCCAGACAAAGTCCGCTTCAACAAACGCTGATTCTATAGCGGATCTTCGTCTCCTACTTCAGAAGTTCATCTTTAGGGAGGTTTTGTTATTTTATTTCTCTTTCTTCATTGTAAACGGTAGTGAAATCGCCTCGTGTTGGCGACTAGGTCTGAGGTAGACTTAGGGCTGAAATTCGCCTCGTGTTGGCGACTAGTTCTAGGCTAGTTCTAGGGGGTGCTCAAGGCCACATCCGGGGAAGGATTGGCTAGAGCGGCTTGAGGCCGAATCCGTGGAGGATAAGGCTAGGGCCACCGGTTCGTGGGGAAGCGAGTCGGGATAGAAAACAAAAGGAGCTTTTTTATTATTCGCCTCCGATCTCTAGCGTCATCGAGATCAAGTTTTGTAAAACTTATTTATCATTAATAAAGCTTGTCTCTTTTTGTTTTACTTCACTTATTTCATGTCTTTAATCTTGCAATAATTCAAAGTTTTAAATATAATCTAAAGTTTTTTTAAAACCCTTATTCACCCCCCCCCCTCTAAGAGCGCCGACCGATCCAACAAGTGGTATCAGAGCGGTTTTTTTCCAATCGGCTTAACAACCGGGAATAATGGCGTCTCATGATCTCGCTTCAATTAGTGGGGCAAATTTCTGTGAAGATGAAATATCACATAAACCACCCTTGTTTGAAGGAACAAATTATAAAGGATGGAAAATCATAATTGAAAAATTTATTAAAACTTTAGACATCGAAGTATGGAACTTAGCAATTATAAGACTTGCGGATGAATCAAATAAAAAAGAACGTCAGCTAAATGCCAAAGCCAAACACTATCTATTTTGTGCACTATCTAATGAAATTTTCAAATTCATATATTGTTTTTCTAGTCCATACAAAATATGGCACTTTCTTGAAGAAATGTAGGATCTTCCTCTCGCAGGTGTGGAACAAACACAGGAGGAAAAGAACGTACAAGAATCCATTATCATCCAAGAAGATCTCTCTCGAAGCAAAGCCATGGAGAATATTGAAATAGAGAAAGAGAACAATACATCAAAAGAAGATAAAAACTCATCTGTGATCGAGGAAGGACTAAAAGATGACAAAGGAACTTCATGCTCATATTTTGCCTCCTCCAAAAGCGCTGTAAGAAAGACTAAATCTTCGTCTTGTGTAATAACCTCTATCTCTAGTTTCAACATATTAAAAATAGTTAAACGAAAGATCAAAAAATTGAAAATTGCTAATAAAAACTTACGTTTTGAAAATAAGAGGCTAAAGGCTAATGAATCAAATTGTGATGTGTCTTCATCATCTTGTTTTTTACTTAAAAATACAAAATCTTGTTTTGATTGTAATAATATTAAAGAAAAAGTCAAAGAACTTGAAAAAGAAATAATTTGTGTGAAAGAACATAATGAAAAATTGTGTTTAGAAAATTCATCGTCGAAGAATGATTGTGCTAAATGTAAAGACTACGAGATTGAAATTAAAGAGATGGACGAAACATTCGATGAATATAGGGATGAATATGAAAAACATATTGAATCAATTGCTACCACTCTTAAAAATAGCACAATCGCTTACAATAAAGCCAGACACAATTTACAAACTAAGAATGATGAATTAAAGGCTAAAATCAACTTGCTCAAGGAAATCATAAAGAAAAACACTCATTCACAATACCATGATATATTTAAAAGCAAGTTAAATATAAATTCTCAAAATATTAATAAATCAAACAATGGAAATAAAAGACATCAACAAATTAAAAATGAAATTCCAAAGTACAATTATTATTATCATCAAACTTCTCCCAACATAAAACTTCACAAATTTTCTATGATAAATGCTTTCTATAATCACTACAATTATAATCCTAAAGGTAAAGATTATCACAATAAAAATTTGACTCATAATAATAATATTAAACCACAGTTTGAATGGAGGCCCAAAACCAAAGATGAAACACAAACACCACAAAAAGGGGCCCATTCATTTCCATCTCCCCAAAAGCAATTACGTTGTATTTGGGTACCCAAAGGAACCATCACACCCGGTCCTCTTTGGATACCTAAATCTCTCTTTCATTAGGTACCACCAAATGCATGAAGTAGAATAATTTCAAAAGGGAAATATACAATTTTTCTACTTCATGATGTGCTTTAATGTCTTTCAATTTTCTTTGTTTTCTTATTTTTTTAAAATTATCATGTTATGGTCATCTTGTATAGGAAATATGATCAAAAATTTTAATGAGCCTATAACTTTAATCAAAACTCAAAATCTTATTAAGATGACCTACTTATTATTCATATACTCATTATACATATATTAAATTCAAAATCTTCTATGTGGTGGTAAAATATTTAATCATAAGATTTCAAAAAAGGGGTATACCACATAAATCTTTTTTCTAAATATCACCACTTCATAACATCAAATTATAAATGAAACATTCTAGTCAAACATCCAAAAGATAACAAAATAAACATATTTCAAAGAACAACAACATCCAAGCCATAGGTTCAAATTCCTGAATTATTACATAAAAATTGTTCCTCTCATAACTACTCCTCCTCATCTATGTCCTCCACACTAGGACTCGGGGAGCGTTTCCTGCGAACCCTCCGGATAGAGTGGCAGGGCGGATCTGAAACTGGACTCTCCCACTCCCTCCGCTCTGGTGTAGATGGGTTTAACTTTAAAGCTTTCATCATAAACTTCATCATTTTTTTGATCCCAGAGACATCCTTCCTTATCACAGAAACATCCTCCTCCACCCGTGTCATCCGCTCACCCATCTCCTCTCGAAAGGACCCATAAGGAGCATCTCGAGCCCCTCGAGAAGACGCTCCTCGCCGGAGTGGTTGTTGAGTTGATGATGATGGCTCATCCGAGACTAAGGATGTTCACAAATGCGAGGTACTATAAATAGGAGGATAGCAATCTATCAAATAGAAACCCAGCTCAATAGAAGGATACAACATCTGAATCACCTGCTGCATGATGCCGCCCAGGGGCAAGTTGTTGTATCTTTGTCGGGTGGGTTGCCTTAACTTGTAGGAGTAGCGAATCAGGGAAAGTAGTAAGTCCGCCACGTCGAACTTCTCCTCCTCCAAAATAAAATAAGTGACATAACTGAGCTGGGCTGTGACCTTTGCTGGGTCACCCAACTTCAGCATAATTGTGTGGCGTAATACATCCTGAACAACTAAGGCATCCACGGTGAGTGTCGACACAGATGAGATCAGACTTCTGCATTCCTTATTATGTAGCACCATGTTCACTTGAGTCCAATCTCTGTCCACCCTGAACCTCTCCACAATCTCCAACCGATGTGAATGCTGGGATAATCCAAACACGTGCCTCAGTTGCTCATGAGTAATGGTCACCTCCTGCCCTTGCACCTGTGACCGCACTCCTCCATCTAGCCTGGTCTGTGATGGGTCTTCCAAATGCGTATAGAACTCTCGCACTAACTCGAAAGAAAATCCGTTAGAAATAAATAAATTTAGCACCTCGGAGGCGGCGAATAACTGCATAATATGATAGTGTCGTGGTAAGTCAAACTCCATGACGTATGGAACGCCCACTACTGCTGCATCTACTGCTAACTCTGTACTCTTCTTTCCTTTAGGGGCCATCTGCCACATTACCAAAAAAAATTATTATTAAACCAAAATGAAATATATTTTTCATCTATAAACAAAAATAATTATATATCTCCTAAAATAAAATATTTTCATTTTTTTTCTTGATAGATCTAGGAAATCAACATCAAGATCAAGTTAGATCTAAAAATATCCAAGTAATATTTTCAACATTTCCAAAATTTAAACTAAGTAAAAAATTACTAAATCCAAGAAATCCACATAAAAACCCTAATATTGATGAAAATCAACCATTATAGATCTAATCTCTAAATCCATCTAATAACCTCAAATATCTTCATCCCTAACATCACAATCAAGCTTCAAAACAAAAATTATAAGAAAAGATGAGATATTACCTCAGATCTGTGCGATTGGAACGAGTGTTCTTCGAAATTTTTCGGGAGAAAATGGAGAAAATGGCAGATCTGAAAGAATAGATCAGATTTAACAAAAGTCTCGATAGCGCCAGCGCTAGCACTAGCGCCGGCGGTATTGGGCCCTTCTGATTTTTGAATAAAACAAAATTCCATTAATTACCTAAATTTATTCTCTGCAATATGTACTAGTTGGTGAGGCAGGATTCCGTATATTTTGACTTGTATTGGGTTTCCTAGATTCTTCATATTAAAACGAACTCAAAAATGCAATTTTTTTTTGTTTTTACCATCAAAAACATCTCCTAAAAATCTGCACTTTCAGCATGAAACTACTATTGGGACACCTAATCAAAATCAACAATCAAAATTTTCAAAATCTTCAAAGATCACTTTCTGTCTCCCGCGCTAGCGCTACCGCAGGCGCTAGCGTCCATGTTCATTTTTCTGTATTTTTTAAATTTCTAAAAATCCCTTAAAATATATAAATCTATATTTTCTACTTAGTCTTGCACTTCTGTGTTTCTTTATTTTTTGAAAAATCAAATACAAAACTACAAACACCAAATTACAAAAAATATGCTTTTCTTTTTCGCTTGTGTTGTTTCCTTTGAAGTTCATCTTTATGCAAAAATCAAATATAAGAATTCCAAAAACAAAAATTACCAAAATATGCTTTTATTTGCTAAAATCAAATATAAAACTTTAAAACTATCAAAAAAACTCTATGATTTTTTTGTGAAAAATCAAGCATGATTTAATCTACTATTTAGAAATGTTACAATGTTGCAATTTATCTTTTCAAACTACTTTGGACATTGTCTTTCTTCATGCTTTGATATATCTATTCAAATGTGCATCAATTATAGTTTAAAAGTTATGTAGGATCAAGCTTAGCATGCCTCTAAGTATGAGTAAATATTTTATGTTTGATAATGATATTTATTCACTCACCCTTTTTTGGCATTGTCTACATATGTGTTTAATATAAGAATACTTGTGTATGTTTTGTATTAGTACAATGGAATAAAATTGCACAAGTATCTTACCTACACTCCTTCTTTTGCACTCTTAAAAATTAAGAAAAGTGGTTATATTTTTTTTCTCATAAAATCTATTGATTTGCAAAACAAGTGTATTCGGAGAACTTTGTACAAAACAAAATAATAAAATAAATGACAAAGATAACTCCACCAAGCACTACTTGAACCTCATGATAAGTCTTAATGAGCATTGTGAGGTTGAGCACCTTGGAAAGAATAATAAAGTGTCTTGTACAAATCAAATATTTCTTTAAAAACCACTTTCTCTTATGTACACCGGATCACTAGTCTCAAAATTCAAAATAAAATATGTGATCCCCCAAGCACTACTTTGCACCCTGATAAGTCTTGATGAGCATTGTGTGTGCAAAGCACCTTGGTAGTTGTATATTTTTTTTGTTCATTAAAGTGTGTGGAAGTAATCTTATTTGTGTTTTATTGTGCTTCTTACTTTACATATTACTTGTATTTTTGATAAAAACATTTGTTTACTCTCCTCAAAATTACACTTATGTGCACATCATTATCTTCCATAACACTTCTTCTCATGAGTATTGGATCCTAATTCTAATTCTATCTTACTTTTTATTTATGAAATGCACTAGATACCCTAGCATGTGTTCAACAATGTTTTTGTATGTTTTTGAAATTATGAATTACAGTAACATTGTAGTAATTTCTTTTTGATACACAATATTTCATGCTTGGTTATTATCAACTTTAAAGATCTAACTGCAAAATGATTTACCGAAACATCATCTTTTGTGAACTTTCACTCATTTTTTTGGTTGTCATTACTATTTGATGTTTTTGTATTACTATAAGCCGTCCGCGTCTTAACCATATAAGTGTTTTACCTTGCGCTTTCCATGCTTACTTAATATCTTGTACTCTTTGCATCATCACTTATTCTTCAAAATTCCTATCTTTCATTACGTGATAGTTTTACTTGGAACACTTTTTATTGGTTACTTCAAACATAAAAATCTTTTATGCTACAAACTCTGAAAATTTTGTAATGTTCATAACTCTGATCTATTTCAATGAAAAACATTTCTATAACTCCTTATCATTTACTTAAAAAGCTCGATCATGCCTTCTCTTCTACTTACAAATTCTTTGGTGCTTTGTTTCCCTACCCACTTTTGCTAATAACAAAGGGGGAGAACTAACATGATAAATATAACCCGCTATCATAAACCCAACATGACAAATTCAGATGATAGCTTACATATTAGGGGAGCACTCACTTAGGGGGAGCATGTATTTAGGGGGAGCAATTCTAAATGCTAAAATCAATAATTATCGTAAGTCATCACTCACACACACACAAGTAGAGTTTCATCATGCTTATTTATTAATGCTTTGATTTATCATTAATGGATTTGTTATTATCAAAAGGGGGAGTTTGTTGGAACATGGTCTTCCGCATCTCCTAGGTTTGAGAATAACAAATCCTATGTGTATTTGATCTTGTGTGTTCAAGTGTGCAGGTTTACATAGTCCATATGACTCAAGGAGTACTCATGATGACTGCCCCCAAAATTGAGGCCAAAATTCAAAAAGGCTCACTAGCGCCGGCGGTAGCGATAGCGCCCGGCGCTAGCGATGATTATCGTGATTCTGGAAGTGTTCTTAGAAAGAGCTAGCACTCGGCGGTAGCTACTAGCGCTGGCGGTAGCATGGCGCACAAGAGGCATAGAGCAAAATATTGCCACGGATTGAAGATCCTGCCGCGCAAAACGTTTCCTAATCCGGGATAGCGCCGGCGGTAGTGCTTGGGCTATAAAAGGACCCCCTCTCCTCTTGTTTTCGACACACCCATTGTATACACCTCAGAGAGAGAGTACTAGAATTCCAGAGGCTTGTCTTAGCCGAAATTTGAGGTCCCAGCGAAGCTCTGCCAATTTCTGAAGGAGAATTCCATCACGCCGAATCCAGACGAAGTCCGCTTCAACAAACGCTGATTCTATAGCGGATCTTCGTCTCCTACTTCAGAAGTTCATCTTTAGGGAGGTTTTGTTATTTTATTTCTCTTTCTTCATTGTAAATGGTAGTGAAATCGCCTCGTGTTGGCGACTAGGTCTGGGGTAGACTTAGGGCTGAAATTCGCCTCGTGTTGGCGACTAGATCTAGACTAGTTCTAGGGGGTGCTCGAGGCCACATCCGGGGAACGATTGGCTAGAGCGGCTTGAGGCCGAATCCGGGGAGGATAAGGCTAGGGCCACCGGTTTGTGGGGAAGCGAGTCGGGATAGAAAACAAAAGGAGCTTTTTTATTATTCGCCTCCGATCTCTAGCGTCATCGAGATCAAGTTTTGTAAAACTTATTTATCATTAATAAAGCTTGTCTCTTTTTGTTTTACTTCACTTATTTCATGTCTTTAATCTTGCAATAATTCAAAGTTTTAAATATAATCTAAAGTTTTTTTAAAATCCTTATTCACCCCCCCTCTAAGGGCGCCGACCGATCCAACAAAGGGTACCTCATGAAGAGATGATCACAAGAAGGCATGAAGTTACTGGATCAAGAGAAGAGAAGAAATCATTAAAGAAGACTGACTCCAGAGGGAAAGCCACTCACAATCAGTGCAGATCAGTCTCCTTCGAATATCCTTCTGTTCATACACAAATGACCCATGCTCACACAGTCAGCTAGAAGGGAAGATACAACAGGTTCGAATGTTGGTGTTGTGGAAAGACTGGGCACTTTGCAATTGATTGTTGGTACAATCCAACGGCTCCAATGGTAACACATGCTAAACAGGCACATAACTTTGTGCATTATCACTATGCATATCCTGGAGCATTATATCCAGTATGCACTCTAAAGCTAACAATATTCCAGGACCCAAAGCTACTTGGGTACCTAAGGGCTTGTAAACACATTTGTGCAGGTAGTCTAAGAGCCCACCAGAATCAAATCTGGGACTTGGAGAAGTTGGTTGTTCTGGCTCATTGGCTGGAACAACAAAATTAATTTACTAACATTTTTAGTGCAGGGGTGATGCCAAAAGTTATCTCCTAAGAAGGGCCGAAAGTTGCCCCAAGCTGACAAGCTTAAGAAATATGTATCGTCGATACAATAATTTATTACGACGACATAGCAGATGTTGCGACGATAAATGGATCAAGCTGGAAGGATGCATATCCAAGAACCATTTCGACGACAATCAGAAGTATCATCGAAACAGAGTCCAGATGTTTAACACGACACTAGATCGATCCATCAGAACCGTCTAATCATTTTCACCGACGCAGTCAAAGATACGCGCCCCTTCACCTGCCTACACTATAAATAGAGTGAATGCTCGATAATAAAAATTATGCTATAATTTGCCCCAAACTACTCCGTCGACAAACCATTGCTTCATCTCTGACGTGTTGCCTTCTCTCTCGCTCTAGATCAATGGCTCCCAAGAAAGAAGAAGTAATTTCTGGTTACGAACTCCATCGTGGAGGGTTCTACTCGTGCTCGGACGAAGTGAGGTCAGTGATAGGTCTTCTAGAATCCACCGGACTAGAATATCTATTGTCCGAACCCTCAGTTCTTCTTCACCGAGAACTGACAGAGTTCTTCGCTGGAGCTCGACTCAAGCATTCCAAAAATCAGATAAAATCCATCGTAGCAAGGAAGAAGGTCAGAGTATCAGTCAAGAACCTCAGAAAGGCACTCCATCTACCAAGAATTAAACGGGGGAGGAAGAACAGCTGACAACGGAGGACATCTCGGCCAGCTACTCCAGGTGCGTCCATACCGGGAAGACCTACGGGTCAATTAAGAGGAATGAGTTTAATAAAAAAGGATAATTGCTAGCAGATATCATGGGAAAGGTACTGCTATGCAAACCTGGGTCGCATGACCGAATCTCCAAGGATATGTTTGTCGTCATGGCCCGAATAATTCTAACCATGAAGACCGACTGGAGCGGTTTTCTCTTCCAAACAATGAAGAACACCCTGACAACCCCCTCCTATGGAAGAATATTGTCCCTCTTCCTTCTAAACACAATGGATGAAGTATTGCATAAAAGGATAAGAATCCCCCTACACTACTCCAAGAGACTGGATGCAAAGATGCTCGATCTATGGGATAGGTCTATCCCTAAACCATCATCTGATGTCCCGCCTGCTCCAAAGAAACAAAAGAAACAAGCAGTCTCAATGGATCCCTCCGAAAAAGAAGATTCATCAAGCAGTTCTGATGACAGACCCTCACCCCCACACAATCCTGCTCCATCTGAAGGTGAGACATCTACTCGAGGAGATGCTCCTGTATCAACTCCTGAACCTGCTCCCAAAGAGGTTATTGAAGAAGAAAGAGACCCCAACTTGGGGAGTGACCCTGTTGAGGGGGAGTCCCAACATGGGAGCTCAGCCCAAGATGACGAGATGATTGATGGGGAGCTCCCGGCAGGAGGCTCGGCCAAAGGAGATGCTCAAGTTGAGGGGGAGACCCAACTGGGGTACTCTGCCCTAGAAGATCAAGGAAATGTACCCCCTGCTCTAGAAGATCAAGGCAATGTGCCTGAGCCCATGGAAGACACCACTCCTTCAGACTGCCGAGAATTAATCGTAGCAAGTAAGATTGTGCTTACTTATCCAAGTGAGATAATGTCAGAGATTTCCAAGGGGAAGGCCAAAGTTACAGTGCACATCAGCGAAGAATCATCTGAAGATATCTCTGAAGAAGCTCCACAAGAAAGAGAAGATAAAGAAGAACAAGCTGCTGAGCCATCTTCAGCTCAGTCAGGTTCTCTCTTTCACATGATATCAGCCCTACTGAGTACTCAATGGACACAACTGGAAACTCTTGTCGTAAAGACTGTGGATGGTCTAAGGAAGGAGCTGATGGCTGAGATAAAGGCTTTAAGAAAGACATTCTTCATCTAAACACCCAGTGTTCCCATTTCTACACCCTGGCAGCTGCAACAATAGAAAAGATGGGTGAGGAAGTCAACAAGGTGGGACATCAAACCCACAAGATCCTGAAAAATCAAATAACATTTTCAGAAAATGTGGACTATGCTTTTGAGCAGATAGAAACAGGTGCTACCAATAACATGAATCAAATTTTGAATAGGGTCAATGAGAATGCTCATACATTAGAGGCCCATCTGCTCGAAGTAAGGAACAATTTGGATGTTACTGAACATCATCTGCACGAACAGCTGACTCTGGTCAGAGAAGGTCTTGAGGAACGGATAATTGAACAAGTCTAAAAGGGGAGAATGACATAATAAATGTTGGATCCCATCAAGCGATGTGGATAGCAAATCAAGTAAAGCAGACAATGCACAAAACTCCATCAGTATATGAGGTTGCTAACCCATTAGAAAGCACTGACTCAACAGAGTATGACATAGAATTCGGAGAATCGGCAACCTCCAGGAAAAGAAAGAGAATTCAGAGTAGCCAATACCGACAAATGAGACTAAGGGAAATTGAGTTAGATCCACAATCAGGAAGGTGGAGTCCTGCCTCAAGAGAAATAATAACAGAATCATGGATACAGTTTGGGTACCCTTAGGAGAACCATCATAGGGTATACTAGTCAGTTGAATGGGAGAAACATCTGAAGCAGCTGGAAAGGAGGAAGAAGCACAAGCTAGCATTCCCACGAGGTCCTCCTCCCTCTCCAAAGAAGATTTCAATGCCCATCAACTACTATCAGAGGCAAAGAAAGAAAGACAAAGGTGCAAGTAGCAGCAGATAGTGAGGAGCACTGAATTGAATTAAAAATTAGAATGGGGCAAATGAATGCTAACCTTTATTCAAGAACATTTAATCTATCTATATGATTGATGCTTAATGACAAGAACATTTGAATCTCTAATTATTATTGCGGCTTGATGTGATGTTGTTACCTGAAATGTTAACAATCTTTATGTGTGTGGCATTTATCATTGAAATAAATTTGGACTTCTTCAAATAGGGGGAGATTGTTGGGAACAGTGCCCAGTAGTGTTCCTGATTTGAAGAAGTGCTCAGTTCAATGATAAGTGCAAGTTGTATTTAATGTCATATCTAGTTCATGCTTGCAGAGATAAGACAACATGTCCAGTACTTCAATAACCTGCCTAAGTATAATATCGTCAAAAAAGCCTGGACATATCGTCAATAAATATAGACAAAGCAAAGAAGAATGATCGTGTTTGATGTCGTCGAAAAGGATCAAGCATATCGTCGACAACAGCAGACGTATCGTCGACAACTGCAGACGTATCGTCGACAACAGCAGGCATATCGTCAACAACATGCAGAGCAAGGCAAAATGGTGATATCGTTGTGACATTTACACGACAATATCAGAAAGTCGAGATGAAGAAGAAGAATCAAAGATGTCGATAATATCGTGAACAAGAAGCCTTGACGTCGATAAGGCTAAGGAAGAACAGATGTCGTCGGAAAGGCTAAGCAAGACTGATGCCGATGACATCGTCGTAAAGAAGGCGTGACGTCGAGAAGACTAAAGAAGGTCATATGAAGACATGCAATTGTTGAAGTATAGTCTGTCGACATGATATCAATTATGTCGTCGACAAGATAAGGTGGTTTCAGCGATATTGAGCAGACAAGGAGTTCTCGCCGATATCAGTTTGATGACTTCGTGTCGTCTTAAGCTCGAGTGCAGAAGTGATGTCCCGTATCGTCGAGATATCACTATCTGATGACGAATTGAAGAAGAAACTAGTTCAAGACATCGACAAGCCCTGTCGTCGAGATATTGTCCATGTCATCATAACAATGGAAATATCGTCGAGACAGATTCAAAAGTAGCCAGACGCGCTGTCAGCATTTAATCTCGCCGCCTGATCATCCAATCAGCGCATGTTCTTCAGGGATGGGCGTCTGTCAGTAAAGGACATCATTTGTGACCGTTAAGCGGCTCATCCGTCCTATAAAAGGGAACAGTGATGCCCTAGAAAAAGTGGTGAGGAAGAAAGTAACGAAAAAGTATCCCGCCTAGAAATACAATAGTACAAGCGGCGGTGAAGAAAGAAAAGAAGGGAAGAACAAAACAATCATTCTGTGTTCTTCAAGTTGCAGTCAAGTCTGATCGACTGTTAAGTTTCGTTCAAGAAAGGTAGCCAGTCAACATTCGGCAAAGCAAGAAAGCTTGAAGAAGATTTGTACTGTTCAGTTTGAAAATCAAAAGCATCTTCTTCAAGTCAAGAAGCCGATCTCCATCAGGCAGAAAATGTTTACGTTGTATATCTTTATTTGTAAAGGCTGTTGGATCTGTAGGCGCCTTTAGAGGAGGGGGGGGGTGAATAAGGGTTTTATGATTTTCGGGATTATTTAGAGAAATAAAATCTTTGCTGCTACCGCCAGCGGTAGAGTTACCGCTTGGAGTTAGCGAAAGTGAAAGTTGCTTTTATGTTATAACAGTGAGAATCATTAAGCACGAAACAGAGATAAAAAGACAAACATGTTTTCATTAACTGTTAACTTGAAATAAATAAGTTTACAAAACTTTTCCCAATAATGCTTGGAAAGAGGCGACCAATGAAAACTCTTTTGGTTTTCTATACCAACCCTTCTCCTAAAGACCAGTTGGCTTTAGCCTATCTCTCCCTAGACAAGGCCTCAAGCCGCTCTAGCCCTTCCCTCACCGGAAAGGCCTCGAGCACTCCCTAAATCTACTCTCTAGACCTAGTCGCCAACACGAGGCGAATTTCCCCTAGTCCCCGCAAGGCCTTAGTCGCCGTGTGGCGAGTTCCTCTGCTTAACAAAAGTTATAAAGATTACAATTTGAAAACTAAAACAGGATAAGAACTAAGAATCCCTCAAATGAAGAACTTGATGTTGATCTAGATGCGATCGGATCGGTCTTCAAGTTCTTTTGCGTTCACGATCGTTGACGGAGTTCTTTGGGCTGCTTAGGAAGGCTCTCACGAGTGCTCTGAAAATATGGCTTCAAATCGTTCTGGAACAACAAGTAGCAACGGAGGCGACGCACATCTTTTTATAGATTCATCCACTACCGCCTGCGGTAGTACTACCGCCCCGCGGTGTCTACATAAGGCAATGAAGCACATGGATCGTGGTAGTTTAGGCAACATTCTGAGCGCCAAACACTAGCGCGTCGTGGTACCGCTAACGCCCCGCGTTGGCGAGATCTCCTTCCTTCAGCCACAATCTTCTTCCAAAACTGCCCCTCAATCAACTGGTGACGGGATGTTTCCAAAATCTATCGTCGGGCATTAGACCTAACGCGCTGTGATAGTACTTGCCAAACATAGCGACCCATCAACATTCCTTTTTCTCCACTGTTTCCTTTCTGTCAATTGTTTCCATATATGCTAACGCCAGCGTCAGTGCCAGCGCTCAGCGGTAGATCATTTCGTCGGGCGCATCTTCGTCGAGCTGGCCTCACATTTTGTCGAGCGCAACATTCATTTCGTCGAACGAAACTAGCGCGAGCGGTAGTTGTAATGCACCGCGGTAGAGCACTTCGTCGGGCGCATCTTCGTGGAACGCCGTCTTCATTTCGTCGACCTCCATTTCGTCGATCGCTAGCGCCAGCGGTAGTTCTAGCGCACTGCGGTAAAGCATGCATTTCGTCGAACACAGGTTTCATTTCTTCGAGCTCCAGTTCGTCAAATGCGGCATCCATTTTGTCGAACGCGGCATCCATTTTGTCGAACGCAGGTTTCCTTCTCAGCGGTTTCTTCTCAACGGTTGTTAGCGCCAGCGGTAGTCTTAACGCTGCGCGGTAGTAACAAAAACATATTTCCATGGAGATTTGAAAGCACAGAATCCTGCATACTATAAACACAAAACAAGTATGATCAAATACAATATGATTTGTTATTGTCAAACCAAGAGATGCGGAAAGCATGTTCCAACAAACTCCCCCTTTTGATAATAACAAATCCTCTTAGAAAGAAATAATTCAATAGATAGGAATTTGTGTTTATAATAGATAGCTAACATAGATAGCATGAAAATTAGGCAAGTTCAAATGCTCCCCCTAAATGAATTCTCCCACTAAGTGAATGCTCCCCCTACAACAAAACTTCCTATGAACTTGACTCCCCAAAACATGTTGATTTCTTTCAAAGTTATTCTCCCCCTTTTGGTATTATCAAAAGAGGGTGGAGAGGTAGTCCAACAAAAAAGTGCGCAATAACTGTGTAGAGAGGGAATGATCATGATAAAGAGTGAAACGCTTCAGAAAAAATAAAATGATAGGAGAGAGAAAACAAGGAATGTGAAGAAATAGTCATAAAGAAACCACTTGTTGGGAAAAAGTATTCATGATCGAGCGTATAAGTAGTAAAGATGTGGAAAGCATGAAGAAATAATGTTTTTGGTAAGTGAACATCTATATAGGAATTGTGAAGCATAGTAAATGATTAAGAATTTTAGACATAATAAAATAGATGTTGTAGCATTTTAAGTACACAAAATAATTACAGTTGTAACATAGCCATATACTAGTTTTGAAAGATATGCAATACAGAGTTCTCATGGCGTAGCGGAAAAAAATGTAAGCATGATACAAGATATCAAGTCAAGATGGAAGAACACAATGTTCTAAATTGAGAAAACAAGTACACTTATACATTGTATTGATCATGCAAGGCTATCTAGTGCATTTACTTAAGAATTTAGAGAATACATGTAGATATGCAATAGACTCCAATTCTCACGAGTAGAAAGCTTACAAGTGAAAATGAAGTGTACAAAATAGTGTTTTTGATAAAAGTATACATATGAGTTAATCAAAACACATGACATGTATAATGGAATAAACATAATAATATTGAACAAGCGTTTTTAGAGTTACCTTGTCCCACAAAGCTATATAAAATTTTCAATGCACATAGAAAAAATAGTACAACTACCAAGGTGCTCTGCACACACAATGCTTATTAAGACTTATCAGGGTGCAAAGTAGTGCTTGGGGAATCACAATTATTATTTTGAATTTTAGTTTTTTTTGGGATTCGGTGTACAAGAAGAAGTAGTGTAAAAGGAAAAAATGTTTGCAACAAGGCACTTTACAATTTTCTCCAAGGTGCTCAACCTCACAATGCTCATTAAGACTTATCAGGAGGGTGGGTAGTGCTTGGTGGAGTTATCTTTGTCAATTATTTATTTGAATTTTTGCTTAACGACAAAGGTCTCCGAATTCACTTGTATGTGCAAACAAAAGTTTTTTTTGAAAAGACACACTTCTTCAAAAATTAGGTGCATGAAAAAGATTTTTACATATGGTGTAGGTAAAACTAAGCATGCCTAACAATAATATTAAGTTGTTACACTACACAATCATGAAGGAGAAGATTAAATTCATATGTAGTATATCAAAAAGTGTGAGTGAAAAAATCATTTGCAAATATAAGCCATTTACTCATACATAAAGGCTTGTTATGCAATACTACACATGATTTCTATAATCAATTTCAAAGCACACATAAGATAATGATTAAGGCATGATACAAAAAACAATGTTATTAAGATACTTGAAATAGAGAACGAAACATTGTATACAAAACTTGGCAAGATAAACCATATCATCCTTGAAACAAAGAAAATTACATCAGTTTTTATAAATTTTAAGTTTTTTTTAATGAAACAAATAAAAAGCATGTTTTTGTTGTTTTGATTGGTCTTTTCAATTTTGTAGTTGGTTTTGATATACAGAAAAACAGAGCATTTTTATGGTTGAATTTTGATTTGTTTTACATATTTTTTTTTATAATTTTTAAACGAAACTAACAGGGACTGAAAAATAAGAAATGAAAGAGAAAACTGGAAATTCCGAAATATTCACTAACGCTAGCGGTACTATGCTATCGTCGGGCATTAGTGACAGAACTCAATTTTTTGGGAAAACGTGAAATTTTTCAGAATTTTTCTTATGAATATAGTTGTGCAGATTGGTGACACTGTGATTCAGTACAGAAATCAGATATGCGTGGTCACAAACATGCGGGCTTTGCATGATTAAGTATGAATGTCCAAGACCCCTAGTTCTAGTCTAAGTAGAGCAAATCGGGAATCGGGTAGAGGCTTGGTAAAGATGTCCGCAAGTTGCGATTCAGTTCCAATGAAATTTACATGAACATGTTCCTTTTTGATGTGATCCCTAATGAAGTGGTGTCTTACATCTATGTGTTTAGATCGTGAGTGATGAACAGGGTTGTTTGTTAAGTCAATAGCACTCTTGTTGTCACACTTAAGTTCAATATTAGTTAAATAGACACCAAAATCTTCTAAGGTTTGAGTAATCCATAATGCTTGGGCACAACAACTTCCTAGTGCAATATATTCTGCCTCGGTGGTGGAGAGGGCAACAGAGTTTTGTTTTCTACTTGACCATGCAACTAGAGAAGGGCCTAAGAAATGACAGGTACCGCTAGTGCTTTTTCTATCTAATGAACAACCCGCATAATCAGAATCAGAATACCCATGCAAGGCAAAAGAATCATTATTTGGATACCAAAGTCCTAATTTCGATGTGCCTATTAGATATCGAAAAATTTGTTTTACCGCTTTCAAATGAGATTCTTTTGGATTTGCTTGAAATCTAGCGCATAATCATTCGACAAACATAATATCGGGTCTAGATGCACTAAGGTATAATAGGGATCCAATCATTCCTCTGTATAAAGTTTGGTCAATTGAAATTCCGGCTTCATCTTTTCCTAATTTTAGTGATGCGCTCATTGGAGTACTAGCTTGTTTTAAATTTTCAAACCCAAAACGTTGTAGCATAACATGGACATATTTGGATTGACATATAAAAATTCCATCATTTCTTTGGGTTATTTGAAATCCTAAAAAATATGTTAGTTCACCTACTAGACTCATCTCAAATTCATTTTGCATCACTAGAATAACTTCCTTACACAACTCTTCATTAGTGAATCCAAAAATAAAATCATCAACGTATATTTGTAAAATAATCAAATCATTATCACAGTGCTTAATGAAGAGCGTGTTATCGGCACTACCCATTTTATAACCGTGCTTTAATAAAAAGATGTTAAGCGTTCATACCAAGCACGGGGCGCTTGTTTTAGACCATAAAGTGCTTTTTCTAATCGATATACATGGTTAGGAAATTTTTCATCAATAAATCTGGGGGGTTGTTCAATATAGACTTCTTCTTTAATTATCTCGTTTAAGAAGGCACTTTTAACATCCATTTGAAATAATTTAAACTTCTTATAACTCGCAAAAGCTAAGAAAATTCTAATTGATTCAAGGCGAGCAACGGGTGCAAATGTTTCATCAAAATCTACCCCCTCGATTTGAGAATAACCTTGTGCCACTAATCGAGCTTTGTTCCTAGTTATTCTAGATTCTCCATCTAATTTATTTTTAAATATCCACTTGATACCAATAACCGGGTGATTAGATGGTCTTTCAACTAGTTTCCAAACCCTATTGCGTTCAAATTGATTCAATTCGTCATTCATAGCAATAAACCAAGATTCATCATTCAAAGCGGTGGAAATATTTTTCGATTCTATTTCGGAAACAAAGCATAAGTTTGAAAAAGATTCATTAAAAGAAGAACGTGTAGTTACCTCTCTTGATGGTTCTCCAATTATAAGCTCCCTTGGATGATCTTTTATAAATCGAAGCACACTTGGAGGCACAAGCTCCTCTTGCACCGTCTGTACTTCTTTTTCTTCTCCACGTGGATCATCATCATCATGCTCCAATGGTGAAAGAGGTACATCTTCATTTCCTGCACAGGTAGAATCTACACAAGGCACAAGTTCATCAAATTTCACATGAATAGACTCTTCAACCTTTTTAGATTTTTTATTATATACTCAATATGCTTTGCTAGTGGAAGAGTAACCAAGAAAAATACCTTAATCACATTTTTCATCAAATTTAGCTAATGCATCCTTGGTGTTTAGGATAAAGCATTTACAACCAAAGACATGAAAATACGATACATTAGGTATCTTTTGAAAGTATAATTCATATGGGGTTAATTTCAAAATAGAGCGAAGCATAACACGATTTATGACATAACATGATATATTTACGGCTTTGGCCCAAAAATGTCTAGGCAACCCATACTCGGATAGCATGGCGCGTGCAAGTTCTTGAAGAGTTCTATTTTTCCTCTCCACCACACCGTTTTGTTGGGGGTGCGTGGAGCGGAAAATTCGTGTTTAATACCTAGATTATTACAGAAGGTGGTGAAACTATCATTTTCAAATTCCCCTCCATGATCCGATCGTATACACTTAATTTTTAGATCTAATTCATTTTGAATACGATTGCAAAGCTTTGTAAATTCAGAAAACGCATCAGATTTGGAGGTGAGAAATAAGGTCTAAGTAAATCTAGAATAATCATCAATTAAAACATAAGTGTACTTTTTACCACCAAGACTACATGTGCTAATGGGTGCAAAAAGATCCATGTGAATTAGTTGTAAGGGTCTTGAAGTGGATATTTCCTTTTTACTCTTAAATGATGTTTTTGAAAATTTTCCTTTTTGGCATGGCGAGCATAAGGAAGATAGATTTCCATTTAGCATAGGCAAACCTTTAATGAGTTTATTCTTTGACAATTCTAAAATTAATTTGATGCTAGAGTGACCGAGACGCCTATGCCATAATTCAAGTTCTTCATTTTTTGATATAAGACATTTGAGAGACGCACGTGATAGATCATGAAAGGCAATTAGATACACATTGTGAATTCGTGGTGCAGTGAGTACAATACTATTGGTTTTAGGATCTATAATTTTGCATAAATCAGTAGAAGACTCAAATAAAACATTTAGACCTTTATCGCAAAGTTGACTAATAGAAATCAAATTGTGTTTCAAACCTTCTACATATAAGACATTAATAAGAGAGAAAGAATCGTTACCTACAGTACCGGTGCCTAAAATCCTTCCCTTTCCATTATCCCCAAATGTCACCATTCCTCCTTTCTTCTTAGTGAGGCTAAGGAATTTTGCTTTATCGCCCATCATGTGCTTGGAGCACCCTGAGTCCAAGTACCACATGCCTTCCTTTTCCTTAGCCTGCCAACATACCTAACAAGAAGATGAGAGTAAAGATCCGGATACCCAGGTGGTTCCTCCCATAGAATAGGTGGAAATCTTAGGCACCCAGATTTGCTTGACATAACATCGACCCTTCATCCTGCAGGAGTCCAATGTATGCCCAAAGTGATGGCACTTGGCACATAACACAAAAGGGGTTGAGACCTTTTTCAGTTTTTGTTGTGGACTCTTGCTGGAGGATGGGGAATCAGCATAATAAATTTCAGATTTGTGATTATTTGAAGAATTATGAGTTTTGTTACTATCGCCAGCGATAGAAGTTACCGCCGGGCGGTAGTTAGCAGAGACAAAACCTAGACCAGTTTTTGCACTACCATGCCTTTGGTTTGCCAAAATCATATCAAGACTTTTCTGGCCAACACCGAATTTTTCTATGGCTAAGTTAAGGTCATGGATTTTAGCTTTTAATGCAAAATTTTCACTAACTAAATTTCCGCATCTATTTGCAAAATTTTTCTTTTCATTTTCAACATTAGAAAGGGAGAGTTTCAAATTTCTTTCTAAGTCTCTCTTTTGTTTCGAGAGTGATTCGATATTGGAGAGAGCATTAGAAAGATCAGTTTCAAGTTTGCTAGTCCTTGCCAAGAGATCATCATTCGTTTGGCAAGACCCCATCTCCTTTTCCAAGGCAAAAACTTCCTTACTTAATTTTTTATTTTGTTTCAAAAGAATTTTATTTTCAGTTTTTAGTAGTTCAAGATCTTTTAAATTTCTGCCAAAAGATTTGCAAGTTCTTAAGTATTCAGAATAGAGATCATCATAGTTAGAGGGGATTACCTCAGTGTCGCATTGGACACTGCACTCGTCGTCAGTTGATTCATTGCTTTTCCCCATAAGGCACAAGTTTGCCTCATCATCATCGCTTGAGCTTTAACTACTTGAGCACCCGGAGGAAGAGACATCCCATGTTGCAGCCTTTAAGACCTTCTTCTTCTCCTTTCCTTTAACCCGTTTTTCTTTTTGCTCCTTCAGGAATTTTGGGCATTGACTTCTAATATGCCCGGTCTTCTTACAGTGGAAGCACTCGGGAGGTGGCCGCTCTTCGTCTTCGTCGCTATACGTCTCCTTCTTCTCTCTTTTGGATGAGGAGCCCTTTCGGAAAAATTTCCGGAAGGAGTTCCTCCTTTCCGGATTCTTCATGAACTTAGTGAAGTTCTTCACGAAGAGACTTTCCTCGTCATCTTCTTTTCTTGACTTCAGTGTCAAGGCTTTCTTCTTTGGTTCCTTGTTGTACTCCTCTTCTTGAA
The DNA here is from genome assembly GCA_033032865.1 of Dactylorhiza incarnata. NCBI lineage: Eukaryota > Viridiplantae > Streptophyta > Magnoliopsida > Asparagales > Orchidaceae > Dactylorhiza > Dactylorhiza incarnata. The sequence goes on along the minus strand of JAWHQI010000175.1, from coordinate 3,961,407 downwards.
TCTTGAGTTCTACCTCATGGGTTTTAAGCTTCCCAATGAGGCTCTCTATTTGGAGCCGCCTAAGATCATGCGATTCGGAAATCGCTGTCACCTTTGGATTGAACTTTGGTGGGAGTGATCGAAGATGCTTTCTCACCAAGTCGCCGTTTGAAAAAGTTTTTCCAAGAATTTTTGAGGCATTAACGATCTTGGTGAATCGAGTGTACATGGCATCGACGTCCTCATTTGGATCCATCCTGTACCTCTCAAATGCAGATTCCAGTTGGAATAGTCTTGAATCTTTGACCTGCGAGGTACTTTCATGCGTTATTTCTAATAAGTTCCAAATATTATAAGCAGTTTCACATGCACTTACTCTATTAAATTCATTCCTATCAAGAGCACAGAACAGAGCATTCATCCCTTTCGCATTATTCTTACACCTAGTCTTATCTCCATCGTCCCATTTATCCCTAGGTTTTTCCATGGTTACTTCTCCAACAATGTATGTAGGAGAAGTGTATGGAGTTTCAATACATGCCCACACATCTAGTTCTAAGTTTATCAGAAAACAACGCATACGCGTTCTCCAGTAATTATAATCAGTTCCAGTAAACAACGGAGGTCTACTTATTCCCTGCCCCTCATGAAAAGCGAGATCACGGAGCATCATTATTCCCGGTTGTTAGACCGAATTGAAATAACCTGGCTCTGATACCACTTGTTGGATCTGTAGGCGCCCTTAGAGAGGGGGGGGGGTGAATAAGGGTTTTAAGATTTTTGGGATTATTTAGATAAATTAAATATGCTACCGCCAGCGGTAGAGTTACCGTTTGGCGTTAGCGAAAGTGAAAGTTGCTTTTATGTTAGAACAGTGAGAATCATTAAGCACGAAACAGAGATAAAAAGACAAACATATTTTCATTAACTTTTAACTTGAAATAAATAAGTTTACAAAACTTTTCCCAATAATGCTTGGAAAGAGGCGACCAATGAAAACTCTTTTGGTTTTCTATACCGACCCTTCTCCTAAAGACCAGTTGGCTTTAGCCTATCTCTCCCTAGACAAGGCCTCAAGCCGCTCTAGCCCTTCCCTCACTGGAAAGGCCTCGAGCACTCCCTAAATCTACTCTCTAGACCTAGTCGCCAACACGAGGCGAATTTTCCCCTAGTCCCCGCAAGGCCTTAGTCGTCGTGTGGCGAGTTCCTCTACTTAACAAAAGTTATAAAGATTACAATTTGAAAACTAAAACAAGATAAGATCCAAGACTCCCTCAAATGAAGAACTTGATATCGATGTAGATGCGATCGGATCGGTCTTCAAGTTCTTTTGCGTTCACGATCGTTGATGGAGTTCTTTGGACTGCTTAGGAAGGCTCTCACGAGTGCTCTGAAAATATGGCTTCAAATCGTTTTGGAACAGCAAGCAGCAACGGAGGCAGCGCGCATCTTTTTATAGACTCAGCCACTACTGCCTGCGGTAGTACTACCGCCCCGCGGTATCTACATAAGGCAATGAAGCACATGGATCGTGGTAGTTTAGGCAACATTCTGAGCGCCAAACACTAGCACGCCGCGGTACCGCTAACGCCCCGCGTTAGCGAGATCTCCTTCCTTCTGCCACAATATTCTTCCAAAACTGCTCCTCAATTAACTGCTGACGGGATGTTTCCAAAAGCTACCGTCGGGCGTTAGATCTAACGCGCCGCGATAGTACTTGCCAAACATAGCGACCTGTCAACATTCATTTTTCTCCACTGTTTCCTTTCTGTCAATAGTTTCCATATATGCTAACTCCATCGTCAATGCTAGCGCTCCGCGGAAGATCATTTCTTCGGGCGCATCTTCGTCGAGCTGGCCTCATATTTCGTCGAGCGCATCATTCATTTCGTCGAACGAAACTAGCGTGAGCGGTAGTTGTAACGCACCGTGATGGCGCAAATCTCACACACCGCTATAGGCGGTAGCTCGACTGCGACACGAAACGGCAGTGTACCGATCGTTCAAGTAATATAAAACGAGGAGTAATCTCCGAGTATCGAATCTCTCAAGGAACACAGTAAGGTGGAGTTAACGTTCGAGGAAGGACTTGAGATCGAAGTCCTTGAGTCGGATGGAATGCGGAAACGGGGTGATTTGGCTTTTGGAAAATAAAAGAAAACAACTATAACTACTCCTATGCAATGCCGCTATGCAGTGCTTCGCTTGGCGGGATGGATGACTACGTAGGCCTTGAACGCGCTACTTCGTAAGGGCGGATGGACGAGTAGGCAAATGGATCGAACTATGCAGGCCTTGAGCGCGCTGCTTCGTTAGGCGGGATGGAGTACGGGCCGCTATGCCACGCTTCGGTAGGCGGATGGACGAGTAGGTTAGCGGAATGAGGGTCGCAAGCACCTCTTCGACAAGCACACCACTAACAATTGTTAGGGCGGCACAACACAACCAACTATCCACACCACGGGGCACACCTCGAATAACAATATAACAAGATTACTCAATCACATAGACATGATTTCATACTAATGTTAACAAGTAAGAATATACTTCATCAAAATGTTGGTTCTAGCTACATATACATCAATAAGAAGAGAACAAGGCAAGAAATCGACCGAATCCGAAGGCTCGTTGGAGATTCACGGTTGGAATCGCCGGGTTGTCAATCCGCGTCCAAGCTCGGTCCGCAACTACGTCCGGGGTAGAGAGAGTTGTCACGACTCTCCAATGGACCCGTCTTCTTCGTGTCACGATCCGGTAGAGGTTGCAAACTTCGTCTTACTTGATGGCGATGGCGGCTAAACCTTCCTTGGAGCACTTGGATGAAGGAGGAGGCCGAGAGGAAACTCCGGCTCAAGATTGGCGTGAAGAGCAAGCCCGGAGCACCTCCATATGGTGGGCGATGGTGGAGGGGTGAAACTGGGCGGAACCAGGCGGAAAACGGCGCTGAAAATCGGGGTTCTCTGACCTAAATCGCGAGCAGGGAATTTATAGGCGCTGGAATTAAACAGTGCGCACGGTCAGTGGCGCACGACCAGTGGTCGTGCGCACTAGAATTCGGTGATCGTGCGCTCTGCCTGGACGGAACCTGCAAAGACAGAAATTATGAAATAACATGTTCGCACGACCAGTGGCGCACGACCGGTGGTCGTGCGCACTGGAGTTGATGGTCGTGCGCACTACAGCAAACAGAACTCGGAAATTAAATGGTAAGTGCGCACGAGCAGTGGCGCACGACCGGTGGTCGTGCGCACTGGCGTTGGTGGTCGTGCGCACTGCACCAAACAGAACTCGTGAAAAAGGGTTAAGTGCACACGATCAGTGGCGCACGACCAGTGGTCGTGCGCAATAGAACCGGTGATCGTGCGCAGTGTTCCTGTACAAAATTGCACCGGAAACACCTGCACGACTCCTATTCCAGCACAACCACGAATCTAGCCACTGAAAGTGGCACCTAACGGAGCATGAAAACTACTAATGAAGAAAAGCATGAAATCACACCAAAATGGGCCTAGAGGTGCACCTAGCATGGAATATCAAATATAAACAATAACAGGGCTAAAGTGCGGTGAAATGACTAAATAAATGGCCCAGATGAGTCCATAAAAGTGTATATGATCAGGACTCATCACACCCCCAGACTTAACTGTTTGCACGTCCCGAGCAAACGAATCCGGTGGAGTGTGAAAAAGATAGTTAGCAAAGAAAATTACGCAAGGGAGTACAATGCGAAGTAACAAAAGCATGCAAATAGAGATTTCGTAAAAAGAGATTCTAACTATGCTAACTAATTTACGAAAGTACTAGAGCGTAAATAAAGATTTATCAATACTCAGTTGGTGAATTGTGAAGAATTTGATGATCATGCCCGGTGTGAAAGTAATGAGCCACTAAGGAGGGTGTTGCAAAAGATCGGGATTCGGGAATAACTCCGCTGAAATCCATCAACGTCGGGAACCATACGCTTGCCCGGTCACACTCTCTCCAAAGCGCTAGCAAACTCGCGAGATAAATCAATAGGACTTTTAGGATTATATTGGGGCTTAGGTTGCGGTATGATAATCAAAGGTAAAAATGAAGGCTACGCAACCAACATGAGTCAACGGGACGCTGCACCAAGCAAAACCAAAAACAAAGCTCGTGTGACACACCCCCAGACTTATTGTGAAAACTAGGTGTGCACACGGCCTACTCCACAAATACCAACAGATTTTCTAAAATGCTCGGGAGGATAACTTTTCAATACACTTTTTTTCAGATTTTTATTTCAATACCATATTTTTCTTTTTCTTTTTCTTATCCTCCGGTTGATTCAAAATCAGCAAATAGAGTTTATTTCTCCTTCACAACACGACAATTCCAAACATCACACCAAATCTAAAACATGAGTGCAGATAACAAATACTTGGTTGCGACAGTGGGATAAACTTTAGGCCTTGGTGTATGGAGGAGGAGCTGAACAAAGGGAGTGGTAGGCACAAGTGTTGGGAAGCAAAGGTGAGCGAATAGGATATGGAAAGCGAAGGCTCAATCTAGCCAAAAGGTGGCCTATATCACATTTATCTCAACGAATCGCCCGCACCCATGCTTCAAGAGTCGCTTGGGGCAAGTTCTTAGCCCACGAGAAAGGTAAACCTTCCTCCCGACTCGAGCAACACACAACTAGCGCTCGTATACACACAACACCGGGCTATCACCAATTTCATTCACATTCACCACTTGAGTAGAATAAATCTAAAACTACGCATAAATACTAATCATAAATTAAAAGCATAGAAATAATCTAATTTTACTCAAATTCTATTGTAGCACGCGGATGCGACTAGAACACTGCTCGAGTCAACATTGCGCTCCCAATAGTAATTCCTAAGCTATCATCCCAATTCACATTCCTAACCAAGATAGTTTGTTCAAAACAAAACAAATAGATAAGCACGCGCTCATGTGGGTGCTGTGGTGTGCAATGAAATTAAACAAAACATTTTAAATGAAATCTTCTAGTATGCAGTGCAATAGTGCACGTGAGCGGGTAAACAAACTACTCTCCCCTAGACTTAAACTAAACAATCAGCATAATATATGACAGGAGAATCAAAATAGAGCTAGGGGAAGAGAGTACCCAATGCTCAGCATGTGAGCATACCAGAAGATTGGTGTTTAAGCTAAAATGAGCTGCAACCTCCGCCATCCAGAAAAAGATACCTGCAGGGGTCAGCTCCGCAAAAACAAAAGAAAAATGACAAACTAAAATAAACTACAGCTAACTAAACATGATTAGAAGAAATAAAAATGCAGAAAAGAAAGATAACTACTGGGGTTATTGTCATCCCAGCACGACTTATTCTAAATTAAAACGGTTCTAGCTAATGGGCCTATGAAAAAGAAAATGCACAGGTAACTGTTCTAATATGCGCATCGGTAGAGGGTACCGATACGGAGACAGAGCAGTCACCCCTCTACCTAAATATAAATACCTGCTCCTCACAGGTAGAGGGAAAAGAAAGTAAGAAGAGGAGGAGGCCTGGTCCTCACTCAACTTACCAAAACTATCCTTGCCCAGCAAGGTATCGTCTGCAGCAGGTCCGCAGGAGGAGAAGGCAACGAATGAGGCTTCCTTAATGGAGGAGGGATCAACCTCCTCGCATAAAAGGACACACTCATCATTGACTTGAGCACAAAGCTCCAAGTCCTCCTAAAGTACCTGTGAAGATTCAACCTGCACAGGCTCGGGTGAAGAGGGGGGATCGAGAAATAAACAAGATGAAGAACATAAATGATCAAAAATCGGGGGAGTGGTCCCGGTCTCACTCCCATTAGGTTGGGGAAGCAAAATAATGCTTGCATTGTCATCAATGCTACAAGGCTCGGCGGGATCAACGGTGGCCAAGCTTAGGATTTGGACTTCCTCCACCGGTGCTAAGGGAGACTCCTCTTCACCTAGAAGGTTGTCCTCCTCCATAGGAATAGGCACAACACTCTGATCAACCGCCTCCTCTTGTGACACCTCATCGACAATGTCGTCGGAGACGAGTGTAGTGTGCACAACAGCGGGAAGAATCGAATCCACTAGAAGTGGTGGATGCACTGGGAGAATAGACTCAGCAATGTCGGTGCCCAAATCAGCCACACATCTGGTGACTGTGTCAACGCCATACCCTTCAAGATGTGAAGGTGGCAATGACACAAAACCGGATGTTGAAGGTGTGCCGCCAGAGTTAGGATTCGGGACGATCCGGATATCCGGCTCGTCATCTTCATCCAATTGGCGACGAAAAACAGCACAATCCTTCAGGGCATGATCTGTGCTCCGACAAAACTGGCACTGCCTAGCGGGCTTCTTTGGCACAGCGGGGGCTGGAGCCGAAAAGAAGTATGACGGTAAAGGCTCAGCAGAGTAGCCATAAGACTTACGCGCACCATATGAAGTACCAGATGAAGTCGGTGCTCCATATGCTGGGCTGCAGGAACTATGCCTACTATTCTCCGTAGGGCATTCATCACTAGAGTGAGAAGTATCTCTACACCAACGGCAACGAATATTGAGATGTGCCCACATAGTGTAAAAATAATACGATTCAAGATAAGAATGCTATTATGCAGACACTATACCAAACAGAAATTACTAAAGCAACCTAATATTAAATAAGAAAGCGGAATAAAAAGAACAGAAATAAAATTTAAAGGATGCAATTTACAAATGAAAGGGCTTCTCTCTCAGATTCTCCCTCTCCAGAAAACTCACACGACTGTGTTCCCCGGCAACGGCGCCAAAAACTTGATGGCGCAAATCTCACACACCGCTATAGGCGGTAGCTCGACTGCGTCACGAAACGGCAGTGTACTGATCGTTCAAGTAATATAAAACGAGGAGTAATCCCCGAGTATCGAATCTCTCAAGGAACACAGTAAGGTGGAGTTAACGTTCGAGGAAGGACTTGAGATCGAAGTCCTTGAGTCGGATGGAATGCGGAAACAGGGTGATTTGGCTTTCGGAAAATAAAAGAAAACAACTATAACTACTCCTATGCAATGCCGCTATGCAGTGCTTCGCTTGGCGGGATGGATGACTACGTAGGCCTTGAACGCGCTACTTCGTAAGGGCGGATGGACGAGTAGGCAAATGGATCGAACTATGCAGGCCTTGAGCGTGCTGCTTCGTTAGGCGGGATGGAGTACGGGCCGCTATGCCACGCTTCGGTAGGCGGATGGACGAGTAGGTTAGCGGAATGAGGGTCGCAAGCACCTCTTCGACAAGCACACCACTAACAATTGTTAGGGCGGCACAACACAACCAACTATCCACACCACGGGGCACACCTCGAATGACAATATAACAAGATTACTCAATCACATAGACATGATTTCATACTAATGTTAACAAGTAAGAATATACTTCATCAAAATGTTGGTTCTAGCTACATATACATCAATAAGAAGAGAACAAGGCAAGAAATCGACCGAATCCGAAGGCTCGTTGGAGATTCACGGTTGGAATCGCCGGGTTGTCAATCCGCGTCCAAGCTCGGTCCGCAACTACGTCCGGGGTAGAGAGAGCTGTCACGACTCTCCAATGGACCCGTCTTCTTCGTGTCACGATCCGGTAGAGGTTGCAAACTTCGTCTTACTTGATGGCGATGGCGGCTAAACCTTCCTTGGAGCACTTGGATGAAGGAGGAGGCCGAGAGGAAACTCCGGCTCAAGATTGGCGTGAAGAGCAAGCCCGGAGCACCTCCATATGGTGGGCGACGGTGGAGGGGCGAAACTGGGCGGAACCGGGCGGAAAACGGCGCTGAAAATCGGGGTTCTCTGACCTAAATCGCGAGCAGGGAATTTATAGGCGCTGGAATTAAACAGTGCGCACGGTCAGTGGCGCACGACCAGTGGTCGTGCGCACTAGAATTCGGTGATCGTGCGCTCTGCCTGGACGGAACCTGCAAAGACAGAAATTATGAAATAACATGTTCGCACGACCAGTGGCGCACGACCGGTGGTCGTGCGCACTGGAGTTGATGGTCGTGCGCACTACAGCAAACAGAACTCGGAAATTAAATGGTAAGTGCGCACGAGCAGTGGCGCACGACCGGTGGTCGTGCGCACTGGCGTTGGTGGTCGTGCGCACTGCACCAAACAGAACTCGTGAAAAAGGGTTAAGTGCACACGATCAGTGGCGCACGACCAGTGGTCGTGCGCAATAGAACCGGTGATCGTGCGCAGTGTTCCTGTGCAGAATTGCACCGGAAACACCTGCACGACTCCTATTCCAGCACAACCACGAATCTAGCCACTGAAAGTGGCACCTAACGGAGCATGAAAACTACTAATGAAGAAAAGCATGAAATCACACCAAAATGGGCCTAGAGGTGCACCTAGCATGGAATATCAAATATAAACAATAACAGGGCTAAAGTGCGGTGAAATGACTAAATAAATGGCCCAGATGAGTCCATAAAAGTGTATATGATCAGGACTCATCACACCACGGTAGAGCACTTCGTCGGGCGCATCTTCGTCGAACTCCTCCTTCATTTCATCAACCTGCATTTCATCGATCGCTAGCGCCAGCGGTAGTTCTAGCGCGCCGCGGTAAAGCATGCATTTCGTCGAACGCAGGTTTCATTTCGTTGAGCTCCAGTTTGTCGAACGCAGCATCCATTTCATCGAACATAGTATTCCTTCTCAGCGGTTTCTTCTCAGCGGTTGTTAGCACCAGTGGTAGTCTTAACGCTGCACGTTAGTAACAAAAACATATTTTTATGGAGATTTGAAAGCACAGAATCCTACATACTATAAACACAAAGCAAGTATGATCAAATACAATAGGATTTGTTATTGTCAAACCAAGAGATGCGGAAAGCATGTTCCAACAAAGGCATGCGGGCCAAAGTTGTAGGATCTGTTTTCAGATCTGAGTGTCAAGCTTGAGGGCTTAAGATCTGTGAGGCTTGAGGGCTAGGGCAGAGGACTTGCGGGTCCAAAAGTGTCGAGCTTGCGGGCTCGGGTGTAGTGAAGGGGCTTGCGGGCCTAGACTGCAGGCAAGACTTGCGGGTCTGTGCTGTGTAGGGCTTGAGGGCCTGTGTGTCGAGCTTGCGGGCTCGGGTGCAGTGAAGGGGCTTGCGAGCCTAGGCTGCAGGCAAGACTTGCGGGTCTGTGCCGTGTAGGGCTTAAGGGCCTGCGTGTCGAGCTTGCGAGCCTAGGCTGCAGGGACTTGCGGGTCCGAGTTGTAAGGCTTGAGGGCCGGAGACATTGGCGGAGTTTGCCGAGCCTAGCACACTGCTAGGTAGGCGCATATGGAAAGAAGACTACTCAAGACACCCTGCCTTGAGGAACCTCTATAAGTTCTTGCTTGTTTTATGTGCTGTGCTTTTCTAATCTATAGATCTATTAACCAGAAAACTAGTACACCAAAAGGGGGAACAAAAATAATTTGAAATACCTATTCACCCCCCCCCCCTCTAGGTGATAAGTCGACACCCAATAACTAACAAGGTTGCCACTTTTCCCCCTTGTGTTTTGACTCCAAGAAAAATTTGCGTGATAACGCCACCACAGATTGTAGGTATTGGAGTAAGGGTTTTCCCTACTCAGATTCCTTACAAAATGCATAGGTTTATCAGCGCAAGAATTCGAAACATCAACAAAGGACTCACCAAGTGTGCATTCAAATGCATGTTGCCCAGGATTTCTATTAGTTTAGCATGATAAAGCCATGACAGGGGATGTATTGCGGGTGTTACGCTTTAAGATTGATACAGTCTCAGCCTGGTTAGGCGGAGCATTCATTTCATACAATCCCATGGTTCTTTTGGCGGAGTTCCTTCCTGCTGTCCAGTAACAGCTATGTGACGCAGTTTGTTGTATAATCTAAAAAACATTCTTGGGTGCGATTCATCAAGGTTCCTCCTGCAGCAACATAGATTATGGTATAGTAGTGCGGATCTATAGAAAAGTAGAAAATTTTGATCAAATGCCACTACGTGAACTCATGGTGCGAAAACTTCCTTAACAGATCTAAAATATCTCCCATGCTTCGGCTAAAGATTCCTGATCATTTTGTCGGAAGGTTGCAATCTCCCGCTGTGTGCTCACTACCTTGTCATCCGAGTGGAACTTCATCAAAAAAATCATACTAGGCATCCCAAGTTGTGGCGGTCCCTGGAGTGATGGTGTGTAGCCATGCCTTGGCTTTATCCCTTAGAGAAAAAGGAAAAAGCTGCAATTTGACCATATCGTCCGAAATTCCTGCATAACTGATGGTTGAGCAAATCTCCGAGAAACTAGTAAGATTCATATGAGGGTCTTCACTAGGTAGACCTCAAACGTGGCAGTTATTATGAATCATATTCAGAATGATAGGCTTGATCTCAAATTAGTTATTAGTAATCGTCGGGCCAAAGGGTGGATACACACCCCCAACAGTAAGAGTGGTGTAGTCTCGCATTGTGCGTGGCCGCGAACGAACTTCTTCATTCAAATCCTGAACTCAAACATTCGGGAGATTCATGTTTTGATTCATATTCTGATTCACTCTCGGTTTTTGTTGCTCATTATTAATTAGATCAATTCTGCGATGCGCACGATGTTGTGCACACACTGCATGTTCACTTTCTGGATAAAAAAGATCAAGATTTGTTGGGTTCCTATCCTGCATACACAACTAAAAAGGATAAACTAAAGAAAACAAACAAACAGAAAAATCTTGGCAACTAAAATTTCAACTCCTACAATTTCCAACTCTGTGTATTCCCCGACAACGACGCCAAAATTTTGATGAACAAATACAGCACACCGCAATAGGCGGGAGAGAGAATGCGGCAAAAAATGACAAGTGAACCGATTACTCAAGTAATATAAAATGAGAGTGAGTTCCCAAGTATCGATCTCACAAGGAACACAAGTTATGAAGGATATATTAGAGTGTTGATATTCTTAATTTAGAAGATTATTAAAGAAAAAAGTTGTTGGGAAAATGATTTCTCTTAACCCCTGAAAATGAGTTAAATATGAATTCCAAGAAAGGAAAATCAAGGTAAGTAAATATGTGTCGAATAGTATTCGATGCAACGTCGAAGTTGTATCGACGTTCCTTTCAGAATGAGTCGAAGTAGCTCCAAGCAGAATTCGACGTATCCTATGTCGACGTAGCTCTGACTTCTAGTCGACGTAGCTCTGACTTCTAGTCGACGTATCTTGAGAAGTCGACGCACCCTAGTCGACGCACCTTCCTTATTCTCCTCTCGATGCTTTGCCAGGATGAATTCGATGCCTACGTCGAATAGTAATCGACGCACGTCGATTTCTATGATTAATTCAAAAATCGCCAGATCTCTTTCCTTCTTTTATAGATCTGATTTATATGGAATCAATTTATTCTTTATAGCCATTCTAACTCATTCTTTCCTCTAATAGATTCTTGGCTAAATTGATTAAATCCTTTATGGACATTATTTGAAATCAGATTGAATACTTTCCTTCTATGGATATAACTGTTATGGAAATTTCTCTTTCTTTCTAACACTCTGCCTGCTAATTGATTACTCTCCTATAGTGTTATTTTAATAAACAGAGCTATAAATAACCAAGGAGGTCGGCAAAGAAAAATAAGAAGTGATCCACCATATACACATTGAAAAAGAGGAAAAGCTCCCAAGTAAAAAGAAAGGGAGTTGAGAAAGATTCCTGCAGCAAGCATCAAGCATTCTTCTTCTTCTGCTTCTAAAGCCATACTGCTGCAAAATTCTAAGAAGCTTACAATCTCCTTCTCACTATAGAAGGGAGATTTAATTCACTACTTCTTGTGCTTCCAATCTTCTTGCTAGAAAGAAGATTCATTCTTGTCTTAAATACTTCTTTTCCTTTTTCTTATTTTCATTCTCACATATTGTAAAAGAGTTTTAGAATCACTCTTCAAAAAATTCAGTTGTACTGGTTCTAAGAGTCTCCTTTTCAAAAGACTCAGTTGGTTCTAAGAGTCTCCTTGTCAAAAGACTCAGGGTGGTTCTAAGAGTCTCCTTATCAAAAGACTCAGTGCAAGATAGTGAATTTCCTACCAAGGGGGTAGAAGAGTGGACTACCCAAAGTTTGGGGAACCACTATATCTCTTTGTGTTGTGCTGTGATTTTTCTTATTGCATTTATTTTTCTTTACTTGTTTAATTCTTGTTGGTGTGTGGGAAGCTCTAATATGTGATCACTACACCCATATATATAATTATTAACTTTGCACAAAAATATTTTAAATCTCTATTCACCCCCCCCCCCCCCCCCCCCCTCTAGAGAATTCTAGTGAGGTTAACTGTGCACTTTCAATTGGTATCAAAGCGAGGTTGATCTAAAAAGGATAACTCATTGATCAAAAAGGTCCTACCTCTTATTTATATATATATATATATATATATTTCTCTAACTATTATTTTTCACATGGCACAAATCAAAGATTATGCTTCCACCAGACCACCAATGTGCAATCTTGAAAAGTTTGCAGTTTGGAAAACAAGAATTAGGATTTATATGAACTCTATTGATGAAGATTTATTTAATGTTATCTTGACAGGTCCTCCCAAGCCTTATAGAAAAGACTCAAGTGGTGAAGTGACTCAAACACTTGTCCCAAAGGCTGAGTGGACAGTTGAAGAGAAAAAGACAGGAACATGTGATGCAAAGGCTGTAAATATTATGGTCTCAACCCTCTCTGATGAAATCTTTCAAAGGGTGGTTGATTGTGAATCAGCCAAAGAAATTTGGGAGGCTCTCATAAAGATGGTAGAAGGAAGTGCTGATGAAAGAAAAGATAGGAAGGTTCTATTGATCTCTCAATATGAGAACTTCCAAAAGAAGAATGAAGAAAGCATCTCTGAGATGTATGACAGATTTAGTCTGATCATCAATCAACTAAGGGACTTGGATAGAGAAATCTCTCTTACAGAAATCAATGACAAATTGTTGATGAGTCTCCCAAGCTCATGGGATTCAAGGATATGGGCAATAAGAGACACAAGAGGACAAAGGGAAATTTCAACAGATGCTCTTTTAGGAAAACTCAGATCCTATGAGCAACTGCTGAAAACCAGAGAAGAGAAGAAGAGAAGAGAAAACACCCCAACTTCTTCAAAAGACAGGAACATTGCATTTAAAGCAACAGAAGAAGGAAGCACTATCACTGAAGAAGAACTATTCAGTTTCCTGGCCAGATAATTTAAGAAATGGGTCAGGACAGATGGATCAAGAAGGAGAGAGTCAAAACCAAGGTATGACAAAACTCCTACTAAAGAAATTATTTGTTATTCTTGCAGGAAACCTGGACATATTGCCCCAGAATGTCCAGAAAATGCTGAGTCAAAGAAAGATCTGAAAAAGAAAGATCTCAAGAAAAAGGGGAAGAAGAAAGAAAGAGGCATTATAGTAGAAGCCTGGAGTGATACAGACTCTGAGGACAGCTCCTCTTCTAAGAGTGACAATGAAGAGCCAAAGCAAGAAGATCTGTGCTTGATGGCCCTTGAAGGATCAAAGAATGATGATGGTGCTAAATCATGGAGTGAGACAGGATCAAAAGAAAGCATATCTTCTGAAGATGAAAAAGAAGATAGCCTTATTCTCATAGAGGAATCTGAGGATAAGGATGAGGTAAGCATTTTTGATGAAATAGATTTTCAAAGTGATAATTTCAGAAATGATTTTATGGGAATGTGTCTAGATCAACTAAAAGCTACACAAGAAATTAATGATCTAAAGGAACAAATTAATGTGGCTAAAAACCAGAGAAATAGAGAGGATAAATGCTCTAAAACTTTTGAATTAAACATCATAGAAAAGGAAGTAGAAAGGGCTAGAATAGAAAACCAGCTTATTAAGGATAAGGTATCCCAGGCAAAAGCCTTTGAAGAATCAATAAACATGAGAAGCCAAGCTCTCAAGGAAATCACTGAACAACAAACAAGGAGACATAAAAATCTTGGTCTAGGGGCTGATCCCTTAACCAGCCAAGTTCCATCCAACAAACCTGCTTGGATGATCCCTGTAAAATTCACAAAACCCATCAAATCAAACTAAGAAAAAGACTCACTAAATAAGGTAGAAGACTCCCTCAAGGAAATAAAACAATTTGATGAAACATCATATTATTCAGCTGATGACTCTCAAACTTCATCTGAAGAAGCAACTAAGCCAAAAGAAACAATACATAAAAGAACAAAATCAGAAAAAGGGAAAAAGAAAATGTGTGAAGATACAGTTGCGTCGACTTTATATCGACGCATGAATGATAGTGCGTCGACTTTTACTCAATGCAACCTCTCAGATGCCTCGACCTCTACTCGATGCTTGTATAAAAGTACGTCGACTTCCAATCGACGCAACTTTTTCCATGCGTCGATATCAGATCAACGCTATCGGGAGAAAGCGCCGAATATAAATCGAAGCAACTATCAACATGCGTCGAATAGATATCGACGCACAAAAATTCAGAGCAACTTAAATGCCTATTCTCCAAAAACCTTATATAATTCCCATTCAGGATCCATTCATCCTAACCATGATTTCCATCCTAATCAACACCTCTATCCTAACCAAAATTTCTACCCTAAACCTGGTGATGAGTCCCAATTATATACATATTTTTGGACTCATTCGGGCCGATTATCTAGTCTTTGCACTACACTTTAGGCATTTTTCATTCATATTTGATATTCCATGCTATGTGCACTTTTAGGCCCGTTTCGGTGTATTTTTATGTTTTTCTTACTTATGCTTTATGTTGCAATTTAATTTCTATATTTAGAATGTGTGGAATGCCCATTTGCGTGGCCCGATGATCTTTCATGTTGATACAGGGGTTGTGCGAGTGTTCCGGGGCGCAAAAACTGCATAGGAACACTGAGCACAAGCACTGGACATTATTGCGCACGACCACTGGTCGTGTGCCACTGATCGTGCATTAATTCTCACTTGAAATGGGTCTGTCCGGCACTGCGCACGACCACTGGATATAGTGCGCACGACCACTGGTCGTGCGCCACTGATCGTGCGCTATTTTGCAGTTCAGGATTATGCTATAGGTTCTTCGCGCACTATCACAAGCATTCTTTCACGCACGGTCACTGGTCGTGCACCACTGACCGTGCGCGCTCAAAATTATGCTTTCTATAAATACGCATTTTCACGAATCCTTTGGCCCGAATCCGCATTTTAGGTCTTTTTCAGCGCCGTTTTCAGGGGCTCTTCGTTCTCCTTCACCCTCCATCATCCAAGAGCCTTCAAGGAGAGGATTCTAGCCCAAAGATCATCAATACCAAGCAAGGAGATAGTGTATCGGAGTAGATCGGGTCGTGAGACGAAGAAGACGGGTCATTGGGAGGAAGTGACAGCCCTCCTCTACCCCGGACGTAGTTGTGGACCGAGTTTGGACGTGGATTGACAACCCAGCGATTCCTACCGTGAATCCCAACAAGGCTTCGGACGTGGTTGATTCCTTTACTCATTTTCCTCTTGATTTGTTATTTAGGGTAGGATTTCTCTATCTTTTGATGATGAGCACTATAAACCATGTGTGTAATGTTATTTCATTTATATGAAATCATCTTGTTTATAAGTGTGTATGAGGTCTGATTTAGTGGAGATTGGTGAGTGTTGGTGTGCCGCACTAGCAATTGCTAGTGGCGTGCTTGTTGACGAGGTGCTTGCGACCCTCATTCCGCCGGTGTGACCCACTCCATCCGCAAGCCTACTCTTCCTTCTGCCTAGCAAAGCGTGGCATAGCGGCCCGTGTAATCCATTCGCCTTACGAAGCAGTGCGCTCAAGGCTTACATAGTTCGATTCCGCACTTATTCACCTCATCCGCTAGCCTACTCGCCCATCCTCCTAGTGAAGCAGCGCGCTCAAGGCCTGCCTAGTTTCCATCCCGCCAAGCGAAGCATTGCATAGCGGCATTGCATAGGAGTAGTTGTAGCTTTCACTTTATTTTCCACAATCCAAACCAAGCCTCCTGCAATCCATCCGACCTAAAGGACTTCGATCTCAAGTCCTTCCTCAATAGTTAACTCCACCTTACTGTGTTCCTTCCGAGATCGATACTCGGGGATTTACTCCTCGTTTTATATTACTTGAACGATCGGTACACTGCCATTTCGTGCCGCAGTCGAGCTACCGCCTATAGCGGTGTGCGAGATTTGCGCATCAAGTTTTTGGCGCCGTTGTCGGGGAACACAGACGTGTGAGTTTTCTTGAGAGGGAGAGCCGAGAGATAGTAGTTCTTCCAGTGTGTATAGCCGCTTTGTTATTTTTGTTTGCTTTTTAATTATATAGTGTTTGTTATTATTTCTTCCTCTTCTATTTTTAAGTTTTAGGCAAGTTTTATCCGAGTAGTTTTATTAGTTTGTGTAAATTTCCTTGCAAAGAATTTCAGTTTCATTATATCTGCTTTAATTATTGAGAATGTCGTCATGGGATATTTCTCCTAGCACTTACGACATGATGGTCTATTATATAGACCAAATGAAGGAGTTAAATGTTAGGCAGTGTAGGAACGTTGTTTGCTTGTTATGTCGAGGAGAGGGTCATGAATTGAAGGACTGTCCGAGTCTTTTCAATCCCGACCGCTTCTCCTCCACTCATGACAACATTGTCCCTATCACTCATTCTTTACCCATGGAGGCAATCATTCCCTCTACCCCCAATCTTATTTCGTGCATGGACTCCTCACTCCCTGTGTATGGCTTCACTCCTAGTGATGATGATCACTCATCTGTTGGCCAACAAGGAGAGGAATGGGAGCTCCTAGATGCACCTGAGTGGGATGAGGAAAGTATTTTATCCATCGGGGAGGCTTTAGCAGATCTTTTTGCGGAGGAACTAAATCTTTTTGTTCCTCCAGTTTCTTTGCAAGATTTTTCTACACACATTCTTTATGATCCTATCGAAGTGAAGGAGTGGGGTGATGCTTCTGACTCGGAGGATGTTCCAAAGTGGGATGAGGAGTTTGTTTTCCCCGAAGGGGAGAATGAATGCTTTGAACACGATGGTGCACCTCGGTGGGATGAGGAGGATACTCTCTCTGATGAGGAGGTTTGCACTTCCTCATGGGATGAGGAGGTCCAACTCACCACCGAGGCCCTTGAGTTCGTGGGTTCCCCTCGCTATGATACTTACGATGATGATAGCGATCTATCCTTGGATCTTGCTGGGAGTGAAACCGGGATCACTCCCCCGATTATTTTTTATTCATGTTCTTCTTCTTGTTTATTGCTTGATCCCCTTTCTCTATCTGAGCCTGTGTAGGATGAGTCTTTACAGGTACCCCAGGAGGACTTGGAGCATGTTGCTCAAGTCAATGATGAGAGTATCCTTTCATGTGAGGAGGTTGATCCCCCCTCCATAGAGGAAGCCTCATTCATTGCCTTCTCCTCCTGCTGCCTCCCCGAAGACGGTACCTTGTTGGGCAAGGATGTTTTTGGTGAGTTGAGTGAGGATGTTTCCTCCTCCACTTACATTCTCTAACCTCTACCTGTGAGGAGCAGGCATCTATATTTAGGTAGAGGGGTTACTGTTCTATCACCGTATCGGTACCCGCTACCGACACAGATATTGGGCCAGTTACCTGTCCACTTTTCTTTTCAAAGGCCTATAAGCTAGAACTGTATAAAATCCGAATAAGTTGTGCTGGGATGACAATAACCCCAGTAGTTATATTACTTTTATTGCATTTTCATTTTCCTAGTTAGAGTAGTTAGTTAATTTCTGTTCAGTTTTAGCATTTCTGCTTTCTTTTGTTTTTATGGAGCTCACCCCTGCAGGTACTCATTGCAAATTCTGAATGGCGGGTTTGCTTCAGATTTTCATGCATCTTCTGGTATGCTCACTTGCTGAGCATTGGGTAACTTCTTCCCTAGCTTTCGATTTTGATTTTCACTGTCATATCATTATGATGTATTGCTTAGATTAAGTCTGGGGGGAGAACCGCGCTTCGTTACCCACTCACGGCCACACATCTTTTGCATACTAGAAGCTTTTATTATGATATTTGGTTTTGTTCATTTGCATCACGCACCGCATCACCCACTTGAGAACGTGCTTAAATTTTTGCACGTGCTGAGCTTTTTTTTTTATTTATTTATTTATCACTTGTGCGCAAAGCGAAGAATTCTGTGTTGGCTTAGTATTGTATGGCGGAGTAAAATGTTGACTCCAGGAGTGTTCCTAGTCGTACAATCATGTTCACTTAGAGTTTGTGTAGATTAAAATCCTTTATATGCTTTTAGTTTCTATTTTTTCTATTAGCGTAAATTTTGTTTACTGTACTCTAGTTGTGAATCCGGTCATGAATCAAACGGTGGCGTAGAATTGTGTGTAGGCGTTCAGTAGCCTCGTATTGCTCGAGTCGCGAGGAAGGTTAATCTTTCTCGGTGGCTAAGAACTTGCCCCAAGCGACTCTCGAAGCATGGGTATACGGTTAGTCAAGCGCGCAAATATGATGTAGGCCCTCATTTTGGCCCGGTTGATCCTTGTACCCGTTCCTACCATATTACCCTCGCTACCCAGTTGTGCCTACCCCTCCTTTTGATTCAGCTCCACTATACATCACCAAAGCCCAATAGCCAACCCTATTAGCACACCCATGATTGAGCTTTATTATTTATATTTTGAATGTGGGGTGTTGAAGTGGTGTTCATATCGTGATATGTGGTTGTGCCTAAATGGTATTTATGCTGGATTTATTATGTGTAAAAAAAAATTGAATGCAATGTTTAAAAAAAAGGAGACGAAAAAGAAAAGAAAAAAATGGAAAATATATAGAAATGTTTGTATTTTGGAGTAGGCGGTGCACACACCGATGTTATCAAATCTAAGCCTGTTGGTGTGTGCACCCATTTGATTGTGTTTGGGCATAGGGTGATTTATCTGTGTTTGTACTTGTTCATTTGGGTTTGGTGTGCTTAGCCTTCTTGTTTACTGTTGTTATACCCCACTTAAACCCAAGCCCTGTTTTATCCTAAAGTCCTATTGATTTGCGCGCTCGAGTCAAACCAGTGCCGTGGAGAGAGTGAGAACGGGCAAGCGTATGGTCATTGACATTGGTGGATTCCTTTGGAGATCCTCCCGAGACCCGATCTTTGGCAATGCTCACCTCACTGTCCGTCTACTTTCGTTCTACGCGTAACCGGATGATTCACTGTGATTCACATTAGGAGTATGAGTAATATGTCTTCTACGTTTCTAGAAAATAAAAATTACTGTGCATACGTAGAATTGTTTTCTACTATTTATCTTTGTGCATGAGGATGCGACTTCGCATGGTACTTCGTTCGTACAACTGTCTAGCCAACTAGTTCTCTTTTTCTTCGCCCTGAGAAGATTTGCTCGGGACGAGCAAACGTTTAAGTCTGGGGGTGTGATGAGTCCCAATTATATACATATTTTTGGACTCATTCGGGCCGATTATCAAGTCTTTGCACTACACTTTAGGCATGTTTTCATTCATATTTGATATTCCATGCTATGTGCACTTTTAGGCCTGTTTCGGTGTATTTTTATGTTTATCTTACTTATGCTTTATGTTGCAATTTAATTTCTATATTTGAGAATGTGTGGAATGCCCATTTGCATGGCCCGGTGATCTTTCATGTTGATACAGGGGTTGTGCGAGTGTTCCGGGGCGTAAAAACTGCATAGGAACACTACGCACGAGCACTGGACATTAGTGCGCACGACCACTGGTCGTGCGCCACTGATCGTGCATTAATTCTCACTTAAAATGGGTCTGTTCGGCACTGCGCACGACCACTGGATATAGTGCACACGACCACTGGTCGTGCGCCACTGATCGTGCGCTATTTTGCAGTTCAGGATTATGCTACAGGTTCTTCGCGCACTATCACAGGCATTCCTTCACGCACGGTCACTGGTCGTGCGCCACTGACCGTGCGCGCTCAAAATTCTGCTTTCTATAAATACGCGTTTTCACGAATCCTTTGGCCCGAATCCGCATTTTAGGTCTTTTTCAGCGCCGTTTTCAGGGGCTCTTCGTTCTCCTTCACCCTCCATCATCCAAGAGCCTTCAAGGAGAGGATTCTAGCCCAAAGATCATCAATACCAAGCAAGGAGATTATGTATCGGAGTAGATCGGGTCGTGAGACGAAGAAGACGGGTCATTGAGAGGAAGTGACAGCCCTCCTCTACCCCGGACGCAGTTGTGGACCGAGTTTGGACGTGGATTGACAACCCAGCGATTCCTACCGTGAATCCCAACAAGGCTTCGGACGTGGTTGATTCCTTTACTCATTTTCCTCTTGATTTGTTATTTAGGGTAGGATTTATCTATCTTTTGATGATGAGCACTATAAACCATGTGTGTAATGTTATTTCATTTATATGAAATCATCTTGTTTATAAGTGTGTATGAGGTGTGATTTAGTGGAGATTGTGGTGTGAGTGTTGGTGTGCCGCACTAGCAATTGCTAGTGGCGTGCTTGTTGACGAGGTGCTTGCGACCCTCATTCCGCCGGTGTGACCCACTCCATCCGCAAGCCTACTCTTCCTTCCGCCTAGCGAAGCGTGGCATAGCGGCCCGTGTAATCCATTCGCCTTACGAAGTAGTGCGCTCAAGGCTTGCATAGTTCGATTCCGCACTTATTCACCTCATCCGCTAGCCTACTCGCCCATCCGCCTAGTGAAGCAGCGCGCTCAAGGCCTGCCTAGTTTCCATCCCGCCAAGCGAAGCATTGCATAGCGGCATTGCATAGGAGTAGTTGTAGCTTTCACTTTATTTTCCACAATCCAAACCAAGCCACCCGCAATCCATCCGACCTAAAGGACTTCGATCTCAAGTCCTTCCTCAATAGTTAACTCCACCTTACTGTGTTCCTTCCGAGATCTATACTCGGGGATTTACTCCTCGTTTTATATTAATTGAACGATCGGTACACTGCCATTTTGTGCCGCAGTCGAGCTACCGCCTATAGCGGTGTGCGAGATTTGCGCATCAAGTTTTTGGCGCCGTTGCCGGGGAACACAGACGTGTGAGTTTTCTTGAGAGGGAGAGCCGAGAGATAGTAGTTCTTCCAGTGTGTATAGCCGCTTTGTTATTCCAGTAGTTCTTCAGGATCCATTCATCATCAGGAAGGGCAGTGTACCGACGAATCTGAGAGTGAAGCCCTTCCATTTGTAAATTGCGTCGTTTTTTTTATTTCAGTTCTTTTTATTCTATTCCTATTTTTAAAATAGGTTGCTTAGTAATTTACTGTTAGGTGTAGTGTTGTGCACAATAGTGTTTTTTTTTTCTGAATCATATTATCTTCACACTATGTGAGCATCATTTAACATTCGTTGCCGTTTTTGTGGAGATATCTCTCATGCTAGTGATAGATGTCCAAAGGGAGATAGTAGCCCTAGCACTCCCAGACCAACATATGGAGCACCGACTTTGTGTGGTACTCCACATGGTGCGCGGAGGTCTTATGGCTATTTTGCCACACCTTTACCTTCATACCTCTTTTCGGCTTCAGCACCCGCTGTGCCAATGAGGACCATTAGGCAGTGCTTGTTTTGTCAGAGCATGGATCATGCCGTGAAGGATTGTGCCGAGTATCTTCGCCAATTGGACGAGGATTACGAGCCGAATATCCGGATCGCCCTGACTCCTACTTCTGGCAGCACACCTTCAACATCTGGCTATGTGCCTATATCACCTTCGAGTTTTGAAGGACATGATGTGGACACAGTTACCAGATGTGTGGATGATCTAGGCACTGACATGACTGAGCCTATCTCCCCTGTACATCCATCACCTAGCGTAGATTTCATTCTTTATGAGGAATCGGTGCTTGACTTTTATTCAAGCACCGCTCCTCCCCCTGTTGTGTATTCTACTCCGCTCGTCTCTGACGACATTGTTGATGATGTGTCGCAAGATGAAGCTGGCGATCGATGTTTTGTGCCTACTCCTATGGAGGAGGACAACCTTCTAGGTGAAGAGGAGCTTTCCTCAGCACCAGTGGAGGAAGTCCAAATCCTAGGCATGGCCCTTGTTGATCCCGCCGAACCTTGTAGCATTGATGACAATGCAAACATTATTTTACTTTCCCTACCTATTGGGAGTGAGTCCGGGACCACTCCCCCGCTTGATGATTATTTATGTTCTTCTCCTCTTTTATTTCTTGACCCCTCTTCTGTTATATCTGAGCATGTGCAGGTTGAGTCTCCACAGGTACTTCAGGAGGACTTGGAGCTTTTTGCTCAAGTCAATGATGAGTATATCCTTTCATGTGAGGAGGTTGACTCCCCCTCCATAGAGGAAGCCTCATTCATTGCCTTCTCCTCCTGCGGATCTATTGGGGATGATACCTTGCTAGGCAAGGATTTATTTTGTGGTGAGATGAGTGAGGACCAGGCCTCCTCCTCTTCTTACTTCCTATTCCCGCTACCTGTGTTCAGCAGGTATCTTTATTTGGGTAGGGGAATGACTATTTTATCGCCGTATCGGTACTGGCCACCGAAACGGATAATGGAACAGTTACCTGTGCATTTTCTATTCCATAGGCCCATTAGATAGAACTCGTAAAGTTCTGAATAAGTCGTGCTGGGAAGACAATAACCCCAGTACTTATCTTATTTTTCTTGCATTGTATTTTTCGTTAAGTAGAATAGTTAGTTAAATTTCAATTTAGTTTTAGTTTTTCTATTTCTTTTTGTTTTTTTGCGGAGCTCACCCCTGCAGGTCATTCCTATGGAAGGCGGTGGTCGTGATTCTTCGTATGGCGGAGGCGCGGCTTGGTCTTGTTCTACACGCGTCTTCTGGTATGCTCACCTGCTGAGCATTGGGTACCCTCTTCCCCCAACTTTGTTTTAGAATATCTTAATGCATAATTTAAGTCTGGGGGATAGTAGTCGTGTTTACCCGCTCACGTGCACACTTCATATGCATATACTAGAAGCTTTTATTGATTTATTTTGTTTGGATCATTGCATCACACACCACTTACACCAACTTGAGCGTGTGCTTAGCTGTTTGCGTGCCGCGAGTTAAACTCATTTCTTGAGCAAGGTTCGGGCAAATCATTGTGCTGACTTTTAAATTATATAGTGGAGTAATATGTTGACTCTGGTGTTCCTAGTCTAATGCTTTTGTGAGCATAGAGATTTGTGTAGATTAGATTCCTTTTTGTACTATTAGTCTTATACATTTCTATTAGTGTAAATAATGTTTGCTCTACTCAAATGGTGAATCCGGTTTGAATCAAAAGGTAGCATATGGGTGTGGGTAAATTATCGCTAGATGTGTATTTCTTGTGTCGGGAGGAAGGATAACCTTTCTCGGTGACTAAGAACTCGCCCCAAGCGATTCTTGAAGCATTAGCATAGGATAATTCTAGTGCGTGAGAATGACGTAGGCCATCATTTTGGCCCGGTTGAGCTTTTGTGCCATTCCTGATATCTTCCCTCGCTAGCCCTTTGTGCCTACCCCTTCCTCTTGATTCAGCTCCACCCCTTTCTCACCAAAGCCAAAAAGCCGATCCTAGTCGCATACCCAAAGTTGAGATTTAGCTATTTTCATAGTTTTCTTTTGGGGGCGTTGATGTGGTGATGATGATTAGGGAAATGTGGATGTGCTACATTGAGTAAATGTGATGAAAATAGTTGAAAAAAAAATGAATGAAAAGAAAAAAAATGTGAAAAAAAAGAGTTATAATGAAAATATTTTTTGTGTAAGTTTGTATTGGGAGTAGGTGGTGCACACACCCATGTTTTCAAGTTCAAGTCTGGGGGTGTGGTGCGCCCGCACTTTTTGTTGCTGCGTGGATGCTTTTTTGTGCTAGCTCATTTGGGTTTAGGTGATTTAAGCCATCATGTTTATCTTTGTATATCCTACCTTAACCCAAGCCTCATTTAAAACCTTAAGTCCTACCGACTCACGCTCTGAACTAATCTGGTGCTGTGGAGAGAATGTGATCGGGCGAGCTTATGGTCTTTGACACCGATGGATTTCGGTGGAGTTTGTCCCAAAGCCCAGCTTGGGCAATGCTCATCTCAGCGTGTGTTTTACTTTATCCGTATGCGTGACCGATTGATTCACCGTGATTCATTTTTTGAGTAGTAGTAATATTTATTTACTCCATTAGAAATATATAAACTATGTGTATAATTAGAAACCTTATCTACTATTTCTCTATGCACTTGTGCATGCGACTTCGCATGGTACTCCTCGGTGTAATTTTACGCTAGTTATTTATTTTTCCCCGCCTGCTTAGGATGTGTTTGCTCGGGACGTGCAAACAGGTAAGTCTGGGGGTGTGATGAGTCCAGTTTATATAGTGATTTCCGGACTCATCTGGGCTAGGTTTCATGCACTTGCACTTCACTTTAGGCTCATATTTAATTCTATTTGATCACGTTGCCCATTTTATTGCTTAGTGCACATTTATGCCCATCTTGGTGTGATTTCCTGTATTTTTGTGGTCTAGTATTTTTCCTGCAGGCCCTGGGATCGCGTGAACGTTCGGGATGGTGCGGGACAATTTTTGGCCTAAAAAGCCTCTGATCGTGCGCATTCCTTCGCGCACGATCAGGCGCACGACCAGTGGTCGCGCGTTAATTCACTTCCCTGACAGAGCGTCGGCGCACGATCACAGGCTTTCTTCGCGCACGACCATTGGTCGTGCGCCGCTGACCGTGCGCTTTTGTGCAGATTTGGATCGAGCTACAGGTTCTTCGCGCACGATCAGAGGCATTCCTTCGCGCACGACCATTGGTCGTGCGCCTGATCGTGCGCGTTGTTAAATTCTGCTCCATCTATAAATAGACATGCGCGATTTTAGGTCGGGATCATCATCCGACTCCGCCCAGCTCCGCCGTTTTCCTCCCTTTTTGCAGGGTTTCGCCTCCTTCTTCACCGCCCACCTTAGGGAGGATCTCCGGGCAAGCTTTCAACGCCAAATCGTCGCCGGAGCTTCCTCTCGGCCATCTCCTTCATCCAAGAGCTTCAAGAAGGGAGTCAACCTAGCCTTCTTCTTCAAGATCGGAGCAGCTCGTGTGATCATTCCACCGGTTCGTGACACGAAGAAGACGGGCCCATTGGAGAGTAGTGACAGCTCTCTCTACCCCTGACGCAGTTGAGGACCGAGCATGGACGCGGATTGACAACCCGGCGATTCCTTCCGTGAACCCTCAACAAGACTTCGGAGTCGGTCGATTTCGCACACTCACCTCCCCTTGTAGTGATAGCTTAGTTGGATTTCTTATATGTTTGATGAAGTATACTTTTATATGTTAACATTAGTATGAAATCATGTCTAGGTGATTGAGTAATCTTGTTATATTTTCATTTGAGGTGTGCCGTGTGGTGTGGCTTGTTTGTGTTGTGCCGCCCTAACAATTGTTAGTGGTGTGCTTTGCGAAGAGGTGCTTGCGACCCTCATTCGTCCATTTTCCGCGCTCCATCCGTATGACTACTCTTCCATCCGTCTAGCGAAGCGTGGCAAAGCGGCCCGTGTAATCCATTCCGACTCCGCCGGTGCAAACCATTCCATCCACGAGCCTACTCGTCCATCCGCCTAGCGATTCAGTGCATTGCGGCCCGTGTAGTCTTCCATCCCGCCTGGCGAAGCAGTGCGCTCAAGGCCTGCATAGGAGTAGTTGTGGTATTTTTCCTTTATTTTCCACAATCCAAACCAAGCCTCCCGCAATCCATCCGACCTTAAGGACTTCGATCTCAAGTCCTTCCTCAATAGTTAACTCCACCTTACTGTGTTCCTTCCGAGATCGATACTCGGGGATTTACTCCTCGTTTTATATTACTTGAACGATCGGTACACTGCCGTTTCGTGCCGCAGTCTCGCCACAGCCTATAGCGGTTTGTGAGATTTGCGCCATCAAGTTTTTGGCGCCCTTCCTGAAGAACTACTGGAATAGAAAAGCGGCTATACACACTGGAACTATTAAGGATCCATTCTTCAGGATCCATTCATCCTAACCATGATTTCCATCCTAATCAACACCTCTATCCTAACCAAAATTTCTACCCTAAACCTGGTAACCAAAATTCCAATCTTAATCAAACTTTCTATTCTAATATTATAGAACAAGCAACTAAGCCAAAAGAAACAATACATAAAAGAACAAAATCAGAAAAAGGGAAAAAGAAAATGTGTGAAGATACAGTTGCGTCGACCTTATATCGACGCATGAATGGTAGTGCGTCGACTTTTACTCAACGCAACCTCTCAGATGCCTCGACCTCTACTCGACGCTTGAATAAAAGTACGTCGACTTCCAATCGACGCAACTTTTTCCATGCGTCGATATCAGATCAACGCTATCGGGAGAATGCGCCGAATATAAATCGAAGCAACTATCAACATGCGTCGAATAGATATCGACGCACAAAAATTCAGAGCAACTTAAATGCCTATTCTCCAAAAACCTTCTATAATTCCCATTCAGGATCCATTCATCCTAACCATGATTTCCATCCTAATCAACACCTCTATCCTAACCAAAATTTCTACCCTAAACCTGGTAACCAAAATTCCCATCTTAATCAAACTTTCTATTCTAATCAACCCTTCTATCCTTCTCTAAACTCAAATTACCATAAGAATAAGATAATCAAGTGCCATATATGTAACAAAACTGGCCACCTTGCCAAACAATGTTGGCACAACCAATCAAACTATCTGTAAAAATTAGTCCAAGACTGACTTAGAACTAGGAAGAGATAAAAAAAGGAAATATACACCTAAAATTCTTCAGGAAAATCAAAAGTCACGTCGGCTTCTAATCAACGCACCGTCGATGTCTCAACTCAATAAGTAAAATCGACGCATACGTCGATACAAAACCCTAACATCTTAACGCGGGCTGTATCGACGCTTACGTCAAATTCCACTCGACGTAACATCGACTTCATAAAAACGAGCGGCAATGCTAAAATATTTTCGGTCACATCCACTGAAGTACCGAATAAGCCTCGAATTGAGTCCCGTTTTGACGCTTCACCTGAATTAAAAAGACTCTTCAGTTAGAAACCTTCACTACTCTGCATTCTTCATCCTTCTTGCTTCTTAGTCCAGCCAGGTCCTCCTCTCTTTCACTGACCTAAAATGGCTCCCAAGATAAACTCTGGTTTCGACATTGACCTCGACTCCTTCCAAGCCGCTGCAGAAAATTATAAGAACATCATAGCTCTCTTCACTGAAGCTGGATTGACAAACTCATCTCCACAAGATGCAAGCTCCTGGAAACAGAGCTCACAGAGTTGATGACTCATGTTCAGATATCTAAACAAGGAGAAATCTAGGGAACAATCTATGAGACACCAGTCTCAATCTTTGCAGAACATATTAGGACCACCTTTGATCTTCCTTTAGGTATATCCTAATATTATCTTTGTTCAAATAAAATAGGGAAAGGAAATCAATTTCTAAAGAGTAACCTTATAAGTCTTTATCATTCCCCTATTAGGTGATGAATCTATAGACCACACACCTGATGAAATCAAGCATCAACTAACCACCATGAAGTTTTCAAGGGATAAACCAATCCATCTAAAGAAAATAGGATTTTTTGAGGAATATAGACTGCTAGCAGATATAGTAGGAAAGATACTACTATGCAAAATTTCAGCCCATGATGCAGCTCCCAAGCAGCAACTGAACATCATGGGGGCCCTTGTGCTGAAGAAGAAGAAGATGGACTGGGCCACATGGTTGCTCAAAATAATAGGCTCCAAATACTCACACAAATAAAATGCATATATGAGGATTATGAGTCAAGTACTCTTCCACTCCTTCCCTGACCTCTGTAGGTCAAAAGGAATCCCCATTCCTCCAGGGAAAAGAATGTCAATAGCCCTATTCTCCAAGTGGACCAGGCAAATCCCTAAGCCTGGTTCCATTACTGAAAGGACTCCCTCTCCTCCTAACTCTCCTGCTCATCCATCTCCTCCTCCTTCTACTCCTCAAAGAGACAATTCTTCTATACCTCCATCATCGACTCAAATAGTCTCTACCACCCTCACAACTCCTACTCTACCTACCTCTTCTCAAACAATTGCTCCTCAAACAGCAGTTTCTCCATCTCCTCCTCCTCATACTTTCTCATCCTCTTCACCTCCATTATCACCAATACCTCATACATCAACTAACCTTTCTCCACCTTCATCACCACCTCCACCACTCTCTCATCACCAACCACAACATGAACCATCTGCATCCACTGAAGCTCTCCTCACTCAGTGTAGTGCATCAGCAGCTCAAACATTCCAAGCAATGCTGGATGAGCACTGCTCCCAGATTCATTCCTCCATCCTACACATGCACACCCAAATAGATGGGGTCAGTGCCTCTGTGCAAAGTCTGAAGAACTCTCTCTCTTCCTCAAGAGTTACCAAGTCATTCGTAACCTCCTTGGCCAAGAAGGTCAAGAAGGGGGAGAAGCTAGATGAAGAGCAGCCCTCCAATCTTAAATCTTCCTCACACAAATCCCCTCCTTCTTCAAAATCTGACAGTCTTGCACTGCTCAAGACAATTGGAAATGAGAAAGTACCTGAGCTACATATTGAAGAACAAACAATAGATGTACTCAATATAGCAAGAGAGGCTGCAAATCAAGTGGTACTATTACAAGGGGAGGCAAGCAGGGCAGAAAATGAAGCTGAAAAGGAAGATATGGCAGAAGGTGAGAAAGACAAAGAAACTGAAACTCAGGGGGAGCTGGATACTGCTATGAATGAAGCTGAAAATGAAAAAGGACAGCCAGATGCTGTGTTGGCTGAAGCTGAAGCTCAGGTGGAGCCAGATGCTGTTTTAACTAATGCTGAAATAGAAATAGAAGGCTCTGAAGTTCCATTCCAGGGGGAGCACACCACTGTGACTCAGGGGGAGCTGAGGGTACAATCTGCTACTGAGAAAGAGCAACCCACCAAAGTATTCAAAAGAAAAAGAAAGACTCCTCCTACCCCTCCTGAACAGTGATTGAAAATAATGCTGATATACTTTACCTTATAATTGAATACTAAACATGAAGTCTATTTATATAATTCTGGGAAGCTTGTTTATATGATCTCTCTTTCTAATTTCTCTTCTGATTGTTTGACATATTTTTGTTCTATATAATTGCCTTGCTGAGTTGATTAAATGCTAGTACAATTTCCATCTAAATGGGGTTAAGACAAATATGGGGAGATTGTTGGGAAAATGATTTCTCTTAACCCCTGAAAATGAGTTAAATATGAATTCCAAGAAAGGAAAATCAAGGTAAATAAATATGCGTCGAATAGTATTCGACGCAACGTCGAAGTTGTATCAACGTTCCTTTCAGAATGAGTCGAAGTAGCTCCAAGCAGAATACGACGTATCCTATGTCGACGTAGCTCTGACTTCTAGTCGACGTATCTTGAGAAGTCGACGCACCCTAGTCGACGCACCTTCCTTATTCTCCTCTCGACGCTCTGCCAGGATGAATTTGACGCCTACGTCAAATAGTAATCGACGCACGTCGATTTCTATGATTAATTCAAAAATCGCCAGATCTCTTTCCTTCTTTTATAGATCTGATTTATATGGAATCAATTTATTCTTTATAGCCGTTCTAAATCATTCTTTCCTCTAATAGATTCTTGGCTAAATTGATTAAATCCTTTATGGACATTATTTGAAATCAGATTGAATACTTTCCTTCTATGGATATAACTGTTATGGAAATTTCTCTTTCTTTCTAACACTCTGTCTACTAATTGATTACTCTCCTATAGTGTTATTTTAATAAACAGAGCTATAAATAACCAAGGAGGTCGGCAGAGAAAAATAAGAAGTGATCCACCATATACACATTGAAAAAGAGGAAAAGCTCCCAAGTAAAAAGAAAGAGAGTTGAGAAACATTCCTGCAGCAAGCATCAAGCATTCTTCTTCTTCTGCTTCTAAAGCCATACTGCTGCAAAATTCTGAAAAGCTTACAATCTCCTTCTCACTATAGAAGGGAGATTTAATTCACTAATTCTTGTGCTTCCAATCTTCTTGCTAGAAAAAAGATTCATTCTTGTCTTAAATACTTCTTTTCCTTTTTCTTATTTTCATTCTCACATATTGTAAAAGAGTTTTTAGAATCACTCTTCAAAAAATTCAGTTGTACTGGTTCTAAGAGTCTCCTTTTCAAAAGACTCAGTTGGTTCTAAGAGTCTCCTTGTCAAAAGACTCAGGGTGGTTCTAAGAGTCTCCTTATCAAAAGACTCAGTGCAAGATAATGAATTTCCTACCAAGGGGGTAGAAGAGTGGACTACCCAAAGTTTGGGGAACCACTATATCTCTTTGTGTTGTGCTGTGATTTTCTTTATTGTATTTATTTTTCTTTACTTGTTTAATTCTTGTTGGTGTGTGGGAAGCTCTAATCTGTGATCACTACACCCATATATATAATTATTAACTTTGCACAAAAATATTTTAAATCTCTATTCCCCCCCCCCCCCCCCTCTAGAGAATTCCAGTGAGGTTAACTGTGCACTTTCAAAAGTGGTTGTGGTTTTGAAATGCAAGAGGAAAAATGATTTGAAATTTGCGCGGGTCGCCCTCACAGGTTTGCTCTCATGTGGGTCGCATTCACCACTTCGCACTTGTGCGACCACACCTTCACCGCTTCGCACTCGCGCGGGTTGCCTTCACCGCTTAAGACTCGTTGCCTTTGCAACTTTCTTTCAGCACACACAGCAATAAAAAACTTCTCACAACAATGACTCAATATACTTATGGAGATTCGAAAACAGAAAAACACACAACAAGTATATTAAAGATTCGAGCTAAGGGCTACTTCATTTCTCACAATAAAATAATCTAATCACGAACACACAATCCATCGTAGAAGGCAAAGCATGCTTTAATCAGATTAACAAAAGTGCAAACAAACATTTTAAAGGGTTCAAGCAAACAAGCAGCGTTGCCACTCCCTAAGCACGGGAGAGAAGAGAGGCTATCCCCTGGATTGGTTAGAAGGTTGTTACCCTTCTCCTCCTTTGGGTTGAGTCCCCGATGTTGAATTGAATGGAGCTCTCACCTCCACCAGCGGGTCTTCTCTCTTGATTGTCCCTCCAATGCTTAGAGGCTCCGGACTCGAAGAGCTCCAATGGAGGATGTTGATCCTTGAAAGATCCTTGAAAAGCACTTGGGAAATGAAAATTAAGATCCCCTAGGGTTGCTGGAGCATTCTCCCACCAAAAGGGGCTGAAGAAGAAGCCCTAAGGCCAAGCACTCCCTCAAGAGTCAAACCAGGATGGAACAGAATTGAACACCTTAAAAATCTGCAGAAATCAACTTAAATAGAAGTCAGGCAGAGCACGCACGGTCGTGCATTTTGATCGTACGTGAAGGGTAATATATAAATAAAATATGGCACTGAAATTCGGCGCATCAATCACTTCACTAAAAAGCAGCCCATGCCCGTGTGTTTTGTCCATGCATGGTCGAAACAGCCCGTGTGAGAAGAAAACACACGGTCTAGGACAGAATGCTCAAAGCTCAAGGAAAACACGTGCACGGTCTGAAGTGCTCGTGCGCTAAGGAAATAACACGATCGTGTGATTTGTATAAATGCAGACCTCCCATGCAATTATCTTGGTGCATGGTCGAACCCAACAGTGCGAGATGAAAATGCACAGGTGCGCACAGAACACCTAATTTCAGACCAAAACAAACATTCGACTAGAAGGTTGTTCATGCACGACCGTACAGGTCGTGCGTTAAGGAAAACACGCGATAGTGCAATTTCCAAATTCGACTAGATGGATACACATACACACCAGTGCGTGAAGGAAAATGCACGACCGTGCGTGAGCAACATCATTAAACCTAAACTGCATGACTCATGCTCGTGATGCGCAAACGGACCGAGGTGTATAGCCGTCGGCATGTGCAGAATTGCCAAGTGCGTAAAAGTGAATAAATGGGAAAGCAAAGTGATGTCTTCACATTTCTTTGGAATCGGCACTTCGCACACCAAATTAGGCTCAATAGTGCTTCAAGCATGAAAAGTGATTAAGTGAGATACGCGCTCTTTTCATATAAAAATGAAGCTAATACAATAAGAAATACGCCAAGATGAGTCTAAAACTGCTATAAGAAATCTAATCACCACCACGTCAGGGCACAACATTGCCCTCTGTTAGGTTGTCAGCCTATGACATGCGCTGGTTCGGGTCCTGGTTTGGTAAGAATCTTCAGAGAATACCTTATTGGATGAGGCACTCGATCTCCATCTTCAACCGGTGGTAGCCTTCTGTTCTATTATCATGTACACGATGGATGTCACATTATGTGACTAATTTCCCCTTTTTGGTGCGAGTGGCTCCATCCTACGAAGGGCGTTGCTATCACGGATGGAAAGGAGCATGTTGGCTCAAGTGGTGTTTAGGTGGGGGTGTAATCCTGGTGTTTATGTGGTCCTTTGTCTCAGCTGGCTTTGTCGTAGCGTACTTCAATTGCTTCATCAGTTGTAATCTGGGACTCGATCCAATGAAAGAGATCCGAACAGATGGGCATGGTCTCCTTCATTAGAGTGGGGTAAAAGCCACTTGAGCAGAGCCCTCCGAGAAAAATACCTCGTAGAAGCTCGGGGTCTACTCTTGGAATTTGTCGTGCCTCATTAGTGAAGCGACAAAAGAAATCCTTGAGGGTTTCTCCTTCGTACTGTCGTATTCCTGAAAGGTGGGAGGGGCCCCAAATGATCTTGCGGTTTGCGATGAATTGATCTATGAATTGTCGAGCCAGTTCTATAGAGCTGTCGATGGCTCCATCTCTGAGAGAGTCAAATTAGGTTCACACATGCCCGTTCAATGTTGCCAGAAATACTTGGCATAACAGCTGATCGGGGGCATTATAGATCCTCAAGATGGTGATGAAATGGTTGACGTGTTCTAGCAGATCGCCATTTCCCTCAAATATCACGATGTTAGGGAGCTTGAAGACGTGCGGGATCAGATGTGCTAGAACCCCAAGTGACAACAGTGAGTAATGGTGAAGAGGGCGGCGGACCAAAGAGTCCCATCGCTCAACTTGTCTGCATTCTTCGGCAATCAAGCCACAGATTTCCTCGCGAGTAAGCTTTCCAATTGAATGCTTGAAGCCTACCTCTTCTGGGAGGTGGTGGTGATAATGAGCTTCAGTTTCTCTAGTCGGATTGACTAGGTGCATTGAGTTGGCCGCGTTGGAGAACTCTTCTTCAGGTATGTGAAGCTCTTGAGGGAAGTGATCGGCTGGAGCGTGATCAAGAGTTGGTGAGGGCATATTGCCTTATTCAAGGGGCAAGATTATGATCTCATGGCACTCCTCAGTTCCTTAGGAGCGCGAGCACCTCAGTTTGACGCTCTTCTATCTGGCTCATGCGTCCCTCCAATGCCACAATGGGTAGGTTCACGGCCTCTTCCGTGAGAGGTGTGTTGATAAGCGAGTGGGAGAGAGCTGGATCGACATGACCCCAGGGACTGAACTTTTAGTAGCGCAGGTAGCTCTTCTTGCCATTTCTATTAGTCACGAGTATTGCTGCGAAGCGAATACTGTCTTTAGAGAGTCTTTGAAGAGTTTTGGGAACAACTTTCCCACAGACGGCGCTAAGCTATTGTGGGTCACTCGAGATGCTCTTGAACCGGTCGAGAATCGAACCGTCTTAGCTCAGGAGCGATCGAGTGTGCAAGCATTCATAGAAAAATGTTGACAGCAGGCGTGGAAAACCCCATAGAGGGGAAAAAACCACATGGTAGGGTCTGTGCCAACCAAACTTCCATTATATCTTGGTAGAGCTACCAAGCATTGTAGAGAATTCGAGGGCGACAGGCCTCCTCTCGTTACAATTGTAGAGAGAAAGAAGAGGAAGAAGCTTCCAAGGTGACAGGTCATGGCTCGTGAAGCTAAGTATTTTTCTAAGTTGTTAAAGTGCAGAGCAATGTGCCTGTTGTGCTTTAGAGTCTTCTATTGATGCTCAGAAGCTGGAGTGGAGCGCTTGGCACAAGCAGGAGTCTTCAGCTTGTCTTCTGTTGCAAGCAGAATAGTCTAGGGCGGTGTGCTCATTGCAGGGAGAAGGATGAAGTGTGCACTGTGTAATGTGCGCAGGCTGAAATGTGCGCAAGGTGAAATGTACATGGGTGAAAGGTGCGCGCATGGTGGACACTCACAGGGCAGAAAGTGCGTAAAGTGGAATGTGCGAGGGGTGAAATGTGCGCAAGGTGCAATGTCTGTAAGGTGTAATGTGCACAAGGTCCAATGTGCTCAAGGTGCAATGGGCACATGGCGCAATATGCACGGGGTGCAATGTGCATGAGGCGCAATGTGCGCAGTGAACTGCCCAAGGTGTCTTCGAAGTTTTCTGGAAGATCTTCAAGAGTTCTTCGAATGTCTTCGAAGATCTTCAAGGGATCCTTGAATGTCTTCAAAGATCTTCAAGGGATTCTTCATGTTTGCAAGTAGATCTTCGAAGGAACTTTGAGCGTCTTCAAAGATCTTTAAGGGATTCATCGAGTTCGCAGGGTGATCTTTGAAGGATTCCTCTGGAGCTCTCTTGTGCATAGGAGACAAGATGGAATAAATGGGGGTGCTAGGGCCCCATTTTTAGGTTTTGATGGTGGCATTTCTGTAATTGAAATGAGTGGTTTTGGTGGTTATTCAGCTACCCGCACACCTTAACTAGTTTATGTGTTAGTATGCACATTCATTATGAATATGGCTACACACACATCATAACCATATAATTTATTATATGCACACCCATTATGAGTGATTTATTATTATACGCACTCATGATGGGATATGTCGCTATGCGCACACCCATGATGGAAATTTTGCTACACGTGCACTAATGATGAGATATTTCGCTATACGCATGCCCATGATGGAGTAGTTCGATATGTGCACACCCAAGATGAGGATTTCACTATATGTACACGCATGATGGGATATTTCGCTATGCGCACACACATAATAGGG
Organism: Dactylorhiza incarnata; assembly: GCA_033032865.1. Classification (NCBI taxonomy): domain Eukaryota; kingdom Viridiplantae; phylum Streptophyta; class Magnoliopsida; order Asparagales; family Orchidaceae; genus Dactylorhiza; species Dactylorhiza incarnata. The sequence goes on along the minus strand of JAWHQI010000175.1, from coordinate 3,926,486 downwards.
ATATTTCTGCTGAAATTGTTGAAGTGAGGAGTGAAGTGGAGGTCGGGCGGTCTGAGCAGATAGACTGGGCGGTTTGATAAACCGAGGAGACCGGGCGATCTGGAAGGTGGACTGGCGGGTTGCCAGTTGCAGATGGCTTCTCAGCTATCTGGGTTCAGTTCTCTGGTTGTAACCGAGCGGTTTGTATCCGCAGTTACCACTAGATGTTGGAACTCTGGTCGGTTCTTTTGTCGTGGGCTGACAACTTATTGTTGGTATAGTCGGTGCCTTGCGAGTTGTCCGCGCAACTTGTTCCCATAGTCGGCGGATTGCTCTGCGTGCTTATCTCGGCAAGTCGGGGGAGTTCTTTCCTACCCGATGTTGTGGTGGGAGGTTATCCTATCATTGTAGGCGGTGATGACACTCCTCCTCGTGCCTATAAATAGGACCCCCACCAGAGCAGAGAAATAGCAGTGAACAGTTGTGCGGCTTGCTTGTGATTCTGATTTGATCAGAAGAGACCGCAGTGGATAAGTCGGTAGTAGTCAGCGGCAGGTAGCAGCAGGAGGTCGCAGTTAGGGACAAGGATGTTTCTCTTCAGCTCGTTTCCATCTTTCAATAAAGATCAGACCACGACAGTTAGGTAGTTTGCCGTTGCCGGTCTGTTCTTCTATTCAGTTCTTCAGCAGCTGTGTTCGTGGTTAGAAGTGGCCAGGTGACTGCGGTCAGGCAACCTTGCTTGGGCGAACAGAGTCAGCATTGGAATAACGGGAAGTCCGCATGTTGCTTTGCGGGTTGGCGACTTGGTGGTTTGCGCAGACAGCTTGGTTAGTCGGGCGTCTTGGCGGGTTCTATTTGTAACCGCCAGCTTCTTGTAGTTTGTTTCTTTCTCCTATTTTGGTGTACTGGTAAATCATGCCTCGCCATGTATGCGTCGTAATGTTCAGAAGATAGTTAATTCAAGATTTCTCTTGTTCCTTCATTGTTTCTGGTTTCTTGTGCTTGGTATGGTTGAAGTGTTCCCACGACCCAGTTCTCGTTTTTCCGCTTATCAGAAATTTTAACATGGTATCAGAGAAGACAGAGGTTTGAGCAGTGATTCGGCTGCAATTATCTTGCTTAGATTTCTGGAAGTGCAAGTAAGTCAGTTATATAGCAATGGAAGGAGGAATAGCAAGTGGTCTTGGTATTGAGCTCCTTACACATACTAACTTTAAGAAGTGGAAGTCCGGTATAGAGAGCTATCTTCTGGTTGAGGACCTCTGAGAGTTTGTTGGTGGAGAAGAAACTCAAGAAGTTACTGTTGCTGTCTGAAATGCTGATCAGGTCAGAGCTTGGAGGAAGACAAATGCGAAAGCAGAGTGTACTCTCAAGCGGGCTATCTCATCGGAGTTGTTTGATCACATCATTGGATGTCGATCAACTGCTAAAATATGGACAGCCTTGGATGAGTTGTTTAACAAGAATTATATAGTTCGGCTACAATTCTTGGATAATGAGTTGGCTAAGGCCACTCAAGGTGACTTGTCCATATCAACGTTCTTCTTGAAGATGAAGAACCTCTGTGCAGAAATTTCTGCATTGGACCCGTATGAGCCTATTTCTGAGGCAAAGCTGAAGAGGCACATTATCCGCGGTTTGCAGAAGGAATATGTTGCCATCGTCACCTTAGTACAGGGCTAGGCCAATCAGCCGTAATTGCTCGAGCTGGAGAACCTGCTGGCTTCGCAGGAAATCTTGGCAAGACAAATGGTTGGGATATCTATATCCAGAGAGATAGTGTGGTCCTATACTCAGGGAAGAAGAAGCGTTGGAACAAGAAGAAGAAGTCATCTGGAGATTATGGTCCGTCAACTTCATATCAGCAAGAGAGGAGTAATGCTCTTAAGCGTGATGGCAAGAAGAAAGAAGGACCTAGATGCTTCAGGTGCAATAAGCCTGGTCACTTCAGGAAGGACTGCAGAGTCAATCTTCAGCCGGGGCATACTGTAAGAACGGAGGGAGCGGAGTCCAGATCTACTGAAACTGATTTGGGGTGAGGGTGCCTTCATGACAGGCACTTGTGTTCGTGTATTGGCATATGTCAACTATCAGGATGACTGGATCATTGACTCAGGGTGTGTTTATCACCTCACCGGGGACAAGTCAAAGTTCGCCTCGCTGCAGGAGTACAAAGGTAATGATGCCATTATTACGGCTGATGATATTGTTCATGCAGTAGAGAAGGAGGGCGTTGTTTCTTTTGGTAGTGATCGGGGTCCTATCACTCTCAAGAATGTGTATCACGTGTCTGGCTTCAAGAAGAACCTCTTCTCTGTGACCAATGCGGTGGATGTTGGTTATCACATTTTGTTTTGGCCAACATAAGTGAAGTTTCTCCGTAATGTGTTGGCGGTGAAGGTCGACGTTACTCATACTGGGAGAAGGGTGAAGGACTTGTACGTGTTATCGACACGCTCATATGTGGAGAAGATGAGGGCAAATGATAGCGCTACTATCTAGCATGAAAGATTGGGGCATGTCGGGATGGACAAGATGAGAGATATGGCAATGAAGGGTCTTGTGAAAGGCCTACCTAAGTTGTCATTGATGAGCAGAATTTATACATATTATTTATATATAATTTAGTATAATATTTAAGTAAAATTAGTAATATATTCTTTATTTTTATTTATAATTTATTTATTTTATATTTTGAGTTCTAATTTACGCTTTATTTATTTTTGGTAGGTCGATCGCCGTAATCGCGCTCCGAACTTTCAAATGAAAGATTTATAGAAGTTGTCGCGTTGGCCTCGATCGATTTCGTCGTCATGCAAGTCCCGTCACACCCGTTCAAGTGCGACGTGCGCCGATCCGCCACCTTTGCATGCAAGGGGCGCTCGGCCACGCATGCATAATAGGAATTCTAGTATATGCATGCAGCATATATATATTTCATTATTTAAGAATCATTTATATTTATATATATATTTATATTTATATTATTACATATACGTATCGATATAAATTATATTTATATATATATATTATTATATATAATATATTATTATATTATTATTTATAGTATTATATATAGGTATCGTATAAATTATATATATATATACACTAAATCCTAAACATATAAATTATATGAATAGTAATATATATATATGAATAGTAATTTATATTTCCTTCCTCCGCCATGCAGGATGGCCGCAACTCCGCAACTCCGCCAACTCCGCAGCTCCGCCAACTCCGCCGCAGCTCCGCCAACTCCGCCTGCTCCGCCAACCCCGCCTGCTCCGCCGCTCCAGCACCTCCTCCACGTCACGGATCCGCAGCTCCGCCAACTCCGCCGCAGCTCCGCCACCTCCATGCAGCTGCTCCGCCTCCAATGATTTGCAGCTCATCCACGTCAGCGATCCACCACTGCATGCAGCCTCGCCACGTCAGCAATCCAACACGAGTCTCCTCCATGCTGTGTAACGCCACCACCCTTGCTCAGCCACTTCCGCCTCCTCCCTAGCTGCCTCCTCCAATTACGCCTCCAAAGATGCCGCCTTCAAGTCCAAGCAGCCTATAAAATGATTATTTGAGTGAGAGGAAAAGAGATAGATAATTTTTGGCGCAGTTAGTTTTTGAAGATTTGTTTTGTCAGAATTTAGGGAGAAGAGAAGAGAATGCAAAAATCATTTTGCTGGGAAAGATAAGAGTGATAGTTTATTAGATATTTTAATTATTATTATATATTTCTCGTGTTAAAGTTGTTCGTCTTTTGATTCTCTAATTTAATCATGTACTTCTCTTATTTCAATTTAATATTTTATGTGTGTAACTCGCACTTTTATTTTGAAACATTTTTTTCGGCCGCTAGCGGTAAAATCTCAATTTTATTTCTCTTAGAAAATTATTCATATTTCAATTTGGTCTTCTTGTCGCGCTGTTCGTTTCATAATGTCTCAGTTTTATAATAATGACTTCTCCATCTCCATGAGCGGTTAATTTCCATAGTGCTCGGTCGCGATGATCCGAGGATGAGATAAGTTTTGTTATGATTTTTAGATTTATTTTTCTCTAATTGTTGAACGCGTACGATTTACCGTTGGTCAACTCATTGAGGCTATATTTTTTATATAGTTTTCATATTGGTTTTCGCTCTTTAGTTGGCCGAGAGGCTCGTAAGGCGAATCGATCACCCATCGGTAAAAGGAGTAGAACGCAACCCTCGATAGAGGACGGCGTAACTCTTCCGGATTGAAGTAAAATTCAATAGCGAGGTTCACAACCTAAGGCAAGTCTTAGGCGATGCGATTTGAGAATGAAAGTTCGGTCGATACACCTAAGCTTAGTTGAACCTAAATCTCGAAAGAGGTGTGTTCATGCTTTGGGAACCTCCACGGTCAAAGCCTCTTCAACAAGAGAATTGTAATCTATTCTCATTTCAATTTTCTCTATATCCGAGGTGACTCAAAGATCGGGTACTAGTTTTAAACCTTCGATTCAATTTTATTAGCATTTCTAGTTTTTACTATTCGCAAACCAACCCAAAGTATTGTTGATAGAATAATAAACATTCACTCGAAGTAGAAGTACTTAACATGACCCGATTCTAATACGACCTTGATCTTGCGAGATCCTATACTTCACTCGATACGGTACACTTGCCGTTATCGTTTGTAGTTATAATTTTGCACGTCAAGTATTTTTATAACTGCGACGCATTTTTATGCATCAGTCATCATATGGCGATGGTCATGTATGCGCAGGATGCCAGTTTGGTATGGTTCATCGTCTACCATTTGTCAAGTCGCAGATCATAAGTAAGGTGTCGTTGGAGTGCATCCACGGTGATCTGATGGGACCGAGCGTCACCCCAAGTCAGGAAGGGAGCAGGTATATGCTGATCCTTGTTGATGACTACTCCAGGTATACTTGGGTATATTTCTTGAAGGTGAAGTCAGAGGCGTTCGGAAAGTTTGTGGAGTTCTAGGAGCTCGTTGAAGGTCAGCTTGGTTTGCGGATCAAGAAGCTTGGTGGCGAGTTCACCTCGGGGGAATTCTCGAGCTTCTGCAGGAAGCATGGCATTCGGCGGGAGCTCACTTGTGCCCATACTCCACAACAGAACGACGTTGCAGAAAGGAAGATCTGTCATCTGACGAAAACTTGCAAGTGTTGGCTTCATGCCAAGAGTATTCCAAAGTATTTTTGGGCAGAGGGAATGTCTTATGCAGCTTATGTCATCAACAGGATGCCTCTTAGCCCTATCTTCATGAAAACTCCACATGAACTTATGTTCAAGATAAAGCCTACTGTGGAACTTCTTCGAGTGTTTGGATCTACCTGCTTCGTCCGTGTTCCAGATGCTCTTAGAATGAAGCTAGATGTGAAAGCAAGGAAGCTGGTCTTCATCGGTTATGATGACCGGAAGAAGGGCTGGAGATGCTTGGATCCTGAGACACAAAAAGTTGTGGTTTCAAGGGATGTGGTATTTGATGAGTTAACATCATACCAGGGTACCTCTTCTGTGGAGTTACAAAATAGCATGTCAGATGGAGGTCAAGTTCAAGCTGTTGGAGATCTTCTGGTGGAGTTGTCTGTATCACCAGGTGCTCCGGTATGCTCAAGCTCTGGGGAGGAAGCTTCTGGTTCTAGAAGCAAGGGGAGCATTGCTCCAGGAATGCCCAGGAATGGAGTTGGAGCAGAAGAAGCAGCTGAGGTAGTTAGTTAAGTGTAACCTCTGTGGAGGTTGAAGAGGACTATAATTCCACCTAACCGATACTGCGATGGGAACCTAGTGAGCTTCATCTCATGTTTCTTCGCAGGTCCCTTAGATGAAAGGGAGCCTTCAAAATTTGAAGAAGCCACTAGGGTCAAGGAGTGGAAAGATGCCATGGATTATGAGATGGCTGCCCTCAGGAGAAATGAAACCTGAGATCTTGTACCCAAGGTTGATGGCATAACTCCTGTGACATGCAAGTGAGTGTTCAAATTGAAGAAGAAGGCAAATGGTAGTATCAAGCAGTACAAGGCTCGCCTTGTAGCTCAAGGGTTCTCACAACAGTATGGATAAGACTATGAAGAAACGTTTAGTCTTGTTGTCAAGATGACTTCAGTCAGCGTGGTGGTTGCTTTGGCTGCGTGCCAAGGGTGGAAGATTTGGCAACTCGACGTAAAGAATGCTTACTTGTATGGTGAAATTGACAAGGATATCTTCATGGTGCAACCACCTGGTTATGTTTCTAAAGTTCATCCAGGACACGTCTGTAAGCTCAAGAAGGCTCTTTACAGATTGAAGAAAGCACCTCGGGAGTGGTATAGGAAGATCACAGAATACCTCCAGTTCTGCGGATACTTTGCTTTAGATACAGACTCGAGTTTGTTCGTAAAGAAGATCGGGGAGCTGCAAGAATTTGTGCTGTTGTACATGGATGATATGATCGTCATGGGGAACTCGGAGGTTGAGGTAGCTAAGCTTCGGGTTGAGTTAGCTATCATATTCGAGATGAAGGATCTGGGTGAGCTCCACCATTTCATTAGACTCGAGGTGGAGAGGAAATAGAGCAGTGTGCTCATTTATCAGAAAGGTTATGCGGAGTGGATCGTTAAGCGATTCAGCATGCAGGATGGGAAGAGCAGCTCTACTCCACAAGAGGCTGGTCTAAAACATCGGCGGGATGAGGGGATGATTCTTTCTGATCCATTGATGTTCCGGGCTCTTGTGGGTAGTCTGATATATCTGACGATTACCAGGATGGATATTTCCTATGTGGTTGGCAGGGTGAGTCGGTATATGGAGGAACCACGAAAACCACATCTGATGGCGGCTAGGAGTATTTTAAGTATGTGAAGTCGACCTCTGATTTGGGCCTCCTTTATGGGAAGGGAACGAGCTTCAATCTGCATGGTTACATGGATGCTGATTATGGGGGAGATTCAGATGATCGGAAATCGACCTCTGGATACGTCTTTCTGGCGGGCTCAGCAGCTATATCATGGTGCAGCAAGAAGCAGGATTCGGTGTCTGATTCCACCACTGAAGCGGAATACAAGGCTTCGACCTTGGTAGCTCAGGAAGTCATATGGCTTAGGAGATTGGTGGAGGACGTCCATAAGGAGGTGCGAGGTCCTACTCTGTTATGTGGTGACAACGAGAGTGCTCCCAAAATGGTTAATAATCGAGTCTGTCACGCACAGACCAAGCACATCGAGATCGAGCATCATTTCATTCGGGAGAAGGTGTTGGAGGGATCTCTGATGGTTGCGCATGTGTCGAGCGAGGACAATATTGATGATATCTTCACAAAGCCGTTGGCGAAGGGACAATTCACTCGGTTATGAGGGTTGCTTGGGCTGACTTCCACTTCTCACGTCAAGGGGGAGTGTTGAAATTGTTGAAGTGAGGAGTGAAGTGGAGGTCGGGCGGTCTGAGAAGATTGACCGGGCAGTTTGATAAACCGTGGAGACCGGGCGGTCTGGAAGGTGGCCGGGTGGGTTGCCAGTTGCAGATGGCATCTCGGCTATCTGGGGTCAGTTCTCTGGTTGTAACCGGGCGGTTTGTATCCGCGGTTACCACTGGATGTTGGAACTCTGGCTGGTTCTTCTATCGCGGGATGACAGCTCATTGCTGTTATAGCCAACGCCTTGCGAGTTGTCCGCGCGACTTGTTCACATAGTCGGCGGATCGCTCTGCGTGCTTGTCTCGACAAGTCGGGTGAGTTGTTTCCTACCTGCAGTTGTGGTGGGAGGTTATCCTATCGTTGTAGGCGGTGATGACACTCCTCCTCGCGCTTATAAATAGGACCCCCACTGGAGCAGAGAAATAATAGTGAACAGTTGTGCAACTTGCTTGTGGTTCTTATTTGATCAGAGGAGACCGCATTGGATAAGTGGGTAGCAGTCAGCGGCGGGTAGCAGCAGGAGGTCGCGGTTAGCGACAAGGCAGTTTCTCTTCAACTCGTTTCCAGATTTTAATAAAGATCAGATCACGGCGGTTAGGCGGTTTACCTTTGCCGGTCTGCTCTTCTGTTCAGTTCTTCAGCAACTGTGTTCGTGGTTAAAAGTGGCCAGATGACTATGGTCAGGCGGCCTTGCTTGGGCGAACATTGTCAGCATTGGAATAATGGGCAGTCCGCGCGTTGAGTTGCAGGTTGGCAACTAAGGGGTTTGCGCGGACAGCTTGGTCAGCCGGGCCGGGGCGGCTTGGCGGGTTCTATTTGTAACTGTCAACTTCTTGTAGTTTGTTTCATTCTTCTGTTTTTGTGTACTGGTAAATCATGTCTCGTCATGTATGCCTCGCAATATTCGGAAGATAGTTTATTAAAGATTTCTCTTGTTCCTCATTGTTTCTGGTTTCTTGTGCTTGGTATGGTTGAAGTGTTCCTGCGACCCAGTTCTCGCTTTTCCGCTTATCAGAAATTTTAACAATTTCTCTTTGGTGCTGCACGACGGTCGGGTGCCGCGCGACCGATGGCGCGCGGGAGGGAAACCTCTGCACGCCAGCTTGCGCAGGAGGGGCTCCCGCGCATTGGTGTGCGCTGGTGTCGGTTTCCCGTACCCCCATAATTGGGGGTGCGGTTACCCTCTTCCTAATGTTTGGGGAGAGGTTGATATGTGCGCATGCGTGCGCGTTTGCTTTGGCGTCCGTTTGGAAGACCAAACAGACTAGGAATTTTGTGAGTGTGGGCCCGTTGGATTTTTATCGACGAGCCGGTCGAGATCGCGACAAAAAATCTTCTTTAATTAATATTATTTATAATTAATAACTAATATATATTTAATTGCATTTAATATTTTTATAAGGTATGACTTATGAGATTGATTTTTAGCCTATAAATATCTCTAAAACATGAAATGCATATATACTATATATTTCTCTCATATCTTCTTTCTTAAGCTCACATATTTTTCTATTTTATTTTCTTGCAATTCTGCGTTTGTTTCATCCAGTAAAAGTTTGGGTGCTTCTTGCTTCTTCGGTGTCCGCGCACATCAGAGTTGTAACACCCCAAAAATCATAGCTCAGCGAGATAGGCGAAGTGGTAGCGTTGCGCTCAGGATAGGCCAAAAATTCCATAGCAGATCCTTCGCGCACGATCACTGGCCTCTTCTCGCACGACCAGTGGTCGTGCGCCAATGATCGTGCGTTAATTCGAAGGATTGACGGAGTTCTGTTGTGGATAGTGCGCACGATCAGGGGAAGTCTTTGCGCACGACCACTGACTGTGCGCCACTGCTCGTGCGCCCTGTTTATTCTGCTCCGCGAAAAGGTGCGGAGATGACGATCCGACCGATCAAAAACATTGGGATTTTATCCAACGGCTGTGATGATTCGCTGGGGGGCTTTAGGGCTTGGATGAGGGGATATTCCCTCATATTGTCAAGTCTTTTCTCTCTCTTAGGTTGGAGAAAGGAGAAGGGGGCAAGGAGGAAGAAGAGGGGAGATCCGCCATTGTTGGAGCTTCGGAGCTCCGTTCGCCGATCCGAGACCGGCAACACGTAGAGGGTGTCGAGATGCTTCTTCTCCACCGTTTGTTTGCAAGCTTCTGATGGCTAGGAGGAGATCTCAAAAGGTAACGACATTTCTCCTACCGGTCTTTAGGATGCGTGCATGGCTTCCCTTATTTTCTGCATTTTTGGCACCGGATCCGTCGAGTGAGAGGGATTCGAGTCGCCTTGGTTCAAAAGGAACCATCGGGTTGATTGAGTCCATCCCCGACATGATTTGCACTAGAGATCCGCTCCGTTAGCGGATTAGGCATTGTGGGTGAAGCCGGATTTGCGACCGTTGGTCCGATTCGGTGATGTTGAATGACGCGCATATTAGGGGTTTTGTTAGAAATCCGATTACGGCGAACTCGTCGTTGTGATGCCCTTGTAGCTTCGTGTGGTAACGAATGTTGAGTTTTGGGCGGGGAAATAATATGCGGATTATGGGGCTTGTGATGCCTAGGGTTGTGCGAAGGCGCGATAGGTCTTTATGGTCAGCTGGCTATCCCGTGAAGACTGAGATTCACGTGTGTAGAGTGTCCCGGCAAGATTAGTCCCTTCGGTGTTGACTGACGAGAATGTCTATGCTACGAATGAGTCCGGTGACGGTCGCCAGGCGAGGCAATCGGTGGACGTTGTCCCAAGTGTAAGTCCGGGGCCTTGGGACGTTTTGTTTAAGCCAGAATTCTTAGTATCGGTCTTTGTGTATTGTTGGTGGCCCGAGCATGTGAGCTGTTAGACAAGCCCGATGGTGTGGTGAGCCAGGCGAGGTGGGTCTCAGCGAGAGCTCTTGGCTTTGGGGCTACGATGCCCTTGTGGGGAAATAATGAGTACCCTTGTGTTGGTGATGTATGATGATGTGTTAGATTCATACGCTTTAGGGTGCCTTGGGTGAAACCCGGGTTTGCATTCATTTTGCATTGTTATGCCCCTTTTATTACCTGCTCAACATAGAAACGTGGATGATGTTTGTGACACTCATGCCTGTATTTATGTTGCTTTTCTTTATGTACATTTGCTGTGTTATCTGAGTTTTGAGATTGGGTAGTTAAAATCATCTTTTAATACCAAAGCTGTGGCGGTTATATGATGTGGGGTCCCGGCCGGACCCATATTATGTGGTCATTACAGGGGAGGTGTTACAATTTGGTATCAAAGCTAGGTTTGAGTATTCTTTCGAGGTCTAGTGTATTTGGATCGCGTAAGAGATTGTCCACATAGGAGTATTGTGCGGGATCATGAGTATCCCTGTGTTCGAGTCTTGCGATTAGAGCTTGATGAGCTTTTATTTTCCTTGCTTATGCTAGGATGTTGGCGACGATGCGGGGACGTCGAGGAGGCAAGAGGAGCCTTCGGGGAGAAGTGCTACTGCTCCAGGCCTCATGAATGTGGGCATGTCCCCGGCTGATTTCTGTCGCATGCTAGCGGAGGCAATGGTAGCGGCTCAAGCTGGAGCGATGCCACGGGTTCCTACGCCTGTGGTGCAAGTTGCGACTCCTGTCACTCCGGCGGTACGCCGGATACACCGGATGTCGAAGTAGGGCAAGCAGAGCCTTTAGCGGAGAGAGCTATTCCGATGGGTGATCGATTCATGAAGTACTTCTTGAGTTTCCACCCTCCGACATTCAAGGGAGTTGGCACTCCAACGGATGCCGAGGATTGGCTTTCGAGGATCCAGGAACTCTTGAAGGCAGCTGAGATCCCAGAGGAGAGGCAGTCTCACTATGCGAGTTTCATGTTAGAGGGCGATGCGAAGTTGTGGTGGGTGAACCATAATGGTCACCATTTTGTTGGGCGTGTTCCGTCCATGGAGGAGTTCGGGAACGCTTTCCTCAAGCGTTATATTCCGTCCTCGACAAGGTTAGCACTGCAGCGGCAGTTTTTGCTTTTGGTGCAGCGTGAGAAGACAGTGGATGAATATCTGCAAGAGTTCACTCGGTTGGGTCGTTATGCGGGAACGACTATGGCAGATGATGAAGAGAGAGATAATCTCTTCTATCAATCGTTGAGGGAAAATTTAAGGCAGCCACTCATAGCCTTGAAGAATGCAGGATTTAATGAGTTGGTCGAAGCCGCTCGCACATTGGAGAGCGACATGGAGCGAACCCAGCGGCGAAAGGGTTTTGCGGGAAAGCAGGGAAAAGGAAAGCCTTCTCAGTCTCAGTCTCAGTGGAAGTCCGAGGGCAGCCGATGGAAGAAGAAGCCCCGTCCTAGTAGGCCTGGGGAGAGAAGTGGCGCACCTTCGGGAGATTTCTGCTCCAAAGGTCCGTTTACATGTTACAAGTGCGGCAAGGTGGGTCACATAAGTCGGTTTTGTACCAAGGGCGGAGCTGAGCAGGAGCCGAGGCAGGAACAATCGGTGCGTTCCGGTCCTAGTGTTGCAGAGAAGGGGAAACCAGCGGAGTCAAGTGCTTCGCGGTTCCCTCCAGTGCAGCCGAGAGCGTATAATCTTGGGCAGCAGGAAGCGATACGTCAACCCGACGTGGTGACAGGTACGAAAAGTTTAAGTTTTCGTTTGTTACTATAATGTAGGTTGCGGCCTTTCATGTTTGTTTTGCACGTGGTTAGGTTTCGTGCTAATTTCGGTCTATCCCTCTCGGGTGTTGTTCGACACGGGAGCGTCACACTCTTTTCTTGCGGAAAGTTTTATCCGGAAGATTGATGCTGAGTCCGTAGAGACAGAGGTGGAGCTGAGTGTGCGCATGCCGAATGGGTCTTTCATGACTACCATGAGGAATAGTGATTTCGTGATGCAAATTGGCAATAGTGATTTCGTGTTGGTAGCAGCGATTCTGCCACTAGCCGAATTCGATGTTATCTTGGGGATGGACTGGCTTGCGGAGCAGCGAGCTAGTATCGACTGCCAGTTGAAGGTGGTAACCCTGAGAGCTGAAGGTAGAGCAGAGGTCAAGTTTGAAGGCCTAAGCGGAGTGGCTTGCTCCCTGATTTCCGCTATGCAAATGAGGCGTGCGGTAAACCAAGGAGGTGAGGCATTTTTAGCTTTGTTGGAGACTCACTCCACAAAGTTGGCTATTAGAGAAGTTCCGGTGGTGGAAGAATTTGAGGATGTATTCCCCGAGGAGCTTCCGGGAGCACCTCCTCAGCATGAAATTGATTTCTCGATAGAGTTGGTACCGGGTGCGAGGCCGGTGTCGCGTCCTCCATTTAGGATGGCACCGAAGGAACTGGCCGAGCTAAAGGTTCAGTTGCAAGAGTTGTTAGAGCAAGGGTATATTAGGCCCAGCTCTTCGTCGTGGAGCGCGCCGGTATTGTTTGTGAATAAAAAGGATGGAAGTATGCGGTTGTGCATTGACTATCCTGAGCTAAATAAGTTGACCGTCAAGAATAAATATCTGACTCCCCGAATCGATGATTTGTTCGACCAGTTAGTGGGGTCGGTGGTGTACTCCAAGTGGATTTGAAATCGGGGTACTACCAGTTGAAGATTCGAGAAGAGGACGTTGCCAAGACAGCGTTTGGGACTCGGTATGGACACTACGAGTTTTCGGTGATGCCTTTCAGACTGACGAACGCGCCATCTGTGTTCATGGATTTGATGAATAGGGTTTTTCGCCCGTTCTTAGATTCGTTCGTGGTGGCGTTTATTGATGATATTTTGGTGTATTCAAAATCGGAGGCAGAGCATGAGTCTCACTTGAGTCAAGTATTGCAGACTCTAAAGGAGAATCAGCTTTATGCTAAGTTCTCAAAATGCGAGTTTTGGATCGAGAAGGTGGCTTTCGTGGGTCACGTAATTAGTGGAGATTGTGTGGCGGTAGATCCAGCGAAGATTGAAGCCATTAGGGATTGGCCTGTATTGAGAACCGTGGCGGATGTCCGGAGTTTCCTTGGACTAGCCGGTTATTATAGAAGGTTCGTGGAGAACTTTTAGCGGATGGCGTTGCCCCTCACCACTCTCACTTGCAAGGACCAAAGGTTCGTATGGACACCGGAGTGTGCCCGTGCATTTGAGAATTTGATGGAAAGGTTGATGTCTGCTCCAATCCTTAGTCTTCCTAGTGGGACGGAAGGATTTCAGATTTTCAGCGACGCGTCAGGTTGCGGGTTGGGTTGCGTGCTGGTGCAGCACGGCAAGGTGATCGCTTATGGGTCAAGGCAGTTAAAGACTCATGAGAGGAATTATCCCGTCCATGATCTGTAGTTGGCGGCGGTAATCTTTGCGCTAAAATTGTGGCGGCACTACGTTTATGGTGCGAAGGTGGAGATCTTCACGGATCACAAAAGCCTGAGGTATCTTCTAGACCAAAAGGATCAGAATATGCGGCAGCGTAGGTGGGTCGAGTTCCTTGGGGACTACGACGTGGAGATTCAGTATACGTCAGGTAAAGCCAACGTGGTGGCGGATGCCTTGAGTAGGAAGTACTCCGGGCAAGGTAATTGGATGGAGGCGCATAACGAGCATTTGATTCGAGACTTGGAGTCTCTTGACATTTCTTGTGTGGCTAGAGGTGAGTCTAGCGTGGCTCGTTTGAACTGGATTGAAATGCAGTGTGATATAATGGATCGAATCCGAGAGGCGACCAGTGCGGACGAGGAGTGCCAACAGTTGGTGTTGGAGGCTCAGCAAAGCGAAGGCACTGCTTTGGAGATGGTTGGTGGGATTTTATAAAGAGACGGAAGGGTCTGTGTTCCGCGTTTTGGCAAGCTTCGCGAGGAGTTGATGTTTGAGGCTCACTTTACGAAGTACTCTGTTCATCCAGGAAGTACAAAGATGTACGCGGATTTGAAGAAATCTTTTTGGTGGCCTGGGATGAAGCGGGATGTAGCCGAGTACGTGAGCCGATGTCAGACTTGTGCCTTGGTGAAGGCTGAGTGCCAAAGGCCCGGTGGGTTCTTGAAGCCTCTTCCCATCCCCGAATGGAAGTTCGATGACATCTCTATGGATTTTGTGCATGGTTTGCCTCGATCGCAGCAGGGTAACGATGCGATTTGAGTGATAGTGGATCGCCTGACGAAGGTGGCCCACTTCATTCCGAATCAGAAGGGCGATGGCGTGGAGAAGCTCGTGGAGCTTTATGTTCGAGACATTGTGCAGTTGCACGGGATTCCGAAGAGCATCGTTAGTGATCGCGATGGGCGGTTCACCTCGAAGGACTGGACATTAGTGCAGAAATGTTTAGGAACAAAGCTCAAGTTTAGTACCGCGTTCCATCCGCAGACCGATGGTCAGACGGAGCGAACGAACCGTACATTGGAGGACATGTTGAGGATGTGTGCTCTCGACTTTGGCAAAGGTTGGGAAGACCACCTTTTCATGGTGGAGTTCGCCTATAATAATATCTTCCAGGCGAGTATCAAGATGGCGCCATACGAAGCTTTGTATGGAATGAAGTGTCGAACGCCGATGTCTTGGGCAGAGGTGGGAGACACTAAGCTTTTGGGAAAGCAAGTGGTGGAAGATGCTTGCGAGATTGTGCGGACGATTCAGGAGCGCATGAAGGTTGCTCAGGATCGTCAAGCGAAGTATTTTAATGCGCGCCACAGAAACGTGGATTTTACAGTGGGCGATATGGTCTACTTGATGATCAAACCGTTCAAGGGTGTTTCGCGTGTGCGGCGACTCAAGAAGTTGAGTCCGCGATATTTGGGTCCGTTCGAGGTTACGGAACGTATAGGCGAAGCGGCCTATCGTTTGGCATTATCTGCAGAGCTGAGTGGATTACATGATGTTTTCCATGTCTTTGTGCTGAGGAAAGCTTTGGTGGAGCCGAGCGTCGTGGCTGAAGCGGCGGCGGTGCCGGTAATGGAGGATTTGGGGGCGAGAGTTCGTTCGGTTTGCGTGGAGGATTCAGAAGTCCGGCAGTTGCGTAACAAGGAAGTCAAGCTTGTAAAGGTGCGATGGGACAACTGCGGGCGAAACGAATTCTCTTGGGAGCGTGAGCAAGCGATGCGGGAGGATTTCCCGAAACTTTTTACTCCAGGTATGCATTATGAATTTCCTGTTTAAATTCTGAAATTTCGAGGACGAAATTCTTTTAAGGGGGGTGGAGTTGTAACACCCCAAAAATCGTAGCTCAGCGAGATAGGCGGAGTGGTAGCGTTGCGCTCGGGATAGGCCGAAAATTCCATAGCAGATCCTTCGCGCACGGTCACTGGCCTCTTCTCGCATGACCAGTGGTCGTGCGCCAATGATCGTGCGTTAATTCGAAGGATTGACGGAGTTCTGTTGCGGATAGTGCGCACGATCAGGGGAAGTCTTTGCGCACGACCACTGACCGTGCGCCACTGCTCGTGCGTCCTGTTTATTCTGCTCCGCGAAAAGGTGCAGAGATGATGATCCGACCGATAAAAAACATTGGGTTATTCCCTGATATTTTCAAGTCTTTTCTCTATCTTAGGTTGGAGAAAGGAGAAGGGGGCATGGAGGAAGAAGAGGGGAGATCCGCCATTGTTGGAGCTTCGGAGCTCCGTTCGCCGATCCGAGACCGGCAATGCGTAGAGGGCGTCGAGAGACGCTTCATCTCCACCGTTTGTTTGCAAGCTTCTCATGGCTAGGAGGAGATCTCAAAAGGTAACGACATTTCTCCTCCTGGTCTTTAGGATGCGTGCATGGCGTCCCTTATTTTCTGCATTTTTGGCACCGGATCCGTCGAGTGAGAGGGATCCGGGTCGCCTTGGTTCAAAAGGAACCATCGGGTTGATTGAGTCCGTCCCCGACATGATTTGCACTAGAGATCCGCTCCGTTAGCGGATTAGGCATTGTGGGTGAAGCCGGATTTGCGACCGTTGGTCTGATTCGGTGATGTTGAATGACGCGCATATTAGGGGTTTTGTTAGAAATCCGATTACGGTGAACTCGTCGTTGTGATGCCCTTGTAGCTTCGTGTGGTAACGAATTTTGAGTTTTGGGCGGGGAAATAATGTGCGGATTATGGGGCTTGTGATGCCTAGGGTTGTGCGAAGGCGCGATTGGTCTTTGTGGTCGGCTGGCTATCCCGTGAAGACTGAGATTCACGTGTGGAGAGTGTCCCGACAAGATTAGTCCCTTCGGTGTTGACTGACGAGAATGTCTGTGCTACGGATGAGTCCGGTGATGGTCGCCAGGCGAGGCAATCGGTGGACGTTGTCCCGAGTGTAAGTCCAGGGCCTTGGGACGTTTTGTTTAAGCCAGAATTCTTAGTATCGGTCTTTGTCTGTTGTTGGCGGCCCGAGCATGTGAGCTGTTAGACAAGTCCGATGGCGTGGTGAGCCAGGCGAGGTGGGTCTCAGCGAGAGCTCTTGGCTTTGGGGCTACGATGCCCTTGTGGGGAAATAATGAGTACCCTTGTGTTGGTGATGTATGATGATGTGTTAGATTCATACGCTTTAGGTGCCTTGGGTGAAACCCGGGTTTGCATTCATTTTGCATTGTTAGGCCCCTTTTATTACCTACTCAACATAGAAACGTGGATGATGTTTGTGACACTCATGCCTGTATTTATGTTGCTTTTCTTTATGTACATTTGCATACGAAGTGCTGACTTGCAGGGTGCAGTAGTTCCCCGGGGTCCGCTAGGACGGCCGGGAGGAGGGATGTTGTTACACCGTTTGTGGTCATCCATAGCTGACCCTCGTTTACCGCTCTTTGTGATTTGGTTGCAGGGCAAGAATCGCAGGATGCACCCAGCGCGCCGGCCAAAAAGGCCTAAATCCTCATGAAGTGCTTAGTTGTTTTTCTGCATTGCTTTCTTCGTACTTTGTTATATCCGGCTTGCATGCCGAGGTAGTTTAGGAAAAACTATCTTTCCCCTTTTGTTGGGATGTCTTATTAGTTTTGAATGTTTGATGATTTGGACATTGTTTTGTAAGGCCTTAAGGCCAGTTGGACTCCTTTGTACTGTGTACAATCTCTGTGGTTTTGGTTTGTTTCCGCTGTGTTATCTGAGTTTTGAGATTGGGTAGTTAATATCATCTTTTAATACCAAAGCTGTGGCGGTTATATGCTGTGGGGTCCCGGCCGGACCCATATTATATGGTCATTACAGGGGAGGTGTTACAAGAGTTTCGGGTTCTAGCCGAGTGTTGTACTTTAGAGAAGTGAGCATTGGTTGAAAGGCCTCTCGGAGGGTCGTGCAACTTTATTAGGGCAATAATTACATGCCTTATCCAGACTCAATTTTCTTACTTACTATTTTTATTATGTAATTTATTTCATAGCTTCCTAAATATATGTTTTTTCCTTTTCGAAAATTCTATTAAAATTGTTTTATTATTATTATTATTTTTAATAAAATTCAGGTATAATTTTATTATATTTATCAAAATTTCACAAGAATAAGAAGAGAATTCCTATCTACTCCGACAACCGGCCCACAATGGCTCTCTCAAAGAATTTCGTCTTCCATAACAAGAGCAAGCACACAGAGCTGCGTTACCACTTCGTGGGAGAAAAGGCTGAAGTCAAAGAGATCACCATCTCCCTCTACCCTACCGAAGAGGAACTCGTAGATATTCTCACTAAACCACTATCATGCATGGGCCCGATTCCTCAACCTAAGATCGAACCTCAATATCATCGATGGCTCAAATTTGAGAAGGGTGTTGGGAAACAAATCCGAGCCGCCCATGTCTTTACTCTGGCCTCTTGATGGTCCATCCGCTTAACCACCACATGTTAACCGAAGAATTAAATCATGTATTAGCATTTAACGTTTTGATTAGGCTATATAATTAAAGCCCCTCTTTTATTCCGTTTTATTACGAATGAAAAACTAAGCTTTTCTTTGCATTCTCTTCTCCTCTCTCTATTCTTATTATGTATTTTTATGGATGATTATGTTCTTATACATGGTGCAGGGATTAATAAAATAAGAGTAACCACGATGATTATATATAGAATTAATACTCACTGGAGCCTGTTAGTTTTAATTTTGGTTGACTTGGTCAACTTTGTTTTATTTTAAGTTTATATTAATTGAAAAGGAGGAGAGAGAGTGTCCCGCATTTATTGCGGAGAGAGAAGTTGGTGTCTTTTTCTTTTGCCTATAAATAGTGTTGGATCTTACGGCGCCCTTAGAGGGGGGGGGGGGGGGGGGGGGGGGTGAATAAGGGAATAAAAATTCTTTTTATAATTTTAAGAAAATTACTAAATTATTTTATAATATGCGAAAGTAAAATAACAATTTAGCTAAATGAATAGAAAATTATAATTTGCAATTTTTAGAAATAAGTACTAAATTGTTTTATGATGAAAGAGATTGAAATAAACAATTTAGATTTAGAATTGAAAACTTAGAACACAATATAATAGAGATTACGCCAAGTGATAGAAATCAAGTAAACACAAAAGAGACATGATTATATTATATGAAAAAGTGTTTACATAAATTTGATTTCTATATCGCTAGAAATCGGAGGCGTACAAATGTACATTTCTTTTCCTTTTCTATACCGACTTGTATCCCCACAAACTGGTTGGCTTTAGCCAATCCTTCCCCGGATATGGCATCAAGCCGCTCTAGCCAATCCTTCCCCGGATATGGCCTCGAGCACCCCCTAGATCTAATCACCTAGAACTAGTCGCCAACTCACGCGGTTAATTCCCTCTAAGCCGCAAAAGGACCTAGTCGCCAACACAAGGCGAATTCTCTAAACGGTTACAAAAAAAGTATGGAATGAAAATAATGAAAAACAATAATAAAACTCCCTATATGAGATCTCTGGAGTCGAGGATGAAGGATCACTGTAGCATAAGCGAGGTAGAAGCGATCATCCTTCGGATGTAGCGTGACGTAGTCCTCCTCCAGAATTCTCCTTAAGCTTTTTGTGGGAGATCCATCTTCGGCAGCATAATAGCACTGGAATTGTGGCACAAGCAACCTCTCTGGGATGGATGATCAAAATGATCGAAGTTGGCTTCAATTTATAGACCTTGGAGCTAGCGCCTGTGGTAGCATTCGTGTGGAGCGGTTGTGAAACCGTCGGAGGCGTGGCGCTGTGCACAAACTTGAGATAGCGCCTGCGGTAGCGATAGCGCTGGCGGTAGCGCTCATGTGGAGCAGTTGCGAAACTGTCGGTGGCGTTGTGATCTGCACGAGCTCAAGCTAGCGCCTGGAGTTAGCGTTAGCGCTGGCGGTAGCGCTAAGGAACCGCTGAGACGAGGCTAACCGCTGAGACGGAAGCTGAGATGAAACCGCTGAGACTGAACCAACTGAGCTAGCGCCTGGCGTTAGCGATAGCGCTGGCATTAGTGCTGGCGTTAGCAATAGCGCTGGCGTTAGTGCTGCTCCTTTCAAAAGATTGTTCCAAGCTGCTTTATACCTGTGGAGTATTGCACCTATAGTTCCTGCACACTATAAACATACTACAAGCAATATCAAATACAATATGGGATTTGTTATTCTCAAACAAAGGGATGTGACACACATGTCCAACAATCTCCCCCTTTTGATAATAACAAATCCTCTAAGCAAGAAATCAACAATAGTGTTTATAGATAAGATAAGCAAGGTAAAAGTGCAACTATAGTATTTAATAAGCATTATGAAATTGTGCATACTCCCCCTATCTTAATGCTCCCCCTACATAAATTTTATGTTCTACTCCCCCTAAATGATAGATTACATGAATTATTCTCCCCTTAATCTTCTATATTTCTCCTATATAGATTTCTTCAATTAATCTCCCCCTTTTGGTATTATCAAAAGAAGGTGGGGTGAGGGTAATAAGGAGGCATTCTTTAGGCTAGTTATATCATGATCGAGCTTTTGTAATATATAAAATGATAAAAAGATTAAGCATAGCATATATAAGAGATTTCAAATATAAGGATAAGAGTTGCAAGCAAGCGAAAGATTATAATAAACATCTTTTTGTAGGCATGAAAAAGCATAAGTAAAAATATGAGTTTTAGTTCAAAATTGAAAGATGTTTTAACCTATTGAAATCTCAAAGTTTTTCATAAAGATACCAAGCATGAAATGAACATATCAAAGAGAGATTATACTACAATGTTACTTAATTGTAAATTCAAGAAATACCAAAACATTGCAGAGATCATGTTAGGTTATCTAGTGCATTTCTTATATAAAGAGTAGTATAAATAAAGCATTAGAATCCAATACTCATGAGAAGAAGTGTTATGAAAGATAATGATGTGCACATAAGTGTATTTTGGGCAATGTTAACAATCAATTTAAATCATCATAATACAAGACAAATGTAAAGTAAAGTGCACAATAAAACACAAGTAAATTACTTTCACACACTTTTAATGCACATAATTTTTAACAAAGTGGTGTAATAATCAAAGTTTACACAAGACACTTTACTATTCTTTCCAAGGTGCTCAACCTCACAATGCTTATGAAGACTTATCAGGAGGTTCAAGTAGTGCTTGGTGGAGTTATATTTGTCTACATATATAATTTTTTTTGTTGATATTTGTGAGACAACATTCTCCGAATACACTTGTTTTGCAAACCAAAATTTTTAACTTAACCACTTTTCTAAATTTCATAAGTGCAATTCAAATGTAGTGTAGGCAATAAACTTATGCAAGTTTTAATTCATTGTACAAATACAATACACAAGCAAGCATTTTTAGATTTAGACACACATGTTGATTACCAAAATAAGTGAGTGAAATGTATCATTATCATTCATAAAACATTTACTCATACTTAGAGGCATGCTAAGCTTGGTTCTACACATTTTTCAATACAATTGATGCACTTTAAATAGATATATCAAAGCACGATAAGCAAAACAGTGTTCATAGTAATTTGAAAGAATATGTTTTAACATTGTAAATAATTCTAAATAATAGAAATCATACATGCTTGATATTGGCAATAAAGATCATACGATTTTTTGTTTTGTTTTGAATATGATAAGCATGATGAATTCCTTGAAACATAAATTAGAAATCCGTCTGTTCGTCATTCGTCGAGACTTCACGTGAACATTCGACGAATTGACTTAGCCATCGTCGAGACTTCACGTGAACATTCGACGAATTGACTTAGCCATCGTCGAGACTTCACGTGAACATTCGACGAATTGACTTAGCCATTGAAAAATACTGATCAAAGCTTGAAAACTGTCTTCTGTTTTCATTCGTCGGGAGTTCTCGAGAACATTCGACGAATAGACTTCTGCCTGGATTCGTCGATATTCGTCGGGAGCACATGAGAACATTCGACGAATAGACTTAGCCTCAAAAATTTCTTCTTTAAACTAGAAATTTGGCTTCTGTCTGGATTCGTCGAGATTCATCGGAACTTCACGAGACATCTCGACGAATTGACTTAGCAAAAATTTCTTTTCTTCTGAAAACCTGCTCCACTCCTCAAGTTTTTTTTTCTTTTTTTTGTTTTGAAAATTTTTTTTAATAAAAAAATAGAAAAATCACACAAACATATTTTTGAATTTTGAATTTTTGTAGTTGATTTTTCATAATATGAATAAAACACAAATAACAAAAAATATTTTTGTATTTTTGAATTTTGAACTTTTGTAGTTGATTTTTCATAATATAAATAAAATGAAAATAATAAATGTCAGAAATTCAAAAAAAAAATTAGTACATATAAACTAACATATTTTTAAGGATATTTAGAAATTTTAAAAATCAGATAATTCACAAACCCACGCTAGCGTCGGCGCTAGTGATAGCGCGGCAAACAGTACGTGATTTTTTGAGAATTTTAAATTTTTGATTTTTGATATTTATTAAGTGTCCTTAGAGTAGTTCCATGCTGAAATTTCAGAATTTTTGGAGATCTCTAGGTGGATCAAATTTGCATGAAACTTTGGCTTTTTCAAATTCTTGTGTTTTTCAAAAACATTTAATCATGAAAAGATAAATTATGAAGACACAAGAGGACATTTTTTATTAAACAACCCAAAATATGCATGATTTAAGTAATAAGTAAATAAAAATGTTCATGCATTGAGTAATATAAGTATGTCCTAAGATTAAAGACTACCCGACTAAATGTCTACACCCTAGCCCCGTACTAAGTGACGGATGGGCATGAGGAGCTGCACGCATGCCGTAGGTTGGGGTGTTAGTCCCATATGCACACACTAGAGAACACTCAACCTAGCACTCTTTCCCCCCAGTGCCTCGCAAGGCCCCACTGGAACCCTCCCCGGTTAAGGACAAGACATGACTTAGAGGTTAGGTCTCTAATGCATACAACCCTACGCCCCCGCTATTGTGAGATATGAAGTCAAAGGTGAATAATCTTTGGACAACCTAAGCTTTTTAAACTATGGGTTGATTTATAAACAATGGGTTTTGTTTAATGTGATGAGTTATAAAGCCGCATAGTTTTTCTACTTTTATGAGATGACGATATGTGATAACTAGCACAATTACTAATATTCAATAAGTGATAAAGCTAGTATGATGAGTTTTGGGTTTAATGTCATGTCATAAGATTAATATTGAAATTGCATGTATTCCAAAATAGAATTTCAAATTATAGATCTAGAATAGAGTGATGATTAAGTTTGATGTATATCTTCATTGCAAAGTTGGTTCTAGAGTCTACAAATATGAGAGATATATGCAATCAATATCAAAGCATATCCATACACCAACTAATGTAAAGAAAGCAATATTCATATTTTTATCATAAGATTCATAATTCTTATTATTGATTTGAGATATTTCTTGATAGAACATGAATTATGATTTATGATTATAGAGAATTTTGCATAGAATATATGTTAGATCATCATGATGTATGTGATTTTTTTTTTCTAGACTTACGACAATATGATTTGGTGAATTTCTTTTGAATAAGCATGTTTGATTTTTAAGTCTAGAAAATGATGATCATGTAATCATATTAAAGACAAAGATCACATATAGAGTGTTTTGAAATTTATAATAAAAATTTGCATTCAATAATTGAATCTATTGATCTTTGGTTTTGCATGATAATATATGATTTATGATACAATATTCATATATATTCTAATGATTAATCCATAAACTATGTGTTTGCTGGAATTTAGTATTCTATTATAATTTCAAATCACATAGTTATCATGATATTTTAATAACATTGTAAATGTTATACCTAGCATATAAAATTAAGCATAAACCAAGAAGTGATGCTAGGATGATGAGTTTGAATGCAATGTTATTACATAGGATTAATGAAGATAATGTTGCATGTAATATGAGAAGTTTTCAAATTAATTTTCTTTAGACCTAGAATGAAATGATTAAGCTTTTGATTTGAACTTAATGATACATGACGATTCTAAGGTCTAAATAACATGCAAACAATGGTGACACACATTACACACAACATACAAAGGATATCATGTGATGAAAAATCCATAAACATAGAAATTATCGAAATAAGAAAACTGATATAACTTTTAAACAAAGTTGAGTTTGGGAAATTTTGATAGCACCAAACGAATTTGAATGAACAAGTTTGGTTCTTCGTTGGATGGATATTTCTGTGCTCTTTTCAAAAAGATATTAAACGTGAAAATCGGACGAGCGGATCAAAAGATATGACTTTTGAAGTTTTGATCAAAAACTCACATTTTTGAAAAAAAAATAATCACGCGTTTTGTGAATGTTTGTTTTCGATTTTATTTGATAATATTTTTCATTATAAGGGCTATCACATGTAGCAAACAAAAATAGAAAAGAAAAGAAAAGAAAAATGTTGCACATTTTAATTTTTAGCTTAAGCCCTTTAACAAACCATTTAAATCCATTCAAAAATAATTTCATTAGTCTTGATAATAATTTCAATATTCAATTTATGATGATAATTCAAGACATTTATGGGTAAAGGATTTAAAAGGATAAAGAACAATCAAAGATGAGAGATAGATCACCAAAAAAAATATGACTTAATGTTCAATTTTAATTCAAATTTGATTTGATACAAGGCTTAATATATGAAAGTCATATTTCATGATATATATAAAGTGATCATAGCTTGTTTGTTTAAAAAATAATAAAAAAAAATAAACAAAAGAAAAGAGACAATAAGCATATCATGAAGTAGAGTAGTGATATTTCATTTTCATTTGTTTCTACTTCATGCAAATGATTGGATACTAATGAATGAGAGATTTAGGTATCCAAAGGGGACCAAGTGTGATGGTTCCTTTGGGTACCCAAATACATCGTGTGGGCTTTTGGAGAGATAGTGATGAATGGGCCTTTACAAGTGGAGTTAGTGTTTCGTTTTTAATTTTGGGCCTCCATTCATACTTTGGTTGTTTTTCTTTTAAATTCATATTATGATTATTTGACATCTTTTGGGAATGATAGTTGTTTGAAAAATAATTCATTTGGGATTTATGTTTATTCAAATTATTTTTCAAAATAGATTGATGTTGATAATCATAATGAATTTTATTATAACGATTCTTTGAAAATTTATAAGAGTGATTGTCTTTCTTAAGAAGTGATTGTTGAAAGAGTGGGTTACAATATGTTTTAAATGATTAATTCTTATTTCGATAATTTTCATTTCCACTCTTTCTTATAGACATACTCTTATAATATGAAGGATAATATTATATAGTTTGATTTTTATGAAAAGAAGATTTTAAATTTGAGTCATGATTGAAAATATATTGAGACTTATAATAATGACTCTTAAGAATTTTATGAGGATCATAATTCTTTTTTAAACCAAACTCCTTTTGATTTAATGTGTGAAAATGGTCCTTTTTAGAAAGAATTTTGTAAGTTAATTTATCCTTGTTATTCAAAATCTTATGATGAAATTCATTAGATGACATTTGAAATTTTTCAACAAAAGATTTTAATTGTATTAACTTACAAGTTAAAGCATCATTTTCAACTATCAATTTTTTATTATGTTCTTTAGAAACTAAAAGCCCTTTTTCAATTTCCTTGAATTTTTCTTTTAATATATTGCAATTCAAACAAGGAGTAGGAATTTTAACTAAAGAGCAAGAAAGAGAATTTATCACATCAATATTTGATTCTACATTATCGTTTGCTTTTAAAGATTTATTTTCTAAACGTAATTTGGAATTAGCCATTTTTAACTTTAAAATTTTATGTTTATCAATTTTAAGCATACGAGATGTAGAAATGGAATTTATTACAAAAAGAGAAGTTTTTGATTTTCTTACATTGCTATGGGATGAGGCAAGATTTTGACCAACGATTCCTTTGACATCTTCTTTGCATTCCTCTTCCATAGTTGAATTTCCGTCTTCTCTTTTGCTTGATGTGTTGCCAACAAATGAGTCCAATATTGTGATGTTGTATTCTTCTTCCTCCAAGCATAAGTCCTCATCGATTTCTTCTCTTGGATCCATAAGGAATTTCTCGTCGATTTCACTCTTAGATTTATCATCCTCCAAGAGTGAGTCCTTGTCGATTTCTTCTCTTGGATCCATAAGGAATTCCTCTTGTTCATCATCTGTGGAAGGAAGACTATAAGTATTCTCCAGAAATTTCCAAACTTCATAAGCAGTAGGAAGTGTATAAATAAGTTTGAAAATATTTTGATCTAATGCACAATATAGACTATTCATAGATTTGGCATTTAAAAACATTTCGTTTTTATTTAAAATACTTGGGGGCATTTTAATTGTAATATTCCATACTTCCATATCCAAAGATTTAAGAAATTTTTCCATAAGAAATTTCCACCCATTATAATTTTTACCTTCAAAAAAAGGTGGTGCTAAAGATTTTTCATTTATAAGAAAATTTCCCCTACTAGTAGAAGCGAGATCATGAGACGCCATTATTCCCGGTTGTTAAACCAATTTGGAATAACCTGCCTCTGATACCACTTGTTGGATCTTACGGCGCCCTTAGAAGGGCGGTGAATAAGGGAATAAAATTTCTTTTTATAATTTTAAGAAAATTACTAAATTGTTTTATAATATGCGAAGGTAAAATAACAATTTAGCTAAATGAATAGAAAATTATGATTTGCAATTTTTAGAAATAAGTACTAAATTGTTTTATGATGAAAGAGATTGAAATAAACAATTTAGATTTAGAATTGAAAACTTAGAACACAATATAATAGAGATTATGCCAAGTGATAGAAATCAAGTAAACACAAAAGAGACATGATTATATTATATGAAAAAGTGTTTACATAAATTTGATTTCTATATCGCTAGAAATCGGAGGCGTACAAATGTAAATTTCTTTTCCTTTTTTATACCGACTTGTATCCCCACAAACCGGTTGGCTTTAGCCAATCCTTCCCCAGATATGGCCTCAAGCCGCTCTAGCCAATCCTTCCCCGGATATGGCCTCGAGCACCCCCTAGATCTAATCACCTAGAACTAGTCGCCAACTCACGCGGCGAATTCCCCCTAAGCCGCACAAGGACCTAGTCGCCAACACAGGGCGAATTCTCTAAACGGTTACAAAAAAAGTATGGAATGGAAATAATGAAAAACAATAATAAAACTCCCTATATGAGATCTCTGGAGTCGTGGATGAAGGATATCTGTAGCATAAGCGAGGTAGAAGCGATCGTCATTTGGATGTAGCGTGACGTAGTCCTCCTCCAGAATTCTCCTTAAGTTTTTTGTGGGAGATCCATCTTTGGCAGCATAACAGCACTGGAATTGTGGCACAAACAACCTCTCTGCAATGGATGATCAAAATGATCGAAGTTGGCTTCAATTTATAGACCTTGGAGCTAGCGCCTGCGGTAGCATTCGTGTGGAGCGGTTGCGAAACCATCGGAGGCGTGGCGCTGCGCACGAACTTGAGATAGCGCCTGCGGTAGCGATAGCGCTGGCGGTAGCGCTCGTGTGGAGCGGTTGCGAAACTGTCGGCGGTGTTGCGATCTGCACGAGCTCAAGCTAGCGCCTGGCGTTAGCGTTAGCGCTGGCGGTAGCGCTAAGGAACCGCTGAGACGAGGCTAACCGCTGAGACGGAAGCTGAGATGAAACCGCTGAGACGGAACCAACTGAGCTAGCGCCTGGCGTTAGCGATAGCGCTGGCGTTAGTGCTGGCGTTAGCGATAGCGTTGGCGTTAGTGCTGCTCCTTTCAAAAGATTGTTCCAAGCTGCTTTATACCTGTGGAGTATTGCACGTATAGTTCCTGCACACTATAAACACACTACAAGCAATATCAAATACAATATGGGATTTGTTATTCTCAAATAAAGGGGTATGACACACATGTCCAACAAATAGGCCTTTGCTTTGTAAAGTTAGGCCACTTTCATCTCGCCAAGTCCTCTCACTTGAGCAGGCCGCCGCCAGCTCGTCACCGGAGTAAGAGGAAGGAGAAGCTCTCGCCTGAAGAAGTCCCTCCTGGACGTGGAGGTGAGGAGCAGGACGATCTCGCGTGGACGAGTGTTCGCCGGAGTGGTTGAGTGGTGAGCTCGCCTGGACGTGGAGGTCGCACAGCCCATCTTTCTCGCTAAGTAGTGGGAGATCTCGCCGGAGTTAGGAGGAAGTTTAGCGAGTAGTGAGCGAGCCGTGGAGTCGTGTGTTTCACCAAGGAAGGAGTGTTCGCGAGTAGGAGCATTGGCGAGGAGAGGTGCTCGCATTCGGAAGGTTGGGGTGATACCGAGGCCCATTCGTAACGCTTCCAACAATTGGTATCAAAGCCAGGTTCGAAACCTTTGCGGTGACTCGGAAGGTTTGAGGAGTAGAAGTGATGGAGACAAGCGGTGCAATGCCGGGGCAAGTCCCCAAGTTGACAAAGACCAACTATGGGAACTGGAGTATCCAGATGAGAGTACTACTCGCATCAAAGGAGTTATGCGATGTAGTGGAGAATGGCTATGAGGAGCGTACTGCTGCAGTAGAGGCGGTGTTGACTAACACCCAGAAGACGACACTTAGGGAAGCAAGGAAGGCGGACAAGAAGGCTCTATTCTTGTTGTACCAAGGGGTTGACGAAGCAACCTTTGAGAAGATCTCAGACGCAAAGACTTCTAAGGAGGCATGAGAGGTATTGCAACGCTCCATGCAAGGGGTAGACAAGGCTAAGAAGGTGAAATTATAGTCCCTCCAGGTGGAATATGAAGTAACAAAGATGCAGAGTACCGAGAAGGTCGGTGACTATGTGACCCGACTGCGAACGCTCACAAATGAGATGAAGCGAAATGGGGAGATGATCGATGATGTAAGCTTTATGGAGAAGTTGCTGAGATCTATGTCCAAGAAGTTCCGTCATATTGTGGTGGCGATCGAAGAGCGAAGGACCTCACCGAGATGGCCGTTGACGAGCTTGTAGGCTCTTTGCAAGCTCATGAGTACAGGATGTTGCAGGATGATGAAGAAGCGAGTGGCTTGGGAAAAGCACTCCAGACCCAGTTGAACTTTGGGGAAAGCTCAAGAAGAGGAGGTGGCCAGCGTGGCCGAGGTCACCAAGGTAGAGGCAGAGGTAGAAGAGGAAGTAGAGACCAAGGGAGAAACCAAAATTTCCAGAGAGAGGCGGAGCGACCTCAAGGAGGTTGGCAAGAAGGAAGAGGAAGAGGCCGAGGAGATATGTCCCAAATCCAGTGTTACAACTGTAACAAATTTGGGCACATGGGTTATGACTGTTGGGCTCTGAGGAAGAGAGAAGAGGCAAACCACTATGCCGAGGCTAGGAACAACGGGAACAACACTGGCGCTGGAGATCCGATGATGTTCCTAACCTACCGAGGAGCGGAGGAAGGTAGAAATGAAGTGTGGTACCTGGACACAGGTGCAAGCAACCACATGTGTGGAGATAGGGAGATGTTCACTAACTTGGAACCTAGTGGGGGTGAGGTTAGCTTCGGGGATGCGTCAAAGATCTCGCTGGAAGGAAAAGGCCTGGTGGTTTTGAAGCTAAACGGAGAGAAGGTGCACCTAAATGATGTGTTCTATGTGCCAGGCTTGAAGACTAACATCTTGAGCATTTGGCAGTTGGTGGAGAGAGGCTACTGCGTCCAGTTGAAGGATGGGTCTTTGGCGATGAAGAACCATCAAGGGAAGGAAGTGGTGAAGGTGAAGATGACGGCGAACCGTCTCTTTACATTGAAGATGGATACCCAGGAGACGACATATCTCGCGAGGACGGAGGAAGAAGAGGAAGCATGGCTGTGGCACCATCGGATGGGCCACTTGGGCTTCACAGGCTTGAAGTTGCTATCCCACTCCAGGATGGTGGAGGATCTACCTATGATCTCACCTCTGGAGAAAATCTGTGCACAAAGGGGAAGCAGAAGAGGTTGACGTTTGAAGAAGGGAAGTCTCAGAGAGCGAAGAGACAACTTGAACTGGTTCACTCGGACATCGCAGGTCCATTTGAGACCACCTCAGTGGGCGGAAGCAAGTACTATATCACCTTCACGGATGACTTCAGTCGGAAGTGTTGAGTGTATTTTCTGAAGGAAAAAATCTGAGGCCCTTGACAAGTTCAAGGAGTTCAATGCGATGGCGGAGAATGACAGTGGTCAGCCACTGAAGGTGCTCAAGACAGATCGAGGTGGGGAGTACACCTTGAGGCTGTTTGATGTTTTCTGCAAGGAGAATGGAATCTCACACCAGTTGACGGCGACGTACTCACCACAACAGAACGGAGTCGCGGAAAGGAAGAATCTCACCATCATGAACATGGCGAGGAGTATGGTGAAGGGCAAAGGGTTGCCGAAGATGTTTTGGGCGGAGGCAGTGCAGTGTATCTACTGAACAGATGCCCTACGAAGAGTGTGAAGTTCATGAACCCGTTCGAGGCTTGGAGTGGCTTGAAGCCAAGTGTGAAGCACTTGAGGGTTTTTGGGTGTGTAGCTCATGCTCACGTCCCAGACCAGAGAAGGAAGAAACTCGATGATAGGAGTGAGAAGTGTATTTTTGTGGGCTACGCTCCGGAGAGCAAGGCTTACAAGTTATACAACCCGGTGATGGAGAAGGCCATAATCTCAAGGGATGTGGTGTTTGAAGAAGACAGCTGCTGGAGCTGAGATGAGGAGACAAGGAGCAAGAAAGGGATGTTCTTTGAAGATGAGGAGGAAGGTGGTCATGAAGCAGGAGCTGAGGATGGTGGGGCTGAGCCACCATCACCACCTAGCGGACATTCAGGGGGAGCTTGCACTCCCAACTCTAGTGGAGGAAGTACTAGTGGAGCAAGCACTAGTGGAAGCAAGGATGATCGTCCTCAACCTACAATGAGAAGGATGGAGGAGATCTACGAGGAGACGGCACCAACACTTAACAATTTTTCTTTGTATTGTTTGTTAGCAGATTGCGAGCCGCACTCCTATGACGGAGCTGCCAAGGAGAAATCTTGGAGGATGGCGATGGATGCTGAGATGGATTCCATACAGAGGAATGACACTTGGAGGCTAGTCGATCCACCCACGGGCCACAAACCCCTCAGGGTGAAGTGGGTCTACAAGGTGAAGAAGAACAAGGATGGAGCCGTGGAGAAGCACAAAGCTAGGCTCGTCGTGAAGGGCTACAGGCAAGTCCAAGGAGTGGACTATGACGAGGTCTATGCCCCAATGGCGAGGATTGACACCATCAGGTTGATCATCGCACTGCAGCTCACTATGGGTGGAAGATCATGCAGATGGATGCGGTGGCAGCATACCTCAATGGCTACCTGGAGGAGGATGTGTACATCGAGCAGCCTCCGGGGTATGTTGTGAAGGGCCAGGAGAAGAAGGTGTGCAAGCTTGGAAAAGCACTGTACGGGCTGAAGCAAGGGGCAAGAGCATGGAATGGGAGAATCGATACATTCCTTCAGAAGCATGGATACATCAAGTGCCCGTACGAGTATGCTCTGTATCTGAAGGTGGAGAAGAACAGTGATATCATGATCTTATGCATATATGTGGATGACATGATATTCACCGGGAACAGCCCAGCTATGTTTGAGGAGTTCAAAAGGATGATGAAGAGTGAGTTCGAGATGACAGACTTGGGAGAGCTCAACTACTTCTTAGGCGTGAAGGTGCAGCAGAGAGGAGATGGGATCTTCATCTCGCAGAAGAAGTACGCGGAGGAGATCTTAAAGAAGTTCATGATGGAGAATAGCAAGGCTATCTCCACTCCCACTGATCCCGGAACAAAGTTGAGGAAGGACTTGAAGGAGGAAGGAGTTGACCCAACCATGTTCAAGAGTCTGGTTGGGAGTCTAAGGTATCTGACTTTCACCAGACCGGACATCATGTATGCTGTTGGTGTCGTGAGCAGGCACATGCAAGAGCCCAAGCAGGACCACTTCACTGCGGCAAAGAGGATCCTGAGATACGTGAACAGGACCCGGGACTATGGCCTGAATTATTCAAGTGGGAAGGAGTTGAAGTTAGTCGGCTACTATCCGCTACTACGGAGGGGACGTGAACGATCGGAAGAGCACTTCCGGGTATGCGTTCAATATGGGAACCACCGCGTTCTCATGGAGTTCAAAGAAGCAGTCTACGATAGCCTTATCTTCATGTGAGGCGGAGTACATCGCAGCAGCAACATGTACTTGCCAAGCCATCTGGTTGAGGAACTTATTGGAGGAGTTGCATCATGGACAAGAAGGGCCAACGACAGTGTTAGTGGATAACATGTCGGCCATCCAGCTCGCGAAGAACCCGGTGCTGCATGGGAGGAGCAAGCACATCGAGATGAGGTATCATTTCCTGCGGGAGCAAGTGGAGCTGAAGACAGTTGAAGTTGTGTATTGCCCCACCGGAGAGCAGGTCGCGGACATTTTCACCAAGGCGCTGAAGGCAGAGACGTTTGCGAAGCTCAAAGGCAAACTCGGCATGTGCTGCCAAGTTTGAGGGGGAGTTTGTTAGTTTTAATTTTGGTTGACTTGGTCAACTTTGTTTTATTTTAAGTTTATATTAATTGAAAAGGAGGAGAGAGAGTGTCCCGCATTTATTGCGGAGAGAGAAGTTGGTGTATTTTTCTTTTGCCTATAAATAGGCCTTTGCTTTGTAAAGTTTGGATGAAATTTGTTGAATAGAAAATCTGGGAGTTTTTTTTCTTGGCAGCGTGGAGAGAGAGAGAGAGAGGAAGTGTAGAGAGAGAGAGATTAAGATTTACTTCCTGCAGGAAGTATTCTCGCATTTTCATCTCGCCGAGCTGCAGTTCTCGCCACCCAACTCTCTCGCCTGGCCACTTTCATCTCGCCAAGTCCTCTCACCTGAGCAGGCCGCCGCCAGCTCGTCGTCGGAGTAAGAGGCAGGAGAAGCTCTCGCCTGAAGAAGTCCCGCATGGACGTGGAGGTGAGGAGCAGGAGGAGCTCGCGTGGACGAGTGTTCGCCGGAGTGGTTGAGTGGTGAGCTCGCCTGGACGTGGAGGTCGCACAACCCATCTTTCTCGCTGAGTAGTGGGAGATCTCGCCGGAGTTAGGAGGAAGTTTAGCGAGTACCGAGTAGTGAGCGAGTCGTGGAGTCGTGTGTTTCTCCAAGGAAGGATTGTTCGCGAGTAGGAGCGTTGGCGAGGAGAGGTGCTCGCATTCGGAAGGTTGGGGTGATAGCGAGGCCCATTCGTAACGCTTCCAACAGAGCCGAGTAATATAAGAATTGTTACAGTCCGTGCAGTGTTTTATTTTTGAACAGGCCTTCAGGTTGTACAACCTAAATCATATCCGCACACGGAGCGCGGTCGTCCATGTGCGGCGGGTTGTTGAGGTGGGATCATGAACCCGCGACCTCCTAGATAGAGGGACTTAGCGCCGGCCTCCATCACTAACTGAGCTGCAACACAACTGGAGATGGAGGCTGGCGCTAAGTCTCTCTATCTAGGAGTTCGGGGGTTCAAGATTCCACCTCAACAACCCGTTGCACATGGACGATTGCCCTTTATGTGCAGAGATGGGTTGGGGTGTACGACTTGCAGGCCTGTTCAAAAATGTGTGTTGTGTACTTTTATGTTACGGTCCCCCAAGATTTCATTTTTGAACAGGCCTGCAGACCGTACACACCAACCCATCTCCGCGCAAGGAACATGGTTTTCCATGTGTGACAGGTTGTTGAGGTGGGGTCTTGAACCTGTGACTTCCTAGATAGAGGGACTTAGCGCTGACCTCCATCACACTTTATGTTACGGTCCACGTAGGATTCCATTTTTGAACTGGCATGCAGGTTGTACACCCCAACACATCTCCGCACATGGAGCGCGGTCGTCCATGCGCGGCGGGTTGTTGAGGTGGGGTCTTGAACCCACAATCTCCTAGATAGAGGGACTTAGCGTCGACCTAAATCACCAACAACTGATGATGGAGGCCGGCGCTAAGTCCCTATATCTATCAATAATTAAAGCCCTCTCATTAAACGCTTAAATATTTTCGTGAAACATTCAATATTTCAATTATTTATGAATACCGAATATTTTCAGAATTAAGTGTTTAATTTGTGTAAACGTCCCAAGTAAATTAAAAGGACCCGTCAAAATGGGCACCTAATTTATGCCTTAAATTAAACTGATAAAATAAGGCGATAAATATTCCGCTACAAAGCGCGAGGGCCGCCATGCAGGGAGCATTCTGTCATGGCGGTTCTGTGGATCGTTCAGAATTGGGCTATGCCCGTTGTTTTTTACTTTATGGTTTTTTCATGTAAAAATCATGCTGTCTACTGTTGGTTCTCTATTTTGACTGTTTGCGTGTTCGGTTCACTCTCAAACTAAGACGGGTCAGCTCGACCGATCTGAAAGAGCGGCGAACGACCCGCAACAATAACCGTAACAAATTTCCAAAGAATTGGAGAACTTGAGACAATGCTACCTGTCCACACAATAAATTATACTAGACATAAGCAAAGAGGTATATTCCGGAAGATTGTAGGTACAAAATCAGAGACGTGGATGAGCAATGCATGGAGGAATTATCCGTGGATAAATATAGGATCTTCTGTTGATGAGTTGATAAAGTTTCCCTCACGTTAGATCTGTATTATCACATAGAATTAAGAACCATATTCTTCCATAATGGCTGGTCGAACATAAAAGAAATTTGTCAGGTATATTCACGGAATTAAATTATTTTATTTTATTTTATTGTCAATAGGAGAATAGAATGAGGATTGATTCTTGAATCGCAGCTGCCTGGATATATATATGGGCGGAATTCCACACGTGATGAATGATGGAATGCCATGCATTTCACGAGGAATGTACATCAAAAAATGCTATATGCACACCAAAGTATAAGAAAAAAGATCTATATGTGCTATATGCACAGCAACTTTAAAAGAAAAAAGACCTAAATTTTTTGGTGTGTCTTTATCACTGATATGCACACATTCATTTTTGATGTGCCTT
Organism: Dactylorhiza incarnata; assembly: GCA_033032865.1. Taxonomy (NCBI): domain Eukaryota; kingdom Viridiplantae; phylum Streptophyta; class Magnoliopsida; order Asparagales; family Orchidaceae; genus Dactylorhiza; species Dactylorhiza incarnata. The sequence goes on along the minus strand of JAWHQI010000175.1, from coordinate 3,891,856 downwards.
TAACAGCACTCTATAATTAATGTGCGAAAAATATATTTTTCTATTCATTTGAATCTTTTTTAGTCTGAATATTTAGTTAAATCTATGAGGAATTGATATAAATTTCAAACATGCGTGTATATTTATATACTACATATAAAGAAAATATTATCTGATAAAGTATGATCATCTTTCCTGTTTTACCTTTATGTATTACAAATATTTCAAATTTTAACAACTGAATTTAATTCATATATATATTTTAATTTTTAAAAGTGTTCCCTCATCCCCTTGAGTTCTATTTAGTTTTGTATTCAGCGTGACAAATTTTTTTACAAAGACAATGACCAAGGACGTACTATGGTACCGAGGCACGGGGGAACCTCATGCACTGTTGCTTTTCTATTCTATACTTTATTATCACTAAACGATCGCGGCCATAGTATATGACACCAACAAAACAAGTTCTCCGCTCGATATCTCACCTTGCTCGCCATTCTCAACAATACCCGCCACGCAAAATCCCTTCGAGCGGCAAGGGTATCTAGCGCTATTATACTTTTATTTTATGATAGTGATATATATTTTTTTAAAATCTAAGCTACCTATTGAATAAAACAAGGGAAAATTATGGAGGCCTTTATCAGACCACCATTGTAAATTTGCAAAAATACTGGTTGCATCTTGTTGGAGTCTATAACCTAGGAGAGTATCAAATGACTGTGAAAAAACCTTTTTGTTAATTACTATCGGACACCAAGTTAAGGTTCTGACAAGCGGAAAAACGGGAACTAGGCCGCAGGAACACTCTCAATCAAACTGAGCACAATAAGCCAAAAACAATGAAGGAACACGAGGACTAGTATTCAAAACTCTTCTTTACAACTTGAGGTACACATGGCGAGACATGCTTCACCAATACAATCGAAGAAGAATAACAACAAGACAAAGCAGAAACTGCCCAAGCCGCCCGACTAGCAAGCTGCCCGACTTAACAAGGCTGTCCGCGCAAACCGCCAAGCCGCCAAACCACAACTCAACACGCGGACTACCCGTTATTCCAATGCTGACACTGTCCGCCCGAGCAAGGCCGCCTGACCGCTGTCACTTAGCCGCTCCTAACCGCGAACATTGCTGCTGACTAGCTGAACAAAAAACAGACCGGCAAGGCAGGCCGCCTAACCGCACGGTCTGACTTTATTAAAAGCAGAAACACAAGCCGAAGAGAAAAGCTGCCGCAAACCGCGACCACCTGCTGCTACCCGCCGCTAACTGCCACTGACTTAACCGATGCGGTCTCCTCTGATCAAGTCAGAACCACAAACAAGCCGCGCAACCTGCGAACACAACATAGTCAAATCTCAACCCGCACGACTAGAAAAGTCTAACCGCACAAAACGACTTGCGAGCTCTCGCTTACTGTTCACTGTATTTGATCTGAGGGAGAGGTCCTATTTATAGGCGCGAGGTGGAGTGTGGTAACCGCCCATAGAGATAGGATAACCGCCCCAACTCGGCAGCGGGTAGAAAACAAACTGTGCGGCTTAAAGACAAGCCGCACCGGTCTACCAGATAACCAGCACTAGAAGCAGAACGAGTCCAAAGACAAGCCGGACTGACAGACCGCCAGCCCGTTGCGGGTAGACAACCCGCGCGGTCTCAAGACAGACCGCCCGACCTCCACTTCACTTCAACATTTTCAACACTCCCCTTGAAGTGAGAAGTGGAAGTCAACCCGAGTAAACCTCGTAACCGAGTGAATGGTCCCTTCGCTAGCGGATTCGTGAAGATGTCAGCGACATTGTCCTCGCTCCGCACATGCTCAACCATCAGAGATCCCTCCAGCTGTGAAGACCCATTTTACTGGGCTTCCCAAAATGATCGGCACAGATTAAATAAGAGATCACAGTACAATCATAACAAATTTTATTTCAGCTGATTCACAAATTACATTTTTACAGATTTCCAAAACGTTCTAAAAATACACAATAATTGTCGTTACAGTCACGAAGATGGCTTTCCGACCCTTCCTCAAGTGCTTTGTACATTTTGATCCATACCTGATCTAACTCTTCTGGTGTAGGCCTCTGTAGCACAACTGGAGGCGTACCTGTTACCTAAAAATAGTAAATCCACAACGGGTTAGTCATTAATATGACTAAGTGAGACAGCATCTCGTGAAACTGTGTATACAGGCAACAAAACTGTACATGCAGGCAACAAGGAGTTATAACAATATGTATACATGGAAACACAAATGCAGTTATATCGATATGTATAATCTTTTCTTGAAAAGCCCCCTTTATTTAGGTTCCATTTACTGGGAAATACTTGGGTAATGCATATCTTGAATTGGCCACACCCCCGAAGGGCATAATTGTAGGCTCACCCCTACTGGTGAATCCTCAGTGGATGCCTCCACGTCACCGGATTCGAAGCCCTCGTATTTCCCCATGCCAGCTTTTAAATGTGATTTGTTATTTAAGACAAATTCCCCTCAGAATATATATATCGCTATAAGTATTTTCCCTCGCCCACATTCGATTAGCGATTCCATCATTTATAAGTCAAATGCACAGGCAGTCTTCTTATAATAAAAACTGAAAATACTGAAATTACTTGAATAGATAAAATTCCAAGAGATAGAATACTCACAACCGCCTTTCCGGTCCCTTTGTTCGTATTGCCACGATTTGACTGCGAAGCCATCCCTGACTTTCTGGGTCTTGGAAACCACTAGAACATATACTTCTTTAGTCGGTTGCTTCACAATTCGTAATCGTAACATAAATAGCGAACTACGGAAATTATAAATCGAAAACAAAGTGCGAGAAAAATAGCGACATAAGATCGAATTGTATCCCTTGCTGGACAACTATGCCTCGAAATGTTCTAACACCAGCTCTCTCCAAATGGACTTCCCGTCCTCGTAACATAGTGTCCAGCAAGGCTACAATATAGTGACAAAAGCTGCGAGAAAATACGTAAAAGTAATCACAAAATCTGTCCCAAAATCTGTCCCAAAACGGACCCAAAATCAATCCCAAAACTGTCCCAAAACTCCTCTTTAAAATCAGTTAAAACATAATGATGTTGGTGCCCAAATTACGGGAGAAGATCCTGTAAAATTCAGTGCGAAACTAGTGCAAAATCAGTGAAAATAGTGAGTGTAACTACTGCTCAAAACCAGTGAGAAATTAGTGTAAAACCTGTGAAAATAGTGAGTGTAATTCCTGCACAAACTCAGTGAGAAACTTTTGCAAAATTAGTGAGAATGAGTAAGTGAGCAATTCCTGTAGACCTTCAAGTCCAAGACAACCCATAACAGTAATACTCATAGCAAATTAATAGAGAAGAAGTAGTAATAATCCCACTGCCAGTCCAAGAGAGAAGAGGGAAGGAGATACCAGCACAGAAGAAGGTCAAGGGTTCCTGTCGGCGGCCGGCAGACAACAAGGACAGCAGTGTTTTTATCGGACAGCACGCACACCACCACAGTCGGCAGTCGGCAGCCCTAAACCAGCGACAGTAAGAGAAGAGCAGAACCAGGGGCAGCAACAATCAGCAGCCCTAAAGTGACGGCACAGAGCAACGGCAGAACTGAGAGGAGGTAGGGGAAGAAGGAGTAACAGCACAGAGGGGAGTGCGTGAGATCGAAGGAGGGGTCGACTGCGATTTATACCCGCTAAGAGCGGTTCGACGGAAGCGGCAGAGCCCCCATTTGACGCCATCTGCGATATCGGAAGCGGCAAAGAGGCGGAACAGGAGTTCAGCGGCAAGGAGGTGCCGCTCAAGTAATAACAACAGAGCCAAAAGTCCAAGTCCAACCTAATTAACAGCAATCCCAGCCGATGTCCAGCCAACATGCCAATGCCAAACAATTAAAACCCAGACCCAACCAAGCTAACCAAATCCAAGTCCAACTCAAATATTTCCAAGCCTTTTGCCAGCCCAAAGAAACCCAATATCCAAGCCTTTTGGCCAGCCAACACGGAGCAAACCATATAGTGGACTATTTAAGTAACCGCAACAGTATGTATCCAAAAAAAAATGAAACGAAACCAAAACAAAACGCGAAAAATATTCGAAAGTAAAACAAACTAAAAGAAAAAATATAAAATGTAACTGCCTTGCTTTTTATCATCATCGGGGCTTTCAAAAGTAGCATAAGTTTTTATGGTCGTTACAATTCATCCCTCCTTACACAGATTTTCGTCCTCGAAAATCTTGAAACATAAAGGCATACGTCTACTTTCGTCGATAGGGCTCTAAATTGAACGCTCGGGGCTGAATTTGACGTTTTTCGGGAACATCTGAAGGAGGAGCAGAAGTCTGAACAGGAGCAGGTACTGGGGGAGGTGCGGGTGCAGGAGTTGATGCTGATGCGAAAGACTCAGCAATCAAATTATATAGCTGTCGTTGGAGAGGAGGCTGAGAATTGAGTTCTTTCATTCGCAATTTTGGGCAATTCTTCTTTGTGTGTCCTGGCTCACGACAATAGTAACAAGCGCCAATCAAGCACTCACCGCGATGATATCTATTGCATTTCGTACATTTGTTTGCGGTGGCTTGAGATGCGGTACTACTTGATGGACCAGTCTGAAGTAATTTTGTATCTTTACTCTGCGTTTCAACCTGGGTTGGAGTCTCCGTGACTTTTCTCTTCCCACTCTCCCGATTCTTTTGCGATTTTCCTTGATCAATTTCAACTAATCGTGCTCGCTCGACCAACTTTCCGTAATCGAGAATATCGAGGGGTACGATGAGATTGCGGATGTCATCTTGTAATCCTTGTTGAAACTGTAGACAGCGATCTTCTTCGGTTGTTACGAGAGAATCGGCATAATATGCCAATTTTGAGAATTCTGTTTCATATTCTAAAACTGTCTTTGTTCCCTGAACGAGTCGTAGAAATCGATCATGCAGAACTCGCTTCTCTGATCGCGACACAAACCAGTTAGTGAATTCGTGAAGAAAGAGTTCCCAAGTCACTACTCTACGTCGACCAAACTTGGTAGTGACGATGTTGTTCCACCAGCGTTTTGCTGCGCCTTCTAGTAAGAAAGACGCGAATTCAACTTTTCGATCTTCCGGGCATCGCATGACTTGGAAGATGGTTTCGATACGAAGTATCCAGTCTTCTGTTTCCAAGGGAGTCAGACCTCCTACGAAAGATGGTGGTTTTAATTCCATAAACTGTTTGAGGTCGTAGTCCACTTGTCGGTATTGGGGCGTCGGTGCTGCCACTGTTGGACGAATATTCAGGGGAGGATTCATTGGGTATTGTTGAGGTTGTTGTGGGGGGATTCGGAGCTTCTTGTGGAAGAGTTGGTCCTAATGTCGTTAAGGTTGGGAAGACCAATTTCAAGGCCTCTACGATGGATAACACGAAATCGGAAGGACGTCTACGGTTTTGATGACCATTATCACTTGCTTCTGATCGGGTCATTTCTTGATGATCGGGATCTGCTTGAGTCTCCTGAGGACGTCGACCACGGCGACTGGAATAGACGTGAACAGGTTCCTATAAACAAAACGAGTATTAATTTACGTTATAGTGTAAGGTTTGTGTTATGTCTTGATACTGCTTCCTACTTATTGAAACCTGGCTCTGATACCACTTGTCAAGACCCATTTTACTGGGCTTCCCAAAATGATCGGCACAGATTCAATAAGAGATCACAGTACAATCATAACAAATTTTATTTCAGCTGATTCACAAATTACATTTTTACAGATTTCCAAAACGTTCTAAAAATACACAATAATTGTCGTTACAGTCACGAAGATGGCTTTCCGACCCTTCCTCAAGTGCTTTGTACATTTTGATCCATACCTGATCTAACTCTTCTGGTGTAGGCCTCTGTAGCACAACTGGAGGCGTACCTGTTACCTAAAAATAGTAAATCCACAACGGGTTAGTCATTAATATGACTAAGTGAGACAGCATCTCGTGAAACTGTGTATACAGGCAACAAAACTGTACATGCAGGCAACAAGGAGTTATAACAATATGTATACATGGAAACACAAATGCAGTTATATCGATATGTATAATCTTTTCTTGAAAAGCCCCCTTTATTTAGGTTCCATTTACTGAGAAATACTTGGGTAATGCATATCTTGAATTGGCCACACCCCCGAAGGGCATAATTGTAGGCTCACCCCTACTGGTGAATCCTCAGTGGATGCCTCCACGTCACCGGATTCGAAGCCCTCGTATTTCCCCATGCCAGCTTTTAAATGTGATTTGTTATTTAAGACAAATTCCCCTCAGAATATATATATCGCTATAAGTATTTTCCCTCGCCCACATTCGATTAGCGATTCCATCATTTATAAGTCAAATGCACAGGCAGTCTTCTTATAATAAAAACTGAAAATACTGAAATTACTTGAATAGATAAAATTCCAAGAGATAGAATACTCACAACCGCCTTTCCGGTCCCTTTGTTCGTATTGCCACGATTTGACTGCGAAGCCATCCCTGACTTTCTGGGTCTTGGAAACCACTAGAACATATACTTCTTTAGTCGGTTGCTTCACAATTCGTAATCGTAACATAAATAGCGAACTACGGAAATTATAAATCGAAAACAAAGTGCGAGAAAAATAGCGACATAAGATCGAATTGTATCCCTTGCTGGACAACTATGCCTCGAAATGTTCTAACACCAGCTCTCTCCAAATGGACTTCCCGTCCTCGTAACATAGTGTCCAGCAAGGCTACAATATAGTGACAAAAGCTGCGAGAAAATACGTAAAAGTAATCACAAAATCTGTCCCAAAATCTGTCCCAAAACGGACCCAAAATCAGTCCCAAAACTGTCCCAAAACTCCTCTTTAAAATCAGTTAAAACATAATGATGTTGGTGCCCAAATTACGGGAGAAGATCCTGTAAAATTCAGTGCGAAACTAGTGCAAAATCAGTGAAAATAGTGAGTGTAACTACTGCTCAAAACCAGTGAGAAATTAGTGTAAAACCTGTGAAAATAGTGAGTGTAATTCCTGCACAAACTCAGTGAGAAACTTTTGCAAAATTAGTGAGAATGAGTAAGTGAGCAATTCCTGTAGACCTTCAAGTCCAAGACAACCCATAACAGTAATACTCATAGCAAATTAATAGAGAAGAAGTAGTAATAATCCCACTGCCAGTCCAAGAGAGAAGAGGGAAGGAGATACCAGCACAGAAGAAGGTCAAGGGTTCCTGTCGGCGGCCGGCAGACAACAAGGACAGCAGTGTTTTTATCGGACAGCACGCACACCACCACAGTCGGCAGTCGGCAGCCCTAAACCAGCGACAGTAAGAGAAGAGCAGAACCAGGGGCAGCAACAATCGGCAGCCCTAAAGTGACGGCACAGAGCAACGGCAGAACTGAGAGGAGGTAGGGGAAGAAGGAGTAACAGCACAGAGGGGAGTGCGTGAGATCGAAGGAGGGGTCGACTGCGATTTATACCCGCTAAGAGCGGTTCGACGGAAGCGGCAGAGCCCCCATTTGACGCCATCTGCGATATCGGAAGCGGCAAAGAGGCGGAACAGGAGTTCAGCGGCAAGGAGGTGCCGCTCAAGTAATAACAACAGAGCCAAAAGTCCAAGTCCAACCTAATTAACAGCAATCCCAGCCGATGTCCAGCCAACATGCCAATGCCAAACAATTAAAACCCAGACCCAACCAAGCTAACCAAATCCAAGTCCAACTCAAATATTTCCAAGCCTTTTGCCAGCCCAAAGAAACCCAATATCCAAGCCTTTTGGCCAGCCAACACGGAGCAAACCATATAGTGGACTATTTAAGTAACCGCAACAGTATGTATCCAAAAAAAAATGAAACGAAACCAAAACAAAACGCGAAAAATATTCGAAAGTAAAACAAACTAAAAGAAAAAATATAAAACGTAACTGCCTTGCTTTTTATCATCATCGGGGCTTTCAAAAGTAGCATAAGTTTTTATGGTCGTTACACCAGCACCTTTTCCCGAATAAAATGATGTTCGATCTAGATGTGCTTGATCCGCGCGTGACAAACTGGATTATTAACCAGTTTAAGGGCACTCTCGTTGTTAAATTTTGAAGTGGAAGTGAAGTTGAGCTGGGCTGTCTGCGGATTGGAGACCGCAGAGTCCGCGCGGTCTGCGTATGTTCTCTGGTTGGTTTTGTCTCAGCGGTTGGTCTGAGCGGTCTGATCTGGGAGACCGCCTCTTCTGTCCGGGCGGCTTGCGCGGGTTGGTCTGGCAACGTGTTCTTGTCGGCTAGATGTTCTTGGAAGGAGACCGAGCGGTCTGTTTTTGAGACCGTAGTGACCTGGCGGTTTTGTTGTAACCGCAAGGTTAATAAAGGAGCTGTGAGCTTTGCTGAGGTCGGGCGGTCTGTTTTGCGAGACCACTCGCGATCTGATGGGTGGTTATTGTATCCCGGTTGTGAGGTGACAACATCCATCTACCCGCCTATAAATGGGGGTGCAGAGCCCGTCAATATAAACGAGAACTGTAAGAACTCAAAGTTGGCTTCATTGTGTCGGTCTCTTTTTGAGGTCGCGCGGTTTGAGATTCAGTCTGACCGGTTTCTGTGTTCGCAGGTTAAGCGGTTTGCAGCTCGCAGTCAGCTTGTCTCCTTCTTCTAGCTTTGAATAAACCAGTCCAGGCGGACTGTGTTTAGGTGTTCATGATCTGTGCAACGGACTCAGTTGATCAGGCGGTCTTAAGTGGCCAGGCGGTCTTGAGTTGCGGTTTGTCACAGGAAGCAGTTCTTGTTCAGTGTTCGCGGGTTCTTCTTTGATCAAGACGTGCGGTCTGGGCGATCAAGAAGTGCGGACTTGTTTGTTTCAGCAGAGAAATAAAGCAGCGAGTTGGTGGTCTGGGGTTGCGGTCTGACAGGTGCGGTCTGTACTCTGTTCGCGCGGTCTCAGTGGCTTCCGTCCAACTTGTATGTTCGCGCGGTCTGGCGGTCTCAAGTGTCAGATCGCTGCGGCTTGTTTAGCACTTGTGTTTTGTGCTTCTCTCCTCTGTGATTCTTATGAATCATTTCTCGCCATGTATACCTCGCATTGTAAAGAGATATTCAATACCATAGTACTATTCGTTCTTCTCATTGTCACTGTTGTGCTACACTTGTGAAAGGTTTTGTGAAGTGTGTTCCGCGTTGTTTTACTTCACCTCCGGACCTCTTGTGTTTCAACATGTTATCAGAGGTAGGTTGCTGAGGTTGCGAAGTTGAAAGTGCTGATACTTCTCTCGGGTTTTTCAAGTGGTAGCAATCAGTGGGATAACAATGGAAGGAGAATATGCTACAGGTCTCGGTATCGAGCTCCTTACGCAGGCTAACTTCAAGAAGTGGAAGTCTTGCATGGAGAGCTATCTTCTCGGTGAGGACTTGTGGGAGGTTGTTGGAGGAGAAGCTAGACAAGCTGTGGTTCCTGCTGATGGTAATGATGAGCTCGTGAAGGCTTGGAGAAGAACGAATGCTAAGGCGGAGTTCACTCTCAAGTGTGCTATCATTCCAGAGTTGTTTGATCACATCATTGGTTGCGGAACAGTTGCTGAGATTTGGACAGCCTTGGATGGCTTGTTCAGTAAGAAGAATGTAGCGAGGCTACAATAATTGGAGAATGAGTTGGCGAAAGCAACTCAAGGAGATTTGTCCATTTTTACGTTCTTCTTGAAGATGAAGAACCTCTGCGCAGAGATATCGGCTTTGGACCCGGATGAGACTATCTCAGAAGCTAAGCTAAAGAGGCACATAATCTGCGGTTTGCGGAGGGAGTATGTTGCCTTTGTTACTTTTGTTCAAGGATGGGCCAATCGGCCCTGGTTGCTGGAGCTGGAAAACTTACTTGCTTCGCAGGAAAGTTTGGCAAAGCAAATGGATGGGATGTCAGTCTCTGGGGAGAAGGCGAGATTCTCTTCTCTAGCAAGAAGAAGAGATGGTACAAGAAGAAGACATCTGGAGATGATGGTCCTTCTAGTTCATATCAGCAAGAGAGGAGTTATGCTCCTAAGCGTGATGGGAAGAAGCAGGAAGGACCTAGATGCTTCAGGTGCAATAAGGTTGGTCATTTCAAAAGAGACGGCAAGGTCAATCTTCAGCCGGGGCATGCTGCAGGGAAGGAGGAGGCTGGTTCCAATTCAGAAGGTAGTTGGGGTGGTGGAAGAGCTTTCATGACGGGCACGTGTGTTCGGGCCATGACTTCCATCAACTATCAAGACGATTGGATTGTGGACCTGGGTGTAGTCATCACCTCACTGGGGATGAGTCGAAGTTCTTCTCGTTGCAGACATATACAGGTAATGACGCTATCATTACGGCTGACGATACTATTCATGCAGTTGAGAAGGAGGGTGTGGTTTCATTGAACGGTGATAGTGGTACTCTTACGTTGAAGAGTGTCTATCATGGTCCGGGAATGAAGAAGAACCTCTTCTCGGTGACCAATGCGGTGAACGCTGGCTATCACATTCTGTTTGGTCCAACATAAGTGAAATTTCTCTGAAACGTTTCAGCGGTGAAAGCTGAAATCACTCATATTGGAAGACGGGTGAAGGACTTGTTTGTTCTTTCAACAAGCTCCTATGTTGATAAGATGAGGGCTAACGACAGTGTTGCTATCTGGCGCGAAAGGCTTGGGCACGTTGGAATGGATAAGTTGAAAGTTATGGCAGGAAGAGGCCTGGTGAAATGTCTGCCTAGCTTGTCATCTTTTGGGGATGGTCACGTTTGTGCAGGTTGTCAGTTTGGTAAAGCTCAGCGCTTTCCATTTGACAAATCACAAAGCAGATGTAAAAGACCATTGGAGTGTATCCATGGTGATATGTTTGGACCTACCAACACTGCCAGTCTTGGAGGTAGCAGGTATATGCTAATCTTGGTTGATGACTTCACCAGATATACTTGGGTGTATTTCTGAAGGAGAAGTCAGAGGCGTTCGAGAAGTTTGTGGAGTTCAAGGAGCTGGTGGAAGGTCGGCTAAACCTGCGGGTGAAGAAGTTTAGAATAGACAATCGAGGGGTGTTCACCTCCAAGGAGTTCTTTAGCTTCTGCAAGAAGCATGACATCCAAAGGGAGCTTTCTTGTGCTCACACTCCACAACAGAACGGAGTTGCAGAGCGGAAGATCCGTCACCTGACGGAGACTTGCAAATGTTGGCTTCATGCCAAGAGTATCCCAAAGTCCTTCTAGGCAGAGGGAATGTCTTGTGCGGCCTATGTTATCAACCGGATGCCTCTCAGCCCCATCAACATGAAGACCCCTCATGAGTTGATATTTAAGGAGAAGCCAAGTATGAAACACTTTCGAGTGTTTGGTTCTACCTGCTATCTGCATGTTCCAGATGCCCTTCGAACGAAGCTAGATGCTAAGGCAAGGAAGCTAGTCTTCGACGGTTATGATGACCGGAAGAAAGGGTGGAGATGCATGGATCCTGAGACACGGAGATATGTGGTCTCAAGGGATGTGGTATTCGACGAGCTGACGTCATACCAAGGTAACTCTTCTGTTGAGTTACAAGGAAGCAAGGAAGAAGGTGGACCAGTGGAAGCTGCACGGGAAGTTCTAGTGGAGTTACCTGTTTCTCCAGGTGCTCCTTGTATTACTAGCTCAGGATCAGGTGCTTCGGGTTCTGGAAGTAGGGGGAGCGAGGCTGCATGTCTACCTGAGAGGAGAGCTAGTCCAGAAGCTGCAGTGGAAGAGGTGGTTCAGAGTCAAGCTCTGAGGAGGTCCAAGAGGACCATTATTCCACCTGATCGGTATACGGGCGGGAATTTGGTGAGCTTTGTCTCATGTTTCATCGCAGGTCCACTGGATGAGAGAGAGTCATCTTGTTATGAAAACGCCATTGGAGTCAAGGAGTGGGAAGGAGACATGGAAGAAGAGATGGATGCCCTCAGGAAGAATGAGACTTGGGACTTGGTGCCTAAGGTTGAGGGGGTTACTCCGGTGACTTGCAAGTGGGTTTTCAAGCTGAGGAAGAAGGCTGGCGGAAGTATTGAGTGGTACAAGGCTCGCCTTGTAGCTCGAGGTTTCTCTCAGAAGTTTGGGGAGGATTATGAAGAAACATTTAGACCCGTTTCCAAGATGACTTCGGTCCGGGTGATGATCGCATTGGCAGATTGCCAAGGGTGGAAGATTTGGCAACTCGACGTGAAGAACGCTTTCTTATATGGCGTGATTGACAAGGATATCTTCATGGATCAGCCACCTGGGTATGTATCCGAAGAGCACCCAAGATATGTTTGTAAGCTCAAGAAGGCTCTTTACGGCTTGAAGCAAGCGCCTCGGGCGTGGTACGGGAAGATCGCAGAATACCTCCAGTTCTGCGGGTACTTTGCTTCTGATTCTGATTCGAGCTTGTTTGTAAAGAAGACGGGGGAGCTTCGGGTCTTGGTGCTGCTGTACGTTGACGATATGATCGTCACGGGGAATTCTGAGATGGAGGTAGCTAGGCTTCGTGCTGAGCTAGCTATCAGATTTGAGATGAAGGATTTGGGCGAGCTCCACCATTTCCTTGGGCTCGAAGTGGAGAGGAGAGAGGGCGGTAGGCTCGTTTCCCAGAAGGGCTATGCGGATCGAATCGTGAAGAGATTTAGCATGGAAGGGGGAAGAGCAGCTCTACTCCACTGGAGGTTGGAGTTCATCTTCGGCGAGATGAAGGGAAGGTTCTTATCGATCCTTTGGTGTTCCGGGCTTTGGTCGGAAGCTTGATATACTTGATGATCACGAAGCCAGATATTGCGTATGCAGTTGGCAGGGTGAGTTGGTTTTGTAACATCTCATTTCATACTAGACCCCTTAACTTCAATTAGGTTAGGACATGTGGTGAGTGAGGTGAGTTTGAGCTTGGTGGTGACCTTGGGATGCACTGAGTTGAGTGAACTCACATGTGATCCACTGTAGGAGGCAGGTCAACTTAGGTCAAATTAGCTTAAATTGAACTTACACTTCTGAATTAATCCCACCACCATGTCCCTAAACCCAAAGGAGACATAATTGACCAAAAGTCTCATCAATTGGTCAACCAATTTAGCCAAGTGGACCAAAGTCAAATCTAGGTCAATATAGCTCAATTCAACTCAATAGGGTTCAATTCATACTAATATGACCAAATTGACCCTACCACAAGATGGTAAACCATTTAAGGAGTGCTATGGACCCAAAAGCCCCATCATGGGGTCAGCAATTGGTCCAATTTGACCAAAGTCAAACTTAGGTCAACATAAGCCAATCCTTCCCCAATAGACTCAATTCACCCCCAAAACATCAAATTGACTTCACCCCTAGTCTTAGAACATCACGGGGGACCTAATTGAATCAAAAGTCCCATCAAGAGATCATTAATTTGACCAAATTGACTAAAGTCAACTTTTCCCCAATTTTGGTCAAAATCACACATATTGATTAAATTAGCCCAATTGGGGCATCATCATGACCCAATCAACATTGGGAGGTGTTAAGGGACCCAAGCTCAACATCATGGTCCAGTCAACCAACCCAATTGACTAAGTCAACATCAAGGTCAACCATGTTCAACTTTAAGCCTAAATGGAGAAATTGAAGCCCAAACCAAATCCAATTGGGCCAAGGCCTCAAACCAAGCCCACCCAGCAGCCCAAGGGTGCAATTACCAGCCATGCACCCTGAAATTTGAAAGGAATGACATGCAAAGGGTCATTCTTGGTTTTTCCCCCAATTTCAAGTGAAGACAAGGAGGAAATTGTGGAGAGCTTGCCATGTGGCCCTCCTCCCTTCTGCACAAGGCCATATCTGAGCCAAACACATCAATTCCTGCCGTTTTTCCACCAAGGGAGGTGCCACTTGGCAGCAAGGAGGAGCAACCAAGGTGAACCCGAGCTCCCCCTCTTCAAACCTCCTTATACGGCCCTCCCCAGCTCATTTGGACCTTTCCATTAGCTTCAGAAGGTGGAGAGCACATGAAATCGAGCCTGGGATCATTGCAAATGGTGGAGAATTGAGGTTTTGAGCAAGCTCGCCAGAGAAGAGAAGATTCATGGCCAACCGCCGCCATCGCCGCCGTCAAGCTCCATTGAGGTCCGGTTTCTCCCCCTCTCCCTCCGTGCTAGCTTCTTAGATCATTTAGGAGAGGTATCTAGCTCAACAGAGCCGGATTCAAAGTGAGGGAAATGTTATTTTTCCATGTATTTTTCCATGCTCGGATCGCCGGAAACCGCCACCTCCGGCGGCCAAACCACCGCCGACTGATAGCCACCACCTCAACGGAGGTGGTGGTGGCGGTGGCCGGCCAGGGAGGTGGCCCAGTCGTCGGCAAATAGGAGATCAAGGGGCTACAACAAGGGACGATCTCAGCCGTTGGCTGGAGGAAGAAGATGACCAGGAGCCCTCTGATTTCCGCCAAGATCCGTGCAGGATCAAGTGTTATATATTAAATATCATATATGCATTTCTGTCACACTTTCTCATAAATGTTCACGCTCCGTTTTGAGGCACTTAGAGGCCTTTTTAGGAAAAGTTGCCTGAGATAACTATTGTAGGCCTTGATGTCTAGTTTCATTTGAATGTTAAATCATACCATTTGGATCACAGTAGGACCCACAACACTCACTTTAGTGAGGCTGGTCATGCATGCATGTGCCCTGTATCTAGCTTGCATCCAAAAATCAGATTTTTAGAAAATTGTTTTTTTAAGGTTTTATTCAAACATGTAAATTCAAATAAGTTACATTTTTTGAAGAATATAGCTCCAACTGACCCCAAACTTGGGTGTTACCTTCATTTAGCCTATAGTAGACTATGGTTAAAATTTGAGACCAAATGGACCTCTGCATGTAAGGTAAATTCCCATTTCATGTCTCTACCTAAAAGGGATTAGGTGTGCCAATAGCAAAAATGATATTTTGTGTATTTAGCCCAAATGGCTTAGAATTAACCTCTGGAATTTTGGTGATACATCCCTTATGTCAAAACACACTACCTCAGGGAATCTTAGGAATTTTGGGATAAAAAATCCTATATTTTGGATTGATGTGAATTAGGTCACATAGTGGTATTCATGAAATTTCATGTCAAATACCTTATAGAAAATTATAGAACTCTGGAGAATTTATTGTTATGGCATGCAAGACCTCTGTAAATTTTTGTAGAAAATTTTAGAGGCTTTTCCTTCAGGAAATTACAAAATTACCCCTAGGTCACAAATCAGAATAATAGGGTTTCCCTGAGTTATATGCATGAGAAAGTTGTGAAACTATGGAACATAGTTAGGAATACAATTATAAATCTCTGAGATTTTTGATAGAATTTTTAGAGACTTATTTCATGTTGAAATACCCTTTATTCATTTTGTCACCCTTTTATGATAAATAGAAATTATGGGTTTATCTTTACTGGAAAATTATGATATTCTGGAATTAGTGTTTTTATGTCATTATAGTGCTACTGAAATTTTCTCAGAATTTTAGGAAGTCAATATCTGGTACTTGATGTACAAAATCATTTTGTTACCCCTTTTATGTTAAATAGAAATTATGGGTTTATCTTTGCTGGAAAATTATGATCTTCTGGAATTAGTGTTTTTATGTCATTTTAGTGCTACTGAAAATTTATCAAAATTTTAGAAAGTCAAGATCTGGTACTTGATGTACAAAGTCATTTTGTCACCCCTTTTATGATAAATAGAAATTATGGGTTTATCTTTGCTGGAAAATTATGATCTTCTGGAATTAGTGTTTTTATGGCATTATAGTGCTACTGAAATTTTCTCAGTATTTTAGAAAGTAAAGATCTGGTACTTGATGTACAAAGTCATTTTGTCACCCCTTTTATGATAAATAGAAATTATGGGTTTTTCTTTGCTGGAAAATTATGATCTTCTGGAATTAGTGTGTTTATGTTATTATAGTGCCACTGTAATTTTCCCAGAAATTTTGGAAGTAAAAATCTAGTACTTGCTGTGCAAATTCACATTTGCTTCTAATTATTGTTAAATGGAAATTATGATCATAGAACCTCTGGAAAATTGTGAAACTTGGAGAATCATAATATTTTGTCACCTATCATCTCTGGAAAATTAATTAGCAATATTGAAATTATTGGCATGATAGTTCCTTTGCATTTTCAATGATGACAATTGATTTACAAATTTGTATGGAGGTCAAAATTGTATAAAATCTGCTTAAATTCTGACCAACTCTTATTTTACCCAGTAAGAACCTTTGATAAAAATTAGAACTCATTTGGAAGTGTTTTGACCAAGATTACATCATAGGAATCAAATTAGTTATATACCGTGGTCTGCGAATAGTGAAAACTTGATATGATGATTAAATCAGCAAAACCACATAGAGAATCAGTGAGAATTGGATTATAACAGTGCACAATTATATACCACTTAGATGACAAAGAATCTTGAGAGTTGAGCACCATTCAAGAGAACGGTTGCTTAGGAATGGGGTGAAACATAAGTCATGAAAACACCTAAATTATAAAGAGTAATAAGTAGAGTGGGTCTTAGAATGAGGTAGCCACCAATAAAAGTAATTATCTTGGAATGGGGGATTTGGATTTCAGCCCATTGCATTCCCTAGTACCGCTGCGAGCCCTTCACCGGGTAAACCTCGGGAAGTCCAGGATTCACCCTAAACTTCTAAGTATACAATAATTAGACAAGATTAGTCTAACTCAATGATTAAGAGTTATGGTAAACTTCATCCCGATTTAAGGGATGAGAAGTCGTATATCAGGACGGGCTAGTCCTACGAGCTGGAGGCTCGGGAAATAGTATATCAGGATGAGATGGTCCTGCGAGCTAGAGGCTCGGGAGGTTGTATATCAGGACGGGTTAGTCCTGCGAGCTGGAGGCTCGGGTTGTGACAAATTGCATGCGCATAGAAACCATTTAGTGGTGGGTCTTCGGTACGGGCCGATCGTCACACCGACGGCAGTACGTTGACTTAGGCGGGTGTGAGGTTGAGGGGCCAGTAGGTTGTTTATACTGCGGTCTGGAGGACGATCCCCAACAGGATGCACACCCGGCCTTTAAGACTGGTAGGTTCCAGCAAAGAGTACGCAAGACTCTAGAGTGCACCTAGGACGTGTACAAAGGCATATGGGAGGTCTAGGCCTGGTAGTGTGTATACCCGCCTAGGGGTGGAGATGCCTGCTCCACCGCTACCGTAGCCACAACGGTAGTACCAGAGAGTGTAGTTAACTCTGAAAAGCGGGAACTAAAGGTCTGTGATCACAGAGTCGTGTGGGTGAGTTGCACTTGTATGAATCATAACATAGCATGCATATCATATCATATGTAAACCTAGAACGTAACTGCAGACCCTTATCATATAAATTAGTATGGGCTCTTTTATATGATAAGTTATATTTCCGGAAACCTTAACTTATAAGTTTGTATGGGCATTCATATAAGTTAAGGTACTCATGTGATGGTAGTGTAGAATTAATTAATTGCTGGTTATACTTGCGTGCAGCGCTTTACTATTTACTTCCTTTACTGCTCTTTACTGTTCTCTTACTTGTTTATACTGCTAGAGTAGTGCTTGCCTATATATATAAACTTGCTTGCTTAGATTTCACTGTCACTTGCTTTTGTTTACTCCACTTTGTTGCCCTCCGCTTCTTCCTCCCGTTCGGTGCCTAGAAGTCGCGGGGGGAGGCGGGCACAAAATTGGCTTAGTCTTTATGACTAACGGTCGGTTGTGACCGTAGGTGTTCGAGGAGCTGGAGCACCAGCACGACCAGTCAGGACATGATGGCAAGACTTGAAGAGCAGATGTCGCACAGTACTTCTACTATAAGACAAGTGTTTGAAGATTTGAGAGTTTGTTTAGCTTCCACATAGATGTAGAATGAGAGGGTGAGATTTTGTTCTACTTTGGATATGTACCGGGCATAAGCCCTTTTACTCTTTCATTTATTGTACTCATTGATGGACAGATTACATTTGGATATTTTTATACAGATGTGTGTGATTGTGGACTTGTTTACTTATTTTCTTCTTATTCTTGTTTGCCTAGTTGATCGTTCTTGCCGGCAGGATCGGCGTCTTGCGGAGGCGACTAACTCGTGTGTTAGCGTCATCGTAAGGCGGCGGTTCTGGGCATATGATCCGGGAACCCTCCTGGTGCGGGAGGGGGGTATTACAAGTTTATGGCAGAGCCTCGAAAGCCTCATCTTGTGGAGGCTAGGAGTATATTGAAATATGTCAAATCCACCTCGGATTTGGGTCTCTTCTACGGGAGAGATTCGGGCTTTTGCTTGCACTGGTACATGGATGCTGATTATGGAGGTGATTCGGATGATCGTAGATCGACGTCTAGATATGTCTTTATGATGGGCTCTACAGTTATATCATGGTGCAGCAAGATGCAAGATTATGTGCCTGTCTCTACCATGGAAGCGGAGTACAAAGCTTCGGCTTTGGCGGCTCAGAAAGCCATCTGGCTTAGGAGACTTGTGGAGGGCATTCATAGGGAGGTGGGAGATCCTACTCTGCTACGTGGTGACAACAAGAGTGCTCTCAAACTGGTGAACAATCCAGTTTGTCACGCGCGTACGAAACACATAGAGATTCATCACCATTTCATTCGTGAGAAGGTGTTGGAGAGATCTATGATTGTGGAGCATGTGTAGAGCTAGGAGAACGTTGCTGACATATTTACTAAGCCGCTGGCGAAGGGACCTTTTGGTCGATTGTGGAGTTTGCTTGGGCTGACTTCCACTTACCACTTCAAGGGGGAGTGTTAAATTTTTGAAGTGGAAGAGATGTTGAGTTGTGCGGTCTGCGGATTGGAGACCGCAGAGACCGCGCGACCTGCGTCGGTTCTCTGGTTGGTTTTGTCTCAGCGGTTGGGCTGAGCGGTCTGATCTGAAAGACCGCCTCTTCTGTCTAGGCGGCTTGCGCAGGTTGGTCTGGCGACGTGTTCTTGTCGGCCAGATGTTCTTGGAAGGAGACCAGGCGGTCTGTTTTTGAGACCGCAGTGACCGGGCGGTTTTGTTGTAACCGCAAAGTTAATAAAGGAGTTGTGAGCTTTGCTGAGGTCAGGCGGTCTGTTTTGCGAGACCACTCGCGATCTGATTGGCGGTTATTGTATCCCGCTTGTGCGGTGACAACATCCGTCTGCCCGCCTATAAATAGGGGTGTTGGGCCCGTCATTATAAATGAGAACTGTAAGAACTCAAAGTTGGCTTAATTGTGCCGGTCTCTTTTTGAGGTCGCGCAGTTTGAGATTCAGTCTGACCGGTTTCTGTGTTCACAGGTTAAGCGGTTTGCAGCTCGCGGTCAGCTTGTCTCCTTCTTCCAGCTTTGAATAAACCAGTCCGGGCGGACTGTGTTTAGGTGTTCGCGATCTGTGCAACGGACTCAGTTGATCAGGCGGTCTTAAGGGGCCAGGCGGTCTTGAGTTGTGGTTTGTCACAGGAAGCAGTTCTTGTTCAGTGTTCACGGGTTCTTCTTTGATCAAGACTGTGCGGTCTGGGAGATCAAGAAGTGCGGAATTGTTTGTTTCAGTAGAGAAATAAAGCAGCGAGTTGGCGGTCTGGGGTTGCGGTCTGACAGGTGTTGTCTGTACTCTGTTCGCACGGTCTCAGCGGCTTCCGTCCAACTTGTCTGTTCGCGCGGTCTGGCGGTCTCAAGTGTCAGATCATTGCGGCTTGTTTTACACTTGTCTTTTGTGCTTTTCTCCTCTGTGATTCTTATGAATTATGTCTCGCCATGTATACCTCGCATTGTAAAGAGATATTCAATACCATAGTACTATTCGTTCTTCTCATTGTCACTGTTGTGCTACACTTGTGAAAGGTTTTGTGAAGTGTGTTCCGCGTTGTTTTACTTCACCTCCGGACCTCAAGTTTTTCAACACTCATTGTCACCGCGTAGCAGAGTAGGACATCGCACCTCCTTATGGATGTCTTCTACCAACCTCCTCAGCCAGATGGCTTCCTGAGCTGCCAAGGCCGAATCCTTGTACTCCGCTTCAGTGGTAGAAACAGATACCGAATCCTGCTTCTTGCTACACCATGATATAGCTGCAGGGCCCGCCAAAAAGACATATCCAAATGTCGATTTCCGATCATCCGAATCTCCCCCATAATCAGAATCCATGTAACCATGCAGGTTAAAGCACGTATCTCTCCTATAATAAAGACCCAAATCAGAGGTCGACTTCACATACTTCAGGATACTCCTGGCCGCCACCAAATGAGGTTTTCATGGCTCCGCCATATATCGACTCACCCTGCCAACTGCATATGTAATATCCGGCCTAGTAATCGTCAAATATATCAGACTCCCAATAAGAGCCCGGAACACCAACGGATCAGAAAGAATCCGCCCCTCATCCCGCCGAAGCTTTAGACCAACCTCAAGAGGAGTCGAACTACTCTTCCCTTCCTGCATGCCAAATCTCTTAACGATTCGCTCTGCATAGCCCTTCTGGGAAATAAGCACTCCATTCTTCTGCCTCTCAACCTCGAGTCCAAGGAAGTGGTGGAGCTCACCTAGATCCTTCATCTCAAATCTGATAGCAAACTCAACCCTTAGCCTTGCTACCTCCTCCTTTGAGTTCCCAGTGACAATCATGTCATCCACATATAACAGCACGAGGACCTGAAGCTCTCCCTTCTTCTTGATAAACAAGCTAGAATCTGAGTCTGAAGCAAAGTATCCGCAAAAATGGAGATATTCTGCGATCTTCCCATACCACGCCCTAGGCGCTTGCTTCAACCCATAGATGGCCTTCTTCAACTTGCAGACGTGTCCAGGATGAACTTTCGATACATACCCAGGGGGCTGAACCATGAAGATGTCCTTGTCAATCTCGTCGTACAAGAAAGCATTCTTTACGTCAAGTTGCCACATCTTCCATCCTTGGCAAGCTGCCAACGCAATCACCACCCGCACCGAAGTCATTTTGGCCACTGGACTGAACGTCTCCTCATAATCCTTCCCATACTGTTGTGAGAACCCTCGAGCAACAAGGCGAGCCTTGTACCGCTCGATACTACCATCCACCTTCTTCTTCAATTTGAACACCCACTTGCAAGTTACAGGAGTTATGTCATTAACCTTGGGAACAAGATCCCAGGTTTCGTTCTTCCTGAGGGCAACCATCTCCTCATCCATGACATCTTCCCACTCCTTGACTCTAGTGGCTTCCTCAAATCTTGAAGGCTCTCGCTCGTCCAGAGAGCCAGCAAAGAAACATGAAACAAAGCTCACCATGTTTCCTCCTGTATAACGAGCTGGTGGAATTATAGTCCTTTTTGACCTTCTAAATGTCGGTACTGCACTAACCACTTCCGCTGCTTCTTCAGAATCAACTCTGTTTCCAGGCGTACTTGGAGGATTGCTCCCCCTGCTTCTAGAACCTGAAGAATCTGCCCCAGAGCTTGACGCAACTGGAGCCCCCGGTGATACAGGCGACTCCTCCTGAAGATCTTCTGCAGCTTCTCCTTTCCTTTCAACCTTGCTATCTAATAGTTCTATACCAGAACTCCCCTAGTATGACGTCAGCTCGTCAAATACCACATCGTGGGATACTACAAATCTCCGCGTTTGGGGATCCATGCACTTCCAGCCATTCTTTTGGTCATCATACCCAACAAACACTAGTTTCCTCGCCTTCGTGTCTAGTTTTGTTCTAAGGGCATTAGGAACGTGCACATAGCAAGTTGAACCAAACACTCGTAAGTGTCCTACACCGGGCTTCTCCTTAAACATTAGCTCATGTGGAGTCTTCATGTTGATCAGACTAAGAGGCATCTGATTGATGACAAAAGCAGCGCAAGACATACCCTCCGCCCAGAAGGACTTTGGAATATTCTTGGCATGAAGCCAACACTTCACGGTCTCCGTCAAATGACGAATCTTCCGCTCAGCAACTCCGTTCTGTTGTGGAGTATGCGCATAAGAGAGCTCTCTCCAGATGTCGTGCTTCCTACAAAAACTAAAGAACTCTCTTGAGGTGAACTCACCTCCATTATCAGTTCTCAACTTTTAAATCCGCAGTCTAAGACGACCCTCCACAAGCTCCTTGAACTCCACAAACTTCCCAAACGCCTCTGACTTCTCCTTCATCAAATACACCCAGGTATATCTAGTGTAATCATCAATAAAAACTAGCATATACCAGTTACCTCCAAGACTAACAGTGTTGGTCGGGCCAAAAAGATCACCGTGAACCAACTCCAACGGCATCTTGCACCTGCTTTGTGACTTGTCAAATGGAAGTCGAAGAGACTTGCCATACTGACACCCCGCACAGACATGACCCTCTCCCATGGACGATAAACTAGGCAAGCCTTTCACAAGGCCTTTTGCAGCCATAGTCTTTAGCTTCGCCATGCCAACATGCCCTAGCCTTTCATGCCAGATAGCCGCGCTATCATTTGTCCACATCTTATCAACATAGGAACTTGTTGATAAAACAAACAAATGATTTACCCTTCTCCCAACATGAACTGTGTCAGCTTGCACCGATGACACATTCTTAAGAAACCTCACTTCTGTTGGACCAAACAAAACGTGATATCTGGCGTCTACAACGTTAGTCACTGAGAAGAGATTTTTCTTCATACCCGACACGTGATAAACACTTCGTAATTTGAGTGGACCCTTATCACTGCCTAAAGAATCCACCCCCTCTTGCTTGACTGCGTGAACAAAATCATCAGCGGTAATAATTGCATCATTACCTGAATAGGGCTGCGCATGAGAAAGCTTTGACCCATCTCCGGTGAGGTGATGAACACACCCCGAGTCAACAATCCAGTCCTCCTTGTAGTTGATAGAAGAAAGAACAGCAACGGACGCCGCCGTCATATTTGTTGTAAAGGCACCCTCTCCTCCCCATTCAACTTCCTCATTCCTGGATTCTGTTGGATCTTACGGCGCCCTTAGAGGGGGGGGGGGGGGGTGAATAAGGGAATAAAAAATCTTCTTATAATTTTATGGAAATTACTAAATTGTTTTATAATATGAGAAAGGCAAAATAACAATTTAGCTAATTTGTGAGAATATCATAATTTTCATCTTTAGAAATAAGTACTAAATTATTTTATGATTAAGAGATTGAAATAAACAATTTAGTTAAAGTAATTTGAATTGAAAAACTTTGTAACCAATATATTAAAGATAACGCCAAATGAGAGAAATCAAGTAAACACAAATAAAGACATGATTGTATTTATATAAAAAAGGTGTTTACAAAATTTGATTTCAATATCGCTAGAAATCGGAGGCGTACAAAAGTAAATTTCTTTTCCTTTTCTATACCGACTTGTATTCCCACAAACCGGTTGGCTTTAGCCTATCCTTCCCCGCATATGGCCTCAAGCCGCTCTAGCCAATCCTTCCCCGGATATGGCCTCGAGCACCCCCTAGATCTAATCACCTAGACCTAGTCGCCAACACAAGGCGAATTTCCCCCTAAGTCCTACCCAGACCTAGTCGCCAACACAAGGCGAATTAACTAAACGGTTACAAAAGTATGGAATGGAAATAATGAAAAACAATAATAAAACTCCCTATAATAAAACTCCCTAAAAGTATGGTTGCGAAACCGTCGCTGTGCACGAACTCGAGATAGCGCCTGGCGGTAGCGATAGCGCTGGCGGTAGTGCTGGCGGTAGCAGTAGCACTGGCGGTAGCGCTGCTCCTTTCAAAAGATTGCTCCAGGCTGCTTTATACCTGTGGAGTATTGCACCTATAGTTCCTGCACACTATAAACACTCTACAAGCAATATCAAATACAATATGGGATTTGTTATTCTCAAACAAAGGGATGTGACACACATGTCCAACAATCTCCCCCTTTTGATAATAACAAATCCTCCAAGCAAGAAATCAACAATAGTGTTTATAGATAAGATAAGCAAGATAAAAGTGCAACTATAGTAAATGATATGCATGATAATGTGCATACTCCCCCTATCTTAATGCTCCCCCTACATAAATGCAATTTATGTGTTACTCCCCCTAAATGATAGATTTCATGAATTAGTCTCCCCTTATTTATCTATATTTCTCATATATAGATTTCTTCAATTAATCTCCCCCTTTTGGTATTATCAAAAGAAGGTGGGGTGAGGGTAGTAAGGAGGCATTTATATATCATGATCAAGCTTTTCGAAATATAGATAATGATAAAGAGTTTAAGCATAGCATATATAAGAGATTTCAAATATAAAGATAAGAGTTGTAAGCAAGCGGAAGATTATAGAAAACATCTTTGTGTAAGCATGAAGATCATAATTATAAATATGAGTTTTAGTTCAAAGTGTAAAGATGTTGTAACCTTTTTGAAATCTCAAAGTTTTTCATAAAAATACCAAGCATGAAATGAACAAATCAAAGAGAGATTAAGCTACAATGTTACTTAATTCTAAGTTCAAGAAATACCAAAACATTGTAGAGATCATGCTAGGTTATCTAGTGCATTTTTATATAAAGAGTAGTATAAATAAAGCATTAGAATCCAATACTCATGAGAAGAAGTGTTATGAAAGATAATAATGTGCACATAAGTGTATTTTGGGCAATGTTAACAATTGATTTAAATCACCAAAATACAAGACATATGTAAAGTAAAATGCACAATAAAACACAAGTAAATTACTTTCACACACTTTTAATGCACATAGTTTTTAACAAAGTGGTGTAATAACCAAGGTTTGTACAAGTAACTTTACTATTCTTTCCAAGGTGCTCAACCTTACAATGCTTATGAAGACTTATCAGGAGGTTCAAGTAGTGCTTGGTGGAGTTATATTTGTCTACATATATATAATTTTTTGTTCATATTTGTGAGACAACATTCTCCGAATACACTTGTTTTGCAAACCAAAATTTTTTAACTTTACCACTTTTCTAAATTTCATAAGTGCAATTCAAATGTAGTGTAGGCAATAAACTTATGCAAGTTTTAATTCATTGCACAAATACAATACATAAGCAAGCATTTTTAGATTTAGACACACATGTTGATTACCAAAATAAGTGAGTGAAATGTATCATTATCAATCATAAAACATTTACTCATACTTAGAGGCATGCTAAGCTTGGATCTACACATTTTGCAATACAATTGATGCACTTTAAATAGATATATCAAAGCATGATAAGCAAAACAATGTTCATAGTAATTTGAAAGAATATGTTTTAACATTGTAAATAATTCTAAATAATAGAATTCATACATGCTTGATATTGGCAATAAAGATCATACAGTTTTTTTTGTTGTTTTATCATTTTTAATGAGAGAAAGAAAACAGAAAATCACAAAAACATATTTTTGTATTTTTGAATTTTGAACTTTTGTAGTTGATTTTTCAAAATATGGATAAAAACACAAATAACAAAAAACATATTTTTGTATTTTTAGATTTTGAACTTTTATAGTTGATTTTTCATAGAATGAATAAAACACAAATAACAAAAAAACATATTTTTGTATTTTTAGAATTTTGAATTTTTGTAGTTGATTTTTCATAATTCAAATAAAACAAAAATAAAATAGACAGAAACATAAAAATGATTTTGCACAAATAAACTAACATATTTTTGCTGAATTTTAGAAATTTTAAAAATCATAAAAATCACACACCCACGCTAGCGCCGGCGCTAGCGCGGCAAACAGTATACGATTTTTTAGGAATTTTAAATTTTTAATTTTTGATATTGATTAAGTGTCCTTAGAGTAGTTCCATGCTGGAATTTCAAAATTTTTGGAGATCTCTATGTGGATCAAATTTGCATGAAACTTTGGCTTTTTCAAATTCATGTGTTTTATAAAAACATTTAAGCTCAAAAATATAGATTATGCAAACACAAGAGGATATTTTTTATTAAACAACCCAAAATATGCATGATTAAAGTGATAAGTAAATAAAATGATCATGCAATGAGTAATATAAGTATGTCCTAAGATTAAAGACTACCCCGACTAAATGTTTACACCCTAGCCCTGTACTAAGTGATGGATGGGCATGAGGAGCTGCACGCATGCCGTAGGTTGGGGTGTTAGTCCCATATGCACACACTAGAGAACACTCAACCTAGCACTCTTTCCCCCCAGTGCCTCGCAAGGCCCCACTGGAACCCTCCCCGGTTAAGGACAAGACATGACTTAGAGGTTAGGTCTCTAATGCATACAACCATACGCCCCCGCTATTGTGAGATATGTAGTCATAGGTGAAATAATCTTTTGGACAACCTATGCTTTTAAATCTATGGGTTGATTTACAAACTATGGGTTTTGTTTAATGTGATGAGTTATATAAATCCGCATAATTTTTCTACTTTTTATGAGATGACGAAATGAGACAACTAGCACAATTACTAATATTCAATAAGTGACAATGCTAGTATGATGAGTTTTGGGTTTAATGTCATGTCATAAGATTAATATTAATATTGCATGTATTCCAAAATAGAATTTCAAATTATAGATCTAGAATGGAGTGATGATTTAGTTTGATTTATACTTTCATTACAAAGTTGATTCTAGAGTCTACAAATATGAGAGATACATGCAATCACTAGCAAAGCAAATCAATACATCAAATAATGTAAAGAAAACATTATTCATAATTTTTATCATAAGATTCATAATTCCTATTATCGATTTGAGACAAGTCTTGATAGAACATGAATTATGATTTATGATTAAAGAGAATTTTTGCATAGAATATATGTTAGATCATCATGATGTATGAGAATTCTAATCCTTCTAGACTTATGATATAGTGATATAGTGATTTTCTTTTGAAAGAACATGATTGATTTGTAAGTCTAGAAAATGATGATCATGTAATCATATTAATGACAAAGATCACATATAGAATTTTGAAATAGAATGTCATTCAATAATTGAATTTATTGATCTTTGGTTTTGCATGATAATATATGATTTATGATATAATATTCATATATATATTCTAATGATTAATCCATAAACTATGTGTTTGTTGGAATTTTAGTAATCTATATAATTTCAAATCACATAGTTATCATCAAATTTAAATGACAATGTAAGTGTTATACCTAGCATATAAATTTAACCACAAATTAAGAAGTGATGCTAGAATGATACGTTTGAATGCAATGTTATCACATAGAATTAATGGAGATAATGTTGCATGTAATATGAGAAGTTTACAAATTAATTTTCTTTAGACCTATAATGAAATGATTAAACTTTTGATTTGATCTTAATGATATAAGATGATTCTAAGATCTAAATTACATGCAAACAATGGTGACACACATCACACATAATATCTAAATTAATATATGAAACAATTATACATAGGATATCATGTGATGAAAAATCCATAAACACAGAAATTTCCAAATCAAGCGAACTAAGATAGCATTTAAAAACGGAGTTAAAATTGGGCAAATTGACAGCACCAAACAAACTTAAATGTGCAAGTTTAATTTGCCGATAGATGGAGATTTCTGTGCTCTTTCCGAAAAGATATTAAACGCGAAAATCAGGCGAGCGGATCAAAAGATATGGCTATTTCAAGTTTTGATCAAAAACTCGCTTTTTGAAAGATTAAGCATGCATTTAGATGAATTTTTGTTTTCAATTTTTCTAGATAATGTTCTTCATTATAAGGGTTATCATATGCAGCAAACAAATATAGAAAAAAAAATGTTGCGCACTTTAATTTTTAGTTTTAAGCCCTTTAATAAACCATTTAAATCCAATTTTTAAAATAGTTTCAATAGTCTTGATAATAATTTCAAAATTCAATTTCTAATGATAATTCAAGACAATTAAGATTTAAGGGTAAAGGATTTAAAAGGATAAAGAACAATCAAAGATGAGAGATAGATCACTTTGAAAAAATATATGACTTAATGTTCAATTTTAATTCAAATTTGATTTGATAGACATTAGGCTTAATATATGAAAGTCATATTACATGATATATAAAGCGATCATAGCATGTTTGTTTAAAAAAAATATAAAATAAACAAAAGAGAAAGAGACAATAAGCATATCATGAAGTAGAGTATTGATATTACATTTTTATTTGTTTCTACTTCATGCAAATGAATGGATACTAATTAAAAAAAGATTTAGGTATCCAAAGGGGACCAACTGGGATGGTTCCTTTGGGTACCCAAATACATCGTGTAGGCTTTTGGAGAGATAGTGATGAATGGGCCTTTACAAGTGGAGTTAGTGTTTCGTTTTTAATTTTAGGCCTCCATTCATACTTTGGTTGTTTATATTTCAAATTCATATTATGATTATATGACATCTTTATATGATTAGATTTGTTTGAAAAATAATTCATTTGCAATTTATGTTTATTAAAATTATTTTTCAAAATAGATTGATTTTGATAATCATAATGATTTTCATTATATGGATTCTTTGAAATTTTATAAGAGTGATTGTCTTTCTTTAGAAGTGATTGTTGAAAGATTGGGTTTCAATATGTTTTAAAAGATTGATTATAATTTTGATGATTTCCATTTCCACTCTTTCTTATAGACATATATACTCTTAGGATAATAATTTGAATTTTGATTTTTCTGAAAAGGAGTTTTTAAATTTGAGTCATGATTGAAAATATATTGATACTTATAATAGTGACTCTTAAGAATTTTATGAGGATCGTAATTCTTTTTGAAACTAAACTCCTTTTGATTTAATGTGTGAAAATGACCCTTTTTAGAAATAATTTTGTAAGTTAATTTATCTGTGTTATTCAAAATCTTATGATGAAATTCATTAGGTGACATTTGAAATTTTTCAACAAAAGATTTTTATTGTTTTAACTTACAAGATAAAACATCATTTTCAATTAACAATTTTCATTATGCCTTTTAGAAATTATGAGCCCTTTTTCAATTTCCTTGAATTTTTCTTTTAATAAATTGCAATTAAGACAAGGAATAGGAATTTTAACTAAAGAGCGTGAAAGAGAATTTAACACATCAATATTTGATTCTACATTATCGTTTGCTTTTAAAGATTTATTTTCTAAACGTAATTTGGAATTAGCAAATTTTAACTTTAAAATTTTACGTTTAGTAATTTTAAGCATACGAGAAGTAGAAATAGAATTTGTTACAAAAAGAGAAGATTTAGATTTTCTTACCTTGCTATAGTTTCCGCCTTCTCTTTTGCTTCATGTGTTGCCAACAAATGAGTCCAACATTGTCACGTTGTATTTTTCTTCCTCTAAGCATGAATCCTCATCGATTTCTTCTCTTGGAACCATAAGGAATTCCTCATCGATTTCTTCTCTTGGATCCATAAGGAATTCCTCGTCGATTTCTTCTCTTGGATCCATAAGGAATTCCTCTTGTTCATCATCTGTAGAAGGAAGACTATAAGTATTCTCAAGAAATTTCCAAACTTCATAAGCAGTAGGAAGTGTATAAATTAGTTTGAAAATATTTTGATGCAATGCACAATATAGACTATTCATTGATTTGGCATTTAAAAACATTTCATTTTTATTTAAAATACTTGGGGGTATTTTAATAGTAATATTCCATACTTCCATATCCAAAGACTTAAGAAATTTTTCCATAAGAAATTTCCACCCATTATAATTTTTGCCTTCAAATAAAGGTGGTGCTAAGGATTTTTCATTTATAAGAAAATTTCCCCTACTAGTAGAAGCGAGATCATGAGACGCCATTATTCTTGGTTTTTAAACCGTTTGGAATAACCTAGCTCTGATACCACTTGTTGGATCTTACGGCGCCCTTAGAGGGGGGAGGGGGTGAATAAGGGAATAAAAAATCTTTTTATAATTTTATGGAAATTACTAAATTGTTTTATAATATGAGAAAGGCAAAATAACAATTTAGCTAATTTGTGAGAATATCATAATTTTCATCTTTAGAAATAAGTACTAAATTGTTTTATGATTAAGAGATTGAAATAAACAATTTAGTTAAAGTAATTTGAATTGAAAAACTTTGTAACCAATATATTAAAGATAACGCCAAATGAGAGAAATCAAGTAAACACAAATAAAGACATGATTGTATTTATATAAAAAAGGTGTTTACAAAATTTGATTTCAATATCGCTAGAAATCGGAGGCGTACAAAAGTAAATTTCTTTTCCTTTTCTATACCGACTTGTATCCCCACAAACCGGTTGGCTTTAGCCTATCCTTCCCCGGATATGGCCTCAAGCCGCTCTAGCCAATCCTTCCCCAGATATGGCCTCGAGCACCCCCTAGATCTAATCACCTAGACCTAGTCGCCAACACAAGGCGAATTTCCCCTAAGTCCTGCCCAGACCTAGTCGCCAACACAAGGCGAATTAAGTAAACGGTTACAAAAGTATGGAATGGAAATAATGAAAAACAATAATAAAACTCCCTATATGAGATTTCTGGAGTCGAGGATGAAGGATCGCTGTAGCATAAGCGAGGTAGAAGCGATCGTCCTTCTGATGTAGCGTGACGTAGTCCTCCTCCAGAATTCTCCTTAAGCTTTTTGTGGGAGATCCATCTTCGGCAGCATAACAGCACTGGAGTTGTGGCACAAGCAACCTCTCTGGAATCTCTTGCCAAAATGAGAAGCAAAGCTCCAATTTATAGAACTTGGAGCTAGTGCATGCGGTAGTGGCTAGCGCCGGTGGTAGCGTTCGTGTGTAGCGGTTGCGAAACCGTCGGCGGCGTGGCACTGTGCACGAACTGGAGATAGCGCCTGGCGGTAGCGATAACACTGGCGGTAGCGGGAGATAGCGCTGGCGGTAGCGGTAGCGGTTGCGAAACCATCGCTGTGCACGAACTCGAGATAGCGCCTGGCGGTAGTGATAGCGCTGGCGGTAGTGCTGGCGGTAGCGGTAGCGCTGGCGGTAGCGCTGCTCCTTTCAAAAGATTGCTCCAGGCTGCTTTATACCTGTGGAGTTTTACACCTATAGTTCCTGCACACTATAAACACACTACAAGCAATATCAAATACAATATGGGATTTGTTATTCTCAAACAAAGGGATGTGACACACATATCCAACAAATCCAACTTCCTCCTTGCTTGCAGCATGCCCTGCCTGAAGATTCAACCGACAATCCTTCTTAAAGTGATCAAGATGGTTACACTTGAAGCACCGAAGTCCTTTCTTTTTCTTTCCATCAGACTTAGGAGCATGGCTCCTCTCCTACTGACCTGAAGTAGAAGAACCATCACTTCCAGATGATTTTTCTTCTTATCCCACTTCTTCTTCTTCCCAGAGAAGAGCACCTCATTATCTCCCCCGGAGATAGACATCCCAGCCATCTGCGTTGCCAAACTTTCCTGCGAAGCAAGAAAATTTTCCAGCTCAAGCAACGATGGCTGATTGGCCCAGCCTTGGACAGAAGTGACAAAAGCCACATATTCTCTCCGCAATCTGTGGATAATGTGCCTCTTCAACTTTGCCTCAGAAATGGGCTCATCCAGATCGAATGCAGAAATCTCTGCACATAGGTTCTTCATCTTTAAAAAGAAAGTAGAAACAGAAAGATCACCTTGAGTGGCCTTCGCCAACTCATTTTCCAAGAACTGTAGCCGCGCTATATTCTTCTTATTAAACAGCCCATCAAGAAAAGTCCAAATCTCAGCAGCAGATCGACATCCTACGATATGATCAAATAGCTCCGATGAAATGGACCGCTTGAGAGTAAACTCAGCTTTCGCATTTGTTTTCTTCCAAGATTTCACGAGCTTAGCATTCCCTTCAACAGGGACAACTGCTTGTCTCGCATCTCCTCTGACAACCTCCCAAAGATCCTTGCCAAGAAGATAGCTTTCCATACAGTACTTCCACTTCTTAAAGTTAGTCTGTGTAAGGAGCTCAATACCAAGACCTCTTGCAATTCCACCTTCCATTGCAGTACCACTGATTTACTTGTGCTCCAGAAATCCAAGCAATATAATTGCGGCTGAATCACTGCTCAAACCTCTGTCCCTCTGATACCATGTGAAAAAACTCTTTTGTTAATTACTATCAAACACCAAGTTAAGGTTCTGACAAACAGAAAAATGAGAACTAGGTCGTAGGAACATTCTCAACCAAACTGAGCACAATAAGCCAGAAACAATGAAGGAACACGAGGACTAGTATTCAAAACTCTTCTTTACAACTTGAGGTACACATGGCGAGACATGCTTCACCGATATAAACGATGAAGAATAACAACAAGACAAAGAAGAAACCGCCCAAGCCGCCCGACTAGCAAACCGCCCGACTTAACAAGGATGTCCGCGCAAACTGCCAAGCCGCCAAACCGCAACTCAGCATGCAGACTACCTATTATTCCAATGCTGACACTGTCCGCCCGAGCAAGGCCGCCTGAACGCTGTCACTTAGCCGCTCCTAACCGCAAACACTGTTGCTGACAAGCTGAACAAAAAATAGACCGATAAGGCAAGCCGCCTAACCGCACGGTCTGACTTTATTGAAAGCAGAAACACAAGCCGAAGAGAAAAGCTGCCGCAAACCGCGACCACCTGCTGCTACCTGCTTTTTAGGGCTAATGTAGAGAGCGTGTTAACCTAAGATATTTGACCTTATTTATAGTGTCCGAGTTGGAAGTTGAAGTGTCATTTGTTAAATGTCTGACTAACTCGAGTTTAGCTGTAATGATTGAGCTTAGACCTAATTAAGAGTCCGCTGACGATTGGGTATCGTCATAATGCAGGTCTTTCGACGATAATAATGACCATTCCGACGATATGGTTTTTGAAAAATTACCTTTACAATATTAGATGAAGATGTGTTTATGTGATAATCATTAACATGGTTACCTTCACCTTGGTCTCTAAGTCTCTTTGAGCCAGTGGCTCCCCTTTGATGGAATGTTCACTTATCTTTACTTCCAGCTCCCCCTTGATTAGTGCACCTTGGTATGTGATAAGTTCTTCTTAGTCCAGAGCTAAGCCTGGAGCACTTATTGCCCATTAGCCTTGTTTGTTTTTTAATGGCTAAATGGACTACCCTACAAGACAGTTTTAATATCCCTTAGGAACCCAAGGTGACTTGGGTCCTAGGTTCTTGTTAGCATAATAGGAGATCCCTCTACTCACCGCAGCCCTTCCAGGAGGTCTCACCTTTGCATTAAGCACACTAAGGTTGTGCCAACAGTCGATGGCAAAGTGTCCCACTTTGCCACAACACCAACACTCATGGATGTTGCACCTTCTTTTCTGAGCACTTTTTAAAGTATGTTCAGTAGAGAAGGCAACAACATTCTTACAATCTCTCTTAGTCAAGAGCTGACTAGCTGCTCTAGTATCATCGTTTCTTCTTGACCTTATCTGTTTGTCAGCAATAGATGTCTGCTTGGTGGCTGACATGGTGTTGGTGGCATCAGATATGTTCAAATGAGAATTGATTATACGAGGGCTACTGGTTTGCTTCTTATCTGAGGGTGATTTAGAAGATGTTGCCCCTTTATCCTTGAAAGTGGGGGCTGGGACACCAAATACAAATGGTCCATGATGGGCCATTTGAATTTCCTCATGGGGAGCCTTTAATGCACTCATCCCCATGCCCTTTCTCTTTCCATAGTCAGGAGCATTTTCATGACTACTGGAACTTCCATTCATCCAGTGACCATGGACACTGTCCTGATCATATCTATTTGAGGGAAGCACTACCTTCTCAAAGGTGGTGTGAGGCTTTGCTTTAGTTTTTCCCTTTTCTCCTTCTTAGCATCTATTGCCCCTTCCTTGTAACCTAACCCCCTCCTATTTTTATAGGATGAGAAGGTGTCAATGATGGGGAGAACAGTTTTGGGCTTAGAGAATTGGTCTACCAAGCTTCTTTCCATAAGAACATCACTCTCAAGTTTCTTGATAAGTTCTTCCCTTTGGCTTCTCTCATCATAAAGCTTGTCTATGACTTTCTTGAGCTCATGTGGATTGGTGTCCTTACAGTAGGACATACCCAGTTCCCCATCTGACTCAACCATATAAGGCTTGAGTGATTCTAGCTCCCTAGCTTGTTTCTTAACAAGCCTCTTGCTCTTCCTCAGAGCATCCAAGAGATCACCAAACTGTTCTTATAGATCAGCATGGTTCTTATTGTTGCATGATGAGCAGTCTTCTGCATCATCTTCAGAAGATAAATAATTTTCTGATGCACTCTTGGTCTTCTTAAATGATGCAGGCAGTAAAGATGTGTGAGTGGTGCGTACCTGATCATGATGCAATTTATCATGATCTTCTTCATCTGATAGAGACATCAGTCCATGAACCTCTTCATCCTCAGAGTCACAGTCTGTAGAAGACAGGGGTGCTCTTATCCTTTCTTCTGCTCCAGAGCATTCATCATCTTCTGACTCACTGTCTGAAGTAGTCAGTAGTGCTTTGATGCATACCTCTTCATGAGAGGTTGCTTCTTCAAAATATTCCTCTGACCCTTCCATGAGAACTTCTAAGAAGTCCCACATGTCCTTTGCTGTTGTGCACCGACTCAGCTTCTGATGTGTTGCCAGATCTACTGCACCAGCTAGAATGCTCCTTGCTTCTTTGTCCAAGCTGGCAAGAAGAGTTTCATCTTTTATCATTGTCATGGAGGGACCTTTTTGAACAATCAAAACATTCTTGGATCCATCGCCTCCATGAATATTTTTGCTCTGACTTTCCAAATGGCAAAGTTTTCCCTGGAACAGATGGCTAATCTTGATTCCATGGCTATGATACTTAGACACCCAATGGCAGATCTATTCAAGCTGTTAAGCTTTTCTTTGAACAACCTTGCTCTGATACCACTTGTTGTTTATGGGGGTGTCTACTTTATCACCTAGAGGGAGGGGGGGGGGGGTGAATAGGATTTTCTGTTTATATTATCCCCCTTAGGATTTTCTTAGTTTCTGGTTAATAGCTTTATGAAATAAAGAGCAAAACACAAAAAATACACAAGGATCTATAGAGGTTCCTCAAGACCGGTTGTCTTGAGTAGCCCTCTCTCCCTCTGCGCCTACCCAGCAGCGTGCTAGGCTTGGCAAACTCCGCCAAAAGCTTCAGGCCCTCAAGCCTTACAACACGGACCCGCAAGTCCCAACAGCCTAGGCCAGCAAGCCCCTACTGACCCCGAGCCCGCAAGCTCGATACTCAGACCCTCAAGCCCTACAACACCGACCCGTAAGTCCCAGTAGCCTAAGCCCTCAAGCCCTTACTTCCCCCGAGCCCGCAAGCTCGACAAGACGCACCCGCAAGTGCACTGCCCTGGCCCTCAAGCCTCACAACTCTCAATCCCTTAAGCTAGACAATTTGGCCCGCAAGCCTTACAAGAGAATACAATAATAAAATGTTTCTTCTGCCGGATGAAGATCGACACCTTTAGCCTGTTGAAGATAGGCTCCTTGAGATTGAAGAAGATTGTTCTGAATCACATCTTGAGCACACGGTTCTTCTTCAAATCTTTTCTTAGCCAGATGAGGATTGGCTTCTTAGCAGTCGATGAAGATGAATGCTCCTTCTTTTCTCTTTCTTTCTTGCGGCGCTTATGTTTTTTGATTCTCTATGTGCGCAAGTTCTCTCTTGATGATTAACCTCTTAGGGCAACCTCATGTATCCTTTTTATAAGACTGCGATGTCTCCCAACGGTCTTCTACAAAGTTTCTTTATGTGTCAGACCTCCATTCCTTTTTAGCACGCGCTGATATCTTTATTTCTGTTGGAGTACGTGCTAATACCTCGATTCATTAAGTGCACGCACTGATTGGACAGTCAGGCGGCGGCATTAACTGCTGACAGTACGTCCGCAAGATTTGAATTCTGTCTTGAAGATATTTGCATCATTACGACGACAAGCTGTCTCTGACTTTGTCGTCGCGATCTTCCTTCTGCCTCTGATGGTGGTATCTCGACGATACAAGATATCCTGGCAATTCTGTATATACGATGATCTTCTTTCTCTGGCAGTGTCGTCGTGAGGTTCCTTCTTGCGTCATGTCGTCGTAATCATATGTTCTCTTGACGACATGAGTTCCATACGACGATGCCATGTGTCTTCTCTGTGTTCGACGAACATCATTCTGCGATCGACAAACTTGTCATCCTACGTTCGATGACCGCCATTCTTCGTTCGACGATCTCGCCATGTCTCAGCGGTCGACGAATACATTACTTCTCAGCGGCTGCTGCTCTGCTCGTCATTACGACGACAAGCACGCTTGTCGACGATATTGCCTGTTTTTCTCGACGACATAGTACTTAGTAAAATAACTAAAGTACAGGACATATTGTCGATTCCTACAAGCATGATCTAGAGGGAATGTGAAATACAACTTGCATTTATCATTGAGCTGAGCACTTCTTCAAATCAGGAACATTGCAGGGCACTGTTCCCAACAACGCCCCACCTTGGTGGGGTGCGGCCAAACCGCATCCCCATGGTGGGGTGCGGCCAAACTGCATGTAACGTCCCACTTCAAACTAGACCCCTCGGGTGACACGGGTCACTTAGAGATGCTCGGACCAGGTGGGATCTGGAGATCCTAATAGACCATGTTAAAAGGGCTTTAATTTATATAAGATAGCAAATATTTAATTTGAATTATATCAAAAATTTAGAAGGGCTGCGTTCAACGAACTCCTGAAGCTGCGTTCGACGAACTCCTGAAGCTGCGTTCGACGAACTCCTGAAGCTGCGTTCGCCGAACTCCTGAAGCTGCGTTTGCCGAACGATTATGAAGTTGCGTTCGACGAACGATTAGGAAGCTGCGTTCGCCGAACGATTAGGAAGCTGCGTTCGCCGAACGATTAGGAAGCTGTGTTCGACAAAAGTCGAAGGGGCAGCGTTCGACGAAGTGGAAAGGGAAGCGTTCGAAGAAGTCGAAGGGGCAGCGTTCAACGAAATTGCGCCGTTCGACGAAGTCGAAGTTGTAGCGCTCGACGAAATTGCACCGATCGACGATCGACTAAATATTGAGCGTTCGACGATCGTCGAAGGGGAACCGTTCGACGAAAGTGTTGCTGGGCAATTTTTCTGTCGTCGTCCGGTAAAGCTTAAATGCTTATATTTTAGGCTAACAGTGGAATTAATGTCCAATAAGGAGCTGACACCTAACTTTGGAGTTCCAAGGCATGGCATGGAAGATTGGGTTGCATTTAAAGGCTTATTAATGCAAACACTCTTCTGTCTTAAGCCAAAAGGGCTGCTCACTTCTCACACTCTTCCTCTTCTTCCTCTTCTTCATCTTCTTCTTCTTCTCCTTCTTCTTTTCTTCATCTTCTCCCTCACACCTCAAGGTTTTAACTTAGGGTTCTTGAAGGAGCAAGCTTGGAGAAGGATTTGGAGCTTGGCCGACCACCACCCGGCTTCCATGAAGATGAGCTTGAAACCATGGCTAGAAAATAAGGTGACTTCCGACCCCTCTCCCTTGGTGCTAGATCGTAGAGAAAAATTAGGAGAGGTGTTGAGCTCAAAAGAGCTTGGCTTGTGAGTTAATGGAGTTTCCTAGGAAAAGACCAAACCGAATCATTCTTGTTACGACACCGATTGCCGTGAAAGTTCCTTCAATCACTTCTTCTCTTCAAAAGGAGGAGATAGGATTTGATTTTGTTGAAATCTATGGTCTATGGAGGGAGTATTAGATGGGGGAAGGTGTAATGAACTCACCCTTATTTTTTTTTTGGGGGGGGGGGGGGGGGGGGGGGGGAAGATGATGAATAGTCCCCTGTTATGTAGGATTTTAAGTTATTTATTACGTGAAAAAGTTGATGAGTAATTCCCAGTTAAAAAATCCCCTGTTAACTAGGGTTGTTAATTATATAATTGTGTGATAAAGGTGGTGATAGCCCCCCTGCTAAAGAAGTTTTCAATTTATAACATTGCACTTGGTTATTAAGAAAAAATTTTTGATGAGTAATTCCCAGTTAAAAATCCCCTGTTAACTAGGGTTGTTAATTATATAATTGTGTGATAAAGGTGGTGATAGCCCCCTAGCTAAATAAGTTTTCAATTTATAACATTGCACTTGCTTATTAAGGAAAAATTGTGCGCAGCTGGGTTCAAGCCAATTTTTAGGCTTGATCCCACTAGAATTAGACTTCGGGCTCAACATGAGAGTTGTAGACCTCGGAAAGAGCTTTCCGACGATAGGTTATGTGTTTTCTGAAGTGACCTGTAGCTTCCTACAAGTCCAGTCGAGTGGACTGTCCAGAAAGCGGAATGGGTTAAGTGTGCTGTTTTGCTGTCCAGATTGCTGCAGTTGACTTCAGAGCAGATTTTAGGTAGGACCCACTTGGATCTGGGTTTAGGACTCAACATGAATGTTGTATCCCTTGATGTTAGCTTTCCAAAATGGGGTGGAGCATAATTGTTGGACAATTTTAGCAACCAGAAACCCAGTTTTAGTGAACTGTGTCATAACACTTTCGATCTCAGTATTTTGTGGATTTCTCTCAAGATATTGGTTGGATGCTCATGAAAATTGGTGGAGATATTGGTGATAACAACATTTAAATCCCTGTTGAATTTCATGATGTTTGGATAAGGGGTATTAAAGTTATTGCCGTTTCATTTGATAAATTGAAGGAGATATAAATGCTGAATGTGAAGGCCGCTTGGGCCGAAGTTTTGTATGAATCATATACATGCTAGTATGGACATGTGATAATAATTTCAGATTTATTTCTGTTGATATGTCTCCTTAAATGAAACTTTAATTGCTAGTTATATGTGGAATCGTAAAAAGGGCATGTGTGGTTGATGGTGAAGGTAAGTAACATTGATTATGGGTGAGGTCTAAGTGTTTAGCATTGTTTATAATGATCATATAAATGTAGAGCATCGTAAATCCGTATTGCATAATACAATGAGGTCGAAATTCGGTGGTAATAATTCCAGCATTAATTATGACTTATAGTAGAAGTTTCAGTGGATTTGGTTTTAGAATGAATCCATAAATAAACGTGCCGCTATAAATTATTATGCTGAAAAGAGAGCTTAAGGTGCTCATCTGGACCAGGATCTGGTAAGGTAATTTCCATGTTAAACACACGCTACTGCATAGAGTCATGACAAATCGGTATGAGTAGCATTGATGGCTTGTTGTGAATTATAAGATATGATTATATCTTGTGGTGAAATATTAAGGACCAGGTTGTTGGGGGCTTTGGATGTTATTAGCATCGGTTGAACCAGTATGATGTGAAAGGTAAGAAGGCTCCATCTGTGAGCCCCTAGGTGCTTGACAGGACGGGTGTGCATGGGAATTACATGGTTGCATGGCTTACACGTATGGATCCTGGTTGGATGATTACTTCTGGCAGGTCTACGGGCTTGCTAGTCGTGACACCGACAGAAGCCGACAGTTAGACTCTAGACCGGTTGGGTTGGACTCTTGGTGCTCACCTACCCAAGTCCCCTTCTGTGTCCTTGAAGGCTCAGCATGATGCGAGCAGTACGCAGGGTCTCCGGTGTGTGTTCTTAGCATCGAGGCGTACAGAGGCCTAGGACTGATAGTGTTCATACCCTCCTAGTAGTGGAGGAGCTCGTTCCACTGTCTCCGTCCGGTCACGACCGGAGATGCCTGAGTGGTTAGCTACCTCTCAAAAAGCGAGAACTGTAGGTCTATGTCGACATAGATACATTGCATGGGTGAGTATCATTACATAATCATTGCATTGCATTCATCATTACATGATCATGTCATTGCACCGCATCGGAACTCATCATATAAACTTGTATGGGCACCTTTATATGATGGGTTACATTATGCTCGGATCCTTAACTTATAAGCTTGTATGGGCACCCTTATAAGTTAAGTTCAAATTCTGTTATTATATGCTCAACTGCTTATACACTGTCGTTGATCCGACTCTCTTTTGATGTACTTTCTTATACACTTGATGCACTGCTGTAATTACATCTTTCCTTGTCACATGTTTTTGCTACTACTGACTATATTGCTGTTTTTCTTCATTCCCTTCCGCCCGGTGCCTTGGAGTCGCCGTGGGAGAGGATGTGAAGCCACTTAGTCTTTATGACTAACGGTTGTTACACCACAACTTTTAGGAGCAGCAACGTTCTACACAGGAGGACAGCCAGGCCAGGGTGATAGTGCTGGTGATTACGATACTTTGGCTACCGTCAGCGACAGATTTGAGCGAGTGGTTAGAATGTAGCCTTAGGGCAAGTTTATACTTTGATGATATACAAGAGCTTGAGTAGCTTCCTGTCTTTTTGTACTATTTAGACATTGTTACTTATTTGTGAATAAATGGCTTCTATTGTTCATTATTGATGGGTTGGCGCTGTTCAGTTGGTTTGGTCGGCAGGATAGCTTGAGTAGCTTCCCTCGGCCGTGTCTTGTGTTCCGGGAGGGGGTTCTTACAAATGGTATCAGCTTACAACGATCCTGAGATAAAGAAGTCCATTAAACCACTAGGCCACCCTTGCTACCTAAATCAGTTTGAGGACAAACTGATGCAGCGGAAGCAGTGGTGTGCCCATGTGTGATTCACATTAAGTATGTCCACTTTTTCTTATAGAAAGTGCCAACCTAAGCTCATTCCGAGACAGTAATTGGTATTCCCATTCCAATAGTCAGAGTTGGTTTGGCATAGGATTGATGCCAACCTAACTAGGATACCATTTTAGCAGGATATGTCGTGACATACCCTAACCTTATACCGATCTCAGGGATGATGTGGCCAAGCAAAAAGTGACCTCAAGTGACTAAGGGAAGAGTTTAACATGAGTGTAGATGCTAGAGACTCACACCCTGAGATTTCTATCTCAGATATGGAGTAATATTATCACCCTACCCAAAATATTAGGGAAATCTCAATGAGATTGGTGCCTATAGTCTATTATCAGCTTAGTAAGAGACCACCAAGCATGTCTTTTATACTGTATGTGGATACCTCTCACTTCCATTTATGTAGAAGGTTTCATATGAAGAAGATATGATAAGAATTCGGATCCAGAGAAGGCTCATTTTGGGACGAATGTGTTATATTGGTGGTAGAAGAAACTCAGTCGAAGAGATACGAGGGCTTATCTCTTCGTTTATTGGGCTAGTTATGTACCGTCTTGGGTTCCTTGAGGATTTAAAATCGTTGTTATTCTTGACATTGGAAGTGGAGACCCTTGAAGAGTTAATTCACCTTAAGCAAGGTAGACTGCTAAGGCCATGTTTGGGTTGATAGGAATTTTATTAGCGGAATAAGAGAGGAAAGCATTTTGAAGATGATATTTTCTCTATATTGTTCTAAGATTATGTGGATAAGTAACGAGGAGAGTAGTAAATTTACACTTTGGGGATATGCAACTATGTTGTAATAACATTATAGCTGGGAAGTTAATGAACCTCTGTGCATGCATTGCTGGTATGATGATAAACTACCCCTGAGTTTGGAAATTCTTGGTGAACGTTCCCTTAGTGTTGTAATTACTTGACATTGGGAATTTAATAAGTGTTAGGCGGTGGAGTCAACAAGAATAATATGACTTGATTGATGATCTAAAA
Organism: Dactylorhiza incarnata; assembly: GCA_033032865.1. Classification (NCBI taxonomy): domain Eukaryota; kingdom Viridiplantae; phylum Streptophyta; class Magnoliopsida; order Asparagales; family Orchidaceae; genus Dactylorhiza; species Dactylorhiza incarnata. Next base: position 3,850,446 of record JAWHQI010000175.1, on the reverse strand, counting down.
TTCTAAAAGTTTTTATAAAATAAACATGCATGCCATGGATGATCGTTGGCAGGGATGGTAGGACGCTTGTAATGGATTTGATTTAGTTTATCATATTATGAAGTATGCCCTACTTTTGGTATTCAGCATAACTCGTGTCGAAGGGAAATCATCCCGAGCCTTGCACCTTGGTTCATGTTAAGTTCAAACATATATAAATATACCAGGTGATTGGATGTTATTTGTACATGCTCTCATTACAGTGAGATGCAGCTTGGTCGTCGCCGAAAAATTTGAATTTCTACATCACGGCTAATATATAAATGCGTCGATATGGGGATCTATAGGGTAAGAACTCTAAGTCGAGGAAGATATGCCCCTAAGGTTTGTGCCCATACGTGATATGAATGTACCATATGGGCGGTGGAAGAAATTTAGTCCAAAAACGTACGGGGGCTTGTCCCTTCATTTATTGGACTATTTACGTATCGACTTTGTTTTCCCTTAGATCTTGTGTATTTGAAGAGTACGTGAACAATGATGATTAGATTCGTGATAACCTCTCAATATGGGTGATAGCGTCAAGGGTGTTGAGACACGCCGTGAATTGAACACGTGAAAGGGATATTGATGATAAGTTGCACTTACTTATTTAGTGAGATATGAATATGTCTCTATACGAACAAGTAAGAGTACGTGTAGCATTTTACCTCGACAAAGTAGATTTCTAAAGGCTCTGTACTGAATCCCAACCGCTAGATAAGGTATATGTTCACGGTTGAGGAGCCCTTAAATGAAATGATTTAAAGCACGAGATAAAAGTGGCGCCAATTTTTGAATCTGGTGCAAATCAAAGTAGAAACGGGAGTAGACAAAAGTAACACTTGACTCGAGGTCACGTGTTATTAGAAGGGAACAATGTGATTATCACCCATGCGAGGTGTAGAGTCATGGATTCACCTTACTTTGAGTCTCGATAACGATTCATAATATCACCAGAACCAAATGATAAGCATCATTTTTGGTAGTTGGTGCATTTAAAAGGGAAAAATGTCATGGCAAATATGGTGGAGTGAGTGCGGGGCTTGACTATTATGTGGATTTGAAGTCAAGCGGTAAACACCCATGAAGTCTGACCATTGTAATTATCTTTCCATAACTTGATATTGGGCTTGGTTGGTGTCTTTTTCATGAATGCCCTTGCACATGAATTATTATAACGTGATCATAACGTTTGTTGAAACTTAATAACAAGTGGATGTCGTGCAAAGTGTAAAAGATGTGTGTTGTATGAATGATTGCCTCAGACGAAATGACGTTGATGGAATCAGTTGATAATGATATGGATAATGATGGTGGTACTAGAAGATGAGGTTAAGGCTTGCTTCTACATCTTTAATACATAAGAGAGACGATCTTGCGGATATAATAACCATTTGGGTATTTGAGGTTTGACCCAAGGATATGACATCGTGAATTTTATGCTTGATCACCCATTTGACTTCGAGGCCATCCTCATTTAATGCTAAAATTTTGGATGCGCTGAAGTGATGATGTTGAAAGTCCTACACATTATTTGGATAACGATGCCTGGGATTGGAAGAGTCAATTTATTTTTGCAAATCTAAAGCACATGACTCCCTTGTAGGAGGATTCTAAATTTTATCCGGAGGCACGAGTGGTAACCTCATGTGTAGCGAGGTCACTGATCTTAAGGGGATTTAGATCAAAGGTGCAATGAAAGTTGGTTTATTAAGGTGAGGGAACAAGGAAGTATGGGTTTCGGTTGTTTCCGACCTGCCCGTAGTGAGAGCGTGGCTATAAACCCAACCATGTCTTATCACCACCATATTTGTGTTTGCATCAGGATGAGAGACACTTAAGATTTCTCTGTGCATAATTTGGATTATAAGTGTCATGAAATATAACGGAAGTACCCACGGGAGAAACTGGAAGTGAGGTGATGCGAATGAGTTGTGACCCTCACTAGTGGTGAGCGGGATTTAAAGTGTACTACACATGACTTTTGTGATTTGAACTTAAACCCCATAACCTCAACTTAAATTTCGGGGATGAAATTGTTTCTTCGTTTATTGGATTTGTTACGTCCCACTTCGAACTAGACCCCTCGGGTGACACGGGTCACTTAGAGATGCTCGGACCAGGTGGGATCTGGAGATCCTAATAGACCATGTTAAAAGGGCTTTAATTTATATAAGATAGCAAATACTTAATTTGAATTATATCAGAAATTTAGAAGGGCTGCATTCGGCGAACTCCTGAAGCTGCATTCGACGAACTCCTAAAGCTGTGTTCGCCGAACGATTAGGAGGCCGCGTTCGACGAACGATTAGGAAGCTGCGTTCGACGAACGATTAGGAAGCTGCGTTCGCCAAACGATTAGGAAGCTGCGTTCTCCGAACGATTAGGAAGCTGCGTTTGACAAAATTCGAAGGGGCAGCGTCCGACGAAGTGGAAAAGGAAGCATTCGACTAAGTCGAAGGGGCATCATTCGATGAAGTCAAAGGGGCAACGTTCGACGAAGTCGAAGGGGAAGCGTTCGACGAAATTGCGCCGTTCGACGAAGTCGAAGTTGTAGCGCTCGACGAAATTACGCCGATCGGCGATCGACTCAATATTGAGCGTTCGACGATCGTCAAAGGGGAACCGTTCGACGAAAGTGTTGCTGGGCAATTTTTCTGCCATCCTACGGTAAAGCTTAAATGCTTATATTTTAGGCTAACAGTGGAATTAATGTCCAATAAGGAGCTGACACCTAACTTTGGAGTTCCAAGGCATTTCATGGAAGATTGGGTTGCATTTAAATGCTTATTAAAGCAAACTCTCTTCTCTCTTAAGCCAAAAGGGCTGCTCACTTCTCAGACTCTTCCTCTTCTTCATCTTCTTCTTTTCTCCTTCTTCTTTTCTTCATCTTCTCCCTCACACCTCATGGTTTTAACTTAGGGTTCTTGAAGGAGCAAGCTTGGAGAAGGATTTGGAGCTTGGCGGACCACCACCCGGCTGCCATGAAGATGAGCTTGAAACCATGGCTGGAAAATAAGGTGACTTCCGACCGCTCTCCCTTGGTGCTAGATCGTAGAGAAAAATTAGGAGAGGTGTTGAGCTCAAAAGAGCTTGGCTTGTGAGTTAATGGAGTTTCCTAGGAAAGGACCAAACCGGATCTTTCTTTTTAGGGCACCGATTGTCGCGAAAGTTCCTTCAATCACTTCTTCTCTTCAAAAGGAGGAGATATGATTTGATTTTGTTGAAATCTATGGTCTATGGAGGGAGTATTGGATGGGATAAGGTGTAATGACCTCACCCTTGTTTTTTTGGGGGAAGATGATGAATAGTCCCTTGTTATGTAGGATTTTAAGTTATTTATTATGTGAAAAAGTTGAGTAATTCCCTGTTAACTAGGGTTGTTAATTATATAATTCTGTGATAATGGTGGTGATAGCCCCTTGCTAAAGAAGTTTTCAATTTATAACATTGCACTTGGTTATTAAGGAAAAATTGTTGATGAGTAATTCCTAGTTAAAAATCCCCTGTTAATTAGGGTTGTTAATTATATAATTGTGTAATAAAGGTGGTGATAGCCCCCTTGCTAAAGAAGTTTTCAATTTATAACATTGCACTTGATTATTAAGGAAAAGTTCTGCGCAGCTGGGTTCAAGCCAATTTTTAGGCTTGATCCCACTGGAATTAGACTTCGGGCTCAACATGAGAGTTGTAGCCCTCAGAAAGAGATTTCCGATGATAGGTTAAGCTTTTTCTGAAGTGACCTGTAGCTTCCTACAAGTCCAGTCGAGTGGACTGTCCAGAGAGCGGAATGGGTTAAGTGTGCTGTTTTGCTGTCCAGATTGCTGCAGTTGACTTCAGAGCAGATTTTAGGTAGGACTCACTTGGATCTGGGTTTAGGACTCAACATGAATGTTGTAGCCCTTGATGTTATCTTTCCAAAATGGGGTGGATCATAATTTTTGGACAACTGTAGCACCCAGAAACCCAATTTTAGTGTTGTATCATAACACTTTCGATCTCAGTATTTTGTGGATTTCTCTCAAGATATTGGTTGGATGCTCTTGAAAATTGGTGGAGATATTGGTGACAACAACATGTAGATCCCTGTTGAATTTAACGATGTTTGGATAAGATGTATTAAAGTTATTGCCGTTTCATTTGATAAATTGAAGGAGATATAAATGTTGAATGTGAAGGCCGCTTGGGCCGAAATTTTGTATGAATCATGTACATGCTAGTATGGACCTGTGATAATAATTTCAGATTTATTTCTGTTGAGATGTCTCCTTAAATGAACCTTTAATTGCTAGTTATATGTGGACTCATAAAAAGGGCATGTGTGGTTGATGGTGAAGGTAAGTAACATTGATTATGGGTGAGGTCTAAGTGTTTAGCATTGTTTATAATGGTCATAAAAATGTAGAGCACCGTAAATTCGTTTTGCATAATACAATGCGGTCGAAATTCGGTGGTAATAATTCCAGCATTAATTACGACTTATAGTAGAAGTTTCAGTGGATTTGGTTTTAGAATGAATCCATAATTAAACGTGCCGCTATAAATTATTATGCTGAAAAGAGACGTTAAGGTGCTCATCTGGACCAGGATCTGGTAAGGTAATTTCCATGTTAAACACATGCTACTGCATAGAGTCATGACAACTCGGTATGAGTAGCATTGATGGCTTGTTGTGGATTATAAGATATGGTTATATCTTGTGGTGAAATGTTAAGGACCCGGTTGTTGGGGGCTTTGGATGCTATTTAGCATCGGTTGAACCGGTATGATGTGAAAGGTAAGAAGGCTCCATCTGTGAGCCCCTGGGTGCTTGACAGCATAGGTGTGCATGGGAATTACATTGTTGCATGGCTTACACATGGTGGTGTATGGATCTTGGTTGGAGGATTACTTGTGGCGGGTCAACGGGCTTGCTACTCGTGACACCGACAGAAGCCGGCAGCTAAACTCTAGACCGGTTGGGTTGGACTCTTGGTGCTCACCTACCTAAGTCCCCTTCTGTGTCCTTGAAGGCTCAACATGATGCGAGCAGTATGCAGGGTCTCCGCTGTGTGTTCTTAGCGTCGAGGCGTACAGAGGCCTAGGACTGGTAGTGTTCATACCCTCCTAGTAGTGGAGGTGCTCGTTCCACTGTCTCCGTCTGGCCACGACGGGAGATGCCTGAGTGGTTAGCTACCTCTTAAAAAGCGAGAACTGTAGGTCTATGTCGACATTGCAACATTGCATGTGTGAGTATCATTACATAATCATTGCATTGCATTCATCATTACATGATCATGTCATTGCACCGCATCGGAACTCATCATATAAACTTGTATGGGCACCTTCATATGATGGGTTACATTATGCTCGGATCCTTAACTTATAAGCTTGTATGGGCACCCTTATAAGTTAAGTTCAAATTCTGTTATTATATGCTCAACTGCTTATACACTGTCGTTGATCTGGCTCTCTTTTGATGTACTTTCTTATACACTTGATGCGCTGTTGTAATTACATCTTTCATTGTCACCTATTTTTGCTACTACTGACTATATTGCAGCTTTTCTTCATTCCCTTCTGCCCGGTGCCTTGGAGTCGGCGGGGGAGAGGATGTGTACCCACTTAGTCTTTATGACCAACGGTTGTTACAGCACTACTTTTAGGAGCAGCAGCGTACTACACAGGAGGACAGCCAGGCCAGGGTGACAGTGCTGGTGATTACGATATTTTGGCTACCGTCAGCGGCAGATCTGAGGGAGTGGTTAGAATGTAGCCTTAGGGCAAGTTTATACTCTGATGATATACAGGAGCTTGAGTAGCTTCCTGTCTTTTTGCACTGTTTGGATATTGTTACTTATTTGTGAATAAATGGCTTCTATTGTTCATTATTGATGGGTTGCCGTTGTTCAGTTGGTTTGGCCGGCAGAATAGGCGTCTTGTGGGGGAGGCTAGCTCGTGTGCTGGCACTTCCGTAAGGCGGCTGTCCTGGGCATAGGACTTCCCTCGGCCGTGTCTTGTGTTCCGAGAGGGGGGTCTTACACCGCACCCCCATGGGCGTACGGCCAAACCGCACCCTCCCACCATGTTGGGGTGCGGCCAAGCCGCTCTCCCCCATGGTGGGATGCGGCCGAAACCGCACCCTCCCCCCTCGGCGGGTGCGGTCGGAGCCCACTTTCTCCCTAGGGGGTGCGGTTTCCTATTTCCAAAGTGACGCGACTTTCGGAGGGCACACCCTCGCTTTCATAGCGGCTGTTTTCCAACAGCGCTCGTCTGTTCTCCATTCACTCAGAACACTCTCGTGTTATGCTCTCACGCTTACGACAAGTGTACCGGTCATACAAGTAATAAAAGATGAGAGAGACTATCCGAATATCATTCTCAAAGGACTGCAAGTTGGGGTGTATGATTTTCTCATTAAGGAAATCAATTATACAGATTTCTATGGTTTTAAAAAGGGGGGTTTGATTTGGGTTTTCTAATTTAACAACAATAAAAGTAAAATGCGGGTCGAGAGCACCGCTTCGCTTGGCGAGATGAAGTGCAGGCCGCAATGTCGTGCTTCAGTAAGAGGATGGACGGAAGGCAGACGGAGGGAGTGATCTCTAGTGCTGTAGTGAGGGTCGCAAACACCTCTTCGAAGTCTCACCTCTAGCTTTTGCTAGAGTGGCTCAGTTAGTGCGTGTATGGGATGGATGTGGAATGGAGGCGAGGCGCATCACAACATAACATCAAAGTGGAGAAAATAGCTAGGCATGCTTTCATTCATAGACAAACAAAGAGCATTCTAGGTTCATTACAAATATTTAGAAGTACATCTCACAAATAGACAAAGGGTAGAGTGAACCATAAGAAGAAAAGTCTCGCTGTGGATCGTGGCCGGAATGGTGGGTTGTCAAGCCGCCTCCGAGCTCAGTCCGTGGTGGCTTCCGTGATCTAGAGGTTGTCACTACCTCTGACCTTCTCCGTCTTCTTCTATAGTGTAGGTTCCTTCTTCTTGACAAAATGGAATACCCCAAACCTTGATGTGCTGGTTGTAGATGGCCGGGAAGGCTTCCAGATCCTTGGATGTGGCTTAGAATCACCGGAGAAAGCTTCCCAAGTGGAGGAGATGGATGGAGGGCTGGTGGAGCGATGGAAATGGCGGAGATGGAATGTAAATGGCGGGCTCGGTCCGTCTTCCCCGAAAAAGGGCGAATCCTGCAGCTTTTATAGTAAACAATCAAAAAGTTGGTCACGCACGGTCGAACACACGACCGTGCATGGACTGTGCGTTATTAATGAAGAAGAAAGCCTAGGAAGACGAAGCAGAGCGCCCGTGCATTTTACTCACACACGGTCGAAGCCGACCGTGCGTAAAAACGCACGGGCAAATTACAAAAGCCAGAATTTCTGCTCACCAGAGGAGCTCGTGCAATTTTACAAACGCACAGGAAAACCAACCGTGCGTGAACAAAATGCACGAGCAAATCCAGATCACTATTTTGAATCACAGATGACCGCGCACGATCAGAGAAATCATGCGTCAAGGAAACGCACGACCGTGCGATTCATGCAGACATGAAATCTGGGCAAAATTGGATAAACCGTCCGCCTGCACAACAATCAACACAGGAATCACACAACTGGGAATACCCCTCCAGCTAAATCCAAAAATAGAAAAGGGGTTTGGAGCACCATGTGCTTACCCCCAACGACATGGAGCACAATTGCACACCAAAACGGGCCTAAACAGTGCACATAGAGTGAAAGTGAATACAAGTGAAGTATAAGCGATTATAGCTTGAACATGACGTGTACATGAGTGAAAATAACCCGGATGAGTCCAAAAAATAGTGTAAATATTGGACTCATCACTCATGTATTCGTTGCGCGCTCAGAATGCTCTCGTGTTCGTTGCACGCTCAGAATGATCTCGTGTTATTTGCACGCTCAGAATGCTCTCATGTTCATTGCACGCTCTGAATGCTCTCGTGTTCGATGCGAGCTCTAAATGCTCTCGTGTTCATTGCGCGTTTAGAGCACCTCCACGCACGCTCAAAACGCATCCAAGTTCCCTACGCGCGTGGTAGTTAACCTTTCCTAATTTCTCAGATTGCAGGCCTCATTCGTCGCCTTCATCGCCATCAACAAAGCTTCCCGAACTGCCTGACTTGCCTGAAGGGCGAGATGGTCATTTATGTAAAATGGTGATCCTTGTGCTTCGAAATCAACAAACGTGATTTGCCCGTCAGGTGGTTACGGTGGTTACAGTGGCAAAATTACCAGGCTACCCCTGCTTGAGGCGGTAAAAGGAGCTCAGGGCCATCATTTCAAGACACCTAGCCTTCTGCGCCTGAGAGAGCTTTGTTGAAGATATCCTATGAGTTCTCCTTCGGCTCTCGAAGATCTCCTTTGGCCCTCGAAGATCTCCTTCGAGGCTTCAAATATCTCCTTCGTGGACATGGATATTTCCTTCGCTCCGAAAGACCTTCCTCCTAAGCGATTCAGGAATCCTTCAGGTCCCCAAAGGCGACTCAGCGATCTCACTTTTGTTCCCAGAAGAATAAGTGTATAGCATTCCGAGAGGTGGCCTGTTACCCTCAGAACTCTTTCCACATCTCTCCTCATTATATTGAGCAGCGGCCTGTGGCACTCAAGTTCTTAGTTTCCAATTGTAACACCCCAACAAATAGTGGAATTTGGCCGGCACAGCTACGACCGCGTGGTTTTTCTCGATAAAATGTGTTAGTTTTATTTAGCAATTCTCTCATTAACTGCTTGCGTACTCGACTCGCTCATTAGCTAAGGTGGTTCAATTCGACCGGTCTACCAGAGAACCCGAGCGACCCGCTACAGTTTGACGTCGTATGTGGGAAGCAGTTCCCGGTTACAACTAGAAGCAATCTCCCCAAAAAGATCGGCAGGGATGGATACTCACCCGACCATTTTTGATACGGGAAGTTTCTCTCAACCTAAAAATTCAATAGGATGCGCGCTCGTCGTCGCACCTATCCTACCCTAACAGCCTTACGTCCCCAGCAGACAAATACCCCTAGCAACAGAGCATGTTCTGGACAACAACGTGATTCAAGATATTCCATCACCCTTATCAAAAAAGATTTTGACATATCCCGTTCCGCTCTGGCTCAAGCCCCCGTGATATAGGAAGTTCCACGAAGCAGAGAACCAATACGAACACGTCAACTGCATCCTAACCGCAATGGTAGCATTTGGGCTCCCAGACCAGATCTCTTGTAAGATTTTCCCCGCCACACTCCACGACGACGCTCTTAATTGGTATCAATCGCTGCCGGAAGGAATCATTCACAAATTCACTGAGCTATCCTAGTTGTTCTCTAGATGGCATGAGGTCCAAGAAATGAGCATCAGAAAACTAACTCAGATAACGAAGTCTCTTGAGGAGGAGGAACTTTCCCCCTCAAAGCAAGCAAAGCACGACCAGCGCCAGGAGGACGTCACCACAAGATCGCACTAAGAGAGTCTCCGCCGAGGTTTGGACTTCGCCATATACACAAGCATTGGATACCCGGTATTTGAGCTGAGAAGGGCATTGATTAGCCCACACATATCCTTCAACATCCTGTTCATGGCAACAATGACACAACTTAAACTTCTTGGCGGGAACCTTAAGCTCAGAGCGAGCAAAGCGGAGCTTCCAGACGATACGATAATACCCACTATAGGAAACATCATCCTCCCCGTTCGCGTAGGGACACTCTCAAACTCTTTCCAATACAAAGTCCAGTTTGTCATCGCAGAAGCCGTTTCGCCATATGACGCAATATTCGGGTGCATCTTGTTTGACACGCTACAGCACGACACCTCTATTGTGGGTTGTATGGCGAACAAAGGAAAGATTCTCCAAGACTCTGCTCGTCATATTAGCAGCGCGACGGATGGCATTCCTTGGGTTAACAAAAGCACCCACAAAGCTTACATCCCAAGAAATGTTGCTCAGAGAGAGGCCGCATAGCCCGAGCACCGATCGCAGAAACTGATCTCTCAACATCGTCCAGTTTATCGCAACTCAAAACCATGAGTAAGAAGAAGAAAGGACAACAACCGATCACTGAAGTCAATCTGCATAACCAAAGCCAGTCAGACTGTTCCAAAGTGATGATGAACCTGAAAACCCAGACCTACACCCCGTTAAATGCCTCTCGCGAGCATATCCTATCAGTAATCTACAACGACAAGATCGTTAAGTGGCCAAGACCGCTCCCCCAAAATATGGGATATCAATCCTTATTCTATGATTTTCATAAGGGCCTAGGGCACCATACGAGGCAATGACTCAGCTTGAAGGACGAGATCGAGTGCCTTGTCCAGTCAGGACACCTCAAGATTTTCCACAAAGTAGCTCAGAAGAAAGCAGCTCAAGAGAAGGCAGTCGTGGGCCAGCCACCAAAATGATCAGCTCCTAAACCACTATCGCACTCCACGCTAGATGGTCAGAAGAACACATGCAAGTGCTACTCAGAAGGGCCAGGAAATGGGCAAGGGAGCCCGACACTATCTACATTCTCGTTTAGTTTGTATTAAAGACATTTGCTAACTCGAAAGATGCAAGATTACACACACACATGTATCGATGTTTGTTTTAGCCCAATATGCTTTACTTGTTCTTAACTCCGCTACTGCAGGGACACTCTGGGGCCCTGCCCCTGGGACTTCACACTGCCGCTGATCGAAGGTCTTCCCTTCTCCCAGAAGTTAGGTCCCGATGTAGTAAGGGCCTGCCCCTCTTACGGTCATCACACTTTGAATGCATACGCTCTTCACTGGCCACTCTGGGGCCCTGCCCCTAGGTCTTCGCACTGCCGCCGATTGAAGGTCTGCCCTTCTCCCCTCAATAAGGTCCCGACGTCATAAGGGCCTACCCCTCTTACAGTCGTCACGGTTTGAATGCATGCGCTCTTCCCCGGCTACTCTGGGGCCCTACCCCCAGGATTTCGCACTGCCGCTGATTGAAGGTCCGCACTTCTCCCCGCAGTAAGGTCCCGATATCATAAGGGTCTGGCCCTCTTACGGTCATCAATGGTTTGAATACATACACTCTTCACCAAGCACTATGGGGCCTGTCCCCTAACCACCACTCCGAAGATAGTTAAGACAATAAAACTATCAAAGACACATGAAAATAAATGTTATATAATAGATTCAAAAGAACACAATCACATCATCTCGACGCTGCACATAAGTAGAAAATGATAGCAAACAATAAAAGAAAGCAATAAGATGAAAAATAGTAAATACAAATATCAATCCTTGGTTGCATCTGAGCGATCGTCCTCCGGAAGGTCCCCAGCTCTTGACCAGCGGTGCCACATCCGAACTTCCTCTCCATCATACAAAGAGTCTTCTGAACACCCCTCTGAAAGGCAACCTCGCACTAATCTTCCAATAGCGGGACCACCTCTTTGGACATAATCTCGGCGCGAAGCTCCTCCGACATCTGGAACCACTCCTCCATAAAACTAAGGAGTCCTTATATTCGACGACACTCGCAGCCTTGGTCTCCTCAATGCTCCGCTCGGCAGATGAAAACCTGTCCACCTCGCTCCTCAGGAATCCCAACTCACCCTCCAGACGGAATATCTCCCCTTGGGCCTCCGATAACTGTGAAGAGCATCCTGGGCAAGCGCCTTGTGACCATCACATTCCTCTCATAGCTTCTCAACCTCCGATCGCGAAGAAGAGATATCTGACTCAAGCTATCGGATATGAGCCAAGTCGAAATCCCTCTGCTTCTCCAAAACAGACAAGTCACTCTTCGAAGCGCTCAGCTCCTCCTGGAGAATGAAGTAACCATCCTAGAGGCCCACATAGCAATCATTCTATGTAAGGGCAACACTGTTCAGGCCTGAGAAGAAAATAAACAGTCTGAATGCATAAACAATACCAAAGAAGGAAGGCAAGAACTGGAGAAAAATAAGTTCCATTCACTGCAGAAGTCATCGCCTAAAGAGAGGAAGAGACTCGCCTCGCTGTCTGCAAAGGAGTAGGCGGAAAAAAGTCTTCTTGCGGGACCTGACTGGCAAGGGGAAACACTAAAATCTCGACATCAGGATCAGCCAGAATTGATTCCACCCCGCGGCTGCTCGGACCAGCCTCATGATCTTGGCTCTTGGGCACTAGTGGAATGAGCACAAGACTAGAACTCCCATTCTTGAAGATAATCTTTCTCTTTCTACCACGAACTAGGGGAACGGCGGTTGCACGCTCTGCATCCCAAGAAATTCCCACTGAGAGTAGTCTGCTCTCCTCCACGCAACTAACAATGCAATTCAAGGCCTTCGAGAGCCCCTCTTGACCATGAAAATCAGTGATATGAAAAAACTCATCTTCCCGCCCCGTCTGTCGACGACAGCGACCCAAAAGCACTCTCCACAACTCCGACAGTTCCCAACGGTTTTGCACATACCCATAAAGGGTATTCCCATGCCGGTATTCACACTTTTCCCAAAAATGGAACCAGCTCTTGTTGCTTAGAACTTCAATACGACCACCTGGGCCAGTAAAAACCTTGCACTAGTCTTTGAAGACATCCAGAGAAAGTCGTGCGCTGTGCTCCCGGAAGAACTCTATCATCCCCATTATCCTCGCCATCCAAGTTGGGGTGAACTGAGTAATCGGAACACCGCAAAACCGAAACACCTCAATAGCCTCTTCTGAGGGAGGAAAGCGAAACCCGGACTTCAAGAAAATCTCTGAGAGAGTCATAAAGCCAGTTGGAGGGTTATGGGCACGCTCTTCCGCTCGAGAAATTTTCACCTCAATTTTAGAGGGCATTTCTAGACTCTTGCGCCACATGTCAATCCGCGCACTGTCAAGAGTCGAGCGCAGTCGCATCGGCCTCGACTGGCCGCTCTGCTTCGGAACCTGAAAAGGACAAAACAAATTTTTACAAAAAATTCACAGTAAAAAACTAGTTAAAATCGTAACCAAAATCCGACGTCTCGCGAGCACGCGTGCGAGCCCCCCGGGAACGGTCGGCACATGTTGCTTGACCAAACTGCATGGGGCACGCGAGCAAGCACACCCGCCCTCATATAACCGCCTGCGCACTAGCTGACCGCCACCCGACGCGCGGCCGTACATAGCAGGTTCAACACCGGCCGCGCACGCTTTGAGCACCACCCAGGCATGCCCGAGCACCACTCGGTGGACATCCGCGGGTGCCCCTCGGCGAGCAGCCCCGTGCACCACCTGATGCGCAACCATTTGCGGTTGGTTCAACATCGGCCGCACACGCCGAGCGCACCACCCGTGCACATCTGGGCGCCAATTGGCGGATAGCCCTGGGCGCCGCTCAGCGTGCAGCCATGGGCTCCGCCGGGCACGTGACCCCGAGCATCGGCACGCCCTGTTAGGCGTGGGTTCGGTCGCGCGCCCCCTGCCGGGGACCGACCGGGCATGCGCCTGCCGGTCACTGCCCGGTGTGCGACCAATGCATGTAGATAATGATTTGATTATATTGCAAATTTATGTGGATGATATCATTTTTGGAGCCACTAATGAAGAGTTATGTAATGAAGTAATCTTAGTGATGAAAAATGAATTTGAAATGAGCTTGGTAGGAGAACTCACTTATTTTCTAGGATTTCAAATCTCACAAAAACAAGATGGTATATTTATTTGTCAAACGAAAAATGTTCATGATATTCTTAAAAGATTTGGATTTGAAAACCTAAAACAAGCTAATACACCAATGAGTGCATCACTAAAATTAGGAAAAGATGAAGCCGATATTTCTATTGATCAAACATTATATAGAGGGATGATAGGCTCATTGCTATATTTAAGCGCATCTAGACCCGATATTATGTTTTCTGTTTGCTTATGTGCTAGATTTCAAGCTAACCCAAGAGAATCACATTTAAAAGTGGTGAAACGTATTTTTAGATATCTAATCGGAACGTCTAGATTAGGCTTATGGTATCCTCATAATGATTGTTTTATTCTACACGGTTTTTCTGATTCGGACTATGCGGGATGTTCATTAGATCGTAAGAGCACTAGTGGCACGTGTCATTTTATAGGCCCTTCACTCATATCATGGTCGAGTAGGAAACATAATTTTGTTGCCCTCTCCACCATTGAGGACGAATATATCGCACTAGGTAGTTATTGTGCATAAGCCTTGTGGATGACCCAAATGTTAGAAGACATTGGTGTTCATCTAAATAACATAGAATTAAAGTGTGACAACAAGTGCGCTATAGATCTCACAAATAATCCCGTACATCACTCTAGATCGAAACATATAGATGTCCGACATCATTTCATTAGAGATCATATAAAGAAGGAACATGTTAAAATTAGCTTTATAGGGACTGAATCACAACTTGTCGACATTTTTACCAAACCTCTACCCGATGCACGTTTTCACATGCTTAGGTTAGAATTAGGTGTCTTAGAAATGTCACTATTACCCTTATAAAAAGCTATCTAAATTATCTTATGTACTTTGTTATATTTGTTTGCATTTTTAAAAAAAAATCAAATCAAAAATCAATAAAAATGTAAAAAACTATAGACACACCACCAAAAAGATGCTAAAAGAGCCTTCATATCAACTTCATAATGTCTGAAAATTTCAACTGTAAGAAGGCTTATTTATATTACAAATGTATCATGAAAAAGATTTTTCAAAAAGTCAAAAATTGGTGTTCTGTCTCGGCGTTAAGAAGCTAACACCTGGCGTTAGCCTCTATGCTAAAAATATATTTTTAATTTTTTTTATTTACTTCAAAAATTAAAAACAAAAAATAAATACGTGCTTAAATGTTTATTTCAAGGATGATTATATATATTGCTTAAAGATTCTTTACAATGTTTAATTTAAACCTTCAAGTTTCTTAAAAACATTGTTTTGATTTTATCATGCCTTGAATATCATCTTAAAATGTGCAAAATCAAAATTGATTATAGATTACTTGTGTAGAAATGTTTTTACATGCCTCTAAGTATGAGTAAAGTTTTTATCTTTGATAATGATTTTCTCACTTACACATTTTTGTTAATACATGTGTTTTAAATCTTATTGCATAATTTTGTAGTATAAGAACTTATTTTGAATCTCATAAATAGTTTACCTACACAACATTGAATCTTTCTTGAATTCTTTGTTCTTCATCACTTGTGATTAGAGAAATGTGGTATATAAAATAAAATTTCTATGTTTGCAAAAACAAGTGAATTCAGAGTCCTTAGTGACTAATCTAAAAAGCAAATAATGAATGACAAGGTTAACTCCACCAAGCACTACTCACCCTCCCGATAAGTCTTAATGAGCATTGTGAGGTTGAGCACCTTGAAAAGAATTGTAAAGTGTCTTGTGCAAACAAAATTTTCACCACTTCCTTTAAAAATAAAAATGAAGATATTTATGTGCATTGAAATTTGTGGAAGTAAAGTTGTTTATGTTCAATTCAAGTTATGTTCTTACATTACATAATTTCATGTGGTTTGATTTATACTCTTGTATACTTTATCAAAACACACTTATTGAACACATCATTAACATTTATAATACTTCCACTCATGAGAGTTTGACTAAAAATTTCTCTATACAATTTTCTATGATCATGAGTAAATGCACTAGATAGCAACGCATGATCTTTACAATGTTTTTGTATACTTGAAACGCAAATTTATTTACATTGAAAAATATCTTTTCTTAATATCTTTATAATCTTGCTTGCTACTTTTTGCTACAAATTACAAATGAACTTGAAACTTTTTTTCTAACATTCAAAACATCTAATTATTTGATTTAAACGCTTATTATATTTTGTACTTATAATTTCTAAATGATGTTACAAATTGCTTTCGCTGTGTTCACTTTTATTTTACAAAAAGTTGCTATTTTGTTCTCTACTAAATGCATATTGTTTTATATAACTATGACTCTGTCCTACCTCCTTTTGATCATAACAAAAGGGGGAGATTAAATTGAAGAAATAAATAAATCTATTCTTTATGGGGAGTACATTAGGAAATGCATTCATGTAGGGGGAGTATCCACATAGGGGGAGTATGCATGATTATCCACGCTTAATATATACTATAAAACACTATTCTAATATTGTTTTATTTCTTATTAGTGGATTTGTTATTATCAAAAGGGGGAGATTGTTGGAGCTTGTGTTCCACATCTCTTAGTTTGAGAATAACAAATAACATTATGTATTTGATCTTGCTTGTACTTATTAGTGTATTTGATTCTATGAAGAGAGAGCTAATGCCCCGCGTTGGTAGTTAACGCCCCGCATTAACTTTCGTCAAGAAGGATCCGTCGAGAAACCAGAGACAACGCTCGCGTTGACTCTAACGCCCGCATTAAGTAAGTCGAGAAGCCAGAGACAACGCTCGCGTTGACTCTAACGCCCGCGTTGAGTCACGACCTGCCACGATCCCGACGGTTTGCCCTATCTCAGCAACTGCCGTACACAATGCTTAACGCTGGCGTTAACTCTTAACGCCATGCGTTAGCTCCCATGTCTATTTAAGACCTGATTTCATTTGCTCAAGGGAGATGCAATCAAGCCTTCATTTCTAGAGATTTGAGAGAGCATTTCATTCCGAATTCAGAGTGAACTCCCAACACCACCATTGAGGAACAATAGTGAGAAGGAGATTTCCAATGGCAAATTTGAAGAAGGACGCTTGCTTCAACTCCGACGTGGTCACGGCGTATCTTCAACATCTCCTTCAGCGCTCTTCAATCTAGGGAGTCGTTTATTCTGATTTTTACTTTATGTTTTCATTTTTCCTTGTATCGGTAGTGAATTCGCCGCCTTGCGTGTGGCGACAAGGCCGGTTTCGGCTTAGGCGGAAATTTGTCGCCTTGTGCATGGCGACTGGGTCTAGGGTAGATCTATGGGGTGGCTAGAGGCCTTATCTGGGGATAGATTGGCTATAGCCAACCGGTCCTTGGCAGAAGGACCGGTGAAGGAACAAAAAGTGATTTTTAAGTTGTCGCCTCAAATTTCAAGCGTTCTTGAAATTTTATCCTTGTAATCATTTTTGTGAAATATAAAATTCTTTTTCATTATATCTAATTTTTCTGGAATTGTATTTCATAAAAAAACTCATTTTGAATATATCTGTTAAAATATTTTCTGGAGAGATAATGTCGAGCGTTGACTCTTAACGCCTGGCGTTAGCGACAGAGCAAAAAGTTTTCTGTTTTTTAAAATCTGTAAGTTTATCTCAAAAATAGTAAACCCCTTATTCACCCCCCTCTAAGGGCACCAGCAGATCCAATAGGGTTCACCTGGAGGATCCCCACAACCTCCTAAGCAGCCGCATGAGGCAAACACAACATCAATTCAAAACAATACAAATGTGAGTACTCATAACCACACATTTCATGCACGTAAGGCATGTCTCCAAATACTCTTCCATAAGTACAAACACCACCCTATGTAGCACAACCTTAGGTGGGAAAAGGGCTTTTGGCCGGTCTAGGTGAATACCTTCGACGACCTCTCCCATGATCACACGGCGTACAAGAGGTTGGGACCTCTCACTGATCAGCATGGAAATGGGTTCGGTTCAGCTTTGCCCGTGCTCTAGTCATTGTGATCTGTTGCACAATGCGAGTGTGGCTTCGCCTCAGTCCGTAAGGGTTTAACACATACAAGTGTCATGCAAAAGATAATTTATGCACCTAATCCTTCCAAGAGGACATAGTCATCGCAAACATAACCAATGAAGGAGGTACAAGACCACTCAACTTCAAAACTCATTGTGAGGTTTGCTTTCAGCCACAACCCAAGCATGAGGCTTCTGTTAGGCTCTCCGAAAGACACCTAAAACACAAGTCCCGCAATACGATGACATATTTCATGGAGTCATTATACGACACTCATTCTAGGCTTAACCAAAATGCTTGTCATAAACAAGCATCACCAATCCGGGCTAACGGCCATAGGTAGGCCTAACACAAAATGCCAAAATTCGTATGACTACCAAATTTCTACATCCAATAAATGTCGGGGACGGACACAATTGACCCGAAGTTCTGAAGAACTATAGGAAGTCCTACACTTCACTCATTAGTGAAAGAGACAACCTCATGCAAGCATAGAAAAAGAATGAGAGGATCAAAATAAGTCCTATGACCAGGAGGAAGGATCATTTCCCTTGCCGCTCTCTTTGGATCCATGAATCCGAGATTTCAATCGGATGGAAAGAACCGCACAGAGCTGCTCTCCGTGGATCTGTAAATGGCTCGAGATTCAGAGCTTCAGAGCTCCACCATTGGCGGAAAGAGTCTTGTTCTTCCTCATTGGCTTTCCTCTTTCTCAAGCTTGGAGAGAGAGTAAGGGTAATAATGAACCTAAAGATCACTCTCTATTTTTCTTTAGGGATTCTAACTCATGCAAGCCGTCAGATTATCTTTTATGTGGATCAGGACAGCTGCGATGAGAATATGGACAGTGTTCTTCCGTCAAATTCAAAATATGGAAAAATTGGTTCTATGTCTGAATTCATCAAGAGGTTGCAGTGTTCGTCGAGAGCACTCGATGACTCATCGAGATGCTGTTGTGTCATCAAGATCACTCGACGACACACCGAATTTGATGTCATGTCGTCGAGTGAACTCGACGACACGCCAAACTTGTAGTTGTGTCGTCGAGTGAACTCGACCGCACAGCGAAGTTGATCTGTGTCGTTGAGTGAACTCGATGACATACCAAACACACGTTGTGTTCATCGAGATCACTCGATGACACCTGGCAGATCACTTCTCTTCCATCCCATTTTGGAAAAAGTAGGGTGTTACATATAATCTTTGGTGCTACTAATGATAAATTATGTCATAAAATAGTAGAAGTGATGCAAAGTGAATTTGGAATGAGCTTAGTGGGTGAATTGACCTATTTTCTTAGATTTCAAATTTCTCAAAGACAGGGTGGAATTTTAATTTGCCAAACTAAATACCTAAAAGACATGCTTAAACAGTTTGGATTTGAGAACTTGAAGCAAACTAAAACCCCAAATAGTGCATGACTAAAACTAGGAAAAGATGAAAGTGGTATATTAGTGGATCAAACTGTATATCGAGGAATGATAGGATTACTACTATACCTTAGTGCATCTATACCCAACATTATGTTTGCAGTGTGTCTGTATGTTAGATATCAAGCTAATCCTAAAGAATCACACTTTAAAGCCGATAAACACATCTTTATGTATCTTAATGGGACACCAATTCTTGTTCTATGGTATCTACACACTAACATGTTCACACTCCATTGGTACTCAGATTCAGACTATGTTAGATGCTCACTTGATCGAAAAAGAACTAGTGGCACATGCCACTTCCTAGTACCGGTACTAGTATCGAAAAGGATGTGTGGTCTTTATAAATTGAAACTATGACTTTTGATAGTGCATTGATGGTCCTTATAAATTGGAACTTCTTTTCCTCTCTACATAGAACACTATCAAAACATATTGCTAAATCTCATCCCACCCACTTTTAATAATTCCAAAAGGGGGAGATAAACTTGAAGAAATCTACTAATTTAGGGGAAGTATAGTAGAAAACTTATAGGAAACATCATGTCAGGGGAGCATACATATTGGGCGAGTATATACACGTATCACGCTTATCATTTACTATACTTTATATAAACACCACTTTAATTGAAATTGTTTTCGTCCTAGAGGATTTGTTATTATCAAAAGAGGGAGTTTGTTGGAATGTCCATTCTGCATCTCTTGGTTTGAGAATAGCAAATCCCAGTCAATATTTGATCATCCTTACTTTGGGTGCAGTGTGCAGGTTTACAGGTGTACATTCTTGCAGGACATACAATCTCTGTGAGCTACCGCCGGCATTAGCAATACTGTCGGGCGCTAGCTCCTTTAGTATTTGTCAATTGTAGACAGAGCTATGTGAATATCGATTAGAAGGCATATTGACTAGACTGCCTTTGTCGACTAGAAGGCATATTGACTAGATAGAGCTACTGCCTGCATTAGTGATACATTGGGCACTAGTTGCTTTAGTATTTGTCGACTGCAGATAGGGTCCAGTGAATGTCGATTAGATTGCTTATGTCGATTGGAAGGTGTATCGACCAGACTAGTCATATGGATACACTACACATTACTATTAATTCATCGCTCTATCCTAATGAACACATCAGCGATCCTTGTGCTCTATTCGGGAACATGGTAGTATCCATATAAGGAAAAAGTTGCTACTGCTCGTGGTATCATTATCGCTCTACAGTAACACTTGTTTATAAGGAAAGCGCAGCCACATTCCTTACTAGCAAATGACCAGTTCTGCACGCGCCAAATCAATCATGCCTACCACGATGTGCTAACACTATTGTTCTGTGCTAGCACTACCGTTCTGTGTTAATAGATGATCAGAAGGAAAGTGCAACCACCTTCCTTACCTGGAGTCGGACAGCTGGGAGAAAATGCGTACACTGAACCTAACGCCACGCGGTAGCACTACCGCTGGAGGTAACATACTTAAATGATGTGTATAAGTGCATTTCTTTTATACTGGAGAGACACATACGAGAATATGTCTGCCTTGCCATTAGTTGGAGCAAGGATCCACCGTCCGAGGAGAAGAGATGAGAGATTGTTCACCCACTTGAACAAGGAAGAAGATCTCCGTAGAGCGTGAATGTGAATGTGATGTGAATCAAATCACGCAGACAAGGAATGATAATCGTAAGTGTTGACCGTTAACTGCCTTTGCAGATAATATTTGTGGGAGCACCCATTTTCTTTCTTAGAACTACTTATCATATCTCATTTTATATTTTTCCTTTTTAATTGTATCATGTTCTGTGAAGAAATCATCCGGGGAGGACATCGGATTCTGGGGGGATTCCGTGAGAAATCGTCCGGGGAGGATGTCTAGACCCGGGTGGCCTAGACTGGGCTTGAATACCTTCTAGATGAGAAGGGATAGAGCCAACTGGTCCTCAGAGGGATGGTCGGTATAAAATCCAAGATTATTGTATTCATCTCCTTCGTTCTCTGATGTTGTGGAGATAACATTTTTGTAATTGTAAACTTATTATGAATCATCTTAATGAATAGTTATTTTCATGATTTGATCTTCATATGCAATCTCATATAATACTAAAAAAATGTTCTTTCACTGAAATCACAATCATATAAACGTTGAGACAATCTTTTGTGCGAAACAAACGAAAGTAATTGAAAGTGCACAATGAGTCCTCTTTGTATTCTCTAGAGGGAGGGTGAATAGAGTTTTAAAACTTTTCACAAAAATATGTGCTCAAAACAAAAATAGTTCTAACATCAATGCATTCAGAAATCCAACCAAAATAAAATAAACACAGAATAACAGAAATAAATAAGGGACAACACAGAAATTTACACAACACAGATGAGAGAGGATCTATAGTGGTTCCCCAAAATATGGGCACTCCACTCTTTTACCACCTTGGTAGGAATACACTATCCAGCGCCTAAGTCATTTGATAAGGAGACTCTTAGAACCAGGGTCTGAGTCTTTTGTTAAGGAGACTCTTAGAATCAAATCTAGATCATTTGATAAGAAGATCTTGAACCAAAACTAGATGTTTTGATAAGGAGATCTTGAACTAATATAGATCATTTGTTAAGGAGATCTTGAACCACTGAATCCTTTGAAGAGAGATTTTTAGGACTCTTTATTCAAATTTATAGAAAGGAAAAAATAGAGTAAAGAAGGAGAAGAAGTTGGAGATGGTTCTTCTGAATGAATCCTCCTACAACAGTCAATGAGGATTAAGGCACTTACTATTTTTCTGGATCTTTCTTCAGAGAATGAATCCTTGCTTGAGAGAGAGAAAGAGAGAGAGAGATGCAAGTATTGCGTAAGCGCAGATCCAGTTGATGATCTATGTATAATCTATATGCTTTTTGTAGAGAGAGGAAGAAGCCTAGTGTATTTCTATACAGAGATCTGTCGAGTATGATTTATGTAGAAGAGAAAACTAGTGAGGAAGCCGACAGAATAATTGTGGTTTTTCTCTTTTGAATTCTGTTTACTTATTCTTCTGTCGAATAAAGATGAATGACTATCCTCTTCTGTTGTTTCTCAAATAGGAATGTCAAAGAGGTAGTATTGCTCTCTTTTTATTTCTGTTGACAGCCCATCAAAATCCTTTTGAATAAATTCCAAATATATCATTATTGTATCTATGAAGTTCTTCTTTAACTTCTTGTTCATGAACGACCTGTTAGAATTCAAATAACTTCCATTTATAACTTCTAAATAAGCACCAAAATCGATTCCAGGAAGTATTCTAAATCTTTGTTTATATTCGATGTTGCGTCGAATAACTTTGCCTTCTTATCGAAACACCTCTGAGTTCTAATAGATGCTGCTTCGAAATCCTCCTCGACTTTGAAGTAAACTCTGATATCGACGTTGTGCCGAGTCCTTATCGACGTATCCATCGAGATAAAGACCTATACATTGAACTCTGACTTTTGCGTTGAATTTAAATTGAAGTTGCGTCGACTTCAAATGTTGCTTTGACTGACTCTGCCTTCTATGTCGAAGACATTTCGTCATTGCGTCAACTTCAATTGAAACATTGACTACCAGTCTGAGTTATCCTCACTTCTATTCAAAGTTCTTTGACTTGCAGTTGAAGTTGTGTTGACTTCTATTCAACGTAGAATTAACTCAACTGAGATTTGCACTCCTTTGGACTTCTCTTTGACACCATAATGAGAGTTTGACATCCTAGGACATCTAATGAGCATATTACCCTCGCTATATATCATGGTAATGAATCCTAGATGATGAAATAACTTTTACATAATTTGTAAGGTAAATTATAAGGATTTTTTCTCCAACAATCTCCCCTTATTTATCTTAATAAATTTTACAAAAAATTTGAGTGATTTCAATCTTATTGAAAAATAAATCAGAGTACTTAAAAGCATATTTTCACAGAATGAAAACATAAACTAAAATTTCTGATTAATAGAAATGAGAGTTCATCAGAATTAGTTACCCAAAGAAGTATTTTACTTTTTTTTAAATGTAGATAGAGCTTCATAAACCTTCATGAACTTTGTTTCTACATATTTGAAGTTAGCTGGTTTGACCTTTCTCGATTCTTCTGAATTCTATCACGCCCTTTGAATAGTTTCTCCAAGTCAGCTTATGTATCTGGGTAGACATCATTTAGTTTGAATCCAAGGCTAATGATTTTAGCAGTCAGTTCATTTATTTCAACCAGATCAAGCTCTTCTGAGTCTGTATCTGGCACTATGAATGTTGATTGTGTGATACCAGGAGTTGGAGTTGTCTTGAAAATAATCTTTTTCTTCTTTTGTATGGCTGATCTTCTATATCTTGATTATATCCAAGACCACTTTTGTCTAGTTGTCCTTTGTCTTTCAGGATTTTAGCTTGAGGGTTCTTGGCAGCATATTTTGAAGAGATATTTTACTTGGAATTTGGATTGCTTCTTTTATTTGCTCTTCTTCTGTAGCATCTTTCCCCTTTTTGAGTCTTTTAATGAACTTCCTTCTCTTATCCTTAATTTCTTTTTGAGAGGTATCATATTAATCATGCTCTTTTTCTCTAATCTCTTCAAAGACTTTGTCAACAATTGGGTTAGTACACACCTTCATCTGTTTTTAGGTATTTGAACTTTCTCATAAGTTTTGTTATATGACTTGTTCTTTTTGAAATGTTATATGACCTCTCCCAGATAGGTATTTTTCTCCCATATGTCCATCCTCTGAATGTGTTCCTTCGTCTGGGATCTGATGTTGGAAATAATAAAATAGGGACAGGAGGAAGCAGGGCTAGAGTAGGAGCAGGAGAGGACAAGATTGGATCAGAGATGAGAGTAGGCACAATAGGTGATAATATTACTGATTCTTCAGAAGTAGGCTTGATTTCTGTGTTCTCAGGGATGGGTGAATCAGCCTACACTGAGAAATCTTTCAAACTAGCCCAATTGTTCTCATCATTTGAGAACATATTAGACTCCCCCTGATTTGATGACTCCCCGTGGATTGAAGACTCCCCCTGGATTATAGGCACGAATATGTGTGGAGAGGATGGTGCGGGTGCTAGGGAGAATTTTGAGGTGATAGTTGGTTTTCCTTCCGAAACATAAGATGATTTTTGATACTGGTGCTCAATTGTAGTGTATACCGAATCAAGAGGGGATCTGTTGTTGCCCTTCTCTCCCTACTTTATATTGTTAAAGAAAGAAAGAAATACCTCAGTAGGCGATCTCAACTCCTTTTTGATGGCTTTCGTCTGGGCAGTGAGGTTCCTTAACCTGTAATGTTGGGCACACAACTTGCGATAGCAATCTTCTGAGAAATCTAGATATAGAGAGGAGAACTGGGACAACAATGTCTCTAATGCCAAATCAATTGCTTCAAGAGTGACTAATAAATTCTAACGATTGTGTTGCTTTTAGAAGATGATTTGTCGCATCTTAGAGTTGTACTCGAAGCAATGTCGAAAAGAACTGGATTCAGCGTGCCAAAATGTGTGGAAGTAGCTTCTAAAAGCCAAGTCTGTGTGCGGTTTGAAAAGTCGACGTGTCGTCGAGTAGAAATCGATGTGGCTTCGAATGAAAGTAGCAACTATTGTGCAATCTATGCGTCAATATGAATTTGACGCTACGTCGAGTGCTATTCGAATGAACTATCCCAGTCATCTCTCGAAGCTGACGTTGAGTAGAAATCGACTGTTCATCGATTTCTATTCGACATAGCATTAAATGAACAATTATATTTTTCTCAAAAAATTGCCCTTTTCCTAGCAATACCTTTCTATGAAAAATCAGTTTTATTACATAATAGATGTGACCTAAAGAACTCCATCAAGCATTTCCAGTGCATTGATGAAGAAATTATGCTTGCTTTAATCAAGTGGCTTAGTGAATATGTCATCCCTTTGATTATCAGTGGAAATGTATTGAAGATTGATCTTACCCTTGTGTACATTATCCCTGAGAAAGTGGTGCATTGTCTTTATGTGCTTAGTTCTAATGTAGAGAACAGGATTGGAAGCAATAGAAATTGCACTAGAACTATCACAGAATATTATGGAGTTCTCAAGAGCAAAGTTGTCATCCAACAATTGATTCAATATCCACAATATGTGAGCAGCAGCTTCCTGCAGCTATATACTCAGCTTTAGCTATATAAGTGGAGACTGTGGTTTGCTTTTTGCTAAACCAAGAAATCAGTGTAACGCCCAGGAATTGACAAGTTCTTGAGGTGCTCTTTCTATCAAGCCTGCATCCATCATAATCTGCATCTGAATAACCTACTATATCAAATCCAGATTATGTGGGATACCATAAGCAAAGTTCAGGTGTACCCTTTATATATCTGAGTATACTTTTTATAGAACTCATATGAAATTCTTTGGGGTCAACCTAAAATCTAGTACATATACAGGAGCAAATAGGATATCTGGCCTGCTAGATGTAAGATAAAGGAGTGAGCCAATGACTGCTCAGTAGGTCTTCTAATCAAATGACTTACTTTTTTCATCTCTATCAAGTACAATATTGGTAGCCATGGGGGGTTTTTCATGACAAAGATATTTTCCATCCCAAATCTCTTGATAAGCTCTTTGGTGTACTTGGATTATGATATGAAAATTTCATCTGCACTTTGATTAACTTAGGGGCCAAGAAAGTAGGATAATTCCCCCATGCTACTCATTTCAAACTTAGACTGCATTAGGTTAGCAAACCCTTTGCAAAGTCTTTGGTTTTTTTAGCCAAATATTATATCATCTACATATATTTGTACTAGGATTAGTTGATCTTTTTACGCTCTAGTGAAAAGTGTTTTATCCACCCTACCTCTTACAAAAGAGTGCTCTATAAACAAGGTGGATAAGATCTCATACCAAGCTCTTGTAGCTTGCTTGAGACCATACAATGCTTTATCTAACCTATAACAAAGGAGGTATGAGATAGATTGACAAAACCTGGGGGCTACTCCACATATACTTCATCTTGAAGAGTTCCATTTAAGAATGCACTTTTCACATCCATCTGATATACCTTTATCTGCATATGGGCAACATAGGCAAGAAAAATCTTGATTGCTTATAGTCTAGCCACTGGAGCAAATGTCTGATTGTGGTCAATTCCCTCATCTTGCATGTATCCTTAAGCAACAAGCCTGGCTTTGTTTATTATTATGACTCCATTTGAGTCCATCTTGTTTTTATATACCCATTTTGTTCTAATGATTGAGTAATTTCTTGGTCTTCCAACTAGAGTCTAGACTTTGTTTCTTTCAAACTGTGCAAGCTCCTCTTTCATGGCAGCTATCCAGTGAGGATCACTATCTACTTCTTCAAACTTTTTTGGCTCATATTGGGAGAGGAAGCACTGCAGCATAGTCTCATTTGTGATTTGATTTCTTGTCTTCACTCCCACTGTCATATCTCTTATAAATTGAGACGGAAGGTGATCCTTTAGGGTTATCCTAGTTCTAGTTGAACTGTTGAGTGGATTCACATCCTCATGGATTTCCTTTTCTTCAATGGATGTAGGAGCACAATTATCTTCTTCTTGATAAATCTCCATTTCTGGTAGAGCAGGTGCTTTAATGACATCAATGTCTGTAGCAGAGTATTCCTCTAATTCATTATCAGTTTGTTGTTTTCCTTTATCCGGACAGCCTGATCAGTGATTTATTATGCTGAGACTTTCAACTTGATTTGCAAGCTGATCTTCTTCTTGCAATGTAACATTGGTGAAAGTTTCCTTCCCCTTTGAGAATATGTTAGTCTCATCAAACACCACATGCATTGACTCCTCAATTTTGAGAGAGCTATTATTATAACACATATAGGCCTTGCTTGATGAGGAGTATCCCAAGAATATCCCATCATCAGCCTTCTTATCAAATTTTGCAAGTTGGCTCTTTCCATTGTTAAGAATGAAGTAAGTACAGCAAAAATCCTAAAGTATGTAACTATAGGTGTCTTTCCTTTCAATAGCTTATAAGGAGTCTTTAAATTAGTTTTGTGGATGAGACTCATATTCAGAACATAGTTGGGTGTTTTCACTGCCTCAGCCCAGAAAGACTTTAGCAAATTGGGTTCAGCCAATAATGTCCTTCCAGATTCAATTTGAGTTCAATTTTTCCTTTCAGCCAGCCTATTTTGTTGGGGGGTTTTAGGAGCTCAAAAACTTTATTTTATCCTTTCATCCTCACAGAATCTACAGATTAGCTAATTCTCAATCTCAGTACCATGATCACTCCTGAGCATAGCAACCTGAATATTGAATTCAGATTGAATATTTCTAATCAATCTTGAGAGGATCTTGAAGGCTTCTGACTTATCTTTAAGAAAGAACACTCAACTGAATCTAGAAAAGTCATCTATAATAACAATTGTATAAGCCTTGTCTGCTAAGATTTGAGTGGAGATAGGACCAAATAGATCCATGTGCAATAGATAGAGAGTTCTAGGGGAATCATTTTTTCTAATTGGTTTGAATGAAGATTTGGTTTGTTTTACTTGTTGGCAGGCTCTACAAAGATGGCTTTCATAAACTTACCATTTGGTAAGCCTCTTACTAGATATTGCTTGGATAGCTTAGCTATTGTTTTAAAATTTAAATGACTAAGTCTCCTATGCCATAATTCATTATTTTCTAGGTTGGAATTAAATAAACAAACTTCAGACTTAGTGTAATCAAAGTCTACTACATATACCTTACCATTTCTAAGTCCAGTCAATACTATTTGATTAGTTACAGAGCTAACAATGTGACATAAAGACTTAGTGAATACAACTTTGTATTCACCATCACATAATTGACAAATACTTATTAGGTTATGTTTAAGACCTTCAACATAAGCTACCTTAAAAAGAATATTTCTTCAACTCTTAGCACACCATATCCTATGGTCTGACAAGAGTGGGAGTTACCAAAGATTACCATAGGTCCTTCCTTGTCCTTATAGTTTTCCAGCACATCCTTTTCTTCAGTCATATGCATCGAGCATCCACTATCCAAGTACCACTACTGGTTTGTGGTAGAACAGTCTCCTTTATGATCTTCTTCAGTTGAATCTTCTAAAGTCATCAGACAAGCTTCTTCAGCAGTAGACTCTTCATCACTTTCAGAAGAGGAACTTGACTCAGATTCTGAGTCACTCCAGGTTTCAGCTATGAAATCTTTTCCCTTCTTCTTGTCCTTCTTTCTGAAAGACTTCTTTTTACGCCCATTATTGCTGTTGCTTTTGTCATTTTGCTATTTAGGTCATTCAGGGTGTAAGACCCCAGTGTTTAGGTGCAAAGAATTCGCGGTGTGCTAAGCTAAGGAGCTAGCGTCGGGTGCTAGGGCTAGCGCCGACAGTAACTCTTATCGTCGAATTGGTAGCGTATCGACGAGAGACTTGTGCGTATCATCGAAAACATGAAGACGATGCGTAGATTGCTAGCGCTAGCGGTAGCGATAGCGCCGACGGTAGTTGTTATGACAAAATTGTGTTTCGGCAAAAGTTTCCGACAAATCGTGTTGAGCACAAGTGAATTCGTCGACGAAATATAGCGCAGGCTGTAGCGCTAGCGCCAACGCTAGCGGTTTCGATGAATTCCTTAAGCGGCCATGGATAAGTTCGGTCGTACCTCCTCTGGGATAGCGCCAGCTGCTAGGGCTAGCGACGATGGTAGTATTCTTCTATATATAGCCCTCAAAATCGTGGATTTACTTAGTTTTCTCTCTAAACCTCTCTCCTAAGGTAAATGTAGTAACAGGAAGAGAAGGGAAATCCATTTGGATAGGTAAGTTCGAGGAATAAAACTCTTGCGTGTTTGTGCTATCTTCGAGTTCGTGGAAAGGAATCCTGGTCTAATGGTACCGAAACGAGCATCAAGGGTAACGATTCTCCTCCTTAATCTCTGGAAATGCTATTCCTTTGATTCGCATTGTTGCAGGAAGATTTTCACGAATTAGCAGATAGGTTCTTCCGACGGGTCGATATGGATTATCCCCGTATAAAATTGCATATAGAGTCCGGATCGTTGTAAGGACATAAACATACTGTATTAAGCCCATCTGGACAGGTTGGTCTTGATTGGTGATGTTAATATTGCACTCTAGAGAAGACTCTGAGTATGTATGCTTGTTGTCGGGTTTTGGGTGCTGTGATGTGCTGTAGGGAGTCCTAGAGGTTACCTTCAGGAAATACCCGAAAGAGATGGCAGAATAGCATTCTGTTAGATAGCACCAGCGCTAGTGATATCAGATATCATGTGGTGTGTTTGGAAATAGCCCCTGAGGCTGTTCTGAAGACCATGTGGGGTTGCCTCGTTAGCGGGCACAAGGAGAAGCTGCACCCATGTTGTGTAGTTAACTTGCTAGGCAATATGAGCACGGGCACAAAGCTGAATCGAACCCATCCCTTAGCCAGTCGGTGATGAGGTCACCCCTCTGATTCACTGAGGGAATGTTAGGAAAGGAACCGTAAGGTTGGGGACCTTGAAGGTAAATGCTTATAATAGATCCGTGGGGTAACTCAGGGAGTACACCGGAAATGTGCCTTGAGAGCATGATACGTGCGACCCAGAGTCAACGTATGTGGTGAATGTTTCTATGTGGTGCTTAGGCGCAGCTGTGAAATATATGCTACTATTGCTTATTTGCAGGGAACGAGTACCGTCGTCCCGGTCATGGGGTGGGTTCATTATAATCTTGGTCAGCAAAAGCTGACCAGTTACTTATTTTCCCACTCCTTGGTGGATTATGCTTTACAGGTCCTGGCGAGACGAGCGGGAAATAGCGGGTTAGAACCCCAGCTACTGCACTTTGCTGGCCCTCGAAGGCCAAAGTGTTTTGATTGGTTTTCTTTCATGTATTGTCGGCCTGTGTGCCGATGTTTGGAAATCATGTAATAAGAGAATCACATTTGATGTATGACCTTAGTGCCAAACTCGTTATATATATATATCAGTCGTTCCTCTTTTGTATTATGGACATGTATATTCTGGTTCAAGAGATAATTAATTCATGCTTCTGTTATCGTGCAATCTCTGAGATGTTGTTGGTTGGTTAACTAAAAACATAACCCTCTTTCTTGTTCACCTTATATGGCGTGGGGTCCTGACCGACCTACTGTTTTATACTGTATAACACGTGGGGTGTTACAATTTGGTATCAGCTCTGGGTCTCGATCCCTTCGGTGCGAATTTGTGGTTGAATTCCTTTAAGGGGTGGTGGGCACGTGTGTGCATCACCGTTTAACTCATTTAAACAACCAGAATGTCCACTTAGGAATTCATTATATATATGTTTTGGCATGGTTGTGGAACCTGCACGTTCCTTGCTTGCTATTTTGTTGCGCTAATAGTTACTAAATTGTGTCCGACATGATTTTAGGTGATTAGAAATGGTGTGGGAAGTCCCAACCCTGACACATTGCTAAGAGTAGTGCATCTGCTGAGATGCCTACGCCTCCTCCTTCTGCGGAAACGATAAAGATGGTTGTTAAAGTGGTGTTTGCGATGATCAACCAGCAACCAGGAAGGCCTGTGCAGCCTCCTAACCTTGGGGTGGCCTCGGTGTCGGGTGCTGCAGTTGAGCCTGTTGTGGAGAGTAATGTGTCCGCCCAAGTACATACAATCCCTCCTTCTGCTGAGACAATTCAAGTGGTTACAGAGGCGGTTATGACAACACTACATGCTCAACCAGGAAGACCTCTACAGAACCAGTGTTTACACCTGGAACAGGGAGAGCACACATTAGACGAATACTTGAATGAGTTCTTCCTGTTATGCGAGGTCTATGTGGGAAGATGAGGAGACCAAAGTCAACAAGTTCTACAATGGTCTGCGAGCTGACTTACGACTAGCACTTGTAGGTCCAATGTTACTTGGTATCTACAACTTAGTGAACGCGGCTAAGTCTCTGGAAGGGAAAATGAAGCGTATGCAGCGTGGGACAAGTCTTATTGTAAAGTCATTTTGATTCAGAAAGAAGTCCAAGTTCTCGGAATCGGCTTCCTCTTCTGTTTCAGAAGCAGCTACTGGACGAGGTCCAGTCAAATGTTATAATTGTGGCAAAGTGGGCCACTTTGCTTGGGAATGTCGCAGCGGCACAAAGATAACTGCGGCTTATGCGGTGGAGAAAGGGAAGGATTTGGAGTTGTCTGAATCCCACGACACTCCAGCTCAACCGCGAGCATATAATCTTGGCCAGTAAGAGGTCAGTAGGCATAGACATGTCGCTGCAGGTATGGATGATCATGTCTTCCTTTGAATTGTGTCCCTTGTGTGGATAGCCTTTACAGTGTGGTCGCAGAACATCTTGTATTTATGTGCGTTTAGACTTTGTTCCACTTTTAAACTATCTGATGTAAGCTCTTTTGATATGGGAGCATCATGCTTCATATTGTCTAAGGATTTTAGGGTGCAAATCTAAGTGTTGTCTAACGATATAAATTGATTGTAATCTTTGGCACGGGCTGGTTGTCAGAGAAGCAGGCATTCATTGATTGCGCTTCGAAGGAAGTCACACTAGGCTAAAATACTAAACATGTAACTATTTTGCTGGTATGCAAGATGCTGATATCTGCTATCCAAGTAGTCAAGGAAGTTCGGAAGGGCACAAACTTGTGCTTCGTGCTAGTAGGAGATGCAAAGCCTCAGCCCAGTTTGAGTGCCGTTCTTGTCATATCGGAGTATCCAGATGTGTTTCCCAAAGATCACCCTGGGGCTCCACCTCAGCGAGAGATTGACTTCAGGATAGAGCTGGTGCCAGGTGCCAAGCCCGTGTCACGTTCCCCATACCGAATAACGCCAAAAGAGATGGTGGAGTTGAAAGTTCAGTTGTAGGAGTTGCTAGAGCAAGGCTATATACGTCCAAGCTCATCCCCTTGGAGGTCACTGGTCCTCTTTGTGAAGAAGAAGGACGGAAGCTTGCGTCTGTGCATAGACTACCACGAATTGAACAAGCTGACATAAAAGAATAAGTATCTAATTCCGTGAATCGATGACTTGTTCGATCAGCTGGTTGGATTGACTTTGTACTCAAAGATGGATTTGAAATCTGGCTACTACCAGTTGCGAATTCGGGAATGTGACATTCCCAAGATGGCATTTAGTACCCGCTATGGGCACTTTGAGTTCACAGTGATGCCATTTGGCTTAATGAATGCGCCATCAGTATTCATGGATCTGATGAACCGAACGTTTCGAGAGTGTCTAGACTGATTCGTTATTGTCTTCATAGACGATATTCTGGTATACTCTCAGTCGGAAGAAGAACATGTGATTCACTTACTCATTGTATTGGATACCCTGAGGCGAAGTCAGTTGTATGTCAAGTTCTCAAAGTGTGAGTTTTGTCTATCCTCTGTGGCATTCCTAGGTCATGTGGTCAATGGAGAGGGCATTGCAGTGGATCCTGCAAAGATAGTTGCAATACGGGAGTGGCCTGTGTTGACTACAGTGGCGGAAGTTCGGAGTTTTCTAGGACTTGCCGGCTATTACAGGTGCTTCGTAGAGAACTTCTCGAGGATAGCTCTGCCTCTCACGACAATGTCTAGGAAAGATCAGAAGTTTGTTTGGTCTCCAGAGTGAACCCGAGCTTTTGAAGAGCTGAAGAGTCATCTGACCACGACGCCAATTCTATGTTCGACATGTGGTACATAAGGCTTTGAAGTCTACAGTGATGCGTTAGGGAGCGGCTTAGGCTGCGTTCTTCTTCAGCATGGTCAGGTTATTGCTTATGGCTCTCGCCAACTGAAGGTGCATGGGAGGAATTATCCGGGCCATGATTTGGAGCTAGCGGTGGTGATATTCGCTCTTAAGCTTTGGCGGCATTACTTATATGGCGTGAAGATCGACATATTTACGGACCATACGAGCCTGAAGTACCTAATAGATCAGAAAGAGCTAAATATGCGACAACGAAGGTGGATGGAGTTCCTGGGGGACTACACTTTCAAGATTCAGTACACTCCGAGGAAGAGAAATGTTGTCGTAGATGCTTTGAGCCGGAGGGCTTCTACACAAGCCAGCTGGCTTCAGATGCATGATCCGCGTCTAATCTGTGATTTGATAGCCTTGGAGATTTCTTGTGTGGATAAAAGAACCAGTGCCACATCATGTTTGAACTGGACAGAGGTACAGTGTGACCATGCAAACAGAGTCTGATTGGCATTTGAACTTGTTGAAAGCATGAAGCGGTATGTGGCAGAGACCAGGGATGGGTCTAATACGGAGTTTTCCTTGGAAGATGGTCTTTTGTTGAAAGGCAGTCGTCTGTGCGTCCCCAATATTGGTAAATTACGGGAGGAGTTAATGTATGAGGCGCACTTTATTAAGTGCTCAATCCACCTGGGGGCACAAAAATGTACCAGGATATAAAGAAGTTATTCTGGTGGCCGGGTTTAAAGAAATACATCGCCTTATACGGAGCCAAGTGTCACACTTGCGCGCTCGTGAAGGCTGAATGCCAAAAACCTGGAGGTTTCCTGAAGTCGTTACCTGTTCCGGAATGGAAATTCGATGATATTTCTATGGATTCCGTGCATGGTTTGCTGAGATCACAGTCCAGGAACGATGCCATTTGGGTGGTTGTGAACCGTTTGATGAAAGTCACACACTTCATTCCGAACCGGCGGGACGATTCAGTGGAAAAGTTTGCGAAGTTATATATTTATAGCATAGTGCGATTGCACAGTGTGCCCCGTAGCATCGTAAGTGACCGAGATGGGCATTGTACTTCAAATGATAGGAGGCTAATCCACCAACTGTTGGGTACCAAGCTGAAGTTTAGCACTGCCTTCCACCCTCAAATGGATGGGCAGACTGAACGGACCAACAGAACTTTGGACGATATGCTCCGAATGCGCGCCTTGGATTTCGGAAAGAAGTGGGAGGATCATCTCATCGTGATCGAGTTCGCTTATAACAACAGCTATCAAGAAAGCATAAAAATGGCGTCATTTGAGGCCCTTTAAGGTAAAAAGTGTCATACACCTTTGGCTTGGGCGAAGACAGGCACGACTAAGCTGTTTAAGCGAAAGGAAGTCGAAGATGTTACTTCGACTATTCGAACAATCCGAGAGAGGTTGTTAATTGCACAAGATAGGCAAGCAAAGTACTATAATGTCAGACACACGAACATCAAGTTCACCGTGGGCGACTAGGTTTATCTCAAAATTAAACCTTTCAAGGGTGTATCAAGGATTTGACGCTTGAAAAAATGAGTCCCAGATACCTTGGACCATTTGAGATACTAGAACGTGTTGGTGAGGCTGCATATTAGCTCGCTCTCTCGACAGAGCTGAGTAGTTTGCATGATGTATTTCACATCCCCGTGCTGAGAAAGGCTGTGTAGGAGCCTACTCAAATGCTTGTGGATGATGTTCAAGTGCTGATCGATAATGGACTAACGACAATAGTCAATCCCATTCGGATTGAAGACACATAAATCAACCAGTTACAGAACAAATCGATCAGAATGGTCAATGTTTGCTGGGATAATTGCGGGCGTGAGGAGCTTTCATGGGAGCGAGAGCAGGCCATGCTTGAGGAGTTCCCTGAATTGTTCCGTTAAGGTACAGAGTTAACTTTTGTATTTTTGTAGTAGTTTGCAAAGTTAGAATTTCGGGACGAAATTCTTTTTAAGGGGGTGGGGGGGGGGGGGGGGGGGAGGATTGTAAGACCCCCAATGTTTAGGTGCAAAGAATTTGCGGCGTGCTAAGCTAAGGATCTAATGTCGGACGCAAGCGCTAGCGTCGACGGTAACTCTTATAGTCGAATTGGCAGCGTATCAATGAAGGGACTTGTGCGTATCATCGAAAACATCAAGACGATCCGTCGATTGCTAGCGCCGACGGTAACTATTATGACCAAATTGTGTTTCAGCGAATGTTTTCGACGAATCGTGTTGAGCACAAGTGAATTCGTCGACGAAATATAGCGCATGCGGTAGCGCTAGCGGTTTCGACGAATTCCTTAAGTGGTCATGGATAAGTTCAGCCATATCGCCTCTATGCTAGCGCCAGGCGCTAGGGCTAGCGCCGGAGGTTGAGTTCTTCTATATATAGCTCTCAGATTCGTGGATTTCCTTAGTTTTCTCTCTGAACCTCTCTCCTAAGGCAAAGGTAGTAACAGGAAGAGAAGGGAAATCCATTTGGATAGGCAAGTTCGAGGAAGAACTTTTGCATGTTTGTGCCATCTTTGAGTCCGTTGAAAGGAATCCTGGTCCGATGGCACCGAAATGAGCATCAAGGGTAACGATTCTCCTCCTTCATATCTGGACACGCAAGTCCTTTGATTCGCATAGTAGCAGGAAGATTTCCACTAATTAGTGGATAAGTTCTTCTGACGGGTCGATATGGATTATCCCCATAGAAAATTTCATAGAGAGTCTGAATCGATGTACGGACATAGACATACTGTGTGAAGCCCATCTCGACAGGTTGTTCTGGATTGGTGATGTTGATATTGCACTCCAGAGAAGACTCCGAGTATGTATGCTTGTTTTCGGGTTTGATAATGCTAAATCTAGTTAGTTTAATTAGGTTATTTTTAGGTTATTTACTCTTACTTTTTGCTTATTGTTGTTTACCTAAATGCAATTTTGGTTCATTTTCCTATTTTTAGTGCTAACTTAAGTTTTCTGAATTTTCAGGTCAAAAATGCAAAATTTCCTAAGTCACGCCCTAGGTCACGCCCGTGACCTAGGGCGTGTAAGTTGTTGTTTCCAGTTAAGCTGCTGCCACCATAATTCAGAAGATCTGGTCAGACGCGCCCAAAGTACACCGCCGTGACACACAAGTCACGCCCGTGACACGCAAGTCACGCCCGTGACCAGCCCGTGAACAGCTCAGATTCGACCAGCTGACCACCGAATTGGTCATGCCACTGTTACACGGGCGTGCTTCCAGTCATGCCCGTGACTGCCACGTCAGCCTTCCGCCAGTGCCCATGATCGCCGCCAGCGCCCATGACCGGACTAACCACCGAAATGGTCACGCCCTCAGTCACGGGGGTGACCTAGGGCGTGACCCATCAAATCGCGTCAGAATCGTGCGCTGAACCTGATCCAAGCCGCAGAATTGATTAAACAATGTCACGCCCCTAATCACGGGCGTGACTGAGGGCGTGACCGAGGCAGAAAAATTTCTATAAATTGAAATGACCTCCAAGCTTTCCCCATTCAGTTTTTGGCAGAGAGATCTGGTGCTACTACTCTATTTTCAGTGATTTTCGTGTTATTTTATTCTCTTTCTCTCACTCTCTCTCTCTTATTTCAATGCATTTCCTATTCTAGTTTTCATATGAATGTTGTAATGCCTTTGTAATTTCCTTTCATAGTGTATTACTAATGCTTAGTAGGCTTTCCATGCAAATGCAATCTCAGTTGAACTTTTGTTTAATAAAAATTGCATGTTTTTGTTCTCTTAAAATCTTCATCATTTCTCTCTCCTACCCCTCCACCATGAGTAACTAAATCCTCATAGTACTCGATCTTGATGATCTGAGGATGAGTTGATCAAGTTATGATCCTTTAGTCTTCTTTCACTTTCTAAAGTTTTGGGCCTTAAATTTCCTCTTAATTAAAATTAAGTGGAGCTATATTATCGATGTATAGTCCACACCTTTGCTTTCATTCTTGGCTAGCCGAGAGGCCGATAGTCTGAAGTGAGCACTTAAGAGTAAAGAGAGTTACACACATTTCTCGAGAGAGAATGACGTAAATCTCCTGGATTGGAGTCAAACCCAATAGCGGGGTTCACCACTTAAAGCGAGTTTTAGGTATTCGAATACGGGACGAGAGTTCGGTCTGATTTTCCTAAACTCAGTTGGGCATATCTTCGAGAGAAGCATGTTCAAACTATAAGAACCCCACGGTCAAGCTACCCTTACTTTATTAAGTTTTAAGTTTGCTTTTGAATTTTGATCAACTTAAGCCGAAGTAAGTCAAGATCGAGTGCTATTTCTTAATCATCGTTTAGCCGTACTTTTATCCAGCTTTTATTTCAACTTAGCAGACAAAACCTTCCAAAAAATTATTAAGATAAAATAATAGTAATTCGTTTGAGTATAAGTAATCAACGGTTCTCGGATTTTAATACGACACTTGTGTTCCTATACTACAGTTCGATAGGTATACTTGCCTTCTCGGATTGCTAGTTCGGATTTTATTTCGTGCAAGCGGAATTTTAATCACCAAGTTTTTTGGCGCCGTTGCCGGGGACTCGCATTTTGTTGATATTTTGAAAGAACGAATATATTACTTTTATCACCTCTTTTTCTCTCCTCTTTCTTGAAAAACAAAATTAATTCAAAAAAAAGAGACCTTTTCTTTTTCGAATTTCTCAATCTTATTTTCCCTTCTCTCTTTCTAGTTTATGATCCGAGCGAATCCATCAGAACTTGTAGACTTGCACCAAGAACTTGAGCGTACTCTTCAGAGAAAATCGCAAGTTCAAGATCCTACATTCCAAGAACTGGCTGAGGATTCGGAGTCGGTTGTTAATATGGGTGAACCTAACCAAAATGAAGTCCCCAACATGGTTGCGGCCCCTGAATGGACTATGTCCCATTATGCAAGGCCTAACCTGGAAGGGACGGAAACTAGTATAGTTCGCCCTGCCATAAATAATAATAATTTCGAACTAAAGCCAAGCATAATTCACATGGTGCAGCAATACGTGCAGTTCGACGGATTACAAGATGAAGATCCGAATGCACATATTGCCAGCTTCCTTGAAATCTGTGACACCTTCAAAATAAATGGTGTTACGGATGATGCAATTAGGCTAAGACTCTTCCCATTTTCTTTAAGAACAAAGGCTAAGCAGTGGTTGTCAACTCTACCTAGAGGTTCTATCACCACTTGGGCCCAGTTAACTGAAAAATTTCTAACTAAGTATTTTCCACCTGCGAAAACTGCTAAGCTTAGAAATGGTATTTCTTCTTTTTGCCAAATAGATTCTGAAACGCTATATGATACCTGGGAAAGGTATAAAGAAATCTTAAGACGTTGCCCTCATCACGCTCTGCTTGTATGGTTACAAGTGCAGACGTTTTATAACGGGCTAAATCAACATACTAAGCAAATGATAGACGCCGCTTCCGGTGGTACCTTAAATAACAAAACCCCGGAAGCCGCTCTTGAACTATTTGAGGATATGGCCATGAACACCTATCAGTGGAATGTGCCAAGATCCCGCCCAAACAAACCTGCAGGTATGTACGAAGTGGATAACGTCTCCCAGCTGGCACTACAAGTGGAAATGCTTAGCAAAAAGATATCTGAAATGAATGCTCCTTCCGCACCTCAGGTTTGGGAATTCGCAAAAGCCACCTCCGAACAAGCTGATTACGTAGGCAATAGAAATGCTTATAATAATTATTCTGCTTCTAATTTTCATGCACCTGGTTTTCAATTACCGAATAATTATAATCCTGCGCTGCGTAATCACCCGAACTTTTCTTGGAGTAATCCTGCAAACACAACTCGCCCGCCTCTACAAAATGAATTTACACCACCTCCACCCCCTGTTAACTTTCAAAAACCTCCATCTTTGGAGGAGATGTTTTCAAAATATATAAGTACGAACGAAGCAACCGTCCGGAACTTAGCCGGATCCGTTAAAAATCTAGAAAACCAAATCGGGCAGCTCGCCAAAATAATATCCGAGCGACCGCCCGGGACTCTTCCCGCTAACACCAAGCCTAACCCGAGAGAGCAAGCGAAAGCTGTAACTCTTCGGAGTGGGAAGCAAGTATCCGGTCCGGTTAGCGAAGAGCCCGAGGCAAGATCTGCCCATATTTTAAAAACACCACTCACTCAAACAGATTTTATCACTCCACCTCATATTTTCAAAAACAACCCCGCCCCGCCTTATCCTTCTCAACTCAACAAGGAAAAATTAGATGATCAATATCATCGCTTCCTGGAAATGTTTAAGCAAATACACATCAATTTGCCCTTCCATGAAGCGATATCATAAATGCCAAAGTACGCTAAGTACCTGAAGGATCTTCTAACTAATAAGAAAAAGCTAGAAAATCTATCGCACGTAACTTTAAATGCTGATTGTTCCGCCGTCCTAACAAATAAATTACCGAAAAAGGCTAACGATCCGGGTAGTTTTTCTATCCCATGCCTCTTTGGTGATCTATTTGTAAAGAACGCGTTGGCCGACTTAGGAGCAAGCATCAACTTAATGCCATTCTCCTTGTTTAAGAAGTTAGGAGTGGGCACCCTTAGCCCCACACGTATGAGTATACAACTAGCAGATAGGACGATAAAATATCCGCTGGGAATTGTGGAGGACGTGCTCGTAAAGGTAGACAAATTCATCTTTCCGGTGGATTTTGTCATTTTGGAC
The DNA here is from genome assembly GCA_033032865.1 of Dactylorhiza incarnata. Classification (NCBI taxonomy): domain Eukaryota; kingdom Viridiplantae; phylum Streptophyta; class Magnoliopsida; order Asparagales; family Orchidaceae; genus Dactylorhiza; species Dactylorhiza incarnata. Next base: position 3,811,065 of record JAWHQI010000175.1, on the reverse strand, counting down.
ATTGAAGAGGATGTCGAGGTTCCCCTAATCCTTGGCCGCCCCTTCCTTGCCACCTCCCGTGCTATCATTGATGTGAGTAATGGTAAGCTATTCCTCTGAGTTGGAGATGATGAAGTAACCTTCTCCATAACACCCTCTATGAAAATTACCCTAGAAAATGACGATTCGTGTTTTTTCTTAGATGTGTTAAGTGAAGACCATTCTTTTTGTATTTCTGAAAATGGTTCTTCTTCTTTTTGTTCATCTTCAAACACCTCCACTGAAATATTACAAGAAATGAAAATGGCCATTGCTCCCGCCCCCTCAAATTTTCAAATTAAATCAAAATTTTTTGAAGAAATTACTTTTGAAAAAGAAAAGTCCTTCAAATCTTCATACGAGGAACCTCCCACATTAGAACTTAAAGAACTACCCAATCATTTAAAATATGAATTTTTAGAAAAAGACTCTAAGTTACCAGTAATAGTGTCGGCCCATTTAAGTGGATCTGAAAATGCCAAATTGCTAAAAGTTTTACAAAAGCACCGCCAAGCAATTGCTTGGCAGATTTCTGATATTAAGGGCATAAGTCCATCTTTCTGCATGCACAAAATTCTAATGGAAGATAATTCACATAATTCTATTCAACCTCAACGCCGATTAAACCCAAACATGAAAGAAGTAGTAAAGGGTGAGGTCGTGAAATTATTAGACGCAGGAATTATCTATCCAATTTCAGATAGCAAATGGGTAAGCCCCGTTCAAGTAGTTCCTAAAAAGGGAGGTATCACGGTAGTGTTAAATGACAATAATGACTTATCCCAACACGGACGGTCACTGGGTGGCGTATGTGTATTGATTATCGCAAATTGAACGACGCCACCCGCAAGGACCATTTCCCCTTGCCATTCATCGATCAAATCTTAGAACGATTATCCGGCCATAGCTTTTATTGTTTTCTCGATGGTCTCTCGGGCTACTTCCAAATTCCCATCTCGCCCGAGGACCAGGAGGAAAACGACGTTTACTTGTCCTTTCGGCACCTTCGCCTATCAAAGAATGTCGTTTGGCTTATGTAATGCGCCGGCAACATTTCAAAGGTGTATGTTGGCCATTTTCGACAAGTACGTAGAAAGTATTATGGAGGTATTTATGGACGACTTTTCCGTGTTTGGTGATTCCTTCGATTTTTGTTTAGAAAATTTAGAAAAAGTGTTAGAACGGTGTGAGGCGACCAATCTCGCCCTGAACTGGGAAAAATGCCATTTCATGGTACGGGAGGGATTGGTTTTAGGTCATAATATATCAGCAAGAGGAATTGAGGTCGATGAAGCAAAAATAGAAGTGATCGAAAAACTGCCACCGCCAACCAACGTTAAGGCCATAAGAAGCTTTCTAGGACATGCCGGTTTTTACCGGCGATTTATAAAAGATTTTTCGAAAATTACCAAACCCCTCACTCATCTTTTAGAAAAAGACACTCCATTTATTTTTGATGATACCTGCTTATCTGCTTTTCAATTAATCAAAAATAAGCTAATAAATGCGCCAATTATGATAGCTCCAATCTGGGACCTTCCATTCGAAATCATGTGCGATGCAAGTAGCTTTGCGGTGGGAGCCGTTTTAGGACAACGTATATCTAAAAACTTCCACCCTATTTTCTACGCAAGTAAAACACTTACATCCGCGCAAGAGAACTATACCACAACGGAGAAGGAATTATTAGCAGTTATTTTTGCATTCGACAAATTTCGACCTTATATTACGCTTTCAAAAATTATTGTTTTTACGGACCACTCGGCCCTCAAATATTTACTTTCTAAACTGGATGCCAAACCACGCTTACTTCGCTGGGTCTTACTCCTCCAGGAGTTCGACTTGGAAATCCGAGATAAAAGGGGGCTGAGAATTTGTCCGCGGACCATCTTTCACGATTAGATAACCCGTTTATTGAAGATTTAAATGAACAAACTTTTAATGATTATTTTCCCGACGAGAAGTTATTATCAATCAACACTACTCCTTCTCCTTGGTTTGCAAACTTCGCCAACTACTTAGTAGCTCGAGTCCTCCCAAAAGAATTTTCCTATCAGCAAAAGAAGAAATTCTTCCCTGACCTGAAGAATTATTTTTGGGAGGACTCGTATCTGTTTCGAGTTTATGCAGACCAAGTAGTAAGGAGATGTGTTTCTTTCGAAGAAGGACAAAATATTTTCAAACACTTACACGAAGGACCGACTGGTGGGCACTATCAAGCCAATCGGACCGCTCACAAAGTGCTAAGTGCAGGCTTTTATTGGCCTAGCCTTTTTAAAGATGCCCAATCTTTTGTGAGACGGTGCGATAGCTGCCAACGGGTAGGAAATATCTCAAAAAAAAATGAAATGTTGCAAAATTATTTCCTCGAGTGCGATGTTTTCGACCTTCGGGGAATTGATTTTGTAGGTCCTCTTCCTTCTAGCCATGGTAATAAATACATTTTAGTTGCGGTAAACTACGTGTCTCGATGGGCAGAGGCCCAAGCTCTTCCTACCAATGACTCCCGAGTCGTTATTATTTTCTTAAAAAAATTATTTTCTCGATTCGGTACTCCTAGGGCCATCGTTAGCGATAGGGGTTCGCACTTTTGTAACGCACAATTTGCAAAAATACTTTTAAAATATGGCGTTACACATAAGCTTTCAACTGCTTACCACCCCCAAACTAATGGCCAGGTCGAGGTAGTGAATAGAGAAATCAAACGTATTTTAGAAAAAACTGTTTCCACCTCACGTAAGGACTGGTCACATAAATTAGACGATGCTCTATGGGCTTACCGAACAGCGTACAAGACCGCCATCGGTTGTACACCGTATCGGTTAGTATATGGGAAATCGTGCCATTTACCAGTCGAATTAGAATATCGTGCTTTCTGGGCCCTTAAATTTTTAAATTTTGATCCCCACTCCACCGCCGATCTTCGAAAATTCCAACTCAACGAACTCGATGAGTGGCGCTCCAATGCGTATGAAAATAATAAATTATATAAGGAACGAACGAAATGCTTTCACGATAAAAATTTAAGGCACCCAAAAACATTTAAACCAGGCGACCAAGTATTACTTTATAATTCTCGTCTACGTTTATTTCCTGGAAAGTTAAAATCTAGATGGTCAGGTCCTTTTAATGTAAAGGAAGCTTATCCGTATGGAACTGTTTTGATATCACACCCAGATAAGGGTGATTTCAAGGTTAATGGGCAGCGTCTAAAACTTTATTTTTCTGGTGACAATGTTGACATGGACAGTGAAAAACTTCTTTTGTCTGGACTGTAATAATTTGGATTAACTTTTGAACTATATTCTTTTAGTCGAGCTCAAACGACATTAAACATCGTGCGCTCTTGGGAGGCAACCCAAGGTTTTTAAAATTTGTTGTTTTAATTTTTCTTTGGCCCTGGGCGGCTCCGATACTCTCAACTTCGGCGATCGCCTGCTTCAACATTGCTGGTTTCAAGAAAAATTGAAGATGATATTTCATGAAGATTCAAAGCGCCAACAAGGGGGAGCACCATCACACATCCTTTCAAGCCCATAAATCCAGGGAAGTGCCTGTTTCAGTTTTTCAGTTTTAATTTCTTTTCTTAGTTACCCCTTCCTTCACTCTCCTTTTCCATTAAGGACAATGTCTATCGTAAGCTTGGGGGAGAATGTCTTCTTTTCTTTTCTTTTGTTTTAGTAGTCTAAATTAGATTTTGGTAAAATCAATAGTACCCCTTGCTTTATGTTTTGTTTTTCCCAAAATATTTTATATAGCCTTAGTTAATTTCAAAATTTCTAATCCTACTTTTAATTATGTTTCACAAGTAAATTGTTGACTCATGTAGTGTTCTAATTCTAGGTAGCATGTTAATCTGAAAAGTTTTTTCTAAAATCTTGTACTTTCCTTATCGTTTTCTCTTTTATCTTCTTTACTTTCGTAAAAAATTCTTCATCAACTATTTTCCTCTTCATTTTTAGATATATTTTGCAAGGTTAACTTTTGATTTGTGTAGTAAATGTGAATAATCCTAGACGCTTATTATTCTTATTTTCAGGATAAGTTCATTAGTCTTTATTTAATATCTAGGGCTTACTTTTTGAAATCCTTCAAAACTCATGCTTTAAATAAATTTAGAGAGCAATGAAAATGATTTAGGCCATTTTTTTTAAAGTTTGATCCTTCATGCCAACCCTTAAAAAGAAACCCTTTGTTAGCCTCTTTTGAGCCTTTTCCCATGTTTTATTGTCACCTCCACTTATCAAATTTTTCACCAAAGCCAAAATTTCCAAACCTATTTGAATCACACTAACACTTTGAGTTTTATTTAAATTTCTAAAAGAGTGTGATTGGTTTATTGCATGGAGAGCTTCAAAGAAAAGAATTTGCTCAAAAAGAAGATATTTTAAGCATATTTGTATTAGTTATCTTTGCCAAAATTTCAAAATAAATAAAAAAAATGGCTATGAAAGAGAAAGAAAGAAAATATGCTATGTGCTTATAATGAAGGATTGCCTCTTATCATTCATATCAAAAAATTTATAAAACTCATGTTTATGGTTTAGTGTGATTATAGCAATCACTTTTATCTTCGATTTCCATTCCAAATCATATGCCTAAACCAAACATTTCGGTCCTAATAAAGTCCTCTTGATTCATGCTCCTAAATTTGCTTTAGCTAAGTAAAGAAGAAAAGTAGAATAGTTAAGTCTTGGGTATGAATTTAGATCCTTGTTCTTAAAATGATATAATTATAATTTGTCTCTTAGGGTTTAGTAACAATTCAATGCACTATCTCACTTGTTACTTTGCTCAATTTTATTTTAAAACTTTTTAGTTAAAATTTTGGATGATTAATTTTTGTTAGTAAAGGGTATAAAAATTAAGCTTAAATAAAGTACTTATTTTAGGTTTCCTTTTCACTATTCTCCCTACTTGGAATTTCGCAAGGTACTCGTGTTTAGCATAATTAAATCTTTTTGATTAGTCATTTTGTTTTATTAGCTAAGCATATTTCTTTGCTTGGGGACAAGCAAAGTGTAAGCTTGGGGGAATTTGATAATGCTAAATCTAGTTAGTTTAATTAGGTTATTTTTAGGTTATTTACTCTTACTTTTTGCTTATTGTTGTTTACCTAAATGCAATTTTGGTTCATTTTCCTATTTTTTAGTGCTAACTTAAGTTTTCTGAATTTTCAGGTCAAAAATGCAAAATTTCCTAAGTCACGCCCTAGGTCACGCACGTGACCTAGGGCGTGTAAGTTGTTGTTTCCAGTTAAGCTGCTGCCACCATAATTCAGAAGATCTGGTCAGACGCGCCCAAAGTACACGGCCGTGACACACAAGTCACGCCCGTGACACGCAAGTCACGCCCGTGACCAGCCCGTGAACAGCTCAGATTCGACCAGCTGACCACCGAATTGGTCACGCCACTGTTACACGAGCGTGCTTCCAGTCACGCCCATGACTGCCACGTCAGCCTTCCGCCAGCGCCCATGATCGCCGCCAGCGCCCATGACCGGACTAACCACCGAAATGGTCACGCCCTCAGTCACGGGCGTGACCTAGGGCGTGACCCATCAAATCGCGTCAGAATCATGCGCCGAACCTGATCCAAGCCGCAGAATTGATTAAACAATGTCACGCCCCTAGTCACGGGCGTGATTGAGGGCGTGACCGAGGCAGAAAAATTTCTATAAATTGAAATGACCTCCAAGCTTTCCCCATTCAGTTTTTGGCAGAGAGATCTGGTGCTACTACTCTATTTTCAGTGATTTTCGTGTTATTTTATTCTCTTTCTCTCTCTCTCTTTATTTCAATGCATTTCCTTTTCTAGTTTTCATATGAATGTTGTAATGCCTTTGTAATTTCCTTTCATAGTGTATTACTAATGCTTAGTAGGCTTTCCATGCAAATGCAATCTCAGTTGAACTTTTGTTTAATAAAAATTGCATGTTTTTGTTCTCTTAAAATCTTCATCATTTCTCTCTCCTACCCCTCCACCATGAGTAACTAAATCCTCATAGTACTCGATCTTGATGATCTGAGGATGAGTTGATCAAGTTATGATCCTTTAGTCTTCTTTCACTTTCTAAAGTTTTGGGCCTTAAATTTGCTCTTAATTAAAATGAAGTGGAGCTATATTATCGATGTATAGTCCACACCTTTGCTTTCATTCTTGGCTAGCCGAGAGGCCGATAGTCTGAAGTCAGCACTTAAGAGTAAAGAGAGTAACACACATTTCTTGAGAGAGAATGACGTAAATCTCCTGGATTGGAGTCAAACCCAATAGCGGGGTTCACCACTTAAAGCGAGTTTTAGGTATTCGAATACGGGATGAGAGTTCGGTCTGATTTTCCTAAACTCAGTTGGGCATATCTTCGAGAGAAGCATGTTCAAACTATAGGAACCCCCACGGTCAAGCTACCCTTACTTTATTAAGTTTTAAGTTTGCTTTTGAATTTTGATCAACTTAAGCCGAAGTAAGTCAAGATCGAGTGCTATTTCTTAATCATCGTTTAGCCGTACTTTTATCCAGCTTTTATTTCAACTTAGCAGACAAAACCTTCCAAAAAATTATTAAGATAAAATAATAGTAATTCGTTTGAGTATAAGTAATCAACGGTTCTCGAATTTTAATACGACACTTGTGTTCCTATACTACAGTTCGATAGGTATACTTGCCTTCTCGGATTGCTAGTTCAGATTTTATTTCGTGCAAGCGGAATTTTAATCACCAGGGTTCTGGGTGTTGTGATGTGCTGTAGGGAGTCCTGGAGGTTACCTTCAAGAAATACCCAAAATAGATGGCAGAATAGCATTCTGTTAGATAGCGCCAGCGCTGGAGCTAGCGCCGGCGCTAGCTCCAGTGATATCGGATATTGATATTTAAAATTGGTGTTTTAGTTAAGCGAAAGGTTAAGGATTTTCTCCAAAACTATATCTGATAAAGGCATGTGTACCTTATCGTCTACAATATAGGATATTTAAAAATACCAAGGTCGTATTCCACGGGGTGCGTTGATTACTTCTACATCGAGAAAAATCACTATTATCTTTTCTAACGATTTTTGAGGTTTTCTTACCTAGCTAAAAAGAGACAATTTACGAGCTAAACGAAGGGTATAAACGATGGTAAAAGAGATTAGCGATCAATCAAAAGTCACCTTGGAGTAAGAATAATCAAGCAAAAGAAAATTAAATCTAATTCCTTCTAATTGAAACTACTTGACCGTGGAGGTTCCTAAAGCTCGGACATGCCTCTCTCGAGGTTAATGCCTAACTAAGTTTAGGAAAAATCAACCGGACTCTCGTCCTATAATTGATTACCTTAAACTTGCTTTACGTTGTGAACCCCACTATTGGATTTGACTCCAATTCGGGAGATTTACGTCATCCTCTCTTGAGGGGTGCGCGCAACTCTCTTTACCCTTGAGTGATTGATTCATACTTTGAGCCTCTCGGCTAACTAAGTATGAAAACCTAAGCGAAAACCATACATCGAAAATATGGCCTCACTAGTTAAAAGTCAAGGGTAATTCAAGTGTTTATAAAAACGGAAAAAGAGAGCTTTAGGAAATCATAACTTGATTATCTCATCCTCGGATCATTTCGATCTTGCACTAACGACAATTAGTTAATCATGGTGGAGGGGAAAGAGAAAGAAAAATGAAATTGCATAAAAGGGGAAATTAACTAAGGTAAGGAGACAAATAAAGATAGCCAAACTAAATTTTATTGATAATAAAAACTATTACAAACTCTAAGGAAGAGCAAAAAGCTAGGAAACATTAGGATTACAAGCTTAATAAACTAGTACATGAAAATAAAACAAGAACATTGCATGAAGAAAATAGAGAGAACATGAAAGCATGAAAGCATGAAAGACATGAACAAAAATATGAAAAACTCACTAACAGCTCTAGCAGCACCTCCCCCTCTCCAATTTTTTGAACCCTGAACTCAAGGAGAGCTCTGGAATTTATAGAAAAAATTTCCAAGTTACACGCCCTCGGTCACAGGCGTGACCAAGGGTTTGTAAGCACTGTTCACATCAGATCTGACAGCGGCTTGGGGCTTGCATGACGACGCAGCGGAAAAGTGCATTACACGCCCGTGTAATGTTGGTCACAGACGTGTAATCTGGCGACTTCATTAAATGTGGCGTGGGACCTGCTTGCAGCGCGGCGGTGTGCAAGGATCACGCGGGAAAGTCACAGCCGTGACCTTTGGGTCACAGGCGTGACTTATGTTGACTTCTCGACGGCACCTCCACGTCTCGACGGCGGCTTGCTGAGAAGATTGTATGATTACACTCCCTTGGTCACAGGCGTGACTTTGGGTCACGGGCGTGGCCGAGGGCGTGACTTGCTGTGGACTGGCTCAAACAGCGCGGCATCGAATCTGGCTTGATCTTCAGGTTATACGCCCTGGGTCACGGGCGTGACCGAGGGCATGGCTCGTAAATTTCACCAATTTCTCTCAAAATTCTGCAAAAATTGATAATATGCTTGGTTGGAATCAAAATTATAAAAGAACTACTTATATCCTAAAATAGACATGAAAAAGAAAAATTCATATTAAATAATTACATAAATTTCAATTAAAAAGCTATATAAAAACTACTTATCAAATACCCCCGTACTTAAGGTTTTGCTATTCCAGAGCAAAGTATGAGACATAATTTATAAGACATCCATAAAATTTTTAATTATAAACTGAAATTCCATTTAAATCAAAAGTTAAGTTAAGAATAAATTCTAGGAGGAGTTAAGTCCTAAATTATGATGATGATTTGAAAAGAGAAGGAGTGTTTAGGCAACGACTTCTCAAGATAATTATTTAGCTAACAAAATTGTAAAAATTATAAAATTAGATTAAATTAAAGTTATAAGAACTCTATCTTAAAAGAAACTTAAGGAAAAATAACTTACTAAATTTTGCTCTCTCCATAATCCGATATTTGCCACGCAATTGCGTGGCGGTGCTTGCTTAAGACTATTGTCAATTCAGAAATTTTTGAATCGCTAAGTTCGGAAGAAACGATAACGGGTAGCTTAGACTCTTTTTCTAAAAATAGATATTTTAGGTGAGGAGAGAGTTGTTTTAATTCTAAGATGGGCGGCTCTTCATAAGAAGTTTTGATTTTTAATTTCTCTAAAAATAGTGGTTCAGGAGGTGTGGAGCGAGAGACTTCTTCTTCTAAACAAAAAAAGCTCGGCGAGCTCGGAATCGTGACTCGATGTGGGGACTAACTCGGGTAGTGAATAGAATTCGTTCTCAAAACATTCTTCTAAATAGAAGCACGAATCGTCATTTTCTAAGGTGTTTCGCATCGAGGGATTTATACTAAAAGTAACTTCATCATCTCCAACACGAAGGAGGAGCTCTCTGTTACTTACATCGATAATTGCAAGCGAGGTGGCAAGGAAGGGGCGGCCGAGTATGAGGGGTACTTCGACATCCTCTTCGATGTCAAGAATGACAAAGTCAACCCGGAAGATGAACTTGTCAACCTTAATGAGCACATCCTCCATTATCCCTATCGGATATTTTAATGAACGATCGGTGAAGTGAATACTCATTCTAGTGGGGCTCGGATTTCCAAGACCTAACTTTTTGAATAACGAGAAAGGCATGAGGTTGATGCTTGCTCCAAGATCTGCTAAGGCGTGTTTTACTAACGAATTGCCGAATAGACACGGGAAGGAGAACCGTCCCGGGTCATTTACTTTTTGAGGCAATTTGTTTAGTATAACCGCGGAGCATTCTGCATTTAAAGAAATATGTGAAATATCTTCTAATTTGATAGATAGCCTCGCAGAAGGGTACATTAATATGAATTTGTTTTAAAATCTCTAAATTGTTTTTGTAATTTTTCTCGGTGCACTCACTCTTAAATTTAGACGGATACGGTATATTAGAACTAGAAGCGTGCGGAGCTAGCGTAGCGGTCAAATTCAAAGATAAAATAGGGGCAAGAGGAGGGGAGAAGAAGTTACCTTGGGTTCGTCCTATTTTGAAGCCACCTCCTTCCCGCTTCGGAGTGTAATAACGTTCGCGCTCTCCCTTGGATTTGGCTCCGTATTTCCCGGCAGTCCTCCTTGCTGACGCTCGGAGAATATCTTTGCTAGCGGCCCACTTGGTTTTCTAAATTTTTGATCGATCCGGTGAGATTTCGGATGATCGATTCATTTGTAGCAACATATTTTGCAAATACCTCTTCAAGCGAAGAGGGCTTTTGCTGTTGCGGTGGAAAACCGGGAGGATTAAAATTTTGAGGATTTAAATTTAGAGGGTGATTAAGAGGTTGATTAAAATTTAGAGGACGCTGAGCATTTCCTTGGTTGCTCCATGAGAAATTCGGATGATTCCTATAACCCGCATTGTATATGTTGTTTTACGGAGAGGAGTTCGGGTTATAGGAAGTCCGAGGCGAATTTCCCATGTAGTCAACCTGCTCTTAAATTAAAACATTATTAGCCCAAGAAGGAGTGGCAGAGGAAGCAGACATCTCCGCCACTTGCTTTGTTAAGCGCTCAACTTGTAAAGCCAAATTTGCGTTTGCGTCTATTTAAAAAAATTTGGCTGGCTTGCTTGGCCTAACTCGGGGCATATTCCATTGGTATGCATTCATAGGCATCTCTTCGAAAAGCTCTTGAGCGGAGTCCGGGGTTTTGTTATTTAACGTTCCCCCGGCGGCCGCATCAATCATTTGCCTCGTTTGGAGATTTATGCTATTATAAAAGATTTACACTTGTTGCCAAGTGGCAAGTGCGTGGTGAGGGCATCTACGCAAAAGCTCCTTGAAGCAATCACATGTATCATAGAGAGTCTCCAAGTCGATTTGCATAAATGACACAATATCCGTGCGTAATTTAGCGGTCTTTGCAGGAGCGAAATATTTAGTGAGAAATTTTTCCGCTATTTCGGCCATGTAGTGATGGATCCCCTAGGTAGGGAACCCAGCTACTGCTTGGCCTTAGACCGCAAAGAAAAGGAAAAAGTCGCAATCGAATGGCGTCATCGGTGATGCCATTGATTTTGAAAGTATCGCAAATTTCAAGAAAGTAAGAAATATGCGAATTTGGATCTTCGTCCGGTTGACCATCGAAGGTCACCGATTGTTGCACCATTTGTATGATGTTGGACTTGATCTCAAAGTTATTGTTTGCCACCGCGGGGCGAACAATACTCAATTGTGTGCCTTCCAAATTCGGCCGCGCATAATAGTACATGGTCTGTTGCGCGACCACATTAGGATTTGGCGCGTTGGGATTAGGAGGATTAAGATCCATATTCGTTGTGTTAGTGTCCCCGATCAACTCTTCGAATTCAAATTGATTATCCTGATCACGAGAATGGCGGTACCGCAAAAGGGTTCGCTCGATCTCTGGATCAAAAGGAATATTAGAAGCGCTACCTCGGGTCATACAGTAAAAAGAAAGAAAGGGAGAGAAGAAAAAAAGAAAAACTAAAAGAGAAAAGAGATTATACTAAAAAAAGAAAAAAAAAGAGAAAAACTAGATTACTATAAAATAATAAGATGCATGATAAAATTAATAGCTATCCTCTTTTCAAAATATCTACGCATAATCCCCGGCAACGGCGCCAAAAACTTGATATTTAAAATTGGTGTTTTAGTTAAGCGAAAGGTTAAGGATTTTCTCCAAAACTATATATGATAAAGGCAAGTGTACCTTATCGTTTACAATATAGGATATTTAGAAATACCAAGGTCGTATTACACGAGGTGCGTTGATTACTTCTACTTCGAGAAAAAATCACTATTATCTTATCTAACGATTTTTAAGGTTTTGCTTAGCTAAAAAGAGACAATTTGCAAGCTAAACGAAGGGTTTAAACGATGGTAAAAGAGATTAGTGCTCAATCAAAAGTCACCTTGGAGTAAGAATAATCGAGCGAAAGAAAAATAAATCTAATTTCGTTTAATTTAAACTACTTGACCGTGGAGGTTCCTAAAGCTCAGACATGCCTCTCTCGAGGTTAACGCTTAACTAAGTTTAGGAAAAATCAACTGGACTCTCGTCCTATAATTGATTACCTAAAACTTGCTTTACGTTGTGAACCCCATTATTGGATTTGAATCCAATCCGGGAGATTTACATCATCCTCTCTCGAGGGGTGCATGCAACTCTCTTTACCCTTGAGTGATCGATTCATACTTTGAGCCTATCGACTAACTAAGTATGAAAACCTAAGAGAGAACCATACATCAAAAATATGGCCTCACTAGTTAAAAGTCAAGGGTAATTCAAGTGTTTATAAAAACAGAATAAGAGAGCTTTAGGAAATCATAACTTGATTATCTCATCCTCGGATCATTTTGATCGAACACTAATGAGAATTAGTTAATCATGGTGGAGGGGAAAGAAAGAAAAATAAAACTGCATAAAGGGGAAATTAACTAAGGTAGAAGGAGACAAATAAAGATAGCCAAACTAAATTTTATTGATAATAAAAACTATTACAAACTCTATGGAAGAGCACAAAGCTAGGAAACATTAGGATTACACGCTTAATAAACTAGTACATGAAAATAAAACTAGAACATTGCATGAAGGGAAGAGAGAGAACATGAAAGCATGAAATACATGAACAAAAACATGAAAAACTCAATAACAGCTCTAGCAGCATCTCCCCCTCTCCAATTTTCTGAACCCTGGACTCAAGGAGAGCTCTGGAATTTATAGGAAAAATTTCCAAGTTACACACCCTCAGTCATGTGCATGACCAAGGGCGTGTAAGCACTTTTCACATCGGATCCGACAGCGGCGTGGGGCTTGCCTGACGGCGCGGCGGAAAAGTGCATTACACGCCCGTGTAATGTTGGTCACATGCGTGTAATCTGGCAGCCTCATTAAATGTGGCGTGGGTCCTGCTTGCGGCGTGCCGGTGTGCAAGGATCACGCGGGAAAGTCACGGTCGTGACCTCTGGGTCACGAGCGTGACTTATGTCAACTTCTCGACGGCACCTCCACATCTCGACGACAGCTTGCTGGGAAGATTCTAAGATTACACGCCCTTGGTCACGGGCGTGACTTTGGGTCATGGGCGTGACCGAGGGCGTGACCGAGGGCGTGAATATATCAGTCATTCCTCTTTTGTATTGTAGACTTGTATATTCTGGTTGAAGAGATAATTAATGTTGAAATTGTTGAAGTGGAAGTTTGGAGGCTTTTGGACCTGGGCGGTCTGGGCGGAGGTCGGGCGGTCTGGCGTGACCGCACGACTTGGCGGTCTGCCTCTGCGGTCTGGCTGGTAGTAGCCTAGCTGCAGTCTCCTGGCTTGATCGCTGGTATAGGTCCAAGTCGGCTGGAGGTGAGGCCGCGCGGTCTGTCTATGACCGCGTGGTGGGTTGATCATCTTCAGGTTTCTTCCAGGTTCTCTTCGGAATGCGGTCTGGTAGCTGACCAGGCTTTCTGGGTGTATTCGCGGACTAAGGGACTTAGTCGCGCGGTCACAGTTCGCGGTCTCAGAAGGAGACTGGTATGCGAGCTGGTTGCTGTTCTTGGTCTCAGGAGGAGATCGGCATGTGGACAGGAGTTCGCGGTCTGATGGCAAACTGGCTGTATTCGTGGTCTCGAACGAACATAGGTGGTGAAGGGCTTCGGGCGGTCTGGCGATCTCTTTGGAGAGTCGCGGTCTGCTGTGAGAGTGGCGGTCTCTCATAGCGACATTGAAGCTGGCGGGTTCACCAAAATGAAGCAGAAGTAATATTGCTGATCGCGCGGAGTGACCGATCAGGTCGCGCGGTCTGGGGGTGGTGATCCTATCTCATAGGGCGGTGACTGGATCAGGTCCCGTGCCTATAAATAGGAAGCCACTGTAGCAGCAAATAGAACACACCAAGTGTAAGCTGAGTTCGCTTGTTTCCTACGGTCTGGTTTATTCTGACCGTGCGGTCTGCTGATTGAATTCCTCTTGTGCAGCTTCTGCGGATAGTGTGGGCGGCAGCGATCACCTCTTCCTCTGAAAGTGTTCGGGCGGTCTGCGGCTTGGAGTTGTGGTGCTGGAGTTCAGGAGAATCAGCAAATCGGAAGAAGGGAGCGGTCTGTGCAGCGGGTTTGGTGGTGTGCTGTGATCGGCAAGGCGCTGCGGTCTGGCAGTGTGTTGAAGTCGCAGGGAGGTCGCGCGGTCTGGAGCGGTCTCAAGTTATCTTCAACTTGTATCTTTCCTTTGTGTTTGTGCTGACGAAATCATGTCTCGTCAAGCATGCCTCGCCTTGTAATTTTGAAGTGCTGCTATCAATAAAGATCAGTTGTTTGCCTTCATTTGTTTCTGGTTGTTTTGGCTTTGATCTCTAAGTTGACTAGCTCCTGCTTGCTCCATAAAGATTCGAAAAATTTCACATGGTTTCAGAGCTAGGTTGGAGTGGTTGAGCAGTGAGTAACTTAGAGTAGCCATCGCCTTTGTGAAGAAAGGAACCAGTGGAAGAACAATGGAAGGTGGATTTGCAAAGGGTCTTGGGATTGAGGTGCTTACATCGACCAACTTCAAGAAGTGGAAGTCGTGTATGCAAAGCTATCTTGTAGGTGAGGACTTCTGGGAAGTTGTTGGAGGAGATCAGACGCAGGAAGTTGTCCCGGAAGGGGATAATGGGGCTGAGGTGAGAACTTGGAGGAGGACGAATGCGAAGGCAGAGTTCACTTTGAAGAGGGCAATCTCACCTGACCTATTTGATCACATCTTGGGGTGTGGTTCAGCTGCGGAGATCTGGAGAGCCCTGGATGGGCTGTTTAACAAGAAGAATGTGGCGAGGCTGCAGTTCTTGGAGAATGAGCTGGCAAGGTCGGCTCAGGGTGATCTTTCTATCTCCACCTTCTTTCTGAAGTTGAAGAACTTGTGTGCTGAAATCTCAGCATTGGACCCTGATGAGCCTATCTCTGAGGCGAAGCTGAAGAGGCACATCATCCGCGGCCTGCGGAAGGAATATGTTGCCTTTGTGACGTCGGTGCAGGGATGGGCAAATCAGCCGTCTCTGTTGGAGCTGGAGAACTTGCTTGCATCGCAAGAAAGTTTGGCAAGGCAGATGGCGGGGGTGTCGGTGGCTGGGGGAGATGGCGAAGTTCTCTTCTCAGGGAAGAAGAAGAAGTGGGACAAGAAGAAGAAGACCGCTGGAAGTGGCTATGGGCCTTCAACTTCTGGGCAGCAGGAAAGGGGGTATGCTCCCAAGGCTGACGGGAAGAAGAAGGGTGAAGGTCCGAAGTGCTACAAGTGTGGCAAGTTTGGCCACATCAGGAAGGATTGCAAGGTGATCACCCAAGCTGGGCATGCTGCGGAGAAGGAGGAAGCTGAGGCCAGGCACATTCAAGGAGGTTGGGGAGGAGCTTTTTCGGCTTCTGTTGGAGCTTCTGCTCCTATCAACTATCTGGAGGATTGGATCGTGGACTCGGGGTGTGGTCATCATCTCACCGGAGACGAGACCAAGCTTTCTTCTGCACAGCCCTATACAGGTAACAATGCAATCATTACTGCTGATAATATTGTACATCCAGTGGAGAAGGTGGGGGTTGTTTCTTTGGGCAGTGATAGAGGGCCACTTACTTTGAAGAGTGTCTATCATGTGCCCGGAATGAAGAAAAACCTCTTCTCCGTGACCAACGCTGTTGACGCTGGGTATCACGTTCTGTTCGGCCCAACAGAAGTGAAATTTCTACGTAATGTAGAGGCCGTAAAGGCCGAGGTCGTCCATGTCGGGAGACGGGCAAAGGACTTGTTTGTTTTATCAACAAGTTCCTACGTCGACAAGATGAAGACGAATGATGGTGCCGTTATATGGCATGAGAGGTTGGGGCACGTGGGGATGGACAAGCTGAAAGCTATGGCGGTGAGAGGCCTGGTCAAGGGCCTGCCAAGTCTATCTTCCTACGGTGAAGGTCATGTTTGTGAGGGATGTCAGTTCGGCAAGTCTCATCAACTACCGTTTGACAAGTCGTAAACAAGGTGTAGTGTGCCGTTGGAGTGCATCCACGGTGACTTGATGGGACCTACTGCTACCCCAAGCCTCGGAGGCAGCAGATATATGCTGGTGTTGATCGATGATTACACCAGATATGTCTGGGTTTATTTCCTGAAGGAGAAGGCGGAGGCGTTTGCCAAGTTTGTGGAGTTCAAGGAGCTCGTGGAAGGTCGGCTGGGACTGCGGGTGAAGAAGCTGAGGACTGACAACGGAGGGGAGTTCACCTCCAGTGAGTTCTCTACTTTTTGCAGGAAGGCGGGCATCCGGAGAGAGCTCACTTGTGCTTATACTCCACAACAGAACGGAGTTGCAGAACGGAAGATCCGTCATCTGACGGAGACCTGCAAGTGTTGGCTGCATGCCAAGAGTATCCCAAAGTCCTTCTGGGCGGAGGGAATGTCTTGTGCTGCCTACGTCATCAACAGGATGCCTCTGAGCCCCATCAACATGTTAACTCCGCATGAGTTGATGTTCAAGGAGAAGCCAAGCGTGGCACACCTTAGGGTGTTTGGCTCCACCTGCTACGTGCATGTTCCAGATGCTCTTCGGACGAAGCTAGATGCGAAAGCAAGGAAGCTAGTCTTCGTGGGATACGATGAGCGGAAGAAAGGGTGGAAGTGCATGGACCCGGAGACGCGGAGATTTGTTGTATCTCGCGACGTCGTGTTCGATGAGGTGACATCTTACAAGGGGTCTTCTGATGTGGAGTTACCAGAGAGCAGGGTGGAGATGCCAGAGAAAGCTGTGGAGAATCTTCAGGTGGAGCTACCTGTGTCACCAGGTGGTCCATCTCCTTCTAGTTCCGAGACGGGGGCTTCTGGTTCAGGGAGCAGGGGGAGCGATGCTCCTAGCACGTCTGGAAGGGGAGCTAGGGAAGAAGCAGCGGATGACATTGCAGTTCAAGGGAAGGAGCTGAGGAGGTCGAAGCGAGCGATCATCGCCCCTGATCGCTATACAGGAGGAAACGCAGTGAGCTTCGTCTCATGTTTCTTCGCTGGTCCCTTGGATGAGAGGGAGCCGTCGAGCTTTGAGAAGGCCCAAGGCGTGAAGGAGTGGGACGTTGCGATGCAAGAAGAGATGGCAGCTCTTGAGAAGAACGAGACCTGGTCTCTTGTGCCCAAGCCCAAGGGCATCACTCCTGTGACATGCAAGTGGGTCTACAAGCTTAAGAAGAAAGCTGACGGCAGTATCGAGCGGTACAAAGCTCGTCTTGTAGCTCGGGGGTTCTCGCAGCAATACGGTGAAGACTATGATGAGACATTCAGTCCGGTGGCAAAAATGACTTCAGTTCGGTTCATCATTGCCTTGGCGGCGTTCAGTGGATGGGAGATTTGGCAGCTCGACGTCAAGAACGCTTTCTTGTACGGCGAGATTGACAAGGACATCTTCATGGTCCAGCCACCAGGTTTTGTGTCTGAAGATCTTCCGGAGCATGTCTGCAAGCTGAAGAAGGCCTTGTATGGGTTGAAGCAAGCGCCGAGGGCGTGGTACGGGAAGATCGCAGAATATCTCCTATTCTGTGGATTTGTTGCTTCAGACTCAGACTCGAGCTTGTTCGTCAAGAAGAGCGGGGAGCTTCAGGTCATCGTGCTGCTATACGTTGACGATATGATCGTGACGGGGAACTCGAAGGAGGAGGTAGCACAGCTTCGGGCTGAACTATCTATCAGGTTCGAGATGAAGGATCTTGGTGAGCTTCACCATTTTCTTGGACTTGAGGTGCAGAGGAAGGAAGGTGGAGTGCTAGTGACCCAAGCCGGATATGCGGAGCGGATCGTGGAGCGATTCGGCATGAAGGAAGGGAAGTGCACTTCCACACCTCTGGAGAAGGCTATGAAGCTTCGGAAGGATGAGGGAAGGATCATGCAAGATCCGTTGGTGTTCCGAGCTCTGGTTGGGAGCTTGATTTATCTGACGATCACAAGGCCGGATATTGCATATGCAGTAGGCAGGCTGAGTCGGTTTATGGCGGAACCACGAGTACCTCATCTGCTAGCGGCCAAGAACATTCTGAAGTATGTCAAGGCGACCTCGGACATGGGTCTCCTATACAGGAGGGATGCGGGCTTCGAGGTGCATGGATACATGGATGCTGATTACGGGGGAGATTCGGATGATCGGAAGTCGACATCTGGATTCGTCTTCATGGCGGGCCCTACGGCTATATCATGGTGCAGCAAGAAGCAGGATTCCGTATCGGTCTCTACCACGGAAGCGGAATACAAGGCTTCGGCCTTGGCAGCTCAGGAAGCCATCTGGCTTAGGAGGTTGGTTGGAGACGTCCACAAGGAGGTTCGGGAGCCGACTCTGCTACGCGGTGACAACGAGAGTGCTCTCAAACTGGTGATCAATCCAGTTTGTCACGCGAGGACAAAGCATATTGAGATCGAGCATCACTTCATACGGGAGAAGGTGCTGGAGGGATCTCTTTCGGTCGAGCATGTGCGGAGTGCGGACAATGTCGCAGACATCTTCACAAAGGCGCTGGCAAAGGGGCCGTTCACACGGCTAAGGAGCCTATTGGGGCTGGTTTCAACTTCCCACTTCAAGGGGGAGTGTTGAAATTGTTGAAGTGGAAGTTTGGAGGCTTTTGGACCTGGGCGGTCTGGGCGGAGGTCGGGCGGTCTGGCGTGACCGCACGACTTGACGGTCTGCCTCTGCGGTCTGGCTGGTAGTAGCCTAGCTGCAGTCTCCTGGCTTGATCGCTGGTATAGGTCCAAGTCGGCTGGAGGTGAGGCCGCGCGGTCTGTCTATGACCGCGTGGTGGGTTGATCATCTTCAGGTTTCTTCCAGGTTCTCTCCGGAATGCGGTCTGGTAGCTGACCAGGCTTTCTGGGAGTATTCGCGGACTAAGGGACTTAGTCGCGCGGTCACAGTTCGCGGTCTCAGAAGGAGACTGGTATGCGAGCTGGTTGCTGTTCTTGGTCTCAGGAGGAGATCGGCATGTGGACAGGAGTTCGCGGTCTGATGGCGAACTGGCTGTGTTCGTGGTCTCGAACGAACACAGGTGGTGAAGGGCTTCGGGCGGTCTGGCGATCTCTTTGGAGAGTCGCGGTCTGCTGTGAGAGTGGCGGTCTCTCATAGAGACATTGAAGCTGGCGGGTTCACCAAAATGAAGCAGAAGTAATATTGCTGATCGCGCGGATTGACCGATCAGGTCGCGCGGTCTGGGGGTGGTGATCCTATCTCATAGGGCGGTGACTGGATCAGGTCCCGTGCCTATAAATAGGAAGCCACTGTAGCAGCAAATAGAACACACCAAGTGTAAGCTGAGTTCGCTTGTTTCCTGCGGTCTGGTTTATTCTGACCGTGCGGTCTGCTGATTGAATTCCTCTTGTGCAGCTTCTGCGGATAGTGTGGGCGGCAGCGATCACCTCTTCCTCTGAAAGTGTTCGGGCGGTCTGCGGCTTGGAGTTGTGGTGCTGGAGTTCGGGAGAATCAGCAAATCGGAAGAAGGGAGCGGTCTGTGCAGCGGGTTTGGTGGTGTGCTGTGATCGGCAAGGCGCTGCGGTCTGGCAGTGTGTTGAAGTCGCAGGGAGGTCGCGCGGTCTGGAGCGGTCTCAAGTTATCTTCAACTTGTATCTTTCCTTTGTGTTTGTGCTGACGAAATCATGTCTCGTCAAGCATGCCTCGCCTTGTAATTTTGAAGTGCTGCTATCAATAAAGATCAGTTGTTTGCCTTCATTTGTTTCTGGTTGTTTTGGCTTTGATCTCTAAGTTGACTAGCTCCTGCTTGCTCCATAAAGATTCGAAAAATTTCACAATTAATTCATGCTTTTGTTATCGTGCAATCTCTGAGATGTTGTTCGTTGGTTAACTGAAAATGTAACCCTCTTGCTTGTTCACCTTATATGGCGTAGGGTCCCGGTCGGACCAACAATTATATCCTGCTTTGGAGTCTTATCAAACCTTGGTTTGTTTGAGCTCCTTTCTTTTCTTCTGGAGTCTTCAGACTTGACCCATCTTCTAAATCTTCTGCCCAAGGGATTGAATATCCCTTATTTAGAAGTAGAAGGCTCTCCTTCAGCTTCCTTCAAAGCTATAGTCCTTTCTTTTGGAGTTGAGACATTCTCCTTGGCTTCTGTATCAACTCTGCTCTTTAGTAGTAGCGCTTAGGACTTGAGCTTGTCTAGTAAGGCATCAGTGGAGATTTCTTTATGGCATCTAAACTCTCTAATGACCCAGAATCTTGAATCCCAAGTGCTTAGGAAGCACATGAGGAGCTTGTCATTGATCTCAGTTAGTGAGATCTCATTATCCAGTCCCCTAAGGTCATTAATAATGATGTTGAATCTCGCATACATCTCAGCAACATTTTCTTCAAATTTCTTTTGAAAGTTCTCATATTGGGATATGAGAAGGGACTTCTTGTCTTTTCTTTCAACCGAGCTACCTTCAACTAGTCTAGACAATGATTCTCAGATTTCCTTTATTAAGTTACAATCAATCATCTTTTGGAATATGTCATCTGACATAGTTAACACCAAGATGTTTATGTCCTTTGTATCACAAGCTTTTACCTTCTTCTCAGCATCTATCCATTCAGCTCTGGGGATAAGTTCTTGTGTCACAGTCCCACTTGCATCTTTTCTATATGGCACTGGAGTACTTGACAAAATGTCATCAAATATATCCTCATCAATAGAATTCATGTACAACTTTATTCAAGCCTTCCAGAGTGTAAACTTATTTAGATTACACACTGGTGGTCTTGTGGATTCATAGTCTTTAGAACTCAATTTTAGAAAATAATTTTAGAATATAAAGATTTAATTGAGAGAATCTTTTGATCAAGGTGTTAACCTTTTTCTGATCAACCTCGCTTTGATACCAATTGAAAGTGCACGGTGAGTCCTCTAAGTTCTCTAGAGGGGGTGACTAGAGTTTTACAACTGATCACAAAAATATGTGCACAGAATAATAATAGTTCTATCAACTATGCATTCAGAAATCCAACCAAAATAAAATAAACACAGAATAACATAAATACACTACAAGAAAATTGACATTCAGTGATGAAAATTTGAGTCACTAAACTTTGTGGTTTGGTCACTAAAGACATTTAGTGACCATATTTAATTCATCACAAGGTTGTTGCAAAAGGGACGTCACTGAATGTATTTAGTGACCAAATTAATTTTTGTCACTAAATGTATGTTTTAGCGACAACTAATTTTTGTCACTAAATGCCAGTTTTCTTATAGTGATAAATAAGGGACAACACAAAAATTTGCACAACACAGATGAGACGGGATCTATATTGGTTCACCAAATTACGGGTACTCCACTCTTCTACCACCTTGGTAGGAATACATTATCCAGCGCCTGAGTCTTTTTATAAGGAGACTTATAGAACCAGGGTCCTAGTCTTTTGTTAAGGAGACTCTTAGAACCATGACAAGATCTTTTGATAAGGAGATCTTGAACCAAAACTAGATCTTTTGGTAAGGAAATCTTGAACCAATCTATATCATTTGTTAAGGAGATCGTGAACCACTGAATCCTTTGAAGAGCGATTCTTAGGACTCTTTACTCAGATTTACAGAAAGAGAAAAATAGAGTAAAGAAGGAGAAGAAGTTGAAGATGGTTCTTCTGAATGAATCCTCCTACAACAGTAAATGAGTATTAAGGCACTTAGTGTTTTTTGGATCTTTTCTTTAGAGAATGAATCCTTGCTTGAGAGAGAGAGAGAGAGAGAGATACAAGAATTATGTAAGCCCAGATCCAGTTGATGATATCTGTATAATCTATATGTTTCCTGCAGAGAGAGGAAGAAGAATAAGAAGCCTTGTGTATTTCTTTATAGAGATCTGTCGAGTATATTTTTGTAAAAGAGAAAACTAGTGAGGAAGCCGATAAAATAATTGTTGTTTTTCTCTGTTTAATTATGTATACTTATTCTTCTGTCGAATAGAGATGAATGAATTTCCTCTTTTGTTGTTTCCCTAGTAGGAATGTCGAAGAGATGGTATTGCTCTCTTTCTATTTATGTTGACAGCACGTCAAAATCCTTTTGAATTATATTTCAAATATATCATTATTGTATCTCTGAAGTTCTTCTTTCCCTTCTTGTTCATGAACGACCCGTTAGAATTCAAATAACTTCCATTTATAACTTCTGAATAAGCTTCAGAATCAATTCCAGGAAGTATTCTAAATCCGTGTATGTATTTGACATTGCGTCGAATAACTTTGCCTTCTTATCGATGCACCTCTGAGTTTGAATAGAAGCTGCTTCAAAATCCTCTTCAGCTTTGAAGTAAACTCTGATATCGATGTTGCGTCGAGTTCTTATCGACGTATCTATCGAGATGAAGTCCTAGACATTGAACTCAGACTTCTGCATCAAATATAATTTGAAGTTGCTCGACTTCAAATGTTTCTTTGATTGACTCTGCCTTCTGCGTCGAATACATTTCGACATTGCATCGACTTCAATTGATACATCGACTACCAGTCTGAGTTATCCTTACTTCTATTCGAAGTTACTTCGACTTGCAGTGGAAGGTGCGTCGACTTCTATTCGACGTAGAATTAACTCAACTGAATATGACACTCTTTTGGACTTGTCTTTGACATCCTAATGAGAGTGTGATGTCCTAGGACATCTAATGACCATATTACCCTCACTATAAATTATAGGTAATGAATCCTAGATGATTAAATCACTTTTACACAATTTATAAGAAAAATCAAGAGGATGTTTCTTTCCAATGGTAATTCCCAAAAATACGGTTTCTATGAGATACCGACGGTGGTAATGCACCGCCCAACGCTAACTCCCAGAGAGCATATTTCTGTAGAGAATTTTTTTATAATTCTCAAATCACTGTTGTAAACCTTATTCACCGCCCACCCCTCTAAGGTTGGCCACAGATCCAACAGAGAGAAGTGAAGAGAAGGAAGAAAACGTTGAGGACGAAGAGTCATTTAGTATGCCACTTTCATTTCCCTATTCTCCTTTCTTCTACCTCTAAACTCCATGAGTATTTTATGTATTTTGTTTGTTTAATCTTTCATATCTACTTATTTAAATATTATAAGAACATCCTTGATAGTTTATATCTATTGTTTCTCTTTGTGATTTTGATTTCCTACAATTTATTTGCGTTCTTAATTTGCTGAAATGGTATTTCTGGAGTATCATGTTATACATGATTTTATTATCTCCATAAGATTTCATGGACTGAGATAGGAATTTATCACACGTCGATAAAGAGAGTTGCATATAATCGTGAAAGAATTGGACACCATAAATCTCCCGTCTTAAAGTGAAATGTAAGCGTTATGGACTACAAAATGGTAAAGCTATTCTTAGGGTTTTCTACATATGAGTATAAGTCACAGTTATATCTTCCTAAGGATCCCGCCCAAAGAGAGCAGGGTAGCGTGAAACCCTCATGATCTAGAGAATTCACATTCATGAGATAAATATGTACTTAATTAAGTAATATTTAAATCTTATTTGCAATATGAGAGTAATGTATTTTACTGAACAAAATCATGTTAGATTACCTTCTTATATTTTTATATTTTATAAGCTCTAGAATTTGTCTCAATTTTATCTAAGTTAGTATAATTCATCTTAATATAATTAAGTATGATGATAGAACCAGAGGACCGGAGGAATACAACCATGATATATCAATATCATAGTTATACATGATAGTTGCACTAGCCTTATCTTAAAAAGAGTATGTAAATCAATCATTAATTAGCTACAATGATATAGAGCGCAACATATCAATGAATCCTGACAAAGGTAGGTCTTGATGGGATTCTAAAACGAGGGGTTTCTAAGTGAAAGGAGGTGCATAAGTGAACTTTTATTGACATAAAATTGGATAAAGTATTATAGAATCCTTTTTAGCAAGTGGTCAATTTTTTTTAGAAACTTCATATTTAGGTGAGCATTAGGTGAAATTAACTTTAGGATGGATGACCAACTAAGATGTATTGGTATATCACATAAAAGAATAAAATTATGCGTCTCATCTTAGCATGAGAAGGACGGAACCAAAATAGACATTAAATCATATCGGTTGGGTCTTACAACAAAGTGGCTCGAGCAGTTATTTATCATGAGAGATAATAAGTCGAGAAAGTAGTACATAGTTAAATAGAGGAGTTACTTAGGTTATCACCCGAATATATATAATAAATTGAGAATAATTACAAGTTGCACCTCTTTATCTTTTGAAATTTAAAAAAAGTTCCCCAGCGGGTTTTTTTGTGCGTGCATATTATGAAAGGTGAATTTTGTTGCGGCTCGCTCGGGTGCTCTGGTAGACCGGTCAAATTGAACCACCTTGGCTCACGATCGAGTCGAGCGCACAAACAGTCAATGAGAGAATTTCTAAATAACACGAACATGTTTTATCGTGGAAAACCGGAAAAGGGTGAAAAACCACGAGGCCGGGGATGTGCCGACCAAATTCAACTATCTGTTGGGGGTTACAATTGGAAACTAAGAACTCGAGCATGACAAACCGCTGCTCATTACAATGGGGAGAGAGAGAGGGAGAGAGTTCCGAGGGTGATAGGCCAACTCATGGAATGCTATGTACTTCTTCTTCTGGGAATGAAAGTGAGATTGCTGAGTCGCATTTCGGGACCCGAAGGATTCACGAATCGCTTAGGAGGATGGTCTTTCAGAGCGAAGGAAATCTCTAAGTCCACGAAGGAGATATTCGAAGACTCGAAGGAGATCTTTGAGGGCCAAAGGAGAACTCAGAGGAAATCTTCAACGAAGCTCTCTCGGGCGCAGATGGCAAGGTGTCTTGAAATAATGGTCGCGAGCTCCTTTTATAGCCTCGGGAATGGGTAGCCTGGTAATTTTGTCTTTGTAACCACTGTAACCACCTGACGGGCAAATCACGTTTGCCGATTTGGAGCACAGGAATTGCCATTTTTCGTAAATGACCATCTCGCCCTTCGGGCAGGTCGGGCAATTCTGGCAGCTTTGTTGATGGCGATGAAGGCGACGAACGAGACCTGCAATCTAAGAAATTTGAAAAGATTAATTGTCGCTCGTGTCAGGAACATGGATGTGTTCTGAGCGTGCGCGGAAGTGTTCTAAGCATGCAACGAACACGAGAGCATTCTGAGCTCGCAATGAACACAAAAGCATTCTGAGTTCACAATGAATACGAAAGCATTCTGAGCGTGCAATAAACACGAGAGCATTCTGAGCGTGCAATGAACACGAGAGCATTCTGAGCGTGCAATAAACAAGAGAGCATTCTGAGCGTGCAATGAACACAAGAGCATTCTGAGAGCACAATGAACATGAGAGTATTCTGAGTGCGCAATGAACACGATAGTGCTCTGAGTAAACAGAGAACGGATGAGCGATGTTGGAAAGCAGTCACTATGAAAGAGAGGACGTGCCCTCTGAAAGTTCCGTCATTTGGAAAATAGGAAACTGCGCCCCCCAGTGGGAAAGTGGGATCCTACCGCACCCGCCGAGGGGGGAGAATGCGGTTTCGGCCGCATCCCACCATGGGGGAGAGCGGCTTGGACACACCCCAACATGGGGGTGCAGTGTAACATCCAAACTTTAAAATATGGCCTAACCGGTTCAGTTGGACCCTTGGAGGAGCTTAGGCCGGGTCAGAGGAAAACCACGACCCGACCTTCGTCACCTAATGGTGGTCATTTGGAGAAATAAACATTTTGGTAGCATCGTGCTTCGCCGCAACATCAAAATTGTTTGTTGAGCATACATGCTCCGAATCGACTTCCATCAGTTGCGTTAGACTTGTATGATCGATACGAGTGCAACGGAACTCGTTTCGTTCCAATCGAGGTCATTTGGTGAAAGTGGCCATTTTGAGTATCGTAGCGCGTCATGACGACGCTATTTTAGTATAGTGAGCGTACGTGCTCCGAATCGACTTCTGTCAGTTGCATTAGACTCGTATGGTCGATACAAGTGCAATGAAACTCATTTCGTTCCAATTCAAGGTCATTTGGTGAAAGTGACCATTTTGAGTATCGTAGCGCATCACGATGACGCTATTTTAGTATAGTGAGGATACGTACTCCGAATCGACTTCCGTCAGTTGCGTTAGGCTCATATGGACGGTACGAGTGCAATGGAACTCGTTTCGTTCCAATCCGATGTCATTTGGTAAAAGTGTCCATTTTGAGTGTCGTAGCGCGTCACAACGATGTTATTTTGGTATAATAGGTATAAATGCTCGGAATCAACTTCCATCAGTTGTGTTAAACTCGTATGGTCGATACGAGTGTAACGGAACTCGTTTCATTCCAATCCAAGGTCGTTTGGAGAAAACTACTATTTAGAGTAACATAGAGCGTCACAACAACGTTGTTTTCAAATGCCAAGCTAATGTGATTCAAATTGAGTTTTGTCAATTGCGATGGACTCGTATAGACAATATGAGTACAACAGAATCCGTTTCACTCAATTCCGACATCGTTTAGTCAAGTAAATAAAATAAACGCTCGTAAAATTATACGAAATGTCGAGATACGTAAATGCTAGATTTCAACCTCATCACATCGATGATGACCCAACACTCGACGACGCAGACCCATGTTGACTATAACATGCATGGGGGGGACCCACTTAGGGTGGACTTTGGTAAAACCCCCCTTATAAATGAATTTCAAATTGGTATAAGCTCAAAATATGCTAAGTGCATCCAAGCCCACCAAGCCAACTCCCCTCCCTCATGTTCTGATGTGCACACATCCCTATGCAAAGTAATATTGGGGGAAGATATTTCCATGCCTAATCCTAAGCTAATATGCATCCAAGCTCTCTCTCTCTCTATCTCTCCCTCTACTCGTTTATCTCAACCAAAGATGGAGAAAAACCATCATCTGAGTGACGAGCTCTAATTGGCCGGCTATGGCTATATAATGATGGCAAGGAACTCCTCCTCCAGGGAGAGGGGAAGCTCTATCAAAATGGGGGGGGGGGGGGGGGGGCGCTCTTCATAGCTCACGGCAATGTATAGATTGGATTTGAACTACTCCCAATCGAATGGAGGTTGAATCACTCTATTTGTATCTCTCTCTCTCTCTCTATATATATATATGGCAAGAAGGTTAACTCTCTCTCTATATATATGGCAAGAAGGTTAACTCTCTCTCTATATATTTATATGGCAAGAAGGTTAACTCTGTCTCTCTCTCTTCCTTTCACATTTTCCGCGTTGAAAACTTGAAATAAGGAAGTTGAGAGGAAATTGGATTGTTGTGTTAGTTATTTTAATGAATAACTCTGATAAACTTCTTGAAAGATATTGCAGGGAAAGAGGAAGAAAGAATGGCGTAAGATCAAAGTTTGAAGACAAAGAACAAAAGATTTTATTAAGCTATACAAAACTTGTATTACAATGTATTTATAGGCCTAAGAGTGCTTCTAGAAAGCATACACGTGTAAAAGAAACGTTATGAAAAATACAATTGTTATTACAGCTTGATGAAAATATTGCTTTATTTATAATACTCCTCCTAAAGCAGTACTTCATCACTTTAATCGGCAATATTCCAATTCGTCGAACGAAGCTACTTCAAATATTTGAACAGCGGTACTTCATTTCTTCGAACGGAGGAAGCTGCGCCACTTCGTCGAACACTGTCTACTTTATTTCATCGAACGGAGGAGGCTGCGCCACTTCGTCGAACGCTGTCTACTTTATTTTGTCGAACTGAGGAGGCTGCGCCACTTTGTCGAACGGACTAAGCTTCTATTTATCGATCAGCGGTGCCCTAGCCGCATTCGTTCTCTGAGCTTTAAGAAACGATCCTTCGGTAAGGGCTTTGTCATGGCATCTGCAAGCTGTTCTTCTGATGAGCAAAAGTTGAGATCTATATTCCCCTTTTCAATCTGCTCTTTCACAAAGTCGTAACGTATTTCAATGTGTTTACTCTTCCCGTGAAAAACAGGGGTTTTCGAGAGGGCTATCGCGGACATGTTATCACAGAACAGCTGAATCTATTTTTTTACTTCTGTTTTCTTCACTAATTTCTTCTTTTACCATCTATAACCAGATGCCTTCACATGTTGTTGTGCTTAAGGCCATGTATTCTGTGTAATATCTAGTCGCTAACCAAAATAACCTAGAGGGGGGTGAATAGGTGATAACTGCGTCTTTTACGGAATAAAAATCTTGATAAATAAGAACACACAGAATGCAAATCACAATCACAGACAACGCAAGAAATTTATAGTGGTTCCCCGTTCTTGGGTACTCCACTTCTCGGCCTCGCCAATCTAGCACCACAGCTAGAAATGACTACTTCACTAAATCTCGAATCAAGAAAGATCCTACAATCTCGGAGACAAATCTCCTACAACTCGGAGACAAATCTCCTACAATCTCAGAGAATACCTCTCTTACAACTCGGAGAACACCTCTCCTACAATTAAATGTAATTAAAGAATGATACAATACTTATCAAATCACGATCAGATCTGAAAACTCCTTAGGGATCTTCTTCCTTCTTGAGATAGTAACGGCTTTGACTTGATGTTGAAGAGGAATAATCAAAATGACTCAAATCTGATCTTCTAAGATTCGTATCGATCCAATAGATACAGAGCGGATGGAGCATCGATCGATCGAACCTTTTACTTCCACTTGGAGATGATAACCCAGAACTTCAGATCGATCTCCAACGATGGCGATGTGCGCGGCACTTTACGACTTTCTTAAATCAGATTAGGTTGCGGGAAATAAGAACTCTGATTTACTTATGTTATGATCTTGTGTCATGTCCTTAAGAGAGAGCCTTATATAGATGTAGGCTTAAAGAAAAGGATTAACCTTAAACGAAGAAGGGCGTCACGTCAAACAGACGGAAAGGACTTGTCGTCAAAAAGAATTAAAGATTGCGAGAAACACGAGAATCAAATTTCTCGAGAAATGCAAGACTTCTCGAGAGATGACTGCTTGATCTCGAAAAATAACTTGGAAGGGAATTTCAAAGACTTAGAACAGACTTCTCTAGAAATAATGGACTTCTCAAGAAATGAGAAAGATAAACTCTTCGAAAGAAAAGAACTGAGTTCTCGGGAGAACTGATTTCTCGAGAGAACAAAAGACTTCTCACGAACTCCTTGACATTTCGAGAAATTCCCTTAGAGAAAAGCTTTACTGGAAATATAAGAAAGCTTTACGAGAGAAACAGAGATTTCTCGAGAGATCAAACTAACTTCTCGAGAGGAAAGACTTCTCGAGAGCTGCCGCTGAGATAAACTTCTCGAGAACAACCGCTGAGAAGCTTACTCGACCGCTGAGAAGACTTTTCGAGATACACAAGGATTTCTTGGAAGCTCATAAGGACTTCTCGAGAAATAACTTAAGTTCTTGAAAAATATACTTAAGAAAATTCTTTCTTTTCCTCTTGAACACCAGCTGCACCTCCAAGCCTTGAGCTTCAATTGTCTTGAACAAGAAGTGTATCCCAATAGAGAGATCACACATGAGTCAACCCCATATCCCACACAATGAGGAATTACATTGTATGAGACTGTGCTTATTGACCCATTGTGACCTGACATTGGTCTACACTTAGCAATGTGAACCTGCAAGAACAATACTAGAGAAGCATATCAAATACACAAGCAATTCAATCTTGGTTCAAGGATGACTTCCTACAAATCAGGGTTATTGTGGATACAATACCCAACAATCTTTCCCTATTTGTAGAAGTCAGAACCCTACTTACCAAGATGAATTGTATCAAAATAAAACACAAAAAGATATACTACTGATTAAGTAGAAACAAGTAGAAAGAGCATCAAAAACAATATCTATATATGTATAAAGGATTTTCTCTTCAAAATCAAAACTATATATAGATTTAAGATTGTCTTATGAATTAATAATGTTCACACAATCATATAGAAAGAAGGTTCGGATGGTCTTCAAAAACTTGTCTTCAGACATTGGCCCTTCTCTTTCTCTTCAGCTCTTGTCCATCAAAATAGGCATAAGGCTTGGGATGGTACTTTGGAGGAGCTGCTGGAGCTGTGGGATTGTTGTAACCATAATTCTTGAAGTGAATTCTTCTCTTAGTCTTGCTTGTCTCATACTTCTTCCATTCAGATGAACTGAAAAGTTCAGAAACTTTCACATTACCTTCCTCTACTAGCATGAGAGAGTCAAGAATAATAATCTTAGAAACTGTGCTCCAAACCTTTGGATAGATTTCAGGTTCAGTAGCAACTGCTTTTCCAGAGCATGCAGAACTAGAACCAGGAACTGACCTACTGGCAGAAGGTCCTTCACCATATTTTCTTTTCTTTTAGCTAGGCATAGTGGAATGAGCCCCTACAGAAGGAGTATCATCTGACAGCCATGTTGGCCTTAGAGGGAACTGAGGGAATTGAGGAGCATCAGACTGTGAAGGAACAGACTGAGGAGGGGGCTGAGCAGGGTCACTACCCAATTCAGGAAATATCTCATGGTGGAGCCAAACATCAGTATTAGTGGTGAAATCTTTTATATCAGCTACCTGCTTTTGGACACCATGGGACAACTGCTCAAACTTGTTACTTAAGTGCTAGTGAAAATCAAATAAAGTTTGATCTAACAACTCTGTCATTTTGTCCTCCCCCTTTCTGACTTCTACAGTTAGGGTTTGGATAACAGATTCCTTAAACTGGCCAACCTCATCAATGATCTTGAAACTATCCTCTTCAGCCTTTGCATCCATGAATCCCTGTGTTTTCCTGACCTGGATAACTTCTTCAAGAACTTTGCCTACACCTACAATGGTGTGATCAATGGCCTTGCCACCCTGAATAACAACATCCTTAAGTTGATCTGAACTTGCTTTGAATTCTTTTAGCTTCTTATCCATCTCTCTTTCAATATCAGTTAGTCTAGCATGAACTTCTTTGAAAGAATAATCAATTTTAGCACTTTGCCTTTGAAGCAAGAATTCAATTTTACCAATCAAAGAATTTTCATCAAATAAAGATGGGGGGGATAGGGGCAGGCTGAACATCTTCTGGAAATTCTTCAAGAAGTACAGAACTTATTACCTTAGGAGAAGAAATGTTGATCTTTTCACCTTCTCCATCAACAGGCTCTCCTTGAGCATTCTTGTTGGATTCCAAACAAGATTCTTGCTCCCCCTCAGCATGTATTGGGGGAGAAGATAAACTATGCACTGATACATCATCTGCTTCCTGATTAAATTCAAAGTCAGCACCTGATCCAGCCATGTGATCACTAGTGCTATGCTCATCAACAACATCTTTTTGAATGTCACTAACAACATCTGCAATGGTGGAGTCAACAAATTCTGCATCATTAACTGGAGGAGGAGAAGGAAGAGCTACATCATCTTGTAAGAGTGGAGTTTCTTCTACATTAGTAGCTAGAGTATCAGAAATAACTGTGTCAGAAGGAACTTGATCTGCTAGAAGTTGATCTAATGGAGGAGGAAGAACTGTTTCTGCTGAAGAAATGATGTCTTGTTGAACTGAAGATTGAGGTGGATCTGGGGCTTGATACTGTGCTGGTGTATCTGGAATGTGTTGCTGAGCTGGTGGTGGAGCCGGGGTTATGGAGACATCTGGAGGAGGAGAAGCTGAGGGAGTAGCTGGAGTCTCATTCTGAGTAACTAGGATCCCCCTGGGGACTTGCACCTGTAGTTGGCTTTAAAATTCTAATGTTCCACCTTTTTATTTTGGAGACATCTACCTTCTTCAGATGATGAATAATAGGTCCTTTGGACATGTCAAAAGCTTCTTGGTTGAGCTGATTCAGATAAAGTGATAATATCCTTGCAAAATTAGGACTCAGAATACTATCTTTAATCTTTGAGAAGAGAAGAGTTGCCCATTTGCACTTCTTCCCACAAATTACTGCTGTCACCAAGCTGAAAACATCTGTTGAAACATAACCCAGGCTTCCTGTATTACACAACAATACTTTAGAAATAATGTCCACCAACAATTATCTGACATCATTCATTTTTTGTCTACGAATGGTTGTAGCCGCTTTATCTAAACCACAGAAAGTTACTGCATGAATCCAATCAGCATCATCTAGGGTATCCTCAGATTCTACCATTTGAAGCCTCAAATATTTGGAAAGAGACTTAGGACTGATCTTGATTTTGAAATTTCTGACGATAGATTTCATCCTATTCCCGTCTTTGTGAACCTTGATGTTGATAAATAAGTCCTCCACCTCTTTGAATAAGATTCGACACGGATGTTCAAGAACAAAAGATAAACCTGCTACATCTAAAAGATAAAACAAGTTCTGAAACTCATCTGAAATCGAACTGAGACCTTCTCGCACCAGTTCACTGCCCACGCCGACCTTAGGTTTGGTCGAAGGTGCCATAGATCGAGAGGAGATCGCAGAATGAGAGTTGAAAAGGAGAAAATGCGTCTAGGGGCGAACCAGAGATCTGATTTCACGAGAGGGGAAGATGAACAGTCGGCGGCGTTTCGAGAGGAACGGAAAGTGACCTCACGTGAACATTAATCCATTTCGATTATCTATTTATAGTCTGATTTTATGGGACAATTTTAAATGAATTATATAAAGAAAATAAATATGCGCGTACCTGACTTTTCGAATTCCCGAAATTGAAATATAGAATTCCGAAATGTATAATCTATTTCTCGAGAAGTAATCTGATTTCACTAGAAATCCCAGAATTCTGCCGAGCTAACATCGAAATCGCATTTCTCGAGGGATAACCCATTTCTCAAGAAGTGCAAACCCATTTCGCGAGAAGTAAAGTAATTTTTCAAAAAATTATATCTTCATTCATTTTTACCAGAGGCAAATCATTTCTCGAGAGGTCAACTTCAATTCTTCGAGAAATCCAATGAAGACTTAGATTTTTCTACTTCATAAATGACAGACCTCTGCTTCCCTTAGAATTTATAAATTTGACAATTTACTAACTTCTTGTCTTCTTCTTTGCTTGAGCATTATTCCATGTTGAGCATTCCAAGTTCTGTCTTGAAGAAGGAAAACTTGGTCTCATCCAGCGGCTTTGTGAATATATCTGCAACTTGCTTATCCGTTGGGACATAGCTTAGGTTGATGTCACCATTCTCCACATGTTGCCGGATGAAATGATACCTTAGTTTGATATGCTTTGTCAGGCTGTGGGAGACTGGATTGTTTGCGATAGCAATTGCACTGGAGGAGTCGTGAAACATCGGAATATTCTTTATCTTCATATTATAATCTTGAAGCTGATTCCTTATCCATAGAAGTTGTGCGCAACAACTGCCTGCAGAAATATATTCTGACTCGGCGGTTGAAATTGCAACACAATTCTGCTTCTTGCTGCTCCAGGATATAAGTTTTCTTCCGAGAAATTGGCATGTTCCAAAAGTGCCTTTCCTGTCATCTCTACTACCTGCAAAATCTGCATCTGAATAACCTATCAGTTCGCTATCATTACTTCTTGGGTACCATAAGCCAAGATTTGGTGTACCCTTAAGATATCTAAAAATTCGCTTTGCAGCAGTATAGTGAGATTCCTTAGAGTTCACCTGATATCTAGCACATACACATATAGAAAACATTATATCAGGCCTACTAGCAGTAAGGTAGAGGAGAGAGCCAATTATGCTTCTGTCCTTGGTTTCATTGAAAGGTTTCCCTTTCTCATCCTTGTCCACAGACATAACTGAGCTCATTGGAGTCCTCATAGAGGTTGCACTCTCCATTCCAAATTTCTTAATCAACTCCGTGGTGAATTTCGTCTGTGAGATGAAAATTCCATCTTCAGATTATTTCACTTGAAGTCCTAAGAAATATTTCAGCTCACCCATACTGCTCATTTCAAACTTCCCTTGCATAAGTTTTGAAAACTTTTTGCAAAGGTTGTCGTCCGTGGAGCCAAAAATTATGTCATCGACATAGATTTGCACTAGCAAAATCTCGCATTTTACTTCCCTCAGAAATAATGTCTTATCTATCTTTCCTCTTGTGAACTTGTTCTCAAGAAGAAAGTTAGACAGTGTCTCATACCAAGCTCGAGGAGCTTGTTTCAGTCCATACAAAGCTTTTTGCAGTAAATAAACATAATCAGGATGTTTAGAATCTACAAAACCTGGAGGTTGTTCAACGTATACTTCTTTTATATTACCATTCAGAAAAGCTTACTTGACGTCCATTTGGTATACGGTGAATCTTTTGAATGCAGCATAGGCTAAAAATAGTCTTATCGCTTCGAGTCTTGATACTGGAGCATAAGTTTGATCGAAGTTGATCCCTTCTTCCTGTCTGTAACCTTTTGCTACAAGTCTGACTTTGTTCTTTATAATTGTTCCGTCTTCATCCAACTTGTTTCTGTAGACCCACTTCGTTCCAATTATATTTTTATCCTTGGGTTTTGGAACTAGTGTCCACACCTTGCAACGCTTGAATTGATTCAACTCTTCTTCCATTGCAATTATCCAGTGAGGGTCTTCATTTGCTTCTTGAAACTTCTTCGGTTCAACCTGTGAAAGAAAACTTAAATGCATGTTTTCGTTAGTAGTACCTCTAGTCGTTCTTATGCCGACTTGAGGATCTCCGATGATTTGATCAATAGGATGGTCCCTCATATGTCTGAACTCAAGGTTCCTTGCATCAGTTTGGACATCTGGAACATATTCTACTACTGGAATGTCTTCTTCCACTTGTATTGGTTGTTCATCAATATGATCTTCTTCTTCATTTGAGGTTGGAGGAGTGATCTTGACGAAGGTTTGAGCATCATCTTTGACTGGCTCATCCAAGCTTGTATCTTGTATCTTTGAACCTGCAACTTCAATACAAGCACTAGAAGAGCTTCTGTGTAGCAAGCTCGTTTCATCAAATACAACATTGATAGACTCTTCTACCACCAGGGTTTTCTTATTAAATACTCTATAAGCTCTACTATGGCTGCTATAGCCTACAAAATACCTTCAAAACTCTTTTCGCTAAACTTGGTTTTGTAATGCTTTCCATTATTAAGTACAAAGCATTTGTTACCAAAGATTCTAAAATAAGAGATGGTTGGTCTCTTGCGCTTTAGTAGTTCATAAGGAGTCTTTTCATGGTTTTTATTTATGAGTGCTCTATTTTGCACGTGACATGCAGTGTTGACGGCTTCGGCCCAAAGGTATTCGGGTAATGAAGTGTCACTCAACATTGTTCTGCAAGCCTCAAAGTGTTCTATTCCTTCTCTCAGCTACCCCATTTTGTTGTGGAGTTCGAGGAGAGGAAAACTCATGAAAGATACCAAGGCTTTCAAAAATTTTTGTCATGGCCCCAGATTCAAATTCTGTTCCATGGTCACTTCTGATTTTGACCACTAAACATTCAAATTCATTCTGGATTTGCTTGACAAACTTAGTGAAAATGTCAAAGGTATCTGACTTGTGTTTTAGAAAGAATACCCATGCAAAACGTGAGTAATCATCTACAATAACTAATGTGTAAGACTTACCTCCTAATCTTCTAATTTGCAAAGGACCAAACAAGTCCATATGAAGTAGGTATAAACACCTAGTTGAATCTTTGCCAATTATGCTCTTAAAGGTAGCTCTTGTTTGCTTGCCTTTTACACAAGCATGACAAGGTCTATCTTTAATGCACTTAATATTTGGCGCATCACGCACTAAGTTTTGTGAAAATAATTTATTTATAGTTTTGAAATTTATATGTGCTAATCTCTTATGTCATTGGTCAGCAAGAGATGCACTATCTTTTGCTAAAAGACACACTGGTGTAGAAGATGATAAACAAAGAAAATTCAAACAGAACATATTTCTTCTGTTTTGCAAATATTCATTTGCAGCTCATGGGATAATAACTTCCCAAACAGATTTTGAGGGTCTAGGTTTGGTAACTTTCCAAACTCCCTGATTGCAACTATCTTGCTATCCCAGTATTTCGTCAGGGATCGCAGGAATTTGTCATTCAGTTCACCATTAGTAAATTCCCGACCATAATTCCTTAGGCCGTTTACGATTTTAAAGAATCTTTCGTATGCATCGGCAATGCACTCCTTTTTACTCTGCTTGAAAGCCTCGTACTCTTAATTTAGAAGAGATCTTCTGTCATCTCTTACTTCTTCAGTACCTTCCATAAGAACTATTAAGGAAGTCCACATATCTTTGGCAGATTGGCAGTGAATTAAGTTTTGCAACATCGAATCATCCACTGCACTGGCAATTATGTTCTTTTCCTTTTTGTCCAAGGCAACTAGAGCGATCTCATCCTTGGTTAAATCCATCGTCTTTTTAGGTACTCTTAGAGTTGGGTCAATAGTAGAAGCAGTCATAGGCACATGAGGGCCTTCTTCCACGACTTAAAAAATTCTTGGGTCTGCGGCTTCCATATAAAATCTGACTCTT
This sequence comes from Dactylorhiza incarnata, assembly GCA_033032865.1. Taxonomy (NCBI): domain Eukaryota; kingdom Viridiplantae; phylum Streptophyta; class Magnoliopsida; order Asparagales; family Orchidaceae; genus Dactylorhiza; species Dactylorhiza incarnata. The sequence goes on along the minus strand of JAWHQI010000175.1, from coordinate 3,774,730 downwards.
TCTTTCCACATAGGAAAATTAGCCTTTGTGCATATTGGCAATTTCAACGAAGACGATTCCTTGCACTTTTCCATGATTTGCTGGCAACTAGAATGGATAGATCCTATTCTAGGGGTTAACCTTTCAAGAACAACGACCCTCTGATACCAATTGTAATATCTAGTTGCTAACCAAAATCACCTAGAGGGGGGTGAATAGGTGATAACTGCGTCTTTTGCGAAATAAAAATCTTGATAATAAAGAACACACAGAAAGCAAATCACAATTACAGACAACGCAAGAAATTTATAGTGGTTCCCTGTTCTTGGGTACTCCACTTGCCGGCCTCGCCAATCTAGCACCATAGCTAGAAATGACTACTTCACTAAATCTCGGATCAAGAAAGATCCTACAATCTCGGAGACAAAGCTCCGACAACTCGGAGACAAATATCCTACAATCTCAGAGAATACCTCTCTTACAACTCGGAGAACACCTCTCCTACAACTCGGAGAATAACCTCCCTTACAATCAAATGTAATTAAAGAATGATACAATACTTATCAAATCACGATCAGATCTGAAAACTCCTTAGGGATCTTCTTCCTTCTAGAGATAGGAATGACTTTGACTTGATGTTGAAGAGGAATAATCAAAATGACTCAAATCTGATCTTCTAAGATTCGGATCAATCTAATAGATACAGAGCGGATGGAGCAACGATCGATCGAACCTTTTCCTTCCACTTGGAGATAATAACCCAGAACTTCAGATCGATCTCCAACGATGGCGATGTGAGCGACACTTTACGACTTTCTTGAATCGGATTAGGTTGTGTAAGAAATAAGAACTCTAATTTACTTATGTTATGATCTTGTGTCATGTCCTTCTTAAGAGAGAGAGCCTTATATAGATGAAGGTTTAAAGAAAAGGAGTAACCTTAAACGAAGAAGGGTGTCACGACAAACAGACGGAAAGGACTTGTCGTCAAAAAGAATTAAAGATCGCGAGAAACACGAGAATCAAATTTCTCGAGAAATGCAAGACTTCTCGAGAGATGACTGCTTGATCTCGAAAAATAACTTGGAAGGGAATTTCAAAGACTTAGAACAGACTTCTCGAGAAATAATGGACTTCTCGAGAAATGAGAAAGATAAACTCTTCGAAAGAAAAGAACAGAGTTCTCGGGAGAACTGATTTCTCGAGAGAATAAAAGACTTCTCGTGAACTCCTTGACATTTTGAGAAATGCCCTTAGAGAAAAGCTTTACTGGAAATATAAGAAAGCTTTACGAGAGAAACAGAGATTACTCGAGAGATCAAACTAACTTCTTGAGAGCAAAGACTTCTCGAGAGCTGTCGCTGAGATAAACTTCTCGAGAACAACCGCTGAGAAGCTTACTGGACCGCTGAGAAGACTTTTCGAGATACACAAGAATTTCTCGAAAGCTCATAAGGACTTCTCAAGAAATAACTTAAGTTCTCAAAAAATATACTTAAGAAAATTCTTTCTTTTCCTCTTGAACACCAGCTGCACCTCCAAGCCTTGAGCTTCAATTGTCTTGAACATGAAGTGTATCCCAATAGAGAGATCACACATGAGTCAACCCCATATCCCACACAATAAGGAATTACATTGTATGAGACCGTGCTTATTGACCCATTGTGACCTGACATTGGTCTACACTTAGTAATGTGAACCTGCAAGAACAATACTAGAGAAGCATATCAAATACACAAGCAATTCAATCTTGGTTCAAGGATGACTTCCTACAAATCAAGGTTATTGTGGATACAATACCCAACTTTCTGCTTCGGTTGTTGAGAGAGCAACGAACTGTTGCTTTCTTGAGCTCCAAGAAATAGGTTTTTCACCAATAAAGAAGATGAAACCCGTTGTGCTCCTTTTGTTATCCAAATTTCCTCACTTGATGTTTACAACGTTCTCAACATCTGGCCTAGTGTTTGTCAGGTAGATTAAAGAACCTACTAGACTTCTGTAGAGTTCTTTGTCTACTCCCTCTTCTTCATTCTTCTTAGCACGCAGTTTGTCACATGTTGTCATTGGTGAGTCAACAGTGTTATAATCTTCCATTTTGAATTTCTTCAGCAGATTAGTGACATATTGTTCTTGATTCATAAAAATCTCGTCGAAGACCTGTCTTATTTGAAAACCAAGGAAGTATTTTAAAAGACCGAGAACTGTCATGTCATACCTCTGCTTCATCTTCTCTTTGAAGCTTTGGATTGCCTTCAGATTTCCACCTGTAACGATAAGGTCATCCACATAGATACACAGAATGATTTTACTTCATCCATGATTTTTAGTGTAAGGAGTTGGCTCATAAGGACTTTTTCTGAATCCCTCATCCAGAAAGAAAGCATCAATGTTGTCATTCCAGGCTCGAGGTTCTTGCTTTAAGCCATACAAAGCCTTGTGCAATCTGTTAACTTTCTCTTCTTCCCCTTTCTTCACATAACCCTCTGGCTGGGATACATACACTTCTTCTGTTAGAGTCCCATTTAAAAAAACAGATTTTACATCAAGTTGATACACAAGGTAGTTGTATTGTGCTGCCATTGCTAAGATTAGCCGAACAGTGGTCATCCTTGCAACAGGTGCAAAGGTTTCATCAAAATCCTCTCCAGGTTTTTGTGAATACCCCTTTGTAACAAGACGGGCCTTGTGTTTTAGTGTAGATCCATCTTCATTGAATTTAATTTTGTAGACCCATTTTAAACCTATAACAGTTTTCTATTTGGGTTTCTGAACTAGCACCCAAGTGTTGTCTTTTTCTATTGCACTTAGTTCTTCCTTCATGGCTTTCTCCCATTCTTTCATTTTAATTGCTTCAGTAAAAGAGGTAGGTGGAGAAACTATCATCAATACCCTTCTTGCTCTCTGATATATATCTTCCAATGTCTTGTATTTTGTTGGTGGTGTGCTATCAGAATCTGTGTGCAAGTTTGGCAGGTTTTCTTCTTCATCAAAATCTCCTTCCTGATCTTCTCCAGGCATAAAAGAACCTTCTGAGTTTATTGGACTGTCTTGGATGGGACTCAACATCTTGTTTAGTTCAACCGACAAGTCTACTGGATCTTCAATAGGCTGTAAGAAATATGTAGATTTTAAAGGAGTTGAGCTCCAGTCCCAACATTTTTCCTCATCAAAATATACATCTCTTGAGATGATTAGTCTTCCACTGATAGGCTCAAGCAATCTGTAAGCTTTGCTTTCATCTGAGTAGCCTAACATTACGCACTTTACACTTGTTTCTTCCAGTTTGTCTTTCCTGTCCCTCACCTTACGAGCATAAGCCACACATTCAAACATCCTGAGATGAGATACATTGGGTTTGTGTTTTAACATTGCCTCATAAGGTGTGGAATTGATCACTGACTTAGTTGGGCATCTGTTCAGAATGTACACTGCAGTGGACACTGCTTCTCCCCATAGATTCTTTGGACAATTTCTATGTATCAACATAGTTCTGGCCATTTCTACTACTGTTCTGTTTCTCCTTTCTACCACCCCATTCTGATGGGGTGTTGCTGGGGCTGTTAATTCATGGTTAATACCAGAATCTCTGCAGAATGTTATGAACTCAGTTGATAGAAACTCTCCACCTCTATCTGTTCTGAAGGCTTTAATTTTTCTATCTAACTTATTTTCTATTCTGCTTTTGTAAGTTTTTAAAAATTGAAATGCTTCTGATTTGAATTCTAGTAAGTACAGCCACATGTACCTGCAACAGTCATCAACTATCAAGAGATAAAATCTTTTACCTCCAAGTGATGGTACACTTGCTGGCCCCCAGAGATCCATATGTAACAGCCATAAGGGATTAGCATCTCTTCTTGTTGCTGTCGTTGGAAATGGAAGTCTATAAGACTTTCCCTTAGCACATGTATCACACTTCTGTGCATGAATTTTTTGTACTGGCAGGCCTTCTACCAGTGTCTGTAAGAAGCTTAGAGAATTATGGTTTAGATGGCCCATCCTATGATGCCACAGCATAGCAGAAGCTTGAGTACTATTCAGTTAGTATGGGAGGGCATTTGACTGAATGCAACCATATTGATTCTGATTGGTATTCTTGCTTTCGATCTGCTTGGCTGGTTGCATAATAATAGCAAAAATATTGTTATCATTTCTTCTAACTGTAACAATAACTTGCTAAGTTTTATTGCTGACTATTTTGCACATATCTTGCTCAAAAACATCACTGTAGCCTCTATCCATAAGCTGCCCCACGCTTAACAAGTTTTGAGTCAAAGATGGCACAAGCTGCACATCTGCTATTAATCTGTTTTCACCATTTTCTATCTGAACTTCAATTGTTCCTCTTCCTTCTATTACTTTTTTCTTACCATCTCCTAGAATTACTTCTGACTTGAAGTCCTCATCTAAAGAGATGAAATAAGCATGATTGTTTGACATATGGCTGGAGCAACCGCTTTCAATGAACCAAGTGTGAGAATCAGACTGCATTTTACTGTACTGACAGGTGAAAAGGTACTTCTCCTCTTCTGAGAACTTGGCTTCCTCTGACTTCTTAAACCAGCATTTTTCAGCTGAATGGTTCTGAACTTTACAGTTCTTACACCTAAAGAAACAGTCTCTTGTTTCATGATTTGCCTTTTTACAAATAATACATGAGTTTGAATCTTGTGTATTTGTTTCCTGGGATTTTGTTTTACTTCGAAATTGAGAGCTATCGTGATTTCTGTCTGAATGTTTGTTCTGATACTGATTTTGATTTCCCTCCCGATACTGCTGGTGGTTTCGGTCTCAAGATCGTCTGTGATTTTTTGTTTTGAGAGTGATACCGATTCTGTTTTTACTGCTATAATAGCCTTCTTTCTGATTCTTCCCCTTTCGAAAGTCTTGAAAATGACTCTCCTGCTTATTCTTCAAATTTATTTTTGATTGGATGGCTTTATCGAGAATGGGTAGATCTTTGATCGTTAGATCTTCATGGGATAGAAGAGATCCCATTAACTCAGACATACTTAGCTCATCAAGATCGCGAGCTTCCAAGATTGCTGAGACAATATGGTTGTATGTTCTTGGCACAGTTCTAAGAACTTTTTCCACAACCTCTTGCTCATCAAGATTTCCACCCAGAATTCTTATCTGATTTACTACTGTAGTAACAATAGCAAAATAGTTTCTAGAGTTCTCATCTTCTTTTATTTGCAAAGCGTCAAACTGTCTTCGTAAAGTTTGAAGCTTGATCTTGACTACTTTTTGTGACCCCTTGTATTCGTCTTCAAGTCTTTCCCATGCTTCTTGGGCCATATGAGATCCCATGATCCTTGGATAGACCTGAGCTTCTATCCCCTATTGGATCAAATGGAGGGCAAATGCATCTTTCTTGGACTCTTCTTTCGTAATTTTCAGTGAACCATCTGCAGATTTCTCAGTGTACTGAGGTCCCTGTTTGACGATCTCCCATAGATCTTGAGATCTTAATAGTGTTTCCATCTTGTCATGCCAGAACTCATACAATTCACTTGTGAATTGAGGAACAGAAGAATGAACCTGACCCATAGAGTAACTGGTAGATGATGAGGCCATGGTATGATCTGATGTAATCCTTGGATTCAGAACAGATCTGAGATGTAGATTTCTATATTTGCTGTTTGTTTTAATTTGATTACAGAAACAGATTACCGCAATCGATCATGAACAGATCCTTCACTGCGCCAGGGGCACGAACAGATATCTCACTTGATGTTTGCAGTTTTCTCTTCTTGATCCAATTAATGCAATACAAGCTCCAGGAATCTTCGTGTGATCAACACATTAGTGGCTCTGATACCACTGTTAGTTATTTTAATGAATAACTCTGATAAACTTCTTGAAAGATATTGCAGGGAAAGAGGAAGAAATAATGGCGTAAGATCAAAGTTTGAAGACAAAGAGCAGAAGATTTTATTAAGCTATACAAAAATTGTATTACAATGTATTTATAGGCCTGAGAGAGGCTTCTAGAAAGCATACACGTGTAAAAGAAAAGTTATGTAAAATACTATTGTTATTACAGCTTGATGAAGATATTGCTTTATTTATAATATGATGTACACCGTGGATGGCCTAGCTCCGGCCACCTGTACAGCGCCTCTAAACTCTTATGTTTCTCTGGCTCTATACTCTCTAACCCAACTTCATTTTGTAAAAAAATTGATTATATTTTTGGGTGTCCAATATAGTTTCTTTTTCTCCTATTGAGTTGGAAGGAGGTGGTAATTGGTTGGCATAAACCTGTTCAGTGATAATTGGAAGCATAGTTTTTATCATGTTGCTCCATATTTTAAAAGATTCAATTTACATGGAGGAGGTTGGTTGCTTTCTTTCTAAAACTCTAATATGGATGGGCCGTGAGTTGGGATAATCTCTAGCTTAAATTGATTCATTATTCATTCTAGTTATGGTATCCCCAACCTCTTACTCTCTCTCTCTCCATTTCGCTGGCAATGCAAGATCTTATATATATGCACATAAGTTGGTTTAAAGTGGGCCTATTTGGGGGCTTCACTTACAGAAATTGAATGGGTTTGATGAGAAGCTTGTATGAAGAAACTTGAATACAAGGTTTGAAGTATGCGGGCTATATATAAAGAATCTTGTGGTTATTTCCTTCAGTGTGAGGCGCTGAAGAACAATGTGAAATAAAGTGAAAATGTATTTTCTTCTCCTCTGCTCTCCTATTTTAGCTTTGCATGAAATTCAAGTCATGGCGGCTCTAAGGTGGACGGCTAAAATTCAGGGGTACTTGAAATTTTAAAAGCCTCTCTCTCTCTCTCTCTCTCTCTCTCTCTCTCTCTCTCTCTCTCTCTCTCTCTTCCCCCTCTCTTTCTCCTTCGTTGATTGTGCAAGTTATATATATATATATATATATATATATATATATATATATATATGTATATATATATGTGTATATATATATGTATATATATATGTATGTATATATATATATATATGTATGTATATATATATATGTATGTATATATATATATATGTATATAAACATAATCAATATGGTTTGAAACCGGGCCTGTTTGGGGCTTCATTTAAGAGTTTTGAGATAAGGAGTGGAGCTGGTTTCGAGTCATCGAGGAGGGCTTGCGATCTCATGCAACTTATGAGCTTTCTTTCCTCCTCTGATTTCTGAGAATAGGCAGAAGATGTATAACTTGGGCTTAAAATAAATGTTGACGGAGAGGATTAAATTTGCTAATGATATATGCATCTCTCTCCCCCCCATCTCTCTCACACTCTCTATTTATCTGTGCAAGTTCTAATATATTTGTATATATAAATACATGTATTTATACGTATCACATAAGAGGGTCTATCTTGGGGCTTCCCTTGGGAAGGTTGGTGTGCTTGATAAGTGATATCTAATATATCTGAATTGATTGGGTGAATCGCGGTGGGTTGGACATAATAGATGGCAAGGCCTTTGGTGACGCTCGCCAAGCTGAGCCGGGGATTTTGATTGTCGGCTCACAACGGCTATGTGTCTTACAAATAACTGCTTGTAATTTTGTTCTCCTAAATTCATAATATCGCTCCTCAAGTATGCTTAAGCTATGCTTAAAAGATGCAATTAAATCCCATGGGCGGACTATAATAAAACAAAATTTTAGAAGAAGCTCCTATGAATGGAGATAGAACAAAACTTTCCTCCTATGAACGGAGATGGAACCGAAGCCTCCTGTATATGGAGTGAAGGACTACTAACCCTTTTTATTCTATTGCACTTTCTTTTACTCCAGTCTCGTACTGGTCCCGCTCTTTTCATTTCCAGTACCTTCCGTTCAGTTTCTTTTAAGTACCACTCCAGTCTCGTACTGATCTGGTTCATTTCTGTACTTTATTTCATTATTGCCCATAATTTAGAGTTAACGTGAAGATGGGGCATTTCTTCAGAGTCAACCCTAAATAGTGCTGAACTGGCTGCCGCTTGTAGAGCAGAGCGGACAGATCGATGTTTTGGCTTTCCTTCTTTATTGCCCTTAATTTAGAGTTGGCGCGAAGGCGGGTAATTCCTTCAGAGTCAACCCTAAATAGTGTCGAAATGGCCGCCGCTTGTAAAGCAGAGCGGACAGATCAATGTTTTGGCTTTTCTTTCTTTATTTCCTATAGTTTAGAGTTGACGTGAAGATTGGACATTCCTTCAGAGTCAACCCTAAATAGTGTCAAACTGGCCGCCGCTTGTAGAGCAGAGCAAACAGATCGGTGTTTTGGCTTTTCTTTCTTTATTTCTATAATTTAGAGTTGACGTGAAGATGAGGCACTTCTTCAGAGTCAACCTTAAATAGTGCCGAACTACTCGCCGCTTGTAGAGAAGAGCGGACATATCGATGTTTTGGCTTTCCTTCTTTATTGTCCTTAATTTAGAGTTGACGCGAAGGCGGGGCATTCCTTCAGAGTCAACCCTAAATAGTGTCGATCTGGCCGCCGCTTGTAAAGCAGAGAGGACAGATCGATGTTTTGGCTTTTCTTTCTTTATTGCCTATAATTTAGAGTTGACGTGAAGATTGGACATTCTTTCAGAGTCAACCCTAAATAGTGCCGAACTGGCCGCCGCTTGTAGAGCAGAGCGGACAGATCGATGTTTTGGCTTTTCTTTCTTTATTGCCTATAATTTAGAGTTGACGTGAAGATGTGACATTTCTTCAGAGTCAACCCTAAATAGTGTCGAACTGGCCGCCGCTTGTAGAGCAGCGCGGACAGATTGATGTTTTGGCTTTCCTTCTTTATTGCCCTTAATTTAGAGTTGACATGAAGATGGGGCATTCCTTCAGAGTCAACCTTAAATAGTGTCGAACTGGCCGCCGCTGGTAGAGCAATGCAGATGAATTAATGTTTTGAGGTGTTATTCTTGTATTGACTGTAATTTAGACTTGACAAGAATATATTGTGTTTTCGAGAAATATTCCTACGGGAATATATTGTGCCTTAGAGAAATATTCCTACGGGAATATATTGTGCCTTCGAGAAATATTCTTATGGGAATATATTGTGCCTTCGAAAAATATTCCTACGGGAGTATATTGTGCCTTAGATATATATTCCTTCGGGAATATATTGTGCCTTCGAGAAATATTCCTACGGGAATATTTTGTTCTTTCGAGAAATATTCCTACGGGAGTATATTGTGCCTTCGATATATATTCCTTCGGGAATATATTGTGCCTTCGAGAAATATTCCTACGGGAATATATTGTGTCTTCGATACATATTCCTTCGGGCATGTATTGTGCCTTCGAGAAATATTCCTACGGGAATATATTGTGCCTTCGATATATATTCCTTCGGGAATATATTGTGCTTTCGAGAAATATTCCTACGAGAATATAATGTGCCTTCTGAAAATGTGCCTTGGGAGAATGTCGGATGGCCGATGAGTTTTATTCTAAGGCAACCCGCACGACGGACGGTCTGGGAGGGCAACCCGTGCTAAACTAATAGAACTATGTGGGTCTGAGACCGTATGCAGGATGATATGGAGTACGTAGGCGGTGGTCGTGGGAAGACTACCTCGGCCCAATAAGAGTCCAAATATCCCCTCCCTTATAAATGTTATATTATGTCTGATGTTAGTAGGGGTTCGATTATGTACGTGGTTCTAATAACTTATCTTTAGCACAGGCGATAGGTGCGGATGAGAGACAACACCCATGTGTGGATGAAGCGACGGAGCAGGCTACGTCAGGTACAAGTTGTTAAGCCGCATCCCCTTTTATTGTGCCCTACCTCACGACATCTATATATTGGCAATGAATCCTTGATAAATAAGATTTAGTGCGGCGGAGATATGGAAATTATTTATACAGGTCTTGAGTTTGAGGTTTCTGTGATAATTAATCTTCCCCTATAATACTACGTCTTCCGCTAAGTGCTATAAAGTGCACTCTTTGATGATGTCTTCCGCTAGAATACTGCTTCCCTACTCTGTTGGTGTGTAGTGACTTTCGCTTAACACCACCCCTAGGCGTGACAATGGAGTGTTCAAGGAAGGGGGTTGGAGAAGCTAGTACCTTCATCCTTTGAGATCGCTTCGACGTCATACAAAAAGTGTGGTGTGCGATAAGATCCCCGGTCGGACCGCCGATTTGGGAGGGGGGTCTTACATGCGGTTTGGCCGCACCCCCCCCCCCCCCCCATGAGTGCAGCTAATTAGAGGGTATAAATAGAGATACCTGAGTTTCATTGTTCCTTCTCAGGAGTTCTCCTTTTCTTGAAAACACTTTTGGAATTACCTTCCTTGGGGGAAAAGTAATTGGTTCATTTTCTTCTTCATCAACCTTGTCTTTGGGAAGCTCCACCTGAGTTTGTGCATTCAGTTCAACATTCTGAGCAGCTTCCTTGGCAATTCTGGCAACTTCATCCATCAATTCATCTGCTTGGAGCTCCCCCAGAGTAGAGGGAGTCACCTCCCCCTGGTTCAGTGCTCTATCTTAAGCCCTCATTTCCCCTTCCAGATTTCTTTGAACATTTGGAATTAGCTTCCCCTGAGCAGAGTCAATCACTTCCCCAGCTGGTTCTTGAGCTGGTAGCTCCTCCTGATTTTCTTCAAGATTCTCTTGAGGATTTGCTGGAGGCTCCCCCTGGATTACTATGGGGGTAGGTTCATCGGTAATATATGCATCTGGCTCCCACTGGATTGATTATTTTTCTGGAGACATTGCAGGAGGATCTATTGGATCCTTTCCTTTCTGAATGATAGTTAATCTGTTAGGATCTTCCTCTACCAGAGGCATTACCTCTTCCTAAAAATTTTCTTGTTTTTCCTCCTCCTGAACCATCTCCCCCTTCTAGATCTTGCTAGCTAGGGAGGTTAAGAACTCTTTGGTGACTAAGGAGGATGATACAAAGGATTTTAGAGCCAGAAGAGACCCTTTTGATTAAAGTAATTCACTCTCCATCTGAGAGTACTTTCTATCAAATGTCCTTGTTTGAGCAGCTAGAAGATCAACAAAGGTGCTAGAGGCTAGCCCTACTGCTTTTGAGATAACTTGCTCAAGGTCAATGGGAGGGGTAAGTGTGGTAAATATAGGAGGTGATGTTGGGAAGTCTTCATGGATGGGAGAGAGTGTATGATAGACTTTTGGGTAGATGTGGTATTGTGATGGTAGGGGAGTAGACTGATTGTCTATGAAGGAGGTGGATGATTGTAGCTGAGGTTAGGGAGGGACATTAGGTGTTGGTTCTGGAGCTGAGGTGGATGGGATGGATTGGAGGTTTTGCTCTGGAATGACACCTTGTTGTGCTGGTGGATTATTTTGGGATGGAAGATCTAGTACAGTTGTCTCAATGTCCAGTGGTGCTGGAGAGAGGAGGTGAAGGTGTTGCTTGACCAGGCTTGAGGATCTTCCTGGTCCATTTGGAGAATAGTCCAAAGTTAGTCCTTTTTCCAGGAGGAATGGGCATTCCCTTGGACTTGCACACCTTTGGATAATGGTGGAAGAGCACCTGGCTCATGATCCTCATGAAGGCATTTTCTTTTTGGGAATACTTGTAGCCAAACAACTTCAGGAGGCATCTCCCTCAATTTATCTTCTTTTGAAGGACTAAAATGCCCATGATTTGCAGTTGCTGCTTTGGAATGGCATCATGACCTGAGATTTTGCAAAGGAGCACATTCCCTACAATGTCTGCCAGAAATCTGTATTCCTCTACAAGATCAATCTTCTTTAGATTGATAGACTTTTCTTTCTTGAACTGCATTATCTCTAGGACCCTTTTGATTTCTTCCCCTGTCAGTTCATCTGAGTCATTTCCAATTGTAAGATCAAATCTCTGATTTAGCAGCTCCTCTGTGATGTGTATATCTATCAGCTCTATATCAAGTATCATGCTCCTTATGGAAATCACCTTTGTTAGCCCAGCTGCATGAAATAAGCCAAGAATGGCTTTGAAACTATCTGCAGCCGCATTGAAGGAGTCGACATCCACATCAAAGCCTGAATTAATCTTTAGAGGATCCATTGATTTCGAGGTACCTGTAAACACTCAGATCTTTTGATAAGGAGATCTTCAACCACTGAATCCTTTGGAAGAGGGATTCTTAAAACTCTGTACAGGTGAAGAATAGAGTAAGAAGAAAGAAGGAAGTAGGAGATCAAGAATTCTATTCTCAGAATTCTTTAGAAGCTTTTCTCAAGTTCAGCTTCTGTTCTCTTTCACTGGATCTGTTGATGATGAACTCTTTCTTATGATTGTGATGATTTGCAAGAGTTATGTTTGTCAGATCTTTTTCTCTGAAAGCTGCTTGTATTATGGCTGCTGTATGATGTAGAAGAAAAAGAAGCATCCTTGTATCTTTTCCGTGCAGAGTGAGCACTTGATTTTTATATGTGTCTCTTAGGGTTGAAGGAGGAAGAAGAAGAAGCAACCCTAATCGACAGAGAGAAGAATAATGTAATAAATACTCTGATCTTTTCTTAGCTTCTCACCCCACTTATTGCCCATCATTTGATTTGAATTTCTTTCTTATTTTGGACAGACCTGAGAAGGTATTCTTATTGGATACTTAATTTCTATTCCTCTTTTGTTCCTGACCCGTCTATTACATTCCATTTCATTCGAAGAATGCTTTTGCTCTTTTGGAATACTTCTTTCCTTTATTGGCAACAAACTAGTCATTGGACAACTGTCTTCAGTATGGTGGACCTTCTGAAAAGGTATTAGAAAGACAGCTGGAAAGGATTCCTTTTTCTGACTGTATTTGATGTTGCGTCAACTTCATCTTCCTTCATGTCAATGCACCTCTAAGTTCTTATCGATGTAGCTTTGAATTGCTCTTTAGCTCTGGTTGAACTCAGATGTCGACGTTGCGTCGATTACTTATCAACGTAACCGTCGAGTTGAAGACTTGAACTTGACCTTCATCTTCCGCGTCGAGTTGAAGTCGAAGTTGTGTCGACTTCTCAGATAGCTTTGACTGGGTCTTCCTTCTGCGTCGAGATCCTTTCGATGTTGCATCGACTTGTTATACTTCGACAGAGAGATTGAGTTTATTGGACTTCTAGTCTGAGTTGCGTCGACATCTAGTCAAAGTTGCGTCGACTTATATTCGACGCAAGTATTAATTCAACTCAGATTGTGCTTGTACTAACCTGGTCTTGACAGTCTAATGTGAGTGAGACATCTAATGACCAAATTACCCTTATTATACAATGGGTTGTAAACCTAGAAGGTAAAATCACTTATAGTTAATTTGTTAAGTTAAATCAAAGGAGTTTTTCCCAACATTTAGTATATTTAGCATAAAATTGCATTCAAATTCATTATCCTAGCATCACCTCTTAGTATATGCTCAATTTAGTGTCTATGCTAGGTTTATCAATATAATAGCATGCAAATTTAAAAATAGAAAATTGAAAGTTAATATTCATAATAACTGTGCGGCTTTAAAATCTACAATTATTCTAAAACTCAAACAAACTCATGGTTTATGAATAAATCCTTAGGCTACATTGCTTAGTATATATGTTCATGATCATTCACCCACATTATTTTTCTCACAATAGTGAGGGCATAGGATTGTGTGCATTAGAGTCATAACCTCTAAGTCATGTCTTGTCCTTAAACGGGGAGGGTTCCAGTGGGGCCTTGCGATGCACTGGGGGGAGAGTGCTAGGTTGAGCATCATCTTTTGTATGCATATGGGTTTAACACCCTAACCTACAGTGTTGGGAATATTTCCCTCAATGTTCCTTTTATTTGAAGAAGCATCACACTCAGTGCTAAGTACATATTGTATTTGATAAACCCTATTTTACATCATGTATATGCAGGGTTAGGTTATTCCAATCATTGGAATAGTTCTGTGGTTTTATTGTCAAAACTGCTGAGACGACAACATGGTCATAGCTGAACCGCTGGGACGAGGACAGGAGCCGATGAGAAGGAGTCTGCCTCTGCTGAGCTGCATTTAGACAGAAACTGCTGAGAAGACTAACAATCTCAGCGAATCCGCTGAGACAGATTCAAAGCTATCGACGGGACTGGAGCCTGTCTCAGCCCAACCGCTGGGACATATTCATAATTGAATTAAAGCTTAGCAGGATCTATTTCTGGCGCAAGTCGCTAGAAAGCGAGATAACATATTTTACTTTTGTCCATGTTGTGACAGGGCACTCCTTAGAGATGTTGCAGATGAAGGAGGTATAAAAGAACATGTTAGGGCATTGTGAAAAGGTGTGCTGAAAAGTGGAAAATAATGTGAAAGAAAGTTGTGTGTTATTGATGACTTCCACATATGATCTCTCCCTGCTTCCTGAACCTACAAGCCGATAACAAGAGAGAAGATAGTTCTTCCTAATTCAATCAAGAAGAACTAAGAGATCTTTCTTCATCCACTAAAGAGGAAGATCATATAGGAGCTAGAACTGAAGCTATTGCCTTTCAGCCCTGCTTCAAGATAGCGCCTGCAGTACATCAACAATAGAAGACCAAAGCTAAAGGATACATCTTTTCAGTCCTATGTTGTAAGAAAATATCATAACTTCTGTAAGAACATTCGTGTTCTGAGTTTGTAGGGCCTTGTGCCTGAGTTTGTTGGGTTGTTGAGCCTGAGTTGTAAGGTTGTTTAGCCTGAGTGTGTAGGATTGTTGAGCCTGAGCTTGTAGAACTGTACGCCCAGCTTGAGTGTAGGATCTCTGAGGAGATCTGAGGTAGGTCTTCTTGATAGGCCTGAGGTAGGAAATCAGTGGATTTCTGAGGTGTAGGAGTTGGAGCACTCTGATAGGTAGGGTTGTTTTGCCTGATGTAGGGTTTGGAGCAAACCTGAGAGATTCTGAGGGATCTATGTTGTAAGCTCTTGGAGCTGAGTTTGGAGGAGGTTGCCTTATCCAACTCACTGTTAGAAAGGTGCAGAGGGAGATTAGACTACACATAGACACACTATCTTGGGGAACCACTATAAAAGGTTGTGTGTTTTCTGTGTTGTGCTTTTTCTTTACATATTATCTAATAATAGCTAGCTGCAGAAAAGAAAAATCAAAGAGACCTATTCACCCCCCCCCCCCCCCCCCCCCCCACCCCCTCCCAGACCCCCCTCTAAGTGAATTAGACTACTACCTTATAAACTATCAAGTAGTATCATAGGGAGGTTAGTCAATAAGGACTTAATAGTCTAACCAGATCCTACAAAGGAGTAGTCAAATCTGAATCTAATGGCTACCACTGGAGGTCAGAAGGAGATGGGCTCTATGAAGTTGCCCATATGCAAAAAAGGAGACTTTTGGCATATGAAAGTAAAGGGTAAGGCTATACATGGAAGCCTCAGACCTTAGGATATATACTATTGTCAAGGATGGACCTTTTGTCTTCACAAAGCCCTCCAGTATAGATCCTACAAGGCAAGTGGCCAAGTCATATGCTGAAATGACTAAGGATGAAATTGCACTTGCTACCATGGACAAGAGAGAACAAAATATAATAGTAAATGCAATTAATGATTCCACCTTCCAGAACTTGGTGCATTGTGAGACTACCAAGGATATGTGGGATACAATCATAGTGTATATGGAAGGTACTGAAGAAATGAGGGATGATAGGAAATCCCTCCTTAATCAGGAGTTTGAAGCCTTCAGCCAACACAGCCGGGAATGCATAGTTGATTGATATGAGAGATTATTCAGAGTGGTAAAAGAGCTGAGGACCTATGGAAGTGTCTTCAGCCATTATGAGCTGGACGATAAATTCCTAAGATCTCTAACTAGAGATTGGGATACAAAGATCTGTTCCATCAGAGAAGTGGCAAAGATGGGTGAGACTCCTCCCCATACACTATTTGGAAAGCTGCTCTCCTATGAGATGCAGCTATCTGCAAGGAAGGAGGAGGACACATACACCAGGCCTCATGCAAGGGAGAGAGTTGTGGCTCTCAAAGCTGAAAGCTCCAAGAAGAGCAAAGCCGGAATTCCTTCTCCACCAAGAAGGGTTGTTGGTTCAAAAAATTCTGAGCCCAGCACTTCAGACAGCAACTCATCTGATGAGCAGTTTGCTGCCTTCTTAAGGCACTTCAAGAAGCTGATGAGGTGGAAGCAGTGGAAGAACAAACCTTCCTCCTCCTCACATCCCAAGAAGGATCACAGCCTATCAGAAAGGCAGCACCCCAAGGATGATAGGTATGATCCTAGACATGTTAATCATATTTCAAATAATTTCATATGTTATTGTTGTAGCAAGCGTGGACATGTCATAGCTGACTGTCTAGTCAAGAGAAAGGAAAGAGGTGATAAGAAGCCTCATCACCCGAAGGGAAGGAGGGGTGAAAAATCCTTCCTAGAAAAGAAGGAGAAAAGTTGGAGTGAATCTGAGTCTTCATCCTCAGATTTAGAAGAAGAAAAGGAAGCCTACATTGGCTGTTTGCAGCTGAAGAGGATGAAGACTATCCTACTTCTAAGGTTGGCATCAGGGCCCCTCTATCACACTCAGATAGTGACATAGAGAAGGAAGAAGATGAAGATAAATATTATGGCTTTAGGGCCATGTCTGATGATGAAGAAAGT
The DNA here is from genome assembly GCA_033032865.1 of Dactylorhiza incarnata. Taxonomy (NCBI): domain Eukaryota; kingdom Viridiplantae; phylum Streptophyta; class Magnoliopsida; order Asparagales; family Orchidaceae; genus Dactylorhiza; species Dactylorhiza incarnata. The sequence continues at coordinate 3,758,216 of JAWHQI010000175.1, read as the reverse complement.
CAGGATAATCCTAATAAGGTATCAACTCCTCTCATCCCCTCTTCTGATTATGAGTCAGTTCCAGAATCTGAAGCATGCTCATCAAGTGATGAAAGTGGTTCAGATTTTGAATTGGATATCAATCAATTGATTGACAAATATGGTGCTCTTTTGGAAGCTCTAAAAAAGAGCAAGAAGCAAGCCAAGAGGCAAGCTATTCAGATGGCTTCCCTTCAGCAGTCAAAGCCAGACTGCACTAAGTCATCTACCCAGATGGCTCAGATGAGTAGAGAAATAAGCCAGCTGAAGGGAATTACAATATTCTAATTATACACCATTATCCAAAATAACAAGGTCATTAAGGACCTTGAGGAGAAGCTTCTTAAAAGAAGAGCTTAGTGGCTCAATTCTCTAAACCCAAATATGTACTGCCCATCATTGATACCTTCTCCTCCCAAACTAATAGGAGAGGACTAGGTTTCAATAATGTGGCAGTGGGTGCTGTGAATGGAGGAAAGGGCAAGGTCAAGGCTAAGCCTCATACCACCTTTCAAAAGGTGTTGATTCCCTTCAATAGGTATGACCAGGATAGTATGTATGGTCACTGGAAGAAAGGAAGTTCATATAGGAAGGAAGATACTCCTTACAATATCAGAAGAAAGGGCATGGGGATGTGTTCTTTGAAAGCTCCCCATGAAGAAATTCAAATGGCCCATTCTGCACCATTTGTATTTGGTAATTCAGCCCCTTCATTCAAGTATAAGGAAGTTGGTTCTTCCAAATCCCTCTGAGCAAAACACATGGCTGCTGTTAAGCCTATAGTCAAGTCTAATAGCTCAGTATCTTATGCCATCAAATCTTGCCTAGCTGCCAAGCCAAGGCAAGCTGATGTCATTCAGATAAAGAATGCTAAGACCAACCATAGACAATCAACCAGACAGGTTATTGCTAACAGGAATACGAAGAATGTTGTTGCCTTCTCCCATGAACATAAGCATTTTGATGCTCCTTCCACCTCAAAGAATGTTCAGAAGAGAAGGTACAACATTCATGAATGTTAGTGATGTTGTAAGTGGGACACTTTGCCATAGAATGTTGGCACAATCCCAATGTGCCTAATGCAAAGAGGAGCTTTCCTGCAAAGGCTGCAGCAGGTGTGAGCAAGTCTTTTGATGCTAACAAAGGCTTAGGACCCAAAATCAATTGGGCTCCTAAGGGAAAATGAATTGCATTTTGCAGGATAGTTCAAGTGTCAGCCAAAGGTAAATATGATACTTGGACAGTGGGTGCTCAAGGCACATGACAGGTACTAGGAGTCTTCTGCAGGATTACACTCTTGTGAAGAATGGACCAAAAGTTATCTTTGGAGGTTTTGAAAAGAGTAACCAAAGAATATGGTATGATCTCCAATGGCATAGTCTCTATCACAAGGGTAGCTTATGTTAAAGGGTTGCAACACAACCTTGTAAGCATAAGTCAACTATGTGACTTGGGCTATGTCATTGAATTCCACAATGACTAGTGCTTGATCAAAAAGTCAATTGACTTAGAGATCATTCTCTCAGGCACTAGGAGTGGGAATGTGTATTGCATAGATTTTATTTGCAATAATTCTTTATCTTATGTGTGTCTTGTGGCTAATGAAAGTGAGTCTCTTTGTGTTCAATAGCACAAGAGACTTGCACACATTAACTACAAGACAATGTATAGCTATTTTCTAAAAACCTTTTTAGGAATAGTGCAAATTTGAAATGTGTTAAAAGTGGTCTCTATCATGCATGCCAAATGGACAAGCAAACTAGGGCCACCTTTAAAAGCATTGGCTACAAAAACACTGAAAGATGTAAATATCTGTTGCATAAGGACTTGTTTGGTCCTTTGCCCATTCAGAGCCTAGGTGGAAAGTTGTATACTTTAGTGATTGTATATGATCACTCAAAATATACATAGGTATTCTTCCTTAAGAAGAAACCTGATACTTTAGATATCTTCATAAACCATGTCAAGGCAATCCAGAATGAACTACAATGTACTGTGGTCAAAATTACAACTGGCCATGGTACAGAATTTCAATCTGGGGCCATGACAAATTTTGTAAAGAATTTGGTATCACCCAAGAGTTCTCCTCCCCCAAGGACTCCTCGACAAAATGGTGCGGCTGATAGGAGGAATAGGACCTTGGTAGAAGCTAGGAGAATACTACTTAGTGACTCCTCACTCCCAGAATATTTCTAGGCTGAGGCAGTCAATACAGCTTGTAATGTTCTCAATAGAGCTTCCATCAATAAGGCCCTTGGAAAAACCCCCTATAAGATTCTGAAAGGCAAGCAACCAACAATTTCATACTTTAGAATCTTTGGTTGCAAATGCTATATTTTAAATAATGAAAAATCCCAACTAACAAAGTTTGCTGAAAAATGCAATGTTGGGGTTCTTGTTGGATATAGCTCACATAGTAGAGCCTATAGAGTATTCAACAAGAAGACTCATGTTGTAGAAGAATCTATGCATGTTGTATTTGATGAGACGGCCTACTTTATAAGGGCTGGTCCAGTTCTCCTGTTTTGACAGGTAATGAACAGAAGATGAAAGAAATGTCTATCCAAGACATACCCAGCACCAGCAAAATCTATTCAGATGCTGCTGTTCCTGAAGATGAAGATCAGCAGACTGCTGATGAACTTGCTACTCCAGTAGAAGAGATGCAGAATGTTGTCAGATTGTTTGCAGCAACCAGGCATCTGAGGGATCATCCAAGGAACCAGATAATTGGAGATGAGAACTAAGGGGTGATCACTAGAAGTAGGGCTCAAAATGAAGCTCTATTCCTGAGCTTTCTGTCTTATATGGAGCCCAAGAAGTTTGAAGAAGCTAATCTAGATACATTCTGGATTCAAGCCATGCAAAAAGAGCTTCTACAATTTAAAAGGTGCAAAGTATTGAAGTTGGTGCCAAAACCTTAAGGACATAACATCATTGGCACCAAATGGATCTACAGAAACAAGCTAGATGAGAATGGCATCATCATTAAGAATAAGGCTAGACTAGTAGCCAAGGGATACAAGCAAGAAGAAGGTATTGACTTTGAGAAAACCTTTGTCACAGTTGCAATGTTAGAAGCAATAAGGTTATTCCTTGCTTACACTGCCCACAAGGGGTTAAAGGTCTACTAGATGGATGTCAAGTCAGCTTTTTTAAATGGCAATCTAAAGAAAGAGGTATATGTGGGCAGCCATCAGGTTTTGTTCATCCAACTCTATCATCTCATGTATATTTACTTAGGAAAGCATTATATGGTCTAAAGCAAGCCCCTAGGGATTAGTATGAGACCTTGTCTATCTTTCTCATCAATAACAAGTTCTTGAGGGGAAAGATAGATAGTACATTGTTTCTTAGGGAAACAAAGGGCAAATGTCTCCTAGTCCAAATTTATGTTGATGGCATAATATTTGGGTTTATTGATGACAACCTTTGCAAAAGTTTTGCCAACCTTATGCAGGGGATGTTTGAGGTGAGCAGTATGGGGGAGCTCAAGTACTTTTTAGACCTCCATGTGAAACAGTCTGATAAGGGGATATTCATCTCTCAGACCAAGTACACTAAGGAGCTCATCAAGAAGTTTGGGATGGAATCTGCTTCCACCATGAAAACTCCCCTGGGGTCCAACATTTCCCTGTATAAGGATAAGAAGGTTAAGCCCTTTGATGAATCCATGTATAGGTGCATTATTGGATCCCTGTTGTATCTGACTGCTAGTAGACCAAACATTATGTATGCTACATGTGTTTGTGCTAGGTACCAATCATGCCCTACGGAATCTCACTACTAAGCTGCAGAGAGGAATTTGAGATACCTTAAAGGCAGCCAACATCTTGGACTTTGGTACCCTAAGAACAATGATTTTGAACTGACTGGCTTTTCAAATGCAGATTTTGCAGAATGCAAAGAAGATAGGAAAAGCACAAGTGGGACTTGTCAAATCTTAGAAAGGAGGTTGATCTCTTGGAGCAGCAAGAAGCAAACCAGTGTGGCTATATCCACTGCCGAGTCTGAATATATAGCTGCATGGAGCAATTGTGCACAACTATTGTGGATACAATACCAACTAAAGGACTACAACCTCAAGGTATGTCACTCTCCATTGTATTGTGACTCGTCCAGTGCAATCTCTATTGCTAAGAATCATGTCTCTCATAGCAGGACTAAGCATATAGAGATAAGGTATCATTTTATTAGAGAGCATATAGAAAGTGAATATTTCTGCCTTGAATTTGTCCCCACTGACAATCAAGTAGCTGATATCTTTACAAAGTCATTGGATGAGGCTAAATGTATTGCTTTCAAAATTGAGCTAGGAATTTTGAACTTAGATTAGGCTTCAACATTTCATTTTGTCTATCATATTTGTTATATTATTTCCTAATCTTTGCTAGAAAATAATAATGCCTCAGAACACTTAGTGACATTATACGAGGGGAGGACAATCCAATTTAAAATGGTTCAATGTGTGGTAGTGAGGTCAGCTGAAATAACTGAGAAAGTCACAACTGAACCGCTGAGACGGCTAAAACAGTCTCAGCGGTTGACAATACCTTGTCCCAGCGAGTTGTCACTTCGTCTCAGTGGTTCCGCTGAGATGGGCTGGTTCAATTAAATTTTGTCTTAAGAATTCAATAATATAAAATCATTTAAATTGATAAGTCAAATCAACATTTGTCATTATGGCAAACCTAATCCTAAACCATGCCTCTATAAATAGACCAATGTTGATTAAATAATTTACAAACCCTTACACCCCAGCCGACAAGACGAACCATCTTCCCTCCCATCTCAGCGACTCGTCCTTCTGAAGAAATGGCACCAAAAATGTCAAAGGATCTCCAAGAAGGCTATGAAATCATAAGAAATGGATTCCAACATGCCCAATCTGAGATTAAAGAAGTGATTCAACTTCTGGATGATCGAGGATTAGAATACCTACTATCAGAGCCATCAGTAATTCTCAGAACTGAAGTTCTGGAATTGTACAGTAATGCAAAGCTTTCATCTTCCAAATCTTCCTTTAAATCCAAGATTGGAAGCTTGAAGATTAAGATATCTCCAAGAAAGATGGAGAAAGTATTTCAACTGCCATCATGCAGTCAAGATGAGGAAGACGATGTGTCAGAAAAGGACAAAGAAAAGGCCCTCAATTGGTGTGAGTGCAGTGATGCCAAAACTGGCTCATAGAAGAGGAAGTACTTCAATCAGAGAGGAAATCTACTATCTGATAATGTAGGCAAGGAAGTATTGTGCAAGCCAGGGTCACATGATACAATATCAAAGCACATGTTTGAATTGATGACAAGAGTGGTCTTGAAGAAAAGACCTCCTGGGATGCTGTAATTTTCCAAAGGATAAAAGAATGTCTGCATACCCCCAACCTAGGCAGAATTCTTTCTCTATATCTTCTGAACACCTATCCTGAAGAATTTAATAGCTCCAAAGGATCCAATCTTCATTATCTTAAAATAATGGATAGAAGGACATTGGATAGGTTCTCAATGGTGCTTCCAATAAGTCAGGCCTCTGAGCTAAAAGAGAAGAAAAAGAAATTAGTCAAAGGACTAAAGAAGGCCAGAATAGTGTATTCTGATTATGATTCAGATGGTGTTGAAAATATCCCTGCTGAGGATAATCAAGGACCTGCCAGCAGTCCACTCAGAGATGTCCATGAAGGGCATGATAGAGAAGGTCATGAGGATCATGTTGCTGCTGAAGTGCATGAGAAGAATGAGAATGATGCTGCTAATGCATAGAAATATGAAGGCAATGAAGGAGATCACACTCAAAGTGATGCTCCTAATCCTCAAGTAGTTGATAACAATGCACAGAATGTGCCTTCATCTTCAGAAGATCATAAAGAGGAACAATTGGACATTGATGCTGACTTACAAAGTAAGATTGATTTAACTAAATCAAATCTAGAAAGAATGATGAATCTAATCCCTAATGAACAAACAGATTATTTGGAGATGATCTAGAAGGAATGGATGATCCATCTGAGGGGGAGCAAGTAGGATCAGCTGGAAAAGAAAGTAAGGAGGCGGAAGATAATGATGCTGCCAAGTCTAATGTTCATGTTGAGGGGAGCATATCCCTGCTCAGGCTGAGGGGGAGCATGAAAAGCATGCAATGTAGCCATTCACTTTGGTAGCTGAAGTACAACCCTACACCTCTGCAATGTTAAATGAACTTATCCTAAGTTCAATCAACAGACTTATTTATTGTCATATGACATCAATGAAGGAATATATTGATATGTTTGTCACTTCAGTAAAGAATGAAATGATGTCTGAAGTTCAAGCAATAAAGGAAGAAACTTCTTACCTTAATAGGCAGATGACCAAGTGGTTTGATCTAGCTGAAAAATTAGTTGTAGCTCAAAATACAATACTAAGATCAATGGACAAGCATCTGCAGCTCTCAGAGCAAGACATGACATATGTCAAAAATTATGTGAGTAAGGCTGATGAGGTCATAGAGAAGGCCTCCAATCATATTACAGAGTATGTATGGTCTACTGCAACAACAATGATTGGAGAGACAGAAAAGATGAAGGATGAATTAAAATATGATCTAGAAAATGCCTTCCAAACCCTATCTGGGTCTGTTGCCGCTGCCTCCCAAAGATTAGAACAAAAAGTGGTTGAAGAAGCCAGAAAGGGGGAGGAGACCAATGCTGAAACCAATTTTGAGTTGGCCCTCAAAGTTCTACAAGGAACAAGAATAACACTAAAACTTCCTTTGCTGGACAATTTACGAAAAAATATTTTGATTTTGAAGCTCAAGCAAGATAGAACAAGATGCTCAGCTTGCAGCAAGGAGAAAAAGAGAAGGTATCATGCTTGCAGAAAAATTCATGACAAAGACTAGAAAAGAGCATGACAATGACCCTGATTATGAGCATTGGAGTGATGACTCCAAAAGCATCATTCTGAATGCATGGCTGAACCATGGCCAAATCTACAAAGATATTGATAGGATATATCCTGCAGAAGAATGGATAAAGCATCTTAAGAGAAATTCCTAGAGGGAAAGGGTCTTCAAAGAAAATCTTGTAAGGAAGAACAATCCAAAGAAGATGCCTTCAAGATATATTCCTAAGCCATATCTTTACTTCAAGAGACAAGAGAACAGAGGAAGTTAGCTGAAATGAAAGTTGGTGCTGCAGGAAAGTAGGTTGTTGTTGATGGTGCTAAATGCTCTAGTGCAGCAAAGAAAGGTAAAACTTGAACTATTGTATTTAGTTTTTCATTTGAATCAAAATGCAAACTGAAAGATGTATTAACATTTTATCATTAATGAAATTGACTCTTAATATTTGAAATGATATCTTGTGTTGATAGGACAATATTAGTCAAGCTTAATATTGTTCAATATTAATGTTTTATATATATACTGTGGTGCCTATATGGAGTTAACAATGTTATGGTTGTTGGAACATGGTCTTCCGCATCTCCTAGGTTTGAGAATAACAAATCCTATGTGTATTTGATCTTGTGTGTTCAAGTGTGCAGGTTTACTAGGTCCACATGACTCAAGGAGTACTCATGATGACTGCCCCCAAAATTGAAGCCAGAATTCGAAGAGGCTCACTAGCGCCGGCGGTAGCACCTAGCGTCGGGCGCTAGCGATGAAGAGCGCAATTCCAGGAGCTGTTATAGAAGGCGCTAACGCCTGGCGGTAGCGGATAACGCTGGCGGTAGCTATGAACATAGAAGGAATAAAAGTAAGGTTGCCACGGATTGAAGATCCTGCCACGCAAGAAGTTTCTTAATCGGGGATAGCACCGGCGGTAGCTACTAGCGTCGGCGGTAGCGTGACGCACAGAAGGAATAGAGCAAGATGTTGCCCCGGATGGGAGATTCTGCCGCGCAAATTGTTACTTAATCCGGGCTAGCGCTGGCGGTAGCGCTAGCGCCGGCGGTAGCGTGAAGGCTATAAATTGGACACTTTGCCTCCGTATTCTTCATCCTCTTTAGATTCAAAACTCCAGAGCCTCGTGCCACATCAGAGAGAGGAGAGATCAGAGAGATACTCCCACCAAAAGCTTAGAGAAGGAATTTCTGAAGGAGGATTTCTTCACGCTTCATCCGACAAGCGACCGCCTCAACAACGCTTATACTACAGCGGTCCAACGTCTCCTACTTCAGAAGTTCTTAGAGGGAGTTTTTATTATTGTTGTAATTTCAGTTTAGTTCTCTTTTTCTTGTAAACGGTTCGTTAATTCGCCTCGTGTTGGCGACTAGGTCTGGGGTAGACTTAGGGGGTAATTCGCCTTGTGTTGGCGACTAGGTCTAGGGTATAGATCTAGGGGGTGCTCGAGGCCTTTCTGGGGATAGATTGGCTAGAGCGGCTTAAGGCCGTATCTGGGGAGAGATCGGCTAAAGCCAACTGGTTCGTGGGGATACGAGTCGGTATAGAAAACGAAAAAGAACTATAATTATTCGCCTCGATTTCTAGCGTCATAGAAATCCATTTTTGTAATCAATTTTATTAATAGTAATCATGTCTCTATTTTTGTAATAAAATTGATTTTGTTCTTCATTCATCTAAATTGTTTATTATCCTCTTTTTCATCATAAATCAATTTAGATCGCTATTCAAAAATATTACTTTAGTCTTGCAATAATTCAAAGTTTTCTAAATATTTACTTAAGTTTTTGAAAACCCTTATTCACCCCCCTCTAAGGGCGCCGACCGATCCAACAAGTGGTATCAGAGGGTTTTTTTCCAATCGGCTTAACAACCGGAAATAATGGCGTCTCATGATCTCGCTTCTACTAGTGGGGGAGATTTTTGTGAAGAGGAAAAATCACTTGCACCACCTTTATTTGAAGGGACAAATTATAAAGGATGGAAAATCTTAATTGAAAAATTTATTAAAACTTTAGACATTGAAGTTTGGAATTTAGCAATAGCAAGACCCGCAAATGAATCAAATAAAAAATAACTTCGATTAAATGCAAAAGCTAAACACTATTTGTTTTGCGGTCTATCTAATGAAATTTTCAAATTGATATATTGTTTTTCTAGTGCATACAAAATATGGCACTTTCTTGAAGAAATGTATGATCTTCCTCTCGCAGGTGTGGAACAAACACAGGAGGAAAAGAACGTACAAGCATCCATTATCATTCAAGAAGATCTCTCTCGGAGCGAAGCCATGGAGAATATTGAAATAGAAAAGGAGAACAATACACCAAGAGAAAAAGAAGAAGAAATCTTACTTTTGGAAGAGGAATGCCAAGAAGAAGACAAAGGAACAATATGTTCAAATCCTCCCTCATCCAAAAGCAATGTAAGGAAATCAAATTCTATCTTTTGTACTTCTATCTCTTCATTACAATTGTTACAAAATACTAGGCGCAAAATTGAGAAATTAAAAAATGTTAATAAACTATTGCGCTTAGAAAATAAAAATTTAAAAGCAAAAGTTAAAGTAATATCAAAATCTGATTTATCTAGCTTTACTCATGTCACTTCAATTGAAAATACAAAACCTTGTCTTGATTGTAATGATATTAAAGAAAAACTTAAGGAACTTGAAAAAGAAATTATTTTTATAAGAGAACAAAATGAAAAATTATGTTTAGAAAATTTATCTTTAAAAATTAATTGTGCTAAGTGTAAGGACTATGAAATTGAAATAAAAGAGATGGATGAAACATTTGATGAGTGTAGGGATAAATATGAAAAACATATTGACTCAATTGTTACCACTCTCAAAAATAGCACAATAAATTATAATAAAGCTAGACATAATTTAAAAATCAAGAATGATGAACTAAAATCAAAAATCAACTTGCTTAAGGAAATCATTAAGAAAAACGCTCAAAATATTTATTCACAATCTCAAGGTATATCTAAAAGCAAGTTGAATATAATTTCTCAAAATGTTAATAAATCCAACAAAGGAAATAAAGAATATCAAATGCTTGAAAATAAAATTCCAAATCATTAACATTTACAAAATAACCACTCTCCCAACATAAATTTAAAGATAAACAAATTTCCTATAAAGAATGTTTTGCAAAATCGTCATGGAAATTTGATAAATAAGAATAATATTAAACCAATGTTTGAATGGCGGCCAAAAGTTAAAGATGAAACACAAACTCAAATCAAAAGGGCCCATTCAATCACATCTCCCCAAAAGAAAACACGATGTATCTGGGTACCCAAAGGAACCGTCACTCCCGGTCCTCTTTGGATACCTAAATCTCTTATTCATTAGTATCACATCATTTGCATGAAGTAGAAATCAATTAAAATGAAATACACAAATTTCTACTTCATGATGTGCTTTAATGTCTTTTCTATCTTTTTCTTTTTGTTTTCTTTTAAACTATCATGTCATGGTCATCCTATACAATATTGAAAATATGATTTTATCTCTTAAAAGCTTAATATGGTTTTATAAAACAAATTGATCAAAATTCAAAATCATATTTTGATGACCTATCTTTTATTATTATATTCATTGCTTCTAAAATATCTTATATTATCCATATGAATCAAACTCTAAATTTGCTATAAGATATTTCAAATTAAATTCGGTTATTAGGCTATTAAGATTCTTAGCCTTCACCAACAAGTGGTTGAGTGAAATAACTTGATCTAAACGAAAATTCAAGATTTAAATAAAAGCTCAACTTTCAATATGGGTGTCATTGTTCACAACAAAAAATTATATTGTGTTCTCTCCTTGATGTCAAACATGATCTAAACCATCACTATTGTTCACCTATCAAAAAATCACATATATATATATTCAAAATTCTTAAGGAAAATCACTAAAATGTGTTGAAAGAAGTTATCTTCATAATGAATATTGAATTCACAAACACCACCATGATCTAGTGATATCTTTTGCTAAACATCTCTAAAATCATAATTCATATCAAGAATCATCTATAAACAACTATCACAAATTATATGATAACAATTGACATTATAATTGTTTACCATGGTTGGTGTTATGGTATATTATGTGTGTATTGTGATTTATTTCTATTTTAGACCTTTGAATCATTTTGATATCAAATCAAATAAGAATTGTCACTCCATTCTAGGTCTCTAAGTTGAAACATAATCAAACTTTGGTAAAACATTGTCACCTAAAGAATATTTATATCTATGATTAGGATTTATATATCAGGCATATCCATGCTACTATTTGCGTGAACATTACTCCTTGTTCACCGAAACCATGCATATTTGATTTGTTCAAACATGATATCTTGGGTTTTCATTTCCTATTTTTTTTGTTATAAGCACAAGTCTTTAGAAAAGTCAAAATGAAAACATAAGTAAATATATCTCATGCAATGATTATTTTGTCAAGTCATATAAGAAATCGCTTATGTTTCATGCAATTTGGACCATCCAAAACATCTCCGAAAAATCTGAAAATTCAGCATGAAACTACTAATGGGACACCTAATCAAGTTCAAGCATCAAAATTTTTAAAACCCTAAAAAATCACTTACTGTTTCCCACGCTAGCGCTAGCGTCGAGTTTCATTTTTCTATAATTTTAAAATTTTGAAAAATCCCTAAAAATATGCTAATCTATATTTTCTACTTAGTTTTGCACTTCTGTGTTTATTTATTTTTTGAAAAATCAAATACAAAACTACAAAAACCAAATTACAAAAAATATGTTTTGTTTTTTTTTCGCTTGTGTTGTTTCCTTTATTTAAAGTTCATCTTTATGCAAAAATCAAATATAAAAATTACAAAAGCAAAAATTACAAAAATATGCTTTTATTTGTAAAAATCAACTACAAAAATATAAAACAAAACAAAACCAAGTATAAAAAATATTCTTCTGAACTTAACTTTTCTAAGTATCTTGCGAAAGGGTAATTTGGGCTATCATCCCATCTTATCATCTAGTACCGGGCGAACCTCTCACAAGGTAGCCCTCGGGAAGTCCAAGATCAATTTTATAAGTTCAAACTTTAAATAAAAATTATTTTTCAAAAATATCTGTATGGACTTTATTGTAAAAATCAAGCATGAGTTAATCAATTATTCAAAACTTCTATAATGTTGCAATTTATCTTTTCAAACTACTTTGAACATTGTTTTCATCATGCTTAGATATGTCTATTAATATGTGCATAAATTATATTGAAAAAGTTGTGTAGAACTATGCGTAGCATGCCTCTAAGTATGAGTAATGTTTTATGTTTGATAATAATCGCAATTCACTCACTTATTTTGGCATTGTCTACTTATGTGTTTAATCTAAGAATGTTTGTGTATGTTTTGTAATAGTACAATGAATTAAAATTGCACAAGTATCTTACCTACACAACCTTTATTTGCACTTTTAAAAGATAAGAAAAGTGGTTATATTTTTCATAAATTATATTGGTTTGCAAAACAAGTGTATTCGGAGAACTTTGTACAAAACAAAATCATAAAATAAAGTGACAAAGATAACTCCACCAAGCACTACTTGAACCTCCTGGTAAGTCTTAATAAGCGTTGTGAGGTTGAGCACCTTGGAAAGAATAATAAAGTATCTTGTGCAAACCATAACTTTCTTTCAAAATAAAAACCACTTATTCTTAAGTACACCGGATCACAATAAAAATCAATCTTGAAGAGTAAAACTATGTGATACCCCAAGCACTACTTTGCACCCTGATAAGTCTTGATGAGCATTGTGTGTGCAGAACACCTTGGTAGTTGTACATTTTTCTTTGTGCATTGAAGTGAGTAGAAGTAAAATTATTTGTGTTTTATTGTGCTCTTTACTTTACATATTACTTGTATTTTTGATTAAAACATTTGTTTACTCTATTCAAAATACACTTTTATGCACATCATTATCTTCCATAACACTTCTTCTCATGAGTATTGGATCCTAATGCTAATTCTAAACTACTCTTTATTTATGAAATGCACTAGATAACCTAGCATGCTTTCTACAATGTTTGGTATGTTTTGAAATTGTGAATTAAAGTAACATTGTAGTAATCTCTTTTTGATAAGATTATTTCATGCTTGGTTACTGTATTGTCAAAACAAAAATTTTAAATACAAAATGATTTACAAAAACATCTTCTTCTTGAAATTGAACTCATATATCTTTTTATGAACCATCATTGATTACCATAAGATGTTTTTTGTACTTCTATATGTCTTCCGCATCATAACCATATAATTGTTTTACCTTGCACTTTAGTACTTATTTAAAATCTTTCATCTTGTGTGCATCATCACTTGAATCTTCAAATTCCTTTCTTGCAACAAGTGGTAGACTTGCTTGGTAAACTTTATATTGGTTGAATTTTTTTTCCTATAACTCTGATCTATTTCTATTCTAAACACTCCTCCAACAAGTGAAATATTGCTTATAAAACATCTTGTTATAACTTAAACTCTTATTTAGTATTATGATGTTTCTTTTTCGAAATCTTCCGCAATACTCAAACTCTGATTCATTCATGAATTTCAATATAGCTATGTGAGTTTTATTTCAAAAATTCAAATAAAAATATAAACCCATATGCTATGATATTTTCCATTAGATTTAAATGCTTAATGTTTCCAATAATTGTTATCCATGACTTCATTTCTCACCATAGCGGGGGCGTAGGGTTGTAGACATTAGATAACCTTATCTATAGTCATGTCTTGTCCTTAACCGGGGAGGGTTCCAGTGGGGCCTTGCGAGGCACTGGGGGGAAAGAGTGCTAGGTTAAGTTTTTGTCTAGTGTTTGCATATGGGATTAACACCCCAACCTACGGCATGTTTGCAGCTCCTCATGCCCATCCGTCACTTAGTACGGGGCTAGGGTGTTGACATATTGTCTGGGTAGATTGGTTACTTGGAAATCATGATTTTTTTAGGCTTAAAACTCTTATTTAAAGGGAAAATCATTATTTTTGGCTAAACTCTGATTTATAAAAGGGGGAGAACTACAAACAAAAGGGATAAAATAAGTCATAACTCTGATCATTTTCAATGAAAGACAAGTCTAAAACTCCTTATCATTTACTTAAAAAGCTCGATCATGCCTTCTCTTTTATTTACACATTTTTTTGTGCTTTGTTTCCCTACCCACTTTTGCTAATAACAAAGGGAGAGAACTAACATGATAAAATGCAAAAGGGGGAGAACTAACAATGATAAATATAACCCGCTATCATAAACCCAACATGACAAATTCAGTTGATAACATACATAATAAGGGAGCATTCACATAGGGGGAGCATATATTTAGGGGGAGCAATTCCAAATACTAAAATCAATAATTATCCTAAGTCATCACTATCACACACACACAAGTAGGATCTCATCATGCTTATATATTAAGGCTCTATTTTATCATTAATGGATTTGTTATTATCAAAAGGGGGAGTTTGTTGGAACATGGTCTTCCGCATCTCCTAGGTTTGAGAATAACAAATCCTATGTGTATTTGATCTTGTGTGTTCAAGTGTGCAGGTTTACTAGGTCCACATGACTCAAGGAGTACTCATGATGACTGCCCCCAAAATTGAAGCCAGAATTCGAAGAGGCTCACTAGCGCCGGCGGTAGCACCTAGCGACGGGCGCTAGCGATGAAGAGCGCAATACCAGGAGCTGTTATAGAAGGCGCTAACGCCTGGCGGTAGCGGATAACGTCGGCGGTAGCTATGAACACAGAAGGAATAAAAGCAAGGTTGCCACGGATTGAAGATCCTGCCGCGCAAGAAGTTTCTTAATCGGGGATAGCGCCGGCGGTAGCTACTAGCGTCGGCGGTAGCGTGACGCACAGAAGGAATAGAGCAAGATGTTGCTGCGGATGGGAGATTCTACTGCGCAAATTGTTACTTAATCCGGGCTAGCACCGGCGGTAGCGTGAAGGCTATAAATTAGACACTTTGCCTCTGTATTCTTCATCCTCTTTAGATTCAAAACTCCAGAGCCTCGTGCCACAGCAGAGAGAGGAGAGATCAGAGAGATACTCCCACCAAAAGCTTAGAGAAGGAATTTCTGAAGGAGGATTTCTTCATGCTTCATCCGACAGGCGACTGCCTCAACAACGCTTATACTACAGCGGTCCAACGTCTCCTACTTCAGAAGTTCTTAGAGGGAGTTTTTATTATTGTTGTAATTTCAGTTTAGTTCTCTTTTTCTTGTAAACGGTTCGTTAATTCGCCTCGTGTTGGCGACTAGGTCTGGGGTAGACTTAGGGGGTAATTCGCTTTCTGTTGGCGACTAGGTCTAGGGTATAGATCTAGGGGGTGCTCGAGGCCTTTCTGGGGATAGATTGGCTAGAGCGGCTTGAGGCCGCATCTGGGGAGAGATCGGCTAAAGCCAACCGGTTCGTGGGGATATGAGTCGGTATAGAAAACAAAAAAGAACTATAATTATTCGCCTCGATTTCTAGCGTCATAGAAATCCATTTTTGTAATCAATTTTATTAATAGTAATCATGTCTCTATTTTTGTAATAAAATTGATTTTGTTCTTCATTCATCTAAATTGTTTATTATCCTCTTTTTCATCATAAATCAATTTAGATCGCTATTCAAAAATATTACTTTAGTCTCGCAATAATTCAAAGTTTTCTAAATATTTACTTAAGTTTTTGAAAACCCTTTTTCACCCCCCCCCCCCCTCTAAGGGCACCGACCGATCCAACAATGGTTATATTGTCATGAATATTATTCATAATTTGTCATGATATCTTCTATGATGCCAATATTTAGTTAACAATTATTTGTTATGGTGTCATGACTGTCATTTCATATTTTTTGTGGTTATGTATCTTAGCATTTGTGTATGTTATGTCTTCTTCAAATAGGGGGAGATTGTTGGTAATATTTCCCTCAATGTTCCTTTGATTTGAAGAAGCATCACACTCAATGATGTACATATTGTATTTGATAAACCCTATTTTACATCATGTATATGCAAGGTTAGGTTATTCCAATCATTGGAATTGTTCTATGGTTTTACTGCCAAAATCGCTGAGACGACAATATGGTCTCAACTAAACTGCTCGGACGAGGACAGGCGCCACTGAGAAGGAGTCTACCTCCGCTGAGCTGCATTTAGACAGAAACTGCTGAGAAGACTAACTGTCTCAGCAGATCCGCTGAGATGGAGTCAAAGCTGTCAATGGGACTGGAGCCTGTCTTAGCCCAACCGCTGGGACAGATTCATAATTGAATTAATGCTTGGGGGATCTATTTCTGGCGTAAGTGGCTGCAAAGTAGGATAACAAATTCTATTTCTGTCCATGATGTGAAAGGGCTCTCCTTAGAGTCGTTGCAGATGACGGAGGTATAAAAAATATGTTAAGGCATTGTGAAAAGGTGTGCTGAAAAGTGGAAAACAATCTGAAAGAAAGTTGTGTGTTATTGACGACTTCCATATATGATCTCTCCCTGCTTCCTGAACCTACAAGAATATAACAAGAGAGAAGATAGTTCTTCCTAATTTAATCAAGAAAAACTATGAGATCTTTCTTCATCCACTGAAGAGGAAGATCAGATGGGAGCTAGGACTGAAGTTATTGCCTTTTAGCCCTGCTTCAAGACAGCACATGCAGTGCATCAACAACAGAAGACCAAAGCTGAAGGATACATCTTTGCAGTCCTCTGTTGTAAGAAAATATCATAACTTCTGCAAGAACATTAGTGTTCTGAGTTTGTAGGGCCTATTTCCTGAGTTTGTTGGGTTGTTGAGCCTGAGTTGTAGGGTTGTTTAGCCTGAGTGTGTAGGGTTGTTGAGCCTAACCTTGTAGAGCTGTACTCCCTGCTTTAGAGTAGGATCTCTGAGGATATTTGAGGTAAAGCTTCTTGATAGGCCTGGGGTAAGAAATCAGTGGATTTCTGAGGTGTAGGAGTTAGAGCACTCTGAGAGGTAGGGTTGTTTTGCCTGAGGTAGGGTTTGGAACAAACCTGAGAGATCCTGAGGGATTTGTGTTGTAAACTCATGGAGCGGAGTTTGGAGGAGGTTGCATTGCCTAACATTCTGTTAGAAAGGCATAGAGAGAGAGTGGACTACCCATAGACATACTATCTTGGGGAACCACTATAAAAGGTTGTGTGCTTTCTGTGTTGTGCTTTTGCTTTACATATTATCTAACAACAGCTAGCTGCAGAAAATAAAAAAAAGAGACCTATTCACCCCCCCCCCCCCCCGCCCTCTAGGTGAATTAAACTACTACCTTATAAACTATCATACGGCATGTGTGCAGCTCCTCATGCCCATCCGTCACTTAGTACGGGGCTAGGGTGTAAACATATAGCTAGGGTATCTTGATCTTAGACATACTTATATTATATACATTACATGAATATTATTTCACTCTTTATGATTATTTCATTTATGCATATTTTGTTCAATCATGCTTATCTTGTATTTTGCATATTACATCTATTTTTGAGCTTTCATGATTTTTAAAACACAAACATTTGGATAAATAACCTCTTTTTGACTCCTTAGGCAAAATTCTGAAATTTGTAACCTTTTCATTATTATTCAAAACACTTTGCGGTATTTGTCACTTGTCTTAGAAAACATGAATCACGAAAAATCAGAATGAAAAATTATCAAACACATGTTTTCTAAGCAAAAGAAAAATTCTATGTTGTTTGCATCGAGCGGTAGTACTAGCGTCGAGCGGTAGCATAAAATCGATAATTCTTTTCTTTTTGTATTTTCTCTGCATAGAATATCATTTACTGATAGGCTTATTGAAGACTTCTATGTTTCCAGAAAAATATTTAAATTTGAATACTTAAAAATCAAATACAAATTACAAAACAATTTCAAAGAACAAAAATATATTTTTTCCTTTATGTGTGCTTATTGTTTTGCATTTGTGTAAAACTTTAAAAATTCATGGTACTCGGTGAAGACCTAAAAGGCTAAAAACGAAACTATGGAAAGATCTCCACGTGTATTGTACATGGTGAAGACTTAAAAGGAAATCCGTCTACGTGTAACACACCAGGTTTCGCTGAGCGCGGAGGCTGGAATGCCCGAGGCTAGTGCAGGTTTCCTGTATCTAGGAGTTAGCACCGGCACTAGGTGCTAGCGTAGGCGTTAGCTGCCCCGCCGAGAAGACAAGATGTATCGACGGTTACGTCGAGTTGGATTCATCGAGACGGTTTCGTCGAAAGAAGTTTGTCGAGAGGCTATCACGGGCAATAATGCTAGCTCCGACGATTGTTTTCATCGAGTGTTGCAGTTCCGTCGGGACGTCGAGATGAGTTTGTGATGAGTCCCATTTATATACATATTTATGGACTCATCTGGGCTGTATTTCTAGTCGATGCACTACACTTTAGGCATGTTTTTGATCATATTTGTTATTCCTTGCTGTTGGAGCATGTGTCTCGCACTCCTCCGGTTTGATAATAACAAAGTCCCGTTTGTATTTGATTCTATTTTTTATTAATGGTGTGCAGGTAACAGGTATGAGATGTTCACATTTCTTCTGGAGCAAAATTTGAATGTGGGAAAATTTTACTGTCGGAAAATTCCGACAGCCGCTGTCGCCCTGGCGACAGCAGAGAAGTTACAACTACTTCCCTCCACGGCAGCACGACGAAAGGCAGTTTTGAGCTGTCGGAAATCCGACAGCGATGTCGCCCAGGCGACAGCTCGGAGGTTACAACAACTGCCCACGATACCACCCACGACCGGTAGTTTTGCGCTGTCGGAAATCCGACATCGATGTCGCCCAGGCGACAGCTCGGCGGTTACAGCAACTGCCCGCACGACGGCACTCCAGCGGCAGTTTAGCGCTGTCGGAAAATTCCGACAGTCAATGTTGCCCAGGCGACAGCGATTTTCTATAAAATGACTCCTTGTGTTCGTGCATTCCATGATTTGAGAATTCCAAGTTCCTTCCTGAGTGCATACAAATCAGAGAGCTCCAGAACCTCTTCAACTCCCATTTGTGCAAAGAAGGATTGAAGATTGAAGACGAGATTGGGCGCGCTTCTACATCAACGATCATCTCGAGGCTTCAACCATCCTTTTAGAGATCTGAAATTCTAGGGAGTTGTTCTTTTCATATTGTATTTTCATTTACACACATTTCATTTTGTATTGGTAGATAAATCGTCGTCTTGCGTGCGGCGTCTAAGTCCTTGCGTGGCTGAGGGGAAAATCGCTTCCTTGTGCGGAGCGTCCAAGTCCTTGTGTGGCTTGGTGGGAAATCGTGGCCTTGTGAGCTACGTCTAGATCTTGGGAAGATCTAGAGGATAGGCTTGGGCTTGGTCTTGGGAGAGACAAGTGATAGCCTTCCGATCCTTGGGAGAAGGATTTGTAAACCAAAATTGTTGAATTTTTATTAACATAATTGTGCCTTGATCTTAAGCATTGTTAAGATCATTTTTATTGTATGCAAATTTCATGATTAATATAATTATGTCCTTTTCTTTAATTACGTATTTGGTGGCATAATCTTTATCTTAGAAATTTGTGTTTGATTTAATACGAAAATTGCATTGGTTTGAAAGTGTTTATAAGTAATTTTTTAGTAAAGTAAAATTTGTCTAAAAAATTATTAAGTAAAAATTATATTTTAAACACACCCTTATTCACCGCCCCCCCCCCCCTCTAAGGGCGTCACACGATCCAGCAAGTGGTATCAGAGCCAGGTTTATCCAAAACGGTTTTACCACCAGGAGTAATGGCGCACAACGATCACGCGTTCGTTGAGGGGCAAGGAATCAGTAGGCCACCACTTTTTACGGGCACGGACTATAACTATTGGAAAACCCGAATGCGGTGTTTTCTAATAGCTCTCGACATGGAAGTTTGAAATATGGTCGAGACGAGTTATTCTTCCCCAACAATTGTTGTAGGAGATGTAACTATGGTCAAACCCAAAGACAAGTGGGATGACAATGATAAATTAAGATGTAAAAACAATGCAAAAGTCATGAATGCTTTATTTTGCGCACTAGATCGCACTGAATTTAATAGAGTTTGTGTTTGTGATACTACATATGAAATTTGAAATCTTTTAGAAATCACTCATGAAGGTACTTCGCAGGTAAAGGATTCAAAGCTATTTCAACTAGAGTCAGAATTCGAAAGATTCAAAATGGAGGTGGATGAAGAAATTGATACAATGTACACACGATTTACTAAAATCGTGAACGATTCAAAGGTGTTGGGTAAGGTTTTCTCCAATGGAGATTTAGTGAGGAAAATCTTAAGATCACTTCCCCCGAAGTTCAATCCTAAAGTGACTGCAATTTCTGAGTCACATGACCTTAAGACCTTACAATTGGAGAGTCTCATTGGGAATCTAAAAACCCATGAAGTGGAGTTGAAGATTCAAAGCCAAGAGTACAATTTGGAGCCCAAAAAGAAAAGCTTGGCGTTGAAATCTAAAAAGGAAGTTGAAACTGAATCTGAAGAAAGTGAGGAAGATGAGGAAGGACTGTTTGTGAGGAACTTTAAGAAGTTTATGAGAAATCCGGAGAGGAGAAATTCATTTAAGAGATTTTTCAAAAAGAACGATTTTGCCTACCAAAAGGGCAAAGGAAAAATGGAGAATGAAGAGAAGCGTCCGCTACCGGAGTGCTACCATTGCAAGAAGATTGGTCATATCAGAAGCAAGTGCCCAAAGTATCTGAACGAGCAAAAAGCAAAGAGGCACGATAAAAGTTACAAGAAGAAAGTGTTAAAGGCAGAGACTTGGGATGATTCTTCGTCTGGTGAAGAAAGTGATTCCTCAACACAGGAGGAAGAGGAGGCAAATGTCTGCTTGATGGGGAAAGAAAATGCGTCATCTGACGATTATTGCAGTGTCCAAAGCGACACTGAGGTAACTCCTCCATCTTATGAAGATTTATATTCTGAATTTATAAAAACTTGCAAATTTTTAGATAAAAGCCTAAAACAAATTGATTTTTTAAAATCTGAAAACAAAGTTCTTTTGAAAGTAAATAAAAAGTTATCAAATGATTTGAAATCTATTGGGAACGAGAAGGAAATTTGTTAAGAGTGTGATCACTCTTCGACAAGGATAAAAGAACTTGAAAACACCATTTCTAAGTCCGATCAAAAAATTGATCAACTTCTAAAAGAGAAAAAGGATTTAGAAAAAGTTGTTAAATTCTCTCATTCTCAATTAGAGAATTATAAGAAAAGTGTTGCAAATAGATGTGGTATGATAGTAAAAGAAAATTCAATTTTAAAGTCCAAAGTAAATGAGTTGAACATGGCAATTGGAAAATTTGGTGTTGGAAAAAAATCTCTGGATATGCTTTTAGCCAACCAATGCCATGGGACAGCAAAATTTGGGCTAGGATACGTTTCTGGAAGCTCTGGAGGCTGTCGGAAATTTCCGACAGCCGCTGTCGGAACCAGCGACAGCTCCAGGTTCAGAAAACCGGTTTTTCAAAATGAAAATTTTTCTAAGTCGACACATAAAGATGTTTCCACCCGCAAGAGTCCAGAGAAACCATTGAAAAATGGTTCCTCACCATTCATTGTGTGTGCCAAATGTCATCGATTTGGTCACATCTCGGGCTCATGTTGGAAGAAAGGAAAAGTTAATTTTAAACACATCTGGGTACCTAAGGCGTCCACCTATACAATGGGATCGACCACTTGGGTAACCAGATCTTTACTCTCATCATCTTTTTAGGTGCGCGTGCAGGCTAGGAACAAGCAAGACGTGTGGTATTTGTACTCTGGATGTTCAAAACACATGACGGGCGATAAATCAAAGTTCCTTAGCCTGGAGATGAAGAAAGGTGGAACAGTGACATTTGGAGATAATGGCAAGGGTAAAGTCAAAGGCATTGGAGTAGTAGGTAACAAAGAATTTAAAATTTCAAATGTTTTATATGTTAAAAGTTTGAAACATAATTTAATTTCTATTAGTCAACTATATGATAAAAATCTAAATGTTCTATTTGACTCTAGCTCAAACCTTTGCAAAATTATTGATTCTAAAACAAACTAAATCGTACTTACTGCACCAAGAATAAACAATGTCTATACAATCACTTTTCATGATTTATCTCATTCTACACTTAAATGTTTTATTTCAAAGAATGATGAACTTGAATTATGGCATAGGAGACTAGGACATTCTAGTGCCAAGCACATAGTAAAGCTTTCTAAAAATAAAATTATAAAAGGTTTGCCAAATTTGAATGGAAAGCTTTCTTCATTATGTTCACCATGCCAAAAAGGAAAGTTTACAAAATCATCTTTTAAAAGCAAAAATGTTATTTCTACTACTAGACCCTTACATTTATTACATATGGACTTGTTTGGTCCAATTTCTACACAAAGTCTAGGAGGTAGAAAATATACGTTTGTTATTATTGATGATTATTCTAGATTTTGTTGGACATTATTTTTAAATTCAAAATCTGATGCTTTTGATGAATTTGTAAAACTAATTTCACGTATTCGAAATGAACTTGATTTAAAAGTAAAATGCATTAGATCAGATCATGGAGGAGAATTTGATAATGAAAAATTTATTTCATATTGTAATGAATTTGGGATAAAACACGAATTTTCTGCTCCTCGCACACCACAACAAAATGGTGTAGTGGAGAGGAAAAATAGAACACTTCAAGAATTAGGACGTACTATGCTTTGTGAATTTAAATTGCAAAAATATTTTTGGGCCGAAGCGATCAGTACTGCATGCTATATTATTAATCGTGTCATGATTCGTCCTACATTACAATTAACTCCTTATGAAATTTATTTTCAAAGAAAACCAAATGTATCTTACTTTAAAGTTTTTGGTTGTAAATGCTTTATTTTGAATACAAAAGATAACTTAGGCAAATTTGATGAAAAATGTGATGAAGGAATTTTCATTGGTTATTCTTCAACTAGCAAGGCCTATAGAGTTTATAATAAACGTACTAAAGTGGTTGAAGAATCTATTCATGTAAAATTTGATGAAAACATTTATTGTGTAGAAAATACTAAAGTTGCAGGTAATGAGAAAAATGAAGAAGATGTGGAACAAATCTGAAGAAAAATGATGATGATAATGATGAAGAAAAAGTAGAGAAAGAAGATGAAAAAGATGGTGAAGAAGAAGAAGAACAAGAATCTGTACCTCCAACCGAGCTAAGGTTCTCAAAAGATCATCCGCAAGAACTTGTTATTGGAGAACCATTAAATGGGGTACGTACACGTTCTAGTTTACATGAAAGCTTTTCAAATTTATGTTTTGTCTCAAATATAGAACCAAAAGATGTTGCCACCGCTTTAAATGATGAATCTTGGTTTCTAGCTATGAATGAAGAACTTAACCAATTTGAAAGAAATAAAGTTTGGATTCTTGTAGATAGACCTAGTGATCATCCTATAGTAGGAGTCAAATGGATTTTCCAAAACAAATTAGATAGTGACTCTAGGGTCACTAGAAATAAAGCTAGGCTTGTAGCGAAAGGATATAATCAAATTGAAGGGATAGATTTTGATGAAACATTTGCACCCGTAGCACGATTGGAAGCAGTTAGAATTTTTGTTGCATTTGCTAGTCATAAAAGGTTTAAATTATTGCAAATGGATATTAAAACTGCATTTTTAAATGGGTTGATTAAAGAAGAAGTTTATGTTGAACAACCCACAGGATTTATAAATGAAAAATTTCCTAATCACGTATATAGATTGCTAAAAGCTTTGTATGGTTTAAAACAAGCACTACGAGCATGGTATGATAGATTGACAATATATTTATTACAAAATGGTTTTAAAATGGGTGGTGTTGATTGTACACTCTTCATTAAGCAAGTAAATGATGATTTAATTGTTTTACAAATTTATGTTGATGATATTATTTTTGGAGCCACTAATGAAGAGTTGTGTAATTATGTTGTAAAAATGATGGAAAGTGAATTTGAGATGAGTATGGTAGGAGAATTAAAATATTTCTTAGGATTTCAAATTGTTCAAAAACATGACGGAGTTTTTATTAACCAATCAAAATATATTCATGATGTTTTAAAATGATTTGGATTTGAAAATCTCAAACAAGCAAATACTCCTATGAGTGTATCTTTAAAATTAGGAAAAGATGAAAATGGAATATCAATAGATCAAACTTTATATAGAGGCATGATAGGTTCACTTTTATATTTAACTGCTTCTAGACCGGATATTATGTTTTCAGTTTGTTTATGTGCTAGATTTCAAGCCGATCCCAAAGAATCACATTTAAAAGCGGTAAAAAGAATTTTTAGATATTTAATTGGCACATCTAAACTTGGTTTATGGTATCCTCATAGCGATGATTTTACTCTTTTTGGCTACTCTGATTCTGATTATGCCGGTTGTTTACTAGATAGGAAAAGCACTAGTGGCACTTGTCACTTTTTAGGCCCCTCACTAATTTCATGGTCGAGTAGGAAACAGAATTCTGTTGCCCTCTCAACCACCGAGGATGAATACATCGCACTTGGTAGTTGTTGTGCACAAGCTCTTTGGATGAAACAAACTTTAGAAGACTTTAATATTAAACAACAAACTATTGAATTATGGTGTGATAATAAAAGTGCAATTGATTTAACATACAACCCGGTCCATCATTCAAGGTCTAAGCATATTGATGTGAGGCATCATTTTATTAGAGATCATATTAAAAATAACCACATAAAAATTTCATTTATAGGCACGGATAATCAACTAGCGGATATATTCACTAAACCGTTACCGGATTCCCGCTTTTCTATGCTTAGGCTAGAATTGGGAATCCTAGTCATTTCTCAATGAATATATCACTACTTAAAACCTATAAAAAAAATAATCATCACAAAACCTATACATTTTAAAAAGACAAAGCCTAAATTTTAAAATCAAATCATAGAATTTCAAATGACTTAACAAAAATTCAAACATCATTAATATTACATCAATATTGTTCCAATAAAAACAGTAGAAAACAACATAAGTTCAAGTTCATTAACAGAAAACATCATCTGAAGAAGTTCACTGTCGCCCAGGCGACAGTGGATGTCGAAAATTTCCGACATCACTCAGCAGCAGCAGCCTGATGAAACTACTCAGAATTCTCAAAACCAGCCTCGCTGCTCTCTGGAAAATCTTCTGGAGGTCCTCGTCTTACGGCCTTACCACGGCGAGTCCGCCTCACCGATTGGCGTGGCGGTTCTTCGTCTGGAACTTGTCATTCGGCCTCTTCCTCCGGAGTTGGCTTTAACTTCAGACCTTTGACAAGAAACTTCATAAACTTCTGCATTCGACTACGGTCCTTTTTCACTTCTTTCTTGTGATCCTCTAATGAATCACGTAAATCATCAATGGACTCTCGTGGTGATCCTGCCCTAGGCATTGGCGGCTCTCTAATCTCAATTCCAGGATGGGCCTTTTTCTGCGTCTTCTTCACTTTCATCGTACCCGTATAATATATCTCCGGATAACAATCATCAAAATAAGAATCTTGAGCTATCCATCCGTACTTCTTATATAATATACGCTGAATTGTCGCCCCCATTGGCAGCGTGTGAACCTTCACACATTTTGGATGCTTTAATCTAAACGCATACCGAATCTGAGAGAGTATGAAGTCCGCCACATCAAAGAGTTCATCTTCCATAATGAAATAAGTAATGAGGGTCAACTGAGCCGTGATACTCCTTGTATCTCCACTCTTCAACATGACTGAGTTCCTTAATATATCTTGAACTAAAAAAGCATCCGGAGTGAGTGACGTAACTTCAGTGGTTAGAGTCTTCTTTTGACTCCCATGTAAACTCATGTTTACAAGGGTCCAATCTCTATCTTTTCTATAACTCTCCACTATATCCGGCATATTTTCACTCATCACTAGTCCGAATTCCTCTCTTAGATCAACATGTGTTATTTCCACATGTTGACCTTAGATTCTTGATCTAACTCCCCCATCCAATTCAGTGTAATTGGGATCTTCCAAATGATTATAGAATTCTCGAACCAAAAAGGATGAAAACGAATATGCTCTGATTATTGAGAGTATACCTGCATTCACAAGCCGATCATAGATATGATCGTGCTTCGGCGAATCAAATTCAACATATTTCGCTACTCCAACTATGGCTTTCTCCACCCCAGGGTACACTTGATACGAACTATGCGCATCTTCAGAAGTACTTCTTCGCGCTTTAGAACTGGAAGCCATTCTGCAAATAACATATAAAAAATGGATTAAACATGTGTTGTGCACTGGAACACTGTCGCCCAGGCGACAGTGACTGTCGGAAATTCCGACAGTACTTCAGTAAACTTCTCTTAAAATTTTTTACATAAATTTCCAGATCTACTCAAAATCAAGTTTATTTCAACATCAAGTTTTAAAAAAAAATTATAATATTTTTTTTCAAATCTACATCTTCTCCATATCCTTACTATTCATCATCTTCAACCTTCTTCCAAAAGCAAATCTTCCATTTTAAAAAAAAATTCTACTATGTACAAATGCAAAACTTCAACCACAGAAAAAAAAACACAAAATCAAAACATTTTTCACCAAGATCCAACACGATCCCCTTGATTTACACTAGATCTACACTTTTAAAACACAAAACTTCCAAGATCTACACCATTCATCAAAGGGAAAATAAAAAACATACATCTTTTATCATCTCCCCTTTCTAAAATCAAAAATCCCTAAAAAATTTTAAGTCAAAACACTTAAAAATCCAAAACCATACCATAAATCTAGGATGTCGCCGACCTCCGACAGCCTTCTCTCGCCCTTCAGTTCAGAAAAATGATGCACAATAGGGTTTGACTCGGTCCAAAGCCGTATTTATATTTTTGGCTGTCGCCCAGGCGACAGTGACTGTCGGAAATTTCCGACAGCTCCCGATTTGATAAATCTCCAATTTTTGGTCTCTTTGATGCTTTACAATAGTTATATGTCATTATTAATGCTTCACCTCATGACTTGATGACAAACCATGTGCTTTTTATTTTTTAAAAAAAATGGCTCTTACATGATTATATGATTCATTTCCAAGCTATCATCGTATTGACACTCCTACTTAGTTGTTTAGACCATTGGAAATTGTTTTCGCATGCCTCTAAGTATGAGAAATTGTTTATCTATCATAATGAACTATCACGTTCACTTCTTTTGATCAATACGTATGTCCTTTTATTTAATATATACATGAATCATATTTGCATTAACATAATAAAATAGCACTTCATAAATACAACTTTCAACCTTGATTTGTTAGCACAACAAAATATACACCATCTTTTGCGATTCAAGTGAATTCGGAGATCCTTGGTCATTAAAAACAATTATCAATATCTCAAAAATACGATATCACAAAATCTGTGATAAAAAAAATTTAAAAATAAAGACAAGGATACTCCACCAAGCACTACTTACCCCTGATAAGTCTTAATGAGCATTGTGAGATTAAGCACCTTGGAAAGAATTGTAAAGTGTCTTGTGCAAAAGAAATATGGTTTACTATTCTTCGTGTGTTATATCTTCAAAGTCAAAGTTGACTTTATATGCTTATATTATGTTCTCTATTTCAATGATCATGTAGATTAAATAACTTCATATGTTTGATCTAAGTATCACATGTACACATCATTATGTTATATAACCATTCATCTCATGAGAATTGGACCGAAAATATTCCATATATCTATACACTATTGTGTCTTTCTATGATACTTTCAAATGACCTTACTCATTTTTAAGTTTTTTTCTTTCATTATTTCATATGGCTATACCGTCACTTCATGAGTTTATTCATACTATGGCATATTCCTATTATTTCATGAACTTCAATCATTTCCAACAAAGTGCTTCCGCTTACTCTTCATTTCTACATCCTATATCTTTTCCCTTAAGAACTACTCTTTTAGCTAATATTAACTTTTGCTAATACCAAAAGGGGGAGAATTAAAAGTATAAAAAGAGAAATCACAAATCTATTAAACCTAAATATTCCACCTAAACAATACATCATTTCAACTTACTTTAACATTTAGGGGGAGCATATATTTAGGGGGAGCATACATTTAAGGGGAGCATTCATTTAGGGGGAGCTTTCATCTAAAGGGAAATTATTTATTTTTAAGAGAAATATATCATGTTATTTTTGTGCACACACCAAATGTTAAAATCAACAATCTAAATAGACATGATTTCTTTTATACGGATTTGTTATTATCAAAAGGGGGAGATTGTTGGAGCATGCGTCTTGCACTCCTCTGGTTTGATAATAACAAAGTCCCGTTTGTATTTGATTCTATTTTTTATTAATGGTGTGCAGGTAACAGGTATGAGATGTTCACATTTCTTTTGGAGCAAAATTTGAATGTGGCAAAATTTCACTGTCGGAAAATTCCGACACCCGCTGTCGCCCCGGCGACAGCAGAGAAGTTACAACTACTTCTCTCCATGGCAGCACGACGAAAGGCAGTTTTGAGCTGTCGGAAATCCGACAGCGATGTCGCCCAGGCGACAGCTCGGAGGTTACAACAACTGCCCACGATACCACCCACGACCGGCAGTTTTGCGCTGTCGGAAATCCGACATCGATGTCGCCCGGGCGACAGCTCGGCGGTTACAGCAACTGCCCGCATGACGGCACTCCTGCGGCAGTTTAGCGCTGTCGAAAAATTCCGACAGTCAATGTCGCCCAGGCGACAGCGATTTTCTATAAAATGACTCCTTGTGTTCGTGCATTCCATGATTTGAGAATTCCAAGTTCCTTCCTGAGTGCATACGAATCAGAGAGCTCCAGAACCTCTTCAACTCCCATTTGTGCAAAGAAGGATTGAAGATTGAAGACGAGATCGGACGCGCTTCTACATCAACGATCATCTCGAGGATTCAACTATCCTTTCAGAGATCTGAAATTCTAGGGAGTTGTTCTTTTCATATTGTATTTTCATTTACACACTTTTCATTTTGTATTGGTAGAGAGATCGTCGTCTTGCGTGCAGCGTCTAAGTCCTTGCGTGGCTTAGGGGAAAATCGCTTCCTTGTGCGGAGCGTCCAAGTCCTTGCGTGGCTTGGTGTGAAATCGTGGCCTTGTGAGCTACGTCTAGATCTTGGGAAGATCTAGAGGATAGGCTTGGGCTTGGTCTTGGGAGAGACAAGTGATAGCCTTCCGATCCTTGGGAGAAGGATTGGTAAACCAAAATTGTTGAATTTTTATTAACATAATTGTGCCTTGATCTTAAGCATTGTTAAGATTATTTTTATTGTATGCAAATTTCATGATTAATATAATTATGTCCTTTTCTTTAATTACATATTTGGTGGCATAATCTTTATCTTAGAAATTTGTGTTTGATTTAATACGATAATTGCATTGGTTTGAAAGTGTTTATAAGTAATTTTTTAGTAAAGTAAAATTTGTCTAAAAAATTATTAAGTAAAAATTATATTTTAAACACACCCTTATTCACCCCCCCCCCCCCCCCCCTCTAAGGGCGTCACATGATCCAACACTTGCTAGGTGCACTCTTAGGCCCGTTTCGGTGTGCATTTGCGCTCCTTGTTATTGGGGGTAAGCACATGGTGCTCCCCAATCATTTTTCTGTGTTTATTTGGTGCTGGAGGTGTTTTCCCAGTTGTTTTGTCTTGTGTGCAGGCGGTCGGATCATCCAGTTTTCCCCCAGAATTCATGATTGTGTACAATGCACGGTCGTGTGTTTCCTTGACGCACGGATGGTTGCGGTCGTGCGTTCTCATCTGGGCAGAAAATGGGCGATATGATTTTAGTCGTGCATTTTTACGCACGGGCGAATTTACTCGTGCGTGAGTAAAACGCACGGTCGCCTGTTTCTTCTTGTTTTAGCCTTTCTGAATTTACCCATGCGTTTTACACACGGGCGGGTTTGCCCGTGCGTGAGTAAATCGCACGGGCGGCGCAGCTTCATCTTCAAGTCTGTTTTATCATTAAGTAACGCACGGGCAGCACACGATCGTGCGTTCGCCCGTGCGTGACCAAAACTCTGCCTGCTTAGTATTTAAAGCAGGAAAAGCTGCAGTCAACGAGGCCCCCCATTCCCCTCGCGGGAAAAGCCAGGAATCCCGCCATTTTCGTCCCTTCCACCGGAGGAGATGAGAGGAAACCATTTCCGGCGATTTCCTTCACCATTCTTCCATCCGGGAGCATTTGCAAGTATTCTCCGCCACTAGTTCAAGCATTCTTTGACGTGGAGGCCATAGAAATGTTGTAGATCGTTGCAGCGGTGACAGCCTCCTTCGAGTTCGCACACCATCTGAGGGCCGAGCCCGGAGAGAGCCCGACAACCTCTCATTCTGGCCGAGAACCCAATGTAACACCTCCCCTATAATGACCATATAATATGGGTCCGGCCAGGACCCCACAGCATATAACCGCCACAGCTTTAGTATTAAAAGATGATATTAACTACCCAAACTCAAAACTCAGACAACACAGCAGAAACAAACTAAAACCACGGAGATTGTCCACAATACATAGGAGTCCAACTGGCCTTAAGGCCTTACAAAACCAAAGTCCAAATCATCCACATTCAATACTAATAAGACTTCCCAACAAAAGGGGAAAGATAGTTTTTCCTAAACTACCTCGGCATGCAAGCCGGATATAACAAAGTACGAAGAAAGTAATGCAGAAAAACAACTAAGCCCTTCATGAGGCTTTAGGCCTTTTTGGCCGGCGCGCTGGGTCCAGCCTGCGATTCTTGCCCTGCAACCAAATCACAAAGAGCGGTAAACGAGGGTCAGCTATGGCTGACCACAAACGGTGTAACAACATCCCTCCTCCCGGCCGTCCTAGCGGACCCCAGGGAACTACTTCACCCTGCAAGTCAGCACTTCGTATGCAAATGTACATAAAGAAAAGCAACATAAATACAGACATGAGTGTCACAAACATCATCCACGTTTCTATATTGAGCAGATAATAAAAAGGGGCCTACCAATGCAAAATGAATGCAAACCCGGGTTTCACCCAAGGCACCCTAAAGCGTATGAGTCTAGCACGTCATCAAACATCATCATCACATCACAAACACAAGGGTACGCATCATTTCCCCACAAGGGCATCGTAGCCCAAGGCCAAGAGCTCTCGCTGAGACCCACCTCGCCTGGCTCACAATGCCATCGGGCTTGTCTAACAGCTCACACGCTCGGGCCGCCAACAACGCACAAAGACCGATACTAAGAATCCTGGCTTAAACAAAATATCCCAAGGCTCTGGACTTACACTCGGGACAACGTCCACCGATTGCCTCGCCTGACGACCGTTACCGGACTCATCCGTAGCACAGACATTCTCGTCAGTCAACACCGAAGGGACTAATCTTGCCGGGACACTCTCCACACGTGAATCAAGGTCTCCACGGGATAGCCAGCCGACCACAAAGACCAATCGCGCCTTCGCACAACACTAGGCATCACAAGCCCCATAATCCGCACATTATTTTCCCCGCCCAAAACTCAACATTCGTTACCACACGAAGCTACAAGGGCATCACAACGACGAGTTCGTCGTAATCTGATTTCTAACAAAACCCCTAATATGCGCGTCATTCAACATCACCGAATCGGACCAACAGTCGCAAATCCGGCTTCACCCACAATGCCTAATCCGCTAGCGGAGCGGATCTCTAGTGCAAATCATGTCGGGGACGGACTCAATCAACCCGATGGTTCCTTTTGAACTAAGGCGGGCCGGATCCTTCTCACTCGACGGATCCGGTGCCAAAAATGCAGAAAATAAGGGATGCCATGCACGCATCCTAAAGACCGGGAGGAGAAATGTCGTTACCTTTTGAGATCTCCTCCTAGCCATGAGAAGCTTGCAAACAAACGGTGGAGAAGAAGCGCCTCGATGCCCTCTACGCGCTGCCGGTCTCGGATCGGCGAACGGAGCTCCGAAGCTCCAACAATGGCGGATTCCTTCTTCTTCCTCCTTGCCCCCTTCTCCTTTCTCCAACCTAAGAGAGAGAAGAGACTTGAAAGAATGAGGGAATAACCCCTCATCCACGCCCTAAAGCCCCCCCAGCGGATTATTTGGGTCGTCCGATCAAGATCTAATCCAATCGGATGCCCAAAATCGCTGTTTTACTGACCTGTTACCGAATGCACGGTCGAATGCACGACCGTGCGTTAAAACGCACGACTAATGACAGAGACACCAGTCTTGCCCGTCGGAGAGCACACATGGTCGGATCGATCGTGCGTTAAGAAAACGCACGATCGTGCGTCAAGAAAAATCTGCCTTCTCGACATTAACTCTCCGCTCCGCAAAACCGGGGTGTTACAACTCCACCCTCCTTAAAAGAATTTCGTCCTCGAAATTTCAAAACTGAAATAGAAAACTGCGATGCATACCTGATGCAAAAAGTTCCAGGAAATCCTCCCGCAACGCTTGCTCACGCTCCCAAGAGAATTCGTCTCGCCCGCAGTTGTCCCACCGCACCTTTACAAGCTTGACTTCCTTGTTACGCAACTGTCGGACTTCCGAATCCTCCACGCAAACCGGGCGAACCCTTGCCCCCAAATCCTCCATCACCGGCACTGCCACCGCTTCAACCACGACGCTCGGCTCCACCAAAGCTTTCCTCAGCACAGAGACATGGAAAACATCATGTAATCCACTCAGCTCTGCGGACAATGCCAAATGATAGGCTGCTTCGCCTATACGTTCTGTAACCTCGAACGGGCCCAAATACCTCGGACTCAACTTCTTGAGTCGCCGCACCCGCGAAACACCCTTGAACGGCTTGATCTTCAAGTAGACCATGTCGCCCACTGCAAACTCCACATTTCTGTGGCGCGCATTAAAATACTTCGCTTGTCGATCCTGAGCAACCTTCATGCGCTCCTGATTCGTGCGCACAATCTCGCAAGCATCTTCCACCACTTGCTTTCCCAAAAGCTTAGTGTCTCCCACCTCTGCCCAAGACATCGGCGTTCGACACTTCCTTCCATACAAAGCTTCGTATGGCGCCATCTTGATGCTCGCCTGGAAGCTATTATTATAGGCGAACTCCACCATGAAAAGGTGGTCTTCCCAACCTTTACCAAAGTCGAGAGCACACATCCTCAACATGTCCTCCATCGTACGGTTCGTTCGCTCTGTCTGACCATCGGTCTGCGGATGGAACGCGGTACTAAACTTGAGCTTTATGCCTAAACTTTTCTGTACTAACCTCCAGTCCTTCGAAGTGAAACGCCCATCGCGATCACTAACGATGCTCTTCGGAATCCCGTGCAACCGCACAATGTTTCAAACATAAAGCTCCACGAGCTTCTCCACGCCATCGCCCTTCTGATTCGGAATGAAGTGAGCCACCTTGGTCAGGCGATCCACTATCACCCAAATCGCATCGTTACCCTGCTGCGATCGAGGCAAACCATGAACAAAATCCATAGAGATGTCATCGAACTTCCATTCGGGGATGGGAAGAGGCTTCAAGAACCCACCGGGCCTTTGGCACTCAACCTTCACCAAGGCACAAGTCTGACATCGGCTCACGTACTCGGCTACATCCCGCTTCATCCCAGGCCACCAAAAAGATTTCTTTAAATCCGCGTACATCTTTGTACTTCCTGGATGAACGGAGTACTTCGTAAAGTGAGCCTCAAACATCAACTCCTCGCGAAGCTTGCCAAAGCGCGGAACACAAACCCTTCCGTCTCTTTTTAAAATCCCACCAACCATCTCCAAAGCAGTGCCTTCACTTTGCTGAGCCTCCAACACCAACTATTGGCACTCCTCGTCCGCACTAGTCGCCTCTCGGATTCGATCTGTTATATCACACTGCATTTCAATCCAGTTCAACCGAGCCACGCTAGACTCACCCCTAGCCACACAAGCAATGTCAAGAGACTCCAAGTCTCGTATCAAATGCTCGCATGCGCCTCCATCCAATTACCTTGCCCGGAGTATACTGAATCTCCATGTCATAGTCCCCAAGGAACTCAACCCACCTACGCTGCCGCATATTCAGATCCTTTTGGTCTAGGAGATACCTCAGGCTTTTGTGATCCGTGAAGATCTCCACCTTCGCACCATAAACGTAGTGCCGCGACAATTTTAGTGCAAAGATTACCGCCGCCAACTCCAGATTATGGACGGGATAATTCCTCTCATGAGTCTTCAACTACCTTGACCCATAAGCGATCACTTTTCCGTGTTGCACCAGCACGAAACCCAACCCGCAACCTGACGCATCGCTAAAAATCTGAAATCCTTCCGTCCCACTAGGAAGACTAAGGATTGGAGTAGACATCAACCTTTCCTTCAAATTCTCAAATGCACGGGCACACTCCGGTGTCCATATGAACCTTTGGTCCTTGCGAGTGAGAGTGGTGAGGGGCAACGCCATCTGCGAAAAGTTCTCCACGAACCTTCTGTAATAACCGGCTAGTCCAAGGAAGCTCCGGACTTCCGCCACGCTTCTCAATACAGGCCAATCTCTAATGGCTTCAATCTTCGCTGGATCTACCGTCACCCCATCTCCACTAATTACGTGACCCAAGAAAGCCACCTTCTCGATCCAAAACTCGCATTTTGAGAACTTAGCATAAAGCTGATTCTCCCTTAGAGTCTGCAATACTTGCCTCAAGTGAGACTCATGCTCTGCCTCCGATTTTGAATACACCAAAATATCATCAATAAACACCACCACGAACGAATCTAAGAATGGGCGAAAAACCCTGTTCATCAAATCCATGAACACAGATGGCGTGTTCGTCAGTCCGAACGGCATCACTGAAAACTCGTAGTGTCCATACCGAGTCCCAAACGCTGTCTTGGCAACGTCCTCTTCTCGAATCTTCAACTGGTAGTACCCCGATTTCAAATCCAACTTGGAGTACACCACCGACCCCACTAACTGGTCGAACAAATCATCGATTCGGGGAATCGGATACTTATTCTTGACGGTCAACTTATTTAGCTCACGGTAGTCAATGCACAACCGCATACTTCCGTCCTTTTTCTTCACAAACAATACCGGCACGCTCCACGGAGAAGAGCTGGGCCTAATGTATCCTTACTCTAACAACTCCTGCAACTGAACCTTTAGCTCGGCCAGTTCCTTCGGCGCCATCCTAAACGGAGGACGCGACACCGGCCTCGCACCCGGTACCAATTCGATCGAAAATTGATCTCACGCCGAGGAGGTGCTCCCGGAAGCTCCTCGGGGAATACATCCTCAAATTCCTGCACCACCGGAACATCCTCAATAGCCAACCTTGTGGAGTGAGTCTCCAACAAGTCTATAAACGCCTCGCCTCCTTGGTTTACCGCACGCCTCATTTGCATAGCGAAAATCAGGGAGCAATCCACTCCGCTTAGGCCTTCAAACTTGACCTCTGCTCTACCTTCACCTCTTAGGGTTACCACCTTCAACTGGCAGTCGATACTAACTCGTTGCGCTGCAAGCCAGTCCATCCCCAAGATAAAATCAAATTCGGCTAGTGGCAGAATCGCTGCTACCAACACGAAATCACTATTACCAATTTGCATCACGATGCGTCCTTTCCTCATGGTAGTCATGAAAGACCCATTCGGCATGCGCACGCTCAGCTCCACCTCTGCCTCTACGGACTCAGCACCAATCTTCCGGATAAAACTTTCCGCAAGAAAAGAGCGTGACGCTCCCGTGTCGAACAACACTCGAGAGGGGTAGCCCGAAACTAGCACGAAACCTAACCACGTGCAAAACAAACATGAAAGGCCGCAACCTACATTATTGTAACAAACAAAAACTTAAACTTTTTGTACCTGTCACCACGTCGGGTTGACGTATCGCTTCCTGCTGCCCAAGATTATACGCTCTCGGCTGCACTGGAGGGAACCGCGAAGCACTTGACTCCGCTGCTTTCCCCTTCTCTGCAACACTAGGACCGGAACGCACCGATTGTTCCTGCCTCGGCTCCTGCTCAGCTCCGCCCTCGGTACAAAACCGACTTATGTGACCCACCTTGCTGCACTTGTAACAAGTAAACGGACCTTTGGAGCGGAAATCTCCCGAGGGTGCGCCACTTCTCTCCCCAGGCCTATTAGGACGGGGCTTCTTCTTCCATCGGCTTCCCTCGGACTTCCATTGAGACTGAGACTGGGAAGGCTTTCCTTCTCCCCGCTTTGCCGCAAAACCCTTTCGTCGTTGGGTTCGCTCCAAGTCGCTCTCCAATGTGCGAGCGGCTTCGACCAACTCATTAAATCCCGCATTCTTCAAGGCTATGAGTGGTTGCCTTAAATTTTCCCTCAACCCTTGATAGAATAGATTATCTCTCTCTTCATCATCTGCCATAGTCGTTCCCGCATAACGACCCAACTGAGTGAACTCTTGCAGATATTCATCCACTGTCTTCTCACGCTGCACCAAATGCAAAAACTGTCGCTGCAGTGCTAACCTTGTCGAGGGCGGAATATAACGCTTGAGGAAAGCGTTCCCGAACTCCTCCATGGACGGAACACGCCCAACAAAATGGCGACCGTTATGGTTCACCCACCACAACTTCGCATCGCCCTCTAACATGAAACTCGCATAGTGAGACTGCCTCTCCTCTGGGTCTCAGCTGCCTTCAAGAGTTCCTGGATCCTCGAAAGCCAATCTTCGGCATCCGTTGGAGTGCCCACTCCCTTGAATGTCGGAGGGTGGAAACTCAAGAAGTACTTCATGAATCGATCACCCATCGGAATAGCTCTCTCCGCTAAAGGCTCTGCTTGCCTCACTTCGACATCCGGTATATCCTGCGTAGCCGCCGGAGTGACAGGAGTCGCAACTTGCACCACCGGCACAGGAACCCGTGGCATCGCTCCAGCTTGAGCCGCTACCATTGCTTCCGCTAGCATGCGACAGAAATCAGCCGGGGACATGCCCACATCCATGAGGCCCGGAGCAGTAGTGCTGCTCCCCGAAGGCTCCTCTTGCCTCCTCGACGTCCCCGCATCGTCGCCAACATCCTAGCAAAAGCAAGGAAAATAAAAGCTCATCAAGCTCTAATCGCAAGACTCGAACACAGGGATACTCATGATCCTGCACAATACTCCTATGTGGACAATCTCTTACGCGATCCAAATACACTAGACCTCGCAAGAATACTCAAACCTCGCTTTGATACCAAATTGTAACACCTCCCCTGTAATGACCATATAATATGGGTCCGGCCGGGACCCCACAGCATATAACCGCCACAGCTTTAGTATTAAAAGATGATATTAACTACCCAAACTCAAAACTCAGACAACACAGCGGAAACAAACTAAAACCACAGAGATTGTCCACAATACATAGGAGTCCAACTGGCCTTAAGGCCTTACAAAACCAAAGTCCAAATCATCACACATTCAATACTAATAAGACTTCCCAACAAAAGGGGAAAGATAGTTTTTCCTAAACTACCTCGACATGCAAGCCGGATATAACAAAGTACGAAGAAAGTAATGCAGAAAAACAACTAAGCCCTTCATGAGGCTATAGGCCTTTTTGGCCGGCGCGCTGGGTCCAGCCTGCGATTCTTGCCCTGCAACCAAATCACAAAGAGCGGTAAACGAGGGTCAGTTATGGCTGACCACAAATGGTGTAACAACATCCCTCCTCCCGGCCGTCCTAGCGGACCCCGGGGAACTACTTCACCCTGCAAGTCAGCACTTCGTATGCAAATGTACATAAAGAAAAGCAACATAAATACAGACATGAGTGTCACAAACATCATCCACGTTTCTATGTTGAGCAGATAATAAAAAGGGGCCTACCAATGCAAAATGAATGCAAACTCGGGTTTCACCCAAGGCACCCTAAAGCGTATGAATCTAGCACGTCATCATACATCATCATCACATCACAAACACAAGGGTACTCATCATTTCCCCACAAGGGCATCGTAGCCCAAGGCCAAGAGCTCTCGCTGAGATCCACCTCGCCTGGCTCACAATGCCATCGGGCTTGTCTAACAGCTCACACGCTCGGGCCGCCAAAAATGCACAAAGACCGATATTAAGAATCCTGGCTTAAACAAAATGTCCCAAGGCCATGGACTTACACTCGGGACAACGTCCACCGATTGCCTCGCCTGGCGACCGTTACCGGACTCATCCGTAGCACAGACATTCTCATCAGTCAACACCGAAGGGACTAATCTTGCCGGGACACTCTCCACACGTGAATCTCAGTCTCCACGGGATAGCCAGCCGACCACAAAGACCAATCGCGCCTTTGCACAACACTAGGCATCACAAGCCCCATAATCCGCACATTATTTTCCCTGCCCAAAACTCAACATTCGTTACCACACGAAGCTGCAAGGGCATCACAACGACGAGTTCATCGTAATCGGATTTCTAACAAAACCCCTAATATGCGTGTCATTCAACATCACCGAATCGGACCAACGGTCGCAAATCCGGCTTCACCCACAATGCCTAATCCGCTAGCAGAGCGGATCTCTAGTGCAAATCATGTCGGGGATGGACTCAATCAACCCTATGGTTCCTTTTGAACCAAGGCGACCCGGATCCCTCTCACTCGACGGATCTGGTGCCAAAAATGCAGAAAATAAGCGATGCCATGCACGCATCCTAAAGACCGGGAGGAGAAATGTCGTTACCTTTTGAGATCTCCTCCTAGCCATGAGAAGCTTGCAAACAAATGGTGGAGAAGAAGCGTCTCGATGCCCTCTACGCGCTGCCCGTCTCGGATCGGCGAACGGAGCTCCGAAGCTCCAACAATGGCAGATTCCTTCTTCTTCCTCCTTGCCCCCTTCTCCTTTCTCCAACCTAAGAGAGAGAAGAGACTTGAAAGAATGAGGGAATAACCCCTTATCCACGCCCTAAAGCCCCCCCCCCCCCCCCCCCCCCCCCAACGGATTATTTGGGTCGTCCGATCAGGATCTAATCCAATCGGACGCCCAAAAATCGTTGTTTTACGGACCTGTTCCCGAACGCACGGTCGAACGCACGACCGTGCGTTAAAACGCACGACTAACGACAGAGACACCAGTCTTGCCCGTCGGAGAGCACGCACGGTCGGATCGATCGTGCGTTAAAAAAATGCACGATCGTGCGTCAAGAAAAATCTGCCTTCTCGACATTAACTCTCCGCTCCGCAAAACCGGGGTGTTACACCCAAGACGCGGTGACATCCTCTTTTTGGTCCTTTCTAAACTTTGATGCTTGTGCTTTCTCTTTGTGTTGTTGTAATGAACGCTCGTTAGATTAATGTTATAGATCCTTGCTTGTTGTTCATTTGCAATGATGTTGTGGTGGTGAGAATAGCTTTCCTTGTTGTTGTGATATTCTAAGTTGTTTGTGTGTGAAACCATCTAGCAATAGCTAGTGGTGATGTTGGCGAATAGGTGAATACGACCCTCACAAAACCTCGCTCTGTGGCCATTCCACCCGCTTACCGAAGCGCGGCATCGCGGCCGCTACACTCACCCACACCTTGCGAAGCGGTGCTTTTCGACCCGCATTTCTTTCATTTCCGCAATAGCTTAGGACACCAATCACAACGCCCATGTTTTATTTTATTCACTCGTGAAACAATCGACTCACCACACGTTTCGTTCACCAGAACCTGCATTCCTCAAGATATCGACATTCGAGGAAGCTATTCCCAAATTTATTACTTGACAGCGACCGGTGCACTTGCCGAACGCGCATCAGTTTGTCGAGAGGGATTTCGTCGAGTGGCTAGCGTGGGCGGTAGCGCTTGCGCCGATGCTAGCTTACGGAACCAGATCCGTAAGTAGCATTTTCTGGACATCTGATCTTCTTAGATCTTGATCCAAAGGCTCAGATAAGTGCATCCTAAAGCCCTAAATAGGACAGAGGAGTTCTTTTCTCATTCCATTAAGTATTTTGTGCTTTTGGAGGCTAAGGAAAGGAGGGTTTGGAGGAAGAAGAAGGGCAAGATCCGCCATTGTTGGAGCACCGGAGCTCCGTTCATCAATCTGAAACCAGATCCGTGGAGAGGACTCGAAGGCACTCATTTCTATCCGTGCTTTTCAACTGATCCATGGAGAGGAAGAGAACTCTTAGGGTAACGACATCTCTCCTCCCAGTTTTAGGATGCGTGCATGGCATCTTTTATTTTGTCTTTCTCTTTTCTAAATTTTTGGCACCAGATCTCTCAAATGAGAGGGGTTTGGGTCGCCTTGGTTCAAGAAGAACCATCGGGTTGATTGAGTCTGTCCCCGACATGATCTTGCATTAGAAATCCGCTCCGTTAACGGATTAGGCATTGTGGGTGAAGCCCAAATCGCGACCGGTTGTCTGATTCAGTGATGTTGCTTAACGTGCATTTTAGAGATTTTTGCTAGAAATTCGATTGCGGTGAAAACATCGTTGTGATGCCCTTTTGTGTTTCCTGTGAGAACAAATGTTGGTTTTTGGCGGGATGATTTGTGCGTGATGAAGGGCTTCTGATGCCCATTGGTATGTGAAGGTGTGGATTTGTCTTTGTGGTCGGCTGGACAGCCCGTGACATTGCAAGTCATGTGGGTAGGGTGTCCCGGCAAGACATATCCCCTTCTATTTTGGGTGTGTTGAAGCTGACGAGAGAGTTAGTGCTGAAGGACAAGCCCGATGGCATTGTGGGTCATGTGTGGGTGCGGTCTAAGCAAGAGCTTCTAGCACTGATTGTACTCGGTGTGGTGATTCTAGAAAGAATGGGCGAGCTGATGGACAAGCCCGATGGCATTGAGGGTCATGTGCGGGTGGGGTCTCAACAGGAGTTCTTGGCCTTGGGCTTGCATGCCCTTGGGGGAAATGATGAGTACCCCTGTGTTTTGGTGAATTGATGATGTGTGATGTTGTGTTAGAAGCATACACGCCATTGGGTGCCTTGGGTGAAACCCAGGTTTGCATACATGATGCATTGTTAGGCTCCTTACTTTAATTGCTCAACATAGAAACGTGGATGATTCTTGTGACACTCATACATGTTGTTTTTATGTTATTATTGTTTATTTCATTTGCATACGAAGTGCAGACTTGCAGGGTGATGTACTTCCCCTGGGTCCGCTAGGATGGCCGGGAGGAGGGGTGTTGTTACACCGTTGTTGGTCAGCCAAAGCTTACTGTTGTTTATTGGGTGTCAACTTATCACCTAGAGGGGGGGTGAATAGATTTTACAAATTATTTTGTCCCCTTTAGGTGTTCTTGATTTCTGATTAATAGATCTATAAATTATAAAGCACAACACAGAAAAACACACAGTGATCTATAGAGGTTCCTCAAGACCTGGTATCTTGAGTAGTCCTATTTCCCTCTACGCCTACCTAGCAGTGTGCTAGGCTCGACAAACTCTGTCAAATCTTCAGGCCCGCAAGCCTTACAACACGGACCCGCAAGTCCTACAGCCTAGGACCGCAAGACGCTACTGCACCCAAGCCCGCAAGCTCGACACTCAGGCCCTCAAGCCCTACACAACACAGACCCACAAGTCCTGTGCCTACATCCTAGGCCCACAATCCCTTACTGCACCCAAGCCCTCAAGCTCGACAATATCGGACCCGCAAGTCCACTGCCCTGGCCCTCAAGCCTCACAGCTCTCCAGCCCTCAAGCTAGACAAAATCGGACCCGCAAGTCCACTGCCCTGGCCCTCAAGCCTCATAGCTCTCCAGCCCTCAAGCTAGACAAAATCGGACCCGCAAGTCTACTGCCCTGGC
Source organism: Dactylorhiza incarnata (assembly GCA_033032865.1). NCBI lineage: Eukaryota > Viridiplantae > Streptophyta > Magnoliopsida > Asparagales > Orchidaceae > Dactylorhiza > Dactylorhiza incarnata. The sequence continues at coordinate 3,716,578 of JAWHQI010000175.1, read as the reverse complement.
CCTCAAGCCTCACAACTCTCCAACCCTCAAGCTAGACACTTAGGCCCTCAAGCCTTACAACAATAAAAGATTTTCAGTAATGAGAACTGTTTCTTCTGCCTGATGAAGATCGGCAACTTAGCCTGATGGATATCGGCAACTTGAGGTTGAAGAAGATGTTTCTGATTCAGATCTTGAAAGTGCAGTTCTTCTTCAATCTCTTTTCTTATCCTAATGAGGAACGGCTTCTTATCAGTCAATGGAGATGACTGATTCTTCTGAGAACGCTTGATGCTTGTTCTCTACTTGTTCTTCTTCTTCTCCGCAGAATGTACTATTGTATTGAAGAGTAACAGCGGGATACTTTTTCGTTCTTGTCTCTCACATGCTTTTTTTTTCTAGGGCATCACTGTTCCCTTTTATTGGACTGATGAGCCGCATAACGGTCACATATGATGTCTTTTAATGTCAGACGCCCATTCCTTAAGAGCACGCGCTGATTGGACAATCAGGCGGCGGCATTAAATGCTGACAGCGCATCCGCAACATTTGAATTCCGTCTCGACGATATTTCCATTGTTACGATGATATGGATAATATCTCGACGACAGGACTTTGTCGTTGTCTTTAACCTTCGTAGATCTTCAAGTCTTCTACTTCTGCCTCTGGCATTGATAACTCGATGATACGAGATAACATGGCGTTTCTACATATACAACGATATGTTATCTCTGACTGTGTCGTCGTGATCTTCTTTCTTGTAGTTTGTCATCGTAATCACTTTGTTCTTTCGACGACATGAGTGATATAATATCGACAGACTATGCTTTAGCAACTGCTTGTCTTCAGCTGTCCTTCTTCAGTCTTCTCGACGCCACGCCTTCTTTACGACGATGTCATTGGCATCAGTCTTACTCAGCCTTTCCGATGACACGACTTCTTTGATGATGTCGATGATACTGCATCTTCTCGACGACATTCCTTCCTTATGAATATGTCTCAGCGGTTGGGCTGAGATGGCTTGCTCTTCTCAGCGGATTCTGTCGATCTGCAGAGAAGTTTCTACGTTCGACGAACTGCATTCTGTGTTCGACGAACTTCATTCTGCGTTCGACAAACTACATTCTGCGTTCGACGAACTTCATTCTTCGTTCGACGAGCTCCGCATTCGACGAACTTCATTCTTCATTCGACGAACTTGCCAAGTCTCAGCGTTTGCTTCTGTCCCATCTTTGCTTTCGATGAACTCATTCTTCGTTCGACGAACTTCATTCTTCGTTCAACGAACTCGCCAAGTCTCAGCATTTGCTTTGCTCATTATCATGACGACAAGCATACTTTGTCGACGACATCTCCTATTCTTCTCGACGATATTGTACTTAGTGAAATAACTAAAGTAAATGACATATTGTCTGTTCTCTGCAAGCATGAGCTAGATATGACATTAAATACAACTTGTACTTATCATTGAGCTGAGCACTTCTTCGAATCAGGAACATTGTTGGGCACTGTTCCCAACAATCTCCCCCTATTTGAAGAAGCCCTAACTTACCTCAATGATAAATGCCACTTATGAAAAGATTTATCATTTCAGATAATATCATCACACATAAAGCAGCAATCTCATAAATAGATTAAATGTTCTTCACAATAGATACCAAGCATATGAATAGATTAGATTTTCATTAATAAACATTAGCATTCATTTGCCCCAACAGAATAATTAAGATTTTAATTTGGTGCCCCATCAGTGTCTGTTGCTTCTTGCCCCTTTGGTTTTCTGCCTTTGCCTCTGATAGTAGTTGATGGGCATGGGAATCTTCTTAGGAGAGGGGGGAGGACCTTGTGGGAATGCTAGCTTGTGATTCTTCCTCCTTTCCAGCTGCTTCAGATGTTTCTGCCATTCAACTGACTGGTATACCCTCTGATAGTCCTCCTGAGGGTATCCAAACTGGATCCATGATTCTGTTAATATTTCTGTTGAGACAGGACTCCACCTTCCTAATTGTGGATCCAGCTCAACTTCCCTCAGTCTCTTTTGTCGATACTGGCTGCTCTGAATTATCTTTCTTTTCCTGGAGGTTGTTGATTCTCTGAATTCTATTCCATACTCAGCTGATTCAGTGCTTGCAGAAGGGTTGGCAGCCTCATATACTGATGGGGGTTTTTGCATTGTCTGCTTTATTTGATTTGTTATCCACATCGCTTGATGTGAACCTGCGTTTATTATCTTATTCTCCTCCTTTAGGGCTTGTTCAATTACCCTTTCCTCAAGTCCTTCTCTGACTAGATTCAGCTGTTCATGCAGGTTTTGTTCAGTCACATCCAAATTGTTTCTTGATTCAAGCAGATGGGTATCTAAGGTATGAGCATTCTCATTGACCCTATTTAGAATTTGATTTCTGTTATTTGTAGCATCTGTTTCTATCTGCTCAAAACCATAGTACATATTGTTTGAGAATTTTTCTTGATTCGTCGGGATTGTGTGGGTTTGATGTCCCACTTTGTTGACTTCCTCACTCAACTTATCTATGGCAGGAGCTGTCAGAGTGTAGATGTGAGCGCACTGGGTGTTGAGGCGGAGTATGTCTTTCTTCACTTTCTGGATCTCGCCCTTCACCTCTTTCCTTAGATTATCCACAGTCTTTACTATAAATTGTTCTAGTTGTTTGCGCTAAGCAGTTAGTAGAGCTGACATCATGTGGAAAAGAGAACCTGACTGAGCCGAAGATGGCTCAGCAGCTTGTTCGTCTTCCTCTTCTCTTTCCTGTGGGATTTCTTCAGAGATATTTGCAGATGATTCTTCACTGATGTGTGTTGTTACCTTAGCCTTCCCCTTGACATTTTCTGGTACTGTCTCACCAGGGCATGTAAGCACAATCTTACTTGCTGCTACTAACTCTCGGCAGTTTGAGAGAGTGAGGTCTTCCATGGGCTCTGGCATAGTACCTCGATCTTCTAGGGTAGAGTACCCCAGTTGGGTCTCCCCCTCAACTTGTGCATTACCTTGGGCTGAGCCTCCTGCCGGGATCTCCCCATCAATCATCTCTGCGTCTTGGGCTGAGCTCCCAAGTTGGGACTCCCCCTCAGCAGGAACATTCCCCAAGTTGGGGTTTCTACTTTCTTCAATAACCTCTGTGGGAGCAGGTTCTGGTACTGTTCCTGGAAAATCCCTTAGGGTGGAAGTCTCCCCCTCAGCCGAACCAGGGATTTGTGGGGGTGGAGGTATGTCATCAGAGCTACTTGATGAATCTTCTTCTTCTGAGGGATCTATTGGGGATGCTTGTTTCTTTTGTTTCTTTGGAGCAGGCTGGACATTAGATGATGGTTTAGGGATAGACCTATCCCATCGATCTAGCATCTTTGCATCTAGTCTCTTGGAGTAGTGTAGGGGAACTCCCATTCTCTTATGCATTACTTCCCCCTGGGTGTTTAGAAGGAAGAGGGACAGTATTCTTTTGTGGGAGGGGGACTTCAGGGTGTTCTTCATTCTCTGGAAGAGGAAATCACTCCAGTTGGTCTTCTTAGAAAGGATTATCCGGGCCATGACAACGAACATGTCTTTAGAGATTCGGTCATGGGACCCAGGTTTGCACAATATAACTTTGCCAAGAATGTCGGCCAGCAACTTCCCCTTTTGATTAAATTCTGCTCTCTTAATAGACCCGTAGGTTTTCCCTGTGTGGCCGCACCAGGTATAGCTTGTGGACACATCCTCTGAGGTAAGATCTTCTTCTTCCTCTCCCCCTTGGATTCTTGGCAGATGCAGCGCTTTTCCTAGGCTTTTCGCAGATATTTTAACCTTCTTAGCTCCCACCTTGGACTTGATCTGTGATTCGGTGTGGTTGATTCTTGCTTCGGCGAAGAACTCTGCTAATTCACGATGGAGAAGAACCGAGGGTTCGCATAGAAGATATTCCAGTCCTGATGCCTCCACCAACCCAATTACTGACCATATCTCATTGGAGCAGGCATTGAAACCCCCTCGCTGGAGTTCACAACCGAAGATCACCTCTTCTTTCTTGGGTGCCATTGATTCGGAGTGAGAGAGAAGGTAGTATGTCGGAGACGAAGCGGGGGTTTGTCGACGGAATAGCTTAGGGCAAATGATAGCGTAATTGTTTATTCTCGAGCATTCACTCTATTTATAGTGTCGGTAGGTGAAAAGGAGCGTACCTTTGAAAAAAAAAGAGCGATCAGACGGCTCTGATGGACTGATCTAATCCCGTGATAGATTGTATTTTGACGATACACTTATTGTCGTCGAAATGATCCTTGGATACGCATCCTCCCAACTTGATCCATTGTCGTCGTAACGTCTATTGTGTCGTCGTAACAACTTTTTGTATCGACGATTATAGATTCCAAGACTTATTAGTAGGATGACCTGCACTAAGTTTGTTAGTAAATAGACTTTGTTGTTCTGCCTGTGGGTCAGAACAACCACCTTGTCCAAGGCCCAAATTTTCTTCTGGTGGGCTCTTGGACTACCTGCAAAATGAGATTACGAGCCCTTAGGTACCCAAGTAAATTTGGGTCCTAGGAAATTGTTAGCTTTAATGGGCATACTATATTTAACTACTCCAGGATATGCATAGTGATAACGAACAAGGCGATTTGCAGGTTTAGCATTCGCTACCCTTGGAGCAGTTGGATAGTACCAACAATCAATTGCAAAGTGCCCGGTCATTCCACAACACCAACATGCAAACCTGTTATATCTCCTTTTCTGGCTAGCTGTGTGATCATGAGTCCTTTGAGTATGAACATAAGGATACTTGAAGGATACTGATCTGTACTAATTTTGAGCATGATGTTGACAATCATCATCCATGCCTTTCCATCTGGAGTCTGTCTTCTTTACTGATTTCTTTTTTTCTGTAGACCCAGTAACTTCATGTCTCCTTGTGGTCATCCTTCCATGAGGTACCCTTGAAATTTTTGGCATGTTCTTTGCTCCACTTGTGGAGCTCCCATTCTTGAGATACCCAAGATTGGATTGCCCAGCATTCTTGTTGGAGGGTGATGAAAGTGGAGGTTATATCTTAAATTAACTCTAGAGGGGGGTGAATAGAGTATTAAAACTTTTTCCCTTAGTTTTATTGCGGAATTAAAATAGTGATATATATATGTGTGTATATAGTGATTTATAAAAACTAAATAAAGAAATCAACACAGCACAAGCACAGAAAAGTAAAACAAACACAGATGACACAAGGAGCTATAGTAGTTCCCCAATAAACCTGGATACGTCTACTCTTCTACCACCCTTGGGAATCCACTAGGATTTTTGATCAGGTGCCCTCACACCAAGGGGTTTTTGTTCAGGTGTCCACACACCACAGAGCTTTTGATCAGGTGTTCAAAACCAACTAGATTTTTTGATGAGGTGTCTTGTCACCAAGGAGGTAAACTTTTGAAGGGAGTTTTAACCCTGTACAAGATGGGATAGATATGGGTTTAGATGTTCTTCTCTGTCAAGATGCTGAGAGAAGACTCTAGTGGATGTATGTTGAAAAGCTCCCTGTCTGATATGAAATTGTTTGACAGTAGATTGGCTGGAGCTTTTTCTTGAAAGAAATGATCTTCCTGATAGCTGATAAATCTGAGAGACAAGAATGCTTCTCAGAATGTTTGTTGCTCTTTGGAAATCTGTGCTTGCAACTGATGACTGAGAGAATAATGTTGATGTTCTCAGTTGAAATGAAATTGCAGCTTGAGGAAGAAGAAGATGATCTGGTTTTTGTTCTTCTATTTCTTCCTGTAGCTTTCTTCTTTCTTGATCTGATTCTTGCAGCAGAAATACTGAGAGGCGGTGTTAAAGATGTTCTCAGAAAAATAGGTGCTGCTGGAGGAAGAAGAAGAAGATCTGTGTGCTTTTGTCCTTCTATTTCTTCCTGTATATTTTCCTTTCTTTTCCTATACTTTTTTTCTGTACAGCAATTCTTGATATGTTCTGTATATTTGTTGTCGTGTAAAACTGAAGGTAATGATCTTCTGTATATCAATCTGCTATATCTTCTGCCTTTTTCTCTTTTGAAATTTCTGACAGCTATTAAATGCAAATCCCTAATATTAAGGAATAAAATACGCTGAAGAGATATCAGTACAGTACTGCATATCTGATACGCCGCTTACTTTTTCATTTTACAAGAAATGTCCTTTTCTGCTGGATGCCAACGGCTATAACTTGAAATAATAAAAGGAAATATATTTTCCTTACTTGATCTGATAGAAAGAGCCTTTGTTGTAGTCGATCTGAGTTCAGAGAATGAAATAAATATAATCCTTCTGAAATAAATCTGCTGTATAGAGAATTTTTGTCGATCTCAATATATTTCGTCGAACGCAATATTTACTTCGTCGACCTCAAATGATTCTTGCTGAAGAATTAATTTTGTTGAGCTGTGGAGAACTTTCGTCGATCTGAAGGTGTTCGTCGAACGCACACTGGAGTTTGTCGAACGGAAGTATTCATCGACCGCTGAGCCTGGATAAATTCGTCGACCGCTGAGCTTGAGCAAAATCGTCGATCGCTGAGTCGGGGTCTGTTCATCGACCGCTGAACCAATCTGTTCGTCGACCGCTAAGACGGGATCATCGACCGCTGAGACGAGCTTGAAGGAAGCCATTCGTCGAACGCAGAATGTAAGTCGTTCGTCGAACGCAGAACGCAAGCCGTTCGTTGAACGCGGAGAGCATGCAGTTCGTCGAACGCAGAGAGCTTGCCGTTCGTCGAACGCAGAGAGCTTGACGTTTGTCGAACGCAGTATGGAGTTCGTCGAACGCAGAATCTGAATGAAATATTGAGTTCTAACAGCCTAAACTCTTGACCATTGACTATACATTAGGGTCAACTTGATCCTAGTCAGCAGATAGTGATCCTAGCCTAAATCAGTAATAGGGTTGTTCCAACAATCTCCCCCTATTTGGGTTAGGACACTATGAAAGTGCACAGTTAACCTCACTAGAATTCTCTAGAGGGGGTTGAATAGAGATTTAAAAATACTTTGTGCTATTATATATATATGTGTGTAATAATCACAGATTTAGGCTTCCCACACACCAACAAGAATTAAGCAAGTAAAGAAGAAAAATAGCAAGAAGAAAATCACAGCACAACACAAAGAAATATAGTGGTTCCCCAAACTTTGGGTAGTCCACTCTTCTACCCCCTTGGTAGGAATTCACTAACTTGCACTGAGTCTTTTGATAAGGAGACTCTTAGAACCAGATTGAGTCTTTTGATAAGGAGACTCTTAGAACCAAACTGAGTCTTTTGGTAAGGAGACTCTTAGAACCACTACAACTGAATTTTTTGAAGAGAGATTCTAAAAACTCTTTTACACAGTTTGAAAATGAAATAAGGATAAGAAGAAGAAGTAGAACAAGTAGAGGAACAGAAAACAATATATGTAAGAAAGAATCTTCTTCCTAGCAAGAAGATTAGAAGCACAAGTATAGTGAATATGATCTCTCTTCTATAGTGAGAAGGAGATTGTAAGCTTTTCTCTCTTTTGTGAGAGCTTTTAGAGTTTGCAGCAGAATGGCTTCAGAAGGAGAAGAAGATGAAGGTTCTTTCTTTGCTGCAACACACTATCTCTTTTCTCAGCTTTCTCACTCTTCACTTGGGAGCTCTTCCTCTTTTTCAAATGTATATGGTGGATCACTTGTTTTTGTTCTCTGCCGACCTCCTTCTTATTTATAGCTCTGGTTAAAATATATTGCTAAAGGAGAATAATCAATTAGCAGACAGAGAATTAGAATGAGATAAGAGTTTCCATAAGAGTTAAATCTGTAGAAGGAAAGAATTCATTCTGTTTTCAAATAATATCCATAATAATCTTAATCAAATTAGTCAAGAATCAAATAGAAGGAAAGATTGATTCAGAACGGTTATAAAAGAATAATATCATTCCATAAAAATCAGATCTATAGAAAGAAGGAAAGAGATCTGGCATGTTTTTGAATTTCTTATAAATATCGACGTGCGTCGATTACCATTCGACGTAAACGTCGATTTCATCATGGTTGGACGTCGAGAGGAGAATAAGGAAGGTGCGTCGACAAAGGTGCGTCGACTTTATCAAATGCGTCGACTAGAAGTCAGAGGTACGTCGACTATGATTACGTCGAATTCTTCTTAGAGTTACTTCGACTCATTCTGAGAGAAACGTCGACTATATTTCGACGTTGCGTCGAATACTATTCGACGCATATTTACTTAGCCTAATTTTTCATACTTAGAATTTATATTCTACTCAATTCTAGGTTAAGATAAATCATTTCCCCAACAATCTCCCCCTATTTGTCTTAACCCTATATAGAGATAAATTGTATCAGCTTTTAATCAACAAAGCAAAGCATTTATATAGAGAAGAAATATGTTAAATAATCAGAAGAAGATTGAATAAGAAATTATATAAACAAGTTTCATGTTCAGTTGACTAATTAGCATTTAAGCATAGACAATTGTTCAAACAGAGTATATCATCATTGTTCAGGGGTAGGAGGAGTTTTTCTTTTCCTAGTGAATACTTTTGTGGGTTGCTCCTTCTCAGTAGCAGGTGATTCCCTCAGCTCCCCCTGAGTCTCAGCAATTTGCTCCCCCTGAGTCAAAGTAGTTTGCTCCCCCTGGGATGGAACTTTCTTTGAGCCTTTTACTTCTTCTTCAGTTTCTCTTTCATTTCCAGCTCCAGTTTTAACTGCATCTGGCTCCTGAGCTCCTTCTTCAGCCATCACAGTATCAGCTTCATTTTCTTTCTCTCCTTCAGCCTCAGTTTCCTTTTCAACTTCATTTTCTGCCCTACATGCCTCCCCTTGTAATAGAATCACTTGTTGAGTAGCTTCTCTTGCTATATTGAGTACCTCTGTTAGGTGCTCTTCATATGTAGCTCAGGTACAACTTCATTCCCAATGGTCTTGAGCAGTGCAAGAATATCCATTTTTGAAATAGGAAGAGACTTGTGAGAGAGAGATTTATAACTGGAGAGCTGCTCTTCATCTAACCTCTCCCCCTTCTTGACCTTCTTAGCCAAGGAGGTTAAGAAAGACCTGGTGACCTTAGAGGAAGAGATAGAGGTCTTCAGGCTGTGCACAGAGGCACTAACCCCATCTATTTGGGTCTGCATGTGCAAGATGGAGGAATGAATCTTGGAGCAGTACCCATCCAGCATTGCTTGGAATCTTTGGGCTGTGGATTGGATGCACTGAGTGATGAGGTTTTCAGTGGATGGAGATGGTTCAAAATGTGGTGATGGAGGAGGAGATAATGGTGGAGGTGAATGTGAGGAAAGTGGAGAGGGGACTGCAGTATGTTGAGGAGGTGTATTTAATGGAGGAGGTGGAGGAATAGAGGAGGGTTGAGCAGGTGACTGAGTTGGTATTTGTGAAGGTGTGGATAATGGTGGTACAGAAGAGATGTCTAGATGAGGAGGAGGAGGAGGAGGAGGAGGAGGTTGATGAGCAGGAGAGATAGGAGGAGATTGAGTCCTTTCAGGAATGGCACCAGGCTTGGGAATTTGCCTGGTCCATTTTGAGAAAAGAGCAATGGACATCCTTTTGCCTGGAGGGATGGGAATTCCTTTTGACCTGCATAGGTCAGGGAAGGAGTGGAAGAGTACTTGGCTCATAATTCTCATGTAGGCATTCTCTTTGTGAGAATACTTATAGCCTATCATTTTGAGCAGGCAGCTTGCCCAGTCTACCTTCTTTTTCAGCACAAGGGCTCCCATGATGTTCAGTTGCTGCTTGGGCACTACATCATCGGCAGAGATCTTACATAGTAATATTTTCCCTACTATGTCTACCAACAGTCTATACTCATCAGAGAAGTCTATTTTCTTCAGGTGGATTGGTCTTTCTTTGGAGAACTTCATGGTGATTAACACATTCTTTATTTCATCAGGGGTAAGTTCCACAGGTTCAACACCTGATAGGGGAATTATTTTAGTTATTCTTTAGAAAATGATTTGCTTTCCCTATTTGAACAAAGATAATATTGTACTGTACCTGATGGTAGATCAAAGGTGGTCCTAATGTTTTCTGCAGAAATTGAGACAGGTGTCTCATGGATTGTTCCTGTGATTTCTCCTTGTTCAGATATCTGAACATGAGTCATCAGCTCTGTGAGTTCTGTCTCCAGGAGCTTGCATCTTGTGGAGATGAGCTTATCCAGACCAGCTTCAGTGAAGAGAGCTATGATGCTCTTATAATTTTCTGCGGCGGCTTGGATGGATTCGAGGTCAATGTCGAACACCAGAGAGGTAAGAGGGATGAAAGATGCAGAGTGTGAGAAGATTTCTAACTGAAGAGTCTATTTAAGTCAGGTGAAACGTCGAAATGAGATGCAATTCGAGGCATATTCGGTACTACAGTGGATGTGACCAAAAATATTTTAGTATTGCCGCTTTTTTTTTCATGAAGCCGACGTTACGTTGAGTGGAATTCGACGTAAGCCTCGATACAGTCTGAGGTAAGATGTTAGGGTTTCATATCGACGTATACATCGATTGGAGTCGACGCATGCGTTGATGTAAGTTATTATTGATAGTTATCGACGGTGCGTGGATTATAAAGTCGACGTGACTTTCATTTTCCTGAAAAATTTTGGGTTTTCTCTTGAGAGAATATTTCTTCCTGCTCCTAATGTTTTCTAAGACAGTCTTGGACTAATTTTTATAATCAATTGGATTGATTGTACCAACATTATTTGGCAATGTGGCCAGTTTTATTGCAGATATAACATCTGACTATCTTTAGATTATGGGATTTTGAGATTAGAGAGGGATAGTGGTGTTGATTAGGATAAACATTTTGATTAGGATAAAAATTTTGGTTAGGATAAAAGTTTTAACTAGTATAGAAATTATGATCAGGATGAATGGGTCCTGAATGGGGGTTAAGATGGAAGATTTTTGGAGGATGGAAGTGTTCTGTCTTTATGTTGCTCTGAGTTTGCATGCGTCGATATCGATTCGACGTACGTTGATAGTTGCGTCGATATATATTCGACGCTTTCTCTAGAATGCGTTGATCTGGAATCGATGCATGGAAGTAGTTGCGTCGATTGTAAGTCGACGCAATTTTATTCATGCGTCGATTAGAGGTCAAAGCATCTGAGAGATTGCGTCGAGTAGAATTCGACGTACTATCATTCATGCGTCGATATGAAGTCGACGCAATTGTGTCTTCACAAATTTTATTTTTCCTTTTTTCTGATTTTATTTCTTTATGAGTTGTTTCTTTTGACTTAGTTGTCTTCTTAGAAGTAGTTTGAGAGTTTTCATCTGTATAGTATGATGTTTCATCAAAATGGTTTATCTTATTGAGGGAGTCTTCTTCCTTATTTTGTGAATCTTTTTCTTGGTTTATTGATTTAGTGGGTTTAGTGAATTTAACAGGGCTCATCCAAGCAGGTTTGTTGGATGGAATTAGACTAGCTGAGGGATCAGCTCCTAGCCCAAGATTTTTATGTCTTTTTATTTGTTTTTCTGTGATTTCTTTAAGTGTTTGGCTTCTTATTTTTATTGATTCTTCAAAAGCTTTTGCTTGGGATACCTTATTCTTAAGAAGCTGGTTTTCTATTTTAGCCCTCTCTATTTCTTTTTCTATGATATTAGCCCTTAACTCATGATTTTTAGAACAAGTATCCTCTATATTTCTCTGGTTTTTAATGACATTAATTTGTTCTTTTAGATTCTTAATTTCTTGTTTAGCTTTTAGTTGATCTAAACACAATTCTTTAAAATCATTTTTGAAATCATCACACAGAAAATCTATGTCATCAAAAATGCTTACCTCATCCTTATCCTCGGATTCCTCTATGAGAATAAGGCTATTTTCTTTATCATCTTCAGAAGAGATGCTTTCTTCTGATTCTGTCTCACTCTATGATTTGGCATCATGTTCTTCCTTTGAGCTTTCAAGAGCCATTAAGCATAGGTCTTCTTGCTTAGACTCTTCATTGTCACTTTTGGATGAGGTGCTGTCCTCAGAATCTGTTTCACTCCAAGCTTCTGCAATGAAGCATCTTTCTTTCTTCTTCCCCTTTTTCTTAAGATCTTTCTTTTTCAGATCTTTCTTTTTCTCAGTATTTTCTGGACATTCTGGTGCAATGTGTCCAGTTTTTCTGCAGGAATAACAAAAGATTTCTTTAGTATGAGTTTTATCATACCTTGGTTTTGATTCTCTCCTTCTAGACCCATCTGTCCTGACCCATTTCTTGAATCTCCTGGCCAGGAGGCTGAATAATTCTTCTTTAGTGACAGGGGTCTCTTCTTCTGTTGCTTTCAAAGCAATGTTTCTATCTTTTGAGGAAGTTGAAGTGCTTCCTCTTCTTTCCTTCTCTTCTCTGGTTTTCAACAGTTGCTCATAGGATTTGAGTTTTCCAAAGAGGGCATCTGTTGAGATTTTCCTTTGTCCTCTTGGATCTCTTATTGCCCATATTCTTGAGTCCCATGAACTTGGGAGACTCATTAACAGTTTGTCATTGATCTCTGTGAGAGAGATCTCTCTATCCAGGCTCCTTAATTGATTTATGATCAGACTGAATCTATCATACATCTCAGATATGCTTTCTTCATGCTTCTTTTGAAAGTTCTCATATTAGGAGATCAATAGAGCCTTTCTATCTTTCCTTTCATCAGCACTTCCTTCTACCATCTTTGTAAGAGCCTCCCATATTTCTTTGGCTGATTCACAGTCAACAACCTTTTGAAAGATTTCATCTGAGAGGGTTGAGACAAGAATGTTTACAGCTTTTGCATCACATGTTCCTGCCTTCTTCTCTTTAGCTGTCCACTCAGTCTTTGGGATAAGTGTTTGAATCACTTCACCACTTGAGTCTCTTCTATAAGGTTTGGGAAGACCTGTCAAGATAACATTAAATAATTCTTCATCAATAGAATTCATATAAATCCTAATTCTTGTTTTCCAAACTGCAAACTTTTTAAGATTGCACATTGGTGGTTTGGTGGAAGCATAATCTTTGATTTGTGCCATGTGAAAAGATATAGTTTTCAAATATATATATATATATATATATGAGGTAGGATCTTTTTGATCAAGGAGTCACCCTTTTTAGATCAACCTAGCTCTGATACCAATTGAAAGTGCACAGTTAACCTCACTAGAATTCTCTAGAGGGGGGGTGAATAGAGATTTAAAAATACTTTGTGCTATTTTATATATATATATATATATGTGTGTGTAATAATCACAGATTTAGGCTTCCCACACACCAACAAGAATTAAGCAAGTAAAGAAGAAAAATAGCAAGAAGAAAATCACAGCACAACACAAAGAAATATAGTGGTTCCCCAAACTTTGGGTAGTCCACTCTTCTACCCCCTTGGTAGGAATTCACTAACTTGCACTGAGTCTTTTGATAAGGAGACTCTTAGAACCAGACTGAGTCTTTTGATAAGGAGACTCTTAGAACCAAACTGAGTCTTTTGGTAAGGAGACTCTTAGAACCACTACAACTGAATTTTTTGTAGAGAGATTCTAAAAACTCTTTTACACAGTTTGAAAATGAAATAAGGATAAGAAGAAGAGTAGAACAAGTAGAGGAACAGAAAACAATATATGTAAGAAAGAATCTTCTTCCTAGCAAGAAGATTAGAAGCACAACTATAGTGAATATGATCTCTCTTCTATAGTGAGAAGGAGATTGTAAGCTTTTCTCTCTTTTGTGAGAGCTTTCAGAGTTTGCAGCAGAATGGCTTCAGAAGGAGAAGAAGATGAAGGTTCTTTCTTTGCTGCAGCACACTATCTCTTTTCTCAGCTTTCTCACTCTTCACTTGGGAGCTCTTCCTCTTTTTCAAATGTATATGGTGGATCACTTGTTTTTGTTCTCTGCCGACCTCCTTCTTATTTATAGCTCTGGTTAAAATATATTGCTAAAGGAGAATAATCAATTAGAAGACAGAATTAGAAAGAGATGAGAGTTTCCATAAGAGTTAAATCTGTAGAAGGAAAGAATTCATTCTGTTTTCAAATAATATCCATAATAATCTTAATCAAATTAGTCAAGAATCAAATAGAGGGAAAGATTGATTCAGAACGGCTATAAAAGAATAATATCATTCCATAAAAATCAGATCTATAGAAAGAAGGAAAGAGATCTGGCGTGTTTTTGAATTTCTTATAGATATCGACGTGCGCCGATTACCATTTGACGTAAATGTCGATTTCATCATGGCTGGACGTCGAGAGGAGAATAAGGAAGGTGCGTCGACAAAGGTGCGTCGACTTTATCAAATGCGTCGACTAGAAGTCAGAGGTACGTCGACTATGATTACGTCGAATTCTTCTTAGAGTTACTTTGACTCATTCTGAGAGAAACGTCGACTATATTTCGACGTTGCGTCGAATACTATTCGACGCATATTTACTTAGCCTAATTTTTCATACTTAAAATTTATATTCTACTCAATTCTAGGTTAAGATAAATCATTTCCCCAACACACTATTTGACAAAAATTGAAAATAAATAAATAATAAAACAGCAAAAATAACAGAGCATGTATATATCTGAAAGATTTTAAATATTACATCAGATATAAAGAATATGATACTCTGAGTTTGAAATTATATTGAAAATAAAACTAATAAAAAGAACCTTTGTCTTTCTCTGAAATCTGACATCTAAACCCTGAAATCTGATATTGATAATTCTGAATTCTGATTTCTGATTTTGTCTGAACTATATCTGCTATGTTTCAGCTTTCGGAATTTGATCTGAACTGAATCTTTATAATCTAAATATGTTATCTGCCATAACTGAAATCTTATCCTGAACTTGAGCTAAAACAATTACTACATCTGAATTTGCATTATGTGTAGCTTGTTCAGAAGTCATCTTGCCCTTTCTGAAAGCATCTCCCCCTGAGAGTGTCTCCCCCTGAGACTGGAGGTTCTTCAGCTTTCTCCCCTTGCCTAGTTTATAGAACAACTCCCCCTGAGCAAAACACTGCATCAAATGGAGCATGTTCATAAAAACTTCTCCCTCTGCCTAGTTTCAGGAAGGCCTGAAGCTAGGCCCCTTGAATAAGGGACATTTGATGGAGGTAGGGAAGGATGCAAGATGGTCATTGTTATTGTTCCTGCACAATAAAATAAAGATCAAGTGCAAAGGGAACTAGAAAGAGAAACAATTCTGTAGATATTCAGCTAAAAAAATTTGATTAATGATGATAGGCTGAAATAAAAAGAAGCTTCAGAAAATTGGGTTCGACGAAAAATGGGCTTTCGTCGATCTAGGTTCGACGAACTTGATGACTTCGTCGATCTCCGTTCGACGAAAAACTTGATTTCGTCGAGCTTAGTTCAATGAAGAGATGAGTAAGTAGAAAGATTAATTTTTTATCAGATTGAATCTCCATCTATCATACCTAGCTGATTTATAAAGAAAATATGTTCCTTTTCATCCAAGGGCTTGGTGAAAATGTCAGCTCTTTGCAAATCAGTAGAGATGAACTGTAGGCAGATTTTGTTTTTATCCACATTATCCCTAAGGAAGTGGTGCCTAATTTCTATGTGTTTAGTCCTACTATGGAGAACTGGATTTTGTGTTATAGATATTGCACTAGTATTGTCACAAAATATAATTGAATTATTTAAGTTGACACCATAGTCTAGGAGCTGATTTTGTATCCACAATATCTGTGAGCAGCAACTACCTGCAGCTATATATTCAGCTTCAGTTGTTGATGTAGACACAGATGTTTGTTTCTTACAAAACCAAGACCAAGCCTATCACCAAGAAACTGGCAAGTTCCTGATGTGCTTTTCCTGTCTACTCTGCATCCAGCATAATCTGAATCTAAGAATCCACTTAATTCAAATTCAGATGTTGTTGGATACCAAAGTCCAAGATTAGGGCAACCCTTTATATATCTCAAAATTCTTTTTAATAAAATTAGATGAGATTCTTTGGGGTTAACTTAAAACCTAGCACAAATACAAGTAGCAAACATTATATCAGGCCTACTTGATGTTAAGTAAAGTAATGAGCCAACAATTGCTCTATATACCTTCTGATCAATAGGTTTCCCTGATTCATCAGTATCAACAACAGCATTAGAGGGCATGGGTGTTTTCATGGTGGAAGAATCAGACATACCAAATCTTTTCACTAATTCCTTAGCATACATAGATTGGGATATGAAGATTCCATTTGGAGTTTGCTTCACTTGAAGACCAAGGAAGTATGATAGTTCACCCATACTACTCATTTCAAATTTAGATTGCATTAGATTAGAAAATCTTTTGCATAAGTTTGAATCAGTAGAGCCAAAGATAATGTCATCTACATATATTTGAACTAGTAGATTTTAATTTTTATGTATCCTGAAAAATAAGGTTTTATATACTATGCCTCTACAGAATTTATTCTCTAAAAGAAAACTAGATAAGGTTTCATACCATGCTCTGGGAGCTTGTTTGAGACCATAGAGAGTTTTCTTAAGCTTAAATACAAAAGAAGAGTGAGTTGGAGAGATGAAATCTGGTGGTTGTTCCACATAGACTTCTTCTTTGATTTTTCCATTCAAGAATGAACTCTTTACATCCATTTGATAAACCTTGAATTTCTTGTATGCAGCAAATGCAAGGAAAATCCTGATTGCTTCTAACCTTGCAACTGGTGCAAAAGTTTGATCATAGTCTATTCCTTCTTCCTGTGAGTATCCTTGAGCTACTAGTCTAGCTTTGTTTCTCACAATGTTGTCATCTGCCTCTAGTTTATTCCTGTAGACCCACTTAGTTCCAATGACTGGATAATTCTTTGGTCTAGGAACCAATTCACAAACTTTGTTTGTCTCAAACTGATTGAGCTCCTCTTGCATAGCAATGATCCAGTTGGGATCTTGTTCTGCATCTTATAGGGATTGAGCTTCAATCTGAGAGAGAAAACAAGTGTGCATCATATTCTGATTTGCTTGATGCCTTGTTTGCACACCTGCTGAAATATCACCAATGATTTGAGATATTGCACTACAACAAACTGCACTTATAGTAAGGACCTAAATCGTTACAGTAAGTGCCAAAAATTGTTACAAAAACTCTTTGGTAACGAAAAAAACTTTAAGTAACGGTCCTCCTCTAAAGCTCGACGCTAAAGGTTCTTGTAACGAATGTATGCATGTCGTTACAAATAAATTAATTGTAACAAACGATACTTTCTCACCAAAAAGAGATTCTTCCTCACAATAAATTGGTCACAATAAATATTATTTCATTACGAATGTTATTTTTCCTCACAAAAAAACAGTTACAATTAAAACTATTTCATTACAAATGTTTTATTTTTTCCTCACTAAAAATAAACTAACTTCGTTACAATAAAGTATAATAAACATTATTTCGTTACAATATATTAAACAATAGTAACGAAAAAATCGTTACATTTGTTTTCCACTCTTCTTACTACAGCCATTTCATTTATATATCAAAAATATTCCATTTCTATTTTTTGTGTGCCTGAGATTTTATTACAAATAATAATCTTGAAAGCACACATATATTTAATATTTCGTAACAAGATCAACTTGTATTTATTCACACCAAAAAGTATTACATAGAGTACAAGTTATTATCATCTCTTCTAAAATAATACAATATTACATTACAAGATCAACATGTTTCTAATAAATCTTCCATCATTTTTCGAAAAATGAATCGTCCATCACTTTCTGAGTAATGAATCTTTCGTCACTTGCCGGTCAATGCTCGAGCACCCTACAAATAAAAGAGAGCAATTAAGATCACCCTACAAATAAATGAGAGCAGAAACATCCATACAAACTCACATCCATACATACTCTTTTGCCACGACTTTAAATTCATGTGGTATAAATGGCTCTAATGATGTGATTAAGTACAAGATGACTTCATATCTAAGTACTGAAAAATTAGCAAGAAAATTACCAACAAATGCTTGATCAAATCATTATTTGAAAAGAAATTACCAACAAAGAAGCCAATACAAATTCTGATAGATCAAGTATTTTCGAGATAACAAGAAAACACAAACACATTATAGAGACAAAACACTCATTTCTTCCTGTATATGCCCTCATCCTCATCTAGTAGCTCATGAAGTTTTTCTTCAACTATATGCATGGAGCAAGAGGGCAGTGATGAGGTGGCATGGTCAGATAAAATTTAAGAGCTCATGACGGTGAAAATTAAAATTACCTCCTTCGATATGTCGACTGCTAATAGCCGTTGACACTTTCTTTGCTTTTCCATCTGAAAAATAAACAGGTTTCTCATCCCAAAATAATGTGTGCACGAGCTATGTAACTAACAAATTTCTAAAACAAATTAAACCTAACAAAAATCAAGAAAAGCTACTTTAAACAACAATCTTAGGGTCTGTTTGGGACAGCACTGGCGGATTGAAAAGTTGTTGTCCAGATAGAGTTGTTTTAAAATAGCTCTCTGGGGAGCAGTTTTGAAAAGCTGCAGAGTGTTTGGGTGTTCTGTGCAGAAGTGCGCTTTGAAGAGCGATTTTCTAATTTAGCTGTTTGGAGAAACAGCTTTTGGAAGCTGTTTTTTTAGAACTTAAAATACATAAAGTTTTAAACGTGGAGAATAATAAAAAACAACCGATAACAATAGTGTTTTACATAATTCTTTGGTAATGCTATCAACGCGCCCCGTATATTTCTTCGGCAATGCTATCTCGTACTGTAGACATTTGTTCAGCCCCAGCAGCATCACCCATATCGCTTCCAATATCATCCTCCGCCGCAGGGTCTTCATCCTCTGAGGGAGCGAAAGAAGACTCATCAGCATCACAAACATTAAACTCAGGGTCCCAGCGAGAAGGATGTCTACGAATGATGTTATGTAAGGCCATTGTGGCCAACACTATGGACCTCTGTTTCTTGAAGCTATACTGTGGCATTTTGCTCAGAATGTGCCACTTCTTCTTCCACACTCCAAACGTTCGCTCAATAACACTGCGAAGAGATGAATGCGCCCTATTGAAATGTTCTTGACTTCCTTGAACAGGCCGACTCCCACGGGCAAAGTCTGCCAAGTGATATCTTGTATCCGGATACGGCTTCAAATAACCCATCCTTAACGGGTATCCAGCATCTACTAAATAATATTTACCTGCATTTATTTTGTATGTTAAATAAGCAAACATTAGGGGATATTTGAAGGATTTGAATGAATGTAAAAATATTGATTAGTATACCTTGTGGGGGATGCGGAAAATGCAATCTATCGTCTGCCAATGCGCGTGCGAAGATGCGACTATCATGAGCAGATCCCTCCCATCCAGCCAGGGCAAATATAAAACACATGTTAAAATCACAGACTACCATTACATTTTGCGTTGTCTTGCCGTGACGTCCTATGTATCTGACTTGATCTTCTACATGTGTACCATCAATTGCACCAACACAATTCTTGAAGAATGGCATGTAACGAGCATCATACCTTATCTCAGCCGGAATATCTCTGAACTGACGGTCTATAGGCTTTATAACATCAATTGAGAGTAACAAAAGAGATCTAAGACATTTCGAAAAATATACACACACACATCACAAACATACACACACACTCATCATAAATAAACACAAATACACACACTCACATCACAAACATATATACACACACACATCACAAACATACACACACACATCACACATCACAAACATATACACATACACACACACACACACACATATACACACACACACACACATCACACATCACAAACATATACACACACACACTTATACACACACACACACACATATATACACACACACATCACAAACATATACACACACACACACACACACTACACATATACATCTACACGATAATAAATTTCAACAGATCTGTACACTATAAGAAATTTCTGCACAAATTTCAACAGATCTACAAACAGAAAGCTCTACAATAGATGTATACACACAAAAAATTCTGCATCCAAGTAGGTAAAAGAGGAAGGAGAAGTTACCCAAGATATGCAACAGGTTTGGAGGTGGCGAGGAATTCGTTGGGGCACGGAGAGGGGTTGGTCGGAGCTCGGCGAGGGAGTTGGCGTAAGTTTTCCCGGTAGTGTTCGTCGGAGTTGCGTGCGGGCGTGGTTGGCGTCGTGGAAGTGTCGGCGACGAGGAAGAAAGGGTTTCATGGAGTTTTGCGAGGAAGAGGGTTCGGCGAGGTCCGTCGTCGGCGTCGGAATGCTAGGGCACGACTGGATCTGGACAAGGCCCGTCGTCGGCGTCGGAAATGGAGGGGGAAGCGGCGGAGGAGGGAGCGTCAGAAATGGAGGGAGGAGCGTCGGAAATGGAGGGAGAAGCATCGGAAATGGAGGGGGAGGCGGCGGAGGAGGGAGCGTCGGCACTGGTCGCGGGATTGAGAGAGATCGCGGGTCGCGGGTCGCGGGATCGGGAGAGGTCGAATCGCGGGCTTGTTCCGCGATTCCTGCATAGCGATACGCGGGGGGATGGGTGCTTCCGGAAAAGAGCGCTGGGAGCGGCTCTTTGAAGAGCGCTTTCTTTAGGGAGCTATCCCAAACGCAGTAATAACAGCTCTGGCGGCTGGGAAAGAGCTTCTCCAGCCGCCAGAGCTCTCCCAAACAGACCCTTAATCAGCTGAGGAAATGTTGTTCAAAACTGTCCAAGTTGCGGTCAAGAGTATCCAATTTGACAAAAATGCTAAAACATGATTTGGTGAGAATTGCACAAGTTTGGTTTAACATGAAATTTTAATATTATGGGGTTAATGCTTTTCTAGGCTTATGAAGCACAATTGTTAGAGTAACCCAATTTTCTCAATAAAGTTGCATCCTTCATACATCTAGGGTTGCTTTATTTATGTTGTTCTCAAAGGTTTGTGTCTTAGTTTGAATGCTTATGATGTTGAAATTTATTGAGATTAATGTACAAAAATTTTATTTTCACCAGGTCTAATAATAGCTATAGTTAAAGAAACTTAAATTCTTAGCTCTAGTTAATGTGTATTCACACATCAAAGAAAAGCTAGAAAAAACTAGCACTGCAAAAATATTTACCTTATCCTAGCTATTAAGTCTTGGCATAGGCTTTGTTTGGCAGCATCTCTTCTTCCGTTGCAGTTGATGCAATGATGAAAGCCTGGCCTGAAAAGCAGTCAAGAGTTAGTTTTAGATGGCATAGGCAGTAGTATGCTCAAAGAAACATATTTTAGTAGAACCAAAATAGAAAAAACAAAATACATACTTTTAATATAACCAAAATCATTCAAACAAGAAATTAAGATATTAACACATTACCCCAAATGAGCCAAATCCATACAGCAATAATTGGTCAAATCCATCAAGATTACACTAAAGTGTCAGAACATTTAATTTGCTTTGATGTGGATCATATTATTCATCGATCCGAGGTGTATGAAGGCCAAGATCATGGAAGATGAGATATGATGAGTCCTGAATTTGTGAATTTTCAGCACCATGACCGCAAAATTTAGATAATCGGTTAGCACTCATATATATTATCCTTAGAACCTATACAAATAGAAAAAACTTTTATATCAATACTGCTAACAATTAATTAATGCCACTAGCAGGAACAGTTATACACTACACTTCAGGTAACAAATACATACATGTATGGCACATCATATGTGTGTCCAAATACATACCTCATGGTGGGTTATCACTCTGCATCTCGATCATGATCAACCAATCAAACCATATATGGCACCATCTACATCGCTAACAAAGTCATCATTGTTGACACTAACACAACATTGCTTTCCAACTCTTTTTACTATGAACGTGAATTCATCACCACTTTGCGATATCCAAACAAAGTAAAACATAAGTAATAAGGAAATAGAACCCTAGATCAGCATGGAGAAGTTTGGAGAAAAGTTTAAGTTTCAACGGACAAAAATATCTCGACCGTTGAAAGTTTTCTTAGCAGTATACATTTGGAGAAAAGTTGCAGTTGATACTAAAAATAATCAGAGCAAGATTTGTTTGTACGGATGACAATTTGTTGAATAGCCCAAGTAAGCTTTTTTATAGATATCACTCCCAATTCGACTCAAATAACAATAAGAGGAGTAATTTGCTCGAGAAATAAAGTGAACTCCCAATTCGACTCAAATAACAAAAAACATTACACAAAAATAGTTAGGGAACAACTTCTTGCATAGTAACATACCACATAAATGAATCAAAATAAGGAACCAAAATCCTTGATTGAAATAACATGTTAAGAGAGAAGCTTTTCACATCCATAACACATGGATTATAAATAAGTTCGATCTACCAAGACGATTTCCTATTCTTATTCCTAAATTTCTAGATTTTGATAGAGAAACTCTGTACTTAGTTCCTCCTAGCATGAAAAAAACTAAAATCACGAACACGAAATGATTACGAATCAGGTCTGGGAACTCTAATGGCAATACAAAAGCTGATTAGAACAAACTTTAACAAACAAAATCGTAATAGAAAGTGCATGATTTAATAATTATACAACAAAAATTATCTAACACTACAGCATACCATTTCTTTTAAAGACTCATTGTGAGATAAAGAGTTGTTTTAGATTTGGTTAAAATGTTTATTAAGAAAGTTCATTTGTATTGGAAATCTTAATCAAAAACAAAAAAAATAAAACTAGTCACCCGGTGAAGAGAATTTAGGGCTCAAAAATATTGTAATATATCTTCTTGGTGGCAATAATTATGATTTCCCAACCTCAAAGGTTTAATAAAAAAAAAGATCATTAAAAAATATATAGGACAATATTTAGAAAACAAAGTTCCCTAAATCAAGCAAAACTTTATTCAAAATATACAAAAGACGAAACATAAAAATATAAACTGGAACCTGGACAATCATACGTGGAACCTAGACAAACATAAATGGCAGGTTTACTGCAGAGGAACTGTGAAGAGTGAAAGCCAAGATAGCATTACATTATTTTAAAATGTAAAGCTATGCACAACACCTGCTTATTTTTTCTATTATTCGTCCATGCAAACAAACCGGGGAATTTAGTAAAAATATTATTTGAAGCAAAGTAGAGAAATACATTCCCCAATTTATATTCACAAAATTAGGGCTATAATAACATCATCAAACTTATCAGTCTTTAGATCACTCCTGCCATCTATGTTGCGGATGAAGTAAAAATCAGGGCTATAATAATCAAGGCTATAGTAGGAGATCCACTGTAATCATAGGAAACACATAATGCCTTAAGTGAACTATCCCATAATTAGCTGAAAGTCATAAATCAAGAAATATCTTATCTGCGTATTATAAAAAAAATTTGTATTTCCTAAGCATAAATCAAAATAGTGAGCATCAAAGAAGTAAGGAGGAAAGAAAGAAGTAGGAGAAGCTTACAGTGAAACTAAGTCTAGGAGGAAGACATCAATCCCGTAACCAAGGGCGATTTCATCGTCGAGCTTACAGTGGAGATGGTCGGCGGAGGAGAGCATGGGCAAAGAGGGGGGAAAGCTTGGAGAAGACATCGCTGTGATCGATCGAAGATTGGAACGTCACGAGAGAGGAAGAGGGAAGAGAAACCTTAGGGCACGCGAGAGGGAGAGAGAAGAGAAACCTTAGGGCACGCGAGAGGGAGAGGAAGAAATGCCCTAGAAGCGAAGAGAAGAAGGGAGAGGGTGATGCATCGTCAGAGGATGGCGCAGTGAGACTCTAGAAAGTGATGT
Organism: Dactylorhiza incarnata; assembly: GCA_033032865.1. Classification (NCBI taxonomy): domain Eukaryota; kingdom Viridiplantae; phylum Streptophyta; class Magnoliopsida; order Asparagales; family Orchidaceae; genus Dactylorhiza; species Dactylorhiza incarnata. The sequence goes on along the minus strand of JAWHQI010000175.1, from coordinate 3,692,893 downwards.
GCTTCACAGGCGGCGTGAGGAGGAGTGCGAGAGATTTTGTGAGACCGGCGGCTTAGGTTTATAACTTACCAGCAAGGAAGACGGCAAAGAACTCCGATCAGATTGCAGTCCTTCGCAGCAGCTTTGCGTGCAGGCGGCGGCGGCGAGAGTGACGGGGTGTGCAAGTGAGAGGGGAGACGGGCGGGATTTGTCGAAGAGAAGAAGAACCCTAGCAACCATGCGTCCGTTCTTTGTTGGTAGTTTGATTTTTGGGTTTATGTGCCAAAAATTATGGAGGGAATTTCCCCCCCATATATCTCATTTCATGTGAAATATTAAAATTAATAGATTTTATTAATAATAAATTTCTATTTTTAAAAATATATTAAAATACATATTAGTTAAATATTTCATTTCCAAAGTAACTTTTATACTTTACGATGTTTTTTAGTCCGCTCTCGACTCACATGCCAATTGATTGATGTCGTCCGTCGAATAATACCGCCGTTGATTGATTGTTATCACCCGCCAAATGATGCTCCCCGCCAAATGATGTCACCAACCAAATGTTACCGCTCGCCGAATATTGTGTGTGTCGGTTTATGTCTGTGTCGGTTTATGTTTGTGTTTGTGTCTGTGTCTGTGTCTATGTGTTTGTGTCTATCAGTGTCTGTGTGTGTGCGTGTGTGTGTGTGTATGTGTCTTTGTGTTTGTGTGTGTGTGTGTGATTCTCTCTCTCTCTCTCTCTCTCTGTGTGTGTGTGTGTGTGTATGTGTGTGTGGGGGGGGGGGGGTGTGCGTGTGTGTGAGTGTGTGTGTGTGTGTGTGTGTGTGTGTGTGTGTGTGTGTGTGCGCGCGCGCGTGTGCATGTGTGTGTGTGCGTGTGTGTGTGTCGGTTTGTGTATGTGTCTGCGTTTGTGTTTGTGTTTGTGCATGTGTGTCTGTGTTTGCGTGTTCGTGTCTGTCATGTGTTTGTGTGTCTGTCTGTGGTTGTATTTGTGTCTATGTGTGTATGTGTCTGTGTGTGTCTGTGTTTGTGTGTCTATGTCTGTGTTTGTGTGTGTTTATGGTTATGTGTGTGTGTCTGTGTGTCTATGTGTGTGTGATTGTGTATGTGTGTGTTTGTGTCTGTGTGTGTTTGTGTCTGTGTGTGTGACTGTGTGTGTGTATGTGACTGTGTGTGTTTGTGTATGTAATTGTACGTGTCTATGTCGATCGTTGTATGTGTCTGTGTTTGTGTCTGTGTCTATGTGTCTGTGTCTATATCTGTGTTTGTGTGTATGTGTCTGTCTGTGTCTGTATCTGTGTCTGTGTGTTTGTGTTTGTGTGTCTGTGTCTGTTAGTGTGATCTCTAGCTATGTGTGTCTGTGTCTGTCTGTGTCTGTGTCTGTGTCTATGTGATCTCTATTTATGTGTGTGTGTATGTGTTTGTGTCTGTGTCTATGTTTGTGTCTATGTGTGTGTCTGTGTTTGTGTACATGTGTATGTCTGCTTGTGCCTGTCTGTGTCTGTTTGTCTCTATGTCTGTGTGTTTGTGTGTCTGTGTCTGTGTGTGTATGTGATTGTATGTGTTTGTGTCGATCTATGTATGTGTCTGTTTTTGTGTTTTTGTCTGTGTCTGTGTGTCTGTGTCTGTGTTTGCGTATATGTGTATGTTTGTGTCTGTATCTGTGATTGAAAATGCGCGCTTGGGAGACAATGCGCCCGGTCAAAAATGCATGCAAGTGCAAAATGCGCGACTGGGCATAAAACGTGCGCTCAGGCAAAAACACGCGCCCGAATGAAAAACACGTGCCCGGCCGAAAAAATACTCTCTGGCCAAAAATGCTCTCTCGAGCCTGCGCCGTGCGTGTGCTTGTGCTCGGAGGTGGTCGCGCGTGCGCACGGGAGTGTCTTTGCGTGCGTGCGGGGCCGTGCTCGATAGTTATTTTTATTCTAAAATTATGTTAATAAATTAATGTCAAATTGGCATTCATTTTTAAATTTAATGTTTTTTATTTTTGGATTTTTTTTTTGCGAAATTTTATGGAGAGAAATTTTCCTCTATATATTTCATTCATGTAAGAGAGAAGGGGAGAGGAGAAAAAGTTTTATAAAAACTTTTTTAAAGTTTTATAAAAACTTTTTTATAAGGTTTTATAAAAAATTTATATAAAGAAACTTTATAAAACTTAAACTACAATATATAATGGAACTTTAAAATGATTTTTTGTTAAAATATAAATGTTTTTGAAAATAATAATTATAAAATATTGATGCATATTTTTTTACGGTCATTTTGAGTACTCATATGTATATGTTGCGGGCGAAGCCCGCCGGTGGCGGGCGAAGCCCGCCGTCGCCGGTTAGGTACTGTAGAATGCGGGCGCAACCCGCTAAGAGTCAACGAGCACGGGCGAAGCACGTGCACGACTGAAAAAAAACATGTGCTCGGGAAATAAAACGCGCATCCGAGTGAAAAGCACGTGCTCGAGCGAAAAATGGGCGCTCGAAGGGTACAATTATTTCACCACTGCGCACAATGAAAAAATATGCGTGCATGCGGGGCCAGTGCGCGATCGTTATTTTTATTCAAAAATTATATTAATATGTTTTAAATTTTTTGATTTATTTTGTGCAAAATTTTATGGAGAGAAATTTTCCTCTATATATTTCATTAATGTGAAAGAGAAGGAAATAGACAAAACTTAATAAACTAGAGGAAGAGAACGATGCACGGCGACGGCCGAGAAAGAGAACGACGATGGTGGCGGCCGTGGAAGAGAGAGGCGACGGCGGCGGCGACTGTCGAAGAGAGCGGAGACAACGGCGGCGGCCGTACGTGAAAGACATTGCTACAGCTCGCAAATGGATGTTTGTGTTTTTGGTTGTCCGTGTCTGTGTGTGTGCATGTGTCTGTGTTTGAGCCCCGACACAGGCAATACGCGCTAGCTCTCAAGCAAAAAAAAGAAAATTACACGCACGAGAGTGCATTTGCGTGCGCGCGAGAGTGCATTTGCGTGCGCGCGAGAGTGCATTTGCGTGCGTGCGAGAGTGCATTCGCGTGTGCGTGAGAGTGCATTTGCGTGCGCGCGAGAGTGCATTTGCGTGCACGCGGTTCGTGCGTGATTTAATTTTAATTCCAAAATTATATTAAAAAATTAATGTCATATTAATTTGCATTCATTTTTACATTTAATATATTTTAATTTTTAGTTTTGTTTTGTTCAAAATTTTATGGAGGAAAATTTTCATCCATATATTTCATTCATTCATGTGAGAGAGAGATAGAGCTGCATGGGAGAGATGTAGAAAAACTTTTATAAAAAGTTAAAGATTTATAAAAAAACCCGTACGCACAAAAATACATGTCGCAATTGTACCACATATCTGCGACAGCCGCGCACGGATGTTTGCGAGCTGTAGGAGTACTATTGTCGTCGCGTTAGAGCACTATCGAGGCGGGATACTGTCGCGCGCATACAATCTTTTTTTTTCAAAAAAAAATAATAATTCAAAACTTTGATAATAAAATAGTACAAAAATTAAAAATAAAATATGATATATTTTTGGTAACAAAACTTTAATAATAAAATATTACTATTAGTAAGGACAATGTCTTTGTCACAAAAAACTTCCATGATGTGGTTACAATTGATACTTATTGTGAGAAAAGTTTTCTATTTGTAACGTAACATTAGTGTTGTTACAAATACTTACAATTATAGTAACGAATTAATTATTATTGCAACAAAATTTAAAATATTCGTTACAAAAAAGTATTTTTTTTGTAACAACAACAAAAATTTGTTACTAAATATAACTATTAGTAACAAACTGTGTTTTAGTTATATTTCAGTCCTTACAACAAGTGCAGTTTGTTGTAGTGTTGGATGATCTCTAACTGTGATGTGATCAACAGTTGGAGTGAGTTCAGCAATAATTTCCACTTGGGGAATTTGTTCAGCTGTGATATCCTGTGGAAGATGTTCTGCTGTAATCTGATTTGAACTGTCAGCAAAATCTGGATGATTTTCTTCTTCACTTTCTTCAGCATCCTGCTGTACAGGATTTAGAAATCCTTCTTTTCGTAGAGCTAATTGATCTTGCTGCTCATATAGTGTAGGTACCTGTAGGTTTTCTTTGGTAGAAGAATTCTTCTTCTTGTAAAATATATTAGTTTCATCAAAGGAAACATGCATAGATTCTTCAATTTTAAGAGAAGATTTGTTATAAATCCTATATGCTTGCTGACTAATGAATAACCTAAGAAAATTCCTTCTTCAGATTTTGGTTCAAATTTCCTAAGATATTTTTTATCATTATTGTGAACAAAACATTTACAGCCAAATGTTCTAAGATAATGAACTTTAGGTTTCTTCCTTTAAGTAACTCATAAGGAGTCTTACTCTTAAGTTTGTGTATCAAACTTCTATTCAACACATAGTCTGTTGTGCTAACAGCCTCTGCCCAAAAAGATAGGGGCAAATTAGCATCTGCAAGTAATGTTATTGTTGATTCAATTAGGGTTCTATTTTTCCTTTCAACTACCCCATTTTGTTGAGGAGTTCTAGGAGTTGAGAAGCAATGCCTGATACCTTCCTTCTCACAGAATTCTTGCATGAAAAGAGACTCAAACTCAGTGCCATGATCACTTCTGATCAATGCAACTACAGTAGAGTACTCAATCTGTATGCTCTTAAGAAAGTCTGTAAGAACTTCAAAGTTATCTGACTTTTCTCTCAAAAAGAACACCCAAGTTAATCTAGAGAAGTCGTCTACAATAACTAGAGTGTATGACTTCCCCCCTAAACTCTTTGTTGCTATAGGTCCAAAAAGGTTCATATGTAGCAAATATAAGTTTCTAGGTAAATCACTTTTAGATAATGATTTAAAACTACTTTTAGTTTGCTTGCCTAGTTGACATGCCCTACAAAGACCTTCTTTCTTGTATGAACCTAAAGGTAAACCTCTAACAAGATTGTACTTAGATAATTTAGCAATGGTCCTAAGGTTTACATGTCCTAATCTCTTATGCCAAAGTTCACTAGGTTTGCTTAATTCATTAAATAAACAGATTTCTGATTTAGATGAATTGAAATTTACTAAATAAATATTACCTTGCCTAATACCTGATAAAACAATAATATTATCAGAAGATTTAATAAGGCATTTTAATTTATTGAAAGTTACCTGATACCCTTCATCACATAATTGACTTATGCTGATGAGGTTGTGCTTCAGTCCCTTGACATAAGCTACCTCTTTGAAGGTGACTTCTCCAACCTTGACTTTTCCATAGCCTTTTGTTTGTCCACAGTTGCAGTCTCCAAATATTACTTTTGGTCCAAGCTTTGCCTTGTAGTTGTTCAGGTTGGCCTTGTTTCCTGTCATATGCTTTGAACAGCCACTATCCAAATACTATTTTTCAATTATTCTTGGACAGCTGTGTACCTGCAAAAACTATTTGTTCTTGACCCAGACTACCTTGGGTCTTTTTGTATTTCCACAAAAATCTGAAATAAAAGACATTTCAGGTTGGTCCTTGTAACCTTGTGGATGATATCTCCTTGGAGGTATTATCCATTCAGTGAAATGATTCTTAGAATGTGAAGAATAAGAATTGTTCAAATTCTCTGTATAGTTTCTGTTCGACGAACTGGGCTGAGTTCGTCGAGCACCGTTCGACGAATGACTGAGATTTCATCGAGCGTCATTCATATAATGACTATATTGAAAATCTGTCTTCAGAGTTCATCGAGCTCCGTTCGACGAAGTGGATGCATTTCGTCGAGCTCCATTCGACGAATTCTGTTGAATTCTACTATTCTCGACAGTCTTACTTGAAATGTTTTTATTTATTCCTACAACCTCTTTGCTCTTAGCAGAGATGAATTTTATAGGTGTAGATAGTATGTTTTTCTTAATCAGATGTGGCTCACTTGATGAAGCACCCAAGCCTAGTTTGCCACTTAATCTGGCATTTACTGTGCTTGTAATGTTCATCAGTTTGATGCTTCTCCCATTTAGGGATTCTTCAAATTTCTTGGTCTCAAAATGTTTATTCTCAATGAGAATAATTTGTTCTCTAGAGGCAACCAAATCTTTCTTAAGATTAGCATTCTCTTCACTTAAATTATTCATTTCAGCTAGCTTATTTCTGAGTGAGATTATTTCTTTCTCATATTTTATTAAGTCTAAGCAAAGAACCTTGATTTCATCTTTGAATCCAACTGAATTGAAATCAAAGTTAGATATTACCTGATCAGCATCATCTTCTGCTTCTGATTCTTCTTCATCAGAATTGTTGGCTGAGGCATTGATTGCCATCATGTAGAAGTTCTTCTCTTCTTCATTATCTTCATCATTACTGGATGATGCTGCATTTCCAGACTCACTGCCTGAGTCATAAATGGCCATCAAGCATTGGTCATTTTCTTTTGATTCTTCTTCATCATCTGAAGAACTGGTTGACTGTTCTGATTCTGTTTCACTCCAGGTTTCTGCTACAAATCCCCTTCCCTTCTTTTTGTGCTTGTGGGAGGAAGACTTGTTGGAGTGTCTTCTTTCCTCTTTTTCAATTCTTTTCTCCTTCTTCTGATTTTCTGGACAATCTGGCAGAATATGTCCAGGTTTCCTGCAGCCATAACAAACAATATCTTTAGAATTTGACTTGTCATACCTTGGCTTTTCCCTTGATCTAGAGTCCTTCTTTCTGAAATCCTTCTTGGCCATCTTGTAGAACCTTTTGGCTAGAAGGTTCATGAACTCCTCATCTCTTGGAGCTTTTTCTTCTTCTTCAGCTGCTTTGAAAGCTATGTTCCTTTCCTTCTTTGTTGCTGGAGATGAAGTTGATTATTCAGCTTCTCTGGATTTGATGAGCTGCTCATAGGATTTGAGCTTGCCCAACATTGTTTCAGTAGTAATCTCATTGAGGCTTCTGGCTTCCTGGATAGGCCAGATCCTAGAATCCCATGTGCTGGGGAAGCACATTAAGATCTTGTCATTGACCTCAGTGATAGAGATCACTTTATCCAAGGTCTTCAGCTCATTTATTATGAGGCTGAGCCTATTGTACATATCAGCAACACTTTCAGATTCTCCTTTCTTGAAATTCTCATATTGAGAAATAAGATGGGACCTTCTGTCCTTTCTTTTATCAGCAGATCCCTCAACCATATTGTTGAGAGAAATCCATATTTCTCTTGCTGAGGTGCATTCCACCACTCTCTGAAAAATGTCATCAGACATTGTTTGAGCTAGAATGTTCATGGCTTTTGCATCAGCACTCCATTGCTTCTTCTGTGCTTCTGTCCATTCAGGAGGTGGGACAGCATTATTGGTAGTGGTGGTTTCAGCACTATTTGCTATTGTGGGAGATGGAGGTCCTATCAAAATCACATTAAAGATTTCCTCATCAATAGAATTCATGTACAGTCTAATCCTTGTTTTCCATAGTGCAAACTTACTGAGATTGCACATATGAGGTTTTGTGCTTGAATATTTTTTGTTTTGTTCCACGAGTTCTTAAACAAAATAAATGAAATAAAAACTCTGAAAGAATTTAAGATCTAATTGATCTTTGTGATTCAGGTGTTAACCTGTAAAGAATCAACTTCCCTTTGATACCAATTGAAAGTGGAGGTTAGATCTTAAATTAACTGTAGAGGGGGGTGAATAGAGTATTAAAACTTGTTCCCTTAGTTTTATTGCGGAATTAAAATAGTGATATATATATATATATGTGTATAGAGTGATTTATAAAAACTAAATATTGAAATCAACACAGCACAAGCACAGAAAAGTAAAACAAACACAGAAGACACAAGGAGCTATAGTAGTTCCCCAATAAACCTGGGTACGTCTATTCTTCTACCACCCTTGGTAGGAATCCACTAGGATTTTTGATCAGGTGCCCTCACACCAAAGGGTTTTTGTTCAGGTGTCCACACACCACAGAGCTTTTGAACAGGTGCTCAAAACCAACTAGATTTTTTGATCAGGTGTCTTGCCACCAAGGAGGTAAACTTTTGAAGAGAGTTTTAACCCTGTACAAGATGGGATAGAGAGGGGTTTAGATGTTCTTCTCTGTCAAGCTGAGAGAAGACTCTAGTGGATGTATGTTGAAAAGCTCCATGTCTGATATGAAATTGTTTGACAGTAGATTGACTAGAGCTTTTTCTTGAAAGAAATGATCTTCCTAATAGCTGATAAATCCGAGAGACAAGAATGCTTCTCAGATTATTTGTTGCTCTTTGGAGATCTGTGCTTGCAGCTGATGACTGAGAGAATAATATTGATGTTCTCAATTGAAATGAAATTGCTGCTTGAGGAAGAAGAAGATGATCTGGTTTTTGTTCTTCTATTTCTTCCTTTAGCTTTCTTCTTTCTTGATCTGATTCTTGCAGCAGAAATACTGAGAGGTGGTGTTGAAGATGTTCTCAGAAAAATATGAGCTGCTGGAGGAAGAAGAAGAAGATCCGTGTGCTTTTGTTCTTCTATTTCTTCCTGTATATTTTCCTTTCTTTTCCTGTACTTTTTTTCCTGTACATCAATTCTTGATATGTTCTGTATATTTGCTGTCGTGTAAAACTGCAGCAAATGATCTGATGTATATCAATCTGCTATATCTTCTGCCTTTTTCTCATTTGAAATTTCTGACAGCTATTAAATGCAAATCTCTTATATTAAGGAATAAAATGCGCAGAAGAGATATCAGTACAGTACTGCATATCTGATACGCCGCTTACTTTTTCCTTTTACATGAAATGTCCTTTTCTGCTGGATGTCAACGGCTATAACTTGAAATAATAAAAGGAAATATATTTTCCTTACTTGATCTGATAGAAAGAGCCGTTGTTGTAGTCGATCTGAGTTCAGAGAATGAAATAAATATAATCCTTCTAAAATAAATCTGCTGTATAGAGAATTTTCGTCGATCTCAATATTTTTCATCGAACGCAATATTTACTTCGTCGACCTCAAATGATTCTTGCTGAAGAATTAATTTTGTTGAGCTGTGGAGAACTTTCGTCGATCTGAAGGTGTTCGTCGAACGCAGACTGGAGTTCATCGAACGGAAGTATTCGTCGACCGCTGAGAATGGATACATTCGTCGACCGCTGAGCTTGAGCAAAATCATCAACCGCTGAGCCGGGGTCTGTTCGTCGACCGCTGAACCAATCTGTTCGTCGACTGCTGAGACGGGATCGTCGACCGTTGAGATGAGCTTGAAGCAAGTCGTTCATCGAATGCAGAATGTAAGCCATTCGTCGAATGCAGAACGCAAGCCGTTCATTGAACGCAGAGAGCATGCAGTTCATCGAACGCAGAGAGATTGCCATTCATCGAACGCAGAGAGCTTGTCGTTCGTCGAACGCAGTATGGAGTTCGTCGAACGTAGAATATCATGACGACGTGATCTTCTTTCTTGTAGTCTGTCCTCGTAATCACTTTGTTGTTTCGACGACATGAGCGATATCATGTCGACAGACTATGCTTTAGCAACTGCTTGTCTTCAGCTGTCCTTCTTCAGTCGTCTCGGCGCCATGCCTTCTTTACGACGATGTCATTGGCATCAGTCTTACTCAGCCTTTCCGACGACATGGCTTCTTTGATGATGTCGACGATTCTGCATCTTCTCGATGACATTCCTTCCTTATGAATCTGTCTCAGCGGTTGAGCTGAGATGGCTTGCTCTTCTCAGCGGATTCTGTCGATCTGCAGAGAAGTTTCTACGTTCGACGAACTGCATTCTGCGTTCGACGAACTTCATTCTGCGTTCGACGAACTGCATTCTGCGTTCGACGAACTTCATTCTTCGTTCGACGAACTTCATTCTTCGTTCAATGAACTCGCCAAGTCTCAGCGTTTGCTTCTGTCCCGTCTTTGCGTTCGACGAACTCGTTCTTCGTTCGACGAACTTCATTCTTCGTTCGACGAACTCGCCAAGTCTCAGCGTTTTCTTTGCTCATCATCATGACGACAAGCATACTTTGTCGATGATATCTCCTATTCTTCTCGACGATATTGTACTTAGTGAAATAACTAAAGTACATGGTATATTGTCTGCTCTCTGCAAGCATGAGCTAGATATGACATTAAATACAACTTGCACTTATCATTGAGTTGAGCACTTCTTCAAATCAGGAACACTGTTGGGCACTGTTCCAACACTTACCCTCGTTATTCCGCTCTTTGTGTATTGGATGCATGGCAAGGATCGCAGGTTGGACCCAGCTCACCGGCCAAAAAGGCCTAAGCCTCGTGAAGTGTACCTCCTCCTGTTTTGTGGTCTAATTATGCTATCATTATTTTGTTTCGCCTTGCATGTCGAGGTAGCATAGGAATGTTATTATCTTTTGGATATTTTATGTGCTGTTGTTGATGACTTGAGCTTCGGTTTTGTAAGGCCTTAAGGCTGTGGTACACTTATGTAGATGTGGACAGCTTCTGTGTCTGTTTTAGTGTTTCCGCTGTGTTTGTTCTGAGTTTTGAGTTGGGTAGATTCTATATCACTTTATAATACTAAAGCTATGGCGATTATATGTTATGGAGTCCCAGCCGGACCTATATTATATAGTTATTGCAGGGGAGGTGTTACAATTTGGTATCAGAGGTAGGTTAGTGTTCTTGTTGAGTTTTAGTGTAATCGGATCGCGTAAAGAGTTTGTCCACATAGGAGTACTTTGCGGGACCATGAGTGTCCTTGTGTTCGAGTCTTGCGAATAAAGTCTGATTCGTGGTTTCCTTGCTTATCTAGGATGGTGGAGACGAAGCGGGGATGTCGAGATGACAAGAGGAGCCTTCGGCAAGCAGTGTTACTGTCCTAGTCCTTATGAATATGGGTGTGTCCCAGACAGACTTCTGTCGTATGCTAGCATAGGCGATGGTGGAGGCTCAAGCTGCGACAATGCCACAGATTGTGACACTTGTTGTGCAGGTTGTGACTCCTGTTACCCCGGTTACTGTGACATCGGAGGTGGGAGTGAGGCAGGTAGAGTCGTTAGCTGAGTGACAGTTGGACGAGGAGATCGTCAGATGAAGTATTTTCTGAGTTTCCATCCTCCGACATTCAAAGGAGTTGGCACTCCGACGGATGCTGAGGATTGGCTGGCAAGGATTCAGGATCTCCTAAAAGCGACAGAGACTCCGGAGGACAAGAGGTCCTAGTTCGCGATGTTTATTTTAGAAGGTGACGGCAAGCTGTGGGTGGTGAATTATAGCAGTCGTCATTTCCTTGGACGTACCCCATCCATGGAAGAGTTCGGGAATGCTTTCCTGAAGCGCTATATCCCCTCTTCAATGAGGTTAGCACTTCAGAGGTAGTTCTTGCACTTGGTGCAGCATTAAAAGCCAGTAGATGAGTGCGTGCAGGAGTTTACTCGGTTGGGTCATTACGCAGGGACGACCATGGGAGATGATGAGGAGAGGGATAATCTCTTCTATCAAGTTCTGAGAGAAAATCTAAGGCAACCTCTGATAGCCTTGAATAATGTGGGATTCAATGAGCTAGTCTAAGCTGCTCGAACATTGGAGAGGGATATGGAGCGAACCCAGCGTCGTAAGGGATTTGTGGCTATGCAAGGAGAAGGTAAACCTTCTCAGTCTCAGGGGAAGTCTGAGGGAAGTTGATTGAAAAGAAAGCCTCGTCCTTTTAAGACGGGTGAGAGAAGTGGTGCAGCTTCTGAAGAGTACCCTTCCAGGGAACCTGTGGCGTACTTTAAGTGTGGCAAGGTGGGCCACAAAGCTCAGATCTGTCCCGGGGGTGGGACTGAGCTAGAGCAGAGGCAAAAGCAGTCAGTGCATTCCGGCCTTAGTATTGTGGAGAAAGGGAAAGCGACGGAGTCCAGTGCTTCACATTTCCTTCCAGTGCAGCCTCGAGCATACAACCTCAGGCAGCAGGAAGCGATTCGTCAACCCAATGTGGTGACAAGTATGAAAAGTTTAGATCTTTCGTTCGGTAGCTTAAAATAGTTACGACCTTTCATATTTGTTGCGTGTTAGGTTTCATGTTAGTTTCTGGCTATCCCTCTAGAGTTTTGTTCGACACGGGAGCTTTATACTCTTTTCTCGCAGAAAGCTTTATCCGGCGAATCAGCATTTAGACTGTCAAGGCGGAGGTGGAGTTTAGCGTGCGCATGCCGAATGGGTCTTGTATGACCACCGGGAGGAAAGGACGCATTGTTTTGAGGAGTTGCGAGTGTGACTTTGAGTTGGTAGCAGCGATTCTACCACTAGCCGAATTTAACATTATCCTGGGGATGGACTGGCATGCAGAGCAACGAGCTAGTATTGACTGCCTGTTGAAGGTGGTGACCCTAAGGAGTTAAGGTAGAACGGAGGTCAAGTTTGAGGGCCTAGGAGGAGTGGCTTGCTCCCTGATTTCTGCTGTGCAAATGTTGCGAGCGATGAATCAAGGAGGTGAGGCATTTATAGCTAGCTGTATTGGAGACTCACTCCACAAAGTTGGCAATCAGAGAGGTGCCAGTGGTGGAAGAATTTGAGGATGTGTTCCCCGAGGAGCTCCTGGGAGCGCTTCCTCAGCGTCAAATCAATTTTTCAGTAGATTTGGTGCCAGGTGTGAGGTCGGTGTCACGTCCTCCGTTTAGGATGGCACCAAAGGAACTAGTCGAGCTAAAGGTGCAGTTGCAAGAGTTGCTCGAGCAGGGGTACATTAGGCCCATTTCTTCGTCGTGGAGTGTGCCGGTGTTATTTGTAAAGAAAAAGGATGGTAGTATGCGGTTGTGCATAAACTACCGTGAGTTGAATAAATTGACCATCAAGAATAAGTATCTGATTCTGCGAATCGATGATTTGTTCGATCAGCTGTTGGGGTCGACGGTGTACTCCAAGTTGGATTTGAAGTCGGGTTACTATCAGTTGAGGATTCGAGAGAGGATATTCCCAAGACAGCTTTTGGGACGAGATATGGTCATTTTGAGTTCTTGGTGATGTCGTTCAGTTTGACGAACGTGCCATCTGTGTTCATGGATTTAATGAACAGAGTGTTTTGGAAATACCTAGATTCATTTGTGGTGGCGTTCATCGATGACATCTTAATGTATTCAAAGTCGAAGGCGGAACATGAGCCTCACTTGAGATTGGTGTTGCAGACTCTGAGGGAGAACCAGCTTTATGCTAAGTTCTCAAAGTGCGAGTTCTGGATCAGGAAGGTGGCATTTCTGGGTCACGTGATCAGTGGAGATGGGGTGGCAGTGGATCCAACGAAGATTGAATCCATTATATATTGGCATGTACTGAGAACCGTGGAGAAGTCCGGAGTTTCCTTGGACTAGCTGGTTATTACAGAAGGTTCGTTGAGAACTTTTCGCGGATGGCTTTTCCCCTTACCTCTCTTACCCAAAAGGACCAGAAGTTTGTGTGGACGCCAGAGTGTGCCCGTGCATTTGAGACCCTGAAGGAAAGATTGATGTCTGCTCCAATCCTAAGTCTTCCTAGTGGGACTGAAGGGTTTCAGATTTTCAGCGATGCATCAGGTTGCGGTTTGGGTTGCGTACTGGTACAGCATGGCAACGTGATAGCGTATGGGTCGAGGAAGCTAAAGCCTCATGAGAGAAATTACCTCGTCCACAACTTGGAGTTGGCGGCGGTGATTTTTGCACTAAAGTTGTGGCAGCACTACGTGTATGGTGCGAAGGTGGAAATCTTCACGGACCACAAAATCCAGAGGTATCTTTTGGATCAGAAAGATCTCAATATGAGGCAGTGTAGGTGGGTTGAGTTCCTTGGGGACTACGACGTAGTAATTCAGTATATGTCAGGTAAGGCCAATGTGGTGGCATACGCCTTGAGTAGAAAGTATTTCGGGCAAGGGAATTGGAATGAAGCGCATGACGAGCGTTTGGTGCGAGAGTTCAAGTCACTTAACATTTCATGTGTGGCTCGGGCTAAGTCCAGCGTAGCTCAGTTGAACTGGATCGAGATGCAGTGTGATTTAGCGGATCGAATCCGATAGGCGACCAGCGCAGACAAAGAGTACCAGCATTTGGTGTTGGAAGCTCAGCAGAGCGAAGGCAGTGTTTTGGAGATGGTCGGTGGACTTTTAAAGAGAAGCGGAAGGGTATGTGTCCCTCGCTTTGGCAAACTCCATAAGGAGTTGATGTTTGAGGCTCACTTCACGAAGTACTCCATTAATCCAGGAAGTACAAAGATGTACTTGGATTTGAAGAAATCCTTTTGGTGGCCTGGGATGAAGCGGGAAGTAGCTTTGTACATAAGTCGATGTCAGACTTGTGCTTTAGTGAAGGCCGAGTGCCAAAGGTCGGGCGGGTTCTTGAAACCTCTTCCTATCCCCGAGTGGAAATTTGATGACATCTCCATGGATTTTGTGCATGGTTTGCCTCGGTCGCGGCATGGTAATGATGCAGTTTGGGTGATTGTGGATGGCCTGACCAAGGTGGCCCACTTCTTTCCAAATCGGAAGGACGATAGAGTGGAGAAGCTTATGGAGCTTCATATTCGAAATATGGTGTGGTTGCACGGAATTCCAAAGAGCATCTTTAGTGATCGTGATGGGCGGTCCACATCCAAGGACTGGAGGTTGGTGCGGAGAAGTTTGGGCACAAAGTTGAAGTTTAGTACCGCGTTTCACCCAAAGATCGATGGTCAAACGGAGAGAATGAACCGTACGTTGGAGGACATGTTGAGGATGTATGCCCTCGATTTTGGTAAGAGTTGGGAAGACCACCTTTTCATGGTGGAGTTTGCTTATAACAATAGTTTCCAGACGACTATCAAGATGGCTCCATACGAGGCTTTGTATGGAAGGCGGTGTCGAACGCCGATGTCTTGGATAGAGGCGGGAGACACTCGGCGTTAGGAAAGGAGGTAGTGGCAGACGCTTGTGAGTTAGTGCGAATGATCCAGGAGTGCATGAAGATTGCTCAAGATCAGCAGATAAAGTATTTTAATGCGCGTCATAAAAATATAGAGTTTGCGGTGGGCGACATGATCTACTTGAAGATCATGTCATTTAAAGGCATTTCACGAATTCGGCGACTCAAGAAGTTGAGTCTGAGGTATTTGGGTCCGTTTGAGTTTACAAAGTGCATAGGCGAAGCGGCCTATTGGCTAGCATTATCCACCGAGCTAAGTGGATTAA
Organism: Dactylorhiza incarnata; assembly: GCA_033032865.1. Classification (NCBI taxonomy): domain Eukaryota; kingdom Viridiplantae; phylum Streptophyta; class Magnoliopsida; order Asparagales; family Orchidaceae; genus Dactylorhiza; species Dactylorhiza incarnata. Next base: position 3,677,812 of record JAWHQI010000175.1, on the reverse strand, counting down.
ATGATGTTTTCTATGTTTCGGTGCTGAGGAAAGCGTTGGAGGAGCCGAAAGATGTTGTCGGGTCTTCGACAGTTCCAGTAGCCGAAGATCTGAGGGCGATAGTTTGTCCGGTCTACGTGGAGGATTCTGAAGTCCGACGGTTGTTCAATAATGAGGTCAAGCTGGTGAAAGTGCGTTGGAATAATTGCGGACGAGACGAGCTCTCGTGGGAGCACGAGCAAAAAATGCGGGATGACTTTCCAGAACTGTTTGTGTCAGGTATGTGCTTTAAGTATGTTTTCATTAACGTCATAAATTTCGAGGACGAAATTCTTTTAAGTGGGTGGAGTTGTAACACCCCAGGTTTCGCTGAGCGCGGAGGCTGGAATGCCCAAGGCTAGTGCAGATTTCCTGTATCTGGGAGATAGCACCGGCACTAGGTGATAGCGCAGGCGTTAGCTGCCCCGTCGAGAAGACAAGCCGTATCGACAGTTACATTGAGTTGGATTCGTCGAGACGGTTTCATCGAAAGAAGCTCGTCGAAAGGCTAGTGCGAGCGCCGGCGATAGTTTTCGTCGAGTGTTTTAGTTACGCTGGGACGTCGAGATGGGTTCGTCGAGAGGGATTTCGTCGAGTGACTAGCGCGGGCGGTAGCGCTAGCACCGGCGCTAGTTTACGGATCCAGATCTGTAAGTAGCGTTTTCTGGATGTCCGGTCTTCTTAGATCTTGATGCAAAGGCTCGGATAAGTGCGTCCTAAAGCCCTAAATAGGGCAGAGGAGTTCTTTTCTCATTCCATTAAGTCTTTTGTGCTTTTGGATGCTAAGGAAAGAAGGAGGGTTTGGAAGAAGAAGATGGGCAAGATTCGCCATTGTTGGAGCATCGGAGCAAGATCCGCCATTGTTGGAGCACCGGAGCTCCGTTCATCAATCTGAAACAAGATCCGTGGAGAGGACTCGAAGGCTCTCGTTTCTATCCGTGTTTTTCAACCGATCCATGGCGAGGAAGGGAACTCTTAGGGTAACGACATCTCTCCTCCCGGTTTTAAGATGCGTGCATCACATCTCTTATTTTGCCTTTCTCTTTTCTAAAATTTTGGCACCGGATCTCTCAAATGAGAGGGGTTTGGGTCGCCTTGGTTCAAGAAGAACCATCGGGTTGATTGAGTCGGTCCCCGAAATGATCTTGCATTGGAGATCTGCTCCGTTAGCGGATTAGGCATTGTGGGTGAAGCCAAAATCACGACCGGCTGTCTGATTCTGTGATGTTGCTTAACGTGCATTTTATGGATTTTTGCTAGAAATCCGATTATGGCAAAAACGTCGATGTGATACCCTTTTGTGTTTCATGTGAGAACGAACATTGGTTTTGGGCGGGATGATTTGCGTGTGATGAAGGGCTTGTGATGCCCGTTGGTATGTGAAGGCGTGGATTTGTCTTTATGGTCGGCTGGCCAGCCTGTGACATTGCAAGTCATGTGGGGAGGGTGTCCCGGCAAGAAATATCCCCTTCTGTTTTGGGTGTGTTGAAGCTGACGAGAACGTCTGTGCTGAAGGACAAGCCCGGTGGCATTGTGGTCGATGTGTGGGTGGGGTCTAGGCAAGTGCTTCTAACACCGGTTATACACGGTGTGGTGATTCTGGCAAGAACGGACGAGCTGATGGACAAGCCCGATGGCATTGAGAGCCATGTGCGGGTGGGGTCTCAACAGGAGTTCTTGGGTTGGAGTGCCCTTGGGGGGAAATGATGAGTACACATGTGTTTTGGTGAATTGATGATGTGTGATGTTGTGTTGGAAGCATACACGTCATAGGGTGTATTGGGTGAAACCCAGGTTTGCATACATGCTGCATTGTTAGACCATTTACTTTAATTGCTCAACATAGAAATGTGGATGATGCTTGTGACACTCATACCTATTGTTTTTATGTTATTATTGTTTATTTCATTTGTATACGAAGAGCTGACTTGCAGGGTGATGTAGTTCCCCGGGATCCGCTAGGACGGTTAGGAGGAGGGGTGTTGTTACATCGTTGTTGGTCAGCCAAAGCTGACCCTCGTTATACCACTCTTTGTGTATTGGATGCAGGTCAAGGATCGCAGGTTGGACCCAGCTCGCCGGCCAAAAAGGCATAAACCTCATGAAGTGTACCTCCTCCTATTTTGTGGTCTAATTATGCTATCGTTGTTTTATTTCGGCTTGCATGCCGAGGTAACATGGGAATGCTATTATCTTTTGGATATTTTATGCTTTTTAACATCTAATTTTGACATGAAACAGCTATTTTTAAGCTTGGTTCAGTATACTTTAATGTTCTTTTGATTACAAAGTATGCATATTCAAAAGAATCATTTTCATATCTCTTCTCAAAGGGAAGGTGTCAAAACTATTATTACTCTTTCCATTTCTGTTGTTCCCAAGAATTATTATTTTTGTTTAATATACTCAAAACTGTAAGAGAAGGCATATATACCTAGGGCATGCAGTGTCTAATCTCATTAATCAAGAAGACATTCATAGAGGAGTGAAAGTAGGGCATTAATACAAAGACTAGACAAAACTCATAAAGTGCTATAGCAGCTGTGGTGTTGTCACGGACCGTGGTACAATCGTCGTCGTCCCTGACCAACGTCGCCGCCCACGACCAATGTCGCCGTCCTCGCACCAATGTCGCCACCCTCACGCCAATGTCGCTACCCTCGCATCAATGTCGCCCATACGAACAATGTCGCCGCTCATGATCAATGGCGCCGCCCACGACCAATGGCGCCGCCCACGCCCTATACCGCTGGCCACGACCAATGCCGCCTCCCACGACCAATGTCACCGCCAACGACTAATGTTTCCACCCACGACCAATGTCGCCGCCCACGACAAATTTAGCCTCCCACGACAAATATCACTACCAAGAGATGTGAAAAACATGTTCCAACAGAGTATGTGTTTCCCTGAGTCGAAGGAGTGGAAGATCGGGACAAATTTGAGTCGCATGGGACGAAGATGTTGAGTGGCCATGGAATGGAGGAAGGCATCTTCGATGTCGCTACCTTTGGAGCCCTAACTTTGCGAGCACGTGTGTAGAGAAGAGAAACGGGAAATCAGGAGTGTCCCGCCCAGCAGAGCGCTCGATTTTGAAATAGGGCATTTGTAATTCGTATAATTGAACCGTTGGTTGATAAGAGGCAGATCCAATAGTTGGAAGTCCTTTGGTGGTGCACACTATTACACCCAAAAAATGTTAAGTGCATTTTTATATTTATAGTATAGATATATACGTGCGCGTGTTTGTATATGTGTGTGTTTATATCTTAACATACTACACTAAAAAAAGTAATCGATTAAAATTTTGAAAGCAGACATGTAGTTATGCTTTTCATTTACCAAAAATAATTAGTTTTTACCCAAAATAAATTAATATTTAATATGATTCTTAAATTTTTTTATATCATTACTGTTTTAGCTAAATAAATGAATAATTATATACAATAATAAGATTTAAGATACCATTGCAGTTTAATAATGATTAATCTTGAGGTTTTTAATGGGCGTTAATATTAGCACAGTATCTCTTTGTATTCGTAGTCCTATCATATACGTAGACCATAAAATTATATCTGTGGACCAATTTATTATTTACAAATTCAGATTAAAAAAATTAGAGCAATGTTATAAGCACTTCAATTTTCGCTAATGACAGCCAAATTTTATTGACACAACAATTTTTTTTATTTTCACACCAACCCGTTATTGACACCAAATTTTGTGTGGAAGCAAATATAAAGCAAACAAGCTGGACATTCCGGGAAAAAAAAAGAAAGGAGTCACAATGTGATGTCCTTATTCTTATTTTGCATTCAATAGCTTATCTTCTATAAAACTCTTTCATAAACATTTATTCCTTTGATTGCAGCTACCGTAAAAAAATCCTAAAAAGCATCCAGAAAATAAACAACAATACCTTAAGATAATCAATAATCATGGATGGTTTAAAGTTCTGTGATTCAGAACTAGTAATGCCTGAATTTGATTCGATCCTCAACAAGTTTATGGAGGAGTTTGAGTGCTTCATGATGCATTTCATTGCATTTATAGAGTTCTAACAACACTCCATAATTGTTCTTGATGTGCTTACAAAGAGGAAGACGATGAACCCTATGCAAAGAGGCGAAAACCCGAAAAGAGAGGAGGCGGGGGTGTTCGGCTTGGACTCAGGAATGCCGGAAAGGAGAAGAGCAAACAGGAACCCAGGGCTCGCGGATTTCCTCCGGCGAAGCTCCACATAATCGCGTTCTCCAGTGGCAGCAAACAGGGAGGATGAAGAAGGAGCGCGCGCCTCTTTGAATCGGAAACGGCGGAAACAACGGAAACAGTTTGTGTGTTAGGAAATTTAGTTAATATGTCCGCGCATATCAGGACCGGCTCGCAACGACCCATTGAGTTTCGTGTCACTAGGGTTTAAGGGTTCAACGCTGGAGATACTATATAAGGTCATTCCATAGGGAGGAGAGAACGTTACTGCTCCTGCTCCTAATTGTCGATCGAGTTCGGCGTGCTTCTTCTATTCCGGATTTTTCTTTCTGCTTCGTGCTTTCGGAAAGTGGATCGCTGCCTGTCGCTCTTTGTTCGGGAGGAAGAAAATTTCGTCGTCTCTTCTCTCTCTCTCTCTCTCTCTCTCTCTGAAGGAGATTCGTTCGCCTTTGCCGTTTATCTAGTCCAAATCCAGATCTGTTCAACTCAACCAGACCTTTACAGAACCAGAGCGCGTAGTTACGCCGTCGTCGTTGCATCGTTCCGTCGGCGTAGGCGTTGCAAAGATCTGCCGCTGCCAGATCTGCTCCCCCGCCGATCTCCTTGTCCAGGTCACCCGCTGATCCCATTGCCGACCGCAAATCCAGTTGCCGCCTCCTCTGCAGAAGTCACTCTCTTCTTTTGTTTTTTGCTTGCTCTCAGAGGATTGGATCTGCCAAGTTTTTGTTGATACAGTTCTACTCCTTGATCCTGGTGGCCGATCATTTCTGTGATCAAGTATGGGATTGGTCTGTATATCTTGGAGAAGAGGATTGGCCTCTAGATAAACTTGTTACAGTCATTCCCGGTCCAGGAGAAATCAAGAGTTCTCTGATTGTGTAGCTGGCCGATTCTAGACTTTGGTGACCGTGTTCAACCAGCGACAAGCAAAGCAATTACTGGATTGGATCCGAAGTGCCCGACTCGCCTACGTATGGCTCAGGTGACCTCGTTCTAGAATTTTATTACTATTTTTCCAATCAAAGCGCGATGTCAAAGAAAAGTGCGCTCAACGTCATCAAGTTGCAGTCGTTCGACGCCTCCGACTTCCTCAGTTGGAAAATTCAAGTCCAACTAGGAATGAAGGAACGCGAGATTTTTTTATACTGTTCAAAGCGATTTCGCCTCTACCGGATAGGGTGTGGATGAATACCAGTGGAACAAGGATGAGGATTTCTGCATGGATTACCAATTGAATTCCCTCAACCCCTGTCTCGCATTGACCTACCATGCCTACAAGACTGCAAAGGAGATTTGGGATCGTCTCAACGCTCATTTTCTGAAGGAGGAGGTATTGTCATAGTCGCTCATTGGGGAGAAGTTTTTCAACTTCATACTCAAATCAAATTTGTCAATCACTTCTCAAATCATAGAGCTGGAGAACCTGCGTAAATAGTTGGAGGACGATAAGTCCAAGATGGACGACAATCTCTTTGTATATCTGATTCTGAGTAAGCTGTCTCCTGAGTGGCTCACCTTCAAGAGTGAAATGCACAGACTGAAGGAGAAGATCACTCTGGATGAACTCAAAAGGTTCATCCACATTGAGGACCAAAACATTGCTGTGAAAAGCGCGGAGCAAGTTGCTCAGCCTTCACAGGCTGTCCACTTCGTTTCTAGACCTAGCAAGCCTTCTCAGAAGCCCCCGACACCTAAGGGTGATACCTATGCACAGTTGGTGGTTAAAAAGCCTTCTCTCAAAAGGAAGAAGGGCAAGTGCCATAACTGTGGCAAGTGGGGTCACTGGGCCGCTGAATGCAAGGGTCCGAAGAAGCAAAATGAGGAAGACCCACAAAATATGGTGAACATGGTGTTCGACAACTCTGATCCCAAGTCCTTCGTGGCTATGATTGGGAGTAATCACCGCGGGGCATCTTCTGAGTGGTGGCTAGATAGCGGTGCTACATGTCATGTCATAAATGACAGAGGTCTTCTTTCATAGGTCAGAGTAGTCCGAGACAGAGTTGAAAACTACAATTGAGGAGAAACAGATGTTACTCATGCTGGCACAGCAGAGCTAGTCGTCCTCTCTTCAGGTAAAACTTTAATTTTAAAAAATGTTAAAGTAGTCCCTAATTTAACAAAAAAAATTGATTTATATGAGTTTGCTTTAAAAGGTTCGGATGTCCTTCACAACCACAAACGGTAGAATAACATTAACTGTTAATTCTCACTACTTTGGTTGCGCTTACCTGATCAATGGAATGTATAGACTTAGCCTAGACAACGAGTGCATAAATCAAGTGAGTTCATCACTGATAGATCCAAAGCTATTACATAATAGACTTGGACACGTTCATTATAAGAAAATGCGAGATCTAGCTAAGAGTCACAACATCCCGTTAGATCTTTCTATTCAATTTGATAGGTGCGAGGTTTGTGCCCAGACTAAAATCACTAGAAACCTTTACAAGACAGTTTCTAGAAAACCACAACTTCTGGAGTTGATTCATTTTGACCTTAGTGATTTTTGTAGTCATGCTACTAGAGGGGGAAGAAAGTATCTAATTACTTGTATCGATGATTTTTCCAGATATTGTCATGTTTACCTATTGAGATCGAAAGATGAGACGTTCGAAACCTGTAAGATCTTCAAATCTCGAGTAGAAAATTAGTTAAATCAAAAAATTAAAAGACTAAGAAGTGATCGAGGAGGAGAATATACTACAACTGGGTTTATGGAGTTTTGTGTAACATCCCGACTTTTATTGGGTCCCTAGACCCTAGCGAACCCAATAAAAGTAGACCCCAAAGGTAGGAAGTAACACGATTAAGGGATACTATGCTAGGAAACTCTGATTCGACTTCCGTCAGTTCCGTTAGACTCGTATGACCAATACGAGCGCAACAGAATTTGTTGCACCTCGATCTGAGGTCATTTAGAGAAAACGAACATTTTGAGTATTGTAGCACGCCACACCACACTATTGTGGAATAGTGGCCAAACGTACTCCGATTCGACTTCCGTAAGTTCTGTTAGACTCGTATGACCAATATGAGCGCAATGGAATTCGTTGCACCTCGATCCGAGGTCGTTTAGAGAAAATGACCATTTTGAGTATCGTAGCGCGCCACAACCACGCTATTATGGAATAGTGGCCAAACGTACTCCGATTCGACTTCCATCAGTTCTGTTAGACTAGTATGACCAATACGAGTGCAACAGAATTCGTTTCACCTCGATCTGAGGTCGTTTAGAGAAAACGACCATTTTGAGTATCGTAGCGCGCAACAACCACACTATTGTAGAATAGTGGCCAAACGTACTCCGATTCGACTTCCGTCAGTTCTGTTAGACTCGTGTTACCAATACGAGCGCAATGGAATTCGTTGGACCTCGATCCAAGGTCGTTTAGAGAAAACGACCATTTTGAGTGTCGTTGCGCGTCGCAACCACATTATTATAAATAAGTGGCCAGACGTACTCCGAATCGAGCCCCATCAGTTTCGTCAGGCTCGTGTGATCCATAGGAACGCCACGCAACTCGTTGCACTCCGATCCAAGGTCATACGTAAAATATTTCTGTTTTAGGTTATGCAGACCGCCCCGGCACAACGTACGAAATACAAAGCACACAAACTCGGAATCGACCCCAGTAAATCTTAATGGACCCCCGGGACCATGGGGGGACCCCACCATAAGTTGACCTTGGACAAACCTCCCCCCCCCCCCAAGCTTGTTTTTCTTGAAGAAGAAAAGGGGGGAGGGAAAAGGGACACCTCCCTCAAGGGAGGGGGCTGCCCATGAATAGGGCAGCCCAAGCTAGGGCGGAATAGGGAAGGGGTGGAGAAAATATCTTCCCCCCCCCCCCCCCCCCCCCCCCCGCCCATCTCTCCCTTTAGCCCACGTGGGATTAAAGGGAGGGAGAGGGGAGGTCTCCCTAGTTCCCTATAAAGAGCACCCGACCCCCCCCCCCCCCCTTGCCATACACACCTCCCAGCCACCTCCCCCTCCCCTGCCGAACAGCCACGTCGCCGGAGCAACCTTGCCCGAGCCTCCACCGCCGCTCACCCTCCATGGCCGTCCGACCTTCAACCTCCAGAGCCCCCACCACTCAGGTGGAACCTCCACCCTCCCTCTTCCCAACTCCCCGAGGCAAGCCACCCCCCCCCCCCCCCCCCCCCCCCCCCGCCGCCGGAGCGCCGCCAGCCCCGCCCCGAGCCTTGCCCAGGCACGGGTGGGGGCTGGCCATGGAAGCCGCACCCCCAGCGTCGTTGGTGGCACTGGAGGAGCAGGTCCTCACCTGGGTACCTCGGCTACGGTGAGGGAAGGCAGCTGGGCCGCCGGAGAACGCCGTTCCGGCAGCACCCGCACGCTCAAACCCTCCCCCCACCCCATTTTCCTGTACGGGGTAGGCGCCCACCCCCGGTGGCGGCCGGCGGCGCCAGGATGCCGGACTACCACTGGAGGTTAGCCCCTCCCCCGGCGCTCCATCCGGGGGCGGGGGAAGGCTCTCCCGGCAGGGGAGGTGGCGCAGCACAAGCCTGCATGGCGCATGCAGGCTGCGCCACCGCCCCCAGCCCCTCCTTCTTATTAATTCGGGCGGTGGCCGGCGGCGCCAGGCTGCCGGGAAACCACCGGAGTGGTCGCCGGCCCCCGGCGCACCGGCCGGGGGTGGCGCCATCACCAGCGGGCCGCTTCCCGGCGACGGCAGCGGCCGCCTCCCGCGGAAACCCCGCTGTTCAGCGGGGGCCATCCGATCTCCACGATGAGATCGGACGGCGCCTGCCTCCTTATTTCCCTCCCCCGTCTCCACTTGTGTGCCCCCACAACGGATCCATTGTAGATCCGTTGTGGGGACCCAAGAACTGCGCGCGGTCCACTCCCCCCTCTCGCTTCCCATTTCTTTATCCGCACCCCAATTTGACCCCTCCCCTTGTGTGATTTTCTGAGGTCAAATTAGGCCTTTATGGCAAAAAACATCCAACATGGGAAATGTTCCCCACATAGAAAGGCACCACCTGCATTTTTTGAGAATTTTCTGAGGAGTTGTACTATTTTTAAAAGCTTATTCAAGTTTTCTTTAAAGGAATTTAAGGCCCTAATAAAGCGGAAAAATTCCCAAAAAATTATAGGCTCACTCTTAGGCTATGTTTCAACTGTTGCCAAAGTTTAAAAAATTTATCAATCCTTTTGCTATTTTTACAATCCTAAATAAGATTTCTACGAGCAAAATAACGCCCGAAATTGGACGGAAATAATCGGGACTAATTTGCGGGTTTTCGATGAGTTACTTTATCTATGTAATAAAATTGTGCGAGTCGATCAAAATTAAATGGTAAGCTCGCCAATTTCGGCGAGAAATCGACTAAAATAAAAGTACTGGACGCGCAATTGGGTCGTAGTCGCGAGGCGACATTTCTAAATCAGTAACAAATTGAAAATTAAAAGGTGAACCCAAGGCACACCGAAATAAAGAATCTCATAAAATATAAGTTGACCCCGACCTATAACTAAAATAAGCAAGCTCCTACGAACGAAGAAGAGGCCCCTATGAACGGGGAAAGAACAGAATTTCCTCCTGAGAATGGAGACGGCACAGAAGCCTCCTGATATGGAGTGATTGGACTACTAACCCGCTTATTTATTTATATTCTCCAGTCTCGTACTTGTCCTGCATTTACTTTCTGCAATTATTCTTTTAATACTCCAGTCTCGTACTGGTCCTGCATTTACTTTCTGCAATTATTCTTTTAATACTCCAGTCTCGTACTAGTCCTGCATTTACTTTCTGCAATTATTCTTTTTGCTACTCCAGTCTCGCACTGGTCATTTCTTTATTTACTTTCTGTTCTATCTTTTCGATACTCCAGTCTCGTACTGGTCCCGCTAATTCGGCCCTTGCCTTCGGCCTTCTTACTGTTAAGTATTTTATTACTCAGCACTGATGTTTACTTTGCTTCATACTAACCCTGGGTTCCGTGCGTGATAACGGTTATTTCTGTGCTGCTATAAGGATCTTAGTTGGGGATAACCAAGAGTTGAGTTCGTCCTCTGAAGGGTTAGCCCCAAATAAGATGCCCCACTTACGATGCGCCTCCCGTCCAAAAGTCATTTAGCCGGTTGAGCCAAGGGAACCGCGGTGGACCTGGAGTAGTCATTCTTTCTGAAAATTGTTTGCAAATTGCTTGCTATGAAAGTGGCGGGTTGGTCACTCCCGCGGACCATTGGTACCGGTGCGGGAGAGATGATGACTCACGACGACAGGGAGATGTGCACTGCGGGTTATCACCACTTCGAACCCGCTGATTTGCCTCCGATGGTCGGCCTAAAACTCGGAATCGCCGGATGTCACTCACATCCAGTTAGTACACCAAGTTGTACAGGAGGGCCTGAGCGATACGGTACGACTACGCTCAGAAGTGGTAAGACTGGACACTGTCACTGACAGTCACATTGGTGAGGTCCGCGGGGTTCGCTACCCTGCTGCAAGAGAAGCAGTCTAAACTGTGTTGACACGGGTTGTGTGTATTCAGGTTTGAATAACTATTGTGCGTGTAAACATGTTTGAATATCTGATGTGTGTGTGCAAGATAGATTTGTTAATAGTGCAATAATTTGCGCGTTCCTCACTGCGTTACTAAAAATTATGGCCGGTGGGCCCTATGGATATATATATACATAACTGCTGCTAATCCTTCCCTTGCTTCGGCTATTTACTTTAAGTACTTTTGGCCGCCCCCAGGATACGGATCCAGGGAGGGAATGTGTTTTCACTTAGCTCTGTGACTAACGGTTATTCTTATAACCATTCACAGGAGACGGGACAACATGAAGCCCCCACACCGCCGGATGATATACCGGCCCTAGAGATTGCCCGATCAGACACTACAGCCTCGCCCCCAGTCTTCCATGACGTGAGTCCTAGAGTCTAGGGTTAAATAAGCAGTCTTTTGATGTACCTGTTGTAGCCCACGAGGCGTTTTGTGTAAACAGTAGGCTACAACCCTTTTCAGTTAGAAATATATATAACCTTGCCTCTTGCTTTCTCGAATTCTGCTTCTGCTGTGTGACTCTGATGTGTGTTGTGATGATTCTTGTGCCTGACAAGGCGATTGCTTAGCACTTGAGAGGGCGGGACGTCGCCACCCGGGAAGCGCTTGGTGGCCGTCTTGGGCAGTAAGACCCCCTCTCCCTGAACCGGGTTCAGATTGGGGGGGGGGGGGGGGTCTTACAAATGGATAAGAGCTACCATGATCCGACCACATGGGTCAGTCTTTAGATCCGCCCTTCCCAGGTTCCGTTTCTTGGTTCGGGACGAACCACGCAGTGGAAGCCTAGTGGACCCTTAGGTTAAGGTTTAAGGATCCTAAACTGCACAGTCGTACACCCACACGTTTTCCGCTTTCGTTTCGGTCAGTTCTTTAAAATTCCCTTACTTTTGCAAATACTAATGTTCGTCTGTTACTTCTCCAAATACTGGAGTCCAATAACGGAAGATCTTCCTCTAGGGATCAGTACCATCCTACCACTCCACCGCCAGCCCCGATCGCTCCAACTGCAGCCCCGTTTACCGAGACCGACTTGGGACGGACACTGACAGCTTTGCTAGCCAACTTTCAGACGGCTATTCTACGGCCACTCCAGCAGCCCACCGTGCCTACAGGCCCACTGACGATCTTCCGGGGGCTAAGGCCCCCTATCTTCCGAGGCACCGAGTTTGCCATGCAGACAGAGGAGTGGGTAGAGAGGGTATAGGAGCTTCTAGTTGGTATTATGTGCCCCACTATGACCGCAGTGTCCTTGGTAGTGACTTTACTAGAGGGCTATGCCTGAGACTGGTGGAGGGCAGCCAGCCGCTCCATATTTAGAGGGCGACCACTCAGCACGATCCTATAGGGAGAGTTTTCTGAGGCCTTCCTGGAGCACTTCATCTCAGACGCTGACCGAGTTGCTCTCCAGGAGCAATTCTTGCAGATCCGACGGGGAGAGAGGACGGTGCCGGAGTACCAGCAGGAGTTTATTCACTTAGCCCACTTCGCTGGGACTTTGGCGACTACAGATAGGGACAGAGCTGCTAGGTTTTATCGGGGACTACGAGATGACCTCCAACAGGCATTGATCATGATCTCACAGTCGACCTTCCACACGATCGCTACCCACACTGCAGCATTGGAGATGGACCAGAGGATGGTGGCCCAGCAGCGAAGGGGGCACATGGATGTTCCCCGGACTCAGGGCAGAGAGAGGGACGGGCCCCCGTAGGCAGGACCGTGATAGGAGACAGCATCACCGCCATCAGCCATAGATGCAGGCACCCCAGCCTCGACAGGCACCTCCAGCCTCAGCACCCTGACCAGCTCCAGCACCTCAGCCCGCCCCACCCGCACGACGAGATGTTCCCTTTGCTGGGAACTGCTTCCTTTGCCAGCAGCCTGGGCACATTCAAGCTTTCTGCCCTAAGGATATAGGTAGACCCGGCTTAGGAGCAGTGCAGGGAGCCGTTGAGAGAGGATGACGATGACTGAGGTCGCATAGGCCGACCTGCAGGCAGGAGGGACTAGGCCAGACAGGGCAGAGCAGCACCGCTTGAGGCGTACGCGTTAGATCTTCAGCATGGACCTGCACCTGATGTAGTGATAGGTATATATTTTTGTTAGCGATGCTAGACCGAGATGATATGATCTAGTAGAGATATGTGATATCGCCCTTTTGCTTAGACTATGTAGTTACTCCTCCTGTATATCTGTAAAAAGCGTGTGATCATAGTATATGTATATATGTTACCAGGGTTGGTTTTGGTAGAAGGTCATCTCGCTAAAATGTTATTCGATACCGGTGCCACACATTCCTTTGTCTCTCGGAATTTCATCGCAGACAAAGGAAACACTGTATGATCGTCAGGAATGCCAATACGAGTACGACTCCCGGACGGATCAGACATGATATCCACAGAGAAGTGTTCTTTCCAGGCAATGCTGGGGGACATGCAATCCTTAATCTTTGCGACTATTCTAGCAATAACCGGATTCGACATCATTCTAGGAATGGACTGGTTGGCCGAGCACAACGCCCAAATCAATTGCTCGACCCGAGAGATCAACCTCCAGAACCCGAATGGGCAATCTATTACACTGGCAGGTATACCATCTGTCACCCGCATCATTCTAACGTCCGCCCAAATGGTCAAAGCAGTCCGATGAAAGGAGGAGATGTATCTAATCTACTTCGAGATGGAGGACAGGACGCGAGTGTTAAATTTTGAATGGTGCTGGACGGTCTGCAAATTGGAGACCGTTTTGGAAGTGGAATGGTGCTGGGTTGTCTGTAGATTGGAGACCGCATCGACCGCGCGGTCTGCGCTGGTGCTCTGTTTTGGGCGGTCTGATCTGGGAGACCGCTAATTGTCCAGGCGGCTTGCTTGGGTTGTTCTGGCGACTTATTCAAGCCGGCCAGATGTTCAAGTAGGTATGCCTTCTTGCAGTGACCGGGCGGTCTGTTTTGATGACCGCGGTAACCGGGCGGTTTGTGTATAACTGTATGGTTCAATAAGGGAGTTGGTAGCCTTGCTGAGCTCAAGCGGTCTGTCTTGTGAGACTGCTGGCGATCTGATGAGCGGTTATTGTATCCCAGTTTGTGCGGTGACGACATCCGTCTGCTCGCCTATAAATAGGGGTGCAGGGCCCGTCATTCATAACGAAAAACTGTAAGAACCAAAGTTGGCTTGATTGTGTCGGTCTCATTCTGAGGTCGCGCGGTTTGAGTTTTGCCTGACCGGTTTGTGTGTTCGCAGGTTAGCGGCTTACAGTTCGCGGTCAGCATTCTCCCTTCTTCCAGCTTTGAATAAACTAGTCTGGCAGCGGTCTGTCTGGGCGGACTGTGTTTAGGTGTTTTTGGACTGTGCAGCGAACTCAGTTGATCAGGTGGTCTTAAGTGGCCAGGCGATCTTGAGTTGCGGTCTGCAGCAGGAAGCAGTTTCTTATTCAAGTGTTTTCAGCAGTTGAATAAAGCAGTAGGTCGGGCGGTCTGTGGTTGCGGGCTGACAGGTGCGGTTTGCTCTGTTTGCGCGGTCTCAGGAGTTAACCGTAAGACTTGGCTGTTCGCGCGGTCTGGCAATTTCAGTCTGTCAGGTCGTCGGCGGATTGTATTTTGTGTTTTGTGCTTCTATCCTCCGTGATTCTTATGAATCATGTCTCGCCATGTATACCTCAAATTATAAAAAGATAGTTAATACCATAGCACTATTCGGTCTTCCCATTGTCATTGTGTTGCTATACTTGTAGAAAGTTTTGTGAAGTGTTCCGCATTTTACTTCATCTCCGGACCTCAATTTTTTTTAACATGGTATCAGAGGTAGGTTGTTGATCAGTAGTTGTTGATACTTTTCTCGGGTTCCTCAAGTTGGTTAGCAACCAGTGGGATAGCAATGGAAGGAGGATATGCTAGAGGTCTTGGTATTGAGCTCCTTACGCAGACTAACTTCAAGAAGTGGAAGTCTTGCATGGAGAGCTATCTTCTTGGCGAGGATTTGTGGGAGGTTGTAGGAGGAGAAGCAAGACAAGTTGTTATTCCTGCTGAAGGGAATGCTAAGCTCGTGAAGGCTTGGAAGAGAACGAATGCTAAGGCGGAGTTCACTCTCAAGAGAGCTATCATTCCGGAGCTGTTTGATCACATCATCGAATGTAGATCAGCTACTGAAATTTGGACAGCCTTGGATGGCTTGTTCAATAAGAAGAATGTAGCTAGGCTAAAGTTCTTGGAGAATGAGTTGGCGAAAGCAACTCAGGGAGATTTGTTTATCTCAACGTTCTTCTTGAAGATGAAGAACCTTTGCGCAGAGATATCGACATTGGACCCGGATGAGCCTATCTTAGAAGCTAATTTGAAGAGGCACTTAATCAACTACTTGCGGAGGGAGTATGTGGCCTTTGTTACTTATGTTCAAGGCTGAGCTAATCAGCCATCGTTGCTGGAGCTGGAGAACTTACTTGTTTCACAAGAGAGTTTGGCTAAGCAAATGGCTGGAATGTCTGTCTTTGGGGGAGAAGGTGAGGTTCTCTTCTCTGGCAAGAAGAAGAGATGGGACAAGAAGAAGAAGACATTTGGAGATGATGGTCCGTCTACTTCATATCACCAGGAGAGGAGCTATGCTCCTAAGCGTGATGGGAAGAAGAAGGAAGTACGTAGATGCTTCAGGTGCAACAAGCTTGCTCACTTCAAGAGAGACTGTCAAGTTAATCTTCAGTCAGGGCATGCTGCAGGAAAGGAGGATGTTGGTTCCAATTCTGAAGGTAGTTGGGGTGGTGGAGGTGCATTCATGACGGGCATGTGTGTTTGGGCTATGACTTCCATCAACTATCAGGATGATTGGATAGTGGACTCTGGGTGTGGTCATCACCTCACCGGGGATGAGTCAAAGTTCTCCTCATTGCAGGCATATACAGGTAATGACGCTATCATTACAGCTGATGATACTATACATGCAGTTGAGAAAGAGGGTGTGGTTTCTTTGAACGATGATAGAGGTACTCTTACATTGAAGAGTTTCTATCATGTTCCGGGGATGAAGAAGAACCTCTTCTCGGTGACCAATGCAGTTGATGCTGGCTATCACGTTCTGTTCGGTCCAACAGAGGTGAAATTTCTTCGAAATGTTTCAGCTGTGAAAGCTGAGGTCACTCATATAGGGAGACGGGTGAAGGACTTGTTTGTTCTTTCAACAAGTTCTTATGTTGATAAGATGAGGGCTAATGACAGCGCCGCTATCTGGCATGAAAGACTTGGGCATGTTGGGATGGATAAGTTGAAAGCTATGGCGGGAAGAGGTCTGGTAAAAGGTCTGCCTATCTTGTCATCTTTCGGGGATGGTCACGTTTGTGCAGGTTGTCAGCTTGGTAAGGCTCAGCGCCTTTCATTTGACAAATCACAAAGCAGATGTAAAAGACCATTGGAATGTATACATGGTGATCTGTTTGGACCTACCAACACTGCCAGTCTTGGAGGTAGTAGGTATATGCTGATTTTGGTTGATGACTTCACCAGATATACTTGGTTATATTTTCTGAAGGACAAGTCAGAGGAATTCGAGAGGTTTGTGGAGTTCAAGGAGCTGGTGGAAGGTCGACTCAACATGCGGGTTAAGAGGTTCAGAACTGGCAATGGAGGGGAGTTCACCTCCAAGGCATTTTTTAACTTCTGTAGGAAACATGGCATCCAAAGAGAGCTTTCTTGTGCTCACACTCCACAACAGAACGGAGTTGCAGAGCGAAAGATCTATCATCTGACGGAGACCTGCAAATGATGGCTTCATGCCAAGAGTATCCCAAAGTCCTTCTGGGCAGAGGGAATGTCTTGTTCGGCCTAGGTTATCAATCGGATGCCTCTCAGTCCCATCAACATGAATACCCCTCATGAGTTGATGTTCAAGAAGAAGCCAAGCGTGGAACACTTTCGAGTGTTTGGTTCTACCTGCTACGTGCATGTTCTGGATGCCCTTCGAACAAAGCTATATGCAAAGGCAAGGAAACTAGTCTTCGTCAGTTATGATGACCGGAAGAAAGGGTGGAGATGCATGGATCCCGAGACACAGAGATATGTGGTCTCTAGGGATGTGGTATTTGATGAGTTGACGTCATACAAAGGTAGCTCTTCTATAGAGTTACAAGGAAGCAGGGTAGATGGTGGACCAAAGGAAGCTGCAAGGGAAGTTCTGGTGGAGTTGCATGTTTCTACAGGTGCTCCAGGTATTTCTAGCTCTGGGCAGGTGCTTCGGGTTCTGGAAGCAGGGGGAGCGATGCTCCATGTCTACCTGAAAGGGGAGCTAGTCCAGAAGCTGCAGTTGAAGAGGTGGTTCAGAGTCAAGCTCTGAGGAGGTCCAAGAGGACCATTATTCCACCTGATCGGTATACGGTCGGAAACTTGGTGAGCTTTGTCTCATGTTTCTTCGCAGGTCCTCTGGATGAGAGAGAGTCATCTTGTTATGAAAATGTCGTTGGAGCCAAGGAGTGGGAAGGAGCCATGGATGAAAAGATGGCTGCCCTCAGGAAGAATGAGACTTGGGACTTGGTGCGTAAGGTTGAGGGAGTTACTCCGGTGACTTGTAAGTGGGTTTTCAAACTAAAGAAGAAGGCTGGTGGAAGTATTGAGCGGTACAAGGCTTGCCTTGTAGCTCGAGGTTTCTCTCAGAAGTATGGGGAGGATTATAAGGAGACGTTTAACCCCGTTGCTAAGATGACTTCAGTCCAGGTGGTGATCGCATTGGCAGCTTGCCAAGGGTGGAAGATTTGGCAACTTGACGTGAAGAATGCTTTCTTATATGGCGAGGTTGATAAGAATATCTTCATGGATCAGCCACTTGGTAATGTATCCAAAGAGCACCCAAGATATGTTTGCAAGCTCAAGAAGGCTCTTTACGGCTTGAAGCAAGCGCCTCGGGCGTGGTACGGAAAGATCACAGAATACCTCCAGTTATGCGGATACTTTGCTTCTGATTCAGATTCAAGCTTATTCGTAAAGAAGACGGGGGAGCTTCAGGTCTTGGTGCTGCTGTACGTTGACGATATGATCGCCACGGGGAATTATGAAGTGGAGGTATCTAGGCTTCGTGCTGAGCTAGCTATCAGATTCGAGATGAAGGATTTGGGCGAGCTCCACCATTTCTTTGGGCTCGAAGTGGAGAGAAAAGAGAGCATCATGCTTGTTTCCCAAAAAGGCTATGCGGATCGAATCGTGAAGAGGTTCGACATGGAAGGGGGGAAGAGCAGCTCTACTCCACTGGAGGTTGGAGTTCATCTTCGACGAGATGAAGGGAAGGTTCTTACCGATCCTTTGGTGTTCCGGGCTTTGGTTGGAAGTCTGATATACTTGACAATCACGAGGCCAGATATTGCTTATGTAGTTGGCAGGGTGAGTCGATTTATGGCAGAGCCTCGGAAGACTCATCTTGTGACGGCTAGGAGTATCTTGAAATATGTCAAATCCACCTCGGATTTGGGTCTCTTCTACGGGAGAGATTCGAGTTTTTGCTTGCACGGGTACATGAATGCTGATTATGGAGGAGATTTGGATGATCGGAGATCGACGTCTAGATATGTCTTTATGACAGGCTCTACAGCTATATCTTGGTGCAACAAGAAGCAGAATTTTGTGTCTGTCTCTACCACAGAATCGGAGTACAAAGCTTCGGCTTTGGCGGCTCAGGAAGCTATTTGGCTTAGGAGGCTTGTGGAGGACATTCATAGGGAGGTGTGAGGTCCTACTCTGCTATATGGTGACAATGAGAGTGCTCTCAAACTGGTGAACAATCCAGTTTGTCACGCGCGTACGAAGCACATAGAGATTCATCACCATTTCATTCGTGAGAAGGTGTTGGAGGGATCTCTGACTATGGAACATGTGCAGAGCAAGGAGAATGTTGCTGACATAATCACTTAGCCACTGTCGAAGGGACCATTTGGTCGGTTGCGGAGTTTGCTTGGGCTGACTTCCACTTCCTACTTCAAGGGGGAGTGTTAAATTTTGAAGTGGAAGTGGAATGATGCTGGGAGGTCTGCAGATTGGAGACCGCAGAGACCGCGCGGTCTGCGCTGATGCTCTGGCCAGTTTTGTCTCAGGCGATCTGTTTTGGGCGGTCTGATCTGGGAGATCGCTAATTGTCCAGGCAGCTTGTGTGGGTTGTTCTGGCGACTTGTTCAAGCCAGCCAGATGTTCTAGTAGGTATGCCTTCTTGCAGTAACCGGGCGGTCTGACGTGTTGTTCTGGTCGGTCTGGGTTACAGAAGAAGTTCTTTTCTTATGCAATAAGACCGGGCGGTCTGTTTTGATGACCGCGGTAACTGGGCGGTTTGTGTGTAACCGTATGGTTCAATAAGTGAGTTGTTAGCCTTGCTGAGCTCGGGCGGTCTGTCTTGTGAGACCGCTGGCGATCTGATTGGCGGTTATTGTATCCCGGTTTATGCGGTGACGACATCCGTCTGCTCGCCTATAAATAGGGGTGCAGGGCACATCATTCATAACGAATAACTGTAAGAACCAAAGTTGGCTTGATTGTGCCGGTCTCATTCTGAGGTCGCGCAGTTTGAGTTTTGCCTGACCGGTTTGTGTGTTCGCAGGTTAGCGGCTTGTAGTTCGCGGTCAGCATTCTCCCTTCTTCCAGCTTTGAATAAACCAGTCCGGCAGCGGTCTGTCTGGGCGGACCGTGTTTAGGTGTTCTTGGACTATGCAGCGAACTCAATTGATCAGGCGATCTTAAGTGGCCAGGCAATCTTGAGTTGCAGTCTGCAGGAGGAATCCGTTTCTTCTTCAAGTGTTTTCAGCAGTTGAATAAAGTAGCAGGTCGGGCAGTCTGTGGTTGCGGGCTGACAGGTGTGGTTTGCTCTGTTTGCGCGGTCTCAGGAGTTAACCGTACGGCTTGGCTGTTCGCGCGGTCTGGCGATTTTAGTCTGCCAGGTCGTCGGCGACTTGTATTTTGTGTTTTGTGCTTCTCTCCTCCGTGATTCTTATGAATCATGTCTCGTCATGTATACCTCGAATTGTAAAGATAGAGTTAATAACATAGCACTATTCGGTCTTCCCATTGTCATTGTGTTGCTATACTTGTGGAAAGTTTTGTGAAGTGTTTCGCATTTTACTTCATCTCCGGACCTCAAGTTTTTTTTAACAGCGAGTACTCACCAAAGTGCCCGTAGTCCGAGACTTCCCAGACGTCTTCCCCGAATCCCTCCCAGGCAACGAGAAGTAGACTTCCAGATTGAACTAGCCCTCGGAGCATGACCAGTATCCCGAGCACCTTATCGGATGGCCCCGAAGAAACTGGCTGAGCTCAAAATATAATTACAGGAGCTAATCGATGCAGGTTTTGTTCATCCGAGCACCTCACCATGGGGAGCCCCAGTATTGTTTGTCAAGAAGAAGGATGGATCATTTCGTTTGTGCATCAATTAGAGGGAACTAAACAAACTCACCATCTGAAACACCTATCCACTACCTAGAATAGATGAATTATTCGGTCAGTTGCAAGGCGCTTCCGTCTTCTCCAAAATGGACCTAAGGTCCGGCTATTACCAACTTCGCATACGGGAAGAAGACATTCCCAAGACAGCCTTCAGCTCCCTCTACGGGCTCTATGAATTCATGGTGATGTTGTTTGGGCTGACCAATGTCGCGTCCGCCTTCATGGCCCTAATGAACAAAGTATTCGAACTCTTGCTCGATCACTTTGTGATAGTATTCATAGACAACATACTCATATACTCGAAGAACAAAACAGATCACTCCAAGAATCTCCAAATGGTATTACTCAAATTACGAGAACACTCGCTCTTCGCAAAGTTTAGTAAGTGATGAGTCCCAATTATATACACATTTTTGGACTCATCTGGGCCGATTATTTAGTCTTTGCACTTCACTTTAGACATGTTTTCATTCCTATTTAATACTTCATGCTAAGTGCACTTCTAGGCCCGTTTTGATGTTATTTCTTGTTCATCTTCGTTTCTAGTTTTCATGCAGTGTTAAGTGCCACCTTCAGTGGCTAGACTGGTGCTGTATGCTGGAACAGGAGTCGTGCAGGTGTTCCCGGTAAAATTCTGTACAGGAACACTGCGCACGATCACTGGCTCCAGCGCGCACGACCACTGGTCGTACGCCACTGATCATGCGCACTTAACGCCCATTTTATGAGTTCTGTTTGGGCTTATCGCACGACCATTTACGATAGTGCGCACGACCGGTGGTCGTGCGCAACTGGTCGTGCGAACATGTATTTTATAAATTTCATTCCTTTCAGGCTCCACCCAGGTAGCGCGCACGTTCGCAGAACTCCAGTGCGCACGACCACTGGTCGTGCGCCAATGACCGTGCGCAGTATTCGTTTCAGCGCCTATATATATCCTGTTCGCGAATTAGGGCGGGATCACGATCGGGAACTCCGTTCAGTCCGCCGTTTTCGCCCTTTCCACAGGTTCTCCACCCCCCTAGGCCTCCTCCATCATCCTTGAGCTCCAAGGAGAGGTTCCTAGCCCAAAGATCACCAACATCGAGCAAGGATATCGTGTATCGGAGGAGATTGGATCGTGACACGAAGAAGACGAGCCATTGGGAGGAAGTGACAGCCCTCCTCTACCTCGGATGCAGTTGAAGACCGAGCTTGGACGCGGATTGACAACCCAGTGATTCCAACCGTGAATCTTCGGCAAGGCTTCGGATATGGTCGACTCCTTTACTCTCTTTTTCCTTCCTTATGTTGTTGATTGTATAAACTAGTCCCCTCTATATTTTGATGATGTGTGCTATGAACAATATTGTTTAATGTTCATTTCATTTATTTGGAATCATTTAGTTCATATGTGCTTATTGAGGTGCGCTCCCATCTAATTTCCATTCCACCATCGTGTGCGGTGCCGCCCTAGCAATTGCTAATGGCGTGCTTGTCGAAGAGGTGTCGGCGACCCTCATTCCGTTAGCCTACTCACCCATCCGCCTACCGAAGCGTGGCATAGCGGCCCGTGTATTTCATCCCGCCTAACGTAGCAGCACGCTCAAGGCCTGCACAGCTCGATCCCTTTGCCTACTCGTCCATCCGCTCTCACGAAGTAGCGCGTTCAAGGCCTACGTAGTCTTCCATCCCGCTAAGCGAAGCATTGCATAGCGGCATTGCATAGGAGTAGTTGTAATATTTTATTTTATTATTCACAACCCAAATCCCTTTCATCCGCACTCCACCTATCGCTGGACTTCGATCTCAAGTCCTACCTCAAACGTTAACTCCACCTTACTGTGTTCCTTGAGAGATTCGATACTCGGGGATTACTCCTCGTTTTATATTACTTGAACGATCGGTACACTGCTGTTTCGTGTCGCAGTCGAGCTACCGCCTATAGCGGTGTGCTAAGATTCGCGCATCAAGTTTTTGGCGCCGTTGCCGGGGAACACAGTCGTGTGAGTTCTCTGGAGAGGGAGAATTTTGAGAGAGAAGCCCTTCCATTTGTAAATTGCATTCCTTTGTTTAATTTCCTCATATTCTGTTCCCTATTGTTAATTAGGTTGCGTTAGTAATTTTTGTTAGGTGTGGTAGTTCGCACACCGGTGTTTTTATTTTTGAATCGTTTTATCTTCGCACTATGTGGGCACATCTTAATTTCCGTTGCCGTTGGTGTGGAGCTACCTCCCACTCTAGTGATGAATGCCATACGGAGAATAGTAGGCATAATTCTTCTAGCCCAGCATATGGAGCACCGACTTCGTCTGATACTCCATATGGTGCGCGTAAGTCTTATGGCTACTCTGCTGAGCCTTTACCGTCTTACTTCTTTTCGACTTCAGCACCCGCTGTGCCAAAGAAGCCCGCTAGGCAGTGCCAGTTTTGTCGGAGCACTGATCATGTTTTGAAGGACTGTGCCAAGTATCTTCGCCAATTGGATGAGGATGACGAGCCGGATATCCGGATCGTCTCAACTCCTAACTCTGGCGGCACACCTTCAACATCCGGTTATGTGTCTTTGTCACCTTCACATCTTGAAGGGAATGGCATGGATACGGTCACCGGATGTGCGGCTGATCTATGCACCGACATTGCTGAGCCTATTCTCCCAGTGCATCCACCACCCCTAGTGGATTCGATTCTTTGTGAGGAATCGGTGTTCGACTTCTATCCGAGCACTACTCCTCCCCCTGTTGTGCATACTACTTTCGTCTCTGACGACATTGTTGAGGATGTGTCGCGGGATGAGGCTGGCGATTTCTGTGTTATGCCTGCTCCTATGGAGGAGGACAACCTTCTAGGTGAAGAGGAGCTTTCCTCAACGCCGGTGGAGGAAGTCCAAATCTTGGGCATGGCCACTGTCGATCCCGCTGAACCTTGCGGCATTGATGACAATGCCAACATTATTTTACTCCCCCAACCTGATGGGAGTGAGACCGGGATCACTCCCCCGATTGATGTTCATTTATGTTCTTCGTCTTCTTTATTTCTTGATCCCCTTCCTTCATCTGAGTCTGTGCAGGTTGAATCTTCACAGGTACTTCAGGAGGACTTGGAGCTCTTTGCTCAAGTCAATGATGCGAGCATCCTTTCATGTGAGGAGGATTACTCCCCTTCCGTTGAGGAAGCTCCATTCATTGCCTTCGCCTCCTGCTGTCTCCCCGTTGACGACACCTTGCTAGGCAAGGATGTGTTTGGTGAGTTGAGTGATGATACCCCCCTCTCTTCTTATCTTCTGTTTCCTCTACCTGCGTTAAGTAGGTATTATCATCTGTGTATAGGAGTAACTGTTCTGTCGCCGTATCGGTACCCGCTACCGACACGCGTATTAGAACAGTTACCTGTTCATTTTCACTATCATACGCCTATCAGTTAATATACATCTAAAACTTTTAAATAAGTCCTGTTGGGGGGACATGTAGCCCAACAGTTATCTAGGATTAATCTTTTTCTTCGTATTTGCATTGTTCTCCTGTCTACCCTATTTTCTTACGTTAAATTAGTTTTTATTACGGCTGCGTTTGGCCCCTCATGCGCGGTGGACCCTGGAACGCTCATAGGGCGCGGTGGATTCAGTTTTCATGAAGAAGCTGGACGCCAGAAAATTTCCTTCGCGCACGATCGATGGTCGTGCGCATTATTTAACGCGCACGATCATTGATCGTGCGATCGGCCCAGTTTCTTTATAAAAACCGGTTCGCCCGAGCCCTGTGTGCGCATCCTAGGTCTTCGCTCCCGTCGTCCTCTCGCTACTGTTCGTGCGCCGTTTCCGCTGGGTGCTCGCCGATCGTTCGTCCTCCCTCCCTCCGGTGAGCCCATTTCGGTTCTTCCTCCTTCGCTTGCCCTAACCCCACCATGAGTTCCAGTGCTCGCCATTTCGCCAAGGCCTACCACCGCTCTGGCCGTTCCTCCGCCTCTCCAGCTCAGATCCTTGCTTGAATGGCCACTTTTTCCAAGGATTCGCACATACGGCGATACAACTCACTGAAGGAGAAGCCATTTCTGTCCCAACGTTTATTCGATTGGAACGAGCTTAATTCTATCGGCGACAATGGCGAGTTGGGGGAGGCCGTCCGCCTTCGTTATTCATTTGATCACTGGAGCAGGGTGTTTGAGTGTGATGACCTCGGCTACCGGGAGCTCACATTGGAGTTTCTCGCAACGTTCAAGTGGGAGTTGCTGCCCTGCGGCCTACGTCCAGGAAAATGTTCTTTCCGAATGATGGGGAGAGTCTTCACTCTTTCTCTGGCGGAGTTGGCGGTGAGCGCAGGTTTTTACACTGAGGAGGAGGCTGCGGCGATTGATTTTTCGAGTACGAGTATCTCCTTCCCTGACGACGTCACACCGCGTGCCGCGTGGTGTGCTCTCACAGGTCGTGACGAAGAGTATGTGGCCAGGAAGAGCAAATCCACCTGGATTGTCGCGCCTGCTCTCAGATACCTGCAGCACGTTCTTAGTCATTCTCTTGTCGCCCGAGCTCTCAGTCAGAATGTCGTGGGGTGGCAAGATTTGACTTGCTTATATAGTATGGAATTCCGGCTGCCCTTGCATATGGGTTACTTGCTCGCTCTCTTCCTCCATCACGAGGCCACCTATGGTCTCACTGGTGCCATTGGTGGTGCATACTATATCACTCGCATTGCAAAGGGATTGGGGGTTTGGAGTCAGCTGCCTCCGATGGTGCAGGTAACTGCACCCTCTTTCATCACCAGGGCCACCATGGTGAGCTTTCATTTACTGCGGGTTGTGGGGAAGAAGAGTAGGAGGCGTTTTGTGGTCGTGATGCGAGGTGATGCGCCTAGGGAGAGGCAAGTTGATGAGGAGCACGGAGAGCCGGCTGAGCCGCCGACCACTCACCGAGAGATAGCCCTCCAGCAGCCGCGGCGTCAGTCATCCATGCCGGAGCGGAAACACAAGGAGGAGGGTAGTTCTTCACGAGCACCGGAGGTCCCAAGCTTCAACCAGCGCCTTTCCGACTTGGAAGCGAATCAGTATTGGCTGACGGACTTCGTGTATCAGCAAGCCTTGCGGGGAGGACTGAATATATCCCCACCTCCTGGCCGTGCCGCATCTTCATCCAGACCTCCGCTGTCCGTCGTTGTTTTAGATAGTGACAGCGACGACGAGTGATTTTTCCACCCCGTGTGCAGGCCAACCTCAGTCTTATCTTGTTCTTGCTGCTGTTGATTTTTTTTTTATGTCTCTTCGAGTCGTATGAGCTTACTGTATTTTGTTGTAATAATAACACTTTGACTCTGGATGCTCATCTGGGCATCGTTTTGTGAATTTTGTTTTCATATTTCGTCCCTTCTGTTATGTGCGCATTTGCCTAATCTTATTCGCAGGAACTGGTTCACCTCCATAGGTGACAACCCAGACTTGCTGTTTTTTTTCTTTCTAACTTATTTCAATTCAGTTTTTATCTATTTTTGCTGCTTTTAGTTGTACCGTTTGCAGGTGTGCTTTGTACTTCGTGTTGGCAGATGCTGTGGATTGTGCACGAAATTAATGTCAATCTTCCGGTATGCTCAATTCTGAGCATTGGGTAACACCTCTCCCTCCTAGCTTTCAGTTTTGTGATGTAATGTGTAGATTAAGTCTGGGGGAGAGCACGTGTTATCCACTATGCGTACGAGTTGCACCGCATGCTAGAAGTGCTTATATTTTTCTGTACCATCATCATTATTCCACGCTTCATGCACCACTTCACCCACATGAGCGCGCGCTTTCCTATTTGTGTTGTTTTCCAAATAAACTATTTTGGTTAGGAATGTGAATTGGGGTGTTAGCTTAGGAATTACTATTTCGAGTGCGATGTTGACTCGAGCAGTGTTCTGGTCGCATCCGCATGCTTCAAAAGAATTTGAGTAGAACTAGATTGTTTCTATGCATTTAATTTATGTTTAGTATTGTTGCGTAGTTTTAGATTTATTATACTCAAATGGTGAATGTGAATGAAATTGGCGATAACCCGGTGTTGTGTGTGTACAAGCACTAGTCGTGTGTTGCTCGAGTCGAGAGGAAGGTTTACCTTTCTCGTGGGCTAAGAACTTGCCCCAAGCGACTCTCGAAGCATGGGCGAGAGCGGCTCGTCGAGTTAAACGTGATGTAGGCCACCTTTTGGCTAGTTTGAGCCTTGTCGTTCCATGACCTTTTCGCTCACCCTTGCAAGCCAAAATTGTGCCTACCACTCTTTTGTTCAGCTCCTCTTCATTCACCAAGGCCTGAAGCTTTGCCCATTTCGCAACCAAATAGATGTTTATCTGCACTCATGTTCTTGATTTGGTGTGATTTTTGGAATCTTTGTGATGTGATGAAGAAATAAATTTTATTTCCTGATTATGAACCAACCGGAGGATAAAAATATATATATATATATGTTGTCGAAATGAAAACCAAAAAAAAAATTGTATTGAAAAGAAATCCTTCCGAGCTAAATAGAAAGTCTGTTGGTAATTGTGAAGTAGGCCGTGTGCACACCTAGTTTTCATGATAAGTCTGGGGGTGTGTCACACGAGCATTGCTTTTGGTTTTGTGTGGTGCAGCGTTCCGTTAGCTCAATTTGGTTGCGTAGCCTTCAATTTTATCCTTGAATATCACGCCGCAACCTAAGCCTAACTTAATCCTAAAAGTCCTATTGATTTAACTTGTGAGTTTGCTAACGCCGTGGAGAGAGTGTGACCGGGCGAGCGTATGGTTCACGACGTTGATGGATTTCAGCGGAGTTATTCCTAAACCCCGACCTTGTGCAACACCCACCTTAGTGTCTTGTTACTTTCACACCGGGCATGATCGTTCGAATTCTTCATAATTCACCAACTGAGTATAACTAAATCTCTACTTACGCTCTAATGCTTTTGTAAATTAGTTAGCATAGTTAGAATCTCTTTTTTACTAAATTTCTATTTGCATGCTTTTGTTACTTCGCATTGTACTCCTTTGTGTAATTTTGTGTGTTAATTACCATTTTCACACTACGCCGAATTCGTTTGCTCGGGACGCGCAAACAGGTAAGTCTGGGGGTGTGATGAGTCCCAATTATATACACATTTTTGGACTCATCTGGGCCGATTATTTAGTCTTTGCACTTCACTTTAGACATGTTTTCATTCCTATTTAATACTCCATGCTAAGTGCACTTCTAGGCCCGTTTCGATGTTATTTCTTGTTCATCTTCGTTTCTAGTTTTCATGCAGTGTTAAGTGCCACCTTCAGTGGCTAGACTGGTGCTGTATGCTGGAACAGGAGTCGTGCAGGTGTTCCCGGTACAATTCTGTACAGGAACACTGCGCACGATCACTGGCTCCAGCGCGCACGACCACTGGTCGTGCGCCACTGATCGTGCGCACTTAACGCCCATTTTATGAGTTCTGTTTGGGCTTATCGCACGACCATTTACGATAGTGCGCACGACCGGTGGTCGTGCGCTACCGGTCGTGCGAACATGTATTTTATAAATTTCTTTCCTTTCAGGCTCCACCCAGGTAGCGCGCACGATCGCAGAACTCCAGTGTGCACGACCACTGGTCGTGCGCCAATGACCGTGCGTAGTATTCGTTTCAGCGCCTATATATATCCTGTTTGTGAATTAGGGCGGGATCACGATCGGGAACTCCGTTCAGTCCGCCGTTTTCGCCCTTTCCACAGGTTCTCCACCCCCCTAGGCCTCCTCCATTATCCTTGAGCTCCAAGGAGAGGTTCCTAGCCCAAAGATCACCAACATCGAGCAAGGAGATCGTGTATCGGAGGAGATTGGATCGTGACACGAAGAAGACGAGCCATTGGGAGGAAGTGACAGCCCTCCTCTACCTCGGACGCAGTTGAAGACCGAGCTTGGACGCGGATTGACAACCCAGTGATTCGAACCGTGAATCTTCGGCAAGGCTTCGGATATGGTCGACTCCTTTACTCTCTTTTTCCTTCCTTATGTTGTTGATTGTATAAACTAGTCCCCTCTATATTTTGATGATGTGTGCTATGAACAATATTGCTTAATGTTCATTTCATTTATTTGGAATCATTTAGTTCATATGTGCTTATTGAGGTGCGCCCCCATCTAATTTCCATTCCACCATCGTGTGCGGTGCCGCCCTAGCAATAGCTAATGACGTGCTTGTCGAAGAGGTGCCGGCGACCCTCATTCTGTTAGCCTACTCACCCATCCGCCTACCGAAGCGTGGCATAGCGGCCCGTGTATTTCATCCCGCCTAACGTAGCAGCACGCTCAAGGCCTGCACAGCTCGATCCCTTTGCCTACTCGTCCATCCGCTCTCACGAAGTAGCGCGTTCAAGGCCTACGTAGTCTTCCATCCCCCAAGCGAAGCATTGCATAGCGGCATTGCATATGAGTAGTTGTAATATTTTATTTTATTATTCACAACCCAAATCCCTTTCGTCCGCACTCCACCTATCGCTGGACTTCGATCTCAAGTCCTACCTCGAACGTTAACTCCACCTTACTGTGTTCCTTGAGAGATTCGATACTCGGGGATTACTCCTCGTTTTGTATTACTTGAACGATCGGTACACTGCTGTTTCGTGTCGCAGTCGAGCTACCGCCTATAGTGGTGTGCTAAGATTCGCGCATCAGTAAGTGCGAGTTCTGGATGGAGGATGTTGGATTTCTTGGGCACACGATCAACAAAAACGGGGTAGCAGTAGACCAGGCCAAAGTACAAGCAGTACGAGACTGGCCACCACTTAAGTCAGCAGAAGATATGAGCTTCCTTGGTCTCGCCGGCTACTACCACAAGTTCGTGGAAGGTTTCTCAAAGATCGCCTTACCCCTCACCACCCTTAACAAGAAAGATACGACGTTCCAATGGACACCCGAATGTGAGGCAACATTGACGGAGCTAAAGAACCGGCTAACATCTGCCCCGATCTTGACACTCCCCTCAGGAACTGAGGGCTTCCAAATCTACACTGACGCATCGCTGAAGGGATTAGGAACCGTACTAATGCAGCACGACAGGGTAATCGCCTACGCATCACGACAATTGAAGCCACGCGAGTTAAACTACACAGCCCATGACCTAGACCTGGGTGTTGTGGTGTTCGCACTAAAAGTCTGGAGGCATTACCTATACGGGATAAGATGCGAAATCTTCTCCGACACAAGAGCCTCGAATACATCTTCATCCAGAAGGAGCTGAATCTTTGACAACGCCGGTGGTTGGAATTCCTATGTGATTACGACTTTGCCCTCCAATACCACCCCGATAAGGCCAATAAAGTTGCAGATGCCCTGAGTCGGCAACCTTCGACGACCGGGAATTGGCTAGAGACGATACCAGAAGAGTTAGTCAAGTCCTTGGCAGACTTGGACATCATCCTCATCACCCGCAGGAACCCGATGGACTACCAAGCCCAGCTATATTGGATGGAGATACTGTGTGATATTAGGGACATGATACGAGTGGCGCAGAAGATCGACACCGAAGTGGCTCCAATCATCCAGAACTTACAACACGGCGCGCAGGAGGACTACAATCTGTATGATGGCATTCTACAGTACAAGCACCGTATATTCATCCCCTCCGCCGAAGGAATCCGAGAAGAGATACTCCACGAAGCACACCATTCGAGGTATTCAATACACCCCAGAGTGGTAAAAATGTATACAGATTTACGAAGAACGCTATACTGGCCAGGTATGAAAAGGGACGTCACCAATTATGTGGTGCACTGCCAGACCTGTCAGATGGTCAAGGCCGAATGTCGCAGTCCAGGAGGTCTACTATAGCCCCTACCCATACCCGAATGGAAGTTTGAAGATATCTCCATGGACTTTGTCCATGGCTTGCCCCGATATCGTGCAGGAAACAACACAATATGGGGTAGTGGTACATCGTCTCACAAAAGGGGACCGTTTTATCCCAAACCGCCAAGGTGACGGTGTCGATATCTTCGCCCGACTCTTTATAGAACAAGTGGTCAGATTTCATGGGGTGCCCAAGTCGATCGTGTCTGATCGCGACAAACGCTTCACTTCGAAGGAATGGAGAAGTGTCCAAGCTTATCTGGGAACCAGATTAGCATTCAGCACCGCGTTCCACCCTCAAACCGACGGGCAAACGGAAAGGACGAATCAAACGATGGAAGACTTCCTCCGACTATGCATAGTGGAACACAATGAACCTTGGGAACAGGTGTTTCCCTTAGTAGAGTTTTCATACAATAACAGCTTCCAAGCAAGCATTAAGATGGCACCATACGAAGCCCTCAACGAAAGATGCTGCCGAACACCGTTATCATGGGCACATGATGAGGACCCAGAAGATTTAGGTGTCGAACACCGTTATCATGGGCACATATATATATATACATATATATATATATATATGTATATATATATGTGTGTGTGTGTGTAAGACCTCATTTTTCTTTCAAAAACCCGGGTCTTATGCCCAGAACCGCCGCTTTGTGGTGACACCTTCACTCGGGAAGGTCGCCACTACGAAGCGCCGATCCTGCCGGTCATATCGATCACAGAAGAAGAAAAGTAAAAACGAACAAAAGAAGTTGAAGTCCACAATCACATGTTATATATAATAAATGTCCACATGGTATAACTGAAATAACAAAGTTACAATAATAAAGGGCACATGGCCTGTACATCATGTCCTCACTACAAGATCACTCGTGGAAGCTAATCACTAATCACTCACTGATCCTGAAACTTGTGCTCCTGTACTAGACTGGCCCGCCTCCATCTGCACCATCCTCTGATGCTGCTGCGTCTCTTCGATCCCCTAAAATGATATGGTCCACCGACCGTTAGTCAAAAAGACTAAGCAAATCCCCCACCCCTCCCCCGGTGACACATATGCACCGAGCGGGAAGGATGAAGCGGAGGAAAACAAGGGGTATAACAATAGCAGATGACAGGGGTACATGGAATGTCTACACTACACATGTATACATATATAATTGAAGCAGTAAAAGAGCATAGTAAGAGAAGGTAATGAATAACTAAAGAACAGTAAATAAAGACAAGTATATAATATAAAATTAACCATTGATTTATAGGAATGCTCACACAAACCTATAGACCAAGGGGTCGTTTAACAAGGCCTATCGTATAAGAAGTCCCATAACCGACTTATACGATATGGGTAGGGGTTGATATGCAATGTTTATGCTATGTCATGCAAGGTATGTTGTTAAATGTTATGTTCACACAAGTGCAACTCACACACTACGACTCTATGCGCACAGACCTTTAGTTCCCCCTTTTTGGAGCTAGCAAGACTCCCACGATACTCCCGTAGTGGAAAACGGAAGCGGTGGGTTGGGCCTCACCCACCTCTAGGTTGGTATTCACACTACCTAACCTAGACCTATCGTACGCCTCAACGCAAAACCGCGGAGCATCTGCGTACTCTTACTGGCTGGACCACCAGACTTTTATGGCTAAGTGCAAATTCCACACTTGCCGAGTCAACGTATTGACGTCGGTGTGAACGACCGTCCAATACCAAAGACTCACCACCTTCATGCATATGCAAACAGGTTTACCATCTATCTCCGAGCCATAAGCTCACCGGCTAATCCTCCCGGCACAACAGCCACTACTGAGCCATAAGCTCACCAGACTAATTAGTCTACTGCTACAACCACCGAGCCTACCGCTCGTAAGACCAAACCGACTAAGCATCCGTGACGATGGAGTGTGAGTGAGTCTATTACTTAGTTAATCTTGTATAACATCTTGCTCCTACGATTTATGGTTAGTCTTGGACTTCCCGAGGATTACCCTGTTAGGGGCTCGCTACGGTACTGGGAGCTATAATGGGATGACACTCCAAAGTTCCCTTTCTCAAGACATTTAATATTGTGGGTATCTACCCATATGCCTAAGCCTCTTATGTTTTCACTTGTATTAACCCTAGGTGGTTTATGACACGCTAGGGGAAAGACGATCTTTCGTCAATCCCAAGCACGACCTTACCCTTAGCCCACCTAGCACTCTTATCTCCTAAACTCCTTTCGGTGACCTTTAATCTCTTCAACCTGATCATGTACACCAACTACATGCCACTCCACTTGATAGGCCCCTAAGTATCCAAATTTCACATTTTTACTATACGCAGACCAAACTAACTATATGAAGCTTATAAGTAGAGGTACTCCAAATATTCAACCACATGACACAAGATTTTTACTGGAGGACTATCATGGCATTATAAGTCTAAATCCAAAGACTCATATTTTTTCTCAACATTTTAACATTTATTTAGATTTCTCTAATATTTGTCAAGTATGAATATGAACATGAAGTGAAGGTATTCTCAAGACATGATCCTCATAAAATTAAGATAAATCTATCATGCCAAAATAACAGTAAATAATGAATATCACAATTTTACAGTAAGGAAATATCCTCTATTTTTAATATTTAACTTATATCCAAACTTGAAGATTTATGAAGGAACTACCAAAAATACTTGTGCCAAAATTATAGGAAAATTACTAGACCTCTATCATGTCTAGAAAAGCTTAATTACAGAGTTTCACAATTTATGGGAATCATTTACTCACTGAAATAATTAATCCAAATAATTCCTAATTTGCACATGTTGTGAAGTAGCCTACTGATAACAATTTCCAAAAATTCTATAAAAATTCACAGAGCTTCCTAGTGCTCTGAAATGTCCTATCGCCAAGGTGCACATTATTCCAGAGAGTTTTGGACCCTTAGTTATATTTCTTAAGATTGAGACAAAATAAGTGCCTTGTAAATGAAGTATTGGTTAAGTCATCTAATAAATTTCACAAAAATACCAGAGTTCTATAATATGATTACAAAGGTACTACCAAGGTTTGGTCATCATCCAAGACCATTTGAGCATGCAAATGTCTCTTATAAGAAATTTCCCTAAAAGGGTTTATGACCTAATTTAGGGGGAATAAATTCTCCTAAAATCCTCTCATAATTCCCTAGGGCATATATACATCCCATAAACATATCTCCTAAATTTCATGCTCATTCTATAGCTTTTGACCACATGTCCTTCACAAAGCTCTATATGCCTCCAAGGGGTAAAACTAGGGTCCTAGGGCATATCCACCTCTACACCACCCCATCTTACTCATGAAGGTGTCTTAGGTGATCTTAAACCAGTGGCCAAGGTTTCACCTCATGGTGAGGAGATTTGACCACAATATCCCAAGATAAACAATATGCCCTAACTTTGACCCTATTTGACCTAACTTGGGTTGACAAATTACCCAACCAAATCAGTCCCAATTGGGCTTAGATTTTTACCAGGGTAATGTGATAACCCTAAGAAGTACCCACCAAAATTTGGAGGGCATTGGAGGTCATTTGACCTAATAGTTAATTAATATTTGATTTATGTAATTATTACAAAAACCTTAGAAAAAGGTACTCTTAAAATTCCCATCTTTGGGTATGATGTGTGGGTAGGTGTAAATAGACTAGGTTTAAATTTTCAAGTCAATCCCATAACCCAATCAAAAGTTATTCAAGATAAGGTGGTTGTCCTACACTAGGGACCAGTCCCACCAAAATGAACCTACAGGGAGCTACAGAACCCCTTTTGGGGTGAAATCAATTTTAAAATAAACTAGACTCCAAGGGATACAACCATGGTGTTGACCACATTTTCCTTTGAGGGGTTCTAGTATTTCTAAATAATTAAAACAAATTACTGTAGGAATAATTAATTAAACTAAAATGCTGCGTTCGACGAAATATGATCTGCGTTCGACGAACTATTTTCTGCGCTCGACGAACGCCGTGCTTCAGTGCGCTCGATGAAAGCCAATCTTCGTTCAACGAACTAATCTAGTTCGACGAATTAATTTCGTTCGACGAACTCTGGATTCAGTTCGCTGAATTATTTCCGTTCGACGAATTAATTCCATTCGACGAACACCGGATACAGCTCGATGAATTACTTCTACTCAGACCGACGAATTAATATAATAAGAATATAACATAAACATTTAAATCTACGGCAGATCCAATGGCTCTAAGTCATCGTCCCCGTTGAACAGAAGGCGCGCGACAGCCCGTCCTGGGATTCTTTGCGGGATGATTTCCTGGCCACCTGTGCCGCTTCCTGGCCAGCCAGTGCCACCACCACCTTCGTTGAGGTGGTGGCCGGCGATAGGGGGCGGTTGGCCGGCCGGAGGTGGTCGGAATCAGAGTTTAGAGGAGGGGAAAGAGAGCTCGAAACGAGCCCTTTTCGGAAGCACGATCCGAGCCCAATTAAGCTCGGACCAAGCCCTAAATTACGATGAGATCTAGCACTAAGGGAGAAGAGGCGGATCGGACTTGTGTGGAGGGGTGACTCCTTGCCGATTTCCTATTGGGCATGGCCGACTTGAAGCTTTGGCACCTTTGCAACCTCCTATCTAGATGGGCCGACTCCCTCAGTTAGGTGGGGGAAAATGTTCCCCTCAGTCTAGTTGTGGATATAAAAGGCTCAATTGGGGTGGGGAGGAGGTGTAACCTCTGATTGCCATGAAGGCCATTAATAGTGATTTTCGACTTCTTATGGGAGGAAATGAATTGGGTCATCAATTAGGCCGGAAAAAGGGATGAAAACTTCTCCTCTCCTCAAGGGGAGATGAATGGTGCCATAAATTGGTTGTAATTGGCCATGAATGTCATTCTCCTCCTCTTCCTCTCTCCGCCATTTTTGGGGAAAATGGAGCTTTCTCTCTCCTAGCCAAAATCCTTCAAATTGAATGGCCAACTCAGCAGCATTCAATCCCCATTAGGTGGTGGACCACACCAATTGGGTCTAGCTCAAGTGTGTTGGGTTCAATTTGGGTAAAGTAGGTCATTTTGACCTAAATTTAGGCTAAGGTTGACTTTGGTCAAATTGGCCACTTGGGTTGACCACAATGGGTGGGTTATGACCCATTTGACTCCCTTGTGAGTTAGGAAGGCTTAGCTGGAGTCAATTTGGCAAGGTGAGGGTTAATTGCCCCTTAATATGGCACTTTGACCAAATTAGGGCTAGAGTTGACTTAGGGTAAATTGGCCAATTTAGAGGTCCCATGATGGGGCTTTTTGGTCCATTAGGTTCCTAATAACCCTATAAGGGTTGGGGAAAGGTCAATTTGGCATGGTGGAGGCCAATTGACCCTAATTAGGCAACTTTGACCAATTTAAGGTTAGGGTTGACTTTGGTCAAATTTGGCCTCTTTGGTTGACCCCAATGGGTCCTTGATGCTCTAAGGAACCCTCCAAAGGGTTAGGTGTGTCATGGTGGGGTCAACGGGTCAAGGTGAGGCCCTTAAGTTCAACCCCATGTGAAAGACTTTAATTAAGGGTAGCTAATCACCTAGAGGGGGGGGGGGTGAATAGGTTATTTGAAAAACTATTGCAATTCTTTGTTATAACCAAAAAGACTGATCAAAGCTTTCAAGAATAAGAGCACACACAGAAAAGACACACAGAATTTTATAGTGGTTCCCCTTATCTTGGGTAATCCACTTTTCCCCTTCTCCCTTCTAGTAGTGTGTCAGATAGGGTTTATATCTCCTCCAGATCTCAGACCACAAACAGGTCTTACAGCTCAGATCACAACAGATCTTACAGACTCAGATCTCACAGATCTTACTCTCTCAGATCTCAGCAGATCTTACAAACTCAGATCTCACAGATCCTACCTCAGCCTTTATAATTAGGCTTACAGCTCAGATTCACACCTGAATCCTACAACTCAGATCACACCTGATCTTACAACTCAGATCCTTGACAGATCCTTGACAGATCCTACACTCAGATCTGACAACTCAGACCCTACAGGGATTGATAAAGAAAATAACAATACTTAGACTCAGATTCTTCAAATTGTTGAGTCTTCTTGATCTGCCTGAATGATCAGACAGAAATATTCAATAGAACAACAGCAGCAAATGATCTTCTTGATTCGACAGGCTGTGATGATTGTTCTTCTTCCTAGGAAGACAGATTCTTCCTTCTTGATCTTCTTCTTTCAGAAAGATGTATCAGCACCAGATTGCTGAACGAAATCTTCAAGTTAGATCAGTTCTGATAGAGAAGATGACTTCTTCAGATTCTTTCTCAGACTTTCCCTCAAAATGATGGAGACGATAATGGCTTTTGAAAGATAGGAATAATCAATTGCTTAACCCATAGGTCATGCCTTCTATTTATAGCCCGCCATTTGCAACATCTGTTACTCTCCTCCACGTCAGCACGACGCTAAGTCTTCAACGGTCTTCAATGGCTTCAGAAGAAACAAAGGCTCAGCTAGCTGTAGAAGAAATTTCTCAGCTCAGAGTATCTGTAGAAAAGGCGTTGAGCACTGAGCATCTCTGTCGACGCTTTTTCCATTAGGCGTTGAGCGATATATAGATACTCGACACATACTTCTTAGACAGAAGCTCTCGACTCCTCCTTCTTAAGCGTTGAGCAATCATTAGTTAGTCGACGCTTTTTATCTGTAGAAGTCGAGCAACATACAGGGGCTCAACGCTTCTTACTATGCCTTCATATCTAGACTCCTCTTGTTGGCGTAGAGATAACTGAAGTTTGGTTGACACTTCTCTTTCCACGGCGTCGAGGGATATAACTTGGCTCGATGCTTCCAAACTTGGTCTCATAACTTCAGCGGCGACCTTGTCTATTTGAGCAGTAGACATGAGTCAACGCTTCTGGGTCACAGGCGTCGAGCGATGTATGATGTCTCGACGCTTATGAACTTGGATGAATTCCTTGAGCACTTTGCCTGACCCGATCTCCTGCACATTGATTCTAGAGAGTATATCAAATACATTTTGAGATATATCTTTGACTTAAGAATGGACTTCTCCAAATCTAAGACATTGTGGACAATAATCCCAACAATCTCCCCCTATTTGAAGAAGTCATAATCTCAGTCAATGATATATCCCTCTTTTCAAATATAATCAATATTTTCTAATTTCTATACAGGTAATCAAAATAAAGAGTATAATACCTTATAAAATTAGATTGCCAAAATATTCTATCCACAGAAATTATCTCAGACATGATTTCTCATATAAGCACAAAAACACAAGCAGTTCAGAATAAAACATGTCATGAAGAGAAAAAGGAT
This sequence comes from Dactylorhiza incarnata, assembly GCA_033032865.1. Taxonomy (NCBI): domain Eukaryota; kingdom Viridiplantae; phylum Streptophyta; class Magnoliopsida; order Asparagales; family Orchidaceae; genus Dactylorhiza; species Dactylorhiza incarnata. The sequence continues at coordinate 3,640,540 of JAWHQI010000175.1, read as the reverse complement.
CACATCACAGGTATATATATATATATATGATAATGAAAAATAGTTAGCACTGGGAACTCATGAAGATTGTTCAAAGATATATCAATTACATTTCACTGAAAATACTTAGTAAAGATTAAAATCCTAATTCTGTTCAGGTTCCTTGATCTCTATTCCACTTTTGGCTCTTTTGGAAAGGGCTTCAGCAACTTCTTTTCTTCTCTTGAAATAGCCAAACGGCTTTGGAAAGTATCTGATTGGCTCCTTATCACCTGCCTGAACCTTCCCAGCCAATTTATCAGCCTTGAATTTTATCTTCAGTTCCTCTTGATCCCTATGCTTCAACCATTCAGCTTCAGAATACCATTTTCCTCTTTCATCTGGATTACCTTTCACAGCTTCCCATGCTGTCAGAATCATTTCTCTTGAAGAGGGAGACCAATGTTCAAAATAAACCCTTGATTGAACCTCTTCTCTGAACTTTCTTTTACTAGATTCTACTTGCTCACTAGTAAAGTTCTCTCTTTTGCTTTTATCCTCAGGACTATACATTTTAGCAATTTGCTTTTGGACTTGTGTAAGAGAAGCTGGCCTGGTCTCAGAAACTTGATCATTCTCATAATCTATGGGAGGATATCCAAAAGTTTCTCTTATAGTATTTGAGGTCCACACAGCATGCTCAGAGCTGGCTTGAATCATTGACCTCTCCCCCTTTAGGACTTCTTCAACTATATGATCTCTTATAACATTCTTCTGAAACCTGACTTGAACCTCCAAATGATGAATTCCACTTTTAATGGTTTTCTTTACCTTAAGGAGATGGTCACCTATGGTATCTGCATTCAATTTTGCTTGATCTTTTAGAATTGTAGAGCTCTCATCAATTTTAGCCAAAATAGCAGTATCCTGCTGTTGCAGTCTAGCTTCAATCTTAGCTGTACCTGCAAGGACTTGTGCAACCTGTTCTTTATACAAAACTTGCATGTTGTTACTTAGAATTCCTTGATTTGTTTGAACATCATCCACTGTCTTTGTAATTCCTGCTTGTGACTCTTTAAGAACCTTTGATGTCTCTTTGATTGCATCAAGTTGTTCAGTTGTATAATCTACTGAAGCACCAGCTCTTTTGAAAAACTTTACCATTTCCTTTCTCAAAGCAGTCATCTGATGATTAACTTCAAATCTAACCAATTCATCTGGAAATCTACTTCATTTTTCATTTTTGTGCTATTATCTTCAATATATTATTCTAATAATCTTCTTTGATTATTAAGCAACACCTCCAGCTGAGGTAGTATAGCACTTAGATCCACATTGATTTCCTTTTCCACTCCATTACCTCTACTGCTCTCTTCTCTGATGAAAGAATCATTTCTCTGGCTCATGTGTGAGCTAGAGGATTCTATCTTGATCACCTTCTCAACATGTTTCTTTGTTGTTTCAGGATCTCCTTCCACATCCATAGCATCAACTACAGAATTCACTTTAGCAGGGATCTCAGCCTGAGACTCCCCCTCAAATGGTGCATTGTCTTGAGCTGGACTTTCATCTTGAGGCTCCCCCTCAATCTCTGTATTGATCAGATCAATTTTGTCTTGAGCAGGGATCTCATCCTGTGCCTCCCCCTCAATTTGAAAAATCCCTTCAACTCTAGCAGGGGATCCATGATGACTTCCTCTCTCTTCTCCTTCTTTCTCATTCTCATCCTTGTCTTTATAGAACTTGTCAACCCCTTCCAGTAATAGATCAGTACCTATTGGTGTATCAGGAGTACTGTCCCTAGGTTTGTTCCCTTCTTCTTCTTCAGATGTTGTGAGGTTGGGATCATGAATTGGAGAGGATCTAGATTTTCCTTTGGAAGAGGATGAGCTTGATGAGCTTGAAGAAACCTTCTTCTTCTTTTGCTTCTTAGCTTTCTTCTGCTTAGGAGAAAGATCTGCTGGTGGAAGATTTGATAAAACTCTTTCCCATCTCTCTGTCATTCTAATGTCCATTTTCTTCATGTGATTTATCTTGGATCCAAGTTTGTTATTTAAAGAGTCTGGAATGACTTTTACTAAATATAGAGATAATATCCTACCCATGTTGGGTACTTGGATACATTCAATTATTCTGTCAAACACCACCCTCCCTCAATCTATTCTCAAAGAATGAATAATCCTGGTTAGTAGAATAAACATTTTTCTGGAAATTTTATCATGAGATCCAGTCTTGCACAACAGGCCCTTTCCGATCACATCTGTTAGCAATTTTCCTTTTGAATTCATTCCTTTCCTAAGAATACTTCCAGTGATTTCACGTGATGTTTCAATTCCGCACTAGATTTGTGCTAATCTAATCTGTTCAGAGCTCACTTCTTCTTCTTCATCATTGCTTTTTAATCTTGGCAGTTCTAGTGCCTTAGCGAGTCTTGAAGGAGTGATCTTAATCTTCTTACCATTTACAGTGGTCTTAAGCTTCGAATTGACTGGGTCTATTACTATATTGGAGTAAAGTTCTAAGACCTCTCGTTTCCAGATAAGAGTCAATTCAGATAGTACGAATTCGAGTCCTGCTTTGTAGATTAACTCGATGGTTGATTTGATTTCTACTGGAGCTAATTGGAAACCATTGCGAACAAGCTCGCTTCCTTCATAAAGGTAATCACTGCTCTTGGGAGGCATTGTGGTTGATGATTGAAGAGAGAAAGAATTGATGGAGAAATTTTCTAGGGCAAATAATTTTGAACTTAGAGATCTAGGGCATATGTACTAACAAAGTGTCTTCCCTATTTATAGAATTTCTAATTCAAGAAGATGAATAGCCGCGCGCCGAACTTGTTTGACAAGATTGATCAAATGGTTCAAATTTACCCTGTCGAGACGGCCTAGCTATGTTCGCTCAAGCGTTGAGATAGCTCGACGCCATTTTTCTTCGGTCCACGCCAGGTATCTTCTCGATGCCAGGTATCTTCTTTCGACGCCAGGTAACCTCTCCACTCACCTTTTAGGACTCAATCATTATCTTCATTTATTTATTTCAAGACAACTTTAATCCATTTTTAGCATTCCTAATTCAATTTTAAAGTTATTGAATTTTGTTTCATCCAAGGGTTTAGTAAATATATCAGCAACTTGTTTGTCAGTGGAGACATATTCAATTGTGATATCTCCATTTTCTACATGTTCTCTAATGAAATGATATCTAATTTCTATGTGCTTAGTTCTGCTATGTGATACAGGATTATTAACTATAGCAATAGCACTAGTTGAATCACAATATAGAGGAGATTTACTTAGCTGAACTTTATAGTCTTGGAGTTGGTGTTGAATCCATAGTAGCTGAGCACAACAGTTTCCAGCTGAGATGTACTCAGATTCTGCTATAGAAATAGCCACACTGGTCTGCTTCCTGCTACTCCAAGATATTAGTCTTTTGCCAAGAAATTGACATGTTCCTGATGTACTTTTTCTGTCCTCCTTGCATCCTGCAAAATCAGCATCTGAAAAACCAATTAGTTCAAAGTCATTGCTTCTAGGATACCAAAGGCCAAGATTTAGAGTGCCCTTCAGATATCTCATGATTCTTTTGACAGCAGTGTAGTGAGATTCTTTAGGATTCACTTGATATCTAGTACACACATGTTGAGAACATAATGTCTGGCCTGCTAGCAGTTAGGTAGAGCAATGAGCCAATGATGCCTCTGTACAAGGTTTCATCAATAGGTTTCCCTTTGTCATCCTTGTCCAGTGACATATTTGCTGCCATTGGTGTCTTCATGATAGTGGAATTTTCCATTCCAAACTTCTTGATAATCTCTTTTGTGTACTTGGTCTGAGAGATGAAAATTCCTTCCTCAGACTGTTTCACTTGGAGTCCTAAGAAGTATTTAAGCTCACCCATGCTGCTCATTTCAAATTTCCCTTGCATAAGGTTTGCAAACCTTTTGCAAAGGTTATTATCAGTGTAGCCAAAGATTATATCATCTACATATATTTGTACTAGAATAATGTGACCTTTAACTATCCTAAGAAACAATGTCTTGTCTATCTTTCCTCTTGAGAATTTGTTCTCAATGAGAAATCTAGATAATGTCTCATACCAGGCTCTAGGTGCCTATTTCAGACCATACAATGCTTTTAATAATAGATAGACATGATTTGGATGAGTAGAGTCAATAAAACCTGGGGGTTGTTCAACATATACTTCCTCCAATATTGTTCCATTAAGGAATGCTGACTTTACATCCATTTGATAAACTATGAATCCAGTGTGTGCTGCAAATGCCAGGAATAATCTGATTGCCTCCAATCTTGCCACAGGAGCAAACACTTGATCAAAATCTATGCCTTCCTCCTATCTATATCCTTGGGCAACCAACCTTGCTTTGTTTTTGATAATCACACCATTTTCATCCAGCTTATTCCTAAATACCCATTTGGTCCCTATGACTTTGTGTTTCTTTGGTCTTGGAACCAATATCCAGACTTTGCACCTTTCAAATTGATTTAGCTCTTCTTGCATAGCTAATATCCATGAAGTGTCCTTATTGGCTTCATCAAACTTCTTAGGCTCTATTTTGGATAGAAAGTTGTGATGCAAGGCCTCATATATTGAGTTTCCTCTTCTAGTTTGCACACCATCATTTGGATTTCCTATGATCTGTTCTTTGGGATGATCCTTCAGATGTTTGGTTGCATTCCTCCACCTTTCATTTTCCCTTTGAGATTCAGGTGCATCTGTTTGAGTAGGTTCTTCTAGAGGTTCTGGATGTGGTGGTTCTTCAACAGCAATAGGTTCTTCATAATTGTCTTCTGCTTGAGGTTCATCCTCTCTAGTTACAATTACAGTCTCATTAGTTTCTTCATTATCCTCATTGTGTTGTTCATTGATATTCATCTCCTTCAATTTCTGTGTAGAACCTGCACAACTTGATACACTTCCCAGATCCTTTTAAATAAGGCTGGTTTCATCAAATACAACATGTATAGATTCTTCTATCCTACTTGACCTTTTGTTGAAAATTCTATAGGCTCTACATTGAGAGCTATACCCAACAAAAATTGTCTCATGTGCTTTTTCAGCAAATTTAGTGAGATGGTGCTTTCCATTATTTAAAACAAAGCATTTACTACTAAATATTTTGAAATAGGCTAATGTGGGTTTTCTACCTTTCAACACCTCATATGGGGTCTTATCCAGTCTTTTGTTGATAAGAGCCGTATTCTGCACATGGCATGCTGTGTTTACAGCTTCAGCCCAGAAAAACTCAGGAAGAGAAGAATCACTTAGCATACTCCTGCTAGCTTCAATAAGGGTTCTATTTCTTCTCTCAGCAACCCCATTTTGTTGGGGAGTTCTAGAAGATGAGAACTCTTGAGAAATGCCTAGATTTTCACAAAATTTGGTCATTGCGCTGGACTGAAATTCAGTCTCATGATCACTTCTAATTTTGGCTACTTGATTTCCTATTTCATTGATGATTTGCCTAACAAAATTGGTAAATATTTCTAAAGTGTCTGACTTATGTTTAAGGAAAAACACCCATGTGAATCTGGAATAATCATCAACAATTACAAGGGTGTACGATTTTCCTCCTAAGCTATGGATTGACATTGGTCCAAATAGATCCATGTGAAGTAGGTATAGACATCTAATGGAATCCTTCTCACTTATTGGTTTGAAGGATGACTTGATCTGCTTACCCATTTGACAAGCATGGCATGGACCCTCCTGCACACACTTCCACTTAGGCCCAGCTCTCACTAGGTCTTTTGAGATAAGCTTATTTATAGTCTTATAGTTTATGTGGGCTAACCTTTTATGCCATTGAACACTACTAGAAACTTTATTCTCTGCTACTAAGCATATGGAATTAACTTGATCAGAACATATAAAGTTTAGGCAGTAAATGTTGCCACTCCTAGTGCCTGAGAGAATTATCTCATTCTCTTTCTTAATCAGGCACTCATCCTTGTGGAATGAAATGTCATACCCAATATCACACAATTGACTTATGCTAATGAGATTGTGTTGCAATCCATCAACATGAGCAACTTTGGTGATGGTGACAATTCCATTTGTGATTTTACCATAACCTTTAGTTTTACCTTTTTCAGACCCTCCAAAGATAACCTTTGGTCCATTCTTCACAGGAGTGTAATCATTCAGCAGACTTTTTGTTCCTATCATGTGCATAGTGCACCCACTGTCCAAGTACTAGATAGGAAGTTGATTGGTCTTTGGACAACCCTGCAAGAAGAAATTACCTTTTCTTAGGAGCCCACACCAAGTTGGGTCCTAGAACCTTGTTAGTATGAGCTAGAATATTTAGTTGTTGAATAATCCTTGGTGCTGTGAGAGTTGCCATAGGTCTGAGTACTGGTCTCCCAGAGTTGAATCTTGGAACAGTTGGATTGAACCAACAGTCAAGAGCAAAATGTCCAACCCTTCCACAGCACCAGCATTCATATCTGTTATATCTCCTTGGAGGTCTTCTCACTTCTTTATGTTGACTCATATTTTGCTTAATTGCCTTATTCAAAGGAGCTATGTAAGTTGTTTTAGTAAATTTTTCTGGTTCAGTTTTCTTGACAGCAGTGGTTTTCACTTCAGGTCTTAGTTCATTTCTTTTGAATTTAGTATTTGCTGTAAATACAAAGGAGTCATGATGAGTTAATACTTTTTCTTTGCATAGTGATTTGGCATTATTGTTACATGGTTGAATTGAATCATTTTTGCTATTAGAACACTCACCCTTATAAAACTTATGCATACCTTTTTGATCATGCTTATTTGTGATAGGCATGGCTTTGTTGAATTTTATAGGTTGCATAGATGCCTTGTCATTACTTTTAGGGTTATTATCTGCCTTCCTATCATATCCTATGTCAGATCTGTATTGTGCAGAAAATGTGTCTATTATGGGAAGGATAATTTGTGGTTTTGAGAACTTTGCTACAAGCTTCCTTTCTGCTAGGAGTTTTGCTTCAAGTTCTTTTATTAACTTCTCCTTAGTGCATAAAGTCTGTATGTGAATAATAGACATGACTTTTAGTTTGCTAAGTTCTTTGCTTGTCTGATTCAGCCTCTTAGCTGCCTCAGAGTTTTGGGAATTAGTTTGCTTTAATTCAGATATTTCTTTTTGTAACCTTTTATTATGCCTTTTGCTCTTTTTAAGTGCTTTGAGAAGTAATTGATATTTTTCAATAATTTCATCTTCATGAAAGTTAGATTGTGAGTCATTTTCATCAGAAGAGAATGAATCTATTCCAGGTTCAGAATCAGAATCAGATAAAGGAGTTTTATCAAGTACCTTTACATTAGTAGTTGTCTCCTGATCCTCTTCATCACTTAGTGCCATGAGTCCTGCATTTTCTTCTTCATCCTCTTCACTATCAGACCTTGATAGTGGGGCTCTTATCATAGATTTATGATTTAGAATGTCTTCTCTTTCATTGGCAGCCATCAGAGCTATGAGTGCCTCCTCACTATCTGAGTTTGATGATTGAGATTCACTGTCACTAAGAGTGACTTTGCCTTTCTTGGCTATTAGACTCTTCTCATGTCTCTTGTCAGATTTGTGCCTCCTTTCATCAGATTTCTTGTTGTTCTTTCTCTTTGAAGGACAATCAGCAATCATGTGTTCTTATTTCCTGCAACCAAAACACACAATTTCTTTTGAATTAAATTTATTGTGTTTAGAGTTGTATCTGTCCTTCTTGGAGTCTTGTTTGAATCCTTCTGAAGAATTTGAGTGCTTCTTAGATCTGGATGACTGAGAGGGTCTAGTTTTCCAGTGTTGTTTTCTTCTTAACATCCTTTTCAGTTGTTTGGTGAAGAGTGCCAGTTCACCATCTGATATTTCAGAATCAGAATTACTGGTTTCTGATTCTTCTGATTCAGATGGTATCATGGGGGATAATGACATTCTTTCTTTGCTTTTCTTGGAACTTTCTGCTTTCAGAGCAATAGGAGTTTCCCAGCTGTGTCCTTCCTCGGCTTTTCTGGTATTCAGATGAAGTTCATGGGACAAGAGTTTCCCATATAAATTCTGTGGCTGAATATTTCCCAGATTTCTCATTTCCCTGATTGCACAGATTTTGATATCCCATTCTTTGTTCAGTGATCTTAAGAATTTATCATTCAGCTCATAATCTGTGAAAGTTCTTCCATAAGTTTTTAGACCATTTACAATTTTGAAGAATTTTTCATAGCAGACTGCTATTGAATCTTTCTTGTCTTGTCTGAAAGCTTCATATTGCTGATTTAGAAGAGACTTCCTGTCATCTCTGACTTCTTCAGTCCCTTCCATATAGACAATGAGAGATTCCCACATTTCTTTGGCAGTTTTGCAATGGACTAAGTTTTGGAAGGTTGAATCCTCAATAGCACTAACAATGATGTTCTGAGCTCTCTTATCCATGGAGGCCAGAATCACTTCATCTTTGGTCATTTCAGAATAAGTTTTAGGAGTCTTGATACTTCCATCTGTAAATGAAACCTTCATAGGAACAAAAGGTCCCTCTAGAACAGTTATGTATATCATAGGATCAGAGGCTTCCATGAAAAGTCTGACCCTTTCCTTCCAAATCCCAAAGTTTTCTTTTCTGCAAATTGGTAGCTTCATAGATGTGAATTCTTTGTTTCCTTCTGTGTTAGCCATCACTACTTAAGAAATCTACCCTTAGAAGATCTTGTTCAGGCTGTTAAACCTTTTCTTGAACAACAACCCTCTGATACCACTTGAAAGACTTTAATTAAGGGTAGCTAATCACCTAGAGGGGGGGGGGGGGTGAATAGGTTATTTGAAAAACTATTGCAATTCTTTGTTATAACCTAAAAGACTGATCAGAGCTTTCAAGAATAAGAGCACATACAGAAAAGACACACAGAATTTTATAGTGGTTCCCCTTATCTTGGGTAATCCACTTTCCCCCTTCTCCCTTCTAGCAGTGTGCCAGATAGGGTTTATATCTCCTCCAGATCTCAGACCACAAACAGGTCTTACAGCTCAGATCACAACAGATCATACAGACTCAGATCTCACAGATCTTACTCTCTCAGATCTCAGCAGATCTTACAAACTCAGATCTCACAGATCCTACATCAGCCTTTATAATTAGGCTTACAGCTCAGATTCACACCTGAATCCTACAACTCAGATCACACCTGATCTTACAACTCAGATCCTTGACAGATCCGACACTCAGATCTGACAACTCAGACCCTACAGGGATTGATAAAGAAAATAACAATACTTAGACACAGATTCTTCAAATTGTTGAGTCTTCTTGATCTGCCTGAATGATCAGACAGAAATATTTAATAGAACAGCAGCAGCAAATGATCTTCTTGATTTGACAGGCTGTGATGACTGTTCTTCTTCCTAGGAAGACAGATCCTTCCTTCTTGATCTTCTTCTTTCAGAAAGATGTATCAGCACCAGATTGCTGAACGAAATCTTCAAGTTAGATCAGTTCTGATAGAGAAGATGACTTCTTCAGATTCTTTCTCAGACTTTCCCTCAAAATGATGGAGACGATAATGACTTTTGAAAGATAGGAATAATCAACTGCTTAACCCATAGGTCATGCCTTCTATTTATAGCCCGCCATCTGCAACATCTGTTATGCTCCTCCACGTCAGCACGACGCTAAGTCTTCAACGGTCTTCAATGGCTTTAGAAGAAACAAAGACTCAGCTAGCTGTAGAAGAAATTTCTCAGCTCAGAGTATCTGTAGAAAAGGCGTTGAGCACTGAGCATCTCTGTCGACGCTTTTTCCATTAGGCGTCGAGCGATATGTAGATACTCGACATATACTTCTTAGACAGAAGCTCTCGACTCCTCCTTCTTAGGCGTTGAGCAATCATTAGTTAGTCGACGCTTTTTATCTATAGAAGTCGAGCAACGTACAGGGGCTCGACGCTTCTTAACTATGCCTTCATATCTAGACTCCTCTTGTTGGCGTAGAGCTAACTGAAGTTTGGTCGACACTTCTCTTTCCACGGCGTCGAGGGATATAACTTGGCTCGACGCTTCCAAACTTGGTCTCATAACTTCAGCGGCGACCTTGTCTATTTGAGCAGTAGACATGAGTCAACGCTTCTGGGTCACAGGCGTCGAGCGATGTGTGATGTCTCGACGCTTGTGAACTTGGATGAATTCCTTGAGCACTTTGCCTGACCTGATCTCCTGCACATTGATTCTATAGAGTATATCAAATACATTCTGAGATATATCTTTGACTTAAGAATGGACTTCTCCAAATCTAAGACATTGTGGACAATAATCCCAATACCATGCTTGTTAATTGGAAATTGCTATTTGCAGACCACTATGGTTTTCTTCTTCTTGCCTAAGGCCAAGTGGTCTCTTCAAGCTTCCTAAGGTTTTGTCATGACCTAGTCATGACAAAATCACTCTAGGGGTCTAGTTGTTTGGGGATGTTACAATATGTATACATATGATATATATACATGATATGCATTCATACATGGGCTCGCATATATATATCCAAAATCGGGTGGCAGTTACTCACAAACCCCACTCCACCACTAAGGTGAAGAGGGATGAGTGATAGAGTGGGCCAAACCCACCAGCCGTCAGTACAAAGATGCGCACAGAGCGCGCTGCAGGGCCGCACACAACCGTGCGCGCCAGCACCGCACGTGGCTATGCCGCGCACAACCGCAGGCGCTACCGCGTGCGGTAGCAGGCGGGCTACTGCCATGATGCGCGTGGCGGTACCGCGCGATAACGTCGAACCCCCCTCAAGGGGTGCGGCCACACCCCCGTGCGGGTGCGGCCAAACCGCACCCCTCTCCTGCAGGGGGTCCTATATATATATATATATATATATATATATATATGTATATATATATATGTACATATATATATGTACACATATATATGTACATATATATCTACATATATATATACATATATATACATATATATGTGTATATATGTATATATATGTGTGTATATGTATACATATGATATATATACATGATATGCATTCATGCATGGGCTTTCATCAATATATCCAAAACCGGGTGGCGGTTACTCACAAACCCCACTCCACCACTAAGGTGAAGAGGGATGAGTGGGAGAGTGGGCCAAACCCACCAACCGTCAGTACAAAGATGCGCACAGAGCGCGCTGCAGGGCCGCACACAATCGTGCGCGCCATCACCGCATGTGGCTATGCCGCGCACAACCGCAGGCGCTACCGCGTGCGGTAGCAGGCGGGCTACCGCCATGATGCGCATTGCGGTACCGCGCGATGACGTCGAACCCCCCTCAAGGGGTGCGGCCACACCCCCATGCGGGTGCGGCCAAACCGCACCCCTCTCCTGCAGGGGGTCCTATATATATATATATATATATATATATGTATATATGTACATATATATATATATGTGTACACATATATATGTACATATATATATCTACATATATATATACATATATATATCTACATATATATATACATATATATGTATACATATATATATATATACATATATATATATATGTGTGTATATATGTATATATATATGTATATATATACATGATATGCATTCATACATGGACTTTCAACAATATATCCAAAACAGGGTGGCGGTTACTCACAAACCCCACTCCACCACTAAGGTGAAGAGGGATGAGTGGGAGAGTGGGCCAAACCCACCAACCGTCAGTACAAAGATGCACACAGAGCGCGCTGCAGGGCCGCACACAACTGTGCACGCCAGCACCGCACGCGGCTATGCCGTGCACAACCGCAGGCGCTACCGCACGCGGTAGCAGGCGCGCTACCGCCATGATGCGCGTGGCGGTACCGCGCGATAACGCCAAACCCCCCTCAAGGGGTGCGGCCTAACCGCACCCCTCTTGGGGTGCGGCCAAGCCGCACCCCCTCGGGGTGCGGCCACACCCCCGTGCGGGTGCGGCCAAACTGCACCCCTCTCCTGCAAGGGGTCCTGCGGAGCGACCGACCGAAACCCCATACCTTCTTTGGGGGTACGACTTCCTGTTTCCAACCTCCTTGCGCGCTCAGAATGCTTCCCCTTTTGTTGCGCGCTCAGAACGCTTCTGAGCGCGCTCAGAGCACTTCCGCATTCCGACCACGCTCACATTTTGTCTTTCCTAATTTCTCAGATTGCAGAACTCGCTTTTCGCGTTTTTTACCTTCAACGAAGGTTCCCGAACTGCCCGAACTGCCAGAAGGGCAAGACGGTCATTTACGAAAAATGACGATCTGTGTGCTCCAAATCGACCAGCGTGATTTGCCCCGTCAGGTGGTTACGGTGGTTACGACGGCAAAATTACCGGGCTACCCCCGGCCAAAACTATAAACGGAGCCCAGAGCCTTCATTTCAGGACACCTTGCCTTCTGCACCCGAGAGAGTTCTGTCAAAGATTTCCCTTGAGTTCTCCTTCAGTGCTCGAAGATCTCCTTCGCACTTCAAAGATCTCCTTCGAAGCTTCGAAGATCTCCTTCGTGGACTTGGAGATTTCCCTTCTCCCGAAAGGCAACTGGGTATTCTCACTTTTGTTCTCATCACAGTTCTCAGAAGAAAAAAGACTTAGTTTTCCGAGAGGTGGCCTGCCACCTTCAGAGATCTCTCTCTCTTTATTATTGTAACGAGCGGTGGCCTGTTGCGCTCGAATTCTAAGTGTCTGATTGTAACCCCTCAGGAGATAGTGGAGTTTGGTTGGCACAGCTCCGGCCGCGTGGTTTTTTACCCTTTCCGGATTTTCCATGTTAAAAAGTCCCAGTGTACTTAACGATTCTCTAATTGACTGTTAGCGCGCTTAGCTCGCTTCAGAGATAAGACGGTTCAAGTCGACCGGTCTACCAAAAGCACCCAAGCGACCCGCAACAATACATATGATATATATATATATGTATGTATATATATGTGTATATATGTATATATATATGTATATATATATATATATGTATATGTATATATATGTATATGTGTATATATATGTATATATGTATATATATGTATATATGTATATATATCTATATATGTATGTATATATATATGTATGTATATATATATATATGTGTATATATATATATGTATATATATGTATATATATGTATATATATATATATGTATATATATGTATATGTATATATATGTATATGTATGTATATGTATATATATATGTATATATACATTATAATGATGTTTATAGGTAATATATTATTTTTATTATAATTATTTTATTTTATAAATAATTAGAAATTAAGATGTTTATAGGTATATATATATATATATGTGTGTGTGTGTGTGTACATATGATATATATGTATATGTATATATACATTATAATGATGTTTATAGGTAATATATTATTTTCATATCATAGAAATAAATGAGCATCCCCACTATTTTAAACAATACTGAAAATATCCTTTGATAATCAGTTTCATAATTTTTTTTCACCACTGCTTCTCACAATGCTGCCACTAAGCCAAAAAACCCCTAAGTTTGTGCAATTTCAAAATGGAAAAATTGCACTTTATAATGATAATGAATTGCTTGTTTGAAGTCTCGTGATGTTTTCCGTTTCCAAGTAAAAAATCATTTTATTCTTGGTATTTGATTTCTTACTTTGGTTTGCACAAATTACTCTTCTTAGTTACTTTCTAAAAATATAATTTTCCTCAGAGTATGCTTTTAATTCATCGTATGGAACAAGCAAAAAATGCATAAAAATTACTACTGGTATATAGAACACAAATATCTAAAATCGTTTGCTCAAAAAAGATTTAGGCAAAGTCCACCTGCAGTTGCAAAATTACACGTAGAATGTGCTTGTAGTTACACTTATAAAATGTAGATAAAATTCATAGGATATCGTGATTAGCAAATACACATATAGTTCTTTAATATGCTATATATGTTGAGGTATATTTAACTATCGGGTTAACGGATGCTTAGCGGTAGGTTAGGACTCGTTAGGGATCCACGCACTCGCCGGGGAATTAGGGTTTGCCTATAAATACCCTGCTAGGGGCAATGAGTAGAGTGTTCCAAACTAGACACTCACGCGGATGCTTCGAGCACCATTCTAACATTCTCGAAGATCTCACGCTCGTTCCCGTGTGTTTTCCCGTAACTGCCTCCTCCCCTTTGCGATTCTTCATGGTTGCCGCCTGTAACCGCCCATAGAAGCAATGAAGTGGAAGCCTGTCGGTTGATCGCTCGTGTAGGAGGAAGGATTTGCCCGCTCCCTGCGTTTCCACCATCGTTCCCGTCGTTCGAGCGAAGGAGGAGAACCTTGTAACCGTCTCTCGCTGCCGTCGAGGAACCGCCCCGTCGCTCCCGCTCGCGAACGGCCGCCTGCCTCACTCCCGTGCAGTTATTCCGTCGTTCCAAGGAGGAAGGTCGCCCGGTCGTGAAGGAGTACGCTGCTCTTGCGATCGGAGATCGCCTCTCTGTGCGGGAAGAAGGAGGAGGGGCTCACTCTTCTGCGCGCAGATCCCCGCCAGTCCTGTGCGCGAAAATCCCCGCCGTCGCCCTGGTTTTCTTCCCGATCGACGGTGAAGCCGCGAAGAAGAAGCCGCTTCCTTGCGTGTTTCTTTGTTGCAGTGAAGAAGAAGCCGCAGGAAAGTCGCTACTCTGTAACTGCCGCCAGAACCGCTGCCGCCTCGTCGCCGCAGTCGTCCAGTCAAAGCCGTCGTTTCTCGCCAAGGAAGAAGAAGCGCTTCGACGCACGTTAGCGTTAGCCTCCACTACCGCCAGGCGCTAGTGGTTAGCGTCGGCGCTAGCGCCGCTTGTTCGTGGCCTCTCCTTGCCTCCGTGGGTATTGTTCCTGTCAATTCCAGATCTGGTCTTCGACGACATTGTTCAGTAGGAGAAGCGGAGCACAGCTTTTTTTGGATTGGATCCGAAGAATTTCTCGCCTCTACACTTTTCAGGTGATCTCTCTCTAGTTTTCTGCTTGTGATTTGTCTGCTAGTGGAAATCTACTGTTTGTGGAGAGACAAAATGTTGAAAGGGACTACTCCCGTTCCGATGATCAAGTTGGAGAAATTCTCCAACTCTGAGTTCTGTACTTGGAAGCGGAACACGCAGTTCGGCATGAAGTACCTGAACGTGTTCTACACCGTTCAGTCTGTACATGTCGAGGTTCTTGGGACAGATGGCGAGGCACAGTGGATTGAAGATGAAGATTTCTGTCGCGACTACCTGTTGAATTGCCTCTCCAACAGGCTTGCTAAGACGTACAACAAAATGAAGACCGCCAACGAAATCTGGGATGCTCTGGAGGAGCAGTTCAAGGAAGAGAAAAATATGTCCAAGACGCACCTCGTGGACAAGTTTATGGCTTTCACCTTCACTGAGGAAAGGGAAATCCTTCCACAGGTCGCGGATTTTGAGAATCTGGTGGACAAGCTGAACAGTGAGAACATCCCACTGCCAGATGGATTTGTTGCAGGAGCTATTATCTTCAAGATCCCGTCGGCGTGGTACTCCTTTAAAACGGAGATGTATCGGAAGAAAACGCAGGTCAGTCTTAAAGACCTCAAGCGCTTCATTTGCATTGAGGATGAGAACAGGACTAGACACGCTAGGGAGACTATTAGCAAGCAGTCCTCTGCTGCCAACATGGTCACGCATCCTAAGCGGAAGTTTAAGCCCGGCAAGACTAGACCGTTACCCAGTGCACCCGCAGTTGTGGACACGAGCAAGAAGGTGAAGAAATTCAAAGGCAAGTGCTACAATTGTAACAAGTGGGGTCACTGTGCTTCTGAGTGCAAGCAGCCCAAGAGAGAAGATCCTAGTACACCAAAGCCTGATAATAGGACCAATATGGTCCATGAGACTGCGCCCACCGACTTTGTTGGCATAGTCGGTAACGGACAGGCCAGTACAGAGTGGTGGCTAGACTCAGGTGCTACTTGTCACGTCTGCAATAATTCTGCGCTTCTGAGGATGTCACTGCAGTTCGAGAAACTGTTACTGTTGCTGATGGAGGAGTTGCTGACGTGCTGAAGGTCGACAATGCTACATTGACGCTCTCCTCAGGTAAAACTCTTATTTTAAAAAATGTTAAATTTATACCATCATTAGCTGCTAATTTAATTTCGATTAGTTTGTTATGCGATGCGGGTATGTCATTTAACATTAGTGGTGGTCGAGTAACGCTTATGGTTCACTCGCACTACTTTGGTTGTGCGTATGTCGTCAACGGAATGTATAGGTTGAGTCTAGCAAACGAGGTAGTAAATCAAGTTTGTTCTAATTTGATCGATCCTAAGACTTTACATGCAAGACTAGGACACGTCAATTATAGAAAACTACTCCTGCTAGCTAGAACTCACAACATCCCCTTAGACACAAAAACCAGATTTGACAAATGTGAAATCTGTGCTCAAACTAAGATAACTAGAGCACCTTTTAGTCAGGTTTCTAGGAGCACACATTTGCTAGAGTTAATACACTCTGACATATGTGACTACAAAAGTTTTGTCACACGTGGAGGTCGGAAGTATCTGATAACATTTATCGACGACTACTCTAGATTCAGTCACATTTATCTACTTAAATCCAAAGATGAAGCTTTTGAAAAATTCCGTATATTCAAAAATAGGGTTGAGAATCAACTTGACATGAAAATCAAACGGTTAAGGAGTGATAGAGGAGGAGAATACATCTCTTGGGAGTTCAGAGATTTCCTTGCCAGCAATGGCATTATCCCTGAAATGACTGCTCCTTATCCCCCCCCCCCAATCCAACGGTATTGCTGAGCGGAAAAATAGGACTTTAACAGAAATGTTAAATTCCATGTTGTTGACTGCTGGCATGCCTGCGGCCTACTGGGGTGAAGCTGCCCTCACATCTAATCACATTCTTAATAAAGTTCCACATGCCAAGTTGACTAAGACACCCTATGATCTTTGGTTTAAGAGACCTCCTAGATTTGATAATCTTAAGACCTGGGGCTGTATCGCTTATGTTAGGATACTTGATCTTAGAAGAGCTAAGATTGGACCTAGGACAAATACGTGTGTCTATTTAGGATGTGCAGAGGATAGTGCTGCTGACAGATTTCTAAATCTATCAACCAACACTGTAATCGAATCTAGATACGCTGTCTTCTTTGAGGATAAGTTCCTTAAGGATAAGAACCTGACGCTTCCAGGTCTGACAGCCACTAGTCTTGAGCCTCCTGCTGAGCCAAGTCATTGTCACTCTGACACTGAGCCTGTAGACACGAGTGGTTTAGATACCAGAAGGCTATCTAGTGGTATAGACTTCGTGACTTACCAAGTTGAAGCTGATCCATCCACCTATAAGGATGCAATGCGATCTCGAGACTCTCTATTATGGAAAGAAGCCATCGATGAAGAGTTAAACTCTCTCATGCAGAACAACACGTGGACATTGGTTGACTTGCCCAAAGGGGTTAAGACCATTGGAAACAAATGGGTTCTGAAGAAGAAGCTTAATCCTGATGGGAGTATTGCCAAATACAAAGCACGTCTAGTTGCAAAAGGCTTCACTCAAGTGAGTGGAATAGACTACTTTAATATATACTCACCTGTTTGTCACTATGCGATAATTATGATACTTCTCCATATAGCATCTATTGATACTTTACAGTTCATCAGATGGACGTCAAGACTGCATTTCTTAATGCAGATCTGGCTGAAGAGATCTACGTGCACCAACCTGAAGGGTTCGTGGTAGAAGGTCTAGAAAATAAGGTCTGTAAGTTGATTAAGTCACTATACGGATTGAAGCAAGCACCTAAATTGTGGCACGAAAAATTTGACACTTGTGTTAAAGCCTTGGGTTTTAAATCCAGCATTTCAGATAAATGTCTGTACGTTCGTACAAGTTCAAATAAAGTTGCAATTATATGCTTGTATGTTGATGACATGCTGATTCTGGGCACTGATCAGTCTGAGGTGAAAGAGGTGAAAGATGCCTTGACAACACAATTAAGCATGACTGACTTAGGCGTTGTGAAAACCATTCTAGGAATGGAAGTGAACTTCACTGACAAGGGTATTACCCTCAGTCAGAGTCACTATATTAGAAATCTACTTGAGAAGTGGGGTTACGTTCATAGCAAAGGTAGTGAGACTCCATACGATTATAACAATAGACTGAAACCGAATGAAGGTTCATCTATTAGACAGATGGATTACTCCAAACTCATAGGTAGTCTCATGTATGCTACAACCTGCACTAAACCTGACATAGCCTTTACGGTCGGCATGTTAAGTAGATTTACGAGTAACCCTGGGAAGGACCACTGGAATGCCTTAGAAAGGCTTATGCGATACTTAAAGCACACTGAAAAGTATGCTTTATGTTACAGTGGACATCCTCCTGTACCTGAGGGGTATTCTGACGCCTCCTGGTGTTCAGAAATTGCTGACAGTAGATCCACTAGCGGTTTTGTATTTACCCTAGGAGGAGCGGCAGTAGCTTGGAAGTCAAAGAGGCAGACGTGCATTGCACTTTCCTCTATGGAATCGGAACTCTACGCCCTCGCTTCAGCAGGAGAAAAAGCTGAGTGGATAAGAGATCTGATTATCGACATTCCAATGACGAGTCTAAAAATGAACTCCATTTCGCTATATTGTGATAATCAAGCCACAACGATCATTGCAACAAATACGTTGTTCAACGGGAAGCGAAGACAACTAAGGATGATATAGGTCTGGTTGACCCATCTCACCAGTTAGGGGATAATCTCCCTACTGGACGTGAGATCGAAGGACAATGTAGCAGATGTCTTTACCAAGGGCTTATGTAAGGTTCTAACACATAAAACATCGGGGGAGATGAGATTAAGGTTCATTTAGTATGACTTAATACCCTGCTTATGTTTTAAATCTTAGAACCGTAGTCTGCTTACATTCGAGCATCTAGAGTGAGCACATGGAAGTATTCCAGATGCTATCTGATGAAAGCCAGAGATGGATAGTTGCCAGTCATTCCAAACTTGATGACTTACACAATTATTTTTAATTCAATGGCTGATTTGGGTATCATTCCAAAAATGAATACTAAAGTTGCTGATATGCGTCCTGATATTATGATCATTACTTATATCATTCCAAACTTGATGATATATTGGTCACAGCTTGTTATATCATTACAAACTTGATGATATAATACAATTGTGAAACGTTTGGTAATAATCTTAATAATCGAAGGAACATGGTTTGATTCTTTGAAATCAATTGTCTAATTTTGTGTAAATTGGATAGAGATGCTGACATGTGATTCTTTTCTTCCGGGTTAGAGTATTACGTTCTTTTACTGCTAGAACTATTCATTTTACTCTTGATTAGCAAATGTTAGAATTCATAGAGATTTGTCTAATGACATTCTTATTATGTTTGTTTGCAGATCACATGGAGATTGGAGGAGAGAAAGTTGATTTCGACCCTGATGATGATGATCTATTGTTTGCATAGATCACAATTCATTTATCTGTTCTTTGAGTGTTTTCCAGCTTTGCTTACTGTTTTCTTGTTTGGAGCCTTGTGTTTGAGTTTAGATATTGTGTATTCTAAAACTCATATTTATGTTTTCTGGAAAACTCATGTTATGTCGCTATTAACTCTTGTTTAAAGTAATCTGTGACGTGACCCCGATATTTACAATATAGGAGGAGAATGTTGAGGTATATTTAACTATCGGGTTAACGGATGCTTAGCGGTAGGTTAGGACCCGTTAGGGATCCACGCACCCGCCGGGGAATTAGGGTTTGCCTATAAATACCCTGCTAGGGGCAACGAGTAGAGTGTTCCAAACTAGACACTCACGCGGATGCTTCAAGCACCATTCTAACAATATAGCATAGGAAAAAAACTACGATCACAATTGTGGGTTGTTAGACATTTTTTTACCTAGGGGAAATTTTTTTTAGTACGGACTTCGTTTTCAAAATTGTCTTACACCAATCAGTTTGGGTGATGGGTAATCCAGTTCAAAAAGTCCGATCGGGCTGGGCTGGGATCGGGCCGTTCGGGCAGTGGCGGATCTAGGAAATTGTTAATGGGGGGGCACAATTTTTTTTAAATAAAATGACAAGTAAATATTAAAATTTTTGCACTATAAAGTCATACAAAACTACATAACACTAAAAATTATAAACTACATGAAAAATTATAATTGTCCACGACGAGTTATCATTTTTTGAAAATGATCGATAACATCATCATCAGTTACTTTCAAAAATGTCTCTCGCTCAATAAAAGTGACTAGACAATCATTCAACATTTGATCACCCATATTATTGCGCAACTTGTTCTTCACATAATTCATGCTGAGAAAACTCTTTCCACACTTGCAGTAGCCACGGGAAGAATCAATACAAACTTCAAAAGCTTGTAGATTTGTTGATAAGCAACATATTTACCAGTTTCAACAAGCTTCGTAGATAGATGACCAAGGTCCTTCAAATTAGAAAATCTCTCATCACTTTTCATATCGATAATGTACTTGTCAAGTTGAAATTCAAAATTAAATAACTCCAAACTTGAAAAGTCATTCGGATAAAACTCTACAAGTCACAGCACTTTTTGCTTGTCAAAACAACCAAATGAGTTAGCGGGATTCAAGCAAGCCATACAATGAAGCAACTCCATACTCACCTCATCAAACCGGTTGTTTAGCTCTTGCAATTGTAGATCGACGACTTTTAAGAAAATTTCAACCCGATAATGATGCAAGTTTGTGTAGTCTTCGACAAACCGTCTTGATCTTCCACGGGGAATATACCGATCATCCATATTGGGGATAAGAATACCATATTTAGCACAAAAAAATAAGACTTTTTTAAGAAGAGAGTCTCATCCATCATCTCTTAAAGTTTGCAATTGTCTTTTTGTCAAGCTAACAAAAGACATGGCATTGACAATATCTTGATCCTTTCTTTGCAAAGCGAGATTTAACTCGTGTGTGTACCCAAATATAGTTGTCATCACATGAACCATTAAAACAAAATCAAATGATTCTAATGCAAACAACACACCTTGTGCTTTCACCCGATCATTTGCTTTACTCTTCCCAATCTTCAAGAGTGTATCAACCATATCAGGATATAATGAAATAATATGCACCAATGTTTTGTGATGTGACCCCCAACGAGTATCTCCAGGTCGACTCAAACGAAGCTCCTGATTTAAACCTGATCCGGTTTTCAGTTCACCATCTTCTAGTGCCTTGACAACCTTTTGTACTTGACTTTCTCTAAGCATTTCATTTCGTTTACATGAAACCCCAATCACATTTAGCAAAGTTGAAATTGCTTCAAAAAACCACTGACAATCATCATTTATCTTAGCAACTGCAACTTGTGTTAACTGAAGTTGATGAGCAAAACAATGAATGTAGTAAGCACTTGGATTTACCTTCAAAATTAAACTTTTAAGACCATTTACCTTTCCACTCATGTTACTAGCACCATCATATCCTTGCTGAAAGTATCTAGTTGCCTACCAAAATCACCTAGGGGGGGGGGGGGGGGGGGGGGGGGGAAAGGTGATCTTTACGCCTTTTGCGGATTTAAAAATAAACGTAAAGCACAGCACATAAAATTAATTACAGCCACAGATAACACCAGGAATTTATAGTGGTTCCCCGTACTTGGGTACTCCACTTGCCGGCCTCGCCAATCTAGCACCACCGCTAGAAATGACTACTTCACTAAATCTCGGATCAAGAACGATCCTACTGTCTCGGAATCAAACTCCTACAAACTCAGAGAGAACCTCTCTTACAACTCGGAGAAAACTTCTCCTACAACTCGGAGAACAACCTCTCCTACAACTCGGAGATAACAACTCCTACAACTCGGAGAAAACAACTCCTACAAAAGATTGAAAGGGGGTTTGAACAATACTAAACCAAATCTGAACAACAGAGGAGTTTTCTTCCTTCTTCTTGAAAGGCTTTTGAGAACGACGAGGAAGAACAACAATCCTTCAAAACTGTCTTTAGCAATCCGAAACGATCCAATAGAAATTGTAGAACCTGTGTATGGATCAATCGAACCCCTCTTGAAAGTAATCGACAACTCCAAAGAGAAGAACGATCTCCAATCGTAGGCGACGGCGAGCGGCGCTTTTCACGTTCTTTTCGATTCGGGAGAGAATTTAGGTCATGAACAATTCTCAAAAGAATAATTATTATTAACATCATCAGAGAGAGGGCCTTTTATAGGAGAAGGTCTAATTAGAATAATTAGGCCTTAAGCTAGAAAAGGAGACACGTCAAACAGACGGAAGACAGAAGTCGGCAAAAATAGATTAAAGGAACGAGAAACAGATTTCTCGAGAGAAAGGAGACTTCTCGAGAAATCACGGCTGGATCTCAGAAAAAAAGCTTTCAAATAAATTGACATAACTTCGCGAGAAAGAAAAGAGGATTTCTCGAGAACATGGAACTTCTCGAGAAAGAAAAGAGGATTTCTCGAGAACATGGAACTTCTCGAGAAATAAGATAAAATAAATTTATCGGAAGAAACAAGAACTTCTCGAGAAATCGAAACAACTTCTCGAGAGGAAAGATTTTCTCGGAAAATATCAGCAAAGATTTCTCGAGAAAATCAAAGGATTTTTCGAGATAACTACAGACTTCTCGAGAGATAAAGATGGCTTCTCGAGAAATTTAGATTTCCTTCGAAGACTTAAGCTGAAAAGAACTTCTCGAGAAAATCAAAGGGATTTTTCGAGAGCTCTTCATATTTCTCGAGACAAACACTTAGCTTTTCGAGAAATACACAAGGAACAAATTTCTTTAAATTATTCCTGAGAACAGCTACACCTTCAAGACCTTAGCTTCCTTTGTCTTGATCATAAAGTGCATCCCAATAGAGAGATCACATATGAGTCAACACCATATCTCATACAATGAAGAATTACATTGTAAGAGACTGTGCTCATTGACCCACTATGACCTGACATTGGTTTACACTTTGCAATGTGAACCTGCAAGACAAAACTAGAAAAACATATCAAATACATAAGCAATTCAATCTTGGTTCATAGTTGACTTTCTACAAATCAAGGCTATTGTGGATACAATACCCAACAATCTCCCCCTATTTGTAGAAGTCAGAACCCTTCTTACCAAGATGAATTGCAACAAAATAATACACAATATGATATACAAGGAATTAAATAGAGACAGATAGGAAGCATCAAAAACTAAATCTATATAAGAAATATAATCATCACATCACAATCCAAACTATATATAGATTTCAGATTGTCTTATGATTTAATGTTCACAAAAGCATATGACAAAAGAATTTGATGATCTTCATCCTCTGGCATTGTCTCTTCTTTTCTGTTCCTGTCTTTTGAAGTATGCAAAAGGTTTAGGATGGTACTTTGGAGGAGCTGGAGGAGCTGTAGGATCATTGAACTTATATATCCTGTAATGTAATCTCCTTTTGGTCTTGCTGGTTTGATAAAGTTTCCATTCAGAAGAGCTGTAATAGTCTTGAACTTGCATACCACCTTCTTCAACTAATCTGAGTGAATCAAGAATGATAGCCTTTGAAATAGGACTCCAAATCTCTGGATAATTCACAGGATCAGTAGCAGCAGCTTTGCCAGAGCCTGCTGAACTAGATTCAGGAACTGATCTCTTAGCAGAAGGTCCTTCACCATATTTCCTTTTTCTTGATCCTTGCTTAGAAGAAGCAACTTCTACATCAGAAGACACATCTTGTCTTGGAGAGAACTGAGGAGGCTCAAACTGAGGAGGGGGAACAGCAGGATCAATGCCCAAGTCTGGAAAGATCTCACTGTGAAGCCAAGTGGTAGATCTTTGAGTGAATTCTTTGACATCAGCTACCTGCTTCTGGACTCCCTGAGACAGTTGATCAAACTTCTCACTCATATGATTATGAAATGCAAACAAATTTTCATCAATAGAACCTATCAACTTGTCCTCCCCCTTTCTGACTTCTACAGGAAGAGTTTGGAGAACAGATTCTTTGAACAACCCTACCTCATCAACAATTTTGAAGCAGTGTTCATCAGCCTTGATATACATAGATTCTTGAGTCTTTCTGACCTCAATAATCTGCTCTAACACTTTACCAACACCCTCAATGGTGTGATCAATAGCTTTTCCACCCTGAATGACAGTTTTCTTGAGTTCTTCTGAACTATCTTGGAAGGCTTTCAGCTTTCTATCCATAGCTTTCTCTATATCTGACATCCTGGCATGCACTTCCTTGAAAGATAAATCTATCTTGGCACTCTGCCTTTGGAGTAACATTTCAATTTGACCAATCAAGCTAGATTCAGAAAAGAGAGAACTAGGAATAGGAGTTGGCTGAACTGGTTCAGGAATTTCTTCAAGAACAACTGTACTTTTCTCTGGAAGAAAAGACAGATTCACAGTCTCATCTATTTGAACAACAGGCTGTCCCTGTGCTTCTGTATCCATTCCCATATAGGACTCTTGCTCCCCCTCAGTATTTGCTGGGGGAGAAGGAATATTGTGAACAGAAACATCATCAGCATCATGATGAAATTCAAAATCTGCACCTGAACCTGCATGGTGATCACTGAAGTTCTGCTCATCATCAACTACTTTAGTATTTCCCAGCAGCACTTTGGAGATGATGTCCACCAAAAGTTTTCCAACATCATTCATCTGCTGTCTTCGTAGAGTCTTTGCTGTTTTTAAGCCTACAAAAGTTACTGCCTTGACCCAATCATCATCATCAAGGATGTCCTCTTGTGCTACTAGGGGCAACTTCAGAAGTTTGGAAATTGACTTAGGAGTCATTTTAACTTTTTGAGAACCAATAGAGGATTTCAATTTCCGACCACTTTTATTTACTGTAGCATTGGAGAAGAACTCCTCTACCTCTGTAAAAAGGATTTTGCAAGGGGTCTCGGCCAGAAAAGACAGACCAGCGCCTTCGAGCATGCAGAACACATTCTTGAAATCATCTGACACTGAAACAAGGCCTTCTCGCACTAGCTCGCTTCCCACACCGACCTTGGACTTGGAATGCGGCCCCATGATCGATTGGGTTGGAAGAAACGAAAGCGAGAGAGAGAGAGAGATCGTGAGACAGTCGACTGGATTTTGCGAGAGAGGAAGATGAAGCGTCGGCTTAACCGAGAAGGAGACGAAGAAACTCGCGTGAAAATTAATTTGTTTCGATTGTCTATTTATAGTTTGGTTTGATGTGACAGTTATTTGAGATTTATTTATAGATAAAGAAAATAAACGCGCGCATACCTGACCTTTCGTATTCCAGAAAATAAAGACTAGAAATCTGAAAATTGAACGCAATTTCTCGAGAGATATACTGATTTCGCGAGAACAATTCTAATTTCGCGAGAAGTAACTTGATTTCTCGAGGGATTACCCATTTCTCGAGAAGTGCTGGTACATTTTGCGAGAAGTCTTTCATTTCTCGAAAAATTCTATGTCATTTCTCGAGAAATCCTGGAAAGACTTAGAAATTTTCTACCTCTTTCTTTCTGAAGGACAGATTCCTGCTTTTCATAGATATATAACTTTTAGAAACTTCATTTCTTTTTGCTTTAAGCATTACTCTAAGTTGAGCATTCCAAGTTCCGTCTTGAAGAAAGAGAACTTAGTCTCATCCAGCGGCTTCGTGAATATATCTGCAACTTGCTTATCCGTGGGGACATAACTCAGATTGATGTCACCTTTCTCCACATGCTCCCGGATAAAGTGATATCGTAGCTCGATGTGCTTTGTCCGACTGTGAGAGACTGGATTATTTGCGATAGCAATTGCACTGGAAGAGTCGCAAAACATTGGAATATTCTTGATCTTCATATTGTAGTCTTGAAGTTGATTCCTTATCCATAGAAGTTGTGCGCAACAACTGCCTGCAGAAATATATTCTGACTCGGCGGTTGAAATTGCAACACAATTCTGCTTCTTGCTGCTCCAGGATATAAGTCGTCTTCCGAGAAATTGGCATGTTCCGGAAGTGCTTTTCCTGTCGTCTCTGCTACCTGCAAAATCTGCATCTGAATAGCCTATTAGTTCACTATCATTACTTCTTGGGTACCATAAGCCAAGATTTGGTGTGCCTTTAAGGTATCTCAAGATTCGCTTTGCAGCATTGTAATGAGATTCTTTAGAGTTCACCTGATATCTAGCACATACACATGTAGAAAACATTATGTCAGGTCTACTGGCAGTAAGGTAGAGCAAAGAGCCAATTATGCTTCTGTATTTAGTTTCATCAAAAGGTTTCCCTTTCTCGTCCTTGTTCAGAGACATAGCTGAGCTCATTGGAGTCCTCATGGAGGTAGCACTCTCCATTCCGAATTTCTTAATTAACTCCTTGGTGAACTTCGTCTGAGAGATGAAAATTCCATCTTCCGATTGTTTCACTTGAAGTCCTAAGAAATACTTCAGCTCACCCATACTGCTCATTTCAAACTTCCCCTGCATAAGTTTTGAAAACTTCTTGCAAAGGTTGTCATCGGTTGAGCCAAAAATAATGTCATCAACATAGATTTGCACTAGCAAAATCTTGCCTTTTACTTCCCTAAGAAATAATGTCTTATCTATCTTTCCTCTTGTGAACTTGTTCTCAAGAAGAAAGTTAGACAGTGTCTCATACCAAGCTCGAGGAGCTTGTTTTAAACCATATAAAGCTTTTTGTAATAAATAAACATGATTGGGATGATCAGGATTAACAAAACCTGGGGGTTGTTCAACGTATACTTCCTCTTTAATGTCTCCGTTTAGGAAAGCGGACTTGACATCCATTTGATATACGGTGAAACCCTTGAAAGCAGCATAAGCAAGAAAGAGTCTGATCGCTTCGAGCCTTGCTACCGGTGCATATGTTTGATCGAAGTCGATCCCTTCTTCTTGTCTGTAGCCTTTAGCTACAAGTCTTGCTTTATTCTTGATGATTGTTCCATCTTCATCCAACTTGTTTCTGTACACCCACTTTGTTCCAATTACGTTTTTATCTTTAGGCTTTGGAACAAGTGTCCAGACTTTGCAACGCTTGAATTGGTTTAATTCTTCTTCCATTGCAATAATCCAGTGTGGGTCTTCATTTGCTTCTTGAAATTTCTTCGGTTCTACCTGAGAAAGAAAGCTCAAATGCAAATTTTCGTTAGTAGTACCTCTTCTTGTTCTAATGCCTTCATGAGGATCTCCTATGATTTGATCAATAGGGTGATCCCTCAAGTGTCTGAATTCAAGATTCCTCGCATCGCTTGGAACAACGGGAACTACTTCTTCTTCAACTTGAACAAATTCTTCCACTGGAGTTGGCTCTTCATCAAGGTGAATTTCCTCTTCAGCTAAGGTTAGAGGAGAGATTTTGACGAAGGTTTGAGTGTCGTCTTTAACTGGCTTATGCAAGTGCGTATCTTGCAACTTTGAACCTGCAACTTCAATAGAAGAACTAGAAGAGCTGCTTTGAAGCATGCTCGTCTCATCAAATACAACATTAATAGACTCTTCTACTACTAGAGTTTTCTTATTAAAAATACGATAAGCTTTACTATGACTGCTATAGCCTACGAAAATACCTTCAAAACTCTTTTCACTAAACTTAGTTTTGTAATGCTTTCCATTGTTTAGCACAAAGCATTTACTGCCAAAGATTCGAAAATAAGAAATGGTTGGTTTCTTGCCCTTTAGAAGTTCATAAGGAGTCTTTTCATGGTTTTTGTTTATGAGCGCTCGGTTTTGCACATGGCATGCAGTATTGACAGCTTCAGCCCAGAAATATTCAGGTAGTGAAGAGTCACTCAACATGGTTCTGCAAGCTTCAATAAGTGTTCTATTCTTTCTCTCAGCTACTCCATTTTGTTGTGGAGTTCGAGGAGAGGAAAACTCATGAAAGATACCAAGGCTTTCACAGAATTCTGTCATGGCTCCAGATTCAAATTCTGTACCATGGTCACTTCTGATTTTGACCACTGAACAGTTAAATTCATTCTGGACTTGCCTGACAAAATTAGTGAAAGTGTCGAAAGTATCTGACTTGTGTTTTAGAAAGAATACCCATGCAAAACGTGAGTAATCATCCACAACAACCAATGTAAAAGACTTTCTTCCTAAGCTTCTAATTTGCAACGGACCAAACAAGTCCATATGAAGCAGGTATAAACACCTGTTAGAATCTTTGCCAATAATGCTCTTAAAGGTAGCTCTTGTTTGCTTGCCTTTTACACATGCATGACAAGGTCTATCTCTAATGCACTTAACATCTGGTGCATCTCGCACTAAGTTTTGAGAAAATAATTTATTAATAGTTTTGAGATTTATATGTGCTAATCTCTTGTGCCATTGGTCAACAAGAGATGCACTATCTTTGGCTAATAAACACACTGGTGTAGAAGAAGATAAACAAAGAAAGTTTAAGCAAAAGATATTCTTACAGCGAGTCCCTGATAAAATCGTTTCAGAATTCTCTGCCGACTTTATCAGACACTTATCTTTACGAAAATCGACTATGTATCCTTTATCGCAGAGTTGACTTATACTTATCAGATTGTGTTCTAATCCTTCCACATAAGCCACATCGGAAAAAGATACATTTCCATTAGAAATCATACCATAGCCTTTAGTTATTCCTCTGTCTGAACCGCCAAAAATAACTTTTGGACCGTTTGCAACTGGAGTGAAGTTTTGCAAAAGGCTTCTTGTCCCGGTCATATGCCGAGAGCATCCACTGTCCAAATACCAGATAGGATTCTTGTTGGCCTTTGAACATACCTGCAAAAACAGATCATTTCGCCTTAGGAACCCAAACAGATTTGGGTCCTTGGTCCCTTGTTAGTTGAGATCCACATTGAATGTTAACATTGCGAGTGGTCTTCCTTGCAATGTTAACTTGTGGTCTATAAGCATAAGAAACATTGAACCAACAATCCACGGCAAAGTGACCAATTTTACCGCAGCACCAACAGTTGAATCTGTTGTACCTTCTTTTTACACTTTCCTGCTTAACTTTTTGAACGTTAGCTCTTGCAGGAGCAGCCCTTTTTGATGAGGATGCCTCATAGGGGCAACACACACAAGGTGGTATTGCCTTTTTCGGCTTTGGTGCAACAGCATTCACTTTTGGTGCTTTCTTAGCACTCGGACCATGAACAAATGGACCGTACCCTTTCCGATTAATCTCTTGATAAGGTGCTTGGAAAGCACTATCACCAAAGTTTCGGGGAGGAGCCCATTCCTTATGATCATTCACAGATGAAAAAGGAATTGGTCGTGTGAAATGACCATAGGAACTCTCCAAATCATAAGCATTCATAGGAAATATAACTCTCTTGAATGCTACATGCTCTTGAAGAGCTTTCCCTTTTTCTTTGGCGGTAACTTTCTTAGCAACCAAGCCATTCTTCTTAGCAATTGTATTTTTTGAAGAATTGCTAGTGCTTGCTTCATGTCCTATACCGCTTCCTTTAGCGTTAGTGATAAAAGTACCAATAATCGGCAGAACAGTTTTAGGTTGAGAGAATGTTTCAACCAACTTCTTCTCAGCCGCAAGCTGTTCTTCCAAGACTTTTATCGAATTGTCTCTCAAGGCAAGAGTCTCTTCCGAGCTTTTGATCTTGTCTTTCAAGGCTTGGACTTCCTTTTTGAGAGAAGAAAGTTCTTCAACTTCTTTTCTCAAGTTAGATTCCACCTCCTTGAGAGCCATGATCTCCTTACCCTGAGTTTTAACAACCTTTCGGCACTTGTCAAAGCTTTGGAGCATTTTGGTATATTGAGACATGAGCTCAGATTCATCGTCTGAGAGGTTATCCTTTTGTTCAGCCGAAGCATAATCAGAATCAGATAGGATAGTGTGATCATTTACCTTTCCGGTGTACGGGGGTGCTTCTTCATCATCAGACATAGCCATCAGACCGAAGTAAGCTTCTTCTTCATCACTTGACTCATCAGAGTCACTTTCGCTCAGAGTTTTGGCTTTCTTAGCGACGAAGCTTCTATCTGATTTCTTCTTTCCATGAGTGGATTTCTTGTCTTCTTTTCTTCCACCTTCTTTCTTCTTATAGGGACACTCAGCAATCATGTGCCCTGGCTTATTACAACAATAGCAAATAATGTCAGAAGAAATATGTTTGTTCTGTTTGGATTTATACCTGTCATTATTGTTTGATCCCTTCCTGTGATATTCGCCATCACGACGAGAATATTTATGATCCGAGGAAGACGGTTTGTTGTTCATGTGCCTCCGCTTGTTCAGCAGTTTCTTAAACTGACGGGAGATTAAAGAGAACTCCCCATCAGACAGTTCGGAACAGGAGGAGCTGGCTTCCGATTCTTCTTCAATATCAGATTCCTTTTCTCTGATCGGTATCACTGCTTTGCTCTTCCTTGAATTCTCTGCCTTCAAAGCTAAGGTTCTTTCTTTGCTTGAAGCTCGATTTACATCCTCTTCAGACTTTCGGATGTTCATTTGTAATTCATGAGACAACAGCTTCCCGAACAGATTTTGAGGTTCTAGACTTGGCAGCTTTCCAAACTCTCTAATAGCAACAATTTTGCTATCCCAGTCTTTCGTTAGGGAACGCAAGAATTTGTCATTTAGTTCACCGTTTGTGAACTCCCTGTCGTAGTTCCTCAAACCATTGACTATCTTGAAGAATCTTTCGTACGCATCAGCAATGCACTCCTTCTTATTCTGCTTGAACGCCTCGTACTCTTGATTAAGTAGAGACCTTCTATCTTCCCTTACCTCGTCAGTACCTTCCATTAGAACGATTAAGGATGTCCACATTTCTTTGGCTGATTTGCAGTGGATTAAGTTTTGCAACATGG
Source organism: Dactylorhiza incarnata (assembly GCA_033032865.1). NCBI lineage: Eukaryota > Viridiplantae > Streptophyta > Magnoliopsida > Asparagales > Orchidaceae > Dactylorhiza > Dactylorhiza incarnata. The sequence continues at coordinate 3,609,769 of JAWHQI010000175.1, read as the reverse complement.
AATCGTCCACTGCACTTGCAATTATGTTTTTAGCCTTCTTGTCAAGAGCAACAAGAGCTATCTCATCCTTAGTCAAATCCATCATTTTCTTAGGTATCTGAACAGTAGGGTTTGTTGACGAAGCGGTCATTGGCACATGAGGACCTTCTTCTACGACTTGGAAGATTCTGGGATCTGCAGCTTCCATATAAAAACGGACTCTTTCCTTCCACATAGGAAAGTTTGCCTTGGTGCAGATGGGCAATTTCAGAGAGGATTCCTTGACTCTATCCATGGCTTGCTAGCAACTAGAAGAATGGATCCTGTTCAAGGTGTTAACCTAGCAACGAACAACGACCCTCTGATACCAATTGAAAGTATCTAGTTGCCTACCAAAATCACCTAGGGGGGGGGGGAAAGGTGATCTTTACGCCTTTTGCGGATTTAAAAATAAACGTAAAGCACAGCACATAAAATTAATTACAGCCACAGATAACACCAGGAATTTATAGTGGTTCCCCGTACTTGGGTACTCCACTTGCCGGCCTCGCCAATCTAGCACCACCGCTAGAAATGACTACTTCACTAAATCTCGGATCAAGAACGATCCTACTGTCTCGGAGTCAAACTCCTACAAACTCAGAGAGAACCTCTCTTACAACTCGGAGAAAACTTCTCCTACAACTCGGAGAACAACCTCTCCTACAACTCGGAGATAACAACTCCTACAACTCGGAGAAAACAACTCCTACAAAAGATTGAAAGGGGGTTTGAACAATACTAAACCAAATCTGAACAACAGAGGAGTTTTCTTCCTTCTTCTTGAAAGGCTTTTGAGAACGACGAGGAAGAACAACAATCCTTCAAAACTGTCTTTAGCAATCCGAAACGATCCAATAGAAATTGTAGAACCTGTGTATGGATCAATCGAACCCCTCTTGAAAGTAATCGACAACTCCAAAGAGAAGAACGATCTCCAATCGTAGGCGACGGCGAGTGGCGCTTTTCACGTTCTTTTCGATTCGGGAGAGAATTTAGGTCATGAACAATTCTCAAAAGAATAATTATTATTAACATCATCAGAGAGAGGGCCTTTTATAGGAGAAGTTCTAATTAGAATAATTAGGCCTTAAGCTAGAAAAGGAGACACGTCAAACAGACGGAAGACAGAAGTCGGCAAAAATAGATTAAAGGAACGAGAAACAGATTTCTCGAGAGAAAGGAGACTTCTCGAGAAATCACGGCTGGATCTCGGAAAAAAAGCTTTCAAATAAATTGACATAACTTCGCGAGAAAGAAAAGAGGATTTCTCGAGAACATGGAACTTCTCGAGAAAGAAAAGAGGATTTCTCGAGAACATGGAACTTCTCGAGAAATAAGATAAAATAAACTTATCGGAAGAAACAAGAACTTCTCGAGAAATCGAAACAACTTCTCGAGAGGAAAGATTTTCTCGGAAAATATCAGCAAAGATTTCTCGAGAAAATCAAAGGATTTTTCGAGATAACTACAGACTTCTCGAGAGATAAAGATGGCTTCTCGAGAAATTTAGATTTCCTTCGAAGACTTAAGCTGAAAAGAACTTCTCGAGAAAATCAAAGGGATTTTTCGAGAGCTCTTCATATTTCTCGAGACAAACACTTAGCTTTTCGAGAAATACACAAGGAACAAATTTCTTTAAATTATTCCTGAGAACAGCTACACCTTCAAGACCTTAGCTTCCTTTGTCTTGATCATAAAGTGCATCCCAATAGAGAGATCACATATGAGTCAACACCATATCTCATACAATGAAGAATTACATTGTAAGAGACTGTGCTCATTGACCCACTATGACCTGACATTGGTTTACACTTTGCAATGTGAACCTGCAAGACAAAACTAGAAAAACATATCAAATACATAAGCAATTCAATCTTGGTTCATAGTTGACTTTCTACAAATCAAGGCTATTGTGGATACAATACCCAACACTTGCCCACGAATTTTAGACAAATCGAATGAATGCTCTATTAGTAAAGATTCAATTGCAGCTTTAAGTGACACTGCAGTAGTCTCAAGAACATGCACAATTCCAAGAAACCACTCTACTAGTCTTCCATTTCTATCAATGTAACGCAAACAAAGAGCAAGTTGTTCTCTATGTGAAACACCACTGGATTCATCGGCTAGAATAGAAAAGTAATCATCACCAAGTTCATGCATAATGAGTTTAGTAGTTTCTTTTGCACAAGCATTGATTATATCTTTCTGAATTGAAGGAGCAGTTAATTGATTGTTGCCAGGTGCATTTTTCAAGACATACTTGCCAACCTCTTCATCGATATCTGCAAGACATTGTAGAAGTTCCAAAAAATTTCCCCTATTAAGTGAATCTTGGCTCTCATCATGACCACGTAAAGCCAATCCTTGACGCAAGAGATATCTCAAACATTTAAGAGAAGCTTGCAACCGTGTTTTATGTTCAAATTTAGTCATATCTGATTGTTTGTCAAGAGCAACAATGATAGATTTTTTAGGTTCTTTCAGTGCTTCAAATTTTTGCAATGCCAACTGATGCGCACTATTACTCTTTCTGACATGTTTTGTGAACCCTTCAGGTTTATTCCAAGACCTATATCCTCCACCACTAACAAAAGCATCCCCCCCAGGAGCACTACTTACAGTATCATTCTTGAACAGGTAGCATACAAAACAAAATGCAGCATCTTTTTCAACGCTATATTCAAGCCAATTGAACATATCAAACCATGTGACTACAAACCGACGATACCGTTCTCCCATTTTTCTTGGTGGAAAAGAATGAAATTTAGGCTGGCACGGACCTCATAATATATAAGCTTTCCTCACTGCATCTTGCTCATTTAAAGGATATGTGGCTATACTTCTTCTCTTTCCAGGATCATGTGGAAGCAACTCCACATCAAATACAGACCTCATTACAATATCATCGGTTAGAGAAGGGGGAAACAGCTCATTGGTTGAAGGAAATACATTTTCACTATAAATCGGGTGGAGAAGGGGAAAACTCCTCATTCTCACTCTCTTGAGTTGGAGTTTTACATGTTGAGGACGACTCTTGCGATTGCGATTTTAACTTCTTCTGAAACATGGATGCGATAAGACTAGACTTTTTCTTCTGTCCGTCCATATTTAAATTTTCACTAAAGCTACATCAATTTAGGTTAAAATTATGTAAGATAAATAAAGATTCACAAAACTCGCAAGTCGCAACATTCATCACACAAAAAAACATTTGAAAAAAATTCAACAAAAATTTCTACATGCTTCGCTTGATCCTCTACCGACCAATGCTACGAAGCACACCTACAAACATACATCACAGAGTCTACTATGCTTTGCTTAGCCACCATTTGACTAATACCTCAAAGCACGCCTAAATACATGAGTATAAAAGAAAATAAAATGCATAGAACAAAACCAAGAAATATACCTCAAAGCCCTCTGATAACAAACTGGATCTCAGCTATATTATCCTTCTTGAGAGTTGAGACTCATTCTACTGCATAATAACATAAGGAATAATTAGTGTATATCCATTCACTGATTCACACTCTAATCATTCAAATTGGAACAAAAAAACCATTGAGGATATGAATTTCATTTTGTTGTTTTTTTAATTGGATGCAGGAGATTCTTAAGAGTTGGGCAGAAAATAGCAGTGAAAAGGCTTTCAAAATCTTCAGTTAAGGGATTATCTAAAATGAGAAGTCTGTGCACCTGAGCTGGACGGCAACCAGAACCTATCCCCTTTCTGACGGCCTGCGGGACGACAACTAGAACCTATCCCCTTTCCGACGGCCCGATCCGAATTCCGCAACCCTCTTCGACCCCAATCTCCTCGCCGCGTTCGAGCAGGCCGTGAAGGACTATTTCCGAATCTACGAACTGCTGAAGCAATTCGAAGAGAAAGAGGAAGGAATCAGCAGCGATCTGTCGGAGGAATTTGAAGAAAAACGCCCGCCGGGACCGGGAGGAAAAGGGGTCGTGATCTTCTACTCGACATCTATACGAGGAGTGAGGAAGACATTCGAGGGCTGCTCCCGGGACAGCGGGAGTCGGGAGCGAGATGGTGAGAGCGGCCGAGCGGGAGTTAGGGTTTGGCCGAGCGGGAGCGAGATGGGATATTGTCAACAAGAATAATAATGGGGGGGGGGGGGGGGGCAGTGACGGGAGAAATAAGAAATTAGGATATGATTGGTGTGCGATTAGCCAACATTATGTGTGCGGATATCCAATTTTTTGTGGTCTTATAGCAAATTTCAAAAAATAATGGGGGTGGGGGGGGGGGGGGGGGGGGGGCAGTGTCCCTAGGCCCCCCCTCTGGATCCGCCCAAGCGTTCGGGCACGGGCTTCTTATCAACTGGGCTCGGCCCGGACCCAGCTTGAACTGGGTCGGGCCGGGCTCGGGTTCTCTCTCAAAGAGGGGTCTGATAAGGCCCTCCAGGCCGGGCCGGGCCGAAGTCGGGCCCGCCTGATTTCCCAATAGACGGGTTTTTAATCCCGCCTAAATAAGGCGAGATTTTAATCCCGCCTATTAATCCCGCCTAATAGGCGGGATTAAAATCCCACCAAAATCCTGCCAGGGGCGCGATTTCCATCAGGAAATCACGCTACGAGGCAAGATTTCAATGAAAATCCCGCTGTCGGGATTTCCCGCCGGCTCGGGTGTCGGGCCCAGGCTAGGCCCGGCGCCCGGGCTTTGTGCGGCCCGGTCTAGGCCGGGCAACCGGCTGATATGGGGGCCCTGCAAGGCCCCCAAGCTCGGCCACTACAACAAAACAGATCTATGGCGGCGCTTTTTACGCGGCGCTTGTTAAAACGCCGCGGTTTTATTTTATAATGGCGGCGTTTTTTGGTTTTAAAACCGCCGCGAAAGGCATATGTTACAATTAGCGGCGTTTTTAAATCAAAAACGCCTCCAAAATAACTAAATAACATTATATTAGGTTATTCTCTCATTCCACGGGTTCCCCGCATCCCGCCCATCCCGCCCTAGCTCTCCCGCAAGAACCCCGTCCGTCTCCCCCAAGAACCCCGTCGTCTCGTTGGAGCTCAAATCGCCGGCGGTGAAGCCTCCCAGCGCCGCCTTCGTTTCTTCCTGCCAGCGATACGTTGGACCCGTGCCCCTTCGTTTCTTCCTGCCAGCGAGCCCGACGATTTACTCACTTCCGTCCAGATCTCGAGCGACTGGCGAGATCGAAGCCTCCCAGTGCCGCCTTTCCAGATCTTGAGGGCCCTACCGTTCATCTTCGATCAGGTATAAGTCCGACATCATCTTCCATCTCCTTGCCGAAGCTCGCTCTAGCGCCCCTCCCGCTGAAGCTCCTTCGCATCCTTCAAGCTTCTTGCACATTCAGCCTACACATCTACTTCACATCAGCAAAGGTACTCCTCAACCTTCTTGCACATTCAGCCTCCTTCACCAAATACCTGCCAAAGCCGATTTTTTGTAGAAAAAACGCCGCCAAAGCCGGTTTTTTTATTTTAAATTTTGACACTTTCCGCGGCGTTTTAGTTCAACAAACGCCGCCGAATGTTTTTATATACAGCGGCGTTTTTAAATAAAAACGCCGCCAAATATTTTGCGGCGTTTATTACAACAAGCGCCGCGGAGTTTTCCGCGGCGCTTCCAATCGCGGCGATTTAGTGGCGTTTTAAGAAGCGCCGTTGTATCTTCCGTGACGTTTTAAAAGCGCCGCGGAAAGTATTAAAAAACGCCGCGGAAAGTGTTTTTTGTTGTAGTGGGCCTTGGCCCGGGCCGGGCCTAGCCGGGCCTTTTCCGGGCCGGGCCCGGGCGGGCTCTTCGGGCTCGGTCTTTTTGAATACGGCTAGGATGGGCAATATATTTTGCTCACTAGTGCCCTATTTGGCATGACGATGGAGGTTGTGAACACGGTGATTATGATTCGTCATTTGTGAATGTCCGACCTCACATAAGGAACTTCATATACTCTTATGTTCAAAATTAGTTTTCTTGTCTTGGTGGCGGTCATAAGTAACCATTGTGTTGTTAAACATGCATTCTATTCTATGACGGTAGTATTTTTATTACCTTAGCACAAACGTCGCGCCAAACAAATACAAGGTCCGAAAAGAGCAGGAAAAAAGGAGATCGGGAATGAAAAAAGGCACCCAACATCACCCTCTACAGCTGAAAAATCCACTAAAAGCTCCCCACCAAGGGCAAGTGATGTGGCAGCACAAAGCCAACATAGGGCCCACTCCTCCCCCGCTTTAGAGGGTCCCACCCACCTTCAAATCTATTCCTCTTCTCTCTCCTCATTCATCTCCTTGATCAAAAGAATCACTTCAATGATCAATCCATGGTCTCCCAAGTGGAATTAAGGTGCTCTTCTACATTAGCTCAGCAGTTCCTCATTAAGTATATCTCAGAATGTGCCAACCTCCCTGTACCTTCAAATTGAAGCTTCCAAATTTCCCCCTCCCTTCCCAAACATTCCTATTTATACAATCTTCACCGCCTCTAACTATTACAAGGAACGCAGATCGAACTCATTACACTAATTAAAGAGAGAAACCATGGTGAAGTTCTCTAAGCAGTTTGGGGCTCAGCTTGTCCCTGAGTGGAAGGATGCCTTTGTGGACTACTGGCAGCTGAAGAAGGACCTCAAGAAATTGCAAGTTCTTTCTCCTAACCAGAACTCTACTAACAAATCATCTCATGAAACTCTGTCGCAAAGGCTACTGAGGCCGATAAAGAAGCTATCTTTCTTCGGCGGCGACCGCCATCCCAGGAAGCATGAAACCATTCAGGCATTTTTCTCCTCCTTCGCTCTTCAGAAAGTTGTGAAATTTATACTGATAATGGTGTGGTTTTGGCTTGAATAGATTCATAGAAAGCTTGCGAGCTCTGCGAGCAAGGGAGATTTGTATGAGACGGAGCTACTTGACCAGTTTGCGGACACGGATTCTGCGAGAGATTTCTTCGCGAGGCTTGACCTGCAGCTTAATAAAGTGAACCAGTTCTACAAGGGGAAGGAGAAGGAATTTGTGGAGAGAGGCGAGTCTTTGAGGAAGCAAATGGATATTCTTGCTGTGCTCAAGACTGAAATGGAGCGGCGGAGGGATGCGAAGGAGGAGGATCAGTCCATTTCTGATTCCATTTCGTGCGGTAAGTCCGATTCATCTGTCCTTCTCCTTTCGACCGTTTTTGCCCCACACTTCATTTGATTTCAATTTTGTGCTGCCTTTTGTGGGTTGCAAGGAAAATTTTGGTTTTGGACCACTTTTCCACAGGTTTTGTTAAAGAAATCTTCACAGAAGTTTTTTTTTGTCAAAATACATAATTAGTTGGTAAATTACTTGTGAGAATTTATTTTAAATAAAATATAAAGTTGATTAGTTGAGGGTAATTTCTATTTTTCCCATAAATTAAATAATATTTTTGAAATAAGCTTATTGATTTGTATGTCGAGCGTATAGAGAGGATCGCAAAGATTTTTTTTGTTAAATTACAGTTGTATTTTCAGTTACATGTGTAAATGGTCTATATTTTCAGTATAAAATACAATTGTAATTTAGTTCAAACATTTCACTTTTAATAGGTGTATATTTATTCCAAAATATATACATATGACTACTTGAAATAATCGTAAACCACTTTTTTTGATTCCACTCGGATTGATCTCAAAATAGAAACTCCACCCAGAAACTCCAGAGGATCCGGATCTGCACATTCGCCGCCTGTACAAATCATACGAAAAAGTCCGCGCATAAGATTCCAGAAATAGGAAGAACAGTGAAAAGCAGGGGCGGTGCATGGGGGGGAGTGGGGACAAGACGGCGGCGGCGGCGGCGGCAGCGGCTGAGAGGACGACGCTAGGGCGATCGTTATGATATGTCATTAGTGCCTTCGAGATGTGAGAGACATGGGTTGTGCGAAGCTTTCCAATTTTGTTGCCAACTAGAAGATCCTGGAATCATAAGGAGTGTGGGCTTGTTGAAGCGGAACATATGCAGATTTGAGAGAAACAAAAAAACAGAGATATTTTCTGCATATAAATTCATTTGATTAGAGCTATGGCAAAAATCCAGAGATTAGTAATTTTAGATTGCTGAAAGCTGGACAAAAGCGTTTTTTGCTCCAGTGCGTTTGCACAAAAACATTACCGTCATGGAATGTATGTTTAGCATGACAACGGTTATGACCGCTACCAAGAAAAGAAAAGTAGTTTTGAACATAAAAGTTGATGAAGTTGATGAAGTTCCTCAGGTGAGGTCTGGCGTTCACGAACGACGGTTCGTAACCACAGCGTTCGCAACCGTAACCGCCGCGCCAAATGGAGCCTAAGCCTTAATTTCTCCTTGTCATCATCATTTCTAAGATTTTGTTTCTCAAATTTCTATTTTCCCATAAATTAATTTTTTCTGTGCACTTTTTCAGCATCTGTCTTGGTCATCTGAAATTATTAGTTATTTTAAAGACATGCCAAATAAAACACAAGGTTGATGATCAATTTGAGGAGAAAAAAAATTAAAATATATACTGTTTTATATAAAATAAATTTTAGAGACCTATTTCAATTAAGGACAAAATACAAAGACTAATTAATATATTTTGTCTTTACTTGTTTCAAAGGGGAGATTTGGGGAAAATGTTTTTTTTCTAAGTTGTGTCTTGCACATGGCTTTGTAGGCGCTCAATTCCTCTTGGGGCACATATGTGTTGAGTTTCTTATGCATAATGTGCAGCGGAAAATTAGCAAGAAATTCATTGAAATGATTACACAAAAACTAGTAAGTTAGGAATTGAGATTATACCTGCGTCGAAATTAGATTTCGAGGAGAATAACTGTCGTGTGAGAATCACAATGTAGAACGAGATTCATGTCTATACAAGTATTCACACGAACGGCAGAAACACCTCTCCATCCGTCCAACGAACTCGGGCTGGAAGATGATCGTCCACGAAGCACTAGTTTCATTTCAGGAGAAGACGCGGTTACGGGTTCTTCAGCAGTCGTGAGAGTCGTACTCAAAAGACGTAGTTGAAAAACCCTAAAAGACGTTATTTATAGCAGTTTCATAAAACCGCTTATTTATGCGCCGAGAGGGAGAAATTTGTGCGTAGAGTTCTATTTTACTAGTAGACGTGTGTGAGTACTATCCCATAGTATAGAAACCTTGATAAACACACACCAAGTCGGCGTAGGCCGGCTTCATAAGTCGACGTGCGTCGAGTACTATCTAGCTACTTCTCAACTCGACATACATCAACTTCACAAGTCGACATATGCCGAATAGTACGCTGAAAAGTCTGTATTTATGTTAAACGCACACCAAGTCGACATACGTCGACTTCACAAGTCAACATGTGTCGAATTGTCGTTTAACACCCATTTTCGAATCCAATTCGACATACAATAACTCTCAAATCATTATTTAATTTTAGGCTCGACTCTTCACTTATATCCAATATAAATAAAACCAAAACTATCATTTATTCAATTTTTGTACGTTCCTAACATGCAACCCATGAGTTAATATTATGTTGGCAGTAAGACTGATCCCTTGATTATTTATAGATCACAGAATATTCTAACAATAGGTTGTGCTCATGCACCAATAAATAAGATGGTATTAAAAAATAATGGTACACGATGAAGTAATCCTACATGTAGGCAAAAAATAAATATAAAATGTGTATGTAAGATTAAAAAAAGTGAAAGCACATAACTTTTTGATCATGTACGATCATTAAAAATCACATAGGATCATTTTTTATCATATATAATTACCTCGAAGCAAAGTTTGGCTCAAACTCTCGACCAAAACTTTTCCTAGATTTAGATTGAATGAAAACTGAAGTTGTACGAATTGAAATATTGAGCAAGCCGAGATTATTGGTAGCATTTTATATAATATTTCAGGTTCTCCTATCTCATGTATATGTATGTGCAAGTGCTTATGGAAATGTTATGTGGTTTTATTATTTCGACATGGTATCAGTGTGCGGGGAGTACGGATGGGAATCGGGACCGTGAGAAATAATAATTAAAAATATCAAAATTTAATGTTGGATGAAAATCTTATAACATTCCAGAATTGGTTGGTCAAATAAGATTGTTATCTATTTCAATTTGTTACTTAATATTCTTCATAAATGCATCAGTTTGTGTTGAACTTTAATATCTGTGAAGCATATTCACGAGACCGCTTTAGTTTATGTCCCCGGTATTATATTTTATGGTCTCTTGGCTGGGCATAAATAGGCAAGGGTCGGGGGCAGCCCCGCTTGCAGTTGTCACTGGATGGAATATTGGGCCTTATGTTTGAGGAATGAAAAATACAACAGTCTTCTCTTGCTTCTCTCTATGTAACCATAATTTCTAATCGTAGGCATGCTTCTCTTTGGGTGAACCAAATTACTTCTTACGTTGTATGACTCATATTTCTTCTTTCTTTACTTGATTATCCGCAACTAATATATAATTTCAGTTTAAAAGTTTAGATCTATGTCTTGCTTGCCTTACATCTAAACATTTTTAATTTCCATGCTAGAAGAGGATGAGTCCATTAAGTGCACGAGAGAGCAGGAACAATTCATGGAGAGTTCGACATTCGAATGTCAGAACAATGAGGTTCAATTTTGTGACTCTATGCAGACACAAGATGTTTCAGAAAATCCAAAAAACTCTAGAAGAGCAGAAGAATTTAAGCTCAGGAGTCTTTCTAGCAGAGTCTTCAACTGTCAGGGGAAGAATCTCAAGATCAACATTCCCCTCACTACTCCCTCAAGAACTATCTCAGCTCTCACATACTTAGTTTGGGGAGACTTGGTTAGTCAATCGAAGAAGTTTGGGGCTGATAACAGAAAGCTCCACATTAACAAGACCAAGCTCCGACGTGCCGAAAAGATGATTCGTGGAGCTTATGTTGAGTTGTTCAAAGGATTGGGTTACCTCAGAACGTATAGGTTGATACCAAATCCTATAACAATACTTTGAACTAATATTTATCTTTTTTGCTCAACAATTTAAATTCTTTCAGGAACCTGAACATGTTGGCTTTTGTGAAGATTTTGAAGAAATTTGATAAGGTATTAAGATTATTATGTTTGTATATCTACAAAATAATTTTCATCAGTACTAAATAAAAAGAATGATTCATTCACATTTTTAGCTAACGGGGAAACAAATCCTTCCAATATACCATAAAGTTGTGGAAAGTTCTTATTTCAATAGTTCAGATAAGGTAATATTCTTTATAAGTATCTTCAATTTTGGTTAAAAAAATGTGCTTTTTCTCCATAACAACACTAAACTTTTATAATGAATCAGGCTGTAAAATTGATGGACGAGGTTGAAGATCTCTTCACCAAAAAATTTGCTGATGATAATAAGAGGAAGACTTTACAGTACCTCAAGCCAAACCAGCGAAAGGAATCTCATGGTGTGACTTTTTTCATAGGTAAATAAGATTGATGTTCAAGCATAATTAAGTGTTGGTATGCTCTATTTCATTAATACTATGCTACATCTGATTTTTCCTGAATGAACCAAAGGTAGATTGTCATTATGCATGTTCGTAAAGGTTTCTTGAAGTGATCATTTGAATAAAGCTTGTGATGACTAATAATAATGCTAGCTTAAATGTTAACCAAGTCTTATCAAGAAACAATATCCATATCATTGGAAGTGGGCTATGTAACATCCCCCAAACTGCTGGACCCCTAAGTTGGTTTTGTCATGACTGGGTCATGACAAAACCATAGGAAGAACCTTTTTGAACCTAAGAGCTTAGGAAAGGAGGAGGAAGCCACCTTGGTCTGCAAATAGCAATTCCCATCTTCCAAGCTTGGGATTGGAATTTAGGGCTTCAACCTAACCCTTGGACCCCACCATAGTGTCCCTAACCCTTTAGAGGTCCCCTTAGGACACCTTGGGCCCATTGAAGTCAACCTAAGAGGCCAATTTGACCAAAGTCAACATAAACCCTCAAATTGGTCAAAGTAGCCCACTTAGAGCCAATCAACCCTCACCATGTCAAATTGATCACACTCCTAGGTTTATAATACCATTATATACCTAATGGACCCAAAAGCCCCATCATGGGACCCCCAGGGGTGCAAATTGACCAAAATGCCCTTTTTAGGTCAAAATGACCTTTCTTCTCAAGGTACCCCAATTGACCTCCACCACATTAAATTGACCTCACCCCTAGGGCTATCATGTCATAGGGGAGCTAGTGGACCAAAAAGCCCCATGACCAAGTCAACCCTAGGGCTCAATTTGACCAAAGTCAAATTAGCCTATTTTGGTCAAATCACCTTAGATTGGGTCAACCAAGAACCATATGACCAAATTGACTCCACCATTAGTTCCTAAACTTAATTTAGAACCTATTGAACCCAAAAGCCCCATCCTAGGGTTCCCCAATTGACCAATTTGGCCAAAAGTCAAAATTGCCCAATTTAGGTCAAAATGCTCAAACCTAACCCAATCTCTTTGGGCTAGCTCAATTGGATGGTCAACCAGCCCATGTGGACCCTCATTAAACTCAGGAGAGAGGGTAGAAACCGACCATGGTGGTTAGGAGAGAGAAAATGGGAGTTTCACCATTTTTGGAAGAGAGAGAAGAAGCCATTCATGGCCATTAAGAGGTTTCACCTCTTGGCTCCCCCAATTGATGCCTCCATTCAACTCCTCAGCCAGCTGGGAGAAGTTTCCATCAGTTACACAAGGGAATTAAGGCAGGGGAGATGGAGAGGGGCCGGCCATGGAAGAAACCGAAGAAGCCATTAATGGCCATGGAGCTTAAAGCCATCACCACCCCCAATCGAACCCCCCTTCACCTTCAGTGACCTGAGAGGAGAGAAACCCCCTAGTTACCTGGAGATTTCGTGCACTGTAGGAGGGAATTGGCATGGCTTCTCAACCGGCGGCAGCTCCCATGGTGTACTCAAGGTTGACTCGACGGCAAGCCCTCCAGCAGGTCCCGTTCTCCTCCCTGAACTCTAAGGGTTAGATCCAAATCGACGGCGGCTCGAATCGTGGTCAATCGGCCGTGAATCGAGTCGGCCAATCCTCCCATTGATCGGGTTGGGTATCCTTCTACAGATCACGATTCCGGCCACCTCCGGCCGATCAAACACCGCTCATCGCCGGCCCCCACCTCAACGGAGGTGGTGGTGGCGTTGGTCGGCCGGGGCGGCGCTCAGGTGGCCGGGAAATCATCGCTCAAGGTGGCCCAGGCGCGGTAAATCTCAGCCGCTGACTCATTGGGGACGATGACCCAGCGCCCTCCGATCTGCTTTAGGATTCGTGCTCATTTAATTCAATCCTTATTAATCTGTGATTAAAATGCAGCCCCTATTTAAATCTGGGAAAAATACTTAGAGGCCGAATCATGAAAAGTGGTCAACATAGAAAATGTAGCCCTTTGGGTCTAGTTTCATACAAAATTGAAATCACTCAATTTGGAGTCCTGGTTAGGGCTCAGAACTCATTCTAGTGGAGGCTGTCTTTAGGGCTAATCAGAACTCATTTTTGATGCCCACCCCATTATATAACTCCAAATGACTTGATTTTTGGGGTGTAGTCTAGTCTTGTGCATACCTAGCTCATGTCCAAAGATCACAAGGATTGGTGAAGTTTTCTTCTCAATTTTTGGGAAAGACCAATAATCCTAGTTTAACCTAATTAGGTGTCCTAAACACCTCAAAACCCTTCCAAACTTGGATGGGTGGTCCTAAGGGGTATGTATAGGCCCTGGTTAAAATATCATGATTTATGGAGTTGTTTTGGTAGGGTATTCCACCAAAATAGCCTTAGGCTCCCTAGGTTTGGGCAAAACTTTGGGTGAGTGCCCCCACCTTTCCACAAGGTCTTTTGGCTCCATATTTGGGGTGCACCTCACTCTCCCCCATGCCAACCTATGGTTCAAGTTTGGAGGCCATTGGGGGAGTTTTGCCCTAGTAAATCAAAAAGGGGCAAAATTGCTATTTGCACCCCAAATAGGTGCCCATTGGAATTCCACTCCTCACCAATTATTGGTAGGATCTTAGGTGGTCTTCCACTGACCTATGGTCAGTATAGTGAGTAGTATGGACTTGGGCAAGGTAGGGAGACCTTTGAGTCTAGTTTCTCTTAAAGGTTATGTTTAGGGTAAAGGTAAACCTAAGCTAGTTTTGGGGTGTGGAGGGGTTTCCTCCCATTGATTGTTGGGGTAATTTTGGTCACTGCCTTGGGAGGTAGGAGGCACCCCAAGGAGCCACTTTGGGTGGGTTAGGACCTATTGTGCCCATAAATCCTAATGGTTGAGTTTATGGTACCCTTTTAGGGTTTGTGAAGGAGGTAGGAGTAAATGCCCATGGGGAGAAGTGTAATAGACCTCTCTGAGTCCTAAGAGTGGTATAATCCCCTCCCAAGAGGTTTGAGTGGATGTGGAGATGTTTAGGTCCTAACCCTAGGCTAAACCCTTAAGGGGTGCAAATAGGGGTCAATGAAGGGAGTAGGGTCAAACCCTAGTGGTTTGACCTAAAGTTTTGGTGGGTAGGTCTTAGTGACCAGAGAAGACTCCCTTGTGAATTTGAAGAGGTTTGGAGTTGTCTAACCTAGGTAATAAATCCTTGGGTAGATTTGTAAATAATTGGAATTTGGAGATATAGGAAGAAATAGCACTTAGGGAATCATCATCTTCTGTCACCCACTTGTTTTTGAGGTTATAAATCTCTGGAGTTCCTACTAGAGCTATTGGAGAAGGTTAGACCCTAACCCTAGGCTAAACCCTAAAGGGGTGCAAATAGGGGTCAATGAAGGGAGTAGGGTCAAACCCTAGTGGTTTGACCTAAAGTTTTGGTGGGTAGGTCTTAGTGACCAGAGAAGACTCCCTTGTGAATTTGAAGAGGTTTGGAGTTGTCTAACCTAGGTAATAAATCCTTGGGTAGATTTGTAAATAATTGGCTGAGTCTTTATGACTGACGGTCGGTGGACCTTATCATTTTAGGAGACCGCGGCGACGGAGCAGCACCAGAGGCCGGTGCAAATGGAGGCGGGGCAGTCTAGCTCAGGAGCTCAGATGACAGGATCCGTGAGTGTTGATTTAGTTATTTTACTTCCGCGAGTGATCCATGTAGTGAGGCTTTGATGTATTGGGCAAGGCCCTAGCTATCTTTTTCCTTTCTTTTCAGTTACATTGTGGACATCTTTTGATGAGTTATTTACATATGTGATGTGGATTTAGCTTGTTCTACTAATCAGTTTAGCTTACTTTTCTTGTGATCGATTTGGCCGGCAGGATCGGCATTTTGTAGTGACGACCTTCTCAAGCGAAGGTGTCACCGCAAAATGGCGGTTCTGGGCCTAAGACCCGGTGGTTTTTGCAAAAAAAAAATAGGGTCTTACAAGTGGTATCAGAGGAAACATCGATCCAAGGAAAAGAAGTCCACAAACCCTGGGCCACCCCGCGCGAGCTTAGTTTGCGGACAAACTAGCAGCGGAAGCAATGGTGTGCCCATAAGGGAAATCACATGTAAAAGTCCACTTATAACTGAAATTTTTCTTCCCTTTAGCTAAGTCCCTTATAAGTGCAATCTTTCTTGTGTAGCCGGCAACGGAACCTTCACCGCAGCATGGAGTCCCGCCGACTCCGAACGTCGTTCCACCACCACCGGCTCCTACCCCGTTCCAGCAGACGGAGTTGGGGCAGACTCTGACTGCCATTTTGGAGACATTCAGAGCACAGCAGGCACCGGCTCCTCAGCAAAACCCTGGGGCCAACTGGCTGAGCATCTTTCGGGGTCTCTCCCCACCAGCATTCATCGGGACGGAGACTGTTGTGAGGACCGAGGAATGGGTAGACATCATGGAGGAGATGTTGTCAGGAATCCAGTGCCCGGCAGACATGGAGGTGCCACTGGTGGTTTCATGCCTGGAATCCCATGCTAAGAGGTGGTGGAAGAGGTTCCTGGCTACATCGTACCCGGGATTAGAGGCAGCAGATGTTGCTTGGGATGATTTCAAAGCGGCGTTGTTGGAGCATTTTGTGCCGCAGTCGGCAAGAGATGACTTGGAAGATAGATTTCTGCAGTTGCGGCAGGGGAGTAGATCAGTGCTGGAGTACCATCAGGAGTTCACCCACCTGTCCCGGTTTGCGGTATCCTACCAACTGGACGATGCGGGATATGCTAAGAGATTCTATAAGGGCCTCCGTGACGAGTTGAGGCAGGCCCTCCTTTTTGTCTCCGACGGTTGTATGTCCAGGATTCTGGAGATGGCGAAGAAGCTGGAAGGAGACCAGCAAGTTGTTCGTGGGAGGAAGAGACCCATGGAGGACCAGGGAAGAAATGGCAGGAGAGATCAGCCGAGAAACAGAGACGCTGGAGAAGGAAGGACGGAGGTCCGACCCCGTCAGGGGGAGAGGCAGGAACAAAGGGAGCCGGTAGTTTTGACTCCTCAGCCTCTGCAGATGAGGGAAATGCCAAGGATTGGAGGAGGTGGGCAACCTCCGGAATGCTACCACTGCCACCAGGTCGGCCACATCAAGAGGAACTGCCCCCAGAGGAATGCTCTTCCAGCACCTCAGGCAGCACCTCGGGGTCAGCATCCCGGAGGCCGAGGACGTGGTCGAGGCCGTGGATTTTAGGGTGACGATCGGAGGCACTACAGAGAGCAGGCTTATGCCTTAGATTTGGCCAGGCCCAGGGACCCGGCAAGGGTCATCGCAGGTATTTGTCGCTTTTAATTTTTTAAATAGTTAATGTTTTGAAAGTTTCAGCTTTACCTTAGCTTTGAACCAATCGTCAAACCCTTCAGGTTTAGTTTCCATTTTCGGCAAACCTGCTTTTGCCTTGTTCGATACGGGTGCCTCGCACTCGTTCGTCTCGGCCAAGTTTATCGAAGACCTAGACCAAGTCAAGCACCTCAAAAGCGACTATAGGAGAGTGAGATTTCCGGACGGATCAGAGGTCTTAACAAATGTAGCATGCCTAATAAGTCTGGAGATTGGGGGAAGACTGTTCGAAGTCCCGGCAACTGTTCTGAAGATGAGGGATTACGACCTGATCCTGGGCATGAGTTGGTTGTATGAGAACCGGGCAAGGATTGACTGCCCGGCAAGGCGGATCGTGCTAGAGCATAAAGACGGGGTTGTGGCGTTCGAAGGTACTCAACTTACCTCTCGTCTCTTTTTATCGTCCATTCAGGCCGTTAAGGCCCACCTGCAGGGAGACGAGGTTTACCAGGTGCTCTTCGAGGCGACTGAAGTCAAGGACTCAGTGCCTAGTATCCCGGTAGTTCGAGATTTTGCGGATGTCTTTCCGGAGAAGCTTCCTGGGCTACCACCGCACCGCGAGAAGGATTTTCAGATTCAGCTGGTGCCAGGGGCCAAGCCGGTGTCCAAAGCTCCTTATCGGATGGCCCCGAAGGAGTTGGTAGAGTTTCGGAGCCAGCTGCAGGAGCTGGTGGAAGCCGGGTTCGTTAGGCCGAGTTCCTCACCTTGGGGAGCTCCGGTGTTATTTGTGAAGAAGAAGGATGGGACGCTCCGACTGTGCATCGATTACAGAGCTCTGAATAGGCTGACGGTGCGGAACACGTACCCTCTGCCAAGGATAGACGAGCTCTTTGACCAGCTAGAGGGAGCCCACTGCTTCTCGAAGCTGGATTTGAGATCGGGATATTATCAGCTAAGGATCCAAGAGGAGGACATCCCGAAGACGGCTTTCAGCAGCCGGTATGGATTGTACGAGTTCACGGTGATGCCGTTCGGGCTCACAAATGCACCTTCAGCATTTATGAGCTTGATGAATCGGGTGTTTGAGCCTTACCTCGACATCTTTGTCATAGTGTTCATCGACGACATCCTCATCTACTCGAGGACGGAGGAGGAGCATGCGCAGCATTTGGCACTAACCTTGGGGAAGCTGCGGGAGCATCGGTTATATGCTAAGTTCAGTAAATGCCAGTTCTGGTTGAAGGAGGTGGCCTTCCTGGGCCACATCATCAGTGGAGCAGGCTTGGCAGTAGATCCAGCAAAGGTTCAGGCAGTACGGGACTGGCCGCCGCTGAAGACGGCCACCGACGTAAGAAGTTTCTTGGGACTTGCCGGCTACTACCGGAAGTTCGTTCAGGGATTCTCTCAGATAGCCCTCCCGCTTACCGCTCTGACAAGAAAGGATGCTGTATTTTCTTGGACGCCGCAGTGCGAGACAGCTTTCCAGGAGCTGAAGGGTCGGCTCACTTCAGCTCCCATCCTTGCCCTTCCGTCGGGGAAGGAAGGATTTCAAGTGTATACGGATGCATCTTATCAGGGGATGGGTGCCGTTCTGATGCAGAACGGGCATGTGATAGCTTATGCCTCCCGCCAGTTGAAGGACCACGAGCGGAACTACCCAGTGCATGATTTGGAGATGGGAGCAGTCGTATTCGCTCTTAAGATCTGGCGACACTACCTCTATGGTGTCCACTGCGACATATTCTCAGATCACAAAAATCTGAAGTATGTAGATACGCAGAAGGAGTTGAATATCCGACAAAGGCGATGGGTGGAGTTCCTATCAGATTACCAGTATACGATGCATTACCACCCAGGGAAGGCAAACGTAGTAGCAGACGCTCTGAGCAGGAGAGCTACCACATCAGGAGCAGAGCCTAAGCTGATGGCCATGGAGTTGGTGCGAATGTTCGAAGATATGCAGATCTCCCTGGTATCGGAAGATGATCCGGAGCTGTACAAGGAGTACCTAGCGGCGATTGGTGCCACATATGACATTCGAGACCGCATCAGGGAAGGGCAGAGGCAGGATGCCAAGCTGGAGCCGATATTCAGAGCCTTGGAGGAAGGCTCAGCTGGAGATTATTCGATGAAGGACGGCCTGTTGAGTTTTAGAGGTCGGGTGTATGTGCCGGCAGGAGATCAGATCCGGGAAGATATTATGGCAGAGGCTCACTGCAGTAAGTATTCAGTGCACCCGGGCATTACCAAGATGACGGCAGATCTGAAGAAGACCGTGTACTGGCCGGGTATGAAGAGGGATATCATTTATTTTGTGACCCACTGCGAGACCTGCCAGCTTGTGAAGGCGGAGTGTCGGAACCCCGCAGGATTATTGCAGCCACTCCCAGTGCCGGAGTGGAAGTTCGACGATATAGCGATGGATTTTATTCATGGTCTTCCCCGATCTCGTACGGGGAATGACTCGATTTGGGTGATTGTCGACAGGCTGACGAAGGTGGCTAGATTCATTCCGATCAGGAAGGATGATTCAGTCAGAGTTTTGGTTCGAAAGTTTGTGGAGCAGTTTATCCGTTATCATGGTGTGCCAAGGACGATAGTTTCCGACCGAGATGGACGTTTTACGTCAAGGGAGTGGAGAGCGGTGCAGGCCTATCTAGGCACCCGGTTGACCTTCAGTACAGCTTTTCACCCCCAGACAGACGGGCAAACGGAGCGCACCAATCGGACCTTGGAGGATCTTTTGCGTCTCTGCATTCTAGACCGTGGGGAGCCTTGGGAGAGACTGTTGCCGTTGGTCGAGTTCTCTTATAACAACAGTCACCAGGCTAGCATAGGTAGAGCACCTTACGAGGCATTATATGGACGGAGGTGCAGGACACCGTTATCTTGGATTCAGGATGAGGACCCCAAGGCTCTTGGCTCAGAGTTCGTGGAGGACACGGAGGCCCAGGTGAGGTTGATTCGAGATAGGATGCTGGAGGCCCAGAGCAGGCAGGCCAAGTATTACGATGCGCGTCATCGTATGGTGGAGTTCCAGGTGGGAGACCGGGTTTTCTTGAAGATACGTCCGATGCATGGAGTCTCGAGGGTTCGCGGCCGGAAGAAGCTCAGTCCAAGGTTTATGGGACCCTATAGGATCCTGGAGCGGATCGGCCCCTTGGCTTACAGACTGGAGCTACCGCCGGATTTGGAGGGACTGCATGACGTATTCCACGTCTCTTCACTTAGGAAGGCTTTACTTCGGCCTGAGCAGCAGGTGTCTACTTCTGAGGGGCCAGTAGCTACAGATCGATCGATTCACTTGGAGCCGGTTCGGATAGACGACACAGAGCTACGAGTCTTGCGGCGCAAGAAGGTCCCACTGGTCAAGGTCCTGTGGAGGAATCATGGACAGGAAGAACATACTTGGGAGCCACTGGACTTGATGCAGCAAAAATATCCGCAGCTTTTTACGACAGGTACAACTTACTTTTTCTAGGATGTTACAGCTTTTCCTCTAGTAGAAACCCCATAGGCTTGTCTGAATTTCGGGGACGAAATTTTTATTTTTATGTATTGGGATTTGTAACATCCCCCAAACTGCTGGACCCCTAAGTTGGTTTTGTCATGACTGGGTCATGACAAAACCATAGGAAGAACCTTTTTGAACCTAAGAGCTTAGGAAAGGAGGAGGAAGCCACCTTGGTCTGCAAATAGCAATTCCCATCTTCCAAGCTTGGGATTGGAATTTAGGGCTTCAACCTAACCCTTGGACCCCACCATAGTGTCCCTAACCCTTTAGAGGTCCCCTTAGGGCACCTTGGGCCCATTGAAGTCAACCTAAGAGGCCAATTTGACCAAAGTCAACATAAACCCTCAAATTGGTCAAAGTAGCCCACTTAGAGCCAATCAACCCTCACCATGTCAAATTGATCACACTCCTAGGTTTATAATACCATTATAGACCTAATGGACCCAAAAGCCCCATCATGGGACCCCCAGGGGTGCAAATTGACCAAAATGCCCTTTTTAGGTCAAAATGACCTTTCTTCTCAAGGTACCCCAATTGACCTCCACCACATTAAATTGACCTCACCCCTAGGGCTATCATGTCATAGGGGAGCTAGTGGACCAAAAAGCCCCATGACCAAGTCAACCCTAGGGCTCAATTTGACCAAAGTCAAATTAGCCTATTTTGGTCAAATCACCTTAGATTGGGTCAACCAAGAACCATATGACCAAATTGACTCCACCATTAGTTCCTAAACTTAATTTAGAACCTATTGAACCCAAAAGCCCCATCCTAGGGTTCCCCAATTGACCAATTTGGCCAAAAGTCAAAATTGCCCAATTTAGGTCAAAATGCTCAAACCTAACCCAATCTCTTTGGGCTAGCTCAATTGGATGGTCAACCAGCCCATGTGGACCCTCATTAAACTCAGGAGAGAGGGTAGAAACCGACCATGGTGGTTAGGAGAGAGAAAATGAGAGTTTCACCATTTTTGGAAGAGAGAGAAGAAGCCATTCATGGCCATTAAGAGGTTTCACCTCTTGGCTCCCCCAATTGATGCCTCCATTCAACTCCTCAGCCAGCTGGGAGAAGTTTCCATCAGTTACACAAGGGAATTAAGGCAGGGGAGATGGAGAGGGGCCGGCCATGGAAGAAACCGAAGAAACCATTAATGGCCATGGAGCTTAAAGCCATCACCACCCCCAATCGAACCCCCCTTCACCTTCAGTGACCTGAGAGGAGAGAAACCCCCTAGTTACCTGGAGATTTCGTGCACTGTAGGAGGGAATTGGCATGGCTTCTCAACCGGCGGCAGCTCCCATGGTGTACTCAAGGTTGACTCGACGGCAAGCCCTCCAGCAGGTCCCGTTCTCCTCCCTGAACTCTAAGGGTTAGATCCAAATCGACGGCGGCTCGAATCGTGGTCAATCGGCCGTGAATCGAGTCGGCCAATCCTCCCGTTGATCGGGTTGGGTATCCTTCTACAGATCACGATTCCGGCCACCTCCGGCCGATCAAACACCGCTCATCGCCGGCCCCCACCTCAACGGAGGTGGTGGTGGCGTTGGTCGGCCGGGGCGGCGCTCAGGTGGCCGGGAAATCATCGCTCAAGGTGGCCCAGGCGCGGTAAATCTCAGCCGCTGACTCATTGGGGACGATGACCCAGCGCCCTCCGATCTGCTTTAGGATTCGTGCTCATTTAATTCAATCCTTATTAATCTGTGATTAAAATGCAGCCCCTATTTAAATCTGGGAAAAATACTTAGAGGCCGAATCATGAAAAGTGGTCAACATAGAAAATGTAGCCCTTTGGGTCTAGTTTCATACAAAATTGAAATCACTCAATTTGGAGTCCTGGTTAGGGCTCAGCACTCATTCTAGTGGAGGCTGTCTTTAGGGCTAATCAGAACTCATTTTTGATGCCCACCCCATTATATAACTCCAAATGACTTGATTTTTGGGGTGTAGTCTAGTCTTGTGCATACCTAGCTCATGTCCAAAGATCACAAGGATTGGTGAAGTTTTCTTCTCAATTTTTGGGAAAGACCAATAATCCTAGTTTAACCTAATTAGGTGTCCTAAACACCTCAAAACCCTTCCAAACTTGGATGGGTGGTCCTAAGGGGTATTTATAGGCCCTGGTTAAAATATCATGATTTATGGAGTTGTTTTGGTAGGGTATTCCACCAAAATAGCCTTAGGCTCCCTAGGTTTGGGCAAAACTTTGGGTGAGTGCCCCCACCTTTCCACAAGGTCTTTTGGCTCCATATTTAAGGTGCACCTCACCCTCCCCCATGCCAACCTATGGTTCAAGTTTGGAGGCCATTGGGGGAGTTTTGCCCTAGTAAATCAAAAAGGGGCAAAATTGCTATTTGCACCCCAAATAGGTGCCCATTGGAATTCCACTCCTCACCAATTATTGGTAGGATCTTAGGTGGTCTTCCACTGACCTATGGTCAGTATAGTGAGTAGTATGGACTTGGGCAAGGTAGGGAGACCTTTGAGTCTAGTTTCTCTTAAAGGTTATGTTTAGGGTAAAGGTAAACCTAAGCTAGTTTTGGGGTGTGGAGGGGTTTCCTCCCATTGATTGTTGGGGTAATTTTGGTCACTGCCTTGGGAGGTAGGAGGCACCCCAAGGAGCCACTTTGGGTGGGTTAGGACCTATTGTGCCCATAAATCCTAATGGTTGAGTTTATGGTACCCTTTTAGGGTTTGTGAAGGAGGTAGGAGTAAATGCCCATGGGGAGAAGTGTAATAGACCTCTCTGAGTCCTAAGAGTGGTATAATCCCCTCCCAAGAGGTTTGAGTGGATGTGGAGATGTTTAGGTCCTAACCCTAGGCTAAACCCTTAAGGGGTGCAAATAGGGGTCAATGAAGGGAGTAGGGTCAAACCCTAGTGGTTTGACCTAAAGTTTTGGTGGGTAGGTCTTAGTGACCAGAGAAGACTCCCTTGTGAATTTGAAGAGGTTTGGAGTTGTCTAACCTAGGTAATAAATCCTTGGGTAGATTTGTAAATAATTGGAATTTGGAGATATAGGAAGAAATAGCACTTAGGGAATCATCATCTTCTGTCACCCACTTGTTTTTGAGGTTATAAATCTCTGGAGTTCCTACTAGAGCTATTGGAGAAGGTTAGACCCTAACCCTAGGCTAAACCCTAAAGGGGTGCAAATAGGGGTCAATGAAGGGAGTAGGGTCAAACCCTAGTGGTTTGACCTAAAGTTTTGGTGGGTAGGTCTTAGTGACCAGAGAAGACTCCCTTGTGAATTTGAAGAGGTTTGGAGTTGTCTAACCTAGGTAATAAATCCTTGGGTAGATTTGTAAATAATTGGCTGAGTCTTTATGACTGACGGTCGGTGGACCTTATCATTTTAGGAGACCGCGGCGACGGAGCAGCACCAGAGGCCGGTGCAAATGGAGGCGGGGCAGTCTAGCTCAGGAGCTCAGATGACAGGATCCGTGAGTGTTGATTTAGTTATTTTACTTCCGCGAGTGATCCATGTAGTGAGGCTTTGATGTATTGGGCAAGGCCCTAGCTATCTTTTTCCTTTCTTTTCAGTTACATTGTGGACATCTTTTGATGAGTTATTTACATATGTGATGTGGATTTAGCTTGTTCTACTAATCAGTTTAGCTTACTTTTCTTGTGATCGATTTGGCCGGCAGGATCGGCATTTTGTAGTGACGACCTTCTCAAGCGAAGGTGTCACCGCAAAATGGCGGTTCTGGGCCTAAGACCCGGTGGTTTTTGCAAAAAAAAAAAAGGGTCTTACAGGCTAGGGAGCTTGGATGTGTTATCTCAAACCATACTCAAGTCATATTTCTCTAACCGCAAACCAAAATGAACTATACAAATTTGATAGAGATCACAAATTTATAGGAATACCCTCTCTCAATGAGGTTGAAAACTATGAAATTTTCTTGCTTTTAAAGATAAACTCTCAAAGAATCAAGTTTGAGGTCAGCGATATATCTATTATAGTAATAGAAGAGAAAACGAGGTAAGAAATAGAGCATAGAAAAAGTAAAGAAAGGTTAGAGGAAGAAAAGAATGAGCCAAAATGGACAGGAAGAGAGGAGAAGAGGTCAAAGAAGTTGAGAGTCAATTCTTGTATTGACAGATTTAAAGCTTAGATCATTGTAGGCTTGGGAGGCAATTTAAAATGATAATTTCAGAGTTTAAAAATGATATTTTAATAGAAATAGAATTTTCCTTATGATCAAGAGAAACAGGAGAAGTTATGAAAATATTCTTTAAATTTAAATATTTATTTCCTTTTCCAGACTTGTCCCTTTCCCCTCTCTCTATCTTTCTCTATCTTTCTTGTTCTCTAATCGTTTCTCACAGACATACAACATATTAAATTGAACATACTATTTCTCAGGTTAACAAAGATCTACAGATAAATCATCTCAATTATTTATTTTTAGCAATGCTCTATAATTAATGGTTTGATTGAATTGAAAAGTATACTTCATTCTTTCTCTATAACTAACAATTCAGAATGACAATTTAGTTTATTCTACTAACATAACCAATATTGAATTATGTGTTATTAATAGGTCTCTTTACTGGATGCTTCATTGCACTTTTCATTGGGTATTGTATAATGGCACATATTGGTGGAATGTACAATGGACAATCAAACACCATTTACATGGAAACAGTTTACCCGGTGCTAAGGCAAGTTCTTTTTATTTGAATATTATGGCTGATCTCAACAGTTATTTATATAGGATCACTGACAAATCTATACATAAATTACAGCATGTTCAGCTTATTGTTCCTACATGTTTTCCTCTATGGGTGTAACATCTTCATGTGGAGAAAGACAAGGATCAATTATAGCTTCATATTTGAGTTCTCCCCCACCAAAGAGCTCAAATACAGAGATGTCTTCCTGATATGCACCACATCAATGACCATAGTAGTGGGTGTTATGTTTGTCCATCTATCCCTTACTTTGAAAGGCTATACTTCCACTCAAGTCCAAGCAATCCCTGGAATTTTACTTCTGGTAGTTTTACCCTCTCACTCCTCTTTACTATCTTATGAAATTATGGGCAATATGTTTCATATTAAAGAAATCAAATGCGTCTTCCTTTTTTATATGCTTTACTATGTTAAGGCATAGGAGAATATTTGTTTTGTTCTGCATTTGATAAATGAAAAATGTAATGAGGCCGAAATAGCAAGTGGTTGGGTGGGCTTAATTTGAAATAAACACTTGGGTTCCGATGAGATCAAGTATTTTCATGTAGTTTGTAGTTCGACTGTTCTTTGGTGCATTTTGACATGGTTGAGCAAGGAGCGGGCAACTCCCATGATGGATACATGTTGTTGAGCGGGCACTTGTTGCATGATACACTGATACTATATAATGTTTAAAGTTTTGATCAGTGCGCATGTGATTACCAATATGAAGGTCTCTAGTGTTACGGGAGGTTGTAAAGGCATGCGAGATTATTGGCTTAGTCATACACATGGGAAGGGAAAAAAACATTTTGACAAAGGAATACCAATAGTTTTTTCTTACCCATATGCATAAGCTTTAAGTTAAAAACGGGCTTGATCACAAATTTATTTGGCCCACCTTTGCTCACTTTTTGTTAAAACTCAACTTTAAAATAGTAGATATATTAACCATGTTTAAGACTTCTTGGCCAATAACATCTACTTATGAATTCTACTAAATTTGATACAGATGTTTGTACTGGTGCTTGTGTGTCCTTTCAATATTTTATATCAGACAAGCCGCTACCATTTCCTTAGGACCCTAAGGAATATCATATTATCACCCTTTTACAAGGTTAGTTATACAATATAAAATAATATTTCATGTCATTGGTTACAAAACTGTTCATAATTGTTATTTTCTATAAACATCATATACAGGTTGTCATGGTAGATTTCTTCATGGCTGACCAACTATGCAGCCAGGTACTACCTATTTCTCCAAATTCAAATGAAATATATAAAAATCCATTAAACTCCAAATAGATAATCATTGTTTTAATGGCCATAGATTCCTATGCTGAGGAGCCTTGAGTATGTGACATGCTATTATGTCACTGGAAGCTATAAAACACAAGATTATGGATATTGCATGACCACTACTCATTTTAGAGACTTGGCATATGCTATATCCTTTATTCCTTACTATTGGAGAGCACTCCAGGTTTGACCCTTCGCCGTATTTAAAGAATGGATTTTATTTTTTGCATATGACGAGGAGCTCACATGGGTTTTCATGACAGTGTGCTCGGAGGTGGTTTGATGAAGGAGAAGCAAGCCACCTTGTGAATCTTGGCAAGTATGTGTCAGCAATGCTAGCAGCAGGAGCTAAGATAGCCTATGAGAAGGAGAAAACTATATGCTTATTATCACTTGTTGTAGTGATGTCAAGCACAGCAACTGTGTATCAATTGTACTGGGATTTTGTTAAAGATTGGGGATTGTTACAACCAAACTCGAAGAACCCATGGCTTAGGAATGAGCTAATTCTGCGCTGCAAGTTCATATATTTCTTATCAATGGTACGTTGTATGGTAATCCAATACTCACGGTAATATTGAAAACCAAAATATAAAAAATAAAATGATTTTGATTCAAAAAACATGACTTCAATGAGCTAATTTAGGGAAGAGTTTATGTTACTGATAATTTGTTTGATTTGACAGAATCTCCTATTTGGTGGATACATCTACGGCCAAAAACTATTTTATAATGCCGTACAACTTGCTTCAACTTTTTTGGAGAACAGAACATATTCAATAGCATAGGAGTAGCTATCATAGAAGAGATGCTCAGATACCTTAAAAAGTCTATTATGATTTTTTGTTTGTTTTTCGCCAAGTAGATGAGTAGATAGAGCTAACATAGGTGAAGATTTTGACCTGAGGCTACTTGAATGAAATTTGTTAAAGATGATTGATATAGTTTTAGTGCAACACCTAAGAAAAAAGCTCATCAGAAAAATGAGAATTCATTAACCTAACCTCAAATAGGACTACTGATGATGATGATGATGATATATATATATATACCATCACTTTTTTTCAATCACTTAGATAATGCTTAACAATTTTTTTTCTAAATAACTATATTGTTTATAGTATTTCATAATATTTATATACCAAATAGAGCCTTGGTGTTAAGGGCGTGGGTGATTCAAGAAGAAGATCAATTATCTTGAGCAAGTTTTTTTCCTGAATTATTAGGGCCTGAACTTTGTTCTGAGGCTAGCATGGCTACAGACAGTTCTGCATTCAACAATAGGGAATTTGGATTATAGAGTTATTTCCTTCCTCCTTGCAGCCCTGGAAGTGATTCGACGAGGACAATGGAACTTTTATAGGTAAATTGCGATGCTCATTTCAATCCAAGAACAAGAACCCTTATTTTTTATATGTAAGATTTAATGATGCAATACAATTGACAAAATCTATTTTTCAGGTTGGAGAATGAGCATCTTAACAATGCTGGCAAGTTTAGAGCTGTAAAAACTATACCTTTGCCATTCCATGAAGTAGACCAGGACTAATGCTTTTGATGATGGAAGTGTTCTCAGATACTCTTTATCAACCATTAATAATAAATGGTTGCTTAAAAATTTGAAGAAAGCAAGTGATTTAGTTCAAAGCAAGAGAAGAAAGTCAAACACAGTGCATTCTTGCTTTAGTTATTGACATTTTTGTTTAATCATGTCACAAAATGTATCTTATATGTCCTACTTAATGTCAAGTAGTGTATATGATAATTTTACGTAATGATTAATTTATGGCCATTTACAATAGTAAAATGTGAATGTATATTAGTACATACTTTTATTATCTGAAATTTGTTTTATAATTCGGATGGTTAGGAGGAGGCTAAGAAAGATTTTGAGCATTCATTACTTTCATCAGTGTTGCTAGGATTTCAGCCCTTGTCAACTCATCCCCCAGCCAAGCGGACTTGATGGTCCAACTCTCGGCGGTGATGGTGGTTTACTTCCTTGGAAGTTGCATGGCTAGAGTTTAGACCTGCTCCGTTTGGGGGGACTTATTTTCACCGGTCAAGCGGTTACGACCGCCGGTCGTAACCGCTTGACCGGTGAAAATAAGTCCCCCCAAACGGAGCCCTTATCCCCATTGGCAATGGTTTGGCAGATGTTGTAGCGTGATTACTTCAGCTTCACAGTTTTTGTTTTTAATTCTCTCACCATGATTATATTAGAGGGAACACTGCTAGTAGTAGTAGATCGCCGGACTAGAAAAACTGATCCTCTACCATTTATTGCAAGTCTTGCCAGACTTTTTCTTTTTCTTGTTATGAATCCACAGGCGGTGGTAAGCCTATACCGCCCATCATCGGTATGAATATTTCAACCTATGGAAATCCTGCAATGGGTGTGTGCTACTGTTTATTAGTAGGGTTTAACCACCTAATTGAAATGACTTCAAGTTCGACTTCTGAGAGTCGGTATGAGTAGTCCTGGAAGCCTTGGTACCTCGACTTATCGGTAGGGTTGGGTCGACCAATCAGTGCCCGTCTAGTAGATGATTAGATGGATTTATTGGAGTAAATCTGCGCCAGTCTCGAAGTATTGTTTCGCCAGAATCAAAGCAACCTGCACTAGTCACAAAGCACTCTTATTATTTAAAGCAACATATTAATGTAATAGTTTTCTGATTATCAGCCAACTACTTTTATTTAATGTTTTATCTCCAGAATAGTCCATCGTGACTATATATATATAGAAATAATTACCCGTACCTCCCCTCTAAGTTAGCATAATTACTGAGAGCACCCCTCTTATTTTCGAAATTACAAAAACCTCCCCTGAAATTTTAATTTCATAACATCATGAACAAAAAATCTGGTTTTTTTTGTAATGAAATTGTATCACGGATGAGGTTTTTTGTAATGAAATTAAAACTTCAAGGGAAGTTTTTGTAATTATGCTAACTTATAGGGGAGTTTTTTGTAATTTCGAAGATAAGAGGGGTGCTCTCAGTAATTTAGCAAAGTTAGAGGGGAGGTCCCGGTAAATGGCCCTATATATATGTAATATCTCATATTCGATAATATCAAGTTTTGATGAATTAATACTTAAAACCAATTCCATTTAAAACCCAGTATCTCCCTTCTATCTTTCTTGTTCTTTTTCCAATAGGATTGGTCGGAGTCTATATAACATTAAGAAACACACGTGCAATCCAAAGAGAGATATTCTGCCAGCTCAGTAATTCCTTGCACACATCAAAGCCCAATCTCAACGTGCAGCTGGCCAAATGTCTCAGCACCGAATAATACAATGGTCACTTGTAATAAATTGATAGTATAAAATAGTAGAAGTATATTGTATTAGCTTATTCTTGTTGATGCCAAATTTATCACCAACTTCCACACTCGGTGACGGGTCAAAAGAGTTGCGGGGGAATCAAGAACCGCAAGCAATCCATTACTAACCATTGAGGGTTAGGCGAATGGAGCACAAAAAATAACTTGCCGCGAGCAGCGGGGAACACCAAATATGCCCGCAATGACGAATACCACTTGTTGCTGACAATAATATTCCACAAAAGGTGCTATTACAAGGCACGAAAAACCAAAGACACCCGATGACTCAGAACTTGTATGTACACCTACTACAAAGCAGATTCTGGCTCAAGTTTTGTGTCCCCTCTAAGCACCCCTGACCCCTTATTTATACAAGATGGTGGGCTGCTTAGACTGTTGGGAGCAATTAATGCTGCAATTCATGCCAACTACTAGGGGTACATGGGAAGTCGGGTAGAGAGGAGAGAAAAGATGTGCAATTACAACAGACTGTGACCGCACAAGCCTTTACTAGCTAAAAGGAGAGGGGAACTCGAGCAGACTCCTAGAGCATTTGCCCAAACCCCTATAGAATGGCCGTTGTTGAGGGCTGGTTGAAAGGGTGCGCAATTAGTCAATGCGTAACCGCATGCTCCCCCGAGGCTGGGAATAGTGCGACTACCAGGAGGGTAACCATCCATATTGTTGGATGTCTGAAGCCTGCCCTGGCTCTGAACTGAACTGGTTCTGGCGGTGGTCGCAGGATTTTGGGTTAACAATCCAATTAATGAATATTTTAGCTTTCTTATTTTAGTTTATGCTTTAATTAGATTTAAGATGCTTTCTTCCCCGTAAGCTCTCCGAACTTCCACCGGAGAGTTTACATTGGTGCTCTCATTGAGCCTTCCACATATCTCTATTATGGCCAACAACACCCATCCACTCAGTTAAAAGAACTAGCCTCTGGCTAACAGGAGATTTGGAAGAAAATGGATGCCTAGAAAGACCAACTTACAACTCAGCACAACAATTTTCGGCAAGAAATGTCTCACAATTTCTCCTGAGTGAAGGAAGAAATGATCAAACTCAGTCAAAGAATCCAATGCTTTTCCGACCAAGCAAGCCAATAACTTCAAGAATTTTGACGAGAGGTTGGAATGTTTATCAAATGATTCAGAACTAGACCGTTAGAAGGTGGGCATTCCTTACTGAGACCTTAGAACGAGGAACCTGCTCAATCTACTGTTTCCTTGGTCGGTCATTTGGGGCCACTAGACACGATGTCCCTCCCAAACAAAGTGGATCAACTGACGGAGGGCACTCCCTCCCAAGAACTCAGGCAGACTATCCAATTCCAGCCACGCCATCATCGACAGACAATGAGGATTGAAAGTTTAGGGATAGTCTAAATACACCTAGGGGGTGAATAGGTGGTCACTTTTTTTATTGCAGCGGATTTAAAAGTAAAGCACATATACAAGCAACCGTACAACACAAAGACACAAAGATATATAGTGGTTCCCCAATATAGGTACTCCACTTTCCCCCTCCACCTATCTAGAAGTGTGCTGGCCTAAGCAAACTCCACCAAAACTCAGATCAACAGATCTTATAACTTAGAGATAAAGCTCCTACCTCAGGAACACAATCTTGCCCTACCTCAGATCCCCTAGCTCAGGATCATACCTCAGATTCTTCACAAGAATCCTGCCTCAGATTCTACACAAGAATCCTACCTCAGTTTCTACACAAGAAACCTACCTCAGTTTCTACACAAGAAACCTTGATAGCTAGAAATTTAAATATTAAATTATAAACGCAATAGGCAAGCGTACCTATCGTTCATAGCATATGATATGAAAATATCAAGGCCGTATAAATCCACGGGTCTGTCGAGTACTTTTACTTTGGGAAAACAAACTATCATCTTATATAATAAAACTTTAAGAGGAATTTATAATTAAAATTAAAATAAAGAAAAGAAATCTAAACTTGATTAAAGTGCACTTCGAATGAAATTAGAAGATACCCGAATTATAAATTCACCTCTCTCGAGGGTATGCCCACCTAAGATTAGGTTGATCGACCGAACTCTCGTTCTACAAACAAACCCCTAAAACTCGTTTTAAAGAAGTGAATTTCAATATAGGATTTGACTCATATTTAGAAGATTTACGTCATCCTCTCTCGAAGGTTGCGTGCAACTCTTTTTATTCCTGAGCGATCGATTCGTACGCACAAGCCTTTCGGCTAAATAGTGTGTGAAAACAACTATTGAAATTCATAACCGATATATGAACTCGATACATTATTATTCAAGAATAAATCGAAGGAGGAAAAGAGAGATAATAATGAAGAAGATATTATTTCATCCAAAACTCGCAATTTTCAAGATCTAAATATTAATCTAATTGACATGAAAATAAAAATATGAAAGGAATGGAAAAGACATTTTATTAAAAGAAAATTGAATTACATAAAAAGCAAGTACAAGAAATTGAAGGCATTACATGAAATAAAATCTAAGACTACATTGCATAAATTGGAAGTACATGAAATTGAAATCTAAACTAATAAAGAAAAAGAAAAATACAAGTAAGAAGAGCATTTCTGCCCAAAAAGGGGCAGAGGAAAGGAGTTTCGGCCCAAGAGGGGCGAAAAAAGGATGTCCTTGGGATCTGAAGGATGTGCCTTTAATTAGGCAAAATTTGAGGTTACACGCCCTCGGTCACGCCCGTGACCAAAGGGCGTGTAAGGGTCGTGTTCGAAGCAGTTGTGGGAGAGACGCTTTCTGGATTAATTGCATACGTTATGCGCGCGACACGCCCTAGGTCATGCCCGCGACCGAGGGCGTGCAATCTTTAAACATGCTGCTGGAGGGATATCTTCGGCGGGATGGAGGCGTGATCTGGCGGCAAGAACTTACACGGGCGTGACATGAAATGTTACGGGCGTGTACATGGCTGAACATCCTCGGGGCATGATCTGGGGCATGATCTTCTAGTAGGGAGGTTACACGCCTGTGACCTTTGACTTACACGGGCATGACTTGGAAATTCGCGGGCGTGTACTTGGCGAACTGCACGTCATGGCCGTGAAACATGATCTACTGAGCTAGAGGCATGGTTTTTGTTGACATGCCCTTGGTCATGCCCGTGACCTAGGGCATGTACTTTGCTATTCTTCTCGAAATGAGACTAGGATGGTGACAGCAGGTCTGGAACATATCTTAGGCTGTCATGCCCTTGGTCACGCCCGTGACCTTAGGCGTGTACTTGGGAATTTTTCCTCAAAAGTCCAGAAAAAACTGAAAATATAAAATAAGCTTAAGTTAGTTCATAGAAAAAGAAACAATTTAAATGAGGCAATTCATATAATTTATGAGAACTCATATTAAAACTATATTAAAAATATACTAAAGGATGAGTATATAAACTACTCATCAAACACCTCCATACTTAAGCTTTTGCTATTCCAGAGCAAAAGTATGAGAAATATTGTTGGGGAAATGATTTATCTTAACCCCTAAAATTGAGAAGAATATAAATTCTAAGTATGAAAAATTAGGCTAAGTAAATATGCGTCGAATAGTATTCGACGCAACGTCGAAATATAGTCGACGTTTCTCTCAGAATGAGTCGAAGAAACTCTTAGAAGAATTCGACGTAATCATAGTCGACGTACCTCTGACTTCTAGTCGACACATTTGATAAAGTCGACGCACCTTTGTCGACGCACCTTCCTTAATCTCCTCTCGACGTCCAGCCAGGATGAAATCGACGTTTACGTCGAATAGTAATCGACGCACGTCGATATCTATAAGTAAATCAAAAACACGCCAGATCTCTTTCCTTCTTTCTGTAGATCTGATTTTTTATGGAATGATATTATTCTTTTATAGCCGTTCTGAATCAGCCTTTCCTTCTATTTGATTCTTGGCTAATTTGATTAAGGCTATTATGGATATTATTTGAAATCAGAATGAATTCATTTCCTTTTACAGAAATATTAATTATGGAAACTCTTATCTCTTTCTATTTCTGTATCTGCTAATTGATTATTCCCTCTTAGCAATATATTTTAAACAGAGATATAAATAAGAAGGAGGTCGACAGAGAATAACAAGAAGTGATCCACCATATACATTTGAGAAAGAGGAAGAGCTCCCAAGTGAAGAGTGAAAAAGCTGAGAAAAGAGATAGTGTGCTGCAGAAAAGAAAAAGCCTTCATCTTCTCCTTCTGAAGCCATTCTGCTGCAAATTCTGAAAGCTCTCACAAAAGAGAGAAAAGCTTACAATCTCCTTCTCACTATAGAAGAGAGATCATATTCACTATACTTGTGCTTCCAATCTTCTTGCTAGGAAGAAGATTCTTTCTTACATATATCATTTTCTGTTCTTCTACTTGTTCTACTTCTTCTTCTCATTCTATTTTCAAATTGTGTAAAAGAGTTTTTAGAATCTCTCTTCAAAAAATTCAGTTGTAGTGGTTCTAAGAGTCTCCTTACCAAAAGACTCAGTTTGGTTCTAAGAGTCTCCTTATCAAAAGACTCAGTCTGGTTCTAAGAGTCTCCTTATCCAAAGACTCAGTGCAAGTTAGTGAATTCCTACCAAGGGGGTAGAAGAGTGGACTACCCAAAGTTTGGGGAACCACTATATTTCCTTGTGTTGTGCTGTGATTTTCCTCTTGCAATTTTTTTCTTTACTTGCTTAATTCTTGTTGGTGTGTGGGAAGCTTAAATCTGTGATTATTACACATATATATATATATAATTGCACAAAGTATTTTTTTAATCTCTATTCACCCCCCCTCTAGAGAATTCTAGTGAGGTTAACTGTGCACTTTCAATTGGTATCAGAGCTAGGTTTATCTAAAAAAGGGTAACTCCTTGATCAAAAAGATCCTACCTCATATATATATATACATATATTTCTAAAAATTATTTTTCACAGGCACAAATCAAGGATTATGCTTCCACCAGACCATCAATGTGCAATCTTGAAAAGTTTGCAATTTGGAAAACAAGAATTAGGATTTATATGAATTATATTGATGAAGAATTATTTAATGTTATCTTGACAGGTCCTCCCAAGCCTTATAGAAGAGACTCAAGTGGTGAAGTGACTCAAACACTTGTCCCAAAAGCTGAGTGGACAGTTGAAGAGAAAAAGGCAGGAACATGTGATGCAAAAGTTGTGAACATTCTTTTCTCAACCCTCTCAGATGAAATCTTTCAAAAGGTGGTTGACTGTGATTCAGCCAAAGAAATCTGGGAGGCTCTTACAAAGTTGGTAGAAGGAAGTGTTGATGAAAGGAAAGATAGAAAGGCTCTATTGATCTCTCAATATGAGAACTTTCACAAGAAGCATGAAGAAAGCATATCTGAGATGTATGACAGATTCAGTCTGATCATCAATCAATTAAGGAGCCTGGATAGAGAAATCTCTCTCACAGAAATCAATGACAAACTGTTAATGAGTCTCCCAAGTTCATGTGACTCAAGAATATGGGCAATAAGAGATACAAGAGGACAAAAGGAAATCTCAACAGATGCCCTCTTAGGAAAACTCAAATCCTATGAGCAACTGCTGAAAACCAGAGAAGAGAAGGAAAGAAGAGGAAGCACTCCAACCTCCTCAACAGAAGAAGAGACCTCTGTCACTGAAGAAGGGTTATTCAGCCTCCTGGCCAGAAGATTCAAGAAATGGGTCAGGACAGATGGGTCTAGAAGGAGAGAATCAAAACCAAGGTATGATAAAACTCCTACTAAAGAAATCATTTGTTACTGCTGCAGGAAACCTGGACATATTGCCCCAGAATGTCCAGAAAATGCTGAGACAAAAAAAGATCTGAAAAAGAAAGATCTCAAGAAAAAGGGAAAGAAGAAAGAAAGAGGCTTTTTTGCAGAAGCCTGGAGTGAAACAGACTCTGAGGACAACTCCTCTTCTAAAAGTGACAATGAAGAGTCTAAGCAAGAAGACCTATGCTTAATGGCTCTTGAAGACTCAAAGAAAGATGATGTTGCTAAATCATGGAGTGAGACAGAATTAGAAGGAAGCATCTCTTCTGAAGATGATAAAGAAAATAGCCTTATTCTCATAGAGGAATCTGAGGATAAGGATGAGGTAAGTATCTTTGATGACATAGATTTTCTGTGTGATGATTTCAAAAATGATTTTAAAGGATTATGCTTAGATCAACTAAGAGCTAAACAAGAAATTAAGAATCTAAAAGAACAAATTAATGTCATTAAAAACCAGAGAAATATAGAGGATACTTGTTCTAAAAATCATGACTTAAGGGTTAACATCAGAGAAAAAGAAATAGAGAGGGCTAAAATAGAAAACCAGCTTCTTAAGAATAAGGTATCCCAAGCAAAAGCTTTTGAAGAATCAATAAAAATGAGAAGCCAAACACTTAGGAAAAATAAAGTTTGTGAAAACACAATTGCGTCGACTTCATATTGACGCATGAATGATAGTGCGTCGAATTCTACTCGACGCAATCTCTCAGATGCTTCGACCTCAATTCGATGCTTGAATAAAAGTACGTCGACTTCAAATCGACGCAACTTCTTCCATGCATCAATTCCAGATCAACGCAATCTGGAGAAAGCACCGAATATAAATCGACGCAACTATCAACATACGTCAAATAGATATCGACGCATACAAACTCAGAGCAACATAAATACAGAACACTTCCATTCTCCAAAAACCTTCCATCTTAACCCCCATTCAGGACCCATTCATCCTGATCATAATTTCTATCCTAATCAAAACTTCTATCCTAACCAAAATTTCTATCCTAATCAAAATCTCTATCCAAATCAACATCCCTATTCCTCCCTAAACTCAAATTTTCTTAGTCAAAAGAAAACCAGGTGTTATATTTGCAATAAATTTGGCCACACTGCCAAACAATGTTGGCATAATCAATCAAATTGCTCATAAAACTAGTCCTAGGATAACTTAGAAAACTTTAGGATTAGGAAGAAAGAATCCCTCAGGAAAACCCAGAATCTGTCAAATAAAGTCACGTCGACTTCGAATCGACGCACCGTCGATAACTCAGTTCAATAAATAAAATCGACGCATGCATCGACTCCAATCGACGCATACGTCGATAGGAAACCCTATCATCCCAAACTAGACTATATTGACACTCACGTCGAATTCCACTCGACGTAACGTCAACTTCATGAAAATGAGCGGCAATACTAAAATATTTTTGGTCACATCCACTGTTATACCGAATAAGCCTCGAATTGTGCCTCGTTTCGATGTTTCACCTGACTTAAATAGACTCTTCAGTTAGAAACCTTCACGACATCTACATCTTTCATCCTTCTTGTTCCTCAGTCCAACCATTTCTTCCTCTCTCTCACTGACCTAAAATGGCTCCTAAGACCAACTTAGGCTTTGACATTGACCTCGAATCTTTCCAAGTCGCCGCAGAAAATTACAAGAGCATCATAACTCTGTTTACTGAAGCTGGATTAGACAATCTCATCTCCACAAGATGCAAGCTCCTGGAGACAGAACTCACAGAGCTCATGACTCATGTTCAGATATCTGAACAAGGAGAAATCCAAGGAACAATCCATGAGACACCTGTCTCAATCTCTGCAGAATACATTAGGACCACCTTTGATCTTCCATCAGGTACATTCCAATGATATCTTTGTTCAACTCAAATAGGGAAAGAAAATTAGTTTCTAAAGAGCAACTAAACAAGTCTCCTTCATCATTCCCTTATCAGGTGATGAACCTGTGGAACTCACTCCTGATGAAATCAAGAATCTGTTAATCACCATGAAGTTTTCAAAAGATAGACCAATCCACCTGAAGAAAATTGACTTTTCTGATGAATATAGATTACTGGCAGATATAGTAGGAAAAATTCTATTATGTAAGATCTCTGCCCATGATGCAGTACCCAAACAACAACTGAACATCATGGGGGCCCTTGTGCTGAAGAAGAAGGTAGACTGGGCCAGCCTCCTGCTCAAAATGATAGGCTACAAATACTCTCACAAAGAGAATGCCTATATGAGAATCATGAGTCAAGTACTCTTCCACTCCATCCCTGACCTATGTAGGTCAAAAGGAATCCCTATCCCTCCAAGAAAAAGGATGTCAATAGCCCTCTTCTCTAAATGGACCAGGCAAATTCCCAAGCCTGGTTCCATTCCTGAAAGGACTCCATCTCCTCCTATCTCTCCTGCTCATCCATCTTCACCTCCCCTCCTCCTCCTACTCATACAGACATCTCTTATGTACCATCATCATCCACACCTTCACAAATACCAACTCAGTCACCTGCTCAACCCTCCTTTATTCCTCCTCCATCAAATATATCTCATCACAATGATACAGTCCCCTCTCCACCTTCATCACATCCTCCTCCTCCACCACCACATTTTGAACCATCTCCATCCACTGAAAACCTCATCTCTCAGTGCATCCAATCCACAGCCCAAAGATTCCAAGTAATGCTGGATGGGCACTTCTCCAAGATTCATTCCTCCATCTTACACATGCAGACCCAAATAGATGGGGTCAGTGCCTCTGTGCAAAGCCTGAAGACCTCTATCTCTTCCTCTAAAGTCACCAGATTTTTCTTAACCTCCTTGGCTATGAAGGTCAAGAAGGGGGAGAAGTTAGATGAAGAGCAGCTCTCCAACCACAAAACTCCCTCTCACAAAACCTCTCATTCTTCAAAATCTGACAGCTTAGCTCTACTCAAGACCATTGGGAATAAAGTAGTACCAGAGCTACATACTGAAGAGCAGATATCAAATGTACTGATTATAGCAAGAGAAGCTGCACAACAAGTGGATCTATTGCAAGGGGAGGCAAGTAGAGCAGAGAATGAAGCTGAAGAGGAAGCTGAAGCTCAAGGGGAGCTAGATGCTGTTATACTTGAAACTGGAGATAAAAGAGAAATTGAAGAAGAAGGAAAAGGCTCAAAGGAAGCTCCATCCAAGGGGGAGCAAACTACTTTGACTCAGGGGGAGCAGATTGCTGAGACTCAAGGGGAGCTGAGGAAATCACCTGCTACTGAGAAGGAGCAACCCACAAAAGTATTCACTAGGAAAAGAAAAACTCATCCTACCCCTGAACAATGATGATATACTCTATTTGAACAATTGTCTATGCTTAAATGTTGATTAGTCAACTGATCATGAAATTTGTTTATATAATTTCTTATTCTATCTTCTTCTGATTTCTTAGCATATTTCTTCTCTATATAAATGCTTTGCTTTGTTAACTAAAAGCTGATACAATTTCTCTCTATATAGGGTTAAGACAAATAGGGGGAGATTGTTGGGGAAATGATTTGTCTTAACCCCTAAAATTGAGAAGAATATAAATTCTAAGTATGAAAAATTAGGCTAAGTAAATATGCGTCGAATAGTATTCGACGCAACGTCGAAATATAGTCGACGTTTCTCACAGAATGAGTCGAAGTAACTCTTAGAAGAATTCGACGTAATCATAGTCGACGTACCTCTGACTTCTAGTCGACGCATTTGATAAAGTCGACGCACTTTTGTCGACGCACCTTCATTATTCTCCTCTCGACGTCCAGCCAGGATGAAATCGACGTTTACGTCGAATAGTAATCGACGCATGTCGATATCTATAAGTAAATCAAAAATACGCCAGATCTCTTTCCTTCATTCTGTAGATCTGATTTTGTATGGAATGATATTATTCTTTTATAGCCGTTCTGAATCAGCCTTTCCTCTATTTGATTCTTGGCTAATTTGATTAAGACTATTATGGATATTATTTGAAATCAGAATGAATTCATTTCCTTCTACAGAAATATTAATTATGGAAACTCTTATCTCTTTCTATTTCTGTGTCTGCTAATTGATTATTCCCTCTTAGCAATATATTTTAAACAGAGCTATAAATAAGAAGGAGGTCGGCAGAGAATAATTAGAAGTGATCCACCATATACATTTGAGAAAGAGGAAGAGCTCCCAAGTGAATAGTGAAAAAGCTGAGAAAAGAGATAGTGTGCTGCAGAAAAGAAAAAGCCATCATATTCTCCTTCTGAAGCCATTCTGCTGCAAATTCTGAAAGCTCTCACAAAAGAGAGAAAAGCTTATAATCTCCTTCTCACTATAGAAGAGAGATCATATTCACTATACCTGTGCTTCCAATCTTCTTGCTAGGAAGAATATTCTTTCTTACATATATCATTTTCTGTTCTTCTACTTGTTCTACTTCTTCTTCTCATTCTATTTTTAAATTGTGTAAAAGAGTTTTTAGAATCTCTCTTCAAAAAATTCAGTTGTAGTGGTTCTAAGAGTCTCCTTACCAAAAGACTCAGTTTAGTTCTAAGAGTCTCCTTATCAAAAGACTCAGTCTGGTTCTAAGAGTCTCCTTATCAAAAGACTCAGTGCAAGTTAGTGAATTCCTACCAAGGGGGTAGAAGAGTGGACTACCCTAAGTTTGGGGAACCACTATATTTCCTTGTGTTGTGTTGTGAATTTTCTTCTTGCAATTTTTCTTCTTTACTTGCTTAATTCTGTTGGTGTGTGGGAAGCTTAAATCTGTGATTATTACACATATATATATAATTGCACAAAGTATTTTTTTAATCTCTATTTACCCCCCCTCTAGAGAATTCTAGTGAGATTAACTGTGCACTTTCAAATATTCATAAGACATTAATAAGATTTCTAATTAAACTAAAATTTTATTTACATCAAAAGAAAGCTAAAAATAAAATTTAGGGATTTACGAGATACCTCCTAGATTATGAAAATATGATCAAAAGAGAGAAATATTTAGCTAAGAATTCTCAAATTATTTAACTAGCATACAAAATTGAGTAATTTGCAAATAAAATTAGATTAGAATTATAAAAACTCCAATTTTAAAGAAGCTTACGAAAAATTACAAACAACTATTTTTGCTCTCACAATATTTTAATTTAAGTCTAAATCAATTATATTGGCTAATGAGTTTAGGCGAGCATGAAGACAACTTTGATTGGGGGTGATGAATTTTATCTTCTCACCCCATTTTTTTTCTATTTGTATATGTTTAGGAAAATAATGAATTTGATCCTCTCATTTTTCATGACATATAATCTTTTCATCATATTCTTTATACAAAAGATGCATATGTCTAGGAAAATAATGAATTTTATCCTTTTATTTCCATGACATATGATCTTTTAATAAATATTTTTTTGGGTAGGGGAAGGCTAAGGGTAATGTGTTGGAGTTTCTGAGGTGATCTCAAAACAATCAATAGTTAGTCTTGCTGCCAACGCAATATGAGCCTATAGGGTCGCACATAAAAGCGTTTGGAGAAATTTGAGAAAGGATTGTGTTGGCCTTACTCATATTGGATATGAGTGGAGGACCAATCCTGTGACTGCTTGGAATTAAGTTGAGAATGTCTCAATGAGAAATCGTTTAAAGGGTTTAAACGAATGGGTTTATACATGACAAATTCGGCTAAATGGTTTAACTGAATTGTGTCAAATTCGGCTAATGTGATTAACCGAATTATGTTGATTCGACTAATGAAATTCGGCTAATATGATTAACCGAATTTATTACAGATTCCACTAAAGGGTTTAGCCGAATCAGGTCAGTTCGACGAAAGGGTTTCGCTGAATTTATATAGCCGAATTCATATAGACGAATTCATCGAAATGGTTTCGCCGAATTCGGTTATAGTGTTTCGCCGAATTCGGTTATAGTGATTAGTCGAATTCGGTTAATTTGATTAGTCGAATTCGGCGAATGTAAATATGGACATATATTCTGTTTTTTCCTCTGGTCTGCGGATAGCCTTTCCTATACCTTGCGTATATAAAGGCATGCGAATAGGTCTTCGATAGACACGGTTTTAGACTTAGTCCTTTTCGAGATTTAGAAGAACTGCCGACCGGAATTGTTCCGCGCGAGGGCACGTTCTTCCCGTCCGCCGATCGTGTTCCGTTGCCTCTTGTCGCCGCCGTCGGTCGCCGCCTCCTCTGGATCGGATCTAGCAGTCCGTGGGGACGTTGAGAGCTTCCTTCTCCGACCTAGTTCTTGTACGACAAGAAGCTAGGGTTCTTCATCGTTCGTGTGGATCGCTGTAGAGGAGCCGATACATTTTGGTTCTTGGAACTCAGATTTCGAATTTCTCTTTGGAGCACCTTGGTTGATTGTTGACTCAATCCCGCAAAGGTACTTTGTATTTCGATTTGCTTATTCTCTTAAATCATGAAAACCGCAAGATCCGTTAGCTTCTTTTGGGTTGTTCTTGTTATTTCCGCTGCGCATATGTGATATGTAATCCCATTCGAGGGGTATAGAAAACCCAACAGTGGTATCAGAGCCAGGTTGCGGTCAAGTGCGTGTAAATTGGGACATTTAGAAGCGTTCTAAATGCCCTAATTTCTTCTTGGAATATCACATTTGATGTGATTTTGTGTGGTTTCTGGTGGTGGGATTTCAAAATTTTGGTCGGGGCTCTGCCCCGCACCCCGCAAAGGCTCTGCCCCTTGACCCCGCTCGCTGATCGGTCAGCGAGACCACCGCCAGGGGCACTGCCCCTTGGAACCCCGCCAGGAACGCATGTGATTGCGTTGCGATTTTCATGCTTCAGAGGTTGTTTCTCCTCTGCAGTAACCGTCCCTCAAAATGGTTTGTGAAACCAAATATTTAGATTATTGAATCTGACATGAGAGACGAGCTTGTCTACTGCACTTGTGGAGTTGTTGTTCATATGTCCAATGCATGTAAATCTGGAGATTTAAAAGTGTTCTAAATGCTTAGATTTAGCCCTGTTTTGTCAAAGTGTTGATAAACTATTTTTGTGCATATCTGGGATGTATCTGGAATGTGAATGTTGTAATTTTATTTTCTGATGGTGCACTGTGATTAAATGTTAATCATGATTAAATGTTAATCACGATGAAATGTTCATCAATTGAAAGATAAAATCCCTTATCTAATATTAAGTATTCGGATTCCTTCCGATGGATGACACTCTTCCTGCCTCGATCGATGAAGTGTGGGCTTGCCAAAGCAAGGTGCATTAATCCTATCTTGGTAAGGGTGCGAGCAAATAATTGTGATATCCTGTTGGAAATTGTAATCACAATTACCTTGATTTGTGAGAAGTCACCCTTAAACTAAGATTGAATTGCATTTGTATTTGATATGCTATTCCAGTATTGTCTTGCAGATTATCTTTGCTAAGTGTAACTCAATGTCAGGTCACAATGGGTCTGCAAACACAGTTTCATACAATGTAATTCTTCATTATATGAAACATGGTGATGACTCATGTGTGATCTCTCTATTGGGGTACACTTCATTTTCAAGACTATTGAAGACTTTGGAGTGCGGTTGCAGCAAGTGTTCAAGAGAAGGAGTTGAAAACATTTTTTTTCTTAAGGACATG
Organism: Dactylorhiza incarnata; assembly: GCA_033032865.1. Classification (NCBI taxonomy): domain Eukaryota; kingdom Viridiplantae; phylum Streptophyta; class Magnoliopsida; order Asparagales; family Orchidaceae; genus Dactylorhiza; species Dactylorhiza incarnata. The sequence continues at coordinate 3,566,850 of JAWHQI010000175.1, read as the reverse complement.
TCTCGAGAGATCAAGCATATCTCGAAAGACCTTTGTCCGAAATCTTTGTAATGTCTCGAGAGAACATCGAGTTCTCGAGACATCTCCTTCCTGCTCTCTTTGCTTCATATTTCGGGAGATCCCTCATGTCTCGAGAGAACCCTTATGTCTCGAGAATTCTGTTCGAAATTTTATCTAATTTGTTTTCTCTGTTCTTGTCGTTTCATAAACGCTCTCTCCCGATCCTAACGGCTATATAAAGTGCATTTAAGGCCGGTTTATCCCTTAATTGCTTCCCTCTATATATAGGATCGCTCTTGAGTTATTAAAAAGAAGTTTTTCAAATCGTTCTAAAACCCTAATTTCTCTCCCGATCAAATCGAACGAGAAAAGCGCTGCCTCGCCGTCGTCTACGATTGGAGATCGATCTACTCATTGAAGTTGCCGATTTCTATCAAGAAGTATTCGATTGATCCGTATTCTGATTCTACAATCTCCATTGGATCGTTTCGGATTGCCAAAGACAGATTTGAAGGATCGTTGTTCTTCCTCATCGTTCTCAAAAGCTATTCAAGAAGAAGGAAGAAAATGTCTCTATTATTCAGATCTGGTATATCATTTTATTCAAAATCTTTTATCATCTTTGTAGGAGTTGTTATCTCCAATTTGTAGGAGAGGCTGTTCTCCGAGTTGTAGGAGAAGTTTTCTCTGAGTTGTAAGAGAGGTTCTCTCTGAGTTTGTAGGAGTTTGACTCCGAGACTGTAGGATCGTTCTTGATCCGAGATTTAGTGAGTAGTCAAGTCTAGCTGTGGTGCTAGATTGGCGAGGCCGGCAGTGGACTACCCAAGTACGGGGAACCACTATAAATTCCTGATGTTATCTGTGGCTGTGATCTAATATTGTGTGTTGTGCTTTACGTTTAATTTTCAATTCCGCAAAAGACGTAGAGATCACCTATTCACCCCCCTCTAGGTGATTTAGGTAGGCAACTAGATACTTCAATTGGTATCAGAGGCAGGTTGCTGTTCGTTGCAAGGTTAACACCTTGAACAGGATCCATCTTTCTAGTTGCTGGCAAGCCATGGATAGAGTCAAGGAATCCTCTCTGAAATTGCCCATCTGCACTAAGGCCAACTTTCCTATGTGGAAGGAAAGAGTCCGTTTTAAGGATTCGATTGATCCGTGTTCTGATTCTACAATCTCCATTGGATCGTTTCGGATTGCCAAAGACAGATTTGAAGGATCGTTGTTCTTCCTCATCGTTCTCAAAAGCTATTCAGGAAGAAGGAAGAAAATGTCTCTATTATTCAGATCTGGTATATCATTTTATTCAAAATCTTTTATCATCTTTGTAGGAGTTGTTATCTCCAAGTTGTAGGAGAGGCTGTTCTCTGAGTTGTAGGAGAAGTTTTCTCTGAGTTGTAAGAGAGGTTCTCTCTGAGTTTGTAGGAGTTTGACTCCGAGACTGTAGGATCGTTCTTGATCCGAGATTTAGTGAGTAGTCAAGTCTAGCTGTGGTGCTAGATTGGCGAGGCCGGCAGTGGACTACCCAAGTACGGGGAACCACTATAAATTCCTGATGTTATCTGTGATCTAATATTGTGTGCTGTGCTTTAAGTTTAATTTTCAATTCCGCAAAAGACGTAGAGATCACCTATTCACCCCCCTCTAGGTGATTTAGGTAGGCAACTAGATACTTCAATTGGTATCAGAGGCAGGTTGCTGTTTGTTGCAAGGTTAACACCTTGAACAGGATCCATCTTTCTAGTTGCTGGCAAGCCATGGATATAGTCAAGGAATCCTCTCTGAAATTGCCCATCTGCACTAAGGCCAACTTTCCTATGTGGAAGGAAAGAGTCCGTTTTTATATGGAAGCTGCAGATCCCAGAATCTTCCAAGTCGTGGAAGAAGGTCCCCATGTGCCAATGACCGCTTCGTCAACAAATCCTACTGTTCAGATACCTAAGAAAATGATGGATTTGACTAAGGATGAGATAGCTCTTGTTGCTATTGACAAGAAGGCTAAGAACATAATTGCTAGTGCAGTGGACGACTCCATGTTGCAAAACTTAATCCACTGCAAATCAGCCAAAGAGATGTGGACATCCTTAATTGTCCTAATGGAAGGTACTGACGAGGTAAGAGAAGATAGAAGGTCTCTACTTAATCAAGAGTACGAGGCGTTTAAGCAGAATAAGAAGGAGTGCATTGCTGATGCGTACGAGCGATTCTTCAAAATAGTCAATGGTCTGAGGAACTATGACAGGGAGTTCACAAACGGTGAACTAAATGACAAATTCTTGCATTCTCTAACGAAAGACTGGGATAGCAAAATTGTGGCCATTAGAGAGTTTGGAAAACTGCCAAGTCTAGAACCTCAGAATCTGTTCGGAAAGCTGCTGTCTCATGAATTACAAATGAACATCCGAAAGTCTGAAGAGGATGTAAATTGAGCTTCAAGCAAAGAAAGAACCTTAGCTTTGAAGGCAGAGAATTCAAAGAAGAGCAAAGCAGTGATACCGATCAGAGAAAAGGAATCTGATATTGCAGAAGAATCAGAATCCAGCTCCTCCTGTTCCGAACTGTCTGATGGGGAGTTCTCTTTAATTTCCCGTCAGTTTAAGAAACTGCTGAACAAGCGAAGGCACATGTACAACAAGCCATCTTCCTCGGATCATAAATATTCTCGTCGTGATGGCCAACATCACAGGAAGGGCTCAAGCAATAATGACAGGTATAAGTCCAAACAGAACAAACACATTTCTTCTGACATTATTTGCTACTGTTGTAATAAGCCAGGGCACATGATTGCTGAGTGTCCCTATAAGAAGAAAGAAGGTGGAAGGAAAGAAGACAAGAAATCCATCCACGGAAAGAAGAAATCAGATAGAAGCTTCGTCGCTAAGAAAGCCAAAACTCTGAGCGACAGTGACTCCGATGAGTCGAGTGATGAAGAAGAAGCTTACTTCGGCCTGATGGCCATGTCTGATGATGAAGAAGCACCCCCGTACACCAGAAAGGTAAATGATCACACTATCCTATCTGATTCTGATTATGCTTCGGCTGAACAAAAGGATAACCCCTCAGACGATGAATCTGAGCTCATGTCTCAATATACCAAAATGCTCCAAAGCTTTGACAAGTGCCGAAAGGTTGTCAAAACTCAGGGTAAGGAGATCATGGTTCTCAAGGAGGTGGAATCTAACTTGAGAAAAGAAGTTGAAGAACTTTCTTCTCTCAAAGAGGAAGTCCAAGCCTTGAAAGACAAGATCAAAAGCTCGGAAGAGACTCTTGCCATGAGAGATCATTCGATAAATGTATTGGAAGAACAGCTTGCGGCTGAGAAGAAGTTGGTTAAAGCATTCTCTCAACCAAAAACTGTTCTGCCGATTATTGGTACTTTTACCACTAAGGCAAAAGGAAGTGGTATAGGGCATGAAGCTAGTACTAGCAATTCTTCAAAAAATTCAATTGCTAAGAAGAATGGTCAGGTTGCTAAGAAAGCTACTACCAAAGAAAAAGGGAAAGCTCATCAAGAGCCTGTAGCATTCAAGAGAGTCATATTCCCTACAAATGCTTATGATATGGAGAGTTCCTATGGTCATTTCACACGACCAATTCCTTTTTCACCTGTGAATGATCATAAGGAATGGGCTCCTCCCCGAAACTTTGGTGATAGCGCTTTTCAAGCACCCTATCAAGAGATTAATCGGAAAGGGTACGGTCCATTTGTTAATGGCCCGAGTGCTAAGAAAGCACCAAAAGTTAATGCTGTTGCACCAAAGCCGAAGAAGATAATACCACCATGTGTGTGTTGTCCCCATGAGGCATCCTCATCGAAAAGGACTGCTCCTGTAAGAGCTAACGTTCAAAAAGTTAAACAGGAGAGTGTAAAAAGAAGGTATAACAGATTCGACTGTTGGTGCTGCGGCAAAATTGGTCACTTTGCTGTTGATTGTTGGTTCAATACAACGTATATTAGGAGACCACAAGTGAACGTTGCAAGGCAGACCACTCGCAATGTTAACATTCATCATGGTGCTCAACTGACACGGGACCAAGGACCCAAATCTGTTTGGGCTCCTAAGGCGAAATGATTTGTTTTTGCAGGTATGTCCAAAGGCCAATAAAAATTCTATCTGGTACTTGGACAGTGGATGCTCTCGGCATATGACCGGGACAAGAAGCTTTTTGCAAAACTACATTCCAGTTGCGAACGGTCCAAAAGTTATTTTTGGCGGTTCAGACAGAGGAATAACTAAAGGCTATGGTATGATTTCTAATGGCAATGTATCGTTTTCCGATGTAGCTTATGTGGAAGGATTACAACATAATCTGATAAGCATAAGTCAACTTTGTGATAAAGGATGCATTGTTGATTTTCATAAAGATAAGTGTTTGATAAAGTCGGCTGAAAATCATGAAACGATTTTATCAGGCATTCGCTGTAGAAATATATTTTGTTTAAATTTTCTGTGTATATCATCTTCTACACCAGTATGTCTTTTGGCAAAAGATAGTGCATCTCTTGTTGACCAATGGCACAAGAGATTAGCACATATAAATCTCAAAACTATTAATAAATTGTTTTCTCAAAACTTAGTGCGAGATGCACCAGATGTTAAGTGCATTAAAGATAGACCTTGTCATGCATGTGTAAAAGGCAAGCAAACAAGAGCTACCTTTAAGAGCATTATTGGCAAAGATTCAACCAGGTGTTTATACCTACTCCATATGGATTTGTTTGGTCCTTTGCAAATTAGAAGTTTAGGAGGAAAGTCTTACACATTGGTTATTGTAGATGATTACTCTCGTTTTGCCTGGGTATTCTTTCTGAAACGCAAGTCAGATACCTTTGACACTTTCACTAGTTTTGTCAGGCAAGTCTAGAATGAATTTAACTGTTCGGTGGTCAAAATCAGAAGTGACCATGGTACAGAATTTGAATCTGGAGCCATGACAGAATTCTGTGAAAGCCTCGGTATCTTTCATGAGTTTTCCTCTCCTCGAACTCCACAACAAAATGGAGTAGCTGAGAGAAAGAATAGAACACTTATTGAGGCTTGCAGAACCATGTTGAGTGACTCTTCACTACCTGAATATTTTTGGGCTGAAGCTGTCAATACTGCATGCCATGTGCAAAACAGAGCACTCATAAACAAAAACCATGAAAAGACTCCTTATGAACTTCTAAAAGGCAAGAAACCGACCATTTCTTATTTTTGAATCTTTGGTAGTAAATGCTTTGTACTGAACAATGGAAAGCATTACAAAACTAAGTTCAGTGAAAAGAGCTTTGAAGGTATTTTTGTAGGTTATAGTAGCCATAATAGGGCATATAGAGTTTTTAATAAGAAAACCCTGGTGGTAAAAGAATCTATTAATGTGGTATTTGATGAGACGAGCATGCTACAAGGAAGCTCCTCTAGCATTTCTTCTATAGACACAAGTTCAAAGCTGCAGGACTTAAGCTTGGATCAGCAAGTTGAAGAAAATTCTCAATACTTCATCAAGATTCCCCCAATAACTACCTATGAAGAAGATCATCCTGATGAAGAGCCAATCCAAGTGGAGGAAGATACTCCAACAGTAGAAGAAACTTCTATTGGTTCAAATCATGCAAGGAACCTCGGGCTACGACACATGAGGGATCATCCAGTTGATCAGATCATAGGAGATCCTCATGAAGGAATAAGAACAAGACGAGGTAACATTAACGAGAATATGCATTTGAGTTTTCTTTCGCAGGTCGAACCGAAGAAATTCCAAGAGGCAAATGAAGATCCATCTTGGATAATTGCTATGGAAGAAGAATTAAATCAGTTCAAACGCTGTAAAGTATGGACACTTGTTCCAAAACCCAAGGACAAGAATGTCATTGGAACAAAGTGGGTGTATAGAAACAAGCTGGATGAAGAAGGAACAATCATAAAGAACAAAGCCAGACTTGTAGCTAAAGGATACAGACAAGAGGAAGGTATCGACTTCGATCAGACGTACGCTCCAGTAGCAAGGCTCGAAGCGATCAGACTCTTCCTTGCTTATGCTGCTTTCAAGGGTTTCACCGTATATCAAATGGATGTCAAATCCGCTTTCCTAAACGGAGACATTAAAGAGGAAGTATACGTTGAACAACCCCCAGGTTTTGTTAATCCTGAACATCCCAATCACGTTTATTTATTACAGAAAGCTTTATATGGTTTGAAACAAGCTCCTCGAGCTTGGTATGAGACGCTGTCTAACTTCCTTCTTGAGAACAAGTTCACAAGAGGAAAGATAGATAAGACATTATTTCTTAGGGAAGTAAAAGGCAAGATTCTGCTAGTGCAAATCTATGTCGATGACATCATATTTGGCTCTACGGATGATAACCTCTGCAAAAAGTTTTCTAAACTTATGCAAGGGAAATTTGAAATGAGCAGTATGGGTGAGCTGAAATATTTCTTAGGACTTCAAGTGAAACAGTCTGAAGATGGAATCTTCATTTCTCAGACAAAGTTCACTAAGGAGTTGATTAAGAAATTTGGAATGGAGAGTGCAACCTCTATGAGGACTCCAATGAGCTCAGCTACGTCTCTGGACAAGGATGAGAAAGGGAAACCTTTTGATGAAACCAAGTACAGAAGCATAATTGGCTCCTTGCTCTACCTTACTGCCAGTAGACCTGATATAATGTTTTCTACATGTGTATGTACTAGATATCAGGTGAACTCTAAGGAATCCCACTATACTGCTGCAAAGCAAATTTTGAGATACCTTAAAGGCACACCAAATCTTGGCTTATGGTACCCAAGAAGTAATGATAGCGAACTAATTGGTTTTTCAGATGCAGACTTTGCAGGTAGCAAAGACGACAGGAAAAGCACTTCTGGGACGTGTCAATTCCTCGGAAGGAGACTTATTTCCTGGAGTAGCAAGAAGCAGAATTGTGTTGCAATATCAACTGCCGAGTCAGAATACATTTCTGCTGGCAGTTGTTGCGCACAACTTCTATGGATAAGAAATCAACTTCAAGACTACAACATGAAGATCAAAGACATTCCCATGTTTTGCGACTCTTCCAGTGCAATTGCTATCGCAAATAATCCAGTCTCTCACAGTCGGACAAAGCACATCGAGCTACGATATCACTTTATCCGGGAGCATGTGGAGATGGGTGATATAAATCTAAGTTATGTCCCCACGGATAAGCAAGTTGCTGACATATTCACAAAGCCACTGGATGAGACTAAATTCTCCTTCTTCAAGACGGAACTTGGAATGCTCAACATGGAGTAATAATCACATCAACCAAAATCATGAAGACCTGAAGACTTTACAAATCCAGAAAATCTCCAGGGAAGTTCAAGTTTTCAGATGAGTTTCTCAAGATCAGATATATATATATATATCTCGAGAACCACATGGTCTCGGGAACTTTCTCTTTTCTCGAAAACTTAAATCACTTTAAGTCTCGAAATCCAAAGAACTTCTGGGATTTCTCGAGACAAGCTAGTTCTCTCGAGACAAGTTCAAGATCTCGAGATATGGTGATGTCTCGAGATATGGGTTATCACTCGAGACATCAATGAGGGAAATACCTGTTGAAACTCCTGAGTTCTCGAGACATACCCGATGTCTCGAGACATAGTTTTCTTTAAGAATTCCAAACGTCAGGTACGCGCTATTTCCACTTTTAATTTTCTTCAAAATGTCATTTCAACGTCAAATCAAAATCATATATATATAAGAAATTGAAAACTTGATGTTCACGAAATCAATTTCCGAGTTCTCCCCGACTTTTCGACTTTCTCTCGAGCGGCGACGGTTAGCGACAGGTCTCAGTGCTCTCCGTGGCTCTCGACACTTCATCTTCTCCATTCGACAGTTCTCCATATCTTGCTTCAATGGCGCCTTCTTCTCATCCAAAGATCGGCGTCGGCAATGAAGTCATTCGCTCAGGTATCGCCGGTTTATCCGATGATTTCAAAAACCTGTTTTGCTTGTTTGATGCCGCTTGTCTTTCATTCGTTCTGGAACATCCTTGCCGTGTGCTGTTTGATGAGGTTGAAGAATTCTTTATCAACGTGAAACCTATCAAGGAAGGGAGGATGTTGGTCTCTTTCGTCAAGGGAATTAAGATAAAAATCTCACCAAAGACCCTCGTGAAATACTTGCATCTATCTGAGCTTGATGCTGAAGAAGATCTAGATGAAAATGACTGGTTGAGAACAGCAAGGTATTGTGGTCTGGATTCAGATTTCTCTGCAGTGAAGAGGCACAAGATGAATGATGTGGGGAAGCTTCTGGTGGATATAATCTTAAAAGTTCTATTCTGCAAGACAGGCACACAAGGGCATGTGTCTGAAGAGACTTTTCTATTAATGGCTGGAATTGTGACAGGGAAAAAGAGAGATTGGGCCTCAATCTTATTCTCTAATATCAAAGCCTGTATTAATTCTCCAAAATTTGCCCGGATCATCTCTTTGTTCCTAAATCAGTTTAATCCTGCTATTTTTGACATGTCTAAAGGTACAGTCATCCACCATCTTAAGAAGATCGATGTCATCTCCATGCAGAGATGGGACATTCGAATCAAGAAGCCAGGAATGGCTAGTGCTCCTTCTGAGGGGGAGACTCCTCAGTCTGCAGCTGTAAGTGAAGCAGAGATTCCTCCTCCTCGGATTCGTTCAAAAGCTTCAAGTCGTGCCAAGCTGCCAATCCGTTCTAAAACAAAAGGTCAGCCCTCATCAGCTCCAACAGAACTTATTCCATCAGTGACACAGACAGATCCGTCAGATACTATCCCATCACCCTCACCTGTTCACACTCCAGATTCAGTTCCACCACCACCTCCTTCTCCATCAATCATTGAAGCAGAAACTTCGTTAGCGAATGAGATAGTTTCAGCTGTTCTGAAGAATATTCAACAAGAAATATCTGAAGGGCACAGTCCCAGTGGCCAAAAGGCAGGGTCTAGTGCTGATTTTGTTTTTGAAGATGATGATGATATGTCAGTTCATGAATTAACACCTCCCCTAGTACATGTTGAGGGGGAGTCAGAGTTTGACACAACCAAGAATGCTCCAGATGAGCTAGGTTGTGCAGAAGATAATAAGGTTTCTTCTCTTGAGATTGAAGAAATCCCTGATGATGCTCCTGGTGCTGCCCCTGCTGTTACTCTTCCATCCTTCTCCTCCAATCCATGATGCAAATTCTTTTCTGGGCAAGATTGAAGCTATGCTCAAGAAGCAAAGTGAACAGTTTGAGAACTCTTTGACAACTGTTCAAGGAAGATTGCTTCAGTTTAAAGTGATCTTGGTAGGGAGTTAGCCAAAATCAAATCAAATTATGAAAATCTCTCTGATTTGATGAGTCTAGGGAGCAAGCAAATTGAACATGCAACTGAAGGTGTAGGCACAGTGTTGAAACAGACTGTAATAGTAACCCAACTTCAACAATCGATGAGTAATGATGCAGAAGCTAACACCTTCAGAGTTGTTGATGAGGTGGGCCATTTCAAAGATGATATTCTCCAAACCCTATCTGTAGAAGTCAGAAAGGGGGAGGAAAATATAGTAGCTCAAATGACAGACTTGATTGAAAGCTCCGTATCTGCTCTTCAAAGCTCATGGAAATCTCAGTTTGAGCAGTTCTCTTCCAGGATGCTGAAGCAAGTTGCTGATATTAATGCTTATTCCTTCAAAACAGCAACATGGCTTCATAATCAGATTTTTCCTGAGTTAGCAATTGATCCAGATGTTCCTGTTCCTCAGTTTTCTCCAAGGCCAGAAGAACTACTTGGGAAGGCTCCTATTGTTGAAGAACAATCAGATAGGGCTGGGACCAAAAGAAAAAGAATGTTTGGTGAAGGTCCTTCTGCTAGTCGATCTGTTCCAAGTTCTAGCTCTACAGGTCAGTGCAAAGCTAAGGTTGAGAAGAGTTTTCCAGAAATCTGGAGCCCAGTCTCAAAAGACATTATTCTTGAAACCTATAAGTTGGTTCATGAAGGTAAAATGAATAGATCTGAATGCTACAGCTCTCAAGAATGGGAAAAACATGAGACAGCTAAAAGGAAGAGAAGGATTCATTTCAGGGCTTTTGGTTATAATAATACTGATGCTCCGGATCCACCTCCGTTTTACCATCCCAAGCCTTATGCTTATTTCTCCAGACAAGAAGAAAAGATAAAAAGAAGATCTTGAAGGATAATGCTGATGTTGTCAAGACATATTCTGTTTTGGTTCTGATTTTGTTGAACATCAAGTCTTCTTAACAATTCAATTTAGACATATATATACATAATTGTTGATTTGATGTTCTCTACTTATTCATTTTCATATCATTGTGTAGTGTAACATATTTATTTTATATTGTTGTAATTCAACTTAGTATATAGGGTTCTGACTTCTACAAATAGGGGGAGATTGTTGGAAATTGTAATCACAATTACCTTGATTTGTGAGAAGTCACCCTTAAACTAAGATTGAATTGCATTTGTATTTGATATGCTTTTCCAGTATTGTCTTGCAGATTATCTTTGCTAAGTGTAACTCAATGTCAGGTCACAATGGGTCTGCAAACACAGTTTCATACAATGTAATTCTTCATTATATGAAACATGGTGATGACTCATGTGTGATCTCTCTATTGGGGTACACTTCATTTTCAAGACTATTGAAGACTTTGGAGTGCGGTTGCAGCAAGTGTTCAAGAGAAGGAAAGAAAATTGTTGAAAACATTTTTTTTCTTAAGGACATGTCTCGAGAGATCAAGCATATCTCGAAAGACCTTTGTCCGAAATCTTTGTAATGTCTCGAGAGAACATCGAGTTCTCGAGACATCTCCTTCCTGCTCTCTTTGCTTCATATTTCGGGAGATCCCTCATGTCTCGAGAGAACCCTTATGTCTCGAGAATTCTGTTCAAAATTTTATCTAATTTGTTTTCTCTGTTCTTGTCGTTTCATAAACGCTCTCTCCCGATCCTAACGGCTATATAGAGTGCATTTAAGGCCGATTTATCCCTTAATTGCTTCCCTCTATATATAGGATCGCTCTTGAGTTATTAAAAAGAAGTTTTTCAAATCGTTCTAAAACCCTAATTTCTCTCCCGATCAAATCGAACGAGAAAAGCGCCGCCTCGCCGTCGTCTACGATTGGAGATCGATCTACTCATTGAAGTTGCCGATTTCTATCAAGAAGGATTCGATTGATCCGTGTTCTGATTCTACAATCTCCATTGGATCGTTTCGGATTGCCAAAGACAGATTTGAAGGATCGTTGTTCTTCCTCATCGTTCTCAAAAGCTATTCAAGAAGAAGGAAGAAAACGTCTCTATTATTCAGATCTGGTATATCATTTTATTCAAAATCTTTTATCATCTTTGTAGGAGTTGTTATCTCCAAGTTATAGGAGAGGCTGTTCTCCGAGTTGTAGGAGAAGTTTTCTCTGAGTTGTAAGAGAGGTTCTCTCTGAGTTTGTAGGAGTTTGACTCCGAGACTGTAGGATCGTTCTTGATCCGAGATTTAGTGAGTAGTCAAGTCTAGCTGTGGTGCTAGATTGGCGAGGCCGGCAGTGGACTACCCAAGTACGGGGAACCACTATAAATTCCTGATGTTATCTGTGGCTGTGATCTAATATTGTGTGCTGTGCTTTACGTTTAATTTTCAATTCCGCAAAAGACGTAGAGATCACCTATTCACCCCCCTCTAGGTGATTTAGGTAGGCAACTAGATACTTCATATCCCACTGTCGACATCGGGTCTAACTTAACTAGGTGACCTCAAAGGTTGAGTGCCTAGAGGCATAGGGTTGGCATGCTCCATATGATGGATGCGAATAAAGAGTTATTCACCAACCATACAAGAGTTGCATAGTGATGCAATTGACAAATGTTGTCTACCTAAATAACCACATTATGAGAGGAATGCCAAAGCAGACTCGTGGTGTTGGTGAAATACGGATCTTGTCCACTAAGAGAGTAGCTCGCATAAACTCTCTGAATCGATATCAAGGGTTGTTGATTTGATTAAAATAGTGGGAGCTCTTTAATAAAAGTCCTTATTAAAATATATATAAAATGTAATTTGAAATATAGTACTAAAATTTTACTTTGCAAAATTCCTTGTAGAATATCCATGGCAAGTGGATCTCACTCCGCCTTGTCCCTGAGAGCGATCCTTGAGAAGGATAAGCTAAATGGGACAAATTTCCTTTACTGGTATAGAAATCTGAGAATTGTTCTCAGGCAAGAGCGCAAGCTCTATGTCTTGGAAGAAGATCCCCCTGAAGAGCCAGCCTCTAATGCACCACGTGAAGATAAAGTTACTTATAAGAAGTATGGAGATGACTCCTTGGATGTTGAATGCCTTATGCTCGCGACTATGAAATATGAGCTTCAGAAGCAACATGAGAACATGAGTTGTTATGAGATGGTTGAGCACCTGAAGAAAATGTTTCAAGGGCAAGCTCGCCAAGAGAGGTTCGATATATCCAAGGCGTTATTTCAGTGTAAGATGGGAGCTCGAGACCCAGTAGGAACTCACGTACTCAAGATGATTGGGTATATAGAGAGCCTTAAAAGACTGGGGTTTCCTTTAAGCCAAGAGTTGGCCACTGATCTGATCCTGCAATCGTTGCCGGACAGTTACGAGCAGTTTGTCTTAAATTACAATATGAATGAAATTGACAAGACACTGCCCGATCTCCTAGGCATGTTAAGAACTGCCGAGATCAACATGAAGAAGACCAAGCCTGCTAGCCCCATACTGATGGTGCATAAAGGCAAGGGCAAGGTCAAGGGAACCAAGAAGACTAAGGTAGGACCTAAGTCACATCTTGATCCCAAGTCTTCAGCACTGAAAAAGAAAGGATTGGCTAAGGAAGGGAAGTGCCACCATTGTGGTAAGGCAGGGCACTAGAGGAGGAACTGTCCTCAGTATCTAGAAGATCTGCAGAAGAAGAAGGGAAGTATGACTTCCACTTCAGGTATTTTCGTTATAGAAATAAACCTTTCTGCTCCTTCATCCTGGGTATTGGATACCGGATGTGGTTCTCACATTTGTATAAATGTGCAGGAACTGAGAAGGAGAAGAATGCTGGGTAAAGGGGAGGTAGACCTGCGTGTCAGGAATGGAGCAAGAGTTGCTGCCGTCGCCGTTGGTGTTTACTGTCTTTCTTTGCCCACAGGGCTTGTAATAGAACTAGATAATTGTTATTATGTTCCCGCCATAACTAGAAACATTATTTCTATTTCATGTTTGGACATGATTGGTTTTTCTTTCGTAATTAAGAACAATTGTTGTTCTACTTATAAGAATGATGTTTTTTATGGCATTGCCCAAATGTTTAATGGTTTATATGTTTTGAACTTAGACCATCCGATCTATAACATAGAAAATACTAAAAGACTAAAAACAAATGATTCGAATCCTACGTACCTTTGGCATTGTCGTTTAGGCCATATAAATGAGAAACGCATATCCAAGCTCCATAAAGATGGACTACTGGACTCATTTGATTGTGAATCATTTGAGAGATGCGAGTCATGTTTATTAGGTAAGATGACGAAAGCTCCTTTCACTAGTTGTAATGAGAGGGCTAATGATCTTTTGGGTATAATACATAGTGATGTATGCGGACCCATGAGTTCTAAGGCTAGAGGTGGGTTCTACTACTTCGTTACATTTACTGATGATTTCAGTAGATACGGATACGTGTTTCTTATGAAGAACAAATCCGAGACCTTTGAAAAGTTCAAAGTGTTTAAAGTTGAAGTAGAGAACCAACTGGGAAAAAGGATAAAAGCACTCCAATCTGATCGAGGTGGCAAATATCTGAGTCATGAATCTCGTGATCATCTGAAAGAGTGTGGTATAGTATCACATCTCACTCCGCCCGGAACACCTCAACATAATGGTGTTTCTGAAAGGAGGAATCGTACCTTGTTAGACATGGTGCGATCGATGATGAGTCATGCTGATTTGCCCGTTTCCTTTTGGGGTTTTGCTTTAGAGACTGCTGCTTTCACACTAAATCGAGTTCCAACAAAAACGGTTCTAAAGACACCATATGAGATATGGACTGGGAAGCGTCCTAGTATGTCGTTCATCAAGATTTGGGGCTGTGAGGCATACGTGCGACGTCAAATGCCTGACAAGCTGGAACCCAAATCAGATAAATGTTATATAGTGGGGTATCCTAGGGAAACCAAAGGATACTACTTCTACGTACCGTCTGATGGAAAGTGTTTGTCGCAAGGACTGGTGTCTTTTTGGAGAAAGAGTTCTTATCCAGAAAGACTGCAAAGGTAGAACTTGAAGAAGTTCAAGAGCCACAAACAATGAACGAACCAGAATTGGAACCTGAGCAAGGACTACAAGAAGTTGTAGCTGGAGAGCCTGCTCAAGAAACACAAGTCCTACGTAGATATGGTAGACCAAGGTTTGAGCCTGAGAGATATGGATTTCTCATGACTCAAATAGGTAATGTGTTGCTTATGGATCATGATGATGAGCCTGCAACCTACCAAGAGGCTATGAATGGACCAGACTCCAAGAAGTGGCTTGAAGCCATGAAATCTGAAATGGACTCCATGTGCACAAACCAAGTTTAGACCTTGGTGGAACCACCTGAAGGGGTATGACCCATAGGGTGCAAGTGGGTCTTCAAGAAGAAGCCGACATGGATGGGAATGTACAGACATTCAAAGGCCGGCTGGTGGCTAAAGGTTTCAGGCAAATTCATGGTTTTGACTATGATGAGACCTTTTCCCCTGTGGCCATGGTCAATTCCATCAGAATTCTACTTGCTATTGCTGTGTATTATGACTACGAGATCTGGCAAATGGATGTCAAAACGGCTTTCCTTAATGGAAACCTCCTTGAGGAAGTGTATATGACACAACCCGAGGGTTTTGTATCTCCAGATGAAGCCACTAAAATATGCAAGTTGAATCGATCCATTTATGGATTGAAATAAGCTTCTCGAAGTTGGAATCTGCGTTTTGATGAGAAGATCAAAGAGTTTGTTTCATCAAGAACGAAGATGAGCCTTGTGTTTACAAGAAGATTAGTGGGAGCATTATTGTCTTCCTGATATTGTATGTAGATGACATACTGCTGATCGGGAATGACATTCCGACCCTGCAAGTTGTTAAGAACAACCTAGAGAAGTGCTTTTCTATAAAAGACTTGGGCGAAGCGACTTACATACTTGGTATTAAGATCTATAGAGATAGATCGAAGAAGTTGCTGGGTTTGACCCAGAATACATACATTAACAAGGTGTTGAAATGGTTCAACATGCTTGAGTCCAAGAAAGGATTCTTACCCATGTCACATGGTGTGAGTCTCTCTAAGGACCAGTGTCCTAAATCTTTGGAAGATAAGGACCGCATGAAGATGATTCCATATGCTTCGGCAATTGGATCAATCATGTACGCAATGTTATGTACTTGACCCGATGTCTCATATGCTTTAAGCATGACTAGCAGGTATCAGTCTGATCCGGGTGATGGTCACTGGATCGCAGTCAAGAATATCTTAAAGTACTTGAGAAGGACTAAGGATACATTCTTGGTGTTTGGTGGAGAGGAAGAGCTCGTTGTAAAGGGTTACACGGATGCAAGCTTCCAGACTGACAGAGATGACTCAAAGTCATAGTCAGGTTTTGTGTTTTGCCTTAATGGAGGAGCTGTAAGCTGGAAGAGTTCCAAGCAAGAGACAATTGGTGATTCTACGACTGAGGCCGAGTATATCGCTGCAGCGAATGTGGCGAAGGAGGCTATATGGATTAGGAAATTCATCAACGAGCTTGATGTAGTTCCTAGCATTGTTGATCACGTAGTTCTCTACTGTGACAACAACAGTGCAATTGCACAAGCTAAGGAACCTAGATCTCATCAGCGCTCTAAGTACATACTTTGGCGCTTCCATCTTATTCGAGAGATTGTCGATCGAGGAGATGTGAGCATATGCAGAGTACCGACTGAAGAAAATATAGCGGATCCACTGACAAAGCCTCTTGCGCAAAAGAAGCATGATGGTCATGTTAGATCAATGAGTATTATATACCTGAATGATTATCTTTAGTGGGAGCCTTGTGGATTGCATATTTGTTGGTTGTTTGTTCACTGGATGAATTGTAATATGTACTATGTATTTCATTTTATATTTATGGCAAGTTCATTTATTTTGTCATTTATATCTGTCTGATAAGATTAATTAGCATAATAAATGCCCTTAGAATGTTTGCTTTCATAGGAATTCAAGTACGTGACTTGAATGTGATGGTTTATGTATAAATGAAGCTTCATTCTTAAATGGTCCCTGGTCGAGGTATCATCCTAGAAATTTAGGGCGAGGATGAGACCATAAGACTAGCATGTGCGTTGACTGATGACCGGTTCTCACAGGTCATGATATTGTGATATCAAGTCATTACATGGGTACTTGTTAAGAACAAGTTGTACTGGACAGACCCCCCATGAGACTACTTTGTGGATTGTTATATGAACATGTCACAAGTAGGTCTCAAGTGACAATGGTGTTTGTGGTCCTTTGACCTGAAGTCATAGCATTCATCAGGTGAGGAAGAGCGTACTTTGATGCCATCTAAAGTCTTCTCTTGAGAAAGGTTGACGATAAGGGTGGTTGTTGGGTATGTTACGAATCATTTGGGTGTTTGTGTGTGAACAGATATGGGATTTGTCCTCCTGTATGACAGGAGTTACATCCATGGGCCCCCTAATGGAATGAGACTGAGAAATGCATGGCCATGCTTGGTTGAGTCAATATATGATATTGAGCTCACCAATTTCAGACAGTCTATTCTAGATCAGGAAACTAGGATTGAACAATTATGAGGGTGACACGGTCCATGCCTCTAGTTCTATCCGGATGTAAAGGACAAAGGGACATGACAACACTGATACATTGGTCATGACAGGCTTGTTGAGTTATGAACTCTTATTGCTTGGGTAGCAATGATGTATTGCTAGATGCCGCTCATTGTTTGTGAGACTTTTATTGATACTTTGTGATCAAGTGGGAGACTGTTGGAGTTTCTGAGGTGATCTCAAAGCAATCAATAGTTAGTCTTGCTTCCAACACAATATGAGCCTATAGGGTCGCACATAAAAGCGTTCGGAGAAATTGGAGAAAGGATTGTGTTGGCCTTACTCATATTGGATATGAGTGGAGGACCAATCTTGTGACTGCTTGGAATTAAGTTGAGAATGTCTCAACGGGAAATCGTTTAAAGGGTTTAAACGAATGGGTTTATACATGACAAATTCGGCTAAAGGGTTTAACAGAATTGTGTCAAATTCGGCTAATGTGATTAACCGAATTATGTTGATTCGACTAATGAAATTCGGCTAATATGATTGACCGAATTTATTACAGATTCGACAAAAGGGTTTAGCCGAATTAGGTCAATTCGACGAAAGGGTTTCGCCGAATTTATATAGCCAAATTCATATAGACGAATTCGTCGAAATGGTTTCGCCGAATTCAGTTATAGTGTTTCGCCGAATTCGGTTATAGTGATTATTCGAATTCGGTTAATTTGATTAGTCGAATTCGGCGAATATAAATCTGGACATATATTCTGTTTTTTCCTCTGGTCTGCGGATAGCCTTTCCTATACCTTGCGTATATAAAGGCATGCGATTAGGTCTTCGATAGACACGGTTTTAGACTTAGTCCATTTCGCGATTTAGAAGAACTGCCGACCGGAATTGTTCCGCGCGAGGGCACGTTCTTCCCGTCAGCCGATCGTGTTCCGTTGCCGCTTATCGCCGCCGTCGGTCGCCGCCTCCCCTGGATCGGATCTAGCAGTCTGTGGGGACGTTGAGAGCTTCCTTCTCCGACCTAGTTCTTGTACGACAAGAAGCTATGGTTCTCCATCGTTCGTGTGGATCGCTAGATAAAACAAAAGATTAGCAAATTACTCTAATCTAAATAAATTACTCTAATCAAATTAAAATGACAAAATATTCCTTAAAACTAAATCAAATACAAATTAAATCTAACTAACCACAATAAAACAAAAGATTAGCAAATTAAAAATAATAAAAATGCTTATAAATAAACTCACAAATGTTTGGTTTTGGAAACAATAAAAACCAAAGTAAGGGAATTTTTTTTTGACATTTTTTTTTCTAAATTTGAAATTTTCAAATATATATATAAGCATATATATATATATATATATACGAGTGCCCGACACGGGGCTCCGCCCCTACGACCAATCACGACAGTACCCTGCTGGCGTCGACGGGCTTCGCCCGCCCCCGGCGGGATGCTGTCAGGCGGCCTTCGACCGCTTCCAGGCAGACTTCGCCCGCATCCGCACGGGCTTCGCCCATTCTCGATGCGTCTGCGGGCTAGCCCGCAACATATACATATGAGTACTTCAAATGTCCATAAAAAATATAGATCAATATTACAATATTTATTTTGTAAAAAAGTATAAGTATATACTTAAAAAGATTATTATTTTTCTCTCTCTTTTTCTCTCTCTCTCTCTCTCCCTCTCTCTCTCCCCCCTCTCTTCTTTCTCTTTCCCTCTCTAATCTCTCCTCCAAATATTTCGTCGCCCCTCTCTCCCCCCATTTTCTCTCTCCTCTCTCTTTCTCTCTCTCTCACTTATTAAAGGGATTTAATGATAGTCTATGAGCCTATAACTATAGGTGTAGATCTATAAATTTTTTTTTATTATATGAATTTTCATCATTACTTTTATTCTTTTAATATGGTATAATTACTTTTTTGGACATTGTATATTAAATTTGTGAATTTTGAATACATTAAAAAAGTAAGGGTATATTTGACCTTTTTGTAATGTTTCACCAAAGACAACATTTCCCTTTTAATATTGTAAAGATATATATATATATATTTCAAAATTTTAATTTTCAAAAATTTTAAAGTAAAAAATACCCCCCCCCCCCCCATACTTAAAATTCAACATTGTCCTCAATGTTGAAAACTAAGTACAAAGTAACAAATAAATGGAAAAATGAACAAAGAGAGGAAGACGACCACATCCCTGATTTGGAGACGGAGAGAACACCACGAATACCTGCATAAATATAAAACAAAACCCAAAATAAACAAAAAAAGAGAAAATATTTTTTGTAATTTTATAAGTTTTATAATTTTTGTTTTTTGGTGTAAATTAAATTAAGAAAAAGATATTTTTTTGATATGTTTTAATTAGTGTTGGACTTCCTAAGGTCTACCCGGTGAAGGGCTCACAAGGTACTAGGAGCTGCGATGGGATGATGCCCCAAAGCTCCCTTTCCAAGAATTTAATTTAAATATATATATATATATATATATATATATATTTGATAAAAAAGGGTGAGAAAAGTAAAGAAAAAGAAATATAAAATTAATAACATTTCCCCTTTTCGAAATATCGGCAAAAAGACCCCGACAACGACGCCAAAAACTTGATAGCTAAAAATTTAATTATTAAATTATAAAACAGAATAGACAAGCGCACCTATCGTTCATAACATAGGATATGAAAATATCAAGGTCATATAAATCCATGAGGTCAAGTACTTTTACTTCGGGAAAATAAACTATTATCTTATCGAATAAAAATTTAGGAGGAATTTATAATTAAAATTAAAATAAAGAAAAGAAATCTAAACTTGATTAAAGTGCACTTTGAATGAAATTAGAAAAGATAAATTCTAATCCAATCCTTGACCATGGAGATTCTAAAATTATAAACGCACCTCTCTCTTATATATGAATCTGATTTATCTCTATTGGATTTGTTATTATCAAAAGGGGGAGTGTTGTTAATGGAACGTTCACCTAGAGGGGGGGGAGAGTATTAGGTGATCTGGCTTCTTTTGAATTAATCAGCGCGATTTACGAATATTCAAGCGGAGCACGAAAGTATAACACAAGAGATCACATCAGACGACACAAGATCTATAGAGGTTCCTCAAGACAGGGTGTGTTGAGTAGTCCTCTATCTCTCTGCGTCTACCTAGCAGTGTGCTAGGCTTGGCAACCTCTGTCAAAACTTCAGGCCCTCAAGCCTTACAACACGGACCCGCAAGTCCTACAGCCTAAGCCCGCAAGCCCCTACTGCACCCGAGCCCTCAAGCTCGACACTCAGGCCCTCAAGCCCTACCTAGCTTAGACCCGCAAGTCTAGCCTTTGCCCTGGCCCGCAAGCCTTCACAGGTCTCAAGCCCTCAAGCTTGACAATCAGGCCCTCAAGCCCTACCTAGCTCAGACCCGCAAGTCTAGCCTCTGCCCTGGCCCGCAAGCCTTCACAGGTCTCAATCCCTCAAGCTTGACAATATTGGACATGCAAGTCCACTACCCTGGCCCTCAAGCCTCATAGCTCTCCAGCCCTCAAGCTAGACACTCAGATCTGAAAACAGATCTTACAGGTTTGGCCCTCAAGCCTTACAACAATAAAAGTTGAAACAGAAACTCTACCTGATGAAGATCGGCAACTTGAGGTTGAAGAAGATGCTCCTGATTCAGATCTTGAAAGCACAGTTCTTCTTCAATCTCTTCTCTTAGCCTGAAGAGGAACGACTTCTTATCAGTCGATCAAATGACTGATTCTTGTGAGAACACTTTTTGAGAATTCTTGTTTTTCTCTTTCTTTTTCTACGCCGCTGTTACTGTTTTATTCGCTGTGTGCGTAAGTTCCTTTTTTATTGATCCCTCTTTTAGGGCAACCACTTGTCTCTTTTATAAGACTGCGAGGCTTCCCAACAGTCTTCTAAAAAAATCTCTTAATTGTCAGAGCTCCCTTTCCGTAAAAGCACGCTCAGATATGACAGCCAGGCGGCGGCATTAAATGCAGACTGTGCGTGATCAAATATTTGAATTTGCCTCGACAATTTTTCCATCTTCATGTCGATACTGATAGCATCACGACGACAGACTTCATCGTTGTCTTAGACTTTGGTAAATCTTCAAGTCTTCTAGCTTTTGCTTCTGACATTGATATCTCGACGATACGAGATATCTTGGCGTTTCTGTTTTGTCGTCGGATATGCCATCTCTGACTGTGTCGTCGTGATCTTCTTTCTTGTAGATTGTGGTCGTAATCACTTTATTCTCTCGACGACATGTTCATTACATCGATAGTCACTTCTTCAGGAAATGATGTCTTCATAGCAGCTTCCCTAGTCTCTTAGACATCGGCTCTCCTTTACGGCGATATCAGACGATACTTCTTGACATTGCCTTTTCAACGATAAGGCAACTTTGATGATGTCGACGATACTGCATCTTCTCGACGACATTCCTTCCTTGGATATCTTCTAGATATTGTCTTTTCAACTATAAGGCTACTTTGATGATGTCGACGATACTGCATCTTCTCGACGACATTCCTTTAATTTCCTGAGATTATGAGCTAGGGAAGTGATCAAATACAAAGTGAAGTAGTCTTGACTTGGTGACTTCTTCAAATCAGGAATCATGTAGGTAAGATTCCCAACAATCTCCCCCTATTTGAAGAATTCAGAATCTCAATTCAAGACTATTTTCACTCGACAAAAAAATATAATAATCTTAAATAGAAGGCATGAGCATTTAAGAATTTACTTATCTTTTGCTGAACTTATGAGTACATCAAGCTTGTAGCTCCCCCTTGATTTGATGTCTCTTCTTTTGTAGTTCTACTTCTTTGATCCCCATATCTTTGAGGTCTTCTTGAGCATCTTGTCTTGAACATATTGATACCATTTCTCCCCCTTTCTGACTTCTTTCCTGCAGATCATTCTGACTTTGGCAATTGGTTGTCCTTTTTGTTGGACTTCTTCAGCAAATGTCCTGAGAGATTTTCTAACCAATCATATAGAAAGGGATTAGTGAAGAGTAAGTTAAGGATCACTCTAAGTTTAACATCCCCAATTGAAATTTGAAGAAGTTAAACTTAGCTTCATCTAGGGGCTTTGTAAATATATCAACCACTTATTTATCTGTTGGGACAAACTCAAGGGTGATATCTTCATTTTCCACATTGTTGGGTATTGTATCCACAATAACCTTGATTTGTAGGAAGTCATCCTTGAACCAAGATTGAATTGCTTGTGTATTTGATATGCTTTTGTAGTATTGTTCTTGCAGGTTCACATTGCTAAGTGTAGACCAATGTCAGGTCACAATGGGTCAATAAGCACAGTTTCATACAATGTAATTCCTCATTGTGTGGGACATGGTGTTGACTCATGTGTGATCTCTCTATTGGGATACACTTCATTTTCAAGACAATTGAAGCTAATGGTTTGGAGGTGCAGTTGGTGTCCAAGAGTGGAAGAAAGAAAATTTTCCTAAGTCAATTTTTCGAAAAGTTAAGGTATTTCTCGAGAAATTCAATTGATTTCTCGAGAAGTCCTTATGAGCTCTCGAGAAATCCGTGTATTTCTCGAGAAGTCTTTCTCAGCGGTCGAGTAGTCTTTCTCAGCGGTTCTATCCCTTCTGAAGTATTTCTCGAAGTTTATTTCTCGTGAAGTCAAGAGTTCTCGAGAAGTCTTTCAATCCTTCGAAAAGTTTTTCTTTATCATTTCTCGAGAAGTCCATCATTTCTCGAGAAGTCTATTCCAAGCCTCTAAAATTTTCTTCCATGATTTTTCTCGAAATCAAGCTGCTATCTCTCGAGATGTTATACATTTCTTGAGAAGTTTGATTCTTGTTATTCTCGTGATTTTAATCTATTTGACGTTACGTCTTTTCCGTCTGTTTGACGTGATGGCTTTCTTCGTTTCGGTTAAGGTTAATCCTTTCCTAATTCTTATCATTAAGCCTTTGTCTATATAAGGATCTCTCTTAGGATTAATCTTAATCAGCATTATTATTGATGAATCATTAATCTCTTCCGTAACCTAATCTCGCCATCCGATTCAAGAAGAACGAAAAGTGCCGCGTTCGTTGCCAATTGTTGGAGATCGATCTGAAGTTCTGATTTATCGTCTCCAGTGGAAGAAAAGCTTCGATCGATCCTCGCTCCATCATCTACTGTATCTGTTGGATCGAATCGAATCGTAGAAGATCAGATCTGTGTCATTTTCAAGTCTTCCTCATCGACATCTCATCAAAGCCATTCAAGTCTCAAGAAGGAAGAAGATCTCTAAGGAGTTTTCAGATCTGTTCGTGAATTGATAAGTGTTATTTCATTCTTTAATTTCATTTGATTGTAGGAGAGGTTTTCTCCGAGTTGTAGGAGTGGTGTTCTCCGAGTTGTAAGAGAGGTTCTCTCTGAGATTGTAGGAGATTTGTCTCCGAGTTGTAGGAGTGTTGACTCCGAGATTGTAGGATCATTCTTGATCTGAGTTATAGTGAATTAGTCAAGTCTAGCTGTGGTGCTAGATTGGCGAGGCCGGAAAGTGGAGTACCCAAGAACGGAGAACCACTATATTCTCTTGCGTCGCCTGTGATTGTGATTTGCTTTCTGTGCTTTATTTTTATCAAGATTTTTTATTCCGCAAAAGACGCAGTTATCACCTATTCACCCCCTCTAGGTGATTTAGGTTGGCAACTAGATATTACAATTGGTATCAGAGGGTCGCTGTTCGTTGCTAGGTTAACACCTTGAACATGATCCATACATTCTAGTTGCTAGCAAATCATGGAAAGAAGCAAGGAATCTTCCTCGTTGAAATTGCCAATATGCACAAAGGCTAATTTCCCTATGTGTAAAGAAATAGTCAAATTTTACATGGAAGCTGCAGACCCAAGAATTTTCCAAGTCATGGAAGAAAGCCCTCATGTGCCAATGACTGCCTCAACAATTGACCCTACCATTCAAGTTCCAAAGAAAATGATGGATTTAACAAAGGATAAAATCCCTCTCGTTGCCCTTGATAAAAAGGCGAAGAATATAATTGCTAGTGCAGTGGACGACTCCATGTTACAAAATCTAATCCACTGCAAGTCAGCCAAAGATATGTGGACATCCTTAATAGTTCTTATGGAAGGTACTGAAGAAGTAAGGGATGACAGAAGATCTCTTCTAAATCAAGAGTACGAGGCATTCAAGCAAAGTAAGAAGGAGTGCATTGCCGATGCTTACGAAAGATTCTTCAAAATCGTTAACAGCCTAAGAAATTATGGTCAGGAATTTTCTAATGGTGAACTGAATGATAAATTCCTGCAATCCCTGACGAAATACTGGGATAGCAAGATAGTTGCAATCAGGGAGTTTGGAAAGTTACCAAACCTAGACCCACAGAATCTGTTTGGGAAGTTATTATCCCATGAGCTGCAAATGAATATTCGCAAAACAGAAGAAGACGGGAATATGATTTCAAGCAAGGAAAGGACCTTGGCTATGAAGGCCGAGAGTTCCAGAAAAAGCAGAGCCTTGTATCCAATTAGAGCACAAGAATCTGATGATGAAAAAGAATCTGAAGCTGGCTCCTCCAATTCTGAAATGTCTGATGGGGAGTTTTCTCTAATCTCCTGTCAGTTCAAGAAACTGCTTAGTAAAAGAAGGCACATGAAGAACAAGTCTTCCTCCTCTGACTATAGACATTCTCGACGTGATGGTGATCATCACAAAAAGGGTTCAAGCAATCATGACATGTATACGACTAAACCTAGTAAACATATTTCTTCTGACATAGTTTGCTATTGGTGTAATAAGCCAGGGCACATGATCGCTAAATGCCCTTATAAGAAGAAAGAGGGTGGAAGAAAAGATGAAAAGAAATCCACCTTCGTGAAAAAGAAGACTGAAAGAAGCCTAGTCGCCAAAAAGTCAAAAACTTTAAGCGACAGTGACTCAGAGAAATCAAGTAGTGAAGAAGAAGCCTACTTCGGACTGATGGCCATGACTGATGATGAAGAAGAACCTCCATATACCGGGAAGGTAAATTCTCACACCATCTTATCTGATTCTGGTTATGCCTCAGCTGAACAAAAGGATTACCCCTCAGATGATGACTCAAATCTCATGACCCAATATACTGAAATGCTTAAAAGCTTTGACAGATGCCGAAAGGTAGTCAAAATTCAGGCCAAGGAGATCACGTCTCTCAAAGAAGTTGAATCTAATCTGAGAAAGGAAGTTGAACCACTTTATTCTTTCAGAGAGGAAATCCAAGTCTTGAAAGACAAGATCAAAATCTCGGATGAGCTCCTTGATCGGAGAGAGAACTCCATCAAAGTTCTGGAAGAACAGCTA
Source organism: Dactylorhiza incarnata (assembly GCA_033032865.1). NCBI lineage: Eukaryota > Viridiplantae > Streptophyta > Magnoliopsida > Asparagales > Orchidaceae > Dactylorhiza > Dactylorhiza incarnata. The sequence continues at coordinate 3,541,714 of JAWHQI010000175.1, read as the reverse complement.
GCCACTGAGAAGAGGCTAGTTGAAAAGTTTTCACAACCTAAAACTATTCTTCCAATCATTGATACTTTCTCTGCTAAAGCAGGTAGCATTGGATTAGGTCATATGGCTGGTCCTAGTAATTCTTCTAAGGGCACCCTTGCCAAGAAGAAAGATAAGAATGCTAAGAAAGCTACCGTCGAAGAGAAAGGGAAAGCCCATCAAGATCAAGTGGCATTTAAGAAAGTTTTCTTCCTACAAATGTCTATGATATGGAGAGCACTTATGGTCACTTGACACGACCAATTAATTTTGCGCCTGACAATGACTATAAGGGGTGGGCTCGTCCTCAAAACCTCGGTGAAAGTGCTTTCAAGGCACCTTATCAAGAGATTAATCAGAGAGATTATGGTCCTTATGTTCATGGTCTGAGTGCTATGAGAGCACCAATAGTGAAGGTTTTTGCACCCAAGCCTAAGGAGAAAGCACTACCATGTGTGTGCTGTACTCATGAGGCATCCTCATCTAGAAGGATTGCTCCTGCCAAAACTAACGTTCAAAAAGTTAAGCAGGAGAATACTAAGAGAAGGTACAACAGGTTTAACTATTGATGTTGGGCAAAATAGGTCACTTTGCCGTAGATTGCTGGTTCAATTCCACTTATTCCAAGAGACCACAAGTTAACATTGCAAGAAAGACCGCTCGCAATGTTAATGTTCAGCATGGTGCTCAACTAACAAGGGACCAAGGACCCAAATTAGTTTGGGCTCCTAAGGCAAAATAATTTATTTTTGCAGGTATGTCCAAAGGCCAACAAAATCCTATCTGGTATTTGGATAGTGGTTGTTCTCGGCATATGACCGGGACAAGAAGCCTTTTGCAAAATTTTAGTCCAGTTGAGAACGGTCCAAAAGTTATTTTGGTGGATCTGACAGAGGAATAACAAAAGGCTACGGTATGATTACTAACGGTAATGTATCCTTTTCAGATGTAGCTTATGTGGAAGGATTAGAACATAATCTGATAAGCATAAGTCAACTTTGTGATAAAAGATACATAATTGATTTTCGTAAAGATAAGTCTTTGATAAAGTCGGCTGAAAATCTAGAAACGATTTTATCAGGCACTCGTTGTAGAAATATATTTTGTTTAAATTTTCTTTGTTTATCCTCTTCTACACCAATGTGTCATTTAGCAAAAGAGAGTGCATCTCTTGCTAACCAATGGCACAAGAGATTAGCACATATTAATTTGAAAACTATAAATAAATTATTTTCACAAAACTTAGTGCGTGATGCGCCAAATATTAAGTGCATTAAAGATAGACCTTGTCATGCTTGTGTAAAAGGCAAGCAAACAAGAGCTACCTTTAAGATCATAATTGGCAAAGATTCAACTAGGTGTTTATACCTACTTCATATGGACTTGTTTGGTCCTTTGCAAATTAGAAGTTTAGGAGGTAAGTCTTACACATTGGTTATTGTAGATGACTACTCACGTTTTGCATGAGTATTCTTTCTAAAACACAAGTCAGATACCTTTGATATTTTCACTAAGTTTGTCAAGCAAATCCAAAATGAATTTGAATGTTCGGTGGTCAAAATCAGAAGTGACCATGGAACAGAATTTGAATCTGGGGCCATGACAGACTTTTGTGAAAGCCTTGGTATCTTTCATGAGTTTTCCTCTCCTCGAACTCCACAACAAAATGGGGTAGCTGAGAGAAGGAATAGAACACTCATTGAGGCTTGCAGAACAATGTTGAGTGACACTTCACTAACCAAATACCTTTGGGCTGAAGCCGTCAATACTGCTTGCCACGTGCAAAACAGAGCACTCATAAATAAAAACCATGAAAAGACTCCTTATGAACTACTAAAGGGCAGGAAACCAACCATTTCTTATTTCAGAATCTTTGGCAGTAAATGCTTTGTACTTAATAATGGAAAGCATTGCAAAACCAAGTTTAGTGAAAAGAGCTTTGAAGGTATTTTCGTAGGCTATAGTAGCCATAGTAGAGCTTATAGAGTTTTTAGTAAGAAAACTCTGGTTGTAGAAGAATCCATTAATGTTGTATTTGATGAGATGAGTATGCTACATAGCAGCTCCTCTAGTGTTTCTGTTGAAGATGCAGGTTCAAGGTTGCAAGACTTATGCTTGGAGAAGCCAGTTGAAGAAGATGCTCAAACATTCGTCAAGATCCCTCCCCCAACCTCAACTGAAGAGGAAGATCATCTTGATGAAGAGCCAATCCAAGTGGAGGAAGACACTCTAGTTGTAGAAGAAGCTCCTGGTGCTCCAAATAATGCGAGGAATCTTGAATTCAGACATCTGAGGGATCATCCTATTGATCAGATCATAGGAGACCCTCATGGAGGCATAAGAACCAGAAGATGTACTAATAACGAAAATATGTATTTGAGTTTTCTTTCACAGGTTGAACCGAAGATGTTTCAAGAAGCAAACGAAGACCCCCATTGGATAATTGCAATGGAAGAAGAGTTGAATCAATTCAAGCGTTGCAAAGTGTGGACTCTAGTTCCAAAATCTAAGGATAAAAATATCATTAGAACGAAGTGGGTATACAGAAACAAGTTGGATGAAGACGGTACAATCATAAAGAACAAAGCCAGACTTATAGCAAAAGGTTACAGACAGCAAGAAGGGATCAACTTCGATCAAACATATGCTCCAGTAGCAAGACTCGAAGCGATCAGGCAGTTTTTAGCCTATGCTGCATTCAAAGGATTCACCGTATACCAAATGGACGTCAAGTCAGCTTTTCTGAATGGTAATATAAAAGAAGAAGTATATGTTGAACAACCTCCAGGTTTTGTAGATTCTGAACATCCTTATTATGTTTATTTACTGCAAAATGCTTTGTATGGTTTGAAACAAGCTCCTCGAGCTTGGTATGAGACGCTGTCTAACTTTCTTTTTAAGAACAAGTTCATAAGAGGAAAGATAGATAAGACATTATTTCTTAGGGAAGTAAAAGGCAAGATTTTGCTAGTGCAAATCTATGTCGATGACATTATTTTTGGCTCTACGGACAACAACCTTTGCAAGAAGTTCTCCAAACTTATGCAAGGGAAGTTTGAAATGAGCAGTATGGGTGAGCTGAAATATTTCTTAGGACTTCAAGTGAAACAATCTGAAGATGGAATTTTCATCTCACAGACGAAGTTCACCAAGGAGTTGGTTAAGAAAATTGGAATGGAGAGTGCAACCCCTATGAGGACTCCAATTAGCTCACCTATGTCTCTAGACAAGGATGAGAAAGGGAAACCTTTCGATGAAACAAAGTACAGATGCATAATTGGCTCTCTGCTCTACCTTACTGCCAGTAGGCCTGATATGATGTTCTCTACTTGTGTATGTGCTAGATATCAGGTGAACTCTAAGGAATCTCACTATACTGCTGCAAAGCGAATTTTGAGATATCTTAAAGGTACACCAAATCTTGGCTTATGGTACCCAAGAAGTAATGATAGTGAACTAATAGGTTTTTCAGATGTAGATTTTGCAGGTAGCAGAGACGACAGGAAAAGCACTTCTGGAACATGTCAATTTCTCGGAAGAAGACTTATATCCTGGAGTAGCAAGAAGTAGAATTGTGTTGCAATTTCAACCGCTGAGTCAGAATATATTTCTGCAGGCAGTTGTTACGCACAACTTCTTTGGATAAAGAATCAGCTTGAAGATTACAACTTGAAGTTTAAAGAAATTCCAATGTTTTGCGACTCCTCTAGTGCTATAATAATTACAATAATCTAGTCTCGCACAGCCGGACAAAGCATATTGAGTTGAGATACCATTTCATCCGGGAGGATGTGGAGAATGGGGACATCAATCTATGCTATGTCCCTACGGATAAGCAAGTTGCAGATATTTTCACGAAGCCGCTGGATAAGACCAAGTTCTCTTTCTTCAAGACAGAACTTGGAATGCTCAACATAGAGTAATTCAAGCAAAGAAGAAGTCAAGAAAATAGATAGATCATCAAATGTTCTAATTCTAAGGGAAGCAGAGGTCTATCATTTCGGAAGAAGAAAAATCTAAGTCTTCATTAGATTTCTTGAGAAATGGAGTTAAATTCTCGAGAAATGCTATGTCTCTGGTGAAAATGGATGAAGACAGGATTTTAGCTCTTTTCGAGAAGTGATACTTTACTTCTCGCAAAATGGGATTGCACTTCTCGAGAAATGGGTTATCCCTCGAGAAATGAGCTTGCGAAGATAGATCGGCAGAATTTTTGGATTTCTCGAGAAATCAGACAACTTCTCGAGAAATAGATCTTATTTTTCGGAATTCTATTTTTTTATTTCGAGAATACGAAAGGTCAGGTACGCGTGTTTATTTTCTTATATATTAAATAAAATTTATTTAAAATTGTCACATCAAATCAAACTATAAATAGACAACCGAAATGAATTAATGTTCACGCGAGATTATCTTCCGTTCTTCTCGAAAAGCCGCCGACTGTTCATCTTCCCTTCTCGCGACAACTGATTTCTGGTTCATCCCTAGACGTGATTTCTCTCTTTCAGCTCTCGTTCTTCGATCTCTTCTCGATCAATGGCGCCTCCTTCAAAGCCTAAGATTGGCTTGGGCAGTGAGCTAGTGCGTGAAGGCCTCAGTTCGATCTCAGATGAGTTTCTGAATCTGTTCTATCTTCTAGATGCAGCAGGTTTGACCTTTGTTCTTGAGCATCCTTGTCAGATTTTATTCAATGAAGTAGAGGAATTCTGTATCAACATCAAGGTTCACAGGGATGTGAAAAGGATGAAATCTACAGTGGGCAATTTCAAGGTCAAGATCAGCCCTAAGTCTCTATCCAAATTTTTGATACTGCTAGTGGTAGAATCTGAGGGCATCCTAGAAGATGCTGATTGGGCTAAGGAAGTAATTTTCTGTGGAATAGATAAAGAAGCTACAACAGTTAGAAGGCAGAAAATGAATGATGAAGGAAAGTTGTTGGTAGACATCGTTTCCAAAGTGTTGTTGTGTAAAATACGAAGCTTGGGTTATGTCTCAGCAGATGTCTCCTGCTTGATGACAACAGTGATCTATGGGAAGAAGTGTAACTGGGCAAATCTTCTTTTCTCCAAGATTAAAGACATCATTCTGGCTCCAAATTTTGCAAGAATACTGTCACTGTATCTAAATCAGCTCAACCAAGAGGTTTTTGACATGTACAAAGGAGCAATCCTTCACCATCTGAAGAAGATAGATGTCTCCACAATAAAGAGGTGGGACATTAGGATTACAAAGCCAACTGCAGGTGCAAGTTCCCAGGTGGAGCCACTTCCTTCTGTTTCTTCTGAACCTCAGAATGTGAATCGAGCTCCAGCTCCTTCTGCTACTCTTCCTCCAGCTGTCACTTCAACCCCAACTCAATCACCAGCTCAGCAATAAATTCCAGATCCACCTCAATCATCAATTCCAGAAGACACCATTCCATCTGTAGAGACAGTTCTTCCTCCACTCTCAGCTCAGGTTCCATCCGATACAGTTATTTCTGCTGATCCAGCTATTCCAAATGTACAAGATGATCAAGACACTCATATGGAAGACACTCCTCTTTTAGATGATGATGTAGTTAAATCACCACTTCCTCCTCCAGATGCTGATGTAGAAAAAGTTGACTCCACTATTGCAGAAGTTGTAAATGATATTCAATAGGATGTTGATGAGCACAGTCCGAGTGGCCACATGGCAGGGTCAGGTGCTGATTTTGATTTCTTCAATGAAGATGATAATGATTCAGTTCATAGTTTATCTCCTCCCCCAGTACATGTTGAGGGGAAAGCAAGAGTCTTGTTTGGAGTCCAACAAGAATGCTCAAGGAGAGCAAGTTGGTGAAGAAAGTGAGAAGGTAAAAGTTTCTTCTCCTAAAGTTATAAGTTCTGTGATTCTTGAAGAACTTCCAGAGGATTTTCAGCCTACTTCTATCCCCCCTCCATTGTTTGAAGAAAATTCTTTGATAGGTAAGATAGAGATGTTGCTTAAAAAGCAAAGTGATAAATTTGATTATTCTTGTAAAGAAATTCATGCTAGAATAACTGATTTTGAAAGAGAAATGAATAGAGAGCTAGCTGAATCCAAAGCAAGTACTGATCAACTCATGGAAGTTGTTATTCAGGGTGGAAAAGCAATAGATCACACCATTCAGGGTGTAGGAAGAGTTTTGGATGAAGTTTTACAAGTCAGAAAAACACAGGAATCCATGACTTCCAAGGCTGAAGAGAATAATTTTAAGGTTATTGATGAGGTAGGATTGTTCAAAGAATCTATTATCCAAACCCTTACTGTAGATGTCAGAAAGGGGGAGGACAAGATGACAAAATTTTTAGATCATTCTTTATCTGAATTTCAAAGGAATTTGGAAAATCAGTTAGAGCAATTATCTCATGGTGTCCAAAGGCAGATTGTAGATAACAATGATTACACCTCCAAGACTGCAGTTTGGCTCCATCATGAGATTTTTCCTGAATTGGGTATTGACCCTGATCAGCCTCCTCCTCAGTTCTCTCCCAGGCCAGCAGGGCTGCATGATGATACTCCATCAATTAAAGCTCTTTCCTCAGTGCCTACTTCTAGAAAAAGGAAGTATGGTGAAGGCCCTTCTGCTAGCACGTCAGTTCCAGGATCAAGCACAGCTGGCTCTGGAAAAGCTGTTGCTGGTGAAGAATTTCCAGAAGTATGGAGTATAGTTTTAAAGATAATTATTCTTGACTCTCTTAAGCTGGTATAGGAAGGTGATGTGAAAGTTTCTGAACTTTACAGTACAACTGAGTGGAAAAAGTATGACACGAGCAAGACAATGTGAAGGATTCACTTCAGGACTCATGGTTACAACAATCCTACAGCTCCAACTGCTCCTCCAAAGTATCATCCCAAGCCATATGCCTATTTTCACGACAAGAACAGAAGAGAAAGAACAATGCCAATGTCTGAAGACAAGATTATGAAGACCATCAAAACTTTCCTTCAATATGATTGTGTGAACATTAATTCATATGACAATCTTGAATATATATATATATATAGTTTTTGATTTTGATGAGACAATCTTATATATATAGATATTGTTTTTGATGCTCTCTCTGCTTGTATATTTTTTTCATCTGTGATATGTTTTATTTGTGTTTTATATTAATGCAATTAATCTTGGTAAGTAGGGTTCTGACTTCTACAAATAGGGGGAGATTATTGGGTATTGTATCCACAATAACCTTGATTTGTAGGAAGTCATCCTTGAACCAAGATTGAATTGCTTGTGTATTTGATATGCTTTTGTAGTATTGTTCTTGCAGGTTCACATTGCTAAGTGTAGACCAATGTCAGGTCACAATGGGTCAATAAGCACAGTTCATACAATGTAATTCCTCATTGTGTGGGACATGGTGTTGACTCATGTGTGATCTCTCTATTGGGATACACTTCATTTTCAAGACAATTGAAGCTCATGGTTTGGAGGTGCAGCTGGTGTCCAAGAGTGGAAGAAAGAAAATTTTCCTAAGTCAATTTTTCGAGAACTTAAGGTATTTCTCGAGAGATTCAATTGATTTCTGGAGAAGTCCTTATGAGCTCTCGAGAAATCCTTGTAGTTCTCGAGAAGTCTTTCTCAGCGGTCGAGTAGTCTTTCTCAGCGGTTCGATCCCTTCTGAAGTATTTCTCGAAGTTTATTTCTCGTGAAGTCAAGAGTTCTCGAGAAGTCTTTTAATCCTTCGAAAAGTTTTTCTTTATCATTTCTCGAGAAGTCCATCATTTCTCGAGAAGTCTATTCCAAGCCTCTGAAATTTTCTTCCATGATTTTTCTCGAAATCAAGCTGCTATCTCTCGAGATGTTATACATTTCTCGAGAAGTTTGATTCTCGTTATTCTCGTGATTTTAATCTATTTGACGCTACGTCTTTTCCGTCTGTTTGACATGATGGCTTTCTTCATTTCGGTTAGGGTTAATACTTTCCTAATTCTTATCATTAAGCCTTTGTCTATATAAGGCTCTCTCTTAGGATTAATCTTAATCAGCATTATTATTGATGAATCATTAATCTCTTCCGTAACCTAATCTCTCCATCCGATTCAAGAAGAACGAAAAGTGCCACGCTCATCGCCAATTGTTGGAGATCGATCTGAAGTTCTGATTTATCGTCTCCAGTGGAAGAAAAGTTTCGATCGATCCTTGCTCCATCATCTACTGTATCTGTTGGATCGAATCAAATCGTAGAAGATCAGATCTGTGTCATTTTCAAGTCTTCCTCATCGACATCTCGTCAAAGCCATTCAAGTCTCAAGAAGGAAGAAGATCTCTAAGGAGTTTTCAGATCTGTTCGTGAATTGATAAGTGTTATATCATTCTTTAATTTCATTTGATTGTAGGAGAGGCTTTCTCCGAGTTGTAGGAGAGGTGTTCTCCGAGTTGTAAGAGAGGTTCTCTCTGAGATTGTAGGAGATTTGTCTCCGAGTTGTAGGAGTGTTGACTCCGAGATTGTAGGATCATTCTTGATCCGAGTTATAGTGAAGTAGTCAATTTTAGCTGTGGTGCTAGATTGACGAGGCCGACAAGTGGAGTACCCAAGAACGGGGAACCACTATAAATCTCTTGCGTCGTCTGTGATTGTGATTTGCTTTCTGTGCATTATTTTTATCAAGATTTTTTATTCCGCAAAAGACGCAGTTATCACCTATTCACCCCCTCTAGGTGATTTAGGTTGGCAACTAGATATTACACACATGCTCCCTGATGAAGTGATACCTGATCTCAATGTGCTTAGTCCTGCTGTGTGAGACAGGATTCTTAGCAATTGAGATTGCACTTGAAGAGTCACAAAATGGGGGTATTTTGGTCATCTTTAGATTGTAGTCTTCGAGTTGATGCTGAATCCATAGCAGTTGGGCACAGCAGCTTCCAACAGAGATATACTCTGATTCTGCTGTTGAGATTGATACACTTGTCTGCTTCTTACTGCTCCAAGAGATCAGTCTTCCACAAAGGAATTGACATGTCCCTGAGGTACTCTTCCTATCTTCCTTGCACCCTGCAAAATCTGCATCTGAGTAGCCAGTCAGTTCACATCCATTGTTCCTCGGGTACCATAGGCCAAGATTTGATGTACCCTTTAGGTATCTTAAGATTCTCTTGACAGAGACATGATGAGATTCCTTTGGATTCACCTGATATCTAGCACAGACATATGTAGCAAACATTATGTCAGGCCTACTTGCAGCTAGATAAAGCAAAGATCCAATCATGCATCTGAACTTGGTTTCATCAAAGGGTATGCTCTTCTCGTCCTTGTCCAGAGACACATTGGTTCCCATTGGAGTCTTCATTGAAGAAGCACTTTCCAATCCAAATTTCTTGACTAGCTCCCTAGTGAATTTGGTCTGGGAGATGAAAATACCATCTTCAGATTGTTTCACTTGGAGACCTAGGAAGTATTTGAGATCACCCATACTGCTCATCTCAAACTTTCCCTGCATCAAATTGGCAAACATTTTGCAGAGATTGTTATGTGTAGAGCCAAAGATGATGTCATCCACATAGATCTGCACTAGCAAGATCTTGCCCTTCACTTCCCTTAGGAACAATGTCTTATCAATCTTTCCCCTTGAGAACTTATTCTCAATTAGAAAGGTTGACAGAGTCTCATACCAGGCTCTAGGTGCCTGTTTTAAGCCATAAAGTGCTTTTCTAAGAAAGTAAACATAATCAGGGTGAGTAGGGTCTACAAAACCTGAGGGCTGCTCTACATATACTTCCTCTTTGAGGTCACCATTTAGGAAGGCTGACTTCACATCCATCTGGTAGACTTTGAAACCTTGGTAGGCTGCATAGGCCAGAAATAGTCTTATTGCTTCCAGTCTGGATACTGGAGTAAACGTCTGATCAAAATCTATCCCTTCTTCCTGTCTGTAACCCTTTGCCACCAGCCTTGCCTTATTTTTTGTGATTACTCCATTCTCATCCAGTTTGTTTCTGTAAACCCATTTGGTTCCTATGATGTTCTGTCCTTGGGGTCTAGGAATTAGCTTTCACACTTTACACCTTTTGAACTGGCTCAGCTCTTCCTGCATTGCCCCAATCCAGAATGGGTCTTGATTTGCTTCCTCAAATTTCTTGGGTTTAGTTTGAGAGTGGAAGCTCAGGTACAGAGCTTCATTCAGTGCTCTCCTGCTTGTCAGTACTCCTTGGTTGACAGCTCCTATAATTTGCTCCTGAGGATGATCACTTATTTGTTTCAAGGTAGCTGGCAGTATTCTGGGGATTTCTTCAGTTGTAAGTCTTTCAGGTTGCTCTTCTTCTGTTGTTTCTGAGTCTTCCACAGCATCTGGTTCAAGCTCAACTTCTATTGATTGATGTTTACTTTTAGCTGAGGTTCCAGCTTGGTCATCAATGCATAATTTTTCCATCTTCTCCTCAGTACCTGCATTCACTAGAGAACTAGACCAGCCTTTGTGAATGAGGCTGGTCTCATCAAATACAACATGTACAGATTCTTCCACTGTTTGTGTATTGAGGTTGTATACTCTGTATGCCTTGTTGGAGGGGCTATAGCCAAGGAAAATACCCTCACTGCTTTTCTCACCAAACTTGGTTAGTTTGGATTTCCCATTATTAAGGACATAACATCTACTACCAAAGATCCTAAAGTAGGATATGGTTGGTTTTCTGCCCTTCATTAACTCATAGGGAGTTTTCTTGTGGTCTTTGATGATTGAAACTCTGTTTATCACATGACAAGCAGTGTTGACAGCCTCTGCCCAGAAGTATTCTGGTAGAGAGGAGTCACTTAATATTGTCCTACTTGCCTCTATCAAGGTTCTATTCTTCCTTTCTGCAACCCCATTCTGTTGAGGAGTTCTAGGTGAGGAAAATTCTTGGGAGATACCTAGTTCTTGGCAGAATTCTGTCATGGCCCCTGACTGAAATTCTGTCCCATGGTCACTTCTGAGTTTGACCACAGTACAGTCCATCTCATTCTGGATCTGCCTGACAAAATTTCTCAAGATATCTAGGGTATCAGATTTCTTTTTGAGGAAGAATACCCAAGTGAATCTTGAGTAATCATCAACAACTACAAGGGTGTAGGCCTTCCCTCCTAATCTAAGAACTGACATAGGACCAAACAAATCCAGATGTAGTAAAAATAAGCACCTAGAGGACTCTTTGTTAGATATGCTTTTAAAGATGGTCCTAGTCTGCTTTCCAAGTTGGCAAGCTTGACAAGGACCATCTTTGATGCACTTAATTTTAGGTCCATTCCTAACCAAGTCTTGTGAGAAAAGCTTGCTTATTGTCTTATAGTTGATGTATGCAAGTCTCTTGTGCCATTGCACACATAGAGCTTCTTTATCATCAACCACGAGACATATAGGCTTGGAAGAATTTGTATTAAGAAAGTTCAAGCAATTAATATTGCCACTCCGAGTGCCAGTTAAGGTTGCCTAAGAATCTAAGGACTTTTTAATTAGGCACTTATCCTTGTGGAAAGTAATAACAAAGCCTAAATCACAAAGTTGACTTATGCTTATGAGATTGTGTTTCAACCCCTCCACATAAGCTACCTTTGTGATGGTAACTAACCCATTAGAGATGTTGCCATAGCCCCTGGTCACCCCCTTTTCTGAACCTCCAAAGATCACGGTTGGTCCATTCTCCACAGGGATGAACTCTCTTAAGTGCTTTCTGACTCCAGTCATGTGCCTGGAGCAGCCACTGCCCAAATACCAAATTGGAGATTGTTTGGCATTTGGACATACCTGCAAAACAAATCACTTCCCCTTAGGTACCCAATATGGCTTGGGTCCTTGGTTTCTGTTAGGGTGGTATAATGGGACAACAAACCTCTGAGGGTTCTGCACTCTCTTCGCATTGAGCCATATTGGGTTGAACCAACAGTCCAAAGCAAAGTGGCCTACTTTCCCACAGCACCAACATTCATATCTGTTGTATCTTCTCTTCTGCTTCATCATCTGAATGGGATGGCAGTGCTGATGAGCAGGAGAGAAGGCTTCTTGCCTAACAGATCTTGGGTGAACCTCATATGTGTGAGTCTGGGGAGGAACTGGTCTCACCACATTTTGGTTCACCTTCTTGGGAACAGGCTTTGTAGGAACAACCTTTCCCCTGCCCTTGACTACTGTTGCTGCAGGTCTATGGGTTGAAGGACTTGACACCATCACCTTCTTATAGGAAGGTCTCGTTTTAGAATCTTTGCCTGTAACTGTCTCCTGATTGAAACCGATACCAGCTCTGAACTATCCAGAGAAGGTGTCAATGATGAGCAGGATAGTTTTGGGCATAGAGAAGCTGGATGCAAGTTTCTTCTCAGCCAACAGCATTTGCTCAAGGTCCTTGATGACCTTGTTCTTCTGTCCTAATTCAGCATTCTTAAGCCTTATGGCTTCCTTGAATTTGTCCACTTCTTTGTTCATAGTAGCCAGCTTCTCAACTGTCTCCTGGAGCTTAGATTGAACGGGCTTCAAGGAAACTAACTCCTTGGTCTGGACTTTGAGGAGTTTCTTACAGCCTTTGAAAGCTTTCCACAAGGCTTTATATTGCCTTATCAGTTCGGACTCAACCTCATATTGGGATCTTGAGGCTGCGTTGTTGGCAGCAGACACACCCTCATCATCATGCAAGGAATCTGCTGCTTATTTAGAATCAGAGTCAGATAGAGAAGTTTTGTTAGTTACCTTCCTAGGAGAGATGTCATCCTTGTTGTCTTCACTGATGGCCATCAAGCCAATGAGTGCATCTTCCTCAGTACCAGAGGAGCTTGAGTCAGAATCACTCAGTGTTCTGATCTTCTTGGTTATGAATCCCTTTTCAGATTTCCTCTTGCTCCTTGAGCTTCTTCTTTCTTCATTGTTCCTCGACTCTTTCTTCTTAGAAGGGCAGTCAACAGCCATGTGACCCGTCTTGCCGCAGGAATGGCAAACAGTATTATTTAAATCATATTTACCAGGGTTAGATCTGTACCTTTCCTCCCCGGGGGCTCTGGATCTGTCATGATAATCAGATCTTCTGGAGCTTGAGGAGGGGTTTCTGTGATTGTCCCTCCTCCTTCTGTGTATCAGCTTCTTGAACTATTTTGAGAGAAGGGCCACCTCTCTGTCAGTATCATCAGAATCTGAGTTGCAGAGATCTTGCTCTTGGATCTTCTCGTGCTCTCAGCTTTTAGAGCCACAGATCTGTCTCTTGAGCTCCCATTTTAGCTTTCTTCTTCAGCCTTCTTGGTGTTGAGCTGAAGTTCATGGGACAGCAACTTCCCATACAGATTCTTGGGCTCTATGATGCCCAGCTGACTCATCTCTCTGATGGCACAGATTTTTGATGTCCCATTCCTTTGTGAGGGATCTAAGAAACTTGTCATTAAGATCAGAGTTGGTGAACTCTCTTTCATAGTTTCTTAGTCCATTCACTATCTTGAAGAATCTCTCATAACAGTTAGAGATTGTTTCATTCTTGCCTTGTTTGAAGGACTCATACTCCTGGTTGTCAAGGGATTTCCTATCATCCCTTACCTCATTAGTACCCTCCATATACACGACCTGGGAGTCTCACATCTCCTTGGCCGTTTTGCTGTAAATCAGGTTCTGGAGGGTTGAGTCATCTATGGCACTCACAATGACATTTTGGGCCCTCTTATCTAGACCTGCCAAGATTAGCTCGTCCTTGGTCATGTCCTCATATTTTTTTATCACCTTCCTTATTGGATCAATGGTGGAGGCAGTTGTCAGGATAAAGGGACCCTGTTGGACTGTTAAGTAAATTCTGGGATCAGCCTCCATGAAAAGCCTTACCCTTTCCTTCCAAATAGGAAAGTTCTCCTTTATGCAGACTGGGAGTTTCATGGCTCTCATTTCCCGATTCTGATCTCCACCAGCCATGGCGAGTCGTTCCACGATCTAGATCAGATGGTTAAGTCTTCTTTTGATCAACCTCCCTTTGATACCACTTGTTGTTAATGGAATGTTCACCTAGAGGGGGGGGGGGGGGGGGGGGGGTATTAGGTGATCTGGCTTCTTTTGAATTAATCAGCGTGATTTACGAATATTCAAGCGGAGCACAAAAGTATAGCACAAGAGATCACAACAGATGACACAAGATCTATAGAGGTTACTCAAGACAGGGTGTCTTGAGTAGTCCTCTGTCCCTTTGCGCCTACCTAGCAGTGTGCTAGGCTCGGCAAACTCCGAAACTTCAGGCCCTCAAGCCTTACAACACGGACCCGCAAGTCCTACAACCTAAGTCCGCAATCCCCTACTGCACCCTAGCCCTCAAGCTCAACACTCAGACCCTCAAGCCCTACCTAGATCAGACCCGCAAGTCCAGCCTCTGCACTGGACCGCAAGCCTTCACAGGTCTCAAGCCCTCAAGCTTGACAATCAGGCCCTCAAGCCCTACCTAGCTCAGAACCGCAAGTCTAGCCTCTGCCCTGGTCCGCAAGCCTTCACAGGTCTCAAGCCCTCAATCTTGACAATATTGGACCCGCAAGTCAACTGCCCTGTCCCTCAAGCCTCACAGCTCTCCAACCCTCAAGCTAGACACTCAGATCTAAAAATAGATCTTACAGGTTTGGCCCTCAAGCCTTACAACAATAAAAGTTGAAAAGCACAGTTCTTCTTCAATCCTTCTCTTAGCCTGATGAGGAACAACTTCTTATCAGTCGATCAAATGACTGATTCCTGCGAGAACATTTTTTGAGAATTCTTGTTTTTCTCTTTCTTTCTCTACGTCGTTGTTACTATTCTATTCGTTGTGTGTGTAAGTTCCTTTTTTATTGATCCCTTTTTTAGGGCAACCACTTGTCTCTTTTATAAGACTGTGAGGCCTCCCAATGGTCTTCTGAAAAAATTTCTTAATTTTTAGAGCTCCCATTCCATAAAAGCACGCTCAGATATGACAGCCAGGCGGCGACATTAAATGCAGACTGCGCGTGATCAAATATTTGAATTTGCCTCGACGATATTTCAAGCTTCATGCCTATACTGACAACATCATGACAGACTTCGTCGTTGTCTTAGACTTTGGTAAATCTTCAAGTCTTCTAGCTTCTGCTTCTGACATTGATATCTCGACGATACGAGATATCCTGGTGTTTCTGTTTTGTCGTTGGATATGCCATCTCTGACTGTGTCGTCGTGATCTTCTTTCTTGCAGATTGTCATCGTAATCACTTTATTCTCTCGACGACATGTTCATTACATCGATAGTCACTTCTTCAGGAAATGATGTCTTCATAGCAGCTTCCCTAGTCTCTTTGACATCGGCTCTCCTTTACGCCGATATCATATGATACTTCTTGACATTGCCTTTTCAACGATAAGGCAACTTTGATGAAGTCGACGATACTGCATCTTCTCGACGACATTCCTTCCTTTGATATCTTCTGGATATTGCCTTTTCAACTATAAGGCTACTTTGATGATGTCGACGATACTGCATCTTCTCAACGACATTCCTTTAATTTCCTGAGATTATGAGCTAGAGAAGTGATCAAATACAAAGTGAAGTAGTCTTGACTTGGTGACTTCATTAAATCAGGAATCATGTAGGCAAGATTCCCAACAGGGAGATTGTTGGAACATGGTTTTCTGCATCCCTTTGATTTGAGAATAACAAATCTTACTTGTATTTGATCTAGTTTGCCATTGTGCTTTTAGTATGTAGGTCTGAACAAAATTGACACTATGATTCTGCATTGTTGGTCTGGATTTGCTCACAAGTTGAAATGATGAATGTGGTCTATCGCCAGGCATTAGGTCTTAACGGCGACATTGACTTTCATTCCCACCAAGATGAAAATGGCATGGAGGGGAGCTGTCGTGATTGCAGGAGCATTTTAAGAATTATTTGGCTTAACACAAGCGTTAAGGTTGCCTAAAACAAATGTTTCCAAATATGCATAATCTCTTTCCTATTTTAAAGATCCGAGCCATCAAATTATTTCTATACAGAGTCAACGCCTGGCGTTAGCCTTAACGCCGACGTTAGCTTCCAGTCCTATAAATAGGTGGCATTCATTCTCTTCAACAATTGATCCCAAGGAGTCCTATTCCAGCACTTCAGAAACTCTGTGAGGGCCGTATTTCCAGACCACCATCTCCCACACAAATTCAAGAGAAGAATTCAAAGGAGGATCGGATCAACGCTAATGCAACGCGAAGAACACACGCTTCGACTTCGATGATATTCAGCGGGTCTTCGTCGCCTCCAGAATTTTTCATAGGGAGTTTAACTTGTCTTTTATATTTTGTTGTACCTCTTTCTTTGTGATTATTTTATAAATTCACCGCGGTTGTTGGCGACTAGGTCTGTATGTGGCTTAGGGTGAATTTGTCGTAGTTGTTGGCGACTAGGTCTAGAGAGTATATCTAGCGGTGCCCGAGGCCTTTCTGTGGATAGAAAGGCTAGAGCGGCTTGAGGCCGTATCTGGGGAGAGATCGGCTAAAGCCAACCGGTTCTTAGTGAGAAGAGTCGGTATAGAAAACCTAAAGAGTCTTTCATATTCGCCTTGATTTCTAGGGTCATAGAAATCAAATTTTGTAATCAATTTTATAAATGATAATCATGTATTTTCATGTTCAATAAAATTGTTTTCATTTCTTATTTCTAACTCTTTACTTTTGATTCAATTTACTTCTTAGAAAATCACAAAAGTTTTTCTTAAAATCCTAAAGTTTTCTAAAACCCTTATTCACCCTCCCCCCGCCCCTCTAAGGGCACCTCAAGATCCAATAAGTGGTATTAGAGCTAGGTTATTCCAATGCGGTCTAACAACCAAGAATAATGGCGCCTCATGATCTCGCTTTCTATGAGGGGCAAGGAATAAGTAGACCTCCACTTTTCACCGGAACTTACTATAACTACTAGAGAATGCGAATGCATTACTTTCTAATTAATTTAGATCTAGATGTCTGGGCTTGTATTGAAACACCGTATTCTACTCCTACTTATGTTGTTGGAAACGTAACCATGGAAAAGCATAGAGATAGATGAGATGATGAGGATAAAAATAAATGTAAAAATAATGCCAAAGCAATGAATGCCTTATTTTGTGTCTTTGATAGGACTGAATTTAATTGAGTTTGTGCTTGCGAAACAGCTTATGACATTTAAAATTTACTAGAAATAATGCATGAGGGTACTTCGTAGGTTAAAGACTCAAAGCTATTCCAACTTGAATCAGAGTTTGAAAGATTCAGAATGGATCCAAACGAGGACGTTGACTCGATGTACACTCATTTTACCAAGATCGTCAACGCCTCGAAGATTCTTGGAAAAACCTTCTCAAACGGTGACTTGGTGAGGAAGATCCTTCGATCTCTCCCTCCGAAGTTCAATCTAATGGTGACAGTTATTTCCAAATCGCATGATCTAAGATGACTCTATTGGAACATCATCTTCTGCATCTCCTAGGTTAGATAATAACAAATCTTATGTGTATTTGATCTTGTGTGTCTAAGTGTGCAGGAAAATAAGTCCCCATGACTCAAAGATAACATAAGAAGGTTATGCCCAAGTTTGAAGCCAGAATTCCAACATGTCCACTAGCGCAGGCGGTAGCACCTAGCGCAGGTGCTAACTATGATTAGAGAAAATTTCAGGAGCAGTTATAGATGGTGCTAGCACTAGGCGATAATAGCTAACGCAGGCGGTAGTAGCTAGCGCAGGTGGTAGCAACTAGTGCGGGCGGTATCTACTAGCGCAGGCGGTAGCACAAAGCACAAGAGGAAGGCAACCGACTTGCTTAAATAAAAGATTCTCACGCGGAGAATATTTCCTAAACCGGGATAGCGCCGGCGGTAGCGATAGCGCAGGCACTAGCTCCAAGGCTATAAAAAGGACCCCTTGGATCCATCTTCTTCATCCTCTTATGATCCTAAATTCCAGAGCTTTGCACCACAACATAGAGAGGAAGATTCGGAGAGAGACTCCCACAAATCCATGAAGGCTTAAGGAGATCATTGGAGAAGATTTCAACACGCTTCATCACTGTGACGAAAGACCGCATCGACTACTGTACAACCCCGATATTCTCCTAGTGGATGATCAAATGAAAGTGAGGCGAGTCAGGTTCTCGGGATATATGCATGTGGATAGGCAGAAAATAAGCGAAAGAGCGAAAATGCCAGCGCTCGATGAAGTCCAAACGACGCTCGACGATCCCGTCTCAGCAGATCCGCTGGGATGAGCACTTAGCCGGCTGCTCGCGAGAAGGTGAGCGAGTTAAGAGTGCGAGTGGGGTAGGAGCGCAAACGAGGCCTCCGCAGGCCACCCGCGGGAGGAGGCGCGAGTCAAGTTCCCGTGAGTCAGAGTCTCAAGGTCGACCGGCAAGAAGGCGAGCGAGCCAAGTGCTCGCCGAATGCTCGCAAAGAGGTGAGCGGGCCAGAAACTCGCCGAAGGATCGCGAGAAGACAGGCGGGCCAGATTTCTTCCAAAGTCCCCGCGATCGGTGAATCTTAATCGAGGTCGACGAACTCAGTCCGGGGGCCGACGAAGTGCGAGCCGCGTTCGACGAATCCGCTACTCATCCTATGATCGACGAAATTCCCTCTCTATCCCGTTGGTCTGCCATTAGCCCATCCGAACAGCGGAGTTCAGCTGTTAGCAGACCCATTTGGGGTGCGGATAGTAAGATCAGAAGGCGGAATCCTGCTATTTGCATGCCAGACCAGGAAACCTATAAATAAGACCTCAAGGGTACCTTTGGAGAGGACTTCACTTCAGCTTCCCTCTCCTCAGGTTTTCTTTGGTTAGCACCTCCCAGAGCTCTCCAAGGTGCCCGAGTCTCAGCTTTGGCTTTGGAGGGGAAGCGCTCAGCGATCTTCCAGGTTAGTGGAGGGACCTCCTCGCTGTGACTAAGGTCTTAGTCAATCTTCCCAGTTTCCGGCCTACCTTCTCTAAGGGATTAGTAAAGGCTAGCCGCCCCTCATCTCGGTGAGGGCCCCGAACTCCACAGAGACCGAGAAATCGGTTTCAACATTTTGGTGCGGTGAGCGTGGAGCGTGGCTGGTCCAAGAAAGTTCCAAAGAGTATATATGACAGGAGCCGAGGATCAAGGCGAGGAGTTCAGCGAGTCGCCACAGGTGGTGACGCCGAGGATGTTTGCGGATTTCAGGAGGGAGGTGCTTGATACCTTCGGGCTCGCGGTCGCAGCGCTGCGGGGCGAGTTCGCGACCCCGGCACCTCAGGCGACCCTTCCCCCAGCGGCGGTTGGCGAGAACGCCCCGGGGGGAGGGGGGGGGGGGGGGGGAGGGCCGGGAAGGAAGTTGCAGGAAGTTCAGTGCAGGGCTTAAAAGGGCGAGTGTTGTTCGCCAGCCCGACGAGCTTCGTGCCGGCGAGCTCCGTGCAGACAAGCTCTGTGCCGGCGAGCGCGGTGCAGGCAAGCGAGCGTCCGGAAGGCGTGTACTACAACGGCAGGGATGACCCTGTCCAACATCTCTAGTCTTTTGAGGACTCGGTCTCCATCAGGCCAATGTCGGACGCTTTCAAGTGTCGACTCTTCGCCGTCACTCTTAAAGAAAAGGCCAGGGACTGGTTCCATCAACTCCCTACAGGGTCGATCTACGCATTCGGGGATTTGCGCAGGAGCTTCTTGTTGCGATTCTCAACTGCAAAGAAGAGAAAGAAGGACGCTGAGTCCCTCTTCAAAGTGAAGCAGGAGCCAAAGGAATCGTTGGCTCGCTACGCGGATCGGTTTCAAGAGGAAGTGCTGCTCACTCAGGAGATGCCAGGATTTGCACTCCAGCTCGCTTTCACCGTCGGGCTAAGGGAGAGCTTTTTCAAAATGGCTTTGAAGAGGAAAGCCCCCGACTCCTACAAAGAGTTGATGGAGAGGGTGGCGGAGGAGATTGAGAGTGAGGAGGCCAATCCGGAGCTCACCAAGAGGCTAGCAAAGCTCAGTGAGCCGGAGGTCAGGCAGCAAGAGGTAAGGGGAAGGGAAGAGCCCAGGGCTCCGGAGGGAGAATGGAGGCGGTGTGTCGAAGGAATGCAAGGTCAGGGAAGAGGTTACGGCCCGGGAAGGGGTAACTTTTATGGGGGTCAAGGAAGACCCCATCAGCTGGGATGGAGGCAGGGTCCGAGGCCATTGCCTCCCCCGCCTCAGCAAGCCATGGCGATCAGGAGGGGAAGAGGAAGAAGAAGGAGAGAAGAGGCGAGAGAAGAAGCGGGAGCAAGAAGGAGGAGGAGTAGAGTGGCGGAAGGCGAAGCAAGGGAGGTGGCGTTGCCATATTGTGACTTCCACGATGAGGAAGGTCACGCGACGGCCACCTGCGCAGAGTTCCTGGAAACCAAAAGGGGCCGAGCACCCGCGCCAAGGCAACATGTGAGAATTGAGGAGGTCGAGCCTTGAGGGGAGGAGGAAGAAAGGTGTGAAGACAGAGTTGATGTGGGGAGTCGAGGAGGGATCGGGGTGATCCATGGGGGGGGGGGGGGGGGGGTAGGGGTGGAGGCAACCCGCAAGGCTAGCCTTCATACCATCTATCGGCGGAGCATGGCCTCAACATCCACTGCTCCACCCCGGCGGAGAGAATTACTTTCTCTCAGAGGGACATGCCAAGCTATGAAGACCCGTTCTGCGATGCGCTGGTCATCCAGACCGCCATCGAGAACTTCACCGTCTCACAGATTCTAGTCGATAATGGTAGCTCGGTCAACGTCGTCTTCAAGAAGGCGTTCGATGAGATGAAGGTGGAGTCCAAGAGGGTGTTGGCCTCGGATGGCCCCCTATTCGGCTTTTCAGGAGAAAGGAAGGAGGTAGAGGGTGGAGTGGGGCTCCATGTGACCCTCAGAGGGCAGTCCCAGAATTGCCGCTTCGTGATAGTGGACGCCCCAAGCAGATACAACGCCATATTCGGACGGCCTCTCATCAGCGCGTTCAGATGCGTCCCTTCCACCTTCCACCAGTATCTCAAGTTCAACGCGGGTGGAGTCCAGGTCCGGATCCGAGGAGACCCCAAGATGGCGAGACAGTGCTATGTGACGGCTGTCAACACCATCACCTGGATGGGAGAAGCGGAGGAGTTCAATAAAATGATGGAGGAGGCGTTGGAGGTCGTTGGCAGTAATGGAGTGGAGGAGAGGATGGAGGAAGAGGAAGTTCATGCCCAGGAAGGGGTCACTGAGAGGCCCAGAGCGGAGAGAGGAGAAGAAGAGGGGAGAGGGAAGGGTGCCCGAGAAGAAGGGGCGGAGGAGCTGATGATGGTAGGGGAGGAGGAGACGAAGGAAGGAGCCCAAGCACTCGCTCGCGGTGGAGAGAACGAAAGTGCTTGGGGGGAGCAATCAAGGCTGGAGGCTGTGGAAGAGGTCGTGGAGCTTGAATTCACCACTCGGCTCGGGGTGGTGGAAAAGGTCCGGGTCAGCGGAGAGCTCAATTCGGAGGAGCAGGCCGAGATCCTGGCCTGTGTACAGAAGAACGTGGACGTCTTCGCTTGGAGCGCTGCGGAGATGCCCGGGATCGATGTATATGCGGCTTTCCACCGCCTCAACCTCGATCTCAGCACCCGCCCCATCCGCCAAAAGAATAGGGCCACGACGGACAAGCTTGAAGAACCCATCCGAGAGGAGGTGGGTAAACTTCTGCAGGAAGGTTTTGTATCGGAGATCCAGTATCCAGGCTGGGTCTCCAACGTAGTCATGGTAAAAAAGGGAGGAGGTAAGTGGCGCATGTGTATCGACTTTTCACTTCTTAATAAATCATGCCCGAAAGATTGTTACCCCTGCCTAGAATCGACGCGCTGGTTGACTCAGCCATCGGTTTCTCTGTAATGTCTTTCTTAGATGCTTTTTCAGGTTATCATCAAATCCGCATGCACCCCCCGGACATCAAAGATGTTTCCTCCATCACGGGGGATGGATGTTACTGCTATAAGATGATGCCCTTCGGGATCAAGAACGCAAGCGCTACGTACCAAAGGATGATGGATAGGGTCTTCCGCGAGCAGAAAGGAAGAAATTTAGAAGTCTATGTTGATGACCTCATGGTGAAGAGTGGGGACCTTGGGTCTCACCTCCGAGACCTTGAAGAGACGTTCAGGACCCTACAGAAGTATAAAATGAAGCTCAACCCCTTGAAGTGTGTCTTCGGGGCTAGCCGGGGGAAGTTCCTAGGCCACTTGCTAACCCCGGCAGGAGTAGAACCTAACCCGGACAAGGTCAAGGCAATAATGGAGTTGGGGTCGCCAAGGAATCCGAAGGAGGTTTAGAGCCTCACAGGGAAGCTGGCCGGACTCAACAGGTTCCTCTCCAAGGCGGGGGAGAAGTGTGCGCCCTTCTTTAAGGCACTAAGGGGCAACAAAAAGTTTGAATGGACTTCGGAATGCGAGGGAGCCTTCCAAGCCTTGAAAGAATAGCTCACCCAAACCCCCCTACTCCAAGGGCCGAGATCAGGAGAAGACCTATCCCTATACCTGGGAGTAGGGTCGGAGGCAGTGAGTGTTGTGTTGGTCTGGGAGGAGGGGAGAAAACAATTCCCTGTCTACTATGTCAGCCGAGTGCTGAAGAAGGCGGAGCTCCGATATCCAATCTTAGAGAAGTTGGATTTCGCATTAGTGGTGGCGGCGGGAGGCTCCGACCCTATTTTCAGGCACACTCCATCAAAGTAGTGACAGACCACCCGCTTCGCAAAATCATGGAAGGGGTGGAACACTCGGGAAGATTGGCAAAATGGTCTGTGGAGCTGAGCGAGTTCGATATTACGTTCATACCCAGGACATCAATCAAGGCCCAAGCAGTGGCAGACTTCATGGCCGACTACACGACTGAGGTGGGGGAACATGAACCGCCTCCCCCAGTGGCATGGAGGATGTTGGTGGATGGTGCCTCAGGAAAGCACTCTTATGGGGGGGGGGGGGGGGGGGGAGATCATCCTAGTGAGTCCCCAAGGGATAAAAATCGAGCAAGCCCTGAACATCCATTTCCCAATTACCAACAACCAAGCGGAGTACGAGGCAGTGATAGCAGGCCTGCGGTTAGCTCGAGAGCTGGGGGTGCAAGATGTGGAGGTCTCGACGGACTCCATGGTGGTAGCATGCCAAGTCAAGGGAGAGTTCGAGGCAAAGGACCCGACTCTTCTGCGATACTTGGAGAAGGTCAAGGAAGTCATCGGGAAATTCCACACTTTCTCTATCAAACACGTGCCGAGGGAAGAGAGCACCCCCGCGGACCTCCTGGCCAGGTTCGGCCCGCGAACAGGAGGAACGGTTTCAGAACTCTTCCGGCCCTCTATCGAGGAAGGAGAACTGATGGAGGTGGAACAACGGGTCTCGTGGATGGATCCCTTCATCTCTTTCTTAACATCAGAGAAGTTCCCTGAAGGAGACATAGACAGGCAATGCTTCAGGTATAAGTCGGCTTATTACTCTTTGCATGCAGGAGGGATGTACAGGAAGACTCTCTCAGGACTCCTGGCCCATTGTGTTTCAGAGGAGGAGGTTCCGAGAGTCCTAGAAGAAATTGACTCCGGGGAGTGTGGGAGTCACTCCGGGAGCCGAACTCTGGAAGGAAGGGTGTTGAGACAAGGCTACTTCTGGCCCACCCTCAGCAAGGATGCGGCGGAGTTCGCAAGGAGGTGTTCAAAGTGCCAACTCTATGCTCCACTCCAACTCCTCCCAGCTCAGAGACTCTGAACCATCACTGCTCCCTGGCCCTTCACCATATGGGGGTTGGACCTAGTCGGCCCTTTCCCTCAAGCTAGCGGCCAAAGACGGTTCTTGCTGGTCATGATCGAATATTTCTCCAAATGGGTAGAAGTGAAGGTGCTCGCCAAGGTAACATCTCAAGTTGTGAGGAATTTTGTATGGGGAGAAATAATCTGCAGGCACGGTCTCCCCTGGCTATCGTGACGGACAACGGGCCGCAATTTGCTAGCGAAAAATTCGTTAGCTTCTGCACCCAGCTTGGCGTCGACCTCAGGTTTGCATCGGTTCACCACCCGAGAAGCAATGGTCAGGTGGAGGCCGCAAACAAAGTGATCGTCAACCTACTGAAGAAGAAGGTGGAGAACCTCCGGGGGAACTGGGTGGAGCAGCTACCCTCCGTCCTCTGGGCACTCAGGACTACCCCAAACACCGCCACCAGAGAGACCCCGTTCAAGCTTTCTCACGGGTCCGAAGCGGTCATACCCATCGAATTTGAAGTTAAAACCCCCAGGGTGATTGCCGCAGGTGGAGGGGATGAAGAGTGGCTAGTGGCCAATGACAAGGAACAAAGGCTATCCTTGGACCTGGTGGAGGAACTCCGGGACCAGGCCACCATCAGGCAGGAAGAAATCAAGCGACGAATGGCCTGATATTTCGACAAGCACATCCGAATAAAACACTTCGAAAAAGGAGACCTAGTGCTAAAGAAAGTTGATGCGGTCGGCAAGCTAGAACCTAATTGGGAAGGACCTTACATTGTAAGTGAAGTGCTCAGGTCGGGTGGATACCACCTCCGGGAGGTGGAAGGGGTACCTCTTGGCCGAGCAAGGAGTGGAGATGATTTAAAAAGGTTTTACCCTTAGCCATTTTTTATGTAGTTGGTTTTCCATATTTCCTACTCAACACATGCATTTAGGAGCAATCCTTTGGCAGGTCTCAAATAGTTTTTACGCTGGAATGCCCCAGATCGATTCCGCTCCCGGGCTCTCACTAGACGGGGGGTTCAGGTTGATCTCTGGAGAGGCTGGCACAGTGACAAGTTTTTATTCTGGAAAGCCCCAGATCGATTCCGCTCCCGGGCTCTCACTAGACGGGGGGTTCAGGTTGATCTCTGGAGAGGCTGGCACGGTGACAAGGTTTTATTCTGAAATGCCGCAGATCGATTCCGCTCCTGAGCTCTCACTAGACGGGGGGTTCAGGTTGATCTCTGGAGAGGCTGGCACAGTGACGAGTTTATGCTGGAATGCCCCAGATCGATTACGCTCCCGGGCTCTCACTAGACGGGGGGTTCAGGTTGATCTCTGGAGAGGCTGGCATGGTGACAAGTTTTTATGCTGGAATGCCCCAGATCGATTACGCTCCTGGGCTCTCACTAGTCGGGGGGTTCAGGTTGATCTCTGGAGAGGCTGGCACGGTGATGAGTTTATGCTGGAATGCCCCAGATCAATTCCGCTCCCGGGCTCTCACTAGACGGGGGGTTCAGGTTGATCTCTGGAGAGGCTGGCACGATGACGCGTTTATGCTGGAATGCCCCAGATTGATTCCTCTCCCGGGCTCTCACTAGATGGGGGGTTCAGGTTGATCTCTGGAGAGGCTGGCACGGTGACGAGTTTATGCTGGAATGCCCTAGATCGATTCTGCTCCCGGGCTCTCACTAGACGGGGGGTCCAGGTTGATCTCTGGAGAGGCTGACACGGTGACGAGTTTATGCTGGAATGCCCCAGATCGATTCTGCTCCCGGGCTCTCACTAGACGAGGGGTTCAGGTTGATCTCTAGAGAGGCTGGCATGGTGACAAGTTTTTATGCTGGAATGCCCTAGATCGATCCCGCTCCCGGGCTCTCACTAGACGGGAGGTTCAGGTTGATCTCTGGAGAGGCTGGCACAGTGACAAGTTTTTATGCTGGAATGCCCTAGATCGATCCCGCTCTCGGGCTCTCACTAGACGGGAGGTTCAGGTTGATCTCCGGAGAGGCTGACAAAGTCACAAATGGTTGGGGCAGATAAATAAGATACTCACGACAGGAGGTCTGGCTCGCAAGCGACCTCAAGACCCGGGCGAGCTGAGACTGAAGATCCGCTCGCATATGAGAGTCACTCGCGTCAGGGCAATAGAGCCGGCGGCTCGCAAGGTCACTCACGAACGATAGCGAAGCGAACAAGGACAGCAAGCCGGGGGAGTCCGTTTCCGCGGTGCTCTGCGGATAACGATAGGAGCTCGCAAGGAGTGAGCGCGGACGAGGTAGGCTAATATAGACCCCTCCAGTAAGGCTCCCCAGCGAGGCACGTCCCAGACAGGGATAAGGTCCTACAACCTGAGTCCTAGCGATGCCGCAGAAGGAAGGTAGGCGAGAGCGACCTGGATACAACGAAATGAGGAAAAAGCTGCCAATAAAAGAGAGGCGGTCGCGAACGTCGAACGAAGGTCTACAGACACGAACATAAGAAAATTAAGATTGCGCGAACGCGGTAGAAAAGATCGCATGCGAATCATAAATAAAACGATAATGCAGGAAAAGATTGATAAAACATTCCCTTTCATTCCCCACAAAATATTACAATCCAGCGGCGGTCTGGCCAGAAACAAAAAGAAAGGAAAACTTTTACATTATCAACAAAAAGAAAAATCAAGGCGGCTCGGCAGGCGGCTCTTTAGTCGCTCTCTCGACCCTCAGCCTCAGAGATAGGCGCGAACAAGTCCGGGACGACTTCCTCCGTAGTGAACTCCATGGCATCAGGAATGATCATGCCCGCTCCTTTGAGAATGTCGAGGACGAGCTCCGCGATCTCCATCGACCTCTTGCGGTCGGCTTCCTTATCTTCCCGCGACTGACCGCGAGTCCCGGCTCGCGGAGGAAGGGGAGGTAGCACCGCCGAGGTCAGGTCGTGGTCCTGGGCCTTGAGGCAGGTGTTCTCCAGCTCCAAGTCAGCAATCTGCGTGTGAAGCTGGCTGACGGACTCGGCATCCTGCAAAAGGTGGGTTAGTGAGAAAAGAGCGAAGCCGAACTGAAAAAGACTTCCGCAGAGCACTACTTACCAGTCCGCCTTGAAGACTGGCGAGGAGGCCCTCTAATAAGGCCGCTTTCCCCTTAAGCTCCGCGAATTCATCCGCGGACTTCTGGAGCTCGACGTTGAGCTCCTTGATCTCCCTATCCGTCGTGAGGTACCGGCGACCCACCATGTGGGTTAGGTCCATCGCCCGGAATTAGGCTCGCATCGCCTCATATACGACCCCCTCAGCATGAAGGACCGAAAGAGGGAGGCGTCCTCGCGACCGTAGAGGCCGAAGGCGAGGGCGAACGCCTCGCCCCCGGCCTTGCCGTCCTCTACCCAGGAAGGGAGTAGAGAGGAGCAGGCGACCTTGTTCTGGTCGGGGTCCCACGCGAGCACCGGTTCACCGACCGCATCCACTAGCTTCATGCCGAGCCCGAAGTTAGTATGGCTCGATGGCTTGGGCTTGGTGGCCGTCTCCCCTGGCTCTCCCCCCTCTTTGGCGAGCTCCTGATCCGCAGCGGAAGGAGAGGGGAGATCAGGCTCAGACAGGTCCACAACCTCCTTCACCTTGGCAGCAGGGGGGGCTTTCTTGGTCTTCTTCGCCGCCCCCTGCGAGGCGGGTCGGCGTGGGGGAGGAGGGCGCTTCCTTCCCGACGATGAACTCGGGACGTCGCGACAGGCTTCGGCGGCCAAGCGCGCGAGCGAGCTGGAGGTGAGGGAAGAAATGGGCGCATGAGGTGGGTTGAGGGGAAGTTCACGCTCTCCTACGGAGATGACAGGGAACGTTAGACAATCTAAAGTAAAGAGAGCGAGAAAGTTAGCGAGTGTGAGTCAAACCTTCTCCTGGAAGGACGGGTGGCAGGAGGTCCACTCGCTCCCAAAGGAAGGCGACCTCGAAGTTTTATCCTTTGAGGAACTGGTACAGGGCCGCGTCACAACCCCCTATCGAGGTCGGAGGGCGGTAGACAGCCTCGTCTCGCTGGGTGGGAGCATAGGAGACGTTGCCGAAGGGACCCTTCACCAAGACAAACTTATGCGTCCAATAATGAGATTTGTTCAGCGTCTCGCAGACGGTGACATGCTGGCTTGCGAGTGAGCCGTCCCATCCCTATACGCGCGGAATGAAAAGACCTTGCGGAAGACGAGCAAGCTGAACTCGATCCTCTCCGCCCTGAGATAACTGGCGAACGCGACCACCACGGCGATCGCGTTCGGCGTTAGTTGGCTCGGCAGAACGCCGAAATACTTGAGCACCTGGAAAGGTCGACAAGGTTTAAGCGCCAATTCGCAAAATGAGTCAGGGATATAAGGGGTGAGAAATAAATATACCTGGCGCACTTCCGGCCAGAGTGGGAGTCGCAACCCGTTTTCGAAGTGGGCAACAGGAATGCCGAGTTCGTCAGGATGTGGGTCGCTGATGGTGTCCCTATCGGTAGGGCAGCGAGCCACAAAACCGGAGTGGATGTACTGATCGGCGGCGGCCTGGTACTCCTCTTTCATAAGGTTGGCGCAATAGAAAATGCCATCGAGGAAGGCCCTGGCACACTTGGATCGCCCCTCAGCTTCCGCCTCGCCGACCATGACGACTGGGATCCGCGGAATCGCAAAAGTCACGAGGGCGAGATAGACCTACGAGCGAAACAGAAAGAGAGAGAGAGCGCGAGGGAGTAACAGTAAATGCGGTGGTTGGAAAGGAAAAGGGTCGGCTATTTATAGAAATGAAAAAGGCGGGAAGAATCCGAAGCGTCGGTATCTGCGGATAGCGGATTCGCGCCGTACTCCTCCGCCTCCGGGGATCCGATGCGCTCCCGGCGAGTCGACACCCTGTCCAAGCTTTCTCCCATTGGCGAGCTAGTGCTAAATAATGAATCATAAAAAAGCAAGGGCAATACGCGAATGCGAGTAATAGACACACAAACGTAATCCACGCAAGAGCGAGCCAAGCAAGGTAGAAGAAGAAATAAAGAACAGGGAAAATAAAGGGCTCGCAAGCGAGTCAAATTATCAGTACTACAAGCTCATAAAAATTGTTCGCGACCCCTCCCATCGAAGAGGAGGGGGAAAGAAAAACAACAAGAAGCAACACTAGGATCCTCAATATCGCAGCCATTTCCAGCGACCGCGACCCCGGACACCAAAGCGAGGGAGAACTCGCGGGTAGTGATACTCGCGGAGTGACCGCCTCGCCTGGCTCGTCAGCCGCATGTAGTCATCGATACGAGCAATGTACACCCCGGGGGAGGTCGCGTCACCATGATCGGTTGGCCGTATGTCAGTGAGAATGCGCGCGTTCGCGTCCTCCAGCGCGGCGAACCTTTCTTCATTGGCGAGCCGATCCAGTCGATTCTGCTCATGTAGATCCCTCAGCAGGGTGGTATGCTTTTGGAATATCTCAGTGACCCGCCTCTTCATTCGCTCTGGATCGCTGGGATCCCCCAGAAAGTCGGCGACTTGACTCGGCGAGGGGGGTGGAGATATCTCCAATGCTCCAGATTCTGACTCGGAGAGAGGGGTCGTAGGATTACCTGCGAAGTAGGAGTCAGCGACAAAGTGAAGAACCACACTCAGTGACGACAGTCTAACCTAGTGGAGGAATTTGAGTACTGGGCCGCTGGCGGGAGGTGCCCGGCTGGCCTTGGAATGCTTCAATAAAGGCAGGGGTGAAGGCCTTACCCAGACCGGAGGTGAGCGCGGCTCTGGAGCCAAGTCCAGACTCGGCAATCAACGTCCCTCCTGGGCTCCTCTGAACCAGTAAGCTGAATCCAGGAGTAGGGATGGTCTGATTAGGCATGATGGGCGAGTTTGCCTGAGGAGGAACTTGTTCCTCTGGGCCACGATAGGGGACACTGCATAGAAAGTAAGTGTGACTTAGTGAGTCAAGGGACGTGAAGGAAGATGAGGTAAGCTGCTCACCTCGTTGCGAAGGCGAGTCCTGTCGGCCGACAGCCCTCACATCCACAAGGAGAGTGTCAGCCCCACCCGTAGAGGGGAGGTGGATCCCCGTGATTGGCCTTCCCGATGCACTCTCGTCCGGAGGATCATTCTGCGAATAAGATAAATAAGGTACAAAGGGAAGGATATCAAACGAGCGAGCTTGGCGATAATACCTGCGAGACGAGCCCTTCATCAGGGGAGTGGGGCGAAGAAGAAGATCCTCCCCCACCAGCCGTGCGCCGAACAGCATTTGCCGTTCTTAGGGAAGGCGGAGGCGGAGAGCATCGCGGAGAATTCCAGGAGGCGATGACAGCGGTTTTCCCCTTCTGGGCCGCTTGCGAGGCCTTTAGGCGAGCCAACATCTCGTCTTTTTTCGACATCGCGTTGGGGCCCGCGGCGAGTAAGAAAAGATAGAGAAGAATAAAAAGTTCGAATGACGGCCAGGGGGAGTGATATTTATAGTAGTGGGCATGGGGCCCACCGAAAGATTCTCGCCACGTCACCAAGGGAGCCGACGAATATTAAGGGTTGGATGATTCTTCGCGAGCCCATATGCCCATATGGCCTCGCTTGAGTCAATCTTCCCAATTTCGCTCTTTCGCTTATTTTCTGCCTATCCACATGCATATATCCTGAGAAGGTGAGCGAGTCAAGAGTGCGAGTGGGGCATGAGCGCAAACGAGGCCTCCGTAGGCCACCCGTGGGAGGAGGCGCGAGTCAAGTTCACGCGAGCCAGTGTCTCAAGGTCGACCGACAAGAAGGCGAGCAAGCCAAGTGCTCGCTGAATGCTCGCAAAGAGATGAGCGGGCCAGAAACTCGCCGAAGGATCGCGAGAAGACAGGCGGGCCAGATTTCTTCCAAAGTCCCCGCGATCGGTGAATCTTAATCGAGGTCGACGAACTCAGTCCGGGGGCCGATGAAGTGTGAGCCGCGTTCGACGAATCCGCTACTCATCCTATGATCGACGAAATTCTCTCTCTATCCCGTTGGTCTGCCATTAGCCCATCCGAACAGCGGAGTTCAGCTGTTAGCAGACCCATTTAGGGTGCGGATAGTAAGATCAGAAGGCAGAATCCTGCTATTTGCAGGCCAGACCAGGAAACCTATAAATAAGACCTCAAGGGCGCCTTTGGAGAGGACTTCACTTCAGCTTCCCTCTCCTCAGGTTTTCTTTGGTTAGCACCTCCCAGAGCTCTCCAAGGTGCCCGAGTCTCAGCTTTGGCTTGGGAGGGGAAGCGCTCAACGATCTTCCGGGTTAGTGGAGGGACCTCCTCGCTGTGACAAAGGTCTTAGTCAATCTTCCCAGTTTTCGGCCTACCTTCTCTAAGGGATTAGTAAGGGCTAGCCGACTCTCATCTCGGTGAGGGCCCCGAACTCCACAGAGACCGAGAAATCGGTTTCAACAACTACGTTCATACTCTGTGGATCTTCGTCTAGTTATCCAAGAGATCCATATAGGGAGTTTTTATATTGTTGTTGTTATTTCATTTATCCATCTCTTTTAAATCGTGTAGTGAATTTGTCTCGTATTGGTGATTAGGTCTGGGTAGGACTTAGGGCAGAAATTCGCCTCGTGTTGGTGACTAAGCCTAGGGTGTACATCTAGGGGGTGCTCGAGCCATATCCGGGGAAGGATTGGCTAGAGCGGCTTGAGGCCAAATCCAGGGAAGGATAGGCTAAAGCCATCGGTTTGTGGGGATATGAGTCGGGATAGAAAACAAAAGGGATTTTACTTTTCGCCTTCGCTTTCTAGCGTTATAAAAATCTATTTTTGTAATCAATTTTATCAATAGTAATCATGTCTCTCTTTGTGTAATAAAATTGATTTGATTTTCATTTCACTAAATTGTTTATTATACTCTCTTTCATTTTAAGACAATTTAGATCTTCATTCTAAATCACTATTTTAATCTCTCAGTTTTTCAAGTATATCAAAATATAATAAAAGTGTTAAAACCCATATTCACCCCCTCTAAGGGTGCCTACCGATCCAACAAGTGGTATCAGAGCGAGGTTATTCCAAATCGGCTTAACAACTGAGAATGATGGCGTCTCATGATCTCGCTTCTATTAGTGGGGGAAATATTTATGAAGAAGGAAAATCACTAGCACCACCTTTATTTGAAGGAAGAAATTATAAAAGGTGGAAATTTTTAATGGAAAAGTTTATTAAAAATTTAGATATCGAAGCATGGAATATAGCAATAGTAAGACCAGCAGATGAAACAAATAAAAAGGAACGTCACCTAAATGCAAAGGCTTTGAATAATATCTTTTGTGCTTTATCTCAAGAAATTTTTAAATTAATATATTGTTTTTCTAGTGCATACAAAGTATGGAAATTTCTTGAAGACACGTATGATTTTCTTCTCACAGGTATGGAACTGTTGGGGAAATGATTTATCTTAACCCCTAAAAATGAGTAGAATATAAATTCTAAGAATGAAAAATTAGTCTAAGTAAATATGCGTCGAATAGTATTCGACGCAACGTCGAAGTGTAGTCGACGTTCCTCTCAGAATGAGTCGAAGTAACTCCAGACAGAATTTGACGTAACCTATGTCGATGTAACTCTAACTTCTAGTCGACGTATCTAGTGAAGTCGACGCACCTTAGTCGACGCACCTTCCATATTCTCCTCTCGACGTCCAGTCAGTCTGAAATCGACGCTTCCGTCGAATAGTAATCGACGTACGTCGATTTCTATGTCAAATTCAAAAACACGCCTAATCTCTTTCCTTCTATCTGTAGATCTGAAATTTATGGAATGATATTATTCTTTTCTAGCCGTTTTGAATCATTCTTTCCTTCTAAATGATTCTTGGCTAAATTGATTAAGTTTATTATGGATATTATTTGAAATCAGAATGATCTCTTTCCTTCTACAGAAATATTGATTATGGAATCTTTTCTCTCTTACTATTTCTCTGTCTGCTAATTGATTATTCTCCTATAGTATTCTTTGAATAAACAGAGCTATAAATAAGAGGGAAGTCGGCAGAGAAGAAAGTGAGAAGTGATCCACTCCATCCATTTGAAAAAGAGGAAAAGCTCCCAAGTGAAAAGTGAGAAAATCTGAGAGAAGTGAAAGTGTGTTGCAGCAAACAACAAGCCCTCTTTTTCTCCTTCTTCTGAAGCCACACTGCTGCAATTTCTGAAATCTCTCATTGATAAAGAAAAATGCCTACAATCTCCTTCTCACTATAGAAGAGAGATTTCATTCACTATTTCTTGTGCTTCTAATCTTCTTGCTAGGAAGAAGATTCTTTCTTGTTTCAATTACTTCTTCTATTTCTTCTTCTTACTCTTATTTCATTTTCAAATTGTGTAAAAGAGCTTTTAGAATCTCTCTTCAAAAAATTCAGTTGTACTGGTTCTAAGAGTCTCCTTATCAAAAGACTCAGGCTGGTTCTAAGAGTATCCTTATCAAAAGACTCAGTGCAAGATAGTGAATTCCTACAAAGGGGGTAGAAGAGTGGACTACCCAAAGTTTGGGGAACCACTATATTTCTTTGTGTTGTGCTGTGATTTTCTTTTTGCTATTTTGCTTAATTCTTGTTGGTGTGTGGGAAGCTTAACTCTGTGATTATTACACATATATATATTTGTTAACTTTGCACAAAGTACTTTTAAATCTCTATTCACCCCCCCCCCCCCCTCTAGAAAATTCTAATGTGGTTAACTGTGCACTTTCAATTGGTATCAGAGCCAGGTTGATCAAAAAGGGGTAACTCCTTGATCAAAAAGATCCTACCTCATATATAGATATTTCTAAAACTAAATTTTTTTATGGCATAAATCAAAGATTATCCTTCCATTAGACCACCAATTCGCAACCTTGAAAAGTTTGCACTTTGGAAAACAAGAATTAAAATTTATCTAAACTCTATTGATGGAGAATTATTTGATGTTATTATGACAGGTCCTCCCAAGCCATTCAAGAAGGACTCAAGTGGAAAGGTCACACAAACACTTGCTCCAAAAGCTGAATGGACAAATGAAGAAAAGAAAGCTCATGCATGTGATGCCAAGGCTATGAATATCTTAGTCTCAACCCTCTCAGATGAATCCTTCCAAAAGATTGCTGAATGTGAGTTAGCTAAGGAAATATGGGAAGCTCTCACTAAGATGGTAGAAGGGAGTGCTGATGAGAGAAAAGATAGAAAGGCATTACTCATCTCTCAATATGAAAACTTCCAGAAGAAAGACAGTGAAAGTGTTGCTGACATGTATGCCAGATTCAGCCTCATAATAAATGATTTAAGAACACTTGAGAAGGGCATATCTCTCACTAAGAAAAATGACAAATTGCTAACTTGCTTCCCTAGCTCTTGGGACTCAAGAATTTGGCCAATTAGAGACTCCATAAGCCAAAATGAAATCTCAACAGATGTTCTGTTGGGTAAATTAAGATCCTATGAACAGTTGTTGAAAACAAGAGCTGAGAAAGAAGAGAAAGAAAAGACTCCTTCACTCTCAAAGGAAAAGAGTATTGCTTTAAACGCTACTACATGTGAACCCTCTACAAGTGATGAGGAGCTGATCAGTCTACTGGCCAGAAGGTTCAAGAAGTGGATCAAAACAGAAGGATCCAGAAGGAGAGATTCAAAAACCAGGTATGATAAAACTCCTACTAAAGAGATTATATGTTACTCTTGCAGGAAACCTGGACACATTGCACCTGAATGTCCTAAAGAGATCAGCAACAAGAAAAATCTGAAAAGAACAGATCTAAAGAAGAAGAAGAAGAAAGAGAAAGGATTCATTGCTCAATCATGGAGTGATTCAGAATCTGAAGGAAGTATATCATCTGAAAATGATCAAGAAGAGGCTAAGCAAGAGGAAACCTGTTTGATGGCTACTGAGAAGCCTGAAGATAACTCTCTGGTAAATATATTTGATGATATAGATTTCTCTTCTACTGATTTCAAAAATAATTTCAAACAATGTTGTTTAGATCAAGTCAAATCTGAAAAGGAAATAAAAGAACTAAGAAATGAATTGAACAATCTCAAACAAATTGATACACAATATAAAAACGATGAGCTCAGTCAAGAACTCTCTAGATCAGAGGAGCAACTAGATAAAATAAATACTGAAAATCAAACACTGAAAAATGAGCTAGCTAAGGCAGAATCCTTTGAAGATTCTCTAAATGGCAGAAGTAAAAAACTCAAGAAAATCTCTGAAAATCTCACTGATAGATTTAGACAACTAGAGTTTAATACTGATTTAGAACCCAGACCTCAGTCACCCAGCAAACTTGTCTGGAGACATCCTATCCACTTCACTAGAAGAATAATCTCATAGGGGAAGAATCACAAGAAAATCCAGAAACAACTACTGTTTTTAATAAAAATAATTTCACTATGTATGAAGGAATCCTAGGTAAATATCCTCTGAAAAGAAACAAACTTGTGTCGAATCATTATCGACGTGCGTCGAATCCTAATCAACACAATCTCTCTTATGCTTCGACTAAAAGAGAACACAGAATGAAAGAAGCATCGACTTCGACTCGACGCAACCTTAAACATACGCCGAATTCATATCGACGCAACCAATCTAACAGAAATATCTTCTTTTCCAAAAAGTCCTCTCAATCCATTTCTTTTTATTATGAATACTATTTCTGCAATATTACCAGAGACTGTTGGTATGATAAGCCAACACTCCTAAAGAAGAAAGGGTACTCTGAAAAACCAACTTACTCTTTCATTGAACCTTTTTCTGTTGGGAGGAAGGGACCCCAGCTTAGCAGGGTCCATACTAATGTTTAACATCTTATGTGCAGATGTATCACACATTCAGACTAGTGTGGTACTTGGATAGTGGATGCTCCATGCACATGACAGGGTACAACAATCTATTAACCAACTTTGAAGATAGACATGGACCATCAGTGACTTTTGGAGACTTTAGCTGTGGGAAAACCAGGGGCTTTGGAGATTTCAAAGTAGGGAAAGTTACCTTCAAGAATGTGGCAGTAGTCAAAGGACTGAAGCATAATCTGATAAGTATAAGTCAGATATGTGACAGTGGTAAGTATGAGGTAAAATTCACCACACTATTTTGCCATATTATTGATATCAAGACTGGTGCCATAGTACTCAATGGAATTAGAAAAGGGAAAGTATATATAGTAGACTTTAGCTCCACACCCATAGAAGTTTGTTTGTTCAACAATATTATTGATAAAAGTGAATTATGGCATAGAAGACTGGGTCATCTAAACTACAAAACCATTAGTAAACTAGCAAAGAATGACCTAGTCAGAGGCCTACCAAAGGGTAGGTACTCTAAGGATTCTCCATGTATACCTTGCCAACTAGGAAAACAGACCAAATCATCCTTCAAACCAATTGGTAAGGATGACTCCCCCATGACTCTCTACCTACTGCACATGGATCTCTTTGGTCCCATATCTACCCAGAGCTTAGGTGGAAAGTCTTATACCCTAGTCATTGTGGATGACTATTCTAGATTTAGCTGGGTATTCTTTCTAAGGGCTAAGTCTGAAACACACAAGGTTCTTTCAAGATTCATAAGACAGATTCAATCTGAATTCAATACTCATGTTTCCATAATCAGAAGTGATCATGGGACTGAATTTGAAAATCAGTTAATCTGTAGTTTCTGTGAGGATGTAGGTATCAAACAAAGCTTCTCAGCACCTAGAACTCCTCAACAAAATGGAGTTGCTGAAAGAAAGAATAGAACCTTAATAGAATCAGGAAGGACCTTGCTTGCAGAATCAGGATTACCAAAAACCTTTTGGGCTGAAGCAGTCAACACTGCAAACCATGTTCTAAATAGAAGCCTCATACATAAAACTAAGTCAAAAACTCCATATGAGCTCCTGAAGGGAAAAACACCCATTGTTAAATATTTTAAATTTTTTGGATGTGCTTGCTTTATTCTAAATAATGAGAAAGATCATCTTGCCATGTTTGACAAGAAGTCTGATGATGGAATATTTCTGGGGTACTCATCATCTAGTAAAGCTTATAGATGCTATAACAGGAGAACTCTCAGAATTGAAGAATCCATGCACATTATATTTGATGAAACTAACATGCTGTTTAAGAGGGAGGAAACATCCACCAGTCCTTTTCCACAGGAAAACAGCAGCATAGAGACTCAGCTTGAACATCTGACTCTAAAGAACATAGACACTGGGAAAGAAAACTAGCTACAGGAACCAAGTGAGGAGTCTGAACAAGAAGATGAAGAAGGTTCAGAAAAGAGCAATCAAAACCAACTCCCACAAGAGAACTTGGTTCAGGAGGAACAGTTGGACAATGATCCCATTTTTAATGAGGAAGAAGAGAATCTGACAAATCCAAGCAGGACAGGGATCAATATGAAAAATCATCCTCAATCCCAAGTAATTGGAGACCCCAATACTGGAGCAAGAACAAGACACCAAGTCTCCAGTGGGATGATGCTCCAATGCTTCTTATCACAAGTTGAACCAAAGAAGTTTGAAGAAGCAAATTGTGATGCTCACTGGATCATAGCCATGCAAGAAGAACTAAGCCAATTTGAGAGAAACAAAGTATGGAACTTAGTTGAGAGACCAAGAAACTACCCAGTTATTGGTACAAAGTGGGTATACAAAAAACAAACTAGATTCCACTGGAGTAATTATCAGGAACAAGGCAAGAATTGTAGCACAAGGATACAGACAAGAAGAAGGAATAGACTACAACCAAACCTTTGCTCCAGTAGCCAGATTGGAAGCAACCAGACTCTTTCTTGCCTATGCAGCTTTCATGAAGATGAAAGTCTACCAGATGGATGTCAAGAGTGCTTTTCTGAATGGTGACCTTCAAGAAAAGGTGTATGTAGAGCAACCACCAGGTTTTATCAATCCCTCCTCTCCTAACTTTGTTTATAGACTTAACAAAGCTCTTTATGGTCTTAAGCAGGCACCTAGAGCTTGGTATGAAACTCTCTCCAACTTCCTGATAGAAAATTCTTTTGAAAGAGGTAAAGTAGATAAAACACTTTTTACTGGAACCCACAAGAATAAACTCCTGCTTGTTCAAATCTATGTAGATGATATCATCTTTGGCTCAACTCATCCCAAAACTCTATAAAAGATTTGCTAATCTAATGCAATCTAAATTTGAAATGAGTAATATAGGAGAACTCTCTTATTTCTTAGGACTACAAGTAAAACAAAGCAGTGAGGGGATCTTTATCTCACAATCTAAATACACTAAAGAGCTAATCAAAAAGTTTGGTATGGAATCAACATCTACCATGAAGACACCTATGTCAACTAATGCCATCATAGAAAAGGATGATAAGGGAAAATCAGTAGATCAAAAGACCTATAGGGCAATCATAGGATCCCTTCTCTATCTAACAGCTAGCAGACCTGACATTATGTTTGCCACCTGCATATGTGCTAGATTTCAGGTTGATCCAAAAGAATCCCATCTCTCCTCTGTAAAAATAATTCTTAGATATCTAAAGGGAACATCTGAACTAGGTCTATGGTACTCAGCAGAAACCAACTTTGAATTAACAGGTTTCTCAGATGCAGACTATGCTGGTTGTAGGGTTGATAGAAAAAGCACATATGGTACTTGCCAATTCCTAGGTGACAGATTAATATCATGGTTCAGTAAGAAACAAACCTCAGTCTCAACCTCAACAGCTGAAGCTGAATATATAGCTGCTGGGAGATGTTGTTCACAAATCCAATGGATGCAAAATCAGCTTCTTGACTATAAACTGGAAGTCAATAACTCTAAACTCTATTGTGATAGTTCTAGTGATATATCCATAGCATCCAACCCAGTCCTTCATAGTAGAACCAAACATATAGAAATCAGACATCACTTTCTTAGAGACAATGTGGAAAAAGGCAAGATAACCTTAGAATATATTCCTACTGATAGCCAAAGGGCAGACATTTTCACGAAACCCTTGGATGAAACTAAGCATACTTACTTCATCAACACCTTAGGAATGCTTGATGGAAGCTCGTAAACATCATTGTTGGGCAAATCTAAAAGAAGTCAGAAAAACTAAGAGAGCACTTGAAGATACGTCGATTACCTATCGACGCACCGTCGAAAAGAACTCAACGCTAGCATTGATTTCTTAACATACAAAGATACGTCGATCCCTTCTCGATGTACCGTCGACTTAATATCGACGCAAATCTGCGAACACGTCGACAGGTCACTAGGCTGACAAAAAATTTGACGGAGCGTCGACTCCATATCGACGCATGCGTTGACTTCATGATAAAACTGGAAACAAATCTTTACTTCCTCTTTTGATGATTGAATTACCTAATATACCTCGATTTCTGTTTCCTTTTTGACGTCTCACCTTCTTTAAATAAATAACTCATATTTCATAAACTCATACTCTCCCAAACCGCCAAAAAATTCATCTTCTACCTTTCTACCTGCATCAATGGCGCCGACTCCTGTTCAATCTGCCGTCATCCAATCAATAAACGATGCTCTGGAACAACTCATGAATGAATTTCAGACACGACTGAACAACTTCTCAAATGAGTGTGCCGCCATGCTAACTACCTGTGAAGCCAAACTGGCCAACCTGTCTGCTTCTCTTCCTGAGCTTCATGTTCTTCTTAAAGAACAACCTCTGTCGCCAAAAGGGTTTACATCCTTTCTGCAGGATATAAAACAGGGGGAGAGTTGCTCCAGAAACCCCCTATTCAGGTTCTATATTCTCTTAAAGCTCAGGGCTAACTCTTCTCCAATCTCTAAATACTATCTCTAAGTATTAAACCAACTTCATTTTTTTCTTTTACCATAGGCTCAAATCTTCTCCAATCACTCTGATTACACCTTCAACAAACACTTTGGTGAATCGTCCTCCTACCATACAGAAGGAGACCATGCTGTGGATTCAGCATTCTGAGTAGATGCCCCATATGTTCAGGGGGAGATTGTTGCAGTACAAAATACAGAAGTCCAGGGGGAGGAAGAAACAACTACTTCTGATGACCTAAAAGGGCAAGTCTGGATTGAGGCACCCTTGTGTGTGGAAGAATATCAGCATCACTCTCCTGGCTTCTCTGCTAGCTATATCAAACTCAAGACACCCCTACTTGAGGATATTCCTTCAGAAGAGTTTGAAGGAGAAAAACATTCCTCAGCACAACCAAAGGACATTCTGCTTCCTGTTACAGAACAAATTCCCTCTCCTACAAAAGTTCCTTCTCCTTCTAAAGAGAAAACTACATCTCCACCTCTGCCTCTTCCACCACTTCAACCTCCTTCTCTACCTCCTCTACTACCTTTACCTCCACAAATGCTACCTAGGGAAAGACCAAGAGGACAAATGAAAAGAAGAAGCGAAGCCATCACTCATTGGCAAAAATTCTCCAAAAAAGAAAGGAAAGACTATGCAAAGGAAAAGAAATACAGAAAGGTTGTTGAGGAGACAAAAAGGTTTGAAAGAATGCCTAATATCACTCCTAACAGTCCTGTAAAGGACTACCATGATCCT
Source organism: Dactylorhiza incarnata (assembly GCA_033032865.1). Classification (NCBI taxonomy): domain Eukaryota; kingdom Viridiplantae; phylum Streptophyta; class Magnoliopsida; order Asparagales; family Orchidaceae; genus Dactylorhiza; species Dactylorhiza incarnata. Next base: position 3,501,650 of record JAWHQI010000175.1, on the reverse strand, counting down.
GACATGGAAAAGAGGCATGAAGAAATAAGAGAGAGAGAGAGTTGTATGAATTTGAAACAGCAATGAAAGAGACAGAGGATCAGAGGAATATCTGGATGGAAAAGATCAAGAAGGGGATGACCAAAGAACAGATTCTTGCTGAATCTTTCATCAAACTTCCAAAGAAATTGTTTGATGTTGAAGCATATCAGAAGAAAAATCCTCAGGCAGGGCTTATCCTAGACAAAGGAAAAAAGCACAAAAGGGGTGTAGGGTGTTCAGAAGATATCTACATTCCCTATAAAAAGCCTGAAAAGCCAGTAGGATTAGACAAATGGCATAGTTCACCCTGGAAAGGGAAAGGAAAAGCGTCTGAGATACCTGAGAAACAAGAATCAGAGAAGAAGAGAAAATATAGGCCCAAGGTTGACAACAAGGGACCATCTGAGCCCAAATCTACACAAAAGAAACCTCATAGAATTATAATTGAAATGATTGATGAAAAGACAGCAATTATCATTAGCAAGGGCTATTCCATAAATGACACCCTTCCTGATGCTGAAAAGATCCTGACAAAGCTGCACACAATTATAAGAAATGTTCAGGAGCATCCTGATAAAGCCAGGCCCTACATTTTTGAAGCTATTGAAAATTTATCTAAGAAACTTTACTCTGCCTTTGTCAACTTCATGTATAACAAGAAGTTCTTAGTTTAAATCTTGTGAAAGATACTTACATGTTACATGATTTTTTTCTCTACTTTCTTCTGATTACTTAACATATTTCTTTTCTATATACATGCCTTGCTGTGTTGATTAAAAGCTGATACAATTTCTCCCTGAGTAGGGTTAAGATAAATAGGGGGAGATTGTTGGGGAAATGATTTGTCTTAACCCCTAAAAATGAGTAGAATATAAATTCTAAGAATGATAAATTAGTCTAAATAAATATGCGCCGAATAGTATTCGACGCAACATCGAAGTGTAGTCGACGTTCCTCTCAGAATGAGTCGAAGTAACTCCAGACAGAATTCACCGTAACCTATGTCGACGTATCTAGTGAAGTCGACGCACCTTAGTCGACGCACCTTGCATATTCTCCTCTCGACGTCCAGTCAGTCTGAAATCGACGCTTTCGTCGAATAGTAATCGACGTACGTCGATTTCTATGTCAAATTCAAAAACACGCTAGATCTCTTTCCTTCTATCTGTAGATCTGAGATTTATGGATTGATATTATTCTTTTCTAGCCGTTTTGAATCAGTCTTTCCTTCTAAATGATTCTTGGCTAAATTGATTAAGTTTATTATGGATATTATTTGAAATCAGAATGATCTCTTTCCTTCTACAGAAATATTGATTATGGAATCTTTTCTCTCTTACTATTTCTGTGTCTGCTAATTGATTATTCTCCTATAGTATTCTTTGAATAAACAGAGCTATAAATAAGAGGGAAGTCGGCAGAGAAGAAAGTGAGAAGTGATCCACTCCATCCATTTGAAAAAGAGGAAAAGCTCCCAAGTGAAAAGTGAGAAAATCTGAGAGAAGTGAAAGTGTGCTGCAGCAAACAACAAGCCCTCTTCTTCTCCTTCTTCTGAAGCCACACTGCTGCAATTTCTGAAAGCTCTCATTGATAAAGAAAAATGCCTACAATCTCCTTCTCACTATAGAAGAGAGATTTCATTCACTATTTCTTGTGCTTCTAATCTTCTTGCTAGGAAGAAGATTCTTTCTTGTTTCAATTACTTCTTCTATTTCTTCTTCTTACTCTTATTTCATTTTCAAATTGTGTAAAAGAGTTTTTAGAATCTCTCTTCAAAAAATTCAGTTGTACTGGTTCTAAGAGTCTCCTTATCAAAAGACTCAGGCTGGTTCTAAGAGTCTCCTTATCAAAATACTCAGTGCAAGATAGTGAATTTCTACCAAGGGGGTAGAAGAGTGGACTACCCAAAGTTTGGGGAACCACTATATTTCTTTGTGTTGTGCTGTGATTTTCTTTTTGCTATTTTGTTTAATTCTTGTTGGTGTGTGGGAAGCTTAACTCTATGATTATTACACATATATATATATATATATATTTGTTAACTTTGCACAAAGTACTTTTAAATCTCAATTCACCCCCCTCTAGAGAATTCTAGTGTGGTTAACTGTGCACTTTCAGGAACAAACACAAGAAGTGGAGAACATACAAGCTTGCACAAATGGTCAAAAAAGCTCCGCTCATGATGGATCAATGGTGTGCACATCAAGTGGAAAAGAAGAAATCTTATCTTTGGAAGAGGTGTGCCAAAAAGATGAAGATAACGAAGAAACTCTATGCTCAAATCTCACCGCATTCAAAAGCATTGTAAGGAAATCAAATTCTCTTATTGTTTGCAATTATATTTCTACTTTAAAATTGCTACAAATAACAAAGCGCAAAAAAAGAAATTGAAAGATATGAATTGCAAATTGCGCTTAGAAAATAATGATTTAAAAGCAAAAGTTAAAGTAGAATCAAATTCTGATTTATCTAGTTTTATCCATGTCTCTTCATTTGAAAATACAAAACTTATTTTGATTGTAATGATATTAAAGAAAAATTCAAGGAACTTGAAAAAGAACTTGTTTTTGTAAAAGAACATAATAAAAATTATCTTTAGAAAATTCATCTTTGAAAAGTGATTGTGCTACGTGCAAAAATTATAAAATTGAAATCAAGGAGATGGACAAAACTTTTGAGGAATTTAGAAATGACTATCAAAATCATATTGACTCTATTGTTTCCACTCTTAAAAATATCACAATAACTTATAATAAAGCCAGACATAATCTAAAGATCAAGAATGGTGAATTAAAATAAAAAATCACTTGCTTATGAAAATTATAAATAAAAATTCACAACATCAAGAAATATCTAAAAGCAAGTTGAATATGAATATGAATATCTTAACTAAGTCTAATAATGGGAGTAAGCAACACACAATATTTGTAAATCAAAATCCAAATCACTATTATTTAAAAAATCATGTATCTCCCAAATTAAATTCAAATATGCAAAAATTTCATATGAACACTACCTTCGATAATCACAATGAAATTTTGATGCATAAGAATAACAATAAACCAAGATTTGAATGGAGGCCCAAAATTAAAAATGAAACATTAACTTCACATGAAAGGACTCATTCATCACTATCTACCCACAAACCTACACAATATATTTGGGTACCCAAAGGAACCATCTCACATGGTCAACTTTGGATACCTAAATCTCTTATCTACTAGTATCATTCATTTGCATGAAGTAGAAATAAATAAAAATGAATTACAAAAATACTCTACTTCATGATGTGCTTTAATGTCTTTTCTATTTTTTTCTTTTTATTTTCTTTTTAAGGCATCATGTCATGGTCATCTAATATAATATTTGAAATTTGACTTTGTCCCCTAAAGCATAAATGAAGTTTACAAATCAAAGTAAATCAAAAGTAAACTCAGGTTTTCATTTATAAATGACCAATCTATTACTATTAAAATCGTTGCCTATAAATATCATATAGTATTCATATAAATTGAACTATAAATTTGCTAAAAGGTATTTTAATTAAATTAAGTTATTAGGCTATTAAGAACTTTAGCCTTCATCAACAAACTTGGAGAACTAACATGTGACAATGTGTGGACATCCTCTTTACAATACACGAATCATAATTTGGGTTTTGACTTCATGAGTTAAAATTTAACTTCCGCAACTTTTTGCATTTTCTTCAAAAATATTCACTACATTGGATAGGTCTTATATTGCTCAGTCATAATTAAGTGAAATCAATAAAAATATATTATTTTATATGTACTACTCATTTTTGTATTTATGTCATTAATTGATTTTTGAAAAATTAAAATAAAAATATATAAAAGTCATATTACAAAAAATATTTTTTTCACTCCCTTTCTTTGTTTATGTGTCTGATTCCTATTCCTATATGCAAAAATCAAATACAAATATAAAACATAAAAATTATCAAAAATATCTTTTGAACTTAACTCTTCTATTTACATGTATTTGCGAAAGAGAGATTTGAGCTATAATCCCATCACATCTCCTAGTACCGGGTGAACCCCTCACATGGTAGACCTCGGGAAGTCCAAGATCAATTTTAAGAGTTGAAACTTTAAATCAAAATTATTTTTCAAAAATATCAAAAAAAAATACTGTTTGGACTTTATTGTGAAAATCAAGCATGATTTAATCCATCATTTAGACCTTCTACAATGTTATAATTCATCTTTTAAACTACTTTGAACATTGTTTTTATCATGCTTTGATATATCTACTCATATGTTCACCAATTGTAATTAAAAGGTTGTGTAGAACCAAGTTTAGCATGCCTCTAAGTATGAGTAAATATTTTATGGTTGATAATGATTTTTATTCACTCACTTATTTTGGCAAAGTCTACATGTGCTTTTAATCTAAGAATGCTTGCTTGTGTATTGTAACTGTACAATGAATTAAACTTTGCATAAATATCTTACCTACACCACCTTTATTTGCACTCTTAATATTTAAGAAAAGTGGCTGTGTTTTCAAAATTACATTGGTTTGCAAAATAAGTGTATTCAAAGAACTTTGTACAAAAAATAACCATGAAATAAATTAACAAAGATAGCTCCACTAAGCACTATATGAACCTCCTGATAAGTCGTAATAAGCGTTGTGAGGTTGAGCTCCTTGGAAAGAATAGTAAAGTGTCTTGTGCAAACATTCATTAATATTTTTTACACCACTTATTCTTAAGTACACCGGATCACAAAAAATATATATACTGAAAAATAAAGTGTGTGATCCCCCAAGCACTACTTTGCACCCTGATAAGTCTTAATGAGCATTGCGTGTGCAAAGCACCTTGGTAGTTGTACATTTTCTTTGTGCATTGAAGTGTGTGGAAGTAATATTATTTGTGTTTTATTGTACCTTATTCTGGAAGGCCAGAATAAGGCTTTATATGAATTCCATTGATGAAGACATTTATAACGTCATTCTCACAGATCCTCCGGCTCTAGTCAGACAAAAGGCAGGAGAATCCTCAACAACTGAGGTTGTCCCAAGGAGTGAGTGGACAGAGGCTGAGAAGAAGGTCAAGGCATGTGATGCCAAGGCCATGAACATTATGGTTTCAACAATGTCAGATGACATTTTTCAGAAGATTGCTGAATGCCAATCAGCAAAACATATCTAGGATTCTCTCACCATAATGGTGGATGGAAGCTCAGATGAAAGAAAGGACAGAAAGTCCCTTCTCATATCCCAGTATGAGAACTTTCAGAAGAAAGCTGGAGAATCTGTTGCCAATATGTATGACAGATTCAGTATTATCATTAATGAGCTCAGAGGCTTGGACAAGGAGATATCCTTGACAGAAATTAATGATAAAATCCTCATGTGCTTCCCTAGCTCATAGGATTCAAGGATCTGGGCAATCAGAGAGTCCAGGTGCCACAGAGAAATCTCTACTGAAGCTTTGCTAGGAAAGCTTAAGTCATATGAGATGCTTCTGAAGAACAGGGCTGAGTCTAAAGAAAGGGAGACTACTCTAGCTCCTATCCAAAGGAGCCTTGCCCTGAAATCTACTGAAGGAGAGCCCTCTACTCCTAAAGATAAAATGTTCAATCTCCTAACAAGATTCAAGAAATGGGTCAAGACAGAAGACTCAAGGAGAAGAGAAAGGGACTCAAGGCCCAAGTATGATAAAAATCCAAAGAAGGAGATCATCTGTTTTACTTGCAACAAACCAGGGCACATAGCTCCTGAATGCCCACAAGAATAAAGGGACAGAAGCAGCAAAAAGGATGAAAAGAAGAGGAAGAAGTCTTTCAAAAGGAAAGACAAGAAGAAAGCCAAGGGCTTCATTGCTGAAACATAGAGTGACTCAGAAGCAGAGTTAAGCTCCTCATCATCTGAAAGTGATGATGAAGCGGAAGCAGAAGCAGACTACATGATGGCACTGGGGATTGTTGAAATTATTGAAGTGGAAGTGGAGGAGGCTTTTGGACCTGGGCGGTCTGGGAAGTGACCGGGCGGTCTGGCGTGACCGCACGGTCTGGCGGTCTGACAATGGCGGTCTGTTCTATTGGTCAGCTGAAGCTTCCGGGGTTGACCGCTGGTCTGGTCCAAGGGCTGCTAGAGGAGGAGGTCGTGCGGTCTGGCTGTGACCGCATGACGGCTGATCATCCTCAGGGTCGCGCGGTCTGTCTCTGACCGCGTGACAAGTTCTCTTCAAGGACGTGCCGGTCTGGCGTGACCGCACGGGTTGGCTCTTGAATCCGGTCTGGTGGCTTTCCAGAGGGTTCTGAAGGAGTTCGCGGACTAAGTCATTCTTAGTCGCGCGGTCTCAGTTCGCGGTCTCAGGAGGAGACCAGGAGGGCGAGCTGGCTGTGTTTGCGGTCTCAGGCGAACACAGGTGGTGGGTGACTTCTAGGCGGTCTGGCGATCTCCGTGTGGAGTCGTGTTCAGACCAAGGGAGTAGCGATCTCCCGCGGTCTGGAGTGAAGTCGGCGCTCACCAAAATTGAAGCAGGAGGGTTGCGGTGATCGCGCGGGTTGACCGGTAAGGTCGCGCGGTCTGATGGGTGGTGACTCTATCTCATAGGGTGGTGACTGGATCAGGTCTCACGCCTATAAATAGGGAGCCACTGTAGCAACAAGTAGAACACACCAAGTGTAAGCCGAGTTCGCCTAGTTCCTGCGGTCTTGTTTATCTGACCGAGCGATCTCTGATTGAATTCTTCTTTGTGCAGCTTCTGCGGATAGTGCAGGCAGCAGCGATCACCTCTTCCTTTGAAAGTGTTCGAGCGGTTTGCGGCTTGGAGTTGTGGTGTTGGAGTTCGGGAATCAGGAGGTCGGCAAAGGAGCGGTCTGGTGCAGCGGTCTGGTGGTGTTTCGAGATCGGGAGCGGTTGCGGTCTGGCAGCAGCGGTCTGGCGAGCTGCTGAGTTCGGCAAGAGACCGTGCGGCCTCAGTTATCTTCAGTTTCTGGTTTTTCTCTTTGAAGGTTTGTGCTGACGAAATCATGTCTCGTCGAGCATGTCTTGCCCTGTAATTGAAGTATTGCTATCAATAAAGATCGTTTTTTGTTCGCCTAAGATTGTCTCTGGTTGTTTGGCTTGTATCTCTAGTTGTTATTCCTGCTTGCTCTCACAAGGTCCGAAAAATTTCACATGGTATCAGAGCGAGGTTGGAGTGGTTAGAGCAGTGAATAACTTAGAGTAGCCATCGCCTTTGTGAAGAAGGAACCAGAGGGAAAACAATGGAAGGCGGATTTGCAAGAGGTCTTGGGATTGATATGCTTACTTCGACCAACTTTAAGAAGTGGAGGTCATGTATGCAGAGCTATCTTCTAGGGGAGGACCTATGGGAGGTTGTTGGAGGAGATGCAACTGAAGAGGTGAAGGCAACGGAAGCAGGTGATAATGGTCCGGCTGTGAGGGCGTGGAGAAAGACCAATGCTAAAGCCGAGTTCACCTTGAAGCGTGCCATTTCACCGGAACTATTTGATCACATCTTAGGGTGTGGATCAGCTGCCGAAATCTGGAGAGCCCTGGATGGGCTGTTTAACAAGAAGAATGTGGCGAGGCTGCAGTTCTTGGAGAATGAGCTGGCAAGGTCGGCTCAGGGTGATCTTTCTATCTCAAACTTCTTTCTGAAGATGAAGAACCTCTGCGCTGAGATATCAGCACTGGATCCTGATGAGCCAATTTCTGAGGCGAAGCTGAAGAGGCACATCATCCGCGGCTTGCGGAAGGAATATGTGGCCTTTGTGACGTCAGTGCAGGGATGGGCAAATCAGCCGTCTCTGCTAGAGCTGGAGAATCTGCTAGCTTCGCAGGAAAGTCTGGCAAGGCAGATGGCGGGGGTGTCAGTGACTGGGGGAGACGGCGAGGTGCTCTTCTCAGGGAAGAAGAAGAAGTGGGAGAAGAAGAAAAAGATCGCGGGAGGCTATGGGCCTTCAACTTCTGGGCAGCAGGAAAGGGGGTATGCTCCCAAGGCTGACGGGAAGAAGAAAGGGGAAGGCCCGAGATGCTTCAAGTGCGGGAAGGTTGGGCACTTCAAGAAGGAATGCCCAGTTGTTACTCAATCGGGGCATGTTGCTGGAAAGGTGGAAGTGGAGGCCAGGCACATTGATGGAGGATGGGGAGGAGCCTTCTCGGCTTCGGTTGAAGCCTCGGCTACTATCAACTATCAAGAGGACTGGATCGTAGACTCGGGGTGTGGTCATCACCTCACCGGAGATGAGTCGAAGCTTTCATCAGCACAACCCTATACAGGTAACAATGCTATCATCACCGCTGATAATACTGTGCATCCAGTCGAGAAGGTGGGGGTTGTTTCTTTGGGCAGTGATAGAGGGCCACTTACCTTGAAGAGTGTCTATCATGTGCCCGGAATGAAGAAAAACCTCTTCTCCGTGACCAACGCGGTTGACGCTGGGTATCACGTTCTGTTCGGCCCAACAGAAGTAAAATTTCTACGAAATGTAGAGGCCGTGAAGGCGGAGGTTGTTCATGTTGGGAGACGGGCAAAGGACTTGTTCGTTTTGTCGACAAGTTCCTACGTCGACAAGATGAAGACGAATGATGGTGCCGTGATATGGCATGAGAGGTTGGGGCATGTAGGGATGGACAAGCTGAAAGCTATGGCGGTGAGAGGTCTGGTCAAGGGCCTGCCAAGTCTATCTTCCTACGGAGAAGGTCACGTCTGCGCGGGATGTCAGTTCGGCAAGTCTCATCGACTACCGTTTGACAAGTCACAGACAAGGAGTAGTCAGCCGTTGGAGTGCATCCACGGTGACTTGATGGGACCTACTGCTACCCCAAGCCTCGGAGGCAGCAGGTATATGCTGGTGTTGATCGATGATTACACCAGATATGTCTGGGTATATTTCCTGAAGGAGAAGGCGGAAGCGTTTGCCAAGTTTGTGGAGTTCAAGGAGCTCGTGGAAGGTCGGCTGAATCTGCGGATCAAGAAGCTGAGGACGGACAACGGAGGAGAGTTCACCTCTGCTGAGTTCTCCAGTTTTTGCAGGAAGGCAGGCATCCGGAGGGAGCTTACTTGTGCACATACTCCACAGCAGAACGGTGTTGCAGAGCGGAAGATCCGTCATCTGACGGAGACCTGCAAGTGTTGGCTGCATGCCAAGAGTATCCCAAAGTCCTTCTGGGCGGAGGGAATGTCTTGTGCTGCTTACGTCATCAACAGGATGCCTCTGAGCCCCATCAACATGTTGACCCCGCATGAGATGATGTTCAAGGAGAAGCCAAGCGTGGCACACCTTCGGGTGTTCGGTTCCACCTGTTACGTGCACATCCCTGATGCTCTTCGGACAAAGCTAGAAGCGAAGGCTAGGAAGCTAGTCTTTGTGGGATACGATGAGAGGAAGAAAGGGTGGAAGTGCATGGACCCGGAGACGCGGAGATTTGTTGTATCTCGCGACGTCGTGTTCGATGAGGTGACATCTTACAAGGGGTCTTCTGATGTGGAGTTACCAGAGAGCAGGGTGGAGTTGCCAGAGAAAGCTGTGGAGAATCTTCAGGTGGAGCTACCTGTGTCACCAGGTGGTCCATCTCCTTCTAGTTCCGAGACGGGGGCTTCTGGTTCAGGGAGCAGGGGGAGCAATGCTCCTAGCACGTCTGGAAGGGGAGCTAGGGAAGAAGCAGCTGGAGATGAAGCGGTTCAGGGGAAGGAGCTGAGGAGATCGAAGCGATCTATCATTGCCCCTGATCGCTATACAGGAGGAAACACAGTGAGCTTTGTCTCATGTTTCTTCGCTGGTCCCTTAGATGAGAGGGAGCCGTCGAGCTTTGAGAAGGCCCAAGGTATGAAGGAGTGGGATGTTGCGATGCAAGAAGAGATGGCAGCTCTCGAGAAGAATGAGACCTGGTCTCTTGTGCCCAAGCCGAAGGGCATCGCTCCTGTGACATGCAAGTGGGTCTACAAGCTGAAGAAGAAAGCTGACGGCAGTATCGAGCGTTACAAGGCTCGTCTTGTAGCTCGGGGGTTCTCGCAGCAATACGGTGAAGACTATGATGAGACATTCAGTCCGGTGGCAAAAATGACTTCAGTTCGGTTCATCATTGCCTTGGCGGCGTTCAGTGGATGGAAGATTTGGCAGCTCGACGTCAAGAACGCCTTCTTGTACGGCGAGATTGACAAGGACATCTTCATGGTCCAGCCACCAGGTTTTGTGTCTGAAGATTTTCCGGAGCATGTCTGCAAGCTAAAGAAGGCCCTGTATGGGTTGAAGCAAGCGCCGAGGGCGTGGTATGGGAAGATCGCAGAATATCTCCTATTCTGTGGATTTGTTGCTTCAGACTCAGACTCGAGCTTGTTCGTCAAGAAGAGCGGGGAGCTTCAGGTCATCGTGCTGCTATACGTTGACGATATGATCGTAACGGGGAACTCGAAGGAGGAGGTAGCACAGCTTCGGGCCGAGCTGGCTATCAGGTTCGAGATGAAGGATCTTGGTGAGCTTCACCATTTTCTTGGACTTGAGGTGCAGAGGAAGGAAGGTGGAGTGCTGGTGACCCAAGCCGGATATGCGGAGCGGATCGTGGAGCGGTTCGGCATGAAGGAAGGGAAGTGCACTTCCACACCTCTGGATAAAGCTATGAAGCTTCGGAAGGATGAGGGGAGGATCATGCAAGATCTGTTGGTGTTCCGAGCTCTAGTTGGGAGCTTGATTTATCTGACGATCACGAGGCCGGATATTGCATATGCAATTGGCAGAGTGAGTCGATATATGGCGGAGCCACGGGTACCTCATCTGCTAGCGGCCAAGAACATTCTGAAGTATGTCAAGGCGACCTCGGACATGGGTCTCCTATACAGGAGGGATGCGGGCTTCAAGGTGCATGGATACATGGATGCTGATTACGGGGGAGATTCGGATGATCGAAGGTCGACATCTGGATTCGTCTTCATGGCGGGCCCTACGGCTATATCATGGTGCAGCAAGAAGCAGGATTCCGTATCGGTCTCTACCACGGAAGCGGAATACAAGGCTTCGGCCTTGGCAGCTCAGGAAGCCATCTGGCTTAGGAGGTTGGTTGGAGACGTCCACAAGGAGGTTCGGGAGCCGACTCTGCTACGCGGTGACAACGAGAGTGCTCTCAAACTGGTGACCAATCCAGTTTGTCACGCGAGGACCAAGCATATTGAGATCGAGCATCACTTCATACGGGAGAAGGTACTGGAGGGATCTCTTTCGGTCGGGCATGTGCGGAGTGCGGACAATGTCGCAGACATCTTCACAAAGGCGCTGGCAAAGGGGCCGTTCACACGGCTAAGGGAACTACTTGGGCTAGTTTCCACTTCCCACTTCAAGGGGGAGTGTTGAAATTATTGAAGTGGAAGTGGAGGAGGCTTTTGGACCTGGGCGGTCTGGGAAGTGACCGGGCGGTCTGGCGTGACCGCACGGTCTGGCGGTCTGACAATGGCGGTCTGTTCTATTGGTCAGCTGCAGCTTCCGGGGTTGACCGCTGGTCTGGTCCAAGGGCTGCTAGAGGAGGAGGTCGTGCGGTTTGGCTGTGACCGCATGACGGCTGATCATCCTCAGGGTCGCGCGGTCTGTCTCTGACCGCGTGACAAGTTCTCTTCAAGGACGTGCCGGTCTGGCGTGACCGCACGGGTTGGCTCTTGAATCCGGTCTGGTGGCTTTCCAGAGGGTTCTGAAGGAGTTCGCGGACTAAGTCATTCTTAGTCGCGCGGTCTCAGTTCGCGGTCTCAGGAGGAGACCAGGAGGGCGAGCTGGCTGTGTTTGCGGTCTCAGGCGAACACAGGTGGTGGGTGACTTCTAGGCGGTCTGGCGATCTCCGTGTGGAGTCGTGTTCAGACCAAGGGAGTAGCGATCTCCCGCGGTCTGGAGTGAAGTCGGCGCTCACCAAAATTGAAGCAGGAGGGTTGCGGTGATCGCGCGGGTTGACCGGTAAGGTCGCGCGGTCTGATGGGTGGTGACTCTATCTCATAGGGTGGTGACTGGATCAGGTCTCACGCCTATAAATAGGGAGCCACTGTAGCAACAAGTAGAACACACCAAGTGTAAGCCGAGTTCGCCTAGTTCCTGCGGTCTTGTTTATCTGACCGAGCGATCTCTGATTGAATTCTTCTTTGTGCAGCTTCTGCGGATAGTGCAGGCAGCAGCGATCACCTCTTCCTTTGAAAGTGTTCGAGCGGTTTGCGGCTTGGAGTTGTGGTGTTGGAGTTCGGGAATCAGGAGGTCGGCAAAGGAGCGGTCTGGTGCAGCGGTCTGGTGGTGTTTCGAGATCGGGAGCGGTTGCGGTCTAGCAGCAGCGGTCTGGCGAGCTGCTGAGTTCGGCAAGAGACCGTGCGGTCTCAGTTATCTTCAGTTTCTGGTTTTTCTCTTTGAAGGTTTGTGCTGACGAAATCATGTCTCGTCGAGCATGTCTTGCCCTGTAATTGAAGTATTGCTATCAATAAAGATCGTTTTTTGTTCGCCTAAGATTGTCTCTGGTTGTTTGGCTTGTATCTCTAGTTGTTATTCCTGCTTGCTCTCACAAGGTCCGAAAAATTTCACAGGGATGTCATCAGATGATGAAGAGGAAGAGGTATCAGTATTTAATGATTTTGATTTTAGTTCAGATGATTTTAAAACTTGTTTTAAAGATTTTTGTATTGATCATCTTAGGGTAGAAAGAGAATTAGACACAGCTATGATAGAATTAGAAAACCTTAAGCAAGATGAAATATACCTAAGAAATCAAGTCTTAATAAATGAAATTAATAATAAAGAGTCAGAATTGATTGCAATTAGAAAAGAGAACATAAAACTAAAAGAAGAGCTAGCAAAGCCAAAGGTCTTTGAGGACTCACTCAATGGGATGATTCAGAAGCTCAAAGATATCATAGAAAATCTCTCTATGAGATTTAATCACCTATGGTTAGGAGCAGAGCCCTCCACTAGCAAAGAAGCAGCTAGAAAACCTGCCTGGAAAAATCCAGTATCTTTTGTTTGACCTTATGAGCACCAACCAAATGAGAAAAGTACATCATCTAAGGGTAAGGATAGTAGTTACCAAGATTGGATAGATGAACCTAACAAAGTAAATCAGAATAAGGAAAAAAACTTAGGCAAGAACAATGTAGAGAAACTAAATAACCACAACCAAAAGGTTAAAGAAAAATCTAGGGTAATAAAACATTCTGCTGATCTCCTATACCTAGATACATTCTACATACATTTCAGGTGTCAGAATAATAAACATAGGTTTGGGAAGCCCATTCCTTATCATTCAAAAGGGTATCATGAAAGACCCTTCTATTCCTTTATTGAACCTTATAATGGTAAAAGCAAAGGACCCAAGGTAACCTGGGTCCCTTCTAATGTTTGAACTACTTGTGCAGGATTAGGTAGGATCCCACTCAGGAGAAAGTGGAGTGGGAAGAGAATTGTAGATCTTGAATAAGGAACAAAATTCATCCAAGGGAGTAATTTCTGCCTTGAATCTTACAGTTCATAAAATTAAATATCATTATCTATTTTCAATAAATATAATTGCTGGGAAAAACAGCAAGAATTTTCTAAGAAAATAGATCTGTTCATTCAGAGGTGCGTCGAATAGAAGTCGACGTACCATCGACTTCTAGTCGACGCCAGCGTCAAGAAGCACCCAGAGTGGATAATTCGAATAGATCTCAATGCAATGTTGAGTTCTTTTTGACGCATGCATCGTCTTATTGGCCGTTGGCCAAAGTCGAGGTTGCGTCGATTGAAATTCGATGTAACATCGACAGGACTGCGTCGACTTAAGGATTGTTGAACAATCTCCAGATTACGTCAAATATTATTCGACGCAACGTCGATATTAGTCGCGCTCGCTGAAGGGTTCTAGAAGCATTCTCGACTTATTTTTGCGCATCAAATACTAATCCTTATCAACGGTGCGTCGACATAAACCCTAAGTTGTGATGAATCCTCTTCTTTTAAGCAAATTCAGCGTCGAGATCATTGCGCTTTTGAATTTTCCCTCTCCTTGCTCTCTTGCTCTCCTGTTCTCCAGCTCTCTCGTGTTGTTCTCTCTCTCTCATTTTCTCTTTGTATTTGCAGGTACTATCGATCAAATGGTTCCACCCAAGGTCAATTCTGGATTTGATGTAGATGTAGATTCGTTAAATGCTGCTGCAAAAAGCTTCAAGTCCATCCTTGGTCTATTTTCATAAAGCAGGATTAACCAAGCTTATCTCTATGAGGTGTAAAATACTTGATGTTGAGATGACAAAATTCAAGGATACTGTACACATAGGGGATAATGGTTCCCTCCATGGCAAAATTTCTGAAAAAGATATCAGCATAACAGAGGAAATATTGTCTCAAACATTTGATCTACCCACAGGAGAGGCTTCTGATGAGTTGTCTGGGGAAGAGACAAAGAAGGCTTTAAAAATCATGAAATTCAAGAAAGAAAGACCCATAAATCTGAAAAAGGTGGATCTGGCAGAAGAATACAGATTTCTGTCAGATATATTGGGAAAAGTGATGTTGTGCAAGATATCATCACATGATGCTATACCCAAACAACAATTACAAATCATGGGAGCTCTAGTTCTGGAAAAAAGATAAACTGGGGGAGATGTCTCCTGAAAATGATTGGCCATAGGTATGCACACAAAGAGAACTCCAACATGAGGATAATGAGCCAAGTTATCTTCCAGCACTATCCAGAGGACTGCAAATCCAAAGGAGTGCCAATTCTACCAGGCAAACAAATCAACATTGGCATCCTCTCCAAGTGGACCAGGCAGATTCTAAAGCCTGGTCGTCTGCACCTTCACCACCTCCATCTCCTCCTCCTCATGATTTTGAGAGGGAGATACCAGATCCTCCAAGGGATAATATACCTCCTCCTCCCTCTCAAACTCCTCAGGAATATGCTCCAGCTCCACAATCTCCTCAACAATAACAACAACAACAGCATCAAACCCCTCAATCCATTCCATCCTCTTCAGTCCCAGAGTCATCACCTCTCATTCCCCATCAGCAACCATCCACTTTGAAAGTGAGGGTATATCTTAGATTTACTCTAGAGGGGGGGGGGGGGTGAATAGAGTATTAAAAACTTTTCACTTAATTTTATAGCGGATTTAAAATAGTGTTATATATCTGTGTATAACAGAGTGATTTATAAAAACTAAATAAAAACAAATCAGCACGCCACAGCACATAGAAAATAGACAAGCACACAGACGACACAAGGATTTTTATAGTAGTTCCCCAATAAACCTGGGTACGTCTACTCTTCTGCCACACTTGGTAGGATCCACTAGGTTTTTGATCAGGTGCCCTATCACCAAGGGGTTTTTGATCAGGTGTCCACACACCAAGTGAGCTTTTGATCAGGTGCTCTAACCAAACCACAGGTTTTTGATCAGGTTCCCTGCCACCAATGGGTTAACTTTTGAAGGGAGTTATAACCATGTACAAGAGGGGATAAGAAGGGTTGGATGTTCTTCTCTGTCAATATTCTGAGATAAGACTCTAGTGGATTTGATGAAGTAAAGCTCCTCTGTCTGATATGAAATGTTTGACAGTAGATGGTTGGAGCTTTCTCTTGAATGAAATGATCTTCCTGTAGCTGATTAATCTGGAAGAATAAGTTCTTCAGATTTTTGTTGCTCTTTTGAAGATCTGATCTTGTAGTTGATGACTGAGATAGTATAGTTGATGTTGTTCTCAGAGAATTAGTGCTGCTATTGAGGAAGAAGAAGATCTGTGAATGCTTTCTTAAGTTTCTTCTCTTCCTGTAACCTTCTTTCTTTCTTTTCCTGTACAGAAGATCTGTAATGAGTTCTGTATTGATCCTATCGTGAAAAACTCTGATGTGATGTAATAAAAACTGTTCTTCTTCCTTTTTTCTTTTTCAATATATCTCTGATTTGAAATTCGAATCAGCTGTATAAGGAATAAAATATTCTGCATTTAATATTTCCTTGGAACTACACGCAAGACTTTAATTCCTTTTCCCTTTTTAATTAATGATATCCTTTTCCGCCAAACGGCTATAATCTCGGGAAGAGAATGGAAAGGAATATAATAAGGCCGAAATCTTGTCTTATCTGGAATAATAGATCCGTTGATGTAGACGATCTGAGTTCAGAGAATGAATAATATAATCTGTCTGAAATAAATCTGCTGTAGAGAAATTTTCGTCGAACTCAACAAATTTTGTCGATCTCAAGATTTTCGTCGAACACAATATTTAGTTCGTCGACCTCAAATGAATCTGGCTAGAAGAATTAAATTAGTTGAGCTGAGAAGATATTTCGTGGATCTGAACTTTTGTTACTTATTCTTCGAACGCAGAGCTGAGTTCGTCAAACTGAGAAAGGATTCGTCGACCACTCAGCTGCTGAGCTGCAGACACTGAGGTTGAAGATTGTAGATCGCTGAGAGCAAGCCATTCTTCGAACGCAGAGTGTAAGCCGTTCATCGATCGCAGAGATCAAGCCGTTCGTCGAACGTAGTGTGGAGTTCATCGAACGCAGAACCTGAATATTTTCTTGAGTTCTAACAGCCTAAACTCTTGACCCATTGACTATACATTGGGGTCAATTTTATCCTAGTCAACAGATAGTGATCCTAGCCCAAATCAGTAATAGTGTTGTTCCAACAATCTCCCCTATTTGGGTTAGGACACTATTTGACAAAAATTTAAAACAAACAAAACAACAACAGAACAACAAAGCATATATATATCTGATATATTTTAAATATTTCATCAGATATAAAATAAATAATATTTTGAGTTCTGAAACATTACATTGAAAATAAAAATAATAAAAACACACAATCAGAACCTTTGATTTTCTCTGAATTCTGACATCTGTATTCTGGTATTGTCTTTCTCTGATTTTTCTGAATTCTGATTTGCTGAGCTGTACCTGCTATATTTCAACTTTCTGAATTGTTGATCTGAACTGAATCTGCTCTTAATACACAAAAACAAATATTTCTCAATGTGCTTTGCTACCAATCAGAATTTGAATCTTGTCAAAACATCTTCTCCTAAATCTGTCATAATCTGAATCTGTATCTGTTGTTTCTTTTGTATCAAAAGCTGTATTCTGAATCTGCTGTATTCTGAAATTGCAACATATGTAGCTTCTTCATGCATCATTTCCTTCTTTCATAAAATATGTTATCCTGAGAGCATCTTCAGCTTTCTCCCCTTGCCTAGTTCATAGAACATCTCCCCCTGAGCAAAAACTGCATTAAATGGAGCTTGTTCATAGAACTGAAAACATGCTTCTTCATCAACATTTCCTCTTGAAGCTTGAGCATCTTCAGAAAACAACTCCCCCTGTCAAAAAAGAAAGTATCTCCCCCTGACAAACTCCCCCTGCCTAGTTTCAGGAAGACCTGGAGCTAGGCCCCTAGAAGAAGGGACTTTTGAGGAGGTAGGGAAGGATGCAATCTGATTTCTAAAAATTTGATCTGATAATGTTGTTGCATTCTTTGACTTAAGGATGTGTACCCATTCCTTTATTACTGCTACTGGGAGTTTGATTCTGACACCAATTTAAAGGGTAAGCTTTGATTCTGATACCAATAGAAAGTTCAGGTTTTCTGATATTGAACTTGCAATTTCATTTGTGTTCTCTGTCTTGAGAGTGTAAACTCATTCTTCTATTTTTGTAACTGATACCAATTGAAAGTCCTCTAATATCAGTTGAGGTCTCTGATAGTTTGATACCAATTGAATACCAATTGAAAGTGACCTCTGGTATCAGTTGAGGTCTCTGATATCAAAAGAAAATGAGTTTGATCCTGGTGGTCAATGACTTCTTAAGTTGTTGTTCTTCAAACAGTTTAAGAATATTTTGGAAGAAATGACTGCTTGAGATAGTGATCCTGTACCTGCAAAATGTCTCTGGTAGAGGTCGTGTTCCTCTCCTCATTTAATAGGTTAGTTCCAACAATGCATGGACTCTTCTATTTTAAGGGTAGATTTGTTATAAACCCTATATGCTTTATTAGAAGGAAAATATCCTAGATTTTGTTTCAATAGGATTCTATTAATATGATGAATTGCTACAGCTGTTAATGGATTCTAAGGAATTTTTATCTTCTCAGAAAAACATTGTCTCATACCTTCCTTCTTACAGAATTCTCTTATCAGAAGAGATTCAAAACTCAGTGCCATGATCATTTCTGATCAATGCAACTAGAGTAGAATACTCAAATCTTGATGATCCTGAGAAAGTCTGTAGGAACATGAAGTTATCTGACTTTGTTCTTAAGATAAGAAAATTTAAGTGAATCTTATAACTTTTTGTTTGATTACAATTGGAGTTAAAAGATTTATAATAGGTTTAAGCATTATATTGGTCTTTGTACCTGATAAATGTTTTACTTTTACAAAGTACAGTGATAAATGTTTTACCTTAAGCAATATATTTTCTGATACCAATTTAAATTTTTCTTGATAATCATTAAGATATATGTTTGATAAACTATTCTGATTTTGTCGATCTCGGGTTGACAAAGTATAGTGATTTCGTTGATCTCTGATTAAGGAATAGTTATATAAATTCTCTGTGTTCAGAGTTTGTTGAACTCTGATTTGTTGAGCTCTGATCATAGAAAAATTATGTTTGATTTCTGTGTTCGGCTTTCGTCGATCTACGCTCGACGAAGTCATTTGATTTCGTCAATCTCTGTTCGACGAATTTTATTGAACACACAAAATTTTAACAATTTCTATTAAGTCTTCTGTTATTTCTTTTTCCTTAGCAGATACAAATTTTATAGATGTAGTTATAGTATTTTTCTTTTGAATATGAGATATATTAGATGAAAATCTTAAGCTATGTTTGCTGCCATTTAATCTGGTATTGTTAGTGCTTGTGATATTCATTAATTTGATATTTCTTTCATTAAGAGATTGTTCAAACATTTCAGCCTTAATTGAATTATTTTCAAAGAAATAATTTCCTCTTCTGGTGTTTTCAATTATTCTTTAGGTTTAGTATTTTCAGAAGTTAAATTGGTTATTTCTGTTAACTCTATTATGAAAGATGTGATTTCTTTCTCAGATTTAATTAAATCTGTACATAGTAATTTAAAATTTGATTTGCATTGTTTAGGAGTAAAATCAAAACTTGAAATTACCTCATTTTCATCAGATTCATATTCTACATCTGAGTTGTGGTTTGACCCATATATGGCCATCATGCAGAATGCTATAGCTTTTTGTTGTTGTTGTTGTTCTTCTTCTTCACTTGAACTAGATGTTGATTCTTGATCTGAATCACTTGAGGTTGAAGAAGATTCAGCTACCATTCTTGTGAGGGAGTTCTAGATGTCTCTTGCTGAAGTGCAATCAGCAACTCTTTGATAAATGTCATTTGACATTGCTTGAGCTAATATGTCCATAGCTTTGGCATCAGCACTTTTCAGTTTCTTTTGAGCATCTGTTGATGTTGATGAAGTTGAAGGTCCTGTCAAAATGACATTGAAAATATCTTCATCAATAGAGTTCATGTACAATCTAATCCTTGCCTTCCATAGTGCAAACTTACTGAGATTGCACATAGGAGGTCTTGTGCTAGAATATTCTTTGTTCTGTGCCATGAGTTTTTAACAAAAAAATAAATAAATAAGAACTAAAATAAATTAAGATCTAATTGATCTTTATGATTCAGGTGTTTGCCTGTAAAGAATCAACTACCCTCTGATACCAATTGAAAGTCAATTGAATATCAGTTGAAAGTGATTGATATAATCAACCACGCTTTGATACCAATTGAAAGTGAGGTTAGATCTTAGATTTACTCTAGAGGGGGGTGAATAGAGTATTAAAAACTTTTCACTTAATTTTATAGCGGATTTAAAATAGTGTTATATATTGCGTATAGCAGAGTGATTTATAAAAACTAAATAAAAGCAAATGAGCACAACACACAGAAAATAGACAAGCACACAAATGACACAAGGATTTTTATAGTAGTTCCCCAATAAACCTGGGTACGTCTACTCTTCTACCACACTTGGTAGGACCCACTAGGTTTTTGATCAGGTGCCCTATCACCAAGGGGTTTTTGATCAGGTGTCCACACACCAAGTGAGCTTTTGATCAGGTACTCTAACCAAACCATGGGTTTTTGATCAGGTGCCCTGCCACCAATGGGTTAACTTTTGAAGGGAGTTATAACCCTGTACAAGAGGGGATAAGAAGGGTTGGATGTTCTTCTCGGTCAATATTCTGAGAGAAGACTCTAGTGGATTTGATGAAGTAAAGCTCCTCTGTCTGATATGAAATGTTTGACAGTAGATGGTTGGAGCTTTCTCTTGAATGAAATGATCTTCCTGTAGCTGATTAATCTGGAAGAATAAGTTCTTCAAATTTTTTTTGCTCTTTTGAAGATCTGATCTTGCAGCTGTTGACTGAGAGAGTATTGTTGATGTTGTTCTCAGAGAATTAGTGGTGCTATTGAGGAAGAAGAAGATCTGTGAATGCTTTCTTAAGTTTCTTCTCTTCCTGTAACCTTCTTTCTTTCTTTTCCTGTACAGAAGATCTGTAATGAGTTCTGTATTGATCATGTCGTGAAAAACTCTGATGTGTTATAATAAAAACTGTTCTTCTTCCTTTTTTCTTTTTCAATATATCTCTGATTTGAAATTCGAATCAACTGTATAAGGAATAAAATATTCTACATTTAATATTTCCTTGGAACTGCACTCAAGACTTTAATTCCTTTTCCATTTTTAATTAATGATATCCTTTTCCGCCAAACGGCTATAATCTCGGGAAGAGAATGGAAAGGAATATAATAAGGCAGAAATCTTGTCTTATCTGGAATAATAGATCCGTTGTTGTAGACGATCTGAGTTCAGAGAATGAATAATATAATCTGTCTGAAATAAATCTTCTTTAGAGAAATTTTCGTCGAACTCAACAAATTTCATCGATCTCAAGATTTTCGTCGAACACAATATTTAGTTCGTTGACCTCAAATGAATTTGGCTAGAAGAATTAAATTAGTTGAGCTGAGAAGATATTTCGTCGATCTGAACATTTGATACTTATTCTTCGAACGCAGAGCTGAGTTCGTCAAACTGAGGAAGGATTCGTCGACCACTGAGCCGCTGAGCCGCTGAGGTTGAAGATCGTCGACCGCTGAGAGCAAGCCATTCGTCGAACGCAGAGTGTAAGCCGTTCGTCGAACGCAGAGAGCAAGTCGTTCGTCGAACACAGTGTGGAGTTCGTCGAACGCAGAACCTGAATATTTTCTTGAGTTCTAACAGCCTAAACTCTTGACCCATTAACTATGCATTGGGGTAAACTTTATCCTAGTCAACAGATAGTGATCCTAGCCCAAATCTGTAATAAGGTTGTTCCAACACACTTTTACCCCAGACTCTCAGTATGCTCCTCCTCCTCCACCACCATTTCATATCTCACCTGAAACCTACCAGGCTCTCTCCCATATCCAAGAAGAATTCCCACCATCACCTCCTCCATCTACCTCTCATATCCCTCCTATTGACCTTGAGCAGGTCATCTCTAAGGCAGTTGGTCTTGCCTCCTCTACATTTGCAGATCTAATGGCCTCTCAAGATAGAAAATTTGACAGAAAGTATACCCAGATGGAGGCTAAATTATTAGATTCTAAAAGATCCCTCCAGAGCCTCAAGGACTTTATGTCTTCCTCCATGGTCACAAAAGAGTTCTTAACCTCTCTTTCCACCAAGGTTAAGAAGGGGGAGAACATTTTGGAGGAAGAAAGGCCTATCCTAGAGGTGGGTGGCCATACTGATGACTCTCCTTCTCCTGACAAAGTTACCTTCTTCCAAGGTGCACAGGTTCAGGGGCAGCCTGTTCCAGAAAATTAGAATAAGGAGGGAATAGTAGCAGTAAATCAGGGGAGCTCCCAGATATTCAGGGGGAACTTGCTCCAGAAGTCCAAAGGAATCTAGATAAAGAAATGACAGCTGTAATTACAACAGTGGTCCAGGGGGAAGTCCAAAAGGATTTACTGGATGAAGTAGCTCAGATTGCTCAGTAAGCTGCCCAGTAGGCTGAAGTAAATGCACAATCTCAGGGGGAGTCTCTCAAGGATAAGATTGCTGAAGAAGCAGAAGAATCTCCATATGGTGAAAACCTTCCTAAAGATGATGATGAGCCTGTAACAATCCAGGCCCGCCAACACGGGACCCAGCTGGACCGCCAGCACCCTCCCGGCCCAGGCCCACCAACATCTGCACTGGTCTCTAGTGTTGCCGCGTCTCCTCGAACCCCTAAAATGATATGGTCCACCGACCATCAGTCAAACTAGACTCAGCCAATTCCCCACCCCTCCCCCAATGGCTCCAAGGCACCGTGTGGGGAGGATGAAGTGGAGGACAGCAAGGGGTAAAACAAAAGCAGGTGACAGTGGATCTAGTCTATAGAAATATCTAACACTACACAAGTGTATATGTAAAATTAAAGCAATGAACAAAATATAGTAAAGAGCAAGTAAATAAATTGAAAAGTAACCATTGATTTATAGGAATGCCCATACAAAACTATAGACCAAGGGGTCGTTTAGCAGGGCCTATCGTATAAAAAGTCTCACACCAATTTATACGATAGGGGTAGGGGTTGAAATGCAATGCTTATGCTATGACATGCAAGGTATGCTATTTATGCTATGTTCATACAAGTGCAACTCACACACTTCGACTCTATGCACATAGACCTTTAGTTCCCCCTTTTTTGAGCTAGCAAGACTCCTAGGATACTCCCATAGTGGCAAATGGAAGCGGTGGGTTGGGCCTCGCCCACCTCTAGGTTGATATTCGCACTACCTAACCTAGACCTATCACACGCCTCAACGCTAAGAACACAACAACGGAGCTCTTGCGTACTCTTACTGGCTGGACCACCAAACTTTCATGGCTAAGTGCAAATTCCACACTTGCTGAGTCAACGTATTGACGTCGGTGTGAACGACCGTCCAATACCGAAGACCCACCACCTTCATGCACATGCAAATATGTTTACTATCTACTTCCGAGCCATAAGCTCCCCGGGCTAACCTGCCCGTCACCAACAAACATCTCTGTGTCACAAGCTCATCGGACCATCAATCCGCTCTTACAACCACCGAGCCTATGGCTCGTAGCACCAAACCGACTAAACTCCCGTAATCACGGGGTGTGGGTGAGTGTGTTATTAAATTATTCTTGTATAACATCTTACTCCTACAGTTTATGGTTAATCTTGGACTTCCCGAGGGCTACCCTGTGAGGGGCTCGCATCGGTACTAGGAACTGTGCTGGGATGATAGCCCAAAGCTCTCTTTCTCAAGACACTTAATGTTATTAGTTACTACCCATAAGAATACCTTCTTATCATTTCACTTTGAAATAAACCTAAGTGCTTTATGACCCTCTAAGGGGAAAGACGATCTTTCGCCTATCCCGCGCATAACTTACCCTTAACTCACCAGGCACACTTTCATCACCTAAACTCCTTTTTGGTGACCTCAACCTCTCCATCCAAATCAGGTACACCAACTACCTCCCATTCCCACCTAATGGTCTACAAGTTATCTCCGTTCTACTGTTTTACTATACGCAGACCAAATGAGTTATATGAGTTATATAAGGGGAGGTACTACAAATATTCATCCAATTGACCCAAGATTATTACTGGGAGTCTATCATGATATCATATGACTAAATCCAGAAAATCACAATTTTCCTTATTTATTTGGCATTTATTTTTAATTTCCTCAACATTGGCCAAGTATGAAATTGAACATGAAGTGTTGTCTATCCTTATGATATGGCCCCCATAAAATCAAGATAAATCTATCATGCCAAAAAAACAGTAAATACTGATTATCTCAATTTTAAATAAAGAAATGTCCTCTATAATTAATATTTAACTTCTATCCAAATTTGTAAATTTATGAAGGAACCACCAAAAATACTTACACCAAAATTATGGGAAAATTACCAGACCCTTGTATTTATCAGAAAAGGCTAGTGACTAAATTATAGAATTTATGGTAATCATTGTCTCACTTAAATGAATTCTTTAACAAAACTCCAAATAAGATAGGTTGTGAAGTAGCCTACTGATAACAACTTCCAAAAATTCCATAAAAATTCACAGAGACTCTTAATTCCCTAAAATGTCCTATAACCAAATTTCACAATTTTACAGAGAGTATTGGATCCTCATCTATTTTTCTTAATTCTAAGACAAAATAATTGACTTGTGAATGAGGTACTAATTCAATCAATCCAACAATTACACAAAAATTACCAGAGACTTATATCATGATTATAAATACACTACCAAAGTTTCATCATCATCCAAGACACTTTGATCCTGTAATCATCTCTTATAAGAAATTTCTCTAAAGGGATTATGAGCTAATTCAAAGGGAATAATTGTTCCTAAAATTATTATCAAAATTACCTAGGGCCTAGTTACCCACTATGAACTTATCCACCAAGTTTCATAACCACTAAAGGACATTTGACCACATGTCCTTCACAAGGTCCTATATGCACACCTAGGGCTAAAACTAGTGTCCTAGGGCATAACCACCTCCATACCACCCCATATCACTCATGGAGGTGTCTTAGGTGATACTAAACCAGTGACCAAGTTTTCACTTCATGGTGATGAGTTTTGACCACCATACTCCAAGGTAAACACCATGTCCTAATTTTGACCTAACTTAACCTAACTTGGGTTGACAAATTACCCAACCAAAACAGTCCCAATTGGGCTGATATTTTTACCAGGGTCATACAATAACCCTAAGGAGCACCCACCAAAATTTGCAGGGCATTAGAGGTCAATTGACCCACTAATTTATTAATTTATGATTAATGAAATTATTGAAGAAACCTTAGAAAAAGTTTCTCCTAAAAATCCCATCCTTGGGTATGTTGTGTGGATAGATGTAACTAGCCTAGTTTTTTAATCATCAAGGACATGTCATATCCCAACCAAAAGTTATTCAAGAAATGGTGGATGTCCTACACTAGGGACCAGCCCCACCAAAATGGCTCTACAGGGAGCTACATTGCTCCTTTTGGACTGAAACAAATTTTAAATTAAAGTAGACTCTAAGGGCTACAACTTTGGTGTTGGACACTTTTTCATCAGAGGTGATCTCGTATTACTAATAATTAAAATGAAACACTGCTTAATGTGTGACAGAAGTTAAATAAAACAATTTTTTAAATACAGAATATGCGTTCGACGAAATCTATACTGCGCTCGACGAATGCTGAATAAATCTTCATTCGACAAAAACTATACTGCGCTCGACGAACGCCATATTTCCATTCGACAAAAACATCTCTCCAGCCTGTTCAGCTAATTTCCTCTCCGTTCGACGAACTCCAACTCTGTTCGGCGAAGTCAAGATCCGTTCGACGAAAACAATTTCGTTCGGCGAACTCACCTTCGGCTCAATGAATTGCGGAAGAACGGACGACATTGGGTCGTCTTCTTCCTCCAGTCGACGATTGGTATTATCCGCACCTGGGCCATCTTGATCCCCATTTTCTCGGCCACCTAAGCGCCTCCCCGGCCGGCCAATGCCACCACCACCCTCATTGAGGTGGTGGTCGGCAATTTGCGGTGGTTGGCCGGCCGGAGGTGGGCAGAATAGGGATTTTAGGTCGGGATTTAAAGCTCTAAAAATAGAGCTTTCGGCCTACCCGATTTGGGACCAATTGGCCCCAATTCTTGCAGCCAACTTGATAAGATCTATCCACTGAGAGAGAGGAGAAGAATCGGACATGTTGGGAGGGTTGATTCCTTGCCGATTTCCTGATTGGCCATGGCCGACCACCCTCCTTGAGCTCCTTGCCGATCTGAGCCTCCACTCCACGATTCCTTCAGGAAAGTTGGGGGTTTCCTTCCTCTCAGACTCCTGAAGATGTTAAAGGCATCAATTGGGGAAGGGAAGAGGTGTAACTTCCAATTGCCATGAAGGCCATTAATGGCCATTTTCGTCCATGGAGAAAACCATTGAATTCAGCCACCTTGAGGGCTGAAAAAACTCCTAAACTGATTGTAACAGCCATAAGAGATGAATGGGGTGGCTATTTGTCTCCCTAAGCCATGAATGGCATTACTTCACCTTGAATGGCCGCCTTCTCTCTCTTCAAATTGGGGGAAACTCCCAATTTCTCTCTCCTAGTCATCATTTCCAGAAATTGGATGGCTCTTTGAGTAATTCTTAGCCTCCTAGACTTATGGGCTTCTCCAATTGGGCCTAGCCTAAGTAGATTGGGCTTGATTAGGTCAAATTAGGGTAATTTGACATAAATTAAGCTTGAGTTGACTTTGGTCAATTTGGCCTCTTTGTTGACCCTAATGGGTCCTTGGTGCTCTAAGGAGACCCCTGAAGGGTTAGATTTTCTATGGTGGGGTCAAAGGGTCAAGGTGAGGCCCTTAAGTCCAACCCTATGCTTGTTAACTAGAAATTTCTATTTGTAGACCACTATGGTTTCCTTCTTCTTGGCTAAGGCCAAGTGGTCCCTTCAAGCTTCCTAGGGTTTTGTCATGACCTAGTCATGACAAAATCACTCTAGGGTCTAGCTGTTTGGGGGATGTTACAAATCCCAATAAACAAAAATAATAATTTCTTCCCCGAAATTCAGGTTAGGCTTGCGGGATTTTCACCGAGAGTGATTGAAAGTAACATCCCCTAAGGATTGAAGTTATTCCTGGCTCGAAGAGCACCGACTATCTCTGCCACACCAGCTCTAGTTGCTCCAAGGTGTGCTCCTCCTGACCCCAATTTTACCACATATCTTAACCTTTGGAACCTTCTTGCGCCGCAAGACTCGCACCGTCGTATCATCTATCCTAACCAAGGTAACCTAGCTACCTTGGTCAATCTATCCTCGAACTTCCACTCTAACCTGGGCAGACTCTTATGCCTCTAAAGTTTTCTTCACACGTTCAAATTCTTTACTCCTTCAGGTACATCCGAGTAATCAATCATCTCTACTCTACAACTTTTCCAGTTCTTACTATTGATGGAACTAATCAAATCGTCTAGCGTCCCAATCATCCTTAAATTTTAATGGGGGTGCACTTGTGAACCTTTATGAGTATATGCTAACCAATCATAATGGTAAGATGACTCCCAATCATTTTCTACGTGAAGTTTGATTCATAAGGGCAAAATTTTGATACCTTAGGGTTTTTCACAATTCAATTTCATCAAGGAAATATCATCACGTTTATTTCACCAAATTTCTATCACTTCAACTTATGTTAGTCTTGATCTCTTTCAAATGGTCCTAAGTAAAATAAACTTAGGTCGTTCTTATCATACTAAACTCAGATACTATATTCTAATTCGAATAAGTCATCGTCTAAGATCTCGGGTTATTCATCATCATAGCTCCCAAGGTGTAAAGGCTATTATTATAGTTAAAATTTTCTACCATGATAGGGCGTGATTTTTTAACAAATCATAAGTTGATCACTTACAAATGCCCCAGACCTCAAGAACTGTCAGATATAACTATAACTTGTAAGATCTAATTTCCATCCTCAACTTCTAGACTAGGGCATCGACATCCCTAAGTGATTAATCTTGGCGACTTATATTTCCAACGATTCAACTAAGGTCAAGTTGTTGTTTGATCAATGATGTCTATCCATTGCCCTAGTAATACTACGGATCATTATTCCGAACATACTGTTACACCATCTCATCTTGGTCCAAGTAATATTGAATAAGATCGACTTCAAAGTCATCATGTTCTCGACA
Source organism: Dactylorhiza incarnata (assembly GCA_033032865.1). Taxonomy (NCBI): domain Eukaryota; kingdom Viridiplantae; phylum Streptophyta; class Magnoliopsida; order Asparagales; family Orchidaceae; genus Dactylorhiza; species Dactylorhiza incarnata. The sequence continues at coordinate 3,473,875 of JAWHQI010000175.1, read as the reverse complement.
TAGCACTTGCTAAATTAGATCTAAGGGACACCCAAGTCAGTAACCAATTCGCCCAATAAACAAAAGGTAAGCCCCAATAAACAAAAGATAAGCCACTACCTATTTTGGGCTGAGTATCTTTAATATCACAATATTATATTCGTCCTAGGTATGCAAGCAATCCTTAGGGCACACAACCTTAGGCTTGGGGTTCTATCTTGAGGCTCATTAGTAAACTCCACACCTTAGACTCTTCCAGGTACCTTCTACAAAAACCTTATCAAGGTCAACATGTGAACTAATCTCAAACGGGTCTCTCCAAACTTGAATTCTCATCCGACCCTCGGTGTTTGTCGTGGTGGTTATCTCAATGTAATCATGTCACCGGTATGAGGGTTGAGTCTACGAGTCCCATACCATTCTTCTTATGTATCCAACTCTCTTTCTCTAGCCTCTTTGGGGTATCCTCGCACCTCCACCAAAAGTTATACCTACGGTCTATTTCAGACTAAGTCATGCTATAAATTGTCAAGGTAAGTCATGTGTCCTATTGGGGTTGAGTCTAACTTATCGACTAAAGGACTATCTAAAGAGATCTTTGCAGCCTCAGGTATTCTCTGCTGGGGGCAGGGTTTGCAGCAGGCTACAAAAGAAAACTTGACACTCGTAAAGAGATTTGGCTAAAATGATTCAGTTAAAAGTGGACTTTTTCAATGTGATTCCCCATTTGGGCACACCACTGCTCCGCTGCTAGTTTGTCCTCAAACTAAGCTCGCGCGGGGTGGCCCAGGGTTTGTGGACTTCTTTTCTTCGGATCGAGGTTCCCTATGATACCACTTGTAAGACCCCCTTTTTTTTTAAAACCCGGTTCTTAGGCCCAGAACCGCCGTTTTGCGGTGACACCCTCGCTTGGGAAGGTCGCCACTACAAAACGCCGATCCTGCCGGCCATATCGATCACAAAAGAAGAAAAGTTTACTTGAATAAATAAAGAAGCTCAAGTCCACATCACATGAAATATACATCATAAGGGTAAATGTCCACAGATAATAACTGAATAAAAATAACAAAGGTACAATAATAAAGGGCTCATGCCCTGTACACCATGTCCTCCAGGATTGCACTTTTTATAACGATCCAGGCCCGCCAACACGGGACCCAGCTGGACCGCCAGCACCCTCCCGGCCCAGGCCCGCCAGCATCTGCACCGGTCTCTGGTGTTGCCGCATCTCCTCGAACCCCTAAAATGATATGGTCCATCGACCGTCAGTCAAACTAGACTCAGCCAATTCCCCACCCCTCCCCCAATGGCTCCAAGGCACCGTGTGGGGAGGATGAAGTGGAGGACAGTAAGGGGTAAAACAAAGGCAGGTGACAGCGGATCTAGTCTATAGAAATATCTACCACTGCACAAGTGAATATGTAAAACTAAAGCAGTGAACAAAATATAGTAAAGAGTAAGTATATAATAGAAAAGTAATCATTGATTTATAGGAATGCTCATACAAACCTATAGACCAAGTGGTCGTTTAGCAGGGCCTATCGTATAAAAAGTCTCAGACCAATTTATACGATAGGGGTAGGGGTTAAAATGCAATGCTTATGCTATGACATGCAAGGTATGTTGTTTATGCTATGTTCATACAAGTGCAACTCACACACTTCGACTCTATGCGCATAGACCTTTAGTTCCCCCTTTTTGGAGCTAGCAAGACTCCCAGGATACTCCCGTAGTGGCAAATGGAAGCGGTGGGTTGGGCCTCGCCCACCTCTAGGTTGGTATTCACACTACCTAACCTAGACCTATCATACGCCTCAACGCTAAGAACACAACAGCGGAGCTCCTGCGTACTCTTACTGGCTGGACCACCAAACTTTCATGGTTAAGTGCAAATTCCACACTTGCCGAGTCAACATATTGACGTCGGTGTGAACGACCGTCCAATACCGAAGTCCCACCACCTTCATGCACATGCAAACATGTTTACTATCTACTTCCGAGCCAAAAGCTCCCCGGGCTAACCTGCCCGTCACCAACAAACATCTCTGAGTCACAAGCTCACCGGACCATCAATCCGCTCTTATAACCACCGAGCCTACGGCTCGTAGCACCAAACTAACTAAACTCCCGTAATCACGGGGTGTGGGTGAGTGTGTTATTAAATTATTCTTGTATAACATCTTACTCCTACAATTTATGGTTAATCTTGGACTTCCCAAGGGCTACCCTGTGAGGGGCTCGCAGCGGTACTAGGAACAGTGATGGGATGATAGCCCAAAGCTCCCTTTCTCAAGACACTTAATGTTATTAGTTACTACCCATAAGAATGCCCTCTTATCATTTCACTTTGAATTAAACCTAAGTGCTTTATGACCCTCTAAGGGGAATGACGATCTTTCGTCTATCCCGCACATAACTTACCCTTACCTCACCAGGCACACTTTCATCACCTAAACTCCTTTTTGGTGACCTCAACCTCTTCATCCAAATTAGGTACACCAACTACCTCCCATTCCCACCTAATGGTCTATAAGATATCTCCGTTCTACTGTTTTACTATACGCAGACCAAATGAGTTATAAGAGTTACATAAGGGGAGGTACTACAAATATTCATCCAATTTACCCAAGATTATTACTGGGAGTCTATCATGATATCATATGACTAAATCCAGAAAATCACAATTTTCCTTATTTATTTGGCATTTATTTTTAATTTCCTCAACATTGGCCAAGTATGAAATTGAACATGAAGTGTTGTCTATCCTTATGATATGGCCCCCATAAAATCAAGATAAATCTATCATGCCAAAAATACAGTAAATACTGATTATCTCAATTTTAAAATAAAGAAATGTCCACTATAATTAATATTTAACTTCTATCCAAATTTGTAAATTTATGAAGGAACCACCAAAAATACTTACACCAAAATTATGGGAAAATTACCAGACCCTTGTATTTATCAGAAAAGGCTAGTGACTAAATTGTATAATTTATGGTAATCATTTTCTCACTTAAATTAATTCTTTAAGAAAACTCCAAATAAGATAGGTTGTGAAGTAGCCTACTGATAACAACTTTCAAAAATTCCACAAAAATTCACAGAGACTCCTAATGCCCTAAAATGTCCTATAACCAAATTTCACAATTTTACAGAGAGTATTGGATCCTCGTCTATTTTTCTTAATTCTAAGACAAAATAATTGACTTGTGAATGAGGTACTAATTCAATTAATCCAACAATTACACAAAAATTACCAGAGACCTATATCAAGATTATAAAGACACTACCAAAGTTTCATCATCATCCAAGACATTTTGATCCTGTAATCATCTCTTATAAGAAATTTCTCTAAAGGGATTATGACCTAATTCAAAGGGAATAATTGTTCCTAAAATTCTTATAAAATTACCTAGGGCCTAGTTACCCACTAAGAACTTATCCACCAAGTTTCATAACCACTAAAGGACATTTGACCTCATGACCTTCACAAGGTCATATATGCACACCTAGGGCTAAAACTAGTGTCCTAGGGCATAACCACCTCCACACCACCCCATATCACTCATGGAGGTGCCGTAGGTGATCCTAAACCAGTGACAAAGGTTTCACTTCATGTTGATGAGTTTTGACCACCATACTCCAAGGTAAACACCATGTCCTAATTTTGACCTAACTTGACCTAACTTGGGTTGACAAATTACCCAACCAAAACAGTCCCAATTGGGCTGATATTTTTACCAGGGTCATACAATAACCCTAAGGAGCACCCACCGAAATTTGCAGGGCATTAGAGGTCAATTGACCCACTAATTAATTAATTTATGGTTTATAAATTTATTGCAAAAACCTTAGAAAAAGGTTCTCCTAACAATCCCATCCTTGGGTATGTTGTGTGAATAGGTGTAACTAGCCTAGTTTTTAATCATCAAGGCCATGTCATATCCCAACCAAAAGTTATTCAAGAAATGGTGGATGTCCTACACTAGGGACCAGCCCCACCAAAATGGCTCTACAGGGAGCTACATTGCTCCTTTTGGACTGAAACAAATTTTAAATTAAAGTAGACTCTAAGGGCTACAACTTTGGTGTTGGACACTTTTTCATGAGAGTTGATCTAGTATTTTTAATAATTAAAATCAAACACTGCTTAATGTGTGACAGAAGTTAAATAAAACAATTAATTAAATACAGAATATGCGTTCGACGAAATCTATATTGCGCTCGACGAAAGCTGAATAATTCTTCGTTCGACGAAAACTATACTGCGCTCGACGAACGCCATATTTTCGTTCGACGAAAACATCTCTCCAGCCTGTTCAGCTAATTTCCTCTACGTTCGACGAACTCCAACTCTGTTAGACGAACTCATGATACGTTCGACAAAAACAATTTCGTTCGGCGAACTCACCTTCCCCTTGATGAATTGCGGAAGAACGGACGACATCGGGTCGTCTTCTTCCTCCAGTCGACGACTGGGATTATCCGCGCCTGGGCACCTTGATCCCCATTTTCCCGGCCACCTAAGCGCCGCTCTGGCCGGCTAATGCCACCACCACCTTCGTTGAGGTGGTGGCCGGCGATTTGTGGTGGTTGATGCGCAAATCTCGCACACCGCTATAGGCGATAGCTAGACTGCGGCACGAAACGGCAGTATACCGATCGTTCAAGTAATATAAAATGGGACTGAATCCCCAAGTATCGATCTCAAAGGAACACAGTAAGGTGAAGTTTACTATTGAGGCAGGACTTGAGATTGAAGTCCTTTAGTCGGATGGGTGTGAAAGTGGGTGATTTGGGTTGTGGAAAATAAAGGAAAATACTACAACTACTCCTATGCAATACCGCTATGCAACGCTTCGCTTGGCGGGATGGTGACTAGGCAGGCCTTGAGCGCGCTGCTTCACAAGGGCGGATGGACGAGTAGGCAAGCGGAATCGAACTGTGTAGGCCTTGAGCGCGCTGCTTCGTTAGGCGAATGGATTACACGGGCCGCTATGCCACACTGCGCTAGGCGGATGGACGAGTAGGCAAGCGGATGGAATGGTTCGCACCGGCAGAGTTGGAATGGATTACACGGGCCGCTATGCCACGCTTCGCTAGGCGGATGGAAGAGTAGGCATACGGATGAGGGTCGCAAGCACCTCGTCGACAAGCACGCCACTAGCAATTGCTAGTGCGACACACGAACGTGATAGTGGGATGGAGGATGGAATGGGGCGCACCTCAAGCAACTTAAACACCAAAGCATTTCACATAGACATGAAATAAATAAATACAAGTAAGTTTAAGTGCCACTTCATCATAATATAAAGATCTAACTACATACACACATCAATAAGAGAAGAACAAGGCAAGAAATTGACCGAATCTGAAGGCTCATTGTAGATTCACGGTTGGAATCGCCGGGTTGTCAATCCACGTCCAAGCTCGGTCCACAACTACGTCCGGGGTAGAGAGAGATGTCACGACTCTCCAATGAGCCCGTCTTCTTCGTCTCACGATCCGGTAAAGATTGCAAACTCTTGCTTGATGGTAATGGCGGCTAGATCTCCCTTGAAGCTCTAGGATGAAGGAGGAGGCCTAGAGGATACTCCAGCTCAAGATTGGCGTAAAGAACAAGCCCGGAGCACCTCCTGAAGGTGGGCGGTGATGGATGGCGAAAAGGGCGCGGAACTGGAGCTCTGGGAGAGGGAAAAACGATCTATCTAGAATAGGGCAAGACCTGCGGCTTAAATAGAAATTCTGTCAGACAATGGTCACGCACGGTCGAATGCACGACCGTGCACAGACCGTGCATTATTAAATGATAAAACTTGACTTGGGGAAGATGTTGCGCCGCCCGTGCGTTTTGCTCACGCACGATCAACACCGCCCGTGCGTACAAACGCACGGGCAGAATCCGATGCTCCATTTTCTGCCCAGACACAAACGCACGACCGCAACCGACCGTGCGTCAAGGAAATGCACGACCGTGCGATATGGACAGACATGAATTCTGGGGAAAACAGGACGATCAGGTCACCTGCATACAAAGCAACCCAGCTGGGAATACCTCCAGCACCAAATAAACACAGAAATTAGATTGGGGAGCACCATGTGCTTGCCCCCAACAGCAAAGCGTGCAATTGCACACCAAAATGGCCTAAGAATGCCCCTAACATGGAATAACAAATATGAATGTAAATATGTACGAAAACATGCCTAAAGTGCGGTGCAAAGACTATAAAATCGGCCCAGATGAGTCCATAAAAGTGTATATAATTGGGACTCATCACACCCCCACACTTACCTGTTTGCGCGTCCCGAGCAAACAAATCCCTCAAGCGGATAAGAAAAACATAAGCTGACATAGAAATTGTAAAGCGGAGTACCATGCGAAGTCGCATGCTCATGCGCGTAAAAATACAGTAGACAAAATTCCTAATTATACATATTAGTTTATACTTTTCTAGGGGCGTATCTATATATTACATTTACTCAAAAAGTGAATCACGGTGAATCATAAGGTCATACATAGGAAGAAAGTAAACTGAACGCTGAGGTGAGCATTGCCAAAGATCGGGGCTCGAGACAACCTCCATTGAAATCCATCAATGTCGGTGACCATAAGCTTGCCCGTTCGCACTCTCTCCACGACACAGGTTTGACTCAACTGCGTGAATCAATAGGACTTTAGGTTTTAGATGAGGCTTGGGTTTAGGTGAGGTATACAATGATAAAAATGACGGCTCAAGCACTAAACCCAAATGAGCTAGCACGGAAAACTATCCTCAAGCACCACAAAAAGATACGCGGGTACACTACACCCCCAGACTTGGACTTGACTACATGGGTGTGTGCACCGCCTACTCCCAATCACAAATCTATAAAGATTTTCAATTAAGCACTGCTTCTTTTTCTTTTCTTTTTACTTCTTTTCTTTTTCTCATTTTTTTTCTTTTCAACACATTTTCAGCAAGATAGCAATGAAGCGGATCCACATTTTCACAAAAAATATCACCACATCAACACCCCAATCATGAAAATAATAAACAACTAAAGCTCAAATTTGGGTGTGCGACTAGGATTGGCTTTTAGGCTTTGGTGAGATAAAAGTGCGACTGAATCAAAGAACGGGTAGGCACAACTGGGCTAACGAGGATAGAGCGATAGGAATGGGCACAAAAGTTCAACCGGGCCAAAATGATGGCCTATATCAAATTCACGCGATTGACTAACCATATACCCATGCTTCAAGAGTCGCTTGGGGCAAGTTCTTAGCCACCGAGAAAGATAATCCTTTCTACCGACTCAAGCAATACGAGTCTAGCGATCGTTTACACACATTCCTATGCTACCGTTTGATTCACACCGGATTCACCAATTTTTTTGAGTAAAGTAAACAATATTTACACTAATAGAAAAATATAATCTAAAAGCATAAAAAGAAATTGAATCTACACGAATTTTTATGCGAGGCATGAGCACTCGACTAGAAGCACTACAGGAGTCAACATCTTACTCCTCCTCATAATCCTAAGCCAGCATGATGATTTTTCAAATCACACAGAAGAGACAAATTCGACTCGCGACGTGCCAACAGCTAAGCGCATGCTCAAGTGGGTGTTGTGGTGTGCAAAGAAAATGAACAATACTAAATAAATGAAATAGAAATACTTCTAGCATGCAATGATATAGTGCACGTGAGTGGGCATACAGAACTACTCTCCCCCAGACTTAAACTAGACAATACACACAATATATATCTATGAGATTCAGAAAAGAGCTAGGGGAAGAGAGTACCCAATGCTCAGAAATGAGCATACCAGAAGATTGGTGTGGAAACCAAGAAAAAGCTGCAGCATCTGCCATACAGAAGAAGGACCTATAGGGGTGAGCTCCGCAAAAACAAAAGAAAAAGACAAACTAAAATAAACATGTCTTCTATGTTTATCATTTATGTCTGGTTTATATTCATATTTTGGACAATCTCTGATGAACATGTTAATTGCCCTAATTCTATATATTGATCTTTATTGATTACATTTATTGGTAAAGCTTATCTATAATTATAAGTTCTGGCTTCTTCAAGTATGGGAGATTGTTAGAAAATTGTCTTCAATGTTCCTTGATTTGAAGAAGGATCACAAGTATAGATAAGCAAAGATGTTCTTGATGTTATGTTCTCAGTTCATGATGTGACAAGCAAGTTAAACACATTCCTAGAATGAAGACTATAAAAGAAGTAAAAAATCATCTAAGTCAAATATCGTCTTGAGGCTTAACTGAAATATCATTGAGACAAGAAGTATGTCGTTGAGACAGTCTCAACGATATCGTCTTGAAGAAGCTCTATCGTTGAGACGGCTAAGATAAATCATGCAGATAGAAGCATCTCGACGATATCGACCAGAAGGAGCTATATCGTCTATATATATGATAAGTTGTGAAGACCGAAGTATATCGACGATATCGTCGTGAAGAACATATATCATCTTGATGATCATGATGATATCGTCTTGAAGAAAGTTTGTCATCTTGACAGTTGCAGAGCTGCATTTAATGCACAGATCTTCTTGGAAATTGATCTGCATCTAATATACACGTCGTCCATCTTGCTCACTATTCAAGGAGTGTTTAACGATATATTCTCTGCATAATAGCCAGTGCACAGCCATTAATGAAAATGCCAAATACTTCCAATTGTGCAAGTTCCAAAATGGCAAATCATTTATGATATTGTATTGTGTCGTTTCAAATCATATTCCTTTCTGGGCAATTACTTATGAAATAAAATTATTGAGGGCGTGTATGCAAAATTGCAAAAGAATATAAATAGAGAAATTTTTGAATTCAGAAGACAGTTCTCTCTCTTACTCTCACACTTACACAGATTAAAACAAAAAAGAAAAAGAAAGGTCTAAAGCAGAAGTTTTCATCAATTTGCTGTGAAGAACAAAGAAAGAATCTTCTTCCTATGGAAGACAAGTCCATCTGATATTCATTAAGAGGAATTTTCTTAAGAAAGCTCTAGAGATTCAAAAATTGATGGGCTTACATCTGCAAAAAGAAGAAGACTATACAGTAACAAGCTTTATCTTTGAAGCCTTCTCTTCTAAAACAAAAAGACTATTTCAATATTTTGTAAGGTTCTGTGTGAGCCCGAGCCTGTAGAATCTTGGAGAAGATCTGAGTTGGTGTAGGACTTGTAAAGTCTGAGGTGTTTGTAGGGTTTTTGTAACCTGAGTTGGTAAGGTTCTTGTAACCTTAGTGTAGGCTTTCTGTATGAGAGCTGAGGTAGGATCTTTTATGGTTCTGAGTTGTAAGATCATCTGTATTGAATAGAGATTTAAATTTTTGGAGAAGTTGCCTAGTCTAGCACACTGCTAGATAGGTGGGAGAGACAGTGGACTACCTCTTGACACATTGTCTTGAAGGGAACCGCTATAAATTTTGTGTGCTTTTTGTGTTTGCTTGTGTGTTGTGCTAGATAGATTTAAAAGTGCCAAATAACATTGAAAACATCTAATCACCCCCTCTATGTGTATTATAGACATCCCAAATCTCTCATCCCCCTCCTCATCGAAAACAACTCCCTCGCTCACACTTACTCAGAGAGAGTCAGATATTGTTAGGTTTCCTGCCAAAAGATGCTACCAGCCGAATGATGCTGCCCCCGTCGAATGTCTCCGCCCCCACCAAATGTCGTCGCCCCCACCAAATGTCTCCCCCTCCTGAATGTCCCCTCCCCTGCCGAATGTTTCCTCCCCTGACGAATGTTGCCTCCCAAGCCAAATTTCAGTACCCCCGCCGAATGTCGCCGTCCCCGCAAAATGTCTCCGCACACGCCGAATGTCATCACGCACGCCAAATGTCCTCATCACCGCCAAGTGTCGCTACCCCCGCCGAGTGTCTCCTCCCATGTCGAGTGTCGCAGCCCATGCCGAAAGTAATCGCACACGAAAAATGTCTCCACCCCCCCCCCCCCCGAGTATAGCTCCCCCCTCGCGAGTTTCCACCCACGCCGAGTGTCATTGCCCACACCGAGTGTCGCCGCCCACGCCAAGTGTCCCCGCCCTCATCGAGTGTTGCCGCCCATGCCGAGTGTCATCGCCCACGCCGAATGTCACCTCTCCCGCCGAGTGTCATCGCTCCCATCGGGTGTCTCCGTCCCTGTAACGCCCCTGATTTTCCGGTAATTATTTAATTTAGTAATGACATGTTTATGATGTCAGGGCGTTACTTTTAACGTCAAGTTGGCAGCGCGTCGTCTTTAGTGCGTTTCCGCGTCTGTTAGGTCTACCTGACCAGATTTTTGGGATTTGTATCGAAAGTGGAAAATTTTGCGTTGGAAAATTAGGTTGTGTAATTTTAGACTTGCTCGTCAAGTTTCATTGCAATCCGAGCCATTTTGGAGCCTCGACGCATTTTCAAAGTTTTGTTCAATATATGTGTTGGGTATTGTATCCACAATAGCCTTGATTTGTAGAAAGTCAACTTTGAACCAAGATTGAATTGTTTGTGTATTTGATATGCTTTTCTAGTAATGCTCTTGCAGGTTCACTTTGCAAAGTGTAGACCAATGTCAGGTCACAATGGGTCAATAAGCACAGTCTCATGCAATGTAATTCTTCATTGTGTGAGGTATGGGGTTGACTCATGTGTGGTCTCTCAATTGGGATATACTTTATGATCAAGACATTAAAGTTTCAAAGCTTAGGTGTGCAGCATTGGCCTGAAGACAAAAGAAGAAATTTCTCTAAGTAAACTTTTCGAGAAGTAAGAAGATTTTCCGAGAACTCTTTCTGTGCTTTCGAAAAGTCCTTATGCTTTTTCGAGAAGGGTTGTTTCAAATGTTTCTCGAGAAGTTGTTGAAATTTCCGAGTAGTTTCTTGTATTTCTCGAGATGTCTTTGTTCTTTCGAAAAGTCTTTTATCTCTCGAGAAGTACTTTTGTTTTCGAGAAGTTCTTTTTCTCTCGAGAAGTCCTGTCATATATCTTTGACCTTTTCTTTCTAAAGATGTTTTTTGAGAACTAGTCGTTTCTCTCGAGAAGTCTTGAAAATTCTCGAGAAGTCTAGTCCTATCATTTCTCGAAAACTTTGTTTTCCCGTTTTGACGACAAGTCCTTTCCGTCAAATTGACGTGACGTCTTTCCTCGTCTTAAGGTTGAATCGTTAGGATGTCTTCTATATAATGATTGCTCCTTATGATTGATCAAGTTTTTCGAGTTATTTTTGAGAATCAAAAGATCAGAGTTCATTTTCTCCTAACCCTAATCTGATCCAAGATCGTTGTCAGTGCCGCGCATCTCCATCGTTGGAATTCGATCGTGAGTTATCTGAAATCGTCTTCAAGTGGAAGAGGAAGGTCAATCGATCATTGCCTTACACGTTCTGATTCTATCGGATTGATCAAGACCTTAGAAGATCTGATTTGTGCCGTTTCTATTCTTCATTTTCTACATCAAGCCGAAGTCATTTCTGTCGCAAGAAGAAAAGAAGATCTTCATCAAATTATTCAGATCTGTTTGTGATTTGTTAAGTATAATCTCGTTATCAATTTTATATTTGATTGTAGGAGAGATTGTTCTCCGAGTTGTAGGAGAGGTGATCTCCGAGTTGTAGGAGAGGGTTCTCTCTGAGTTTGTAGGAGATTGATCTCCGAGTTGTAAGAGTTTTGACTCTGAGATTTGTAGGATCGTTCTTGATCCGAGATTTAGTGAAGTAGTCAAGTCTAGCTGTGGTGCTAGATTGGCGAGGCCGGCAAGTAGAGTACCCAAGATCGGGGAACCACTATAAAATTCTTTGTCGTCTGTGGTTGTGGTTTGCTTTTTTGTGCGTTCTTTATTTTCAAGATTTTCAATTCCGCAAAAGACGCTGTTTTCACCTATTCACCCCCCTCTAGGTGATTTTGGTGGGCATCTAGATATTTCAATTGGTATCAGAGGCAGGTTGTTCTGAAAAGGTTAACACCTTGAACAAGATCTTTTCACTCTATTTGCCTTCAAATCATGGAAAAGTGCAAGGAATCGTCTTCGTTGAAATTGCCAATATGTACAAAGGCTAACTTTCCTATGTGGAAAGAAAGAGTCAGATTTTATATGGAAGCCGCAGACCCAAGAATCTTCCAAGTTGTGGAAGAAGGACCTCATGTGCTAATGACTGCCTCAACAGTCAATCCTACGGTTCAAGTACCAAAGAAAATGATGGACTTAACAAAGGATGAGATAGCTCTCGTTGCCTTGGACAAAAAGGCAAAGAACATCATTGCCAGTGCAGTGGATGATTCTATGTTGCAAAATCTAATTCACTGTAATTCTGCAAAAGAAATGTGGACGTCCTTAATAGTTCTTATGGAAGGTACCGAAGAAGTAAGAGATGATAGAAGATCTCTTTTGAATCAAGAGTATGAAGCATTCAAGCAGAATAAAAAGGAGTGCATTGCTGATGCTTATGAAAGATTCTTCAAGATCGTAAACGGCCTAAGAAACTATGGTCGGGAATTCTCAAATGGTGAACTGAATGATAAATTCCTGCGTTCCCTAACGAAAGATTGGGATAGCAAGATTGTTGCAATCAGAGAATTTGGGAAGTTACCAAATCTAGACCCTCAGAATCTGTTTGGGAAACTGTTGTCCCACGAGCTACAAATGAACATTCGGAAAACAGAAGAAGATGGGAATAGAGGTTCAAGCAAGGAAAGAACCTTGGCTATGAAGGTTGAGAGTTCTAGAAAATGCAGAACTTTGTCTCCAATCAGTATACAAGAATCTACTGATGAAGAAGAATCTAAGGCCGGCTCCTCCAGCTCAGAAATGTCTGATGGGGAATTCTCTCTTATCTCCCGTCAGTTTAAAAAACTGCTAAACAAAAGAAGACACATGAAGAACAAGTTTTCCTCTGAAAATAGACAGTCTCGACGTGATGGTGATCATCACAAAAAGAGTTCTAGCAATCATGACAGGTATAAATCTAAAACTGGTAAACATATTTCTTCTGACATAGTTTGTTATTGTTGCAATAAGCCAGGGCACATGATTGCTGAATGCCCTTATAAAAAGAAGGAGGGTGGAAGAAAAGAAGAAAAGAAATCCACTCACAGAAAAAGGAAGACTGAAAAGAGTCTAGTCGCTAAAAAGAACAAAACTTTAAGTGACAGTGACTCGGAAAAATCAAGTAGTGAAGAAGAAGCCTACTTCGGGTTGATGGCTATGACTGATGATGAAGAAGAACCTCCATATACTGGGAAGGTAAATTCTCACACTATGCTATCTGATTCGGATTATGCTTCTGCTGAACAAAAAGATTATCTCTCTGATGATGAATCTAAACTCATGACCCAATACACCGAAATGCTCAAGAGCTTTGACAAGTGCCGAAGGATTGTCAAATCTCAGACCAAGGAAATTATGTCTCTTAAGGAAATGGAAACCAATTTGAGAAAGGAAGTTGAACAACTTTCTTCCTTCAAAGAGGAAGTCCAAGTCTTAAAAGACAAGATCAAAAGCTCGGATGAGCTCCTTGATCGGAGAGCGAACTCTATCAAAGTTTTGGAAGAACAGCTAGCCGCTGAACGAAAGCTAGTTGAAAAGTTTTCACAACCCAAAACAATTCTTCCGCTCATTGATAGATTCACTGCTCAAGCAAGTACTAGTGGATTAGGTCATGTGGCAGGTCCTAGTAACACTACTAAGGGCACACATGCCAATAAGAAATTCATGAATGCTAAGAAGGCCTCCATTGAAGAGAAAGGGAAAGCCCATCAAAAACATGTACCATTTCAGAAAGTTATTTTTCCCTCAAACATTTATGACATGCAAAGCACTTATGGTCACTTGACCCGACCAATTAAGTTTGGACCTGTCAATGACTATAAGGGATGGACTAGTCCCCGAAACTTCGAAGATAGTGTTTTCAAAGCATCTCATGAAGAAATAAATCTAAGAGATTATGGTCCTTATGTTCACGGACATAATAAGAAGAAAGCACCAATAGTAAAGACTATTGTACCTAAGCCAGAGGAGAAAGCATTACCCTGTGTATGCTGTACTCATGAAACATATTCATCCAGAAGGATTGCTCCTGCCAAAATCAACGTTCAAAGAATTAAGCAGGAAAATAGTAAGAGAAGGTACAATAGGTTTAACTGTTGGTGTTGCGGCAAAATAGGTCACTTTGCCGTAGACTGCCGGTTCAATTTCACATATTCCAAGAGACCACAAATTAACAATGCAAGAAAGACCACTCGCAATATTAATGCTCCTCGTGGTACTCAACTAACAAGGGACCAAGGACCCAAAGTAGTTTGGGCTCCTAAGGCAAAATAATTTGTTTTTGCAGGTATGTCCAAAGGCCATCAAAAATCCTATCTAGTATTTGGACAGTGGTTGTTCTCGGCACATGACCGGGACTAGAAGTCTACTGCAAAATTTTACTCCAGTTGAGAATGGACCAAAGGTTATTTTTGGGGGGTCAGACCGTGGAATTACAAAAGGCTATGGTATGATTTCTAATGGCAATGTATCTTTCTTAGATGTGGCTTATGTGGAAGGATTAGAACATAATCTGATAAGTATAAGCCAACTCTGTGATAAAGGATACATAGTTTTTTTTTGTAAAGACAAGTGTTTGATAAAGTCGGCAGAAAATTCTGAAACAATTCTATCAGGCACTCGTCATAGGAATATTTTCTGTTTAAATTTTATTTGTTTATCATCTTCTACACCACTATGTCTTTTAGCAAAAGATAGTGCAACTCTTGCTGATCAATGGCATAAGAGATTAGCACATATAAACTTCAAAACTATAAATAAGTTGTTTTCACAAAACTTAGTACGTGATGCGCCAAATGTTAAGTGCATTAAAGATAGACCTTGTCATGCTTGTGTAAAAGGCAAGCAAACAAGAGCTACCATTAAAAGCATCATAGGCAAAGATTCAACTAGGTGCTTGCATCTACTTCATATGGACTTGTTTGGTCCTTTGCAAATTAGAAGTTTAGGAGGTAAGTCTTTTACATTAGTTATTGTAGATGATTACTCACGTTTCACATGGGTATTCTTTCTTAAACATAAGTCAGATACGTTTGGCATTTTCACTAAGTTTGTCAAGCAAATCCAGAACGAATTTGAATGCACCGTGGTCAAAATCAAAAGTGACCATGGAACAGAATTTGAATCTGGGGCTATGACAGATTTTTATGAAAGTCTAGGTATCTTTCATGAGTTTTCCTCACCTCGAACTCCACAACAAAATGGGGTAGCTGAGAGAAGGAATAGAACACTCATTGAGGCTTGCAGAACAATGTTGAGTGACACTTCTCTACCAGAATATCTTTGGGCTGAAGCCGTCAACACTGCATGCCACGTGCAAAACAGAGCACTCATAAACAAAAACCATGAAAAGACTCCTTATGAACTACTAAAAGGCAAGAGACCAACCATCTCTTATTTTAGAATCTTTGGCTGCAAATGCTTTGTACTTAATAATGGAAAGCATTACAAAACTAAGTTTAGCGAAAAGAGCTTTGAAGGTATTTTCGTAGGCTATAGCAGCCATAGTAAAGCTTATCGTATTTTTAATAAGAAAACTATGGTTGTAGAAGAGTCTATTAATGTTGTATTTGATGAGACGAGCATGCTTCAAAGCAGCTCTTCTAGTTCTTCTATTGAAGTTGCAGGTTCAAAGTTGCAAGATACACACTTGCATAAGCCAGTTAAAGACGACGCTCAAACCTTCATCAAAATCTCTCCTCTAACCTTAGCTGAAGAGGAAGATCACCAAGATGAAGAACCAACTCCAGTGGAAGAATTTGTTCCAGTTGAAGAAGAAGTAGTTCCCGTTGTTCCAAGCGATGCGAGAAATCTTGAATTTAGACACATGAGGGATCACCCTATTGATCAAATCATAGGAGATCCTCATGATGGCATTAGAACAAGAAGAGGTACTACTAACAAAAATTTGCACTTGAGCTTTCTTTCACAGGTAGAACCAAAGAAATTTCAAGAAGCAAATGAAGACCCACACTGGATTATTGCAATGGAAGAAGAATTAAACCAATTCAAGCGTTGCAAGGTCTGGACACTTGTTCCAAAGCCTAAGGATAAGAACATAATTGGAACAAAGTGGGTGTACAGAAACAAGTTGGACGAAGATGGAACAATCATCAAGAATAAAGCAAGACTTGTAGCAAAAGGCTATAGACAGGAAGAAGGGATTGACTTCGATCAAACTTATGCTCCGGTAGCAAGGCTTGAAGCGATCAGAATGTTCTTAGCCTTTGCTGCATTCAAGGGTTTCACCGTATATCAAATGGATGTCAAGTCAGCATTCCTCAACGGAAATATCAAAGAAGAAGTATACGTGGAACAACCTCCAGGTTTTATCAATCCAGACTTTCCTAATTACGTTTACTTATTACAAAAAGCTTTATATGGGTTAAAACAAGCTCCTCGAGCTTGGTATGAGACGCTGTCTAACTTTCTTCTTGAGAACAAGTTCACAAGAGGAAAGATAGATAAAACATTATTTCTTAGGGAAGTAAAAGGCAAGATTTTGCTAGTGCAAATCTATGTTGATGACATTATTTTTGGCTCTACGGACGACAATCTTTGCAAAAAGTTTTCAAAACTTATGCAGGGAAAGTTTGAAATGAGCAGTATGGGCGAGCTGAAATATTTCTTAGGACTTCAAGTGAAACAATCTGAAGATGGAATTTTCATCTCACAGACAAAATTCACCAAGGAGTTGATTAAGAAATTTGGAATGGAGAATGCAACCTCTATGAGGACTCCAATGAGCTCAGCTATGTCTCTGGACAAGGACGAGAAAGGGAAACCTTTTGATGAAACCAAATACAGAAGCATAATTGGCTCTTTGCTCTACCTTACTGCCAGTAGACCTGACATAATGTTTTCTACATGTGTATGTGCTAGATATCAGGTGAACTCTAAGGAATCTCATTACACTGCTGCAAAGCGAATCTTGAGATACATTAAAGGCACACCAAATCTTGGCTTATGGTACCCAAGAAGTAATGATAGCGAACTAATAGGCTATTCAGATGCAGATTTTGCAGGTAGCAGAGACGACAGGAAAAGCACTTCCGGAACATGCCAATTTCTCGGAAGAAGACTTATTTCCTGGAGTAGCAAGAAGCAGAATTGTGTTGCAATCTCAACCGCCGAGTCAGAATATATTTCTGCAGGCAGTTGTTGCGCACAACTTCTATGGATCAGGAACCAGCTTCAAGATTATAATTTGAAGATAAAGAATATTCCAATGTTTTGCGACTCCTCTAGCGCAATTGCTATAGCAAATAATCTGGTCTCACACAGTCGGACAAAGCATATCGAATTAAGATATCATTTCATCCGAGAGCATGTGGAGAATGGGGATATCAACTTAAGTTATGTCTCTACAGATAAGCAAATAGCAGATATATTCACGAAGCCGCTGGATGAGACCAAGTTCTCCTTCTTCAAGACAGAACTTGGAATGCTCAACATGGAATATTGATCAAACAAAGGATAAGAGAAGAAGATAAGTAAATTTACTTAAATTTTATCTTATTTTTATGTTCTAAAATGAAGCACAGGCATATCCTTTGGAGTGAAGAAAAATCAAAGATGAAAATTTCAAGTCATCATTAAACTTCTCGAGAAATGAAGTGAACATCTCGAGAAATGACTTGCTGTTGTTTGAAGATAAAATATTTCGAAAAATTTGACTTCATCTCTCGAAAAATGAACTCACACTTCTCGAGAAATGGGTAATCTCTCGAGAACCTTCTCAACCTCTCGAGAAATGTCTTATACTTCTCGGAAACTTTATTCTCAAATTTTCGAGAATATGAAGAGCCAGGTACGCGTGAACTTTATCTACTTTAACTTAATTAAAACCAAATTAATTGTCACATCAGAATCACACTATAAATAGAGTCTCAAAATGAATTAAGAGGTCACGCGAAGTACTTCCATTTCCTCTCGAAAAGTGTCGTCGGTTCATCTCCTCTTACGCAAAATCGACGTTCCAGTTCGCCCTCAGAAGGATCTTTTCTAGTTCCAGCCCTCATTTCAAGTTCTCCTCTCGATCAATGGCTCCGTCAGGAAAACCTAAGATTGGAGTCGGCAGTGAACTCGTGCGAGAAGGTCTCCAGTCTATGTCAGATGAGTTTCAAAACCTTTTTTATCTGTTAGACGCAGCAGGACTGTCATTCGTACTAGAACATCAATGTCGAATTCTATTTCAAGAGGTAGAGGATCTGTTTATCAATGTAAAAGTTCACAAAAACAGAAATAGGATGAAATCTATGGTTGAAAATTTCAAAATCAAGATTAATCCAAAATCTCTTTCCAAGTATTTGAAAGTTCCATTGGAAGAAAATGAGGATACTCTAAGTAATGAGGATTGGGCTCATGCCCTAATCTTTTGTGGGTTAGATAAAGGAACTTCAATCATTCGTAGACAAAAGATGAGTGATGTTGGAAAATTGTTAGTGGACATTATTTCAAAGGTTTTACTTTGTCATACTGGCAGCCTGGGTCATGTCTCTTCAGATGTTTTCAGTTTAGTAGCAATAGTGGTTTGTGGAAAAAGGTTCAGCTGGGCAGACTTTTTATTCAATAAGATCAAAGAAAGCATATTGAGCCCCAATTTTGCAAGAATCCTGACACTCTATTTAAATCAGCTGGATCCAGTTGTGTTTGACATGTCCAAAGGAGCTATTATTCATCATTTGAAGAAGGTAGATGTTGTCACAATGAAGAGGTGGAATATCAGAATTAATAAGCCAGCTGCAGTTGCAGGTCCCCAGGGGGAGCCTATTACTTCAGCTCAATCAGTTCCTGAATTTGAAGCTCCTGCTCCTCCTCCTCCAGAAACATCAGCAACTCCAGCTCCACCTCCAGCTCAACTCAGTTCATTTCCAGATCCAGATCCATCTCCAGCTCCACAAGACACCATTCCTTCAGCAGAACCAAATACAGTTCCTTCTCCATCAGCTCAGGATCCTTCAGAACAAGATCCTTCAGAACAAGTTCCTTCAGATCTAGCTCCTTCCAAAACTCCATCAATCCCAGATAATCAAGTCTTGTCAGATACTCCTATGGAAACTACTGTTCTTTCACAAGATCAAGGGGATCATTTCTCACCTCCTCCAGCCTTAGATGAAGACAGAATTGATTCCACCATAGCAGATGTGGTAGGTGAAATACTTAAAGGTGCTGATGATGTGCTTAGCACTAGTGACCACATGGGTAAGTCAGGAGCAGATTTTGATTTTACTCTAGAAGGAGATGATGTTTCAGTGCATGTTTCATCTCCTCCCCCAGTACATATTGAGGGGGAGCAAGATCCTGGCTCAGAAACAAACAAGGAAGCTCAGGAAAAGATTGTTGTTTTATCTCCTGTGAAGCTCCTAAGTTCAGTTGTTCTTGAAGATCTACCAGAAGAAGCTCTGCCAATCCCTCCTCCTCCATCTCTTTTTGATGAACATTCAATTCTTGGTAAAATTGAACTTATGCTTCAAAGACAAAGTGCCAAAATAGATTACTCCTTCAAAGAAGTTCATGCAAGAATATCTGATGTTGAAAAGGAAATGTCAAAGAAGTTGAAAGAATTCAAAACCAGTTCAGATCAACTAAAAGAGGTTGTTATTCAGGGAGGAAAGGCTATTGATCACACCATAGAGGGTGTAGCCACAGTGCTAGCTGAAGTTATTCAAGTAAGAAAAACTCAAGAAAACATGGCTTCAAGGGCTGAAGATAATACTTTCAAAGTTATTGATGAAGTTGGCCAGTTTAAGGAATCTATTCTCCAAACCCTCTCTGTAGAAGTCAGAAAGGGGGAGGACAAGTTGATAGGATCAATTGATGAGAATTTATTTGCATTTCATAATCATATGAGTGAGAAGTTTGATCAACTGTCTCAGGGAGTCCAGAAGCAGGTAGCTGATATCAAAGAATTCACACAAAGGTCTACCACTTGGCTTCATAGTGAGATCTTTCCAGACTTGGGCATTGACCCTGTTGTTCCCCCTCCTCAGTATGAGCCTCCTCAGTTCTCTCCAAGACAAGCTGTGTCTTCTGATGTAGAAGTTGCTTCTTCTAAGCAAGGTTCTAGAAAAAGAAAATATGGTGAAGGACCTTCTGCTAAGAGATCAGTTCCTGAATCTAGTTCAGCAGGCTCTGGCAAAGCTGCTGCTACTGATCCTGTGAATTATCCAGAGATTTGGAGTCCTATTTCAAAGGCTATCATTCTTGATTCACTCAGATTAGTTGAAGAAGGAGGAATGCAAGTTCAAGACTATTACAGCTCTTCTGAATGGAAACTTTATCAAACCAGCAAGACCAAAAGGAGATTACATTACAGGATATATAAGTACAATGATCCTACAGCTCCTCCAGCTCCTCCTAAGTACCATCCTAAACCTTTTGCATACTTCAAAAAACAGGAACAGAAAAGAAGAGACAATGCCAGAGGTTGAAGATCATCAAATTCTATTGTCATATGCTTGTGTGAACTTTAATTCATTAGACAATCTTAAATCTAAATATAGTTTTTGATTCTGATGTGACAATCATGTTCTTATATTTAGATATTGCTCTTAATGTTCTTTCTTGTATGTTCTTTTTATATTTAATATGGCTACAATTCATCTTGGTAAGAAGGGTTCTGACTTCTACAAATAGGGGGAGATTGTTGGGTATTGTATCCACAATAGCCTTGATTTGTAGAAAGTCAACTTTGAACCAAGATTGAATTGTTTGTGTATTTGATATGCTTTTCTAGTAATGCTCTTGCAGGTTCACTTTGCAAAGTGTAGACCAATGTCAGGTCACAATGGGTCAATAAGCACAGTCTCATGCAATGTAATTCTTCATTGTGTGAGGTATGGGGTTGACTCATGTGTGGTCTCTCAATTGGGATATACTTTATGATCAAGACATTAAAGTTTCAAAGCTTAGGTGTGCAGCATTGGCCTGAAGACAAAAGAAGAAATTTCTCTAAGTAAACTTTTCGAGAAGTAAGAAGATTTTCCGAGAACTCTTTCTGTGCTTTCGAAAAGTCCTTATGCTTTTTCGAGAAGGGTTGTTTCAAATGTTTCTCGAGAAGTTGTTGAAATTTCCGAGTAGTTTCTTGTATTTCTCGAGATGTCTTTGTTCTTTCGAAAAGTCTTTTATCTCTCGAGAAGTACTTTTGTTTTCGAGAAGTTCTTTTTCTCTCGAGAAGTCCTGTCATATATCTTTGACCTTTTCTTTCTAAAGATGTTTTTCGAGAACTAGTCGTTTCTCTCGAGAAGTCTTGAAAATTCTCGAGAAGTCTAGTCCTATCATTTCTCGAAAACTTTGTTTTCCCGTTTTGACGACAAGTCCTTTCCGTCAAATTGACGTGACGTCTTTCCTCGTCTTAAGGTTGAATCGTTAGGATGTCTTCTATATAATGATTGCTCCTTATGATTGATCAAGTTTTTCGAGTTATTTTTGAGAATCAAAAGATCAGAGTTCATTTTCTCCTAACCCTAATCTGATCCAAGATCGTTGTCAGTGCCGCGCATCGCCATCGTTGGAATTCGATCGTGAGTTATCTGAAATCATCTTCAAGTGGAAGAGGAAGGTCAATCGATCATTGCCTTACACGTTCTGATTCTATCGGATTGATCAAGACCTTAGAAGATCTGATTTGTGCCGTTTCTATTCTTCATTTTCTACATCAAGCCGAAGTCATTTCTGTCGCAAGAAGAAAAGAAGATCTTCATCAAATTATTCAGATCTGTTTGTGATTTGTTAAGTATAATCTCGTTATCAATTTTATATTTGATTGTAGGAGAGATTGTTCTCCGAGTTGTAGGAGAGGTGATCTCCGAGTTGTAGGAGAGGGTTCTCTCTGAGTTTGTAGGAGATTGATCTCCGAGTTGTAAGAGTTTTGACTCTGAGATTTGTAGGATCGTTCTTGATCCGAGATTTAGTGAAGTAGTCAAGTCTAGCTGTGGTGCTAGATTGGCGAGGCCGGCAAGTGGAGTACCCAAGATCGGGGAACCACTATAAAATTCTTTGTCGTCTGTGGTTGTGGTTTGCTTTTTTGTGCGTTCTTTATTTTCAAGATTTTCAATTCCGCAAAAGACGCTGTTTTCACCTATTCACCCCCCTCTAGGTGATTTTGGTGGGCATCTAGATATTTCAATATGTTCGCCGTAAATTTTAAAAGCATATATCCCGAGAATGGCCCGTTGGATCTTGATTTTGACTTCGTCGTCGGTTTCGGAAGGCCGGTATTTGCCTTCGGTGCGATTTTTATCAATATCTGAGTTGGTCTTAGTCCAAATCGTCAAATTGGATTTAAAACCCTTTATGAAATTATTGAATAATTATTGTTTACAAAAAAAAGGTTTTCATATAAAAGGATATCTTAGGGTTTAGGTTCTGTTTTGCCCGGTTCTTTTCTCCTTCCCGTTTTCGCCGAACCAGAGAGCGAGCGAGAGGAGAAGTTACGTCATTTGGGAAGCTTCCGCCGGCTATTTTGTGTGATTTAGGACGCGAAATCTTGGCTTAATCTCATATTCGGAAAGCTCTTGTCGAGATCTTCCTTTGTGCGGTGAGTATTTTCGATTTCGTGAAGTTTTGGCGTGGGAGTGGTAGGCTCTATGCCTCGTTTTCCTTTCTAATCCTTCAGAAATTCTTCGTAGGAGCTTGCTTTTGGCCGATCTTAGACGAGGAGTGTTCGAGATGCCGATTTTCGGAGAGGTTTGAGGCAAATGGCAGTTTGTTTCTCCCTTGTTCATCTATGAAAGTTGTTTTTTGGTTAAAATTCTAAAATTATGTCAAGTTGATTTCCATAATCATCTTCCTTATTCAATATACCTGTTGGAAAAATCTGTTCTAATACTTGCTGAAATTCGATATGATAATTTCGAGAATTTATATATATTTATATATATATATATGTATGTATGTATGTATACATACATATATATACATATATATATACATATATACATATATATACATATATATATATATACACATATATATACATATATATATACATATATATATACATATATATATACATATATAGATACATATATATATATATATATATATAGATATACTTTAAGTTGAAATCGACGGCTATTCCCGTCGATCGACGGGACCTCCTGTCGATCGGCTTCCCTTCACGTCGACTTTTAGCCTTCCCATCAATTGTGTTGAATCCTTCCCGTCGACTTATAAGCTTCCTGTCGACTTTTCCTTATAATCTTCCCGTCGACTTTTCCTTATAAGCTTCCCGTCGACTTTTCATTATAAGCTTCCCGTCGACTTTTCCGTATAAGCTTCCCGTCAACTTTTCCTTATAAGCTTCCCGTCGACTTTTCCTTATAAGCTTCCCATCGACTTTTCCTTATAAGCTTCCCGTCGAGTATTCCTTATAAGCTTCACGTCGACTTTTTCTTATAAGCTTCCCGTCGACTTTTCCTTATAAGCTTCCCGTCGACTTTTCCTTATAAGCTTCCTGTCGACTTTTCCTTATAAGCTTCTTGTTGACTTTTCTTTATCAGCTTCCCGTCGACTTTTCCATTATTAGCTTCCCGTCGACTTTTCCTTTATAACTTCCCATCGAATTTTTACTTGGCCCTTTTGCGTTGAAAGCTTCTAGAGTCCCGTCGATCGATTGACGGTCACGTCGGTCGGTAGACTGTCCCGTCGATCGGTTGACTATCCCGTCGATCGGACCCTTTGTTGTCGACTTTTGTTGGAGTTTCCTGTCGAATTTTGTCGTGCCATTCTCGAGTTATAGGTAGTCAATTTTGGAGCTATTGGTGTTGGTGGATTATAACCACCGCCACAGTGTCCTGCACTTAAATTGGATATATTACTGGAGTTTACCCAAGTTAGTTGTTTGTGGGTTGTTTGTTTTACTGCTGGTGTGTTGGCGGAGGTATCTCCCATCACAGTTGCTGGATATTCTCCAGTATGGGTGTCGGGCTATGATACCACCTAACCCATGGGCCCTTGTGGTGTTAGTTCTATGGGTGTGCCGGCGGAGGTATTCCCCCCACAGCCACTGGATTTTTACCGGTGTTGGTGTTGCTGAACACTTAATTATAAGAACTTTTATAGTATTGTTTATACTTTTATATTATAAATATGTAGATATGCCTTCGGCTTTCCACCGTTCGTGGTGTTGTCAGGTATACATGAATTTTCACATAAGTGTTTCCACTGTTATTTATCCTGCATATTGTACTTTACTTTTAGTATATTTGGTCTTGGGTTGGTACCCATGTTGACCATGGCTTACTTTGTTTTGTTTCCTGTCGTCCTTATACCTTGTTGTTGATGCGTTCTCTCTTGTGAATGCCTCAGGTTCAGAGCAGTAGTGGTCTGTGGAGCTAGAGTTAGTGTTCCAGTATTGCAGTAGCAGTTGTGACTGTTTCTCCTCACCATTGTGTGGTAGTTGATCGTTGTTTTGTTTTAGTTCAGACATACCAATGAGATCTGTGGGTTGGTGTCAGGTTGTTGACACCCACAGAGTTTGTTAATTTTGGACATCTTTCTAACTGCTAGTTGTTTTCTTGCTCTTTTGAGTAGTTTACTTGCTCTCTGGGAGGTTTTATGCTAGGAGTGCATGTTAGGTATTTTAAGTATAAAAATGGGTTTATGTCAGTATTGCACAACTTCTTTTCAAAGCAGATATCACCATATTTTAAAGGTTATAAAAAAGGTCTTTTCATACTTATACTAAACCTAGAGGTCTGCATAACATGTTATATCTTGGGAGTTATGTTCATATAAGGTAATAAGTAAATAAAACCTAGTATTTTTCCGCTGCGTATTTCTACTTGCACCGTTACTCGTGGATTAGTTGGTCCACTGAACCGAGGGACACGGTTATTTAACTTAACTGGAATCATGTTTCCAAATTATAATTCATGGATTTTTTTTCATGATAAGTAATAGGAGTAGGATTTGCCTGAGCGCCATCAGTTGTCCCCTGCACTGCGTGGCATCACGATGCATATTTACTCTGACGTATTATTTAATACAGAGAAAATGCGGGTTGTGACAGTTGGTATCAGGGGGAGGTTTGTTCGACAAGTTGGTCGAGCGACTAATTCTAATATAGTTTAGTTGTTTGGTTTCTTTGCATACACCCACCGATGTGTCGTCAGTACGTCTTGGTAGAAGCATGAACACTACACTCATAAGAATGATAAGAAGTATATGGGGCATATTATGTAGTATGGGATGCATAATATGTGATCGTATATGGATCCTCATAGGAGGAAACATGTGACTGTTATATAGTATGGGATGCATAACAATCATCACTTAGATGCGCATTAGATTTTACTTTCGTTGCATGAGATATTATGTAGTATGGGATGCATAATATTTTGTGTACGTCGTTCATAACATGCATTAAGGCCTTTATTAGAATACATAGCACAACATACATTACATAGCATTGCATAATCACACGTGTCCAGCTAAAGATTTACATGATGACACTCGTACACACATGATTTTGAAACAAAGGTATAGGAAGTTCACGCATCCATAGAATAGGCAAAGGAGTCTAAGGGGATGACAGAGTATCTTTCAAGTTTTATGCATAGCATTATTTATAAATCCCAGAGCAAGTTAGCAGCAAAAGCAAGTGTCTATTTGTGTATGGTCTGAACTAAGTTGTGTAGTCTTAGTGTTAAGCTATAATGTTAATGAGTTGTTTGTTTGCGTTTTCTTATAAAAATGCCGTCAAAGCGTCCTGTGATGAGGGCGACTCCCTAGTCTGAGGGCGAGTCATCAGGTGCGTAGACTGAAGCTGTGATTGAAGGGCTGCGACAGAGCAACGAAGCTCTATCGAGACAGTTGATTGAGATGCAATCTCAGATTCAGTCGTTGTTGACTATCGCTGCAGGGCAGCAGGCCGTGGTGCAATACCCTGATGTGGGTCAACCTGTACCCATTCCCCCTGCCCCTCTGGTGCCCCCAGTGTTGCTGCTGCCAGAAATGAATTTCATCTCGCACTTTCAGCGACTATGACCTCCCACCTAAGATGGGAGAGCTGAATTTATCGCGTTAGACAACTGGATTATCGTTATTGAGGAAATGTTTTCCTATTCTGGTATTTCTGCTGACCAAAATGTGATGGTCGTCGCGTACCAGTTGAAGGGTCTTTGCGAAGAACTGGTGGATAAGAGAGAAGGAGAACCTGACAGGTGGATGTTCATGGGAAACCTTCAAGAAGATGTTGCTGAAGAAATTTATGTCGTCGGGCGAGCAAGATCACCTGATGAACAACTTTATGCATATAAAGCAGAGATAGCTCACTGTTAGTGAGTATGAAGTTGAATTTAGCAAGTTGAGCCGATTTGCTCCAGATCTAGTCTCCTCTGAAGAAGGAAGAGTGAAGTGATTCTTGGGAGGACTTCGCAGCGATATTCGGCAATTAGCATGTGCTTAAAGATCGGAGAACTATGTTGTGGCAGTGGAAGATGCTCTGAAAGTTGAGGCGATTGATAACGCTAAGAATCGAGGTTCTGCGTTGAGGAAAGAAGAGGAAAGGTGTTGATGAAGGGAGTTCCAGGGCATCCGGCCCCGCTTCAAAGAAGAGTGGTGGAGAAGCGTGCAGTTTCTATCGGCGCCCTGGCCACCCCTATGAAAAGTGTTTCAAGAGGATCAGAGCTCAGAAGCGGCAGTGGGTGCTCGCCATTCAGGGCGCACCCAAGGGAGAACTGGTGTGCAATATTTGTGGGAAGGGTCATGATTCGAGTAGGTGTTGGATAAAAGATAGAGTCTGCTATCAGTGTGGTCAGAAAGGACACATAAAGTCTGCGTGTCCAAGGAACCAGCCCCCGTTGCAGCCTGCTCCGCTTTGGGCCTTGCCGCCGCCGCCACAAAATCTAGATAACGGAAGGGGAAAGCTGAACGTAATGAAGCGGGAGGAAGCTCAGACCTCCACTCAAGTGATATCATGTTAGATTCTAATGTAACTCTTAGTTTTCAGCTTTTGCCCTCGTTTGCTTTCGCTCGTTTAGTTACGTATCCGCTTTTATAGGAGAGTTTAAGGTAAAGAACCGTATGGCGCGCGTTCTTTTTAATTCTGGTGCTACACATTCATTTGTGGCTAGGGCTTTCGTAGAGCGCCATCGGTTGAATCTCGATCAAGTTGGTGATTCCTTTCATGTCAAGTTTCCCTCCGGTGACACGGTGGTGTCGAACCAGGGTATCCAGAGGTGTCTTATCCTCTTAGGTGATTTCTTAGCATTCGCTGGTTTGAAGATGTTGGACCTAGAAGACTTTGATATTATTTTGGGCATGGACTGGTTGTCCCGTTATGATGTTGTGATCCAGTGCAAAGTTAAATGCTTGGACTTCGAGATGAACAATGGCCACCCCATGAGTGTGTATGGCTTCCCGCGCCAAGATTCCCTGATTATTTCCGCGGTATGTGCTCGGAGAATTATAGATTCCGGTTGTTTTGCTTACCTTATTTCTATCATAGAAACTGCTAGTGGTTCGCCACATGTCGAGTATATTGCTGCGGTGCGGGAGTTTCCGGATGTTTTTCTGGTTAGTCATCCTCCTGAGAGAAATGTGGAGTTTGTTATCGATCTTGAGCATGATACTCGCCCTATTGCTAAGGCACCATACTGTATGGCCCCGTGTGAGCTGGAGGAGTTGCGTACTCAACTCGATGAGTTGTTGCAGTGTGGGTTTATTAGGCCAAGCTCTTCTCCTTAGGGTGCTCCAGTCTTGTTTTAAAGAAAAATGATGGCTCTATGAGGCTGTGCATTGATTATAGAGAATTGAATAAGGTAACCATCAAGAACAGGTATCCGTTGCCGAGGATAGATGATTTGTTTGATCAGTTATGTGGTAGCACAGTGTTTTCAAATATTGATCTTCGTTCAGGCTACCACCAGTTAAGGATTCGTGAGTCAGATGTTCTACGGATGACTTTTCGATCCCGGCATGGGCATTTTGAGTTTTTGGTGATGTTCTTTGGACTAACGAATGCACCCTCTGCCTTCATGGATATGATGAACCGAGAGTTCACAGATTTCTTGGATTATTTCGTAGTCGTGTTTATAAACGACGTTCTCGTGTATTCTCGGAGCGTCGAGGAGCATGCTTTGCACTTGCGATTGGTTTTGACTACCTTGAGGGAGCATAAGATGTATGCGAAGTTGAGCAAGTGTGAGTTCTGGCTTCCTCGGGTGTCCTTTCTGGGTCATGTAGTGAGTAGGGATGGAATTTCTGTGGATCCAGAGAAGATTTCTGCGGTTATGAATTGGAAGAGGCCTACTATGCCCAAGGAGATCAGAAGCTTCCTGGGGTTGGCAGGTTATTATAGGAAGTTCGTGGAAGGAGTTTCAATATTGTCTGCTCTGATAACTAAGCTCATGCAGAAGAACACAGCATTCGTGTGGAGCGTTGAGTGCAAAGCAGCCTTTCAAGAATTAAAGAGGAGATTGTGCACTGCACCAGTTTTAACCATGCCCACTGAAGGAGAGGAGTACGTTGTTTATGTAGATGCATCGCACGTCGGACTCGGATGTGTCTTGATGCAGGGAGGTAAAGTGATTGCGTACGGGTCGAGACAGCTGAAGGTTCACGAGAAAAATTATCCTACGCATGATCTGGAATTTGTGGTTGTGATCTACGCCCTAAAGCTTTGGAGACATTTACTGTATGACGCATTGTGCAAGACTTATACAGACCATATGAGCTTGAAGTACATCTTCACGCAGAAGGAAATGAATTTGCGTCAGCGTAGATGGTTGGAATATGTTGCGGATTATCATGTATAAATCTAGTATCACCCAAGCAAGGCTAATGTGGTAGCGGATGCGTTGAGCAGAAAGTCCGCACAGATCTTCAACCTTACCATGCAGACTTTGGTTGAGGAATTCCTTTTGAGGGCCATTTTTGTAGGCAGTAGTTTTGGGCCCTCCTGTTTGGAGGCAGAAGAGCCTTCGTGGATCACCCTCATAAGGTTACATCAGAAAGAAGACTCAGATCTTCATCATCTCCGATCAAGGACAGAGAAGGGAGAATTGCCTGATTTCTCTTTAGACGAAGACGGTACCCTGAGATACCGAGGTAGATTTTGTATCCCCGCGGTAGGAAATATTCGGACAAAGATTTGTGATGAAACACAAGGTTCTAGTGTGTCCTACCACCCTGGTTCTACGAAAATGTATAGAGATTTGAAATAGATCGTGTGGTGGTACGGAATGAAGAACGACATAGCTAAATTTGTGTCTGAGTGCTTCACCTGCAAGCGTAGATGTTACATATTGGAGCATGGTGGATCTTGGGACGAACGTCTCAGACTTATGGAGTTTGCATACAATAATAGCTTTCAAGAAAGTTTGCAGATGGCCCTGTTCGAGGCTTTGTATGGGAGGCACTGTAGGACTCCCTTATTTTGAGCCGAGGTTGGTGAGAGGCCATTGCTAGGTCCGGAATCCCTTGAAGAGATGAGTATTGCTGTAACTCATATTTGGGAAAATCTCCGTGTAGCTCAGGAGCGTTATGAGAAGTATGCAAATCAGCGAAGGGTTGAGCTGGAATTCGCAGTTGAGGACATGGTTTTTCTAAAAGTTTCTCTGATGCCTAGTGTTAAAAGATTTGGGAGGAACCATAAATTGGATCCCCGGTATGTGGGACCCTTCCGGATTATTGAGCGCATTGGAGTGTCGGCGTATAGGCTGGATTTACCTGCTACCTTCCCTGGCGTCCACGATGTGTTTCATATGAGCCAGTTGCGAAAGTGTGTTCTTAGTGATCGTCTCGTCCTTGACTCGGCGCCCCAGAACCTGATCGTATTCTGGAGACTTAGGATCGAGTGTTGCGGAGAAGGACAATCCCTATGGTCAAAGTTCCATGGCAGAATCAAGACGACAAGAGCGCGAGTGGGAGTTGGAGTCAGCGATGAGGGAATCTCATCTGCATCTTTTCTCCTAGTCTTCTGGTAAGTTTTTCTCTTGTTAGCCTTTTGTAACATCCCTCAAACAACTAGACCCCTAAGATGGTTTTGTCATGACTAGGTCATGACAAAACCATAGGAGACACAAAAGACCATGTGAGCTTAGGCAAGGAGGAAAACCACAGTGGTCTGCAGATAGCAATTTCCAGATACCAAACCTAGGGTTGGACTTTAGGGCCTCACCTTGACCCTTTGACCTCACCATAGCATCCCTAACCCATTAGGGGTCCCTTAGAGCACCAAGGACCCATTGGGGTCAACCAAAGAGGCCAATTTGACCAAAGTCAACTCTAACCCTAAATTGGTTAAAGTAGCCTAATTAGGGTCAATTGGCCTCCACCATGCCAAATTGACCTTTCACCTACCCTTATGAGGATATTTGGGACCCAATGGACTAAAAAGCCCCATCATGGGGCCACCAATTTGACCAATTTGACCAAAGTCAATTATAGCCCTATTTTGGTCAAAGTGGCCTATTAAGGGTCAATTGACCTTCACCTTGCCAAATTGACCCTACCTAGACCTTCCTAACCCTTAATAGAGGCTAATGGATAACTAGGCACCCATTGGGGTCAACCCAAATGGTCAAATTGACCAAAGTCAACTTAACCCTAAATTTAGGTCAAAAAGACATATTTTGACCTAATCAAGCCCAATCCACTTGGGATACACTCAATTAAGGTGGTCCACCACCTAATGGGGTTGGGTGCTACTGAATTGGCCATTCAATTTCAAGAAATTCGGCCAGGAGAGAGAAAGCCCCAATTTGAAAGAGAGAGGGGGATTAATGGGGAGGAAGAAGAAACCTTCAATCTCCCCCATTAATGGCCACATTCATCTCCTCTTAGGGAGAGGAGGATTTTCCAGCCTTCTCCCTGTCGGATTGAGGCCCCATTCACCTCCCCCAAGTGAAACCGAAATTCCCCCATAATTGTCATTAATGTCTTTCGAGAATAAAGCCTCTCAAGGCTCTAATTGAAACCCCCACCACCATCAGTGATCAGAGAGGAAGAAAACCCCAACATTCCAAGAGGAATCAGGCACTGGAAACCCGGAGAGGAATGACACCAAAAGCTCCAATTCCGGCCATCGCAACCCGACGGAATACGCGACATCAGGTCACCACACAGGTTCGATCCTCTTCTCCTCCCCTAGTGCTAGGTCTTTGTCGACTTGGGGCTTGATTCGAGCCAAATTAGGCTCGAATCAAGCCACCGAAAGAGGCTCATTTCGAGCTTTTGAACCTCCCCGAAATCCCTATTCCGACCACCTCCGGCCGGCCAACCACCGCCTATCGCCAGCCACCACCTCAACGGAGGTGGTGGTGGCATTGGCCGGCCGGGAATAGGCGCAAGTGGTTGGGAAATCAACTCACAAAATGTTCCAGGGCGGGCTATCCTCAGTCGTCGGCTGGAGGAAGAAGATTAGCAAGGGCTGCTCATCTTGCGCCAAGATTCGTGCGCCATCATGCTATATAAATGTTTTATAAAATGTATTTTTGTCACACTTTATATAGTACTTAGAATAAATTATAGAAAATACTTATGCCCTCCTGATGGAAAAGTGTTCAACACCAAAGTTGTAGGCCATGAGGTCTATAATTTAAAAATGGTTTCATTCAATTTGGGTCAGTGTTCTGACCACAGCACTCAAAATGGTACAACATATACAAAGGGTTGACTAGAGCTTGATTTGAGTGCCCCCGCCAATCCATTCATCCAAATGAATTGAAATTTGAAACATAGGCTTTTTATACCAACACCCTTAACATATCCAAAAATGAGAACTTTTTGAGAACATTTTTCTAAGAGTTTTACAAAAATTTAATAATCAATGTATTAATTAATTATAGGGTCTAGTGACCTCCAAACACCACCAAATTTTGGTGGGTAGTCCTTAGGGACATGTTATGTCCCTGCTAAAACTTTCATCCCATTTGGGATTGATTTGGTTGGTTATTTAACTATCCCAAGATTGGTCAAACTAAGGGTTAAAAGGTCAAAAGTGCACTTGTTGGGTTAAGTGGTCAAATCTCATCAAAATGATGTGAGACCTTGGCCACTGATTTAATATCACCTAAAACACCTTCTCCCAAGTTTTGGGGTGATTTGGAGTAGTTGTACCCTAGAACCCTAGATCAAACATTAGGGTTATATATTGAACCCATTGAATGATATTGGCTCAGATGTTCTTGGATTGACCTAAAATTTAGTAGAGAGGTTCATAGGGTGGTTTTAAGCCCTAGGTATTTTATTTGGAATTTTTGGAGACTTTTATCCCTTTAGATTTAATTAAGAATTATTTAGGGCACCTTCTTATTAAAAAGAATTACATATTCATATAACCTAGGATGATCATGAAACTTTGCCAGTTAGCTTGTGTTAGTGTTATTGTTCCCTGATAATTTCGTTGTGATTTTTAAAATGATCTATATGGTACTTCTTTCACAAACCCTTTATGTGAACTATTTGTGAGAAAAATTAATTAAGGGCTTATAATTCTCTGGAAAATTGTGAAACTTGGTAATAGGGCATTTTAGGACATTAGAAAGCTTTGTGAATTTTTGAATGATTTTTAGAAGTATTTATCGGTAGGTGACTTCACAATGTGTCGTAGTTTGGAGTTTCTTGAAATATTTATTTATTTGTCTAAATGGCTTTGAAAAATTACAAAACTCAGTCAGTAAACTTTTTGGATCATTATAGAGGTTTGGTAATTTTACCATAATTTTTGATTAAGTATTTCTGGTGGTTCCATCATTAGCCTCCAATTTTGGATAATAATTCAATATTTTAATTAGAGGCCAATACCTTACTGAAAAATTGTGATATTCTGTATTTGTTGTTATTTTGATATCATAGATTTTCCATAAATTTGTGTAGGCCATGTCATAAGAAGATCTTACATTTCATGTTTAATTTCATGCCTGGCCAATTTTGGAGAAATTATAGTAAATGCCAAATAAATAAGTAAAATTATGACCTTCTGGATTTAGTCTTATAATGTCATGATAGATTCCTAGTAATTATCTTGGGTCATTAGAATGAATATTTGGAGTACCTCCTCTCATGCAACTCATATAGCTCATTTGGTCTGCGTATAGTGAAACTATGAAACTTGAGCAACTTGTGGATCACTAGGTGAGAATGGAAGTTAGATGGTGTACCTTGTCTGGTTGAAAAGATGTGAGGTCACCATTAGGAGTTTATATGTTGTGTGTACCCGATAAGCTAAGGGGTAAGGTTGTATTCGGTATTGACGGAAGATCGGCTTTCCCTTAGTGGGTCATAAAATACTTTGGGTTAACCCAAGTGTAAGGATAAGAGGGGTATTCTTATGGGTAATTACCAATAACATTAAGTGTCTTGAAAAGGGCGGTTTGGGCTGAAAGTGGAGGTTAGATCTTAAAGTACTCTAGAGGGGTGGGTGAATAGAGTATTTAAAAACTTTTCTCTTAATTTTATAGCGGAATTAAATTAGTGATATATATGTGTATATTGAGTGAGTTATAAAAACTAAATAAAGAAATCAGCACAGCACAACAACACAGAAAATCACAAGCACAGAGACACAAGGATTTTATAGTAGTTCCCCAATAAATCTGGGTACGTCTACTCTTCTACCACACTTGGTAGAATCCACTAGGTTTTTGATCAGGTACACTATCACCAAGGGGTTTTTGATCAGGTGTCCACACACCAAGTGAGCTTTTGATCAGGTGCTCTAACCAAATCATGGGTTTTTGTTCAGGTGCCCTGTCACCAAAGAGGTTAACTTTTGAATGGAGTTAGAACCATGTACATGATGGAATAAAGAGGGGTTAAGAAGTTCTTCTCTGTCAACAATCTGAGAGAAGACTCTAGTGGATTAATGGTGTAAAGCTCCCCTTGTCTAAATGAAATTCTTGACAGCTTGAGGATGGAGCTTTCTCTTGAAATGAAAATATCTTCCTTGATAAGCTGATGAATCTGAGAGATAGAAGTTCCTCAGATTATTGTTGCTCTATAGAAGATTTGAAACTTGCAGCAGAAAGACTGAGAGATTGATCTTGAAGATGTTCTCAGAGAATGAGATGCTGCTTGAGGAAGATGAACTTTCTTTTCCTTCTGAATATTTTCTCTCTTGACAGATGCTCTGATATTCTCTATGTCTGTGTCTATCTTCTTTTTCATTTCTGGTATATTATATTTTCTGGAAGAATACGACTGATTTGAATTTCAAATCTCTCTGAATAGGAATAGAATAATCTGCATTAAATCGTTTCTTGGAACTTCCACTGATTCAGCCAATCTTAATTCCTTTCCTCTTCAATAATAAATGATATCCTTTTCCAACGAGCCAAACGGCTATTTTTCTCGAGAGAAGGAATTGGAAAGAGAATAAAATTAAAGGAAGGATAAAACTTGTCTTATCTGGAAGAATAATTCCAAATGAAGAATAGAATTGAATCTGATGGATGAACTGAGTTCAGAAAAATTGAATAACTGATCTGAACAGACTGAGAGAAAATTCGTCGATCTGAGATAAGATTTCGTCGACCTAAAGGAAGAGTTCGTCGAACTGAACATCTGATAAAGAATTCGTCGAACTCAGCTGGAGTTCGTCGATCTCAAGTTAGAGTTCGTCGAACTGAAGAATTCGTCGACCGCTGAGCCTCCTGAGCCGCTGAGCCGTTGAGTATTGAAGATCGTCGACAATAGAGACTGGAGCAAGCCATTCGTCGAACGCAGAGAGGAGGCCGTTCGTCGAACGCAGAGAGCAGTTCGTCGAACCAAGTATTAAGTTCGTCGAACGCAGAAACTTAGAGAAATTCTAAGTTCTAGCTATCTTATTAGCCTAAAACTATGACCCTTAGACTATACAATGGGGTTCAACTTAATCCTAGTCAACCCATAGTAATCCTAGCCCAAATCAGTAATAGGGTTGTTCCAACAATCTCCCCCTATTTGGGTTAGGATACTATTTGACAAATTTCAAATAATAAACAGCGGAAAAACAACAAAGCATAAAATATATCTGACAGAATATAAAACCATTTCAGCAGATAAAATAAGTAGTGCTCTGAGTTTAACAACATTACAACAAAATAGAAATATCAACCAAAAACCAAATAGTTTAAAACCTTTTACTTCTTTGTTGATGGAGGCTTGAAGATAATTTATCTGTTTGGATTTTCTGATTCTTTCATGCTCATATACAGATCCTGAGCTCCCAGAATGGTTTGAGAATTGGCTTGAGGAACCACTGCTTCTGGGTGCTTTGCTAAGTATTCTTTGGCATTGAACACTTTTCTGGATTTGTACTTTTCAAATT
Source organism: Dactylorhiza incarnata (assembly GCA_033032865.1). Lineage (NCBI taxonomy): Eukaryota > Viridiplantae > Streptophyta > Magnoliopsida > Asparagales > Orchidaceae > Dactylorhiza > Dactylorhiza incarnata. Next base: position 3,438,600 of record JAWHQI010000175.1, on the reverse strand, counting down.
CTTTCTTTCTGAATTCTGACATAGTTGTGAATCTGGAGTAATCTTTACCTTCAGCTTTTGTTTTATTTATCTGGGCTACTGCAATGGATTCTCTGAATCTTGCCATTTGAGCAAACCTTTCTTCTTCTGGATTGGGAGAAGAAGGGTTATACTCAAAAATATTGTCTTAAATAGGGGAAAGATCTTGAGGGTTTTTGATTCTGTGAGAAGAGCCATCAGAGACATGATATTTATATTCTGAAGATTCTAATCTTACAGATCCTGAGGGAGGTCTTGAAGACCTAGAACATTGATAACCACTAGAACTAGCTGGTCTCTTAGATTGTTGGGAAGAGTAACTTTGAGAGGAAGAAGAAGAAAACTTTGCTGATCCAGCTGCACCTGCTGCTGCTGGAGGAGGAGGAGGAGGAGGATTGACATAACTAGCTTATCAGGGTAATAACCAGTTTTCCTCATTTTCTTTCTTCTGTTTGCTTCATTCCTTGAGATCCTCATCCAAGCAGGAGAGTCCTTGGTGAGAGTGATGTTATGCAAAATATAGTAGGGAATGTCATTGTTGGGATTAGGAGGATTAGGAGCAGCCTTTGACATATGCTTAGCTTTTCTCTTCATTGATGATCTATCATCAGAATCATCATCATCACTGTCATCAGATGATGGGGGATTATCATAAAGGTCATCAAGCAATTTCAGGGTTTTAGAAAAATCTTTCTCAGTATTAACTGGAGCTGGAGGAGATGGACTCTCAACAAGAACAGGAACTGGAGGAGCTGGACTTTCTTCAATAAAATAACCTTGAACTGGTACTGGAACTTCAAAACTCTTAAGAATTTCTTTCAACATGGTTTTATCTAAAGGGGCAGTATAAGGGATAATTGCCTTTGAATAACCTTGATACTCTAGCAAACCACTGAAAATTGTACTGAACTTGGAAAGCAAATAAGTAATATCTATGGATGGATTAATAGAAATATTATTTATTTCTTTTATTGCTGGAAGAACTGCATCTGACATCTCTGAATCTGTCTGAACTGAATCTGCACTGAAAAATGTGAGAGCTGGAGCTTCTTCATCAGACATCTCCCCCTGCCTAGTTTTAGGAATTCCTGAAGCTAGGCCCCTAGAAGAAGGGACAAAGAAGGAGGGTGAAGGGAAGGAAGCAATTCTTGCAGAGAGATCAGCAAGAGTTTGAAGAACTGGAGCAAGTTTTGCATCCAGTAGATCATTCAGCTGTGGAGCAATGTGCTGATAGATTTGGTCAGCAACAGATTTAAAACCAATAAAGACAAGATCTTGATTAGGGTTTGAAGAAGATGGGATGGAGTATGGGAAAGATATGTTAGTAGCATGAGCTATGGGTGGATGAGAGTGAATAGGGCAATGAGGGTGGATAGGTGGTTGAGGATGAATGGGTGATTGTGGATGAATAGGTGAGTGAGGTGGAGAGATATCTTGAGGAATAATGGGTGATTGGGGAAGGGTTGGTGATTGAGGTGGAGATGAAATGTTTATGGGAGAATGAATGTTATTGAAGGATGAAGGCTCTTCAGATGGGTGAGTCTGAAGAGTAGGAGAAGATGGCAATGAGGATGAAGGGATAATAGGAGAGTTGGGAGGAGGAATTTCTTCAGAAGAGGTAGTAGGATGAGAAGGGAGAGGAGGAGGAGAAACAACAGGAGAAGCTTCTTGAAGGGTTGGGGGAGTGGCTTGCACAGTCCTGGTGCCTTCTGAAGCTGTATCTGATGGTTCTGCTCTTGGAGTCCTTTTTGGGATAACCCTTTCCCATCTTCCAAACAAAGCTGAAGTCAGCCTTTTACTGGCATTGATAACAACTTTTGGAGAGACCAGGAGGTCTGGATGCCTTTCCTCAAGATAGATTCCTAGAATCCTACCATAACCAACATTTACCTTACTTATCTTCTTCCTGATTGATTCAAAAATGATCATTCCCAAATTGATTTTCTTTTTCTCTACCAAGGCCACCATCACCAGAAATTGGTGCCTTGTAATGTAGTCATGAGCAGAAGTTTTCCCAAGCAAAACCTTGCCTACTACATCAGCCAAAAATTTATATTCCATAGATAAATTTTTCTTTAAGAGGTGGTTAGGGTTTCCACTGGAATAACCCATCTTAACCAAAGCAGCATTAAATTCATCAGATGTGATTTCCAAATCATCGTCACCATTTACTAAACCAAAAACCTCAGATAATGTTACTGGGGTTAGAATAACCTAATTTCCTGATATTGTTCCTCATAATGCATCATTCTTTGGCTTTACTGTATAAGCCCATTCCTTGATTTCAGTCACTGGTAGTTTGATTCTGGTGGTCATGATCTTCTTTAGTTATTGTTCTTCAAACAGGTGAAGAATATCCTGGAAAACTTGATCAGAATGCTCAAACGATTTGAAATCAATGTCGAAACCCGCGTCAAACTTCATTGAGGAAAGCACTGCTTGCGAAATCGCCATTGTTACCTGCAAAAGAGAGAACGGTCAAGTGCAAAGGGGAACTAGAGGGAAAGAGCAAGCTCTATAGGCGCAAAGATGAAAAAAGATAAAAGCTTTGATTATATAGAGAGATCGGAGAAGGGCGCACACTTTCGTAGAGCAGGGTTCGGCTAAACCTAATAGAATCAGAAGTCGAAAAGACTTAGGGCTTCGTCTGACTGCGTTCGACGAAAAAAATAATTTTCGTCGATCTCCGTTCGACGATCGCGCTTGTCTTTGTCGATCTTGACTTATTAAGTATCGTCGATCTCCGTTCGACGAATGATAGCATTTCGTCGTTCTCCGTTCGACGAAATGAGGGGATAAATAGAAAATTTAATTTTTATCAGATTGAATCTCCATCTATCATTCCTAGCTGATTTATAAAGAAAATATGTTTCTTTTCATCTAAGGGTTTGGTGAAAATATCAGCTCTTTGCAAATCAGTGGAGATGAATTGTAGGCAAATTTTATTTTTATCCACATTATCTCTGATAAAGTGGTGCCTAATTTCTATGTGTTTAGTCCTACTATGGAGAACTGGATTTTGTTATATAGATATTGCACTAGTATTGTCACAAAATATAATTGAATTATTTAAGTTGACACCATAGTCTAGGAGCTAATTTTGTATCCACAATATCTGTGAGCAGCAACTTCCTGCAGCTATATATTCAGCTTCAGCTGTTGATGTAGACACAGATGTTTGTTTCTTACAAAACCAAGACACAAGCCTATTATCAAGAAACTGGCAAGTTCCTGATGCACTTTTCCTGTCTACTCTGCATCCAGCATAATCTGAATTTGAGAATCCAGTTAATTCAAATTCAGATATTGTTGGATACCAAAGTCCTAGATTAGGGCAACCCTTTATATATCTCAAAATTCTTTTTAATAAAATTAGGTGAGATTTTTTGGGGTTAACTTGAAACCTAGCACAAATACAAGTAGCAAACATTATATCAGGCCTACTAGCTGTTAGATAAAGTAATGAGCCAACAATTGCTCTATATACTTTCTGATCAACAGGTTTCCCTGATTCATCAGTATCAACAACAGCATTTGAGGGAATGGGTGTTTTCATGGTGGAAGCATCAGACATACCAAACCTTTTCACTAATTCCTTAGCATACTTGGATTGTGATATGAATATGCCATTGGGAGTTTGCTTCACTTGCAGACCAAGGAAGTATGATAATTCACCCATACTACTCATTTCAAATTTAGATTGCATTAGATTGGAAAATCTTTTGCATAAATTTGAGTCAGTAGAGCCAAAAATAATATCATCTACATATATTTGAACTAGTAGAGTTTGATTTTTATGTATCCTGAAAATAGGGTTTTATCAACTATGCCTCTACAGAACTTATTTTCCAAAAGGAAATTAGCTAAGGTCTCATACCATGCTCTGGGAGCTTGTTTAAGACCATAGAGAGCTTTATTAAGCTTAAATACATAGGAGGAGTGAGTTGGAGAGATGAAACCTGGTGGTTGTTCCACATAGACTTCTTCTTTGATGTCTCCATTAAGAAATGCACTCTTCACATCCATTTGATATACCATGAACTTCTTAAATGCAGCAAAGGCTAGAAAGATCCTGATAGCTTCAAGTCTTGCAACAGGAGCAAAGGTCTGATCATAGTCAATGCCTTCTTCCTGTGAATATCCTTGGGCTACCAATCTTGCTTTGTTTCTAACTATGTTGCCTTGATCATCAAGCTTGTTCCTAAAGACCCACTTGGTGCCAATAACTGGATGGCCTTTTGGTCTTGGAACCAAATCCCATACCATGTTCCTTTCAAATTGGTTGAGCTCCTCTTGCATTGCAAGAATCCAGTTTGGATCTTGTTCTGCATCTTTTATGGTTTAAGGTTCAACTTGTGATAGGAAACAAGTGTGCATCTGATTTTGGTGTAGTTGATGCCTTGTTTGAACACCTGCTGAATTATCACCAATCACTTGTGATATTGGATGATCTCTAACTATGATGTGGTCAACAATTGGAGTTGGTTCTGTTGAAAATTTGAAGTGAAGTGGAGGAGTCTGGATGGTCTAATTTTGGGAGACCGCCGAGACCGCGCGGCCTGTGCTTGTATTATGCCAGTCTGGCTTGCCGGTCTGTTCTGGCGGTCTGCTGGTTCTGCTGGTTTGTTCTTTGTAGCTGCGGTCTATTCCCGAGTTGGTCTGTTGGTTGGCCTGTCTTCTTTGTTGGAAGACCGGGCGGTCTGTTCCTATGTGTGACCGCCTGTCCGGGAGGTTTGTGCTTGGCGATCTGGCGACTTGTTCTAAGTCGGCCAGATGGTTCCTGGTTTGCTCCTGGTGGTCTATGGAAGGAGTACCTTTGTGACCGCGCGGCTTGTGCGCGGTCTCATATTCGCGCGACCTGTTCGCGATCTGTCTGCTGATCTGCGGTCTTGGTCGGATGATCGTCCAAGTTGTGTGATTGCGCGGTCTGCCTTATGAGACCGCTGGCGATCTGGCGGGTGGTGATTGAATCTCTCTTGTGGGGTGACGACATCCGTCTACCCTCCTATAAATAGAGGTGCAAGGCCCGTCATTCATAACGAGAACTGTAAGAACTAGAGCCTGGGTTGTTTTGTGCAGTCTCAACTTTGAGGTCGGGCGGTCTCGGAAGTGAGTTGACTGTTTGTTGTGTTCGCAGGTTTGCGGTCAGCAGTTTGCGGTCTCCTTCCTTGGTGTTTCCCAGCGGCTTGAATAAACAGTTCGGCAGCGGTCAATCAGCGAACTGGTTTATGTTCATTCTTGTGCTGTTCGCAGCGAGCTCAGCAATCAGGCGACCTTCAGCGGTTAGGCGATCTGAGTTGCGGTCTGGCGACAGCTTCAGTTCTTTGTTCCCAAAAAGCTCTAGTTCGTGTGGTCTGAGGTGCGGTCTTGCAGTGCTGGTAGTCTGTCCGGTTTCTGTTTGCGCGATCTCAGGTCAAGCCGGACGACTTCTGGAGTTGAGCAGTCTGTGCGGTCTCAGATTGTCTAGCCGCCAGATTTGTTTTTGGTGTGTTTTGTTCTTCTCGTCTCCGTGATTCTGATGAATCTATTGGAGCATGCGTTGCGCACTCGTCCGGTTTGAGAATAACAAATCCCGAATGTATTTGATCATATTTTTGATTAATGGTGTGCAGATAACAGGTGCAAGGATAACATGTTTGCAATTGGAGCAAAATACTAATTTTCCAGAAATTAGAGCTATCGAATTTCCGACAGCTAGCTAACGGATATTTGATAGCGCACGATTTCTTCCCAGTGGTTGAGAGCTAATGGATTTCTGACGGCGCACGATTTCTTCCCAGCGGTTTAGAGCTAACGGATTTCTGATAGTGATATCGGATATCCGGCAGCCCACGATCTTCCCGCAACTCTACGACGTGCAGCAGTTACGCAAGCTAACGGATTTCCGATAGTGATATCGGATATCCGACAGTGCACGATCTTCCCGCAACAATACGACGTGCAGTAGTTACGCAAGCTATCAGATTTTCGATAGTGATATCGGATATCCGACAGCCCATGTCTCAACCACGACCTCAACTCCGCGCAGAAACGTCGAATTAGTGGGACACATGGCAGCCTCTGGAGATACCGGATTCTGGCGATACCTAGCTAACGGACGGCGACAGCTCTTTTTTATTAAAAGGGTTCAGAACTTCGTGGATTTTATGCCTTCAGACTTTCAAGCCTTCTTCCAGAGTGTTATCGTCCAGAGAGCTCCAGAGAACGATAATCCCCATCCTTGATGAAGAAAAGAGAGATCGAAGCCGAAGATTGTACACGCATTCCAAGGAGACTTTCTCAAGGATTCTTCGCTGCTTTGGTCCAGAAATTCTAAAGGGGGTTTTTAATTTGTATTTCATTCATATTTACATTCATCTTGTAATCGTTGTAGAAATCGTCGTCTTGCGTGCGGCATCTAAGTCCGTGTGAGGCTTAGGAGAAATCATCACTTTGTGTGTGGTATTAGATCCTTGTGTGGTCTAGGGTAAATCATCGTCTTGTGTGCGGTGTCAAGTCCTTGTGTGGCTTGGGAGAAAATCGTCGCCGTGTGTGCTGCGTCTAGATCAAGATTTGATTTAGGGAGAGGCTAATGTCTTTATCTGGGAGATATAGGCTATAGTTAACCGGTCCTTAGGAGAAGGACCGGTGAAAAGAGACAAGAGATTTTATTAATTGTAAGCCTTTGATTTCAAGCTTTATTGGAATTATTTCTACTCATTATCTTTGATGAAATAAAATCTTGTTTTAAAATTCAATTATTTGTCTCTATATTCATATATTGTTTCATTTGTTACAAAAAGTATCAAAGTTTTAAATTGCCCTTATTCATCCCCCCCCCCCATTTAAGGGCGCCACAAGATCCAACAAGTGGTATCAGAGCCAGGTTAATTCCTTATAAGGTTTAACCACCTGGAATTATGGCGCACCATGATCATGCATTTTCCGAGGGGCAAGGAATAACTAGACCACCATTATTTACGGGTTCCGATTATAATTATTGGAAAACTAGGATGAGGTGTTTTTTAATATCATTAGATATTGAAGTATGGAATATGATAGAAACAAATTATACTCATCCTACTTTTACAATTGGTGATATTGTCATGGAGAAACCCAAAGATAAATGGGATGACCAGGACAAATTAAAATGCAAAAATAATGCAAAAGCAATGAACGCATTATTTTATGCTCTTGATAAAACTGAATTTAATAGAACCTGCGCATGTCAAACTGCATATGAAATTTGGAATTTATTGGAAATTACTCATGAAGGTACCTCGCAGGTGAAGGATTCAAAGCTTTTCCAATTGGAGTCAGAATTCGAAAAGTTCAGGATGGAGGTAAATGAGGATGTGGATACCATGTACACAAGATTCACTAAGTTGGTAAATGACTCAAAAGTTTTAGGAAATTTTTTTTCAAATGGTGATTTGGTGAGAAAACTTCTTAGATCTCTCCCCCCTAAATTCAATCCCAAAGTGACGGCTATTTCTGAATCTCATGATCTTAAAGCTCTTAATATTGAAAGCTTGATTGGAAACTTGAAAACTCATGAAGTTGAATTGAAAATTCAACAACAAGAGTATATGGAGCCAAAGAAGAAGGGATTGGCTCTAAGATCTAAGAAGGAGGAAAGTAGTGATTCTGAGGAGGAAGAAGAAGATAAGGAAAGTTTATTTGTTAGAAAGTTTAGAAAATTTATGAAAAATCCAGAGAGGAAGAATTCATTTAAGAAGTATTTTAAGAAGGAGACGTTTAGAAAGAAAAAAGGAAAGGAAGATGATGAGGAGGAAGAGAGACCGCCACCGGAGTGCTATCACTGCAAGAAGTTAGGACACATCCGAAGCAAGTGTCCAAAATACTTAAAAGAACTTAAAGAAAAGAAGCACAAAGGGACGAAGAAGGTGCTGAAGGCGGAAACATGGGATGATACTACTTCTGAGGATGCAAGCAGTTCAAGCTCAAGTAAAGAAGAGGAGGCCAACATGTGCTTAATGGGAAAGAGCGTCATATCTGATGACAAATGCAGGGTTCAAAGTGACACTGAGGTAACTCCTCCAACCTACGATGAATTATTTTCTGAATTTTTAAAGACTTGCAAATTTTTTGAAAAGAGTATAAAAGATAATGATCTTCTTAAATCTGAAAATGAAATTTTGCTTAAAGAAAACAAAAAATTGTTTAATGAAATTAAGACTATTGGAAAAAGAGAAATTTCTTGCCAAGAGTGTGATCACTTTTTGGGAAGAATTAAAGAACTTGAAGAATCTCTTTCCAAATCTCATTCTACAATAAAAATTCTTACAAAAAAGAATGAGATTTTAGAGAGAGATCTGAAATCTTCAATTTGCAAAGTCCATGAGGGAAAGAAATCTTTTGAACGTAGATGTGTAAATCTAGTATCCGAAAATACAGAAATGAGAAACCAGATTCATGACTTAACGCTAGCCATGAAAAAATTTGGAATGGGCCGAAGATCACTGGATATGATCTTAGGATACCAACGCCATGGATCTGGAAGGTTTGGACTCGGATACACGTCAGGAAGCTATCGCCCGGCGACAACCACTATCGCCGGCGACAGCGAAAAGTCCAGAAATTCTGTTTTTAAAAATTCTGAAGTTAGTAAATTGTCTAATACTGCATCCTCATCCAGTAAAAGTCTAGAAAAATTATACTCTTCTCAATACCTTACATGTGCCAAATGCAATAGATTTGGTCACACTACGGACTCTTGCTGGAGGAAAGGAAAAAGTAAAATTAAACAAATCTGGGTGCCTAAGGCTTCTACCTATACTATGGGTGGAACCACTTGGGCAACCAGATCTTTACTCACCTCTTCTTTCTAGGTGTGTTGGCAGGCTAAGGATAAAGAAGACGTGTGGTACTTGGACTCGAGTTGTTCAAAGCACATGACGGGCAATAAAGAGAAGTTCCTTAGCCTGGAGATGAAGAAAGGAGGAGTTATTACATTCGGAGATAATGGAAAAGGAAAAATCATCGGCATCGGAGTTGTGGGTAACAAAAATTTTTCAATTTCAAATGTCTTATTTGTAGAATGATTAAAGCATATTTTGATTTCTATTAGTCAATTATGTGATAAGAGTTTAGATGTTTTATTTGAATCTTCTACAAATTTGTGCAAAATTATTAATTCTAAAACAAAAGAAATTGTTTTTACCGCACCTAAATGTCATAATGTATATATGATTAAATTTCTTGATTTTTCAAATTCCACTTTAAAATATTTTTTATCAAAAAATGATGAATTTGAATTATGGCATAGGCGACTTGGACATACTAGTGCCAAGTTAATTACAAAACTTTCAAAAGATAAATTAATTAAAGGTTTACCATTGTTAAATAGAAATTTATCTTCTTCATTAAGTGTGCCTTGCCAAAAAGGAAAATTTTCAAAATCATCTTTCAAAAGTAAAAATATTATTTCTACCACTTGGCCACTTCAATTAATACATATGGATTTATTTGGGCTAATTGGAATTCCTAGCTTAGGAGGTAGAAAATATACATTTGTATTGATTGATGATTATTCTCGTTTTTATTGGACTTTATTTCTAACCTCCAAATCCGATGCATTTTCAGAATTTTCAAATTTATGTTTGCGTATTCAAAATGAATTTGAGTTAAAAATTAAACGCATACGATCGGATCATGGAGGAGAATTTGAAAATGAAAAGTTTATTTCTTTTTGTACGGAGTTAGGAATTAAACATGAATTTTCCGCTCCACGCACACCACAGCAAAATGGTGTAGTGGAGAGGAAAAATAGAACTCTTCAAGAGTTAGCCCGTACGATGCTATCTGAATTTAAATTACCAAAATCTTTTTGGGCTGAAGCGGTTAGTACGACATGTTATGTAATTAATAGAGTAATGCTTCGCCCTATTTTAAAATTAACTCCTTATGAATTAATTTTTTATAAAAAACCAAATGTTTCTTATTTCAAAGTTTTTGGTTGTAAATGTTTTATTTTGAATTCTAAAGATTCCTTAGGAAAATTTGATGAAAAATGTGATGAAGGTATTTTTATTGGCTATTCTTCAACTAGTAAAGCTTATAGGATTTTTAATAAAAGAACAAAAATAGTTTAAGAATCTATTCATGTTAGGTTTGATGAGTTTGCTTCATGTGTAGAAAAGAAAATTACAGGAAAAGAAGATGAACCCCTTCTTTCGGTGGAGAATGATGATAAAGAACTTGGAGAAAATGAAGAAGAAAAAGAAGAAGAAAGAGAAGGAGAAAGAGAAGAAGAAGATAGAGAAGAAGAAGAAAGAAAAGAATATGTGCCTCCAAGTGAATTGAGATTTTCAAAGGATCATCCAAAGGAGCTTATCATTGGAGATCCGCAAAAAGGGGTTAGTACTCGTTCATCGTTACATGCCTTATTTTCAAACCTTTGCTTTGTCTCTGAAATAGAACCAAAAGATGTTTCCACCGCTTTAAATGATGAATTTTGGTTTTTAGCTATGAATGAAGAACTTAATCAATTTGAACGTAATAAGGTTTGGAATCTTGTAGAACGACCCAAAAATCGTCCTGTCGTTGGAGTTAAGTGGATTTTTAAAAATAAATTGGATAATGAATCTAGAATTGTTAGAAATAAAGCCAGATTAGTTGCAAAAGGTTATGCACAAATTGAAGGGGTAGATTTTGATGAAACTTGTGCACCCGTAGCAAGATTAGAAGCGGTTAGGATATTTCTTGCATTTGCTTGTTTTAAAAGATTTAAATTATATCAAATGGATGTCAAAACCGCATTTTTAAACGGGTATATAAAAGAAGAAGTTTATGTAGAACAACCCCCTGGCTTTATAAATGAGAAATATCCAAATTATGTTTATAAATTAGATAAAGTGCTTTATGGATTAAAACAAGCGCCTCGTGCTTGGTATGATCGATTAACTCAATATTTATTAAAGCACGATTATAAAATAGGAAGTGCAGATTCTACACTCTTCATTAAGCAAATTGATCATGATTTAGTTATTTTGCAAATTTATGTTGATGATATTATTTTTGGAGCCACTAATGAAGAGTTGTGTAATGAAGTAGTTCAAATTATGAAAAATGAATTTGAAATGAGCATGGTAGGAGAACTTTCATATTTTCTAGGTTTTCAAATTACACAAAAACATGATGGTATTTTTATATGTCAATCCAAATATATTCATGATATGTTAAAAAGATTTGGATTTGAAAATCTTAAGCATGCAAACACTCCTATGAGTGCTTCACTAAAATTAGGAAAAGATGAAAGTGGAGTTTCAATTGACCAAACCCTTTATAGAAGCATGATAGGATCTTTATTATATTTAACCGCATCTAGACCTGACATTATGTTTGCCGTTTGTTTATGTGCTAGATTTCAGGCTAATCTTAAAGAGTCACATTTAAAAGCGGTGAAACGCATCTTTCGATATCTTATAGAACATCTAAATTAGGATTATGGTATCCTCATAATGATTCATTTATTTTACATGGCTTTTCGGATTCAAATTATGCGGGATGTTCTTTAGATAGGAAAAGCACTAGTGGCACTTGTCATTTTATCGGCCCTTCACTTATTTCTTGGTCCAGTAGGAAACAGAATTCTGTTGCCCTCTCTACTACCGAGGCCGAATATATTGCACTAGGTAGTTGTTGTGCCCAAGCTCTTTGGATGTCACAAAAATTAGAAGACTTTGGCATGCAACAAAATAGTGTAGAATTAAAGTGTGATAATAAAAGTGCTATAGACTTAATAAATAATCCCGTATTACACTCTAAATCTAAGCATATAGATGTCCGACATCATTTTATAAGGGATCATATTAAGAAGGGTAATGTAAAAATCAACTTCATAGGAACGGATTCACAACTAGCGGATATATTCACTAAACCGTTACCAGATTCCCGTTTCTCTATGCTTAGGCTAGAATTGGGAATCCTAGACATTTCACACTAATTATATCACTACTTATTATCTATAAAATTAAAAAAAACATCAAAATAGCCATACATTTAAAAAAAAATCTTAACATAGACATTCACCAAAATATAACATGTCCAAATCTTAAAAATTATTACAGTACTTTAACAAAAGGGTACTTAAAATGTCTCATAAAAGAAATTCACAAAAATTGAAGAAAGATCTAGGCTGGGCAGCTGTCGGATGGCGACAGTAAGATGTCAGATGGCGATAGCTCCCAGGAGTCTTTTTCACTCCGAATCCTCATCATTTCTACTGCCTGCTCCACTACTTTCTGGAATATCATAATCTGATCTCCTTATCACTGTCTTCCTCCGCCGAGCCTGACTAACCGATTAGCGACGCGGCTCCTCCTCCGCCGGCACTTCCCATTCCGCGGCTTCAGAAGGTGTAGGCTTTAATTTAAGTCCTTTTACAAGGAATTTCATAAACTTCTGCATCCGTGTACGATCCTTCTTCACCTCCACCTTGTGTTCTTCAAAAGACCTTCTATGCTCTTGAAAATCTTCTATATGTCTATCCAACTTTGTTTGGAACGAGTCGAGTGCCTCCCGCATAGACCCTCCACGTGCAATAGGAGGCTCTCTCATTTCCGTAGTAGGCGGCTTCCTTTGATTTTTCTTACCCTTTATACACGTCGTTTGATATATTTCCGGGACACAATCTCCAACATAAAAGCTTTGATCTATCCATGTATATTTCTTGAATAGAATATACTGGATAATCGCACCCAACGGGAGGGTGTGTGCCTTTTTCCACTCAGGACTCTTAAGGCGGAATGTATAACGCATCATAGACAAAAGAAGATCGGCCACATCAAATAACTCGTTCTCCACTATATAATAAGTCACAAGACTAAGTTGAGCTGTAATACTATGGGTATCACCGGACTTCAACATAATCGTGTGCCTTAGTATATCTTGAACAAGACGAGCATCGTCTGTCAATGTCGTCATAGTGGTTATAAGGTTTTTGTGGAATTTCCATGCAAAGACATATTCATTAGGGTCCAATCTCTCTCAAGTCTATAATTTTCCACTATGTCCAACACATTCTCACTCTCCATTATTCCAAATTCACTTCTTAAATCAAATGGAGTGATCTCCACATATTGACCTTGCATTTTGGATCTAACTCCTCCATTCAAATCGGTATATGACGGATCCTCGAGATGATTATAAAATTCTCGGACTAAAAAGGATGAGAAAATGTCTTGGATAATGACCGAGAGTATACCTGCCTCAGCAAGCATATAATAGACTCGTTCATGCCGGGGGAGATCAAATTCCACGACTTTTGAAATTTCGATTTGGGCCTTTTCTATGCCCGGGAAACTTTGATAAGAAGAATGAGCGTCTCCTGACTCACCCCTTCTCGATCTCCAACTGGAAGAAATATCTGCATGAGACATAAAAAATTTTTTTTTTTTTTAAAACAAACAACAACAAAATGGAGCTGTCGGATATCCGATACCCCTCTGTCGGATATCCGATAGCTAAAAGTTTATGCTTCCAAAATTTTTTTCACAAAAAATCTTCCTATCACAAATCCACACAGTTTTCACACAGAAAATATTCTTCAACATTTATATAATTTTTGAAAAATCAAAATTTTGGTGAAAATCACTATTCATCATCTTCTTCCTATAACACTTCAAAAAAATTTTGTCATCATCTTTTTCCTATAAAGCTGATACCTATAAACTTCTAGATCTCCACACAAACAACAAGAAAGAAAGGAAAATCATGTTTCAACACAAAAATACAACAAAAATTTCTAATTTTACTTCAAAATCACATGATCTAAATCTTTTATAAACACCAAGATCTAAAATGTCTAGATCTCCTAAACATTCTACAAATTATCTTCACAAAACTCCATGAAAACCAAGAGGATAATCAAAATCACAAAACTATTGGAGAAATTTTAAACAAAACTTGAAAAATCCACATATCTCACCTTAGATCTGATGTTTTCCTTCACCTGGAGCTCTAGATCTCGAAATTTTGCCTAAAACTAAAGTGAGGTGTCGGTCAATTGACGAAATGCGTCCTTTTATCTTTTCCGAGCTGTCGGATGGCGACATCTAGCTATCGGAAATTCGACAGCTCCCAAAAAAAATTAAATACCTATTTTCCCTAGTTTCTTCATTACCTGTTTCTATAAATGTTCACAAGGGATTTTTTTTTAAATATGGCATAAATGCTTCTTCATGTGTTATTTTTCATAAAAATAGCTTAACACATGATTATGATGTTCAATCTTAAGTTATCATTGTAATGAGACTTTCATATAGTCATTAAGAATTGTTTTCGCATGCCTCTAAGTATAAGAAATCGTTTATCTATGACAATGAGAAATCACAAACACTTACTTTGCTAATACATGTTAATAACATTTATTTTATACATACATCATGATTGATCGAACATAACAAAATACATTTCATAAATGCTACCTTCAACTTTGCTACTTTGCACTTATTCAAATTATACCATTTTTTTTGCATGCAAGTGAATTCGGAGATCCTTAACATATATGAATATTCAAAACAAAAAGAGGCAAATTCTAATGCAAAACATATATTTTGCCAAAAATATTTTAACAAAAAAATATATATACAATTGAAAGGATCCTCCACCAAGCACTACTTAGCCTCCTGATAAGTCTTAATGAGCATTGTGAGGTTAAGCACCTTGGAAAGAATTGTAAAGTGTCTTGTTATGCAACACCAAAATGGTCCTTTTATGTATACTTGAAAAGTTTCTATAAGTTCATAAGTTTGGCTTTATGTATATTTATGTTATGTTTAACAATTCCATGATCATGTATATTTTAAATATATTCATATGTATTCTTTCTCAAAGTATCACTACTACACTTCATTGTTATTTATAAAATTTCTTCTTATGAGAATTAGACCGAAACGATTCAATATTCTATATTCGCATGTGTCTTTCTCTGATAATTGATATTGAATCTCATCATGGTTAGGTATATTTTCTTCTATACATTATAACATATTACTAGAATGCTTAGCTTAATCTCTACGGTTTCCTATCTCATATCATATAACTTACAAGGCTTCCGCTTGTGTACTCCAATTTCCCTATACTCTTTCTTATTTTTCTTCCATATCTCTAAGATACTATTTCCTCGTCTCTATTCATTACTTTTGATAATATCAAAGGGGGAGAAGATAATAAGAAATCATAAGTAATCACTTAAATCACTTAAATCACTTAAAATACTTAAATTAATTAAGTGAGCATTCATGTATGGGGAGTTTATATGTAGGGGAGTTTATATGTCGGGGGAGAATATTTTGGGGAAATCATATCATATTAAGGGGGAGATCATGAAGATCAAACGTTCACATTTGTACACACATGATATACTTTTCAATATCTCTATAGGATTTATTCAATTTCTTTTTATAAGGATTTGTTATTATCAAAAGGGGGAGATTGTTGGAGCATGCGTTCCGCACTCGTCCGGTTTGAGAATAACAAATCTCGAATGTATTTGATCCTATTTTTGATTAATGGTGTGCAGATAACAGGTGCAAGGATAACATGTTTGCAATTGGAGCAAAATACCGATTTTCCAGAAATTGGAGCTATCAGATTTCCGACAGCTAGCTAACGGATTTTCGATAGCGCACGATTTCTTCCCCGCGGTTGAGAGATAACAAATTTCTGACGGCGCACGATTTCTTCCCAGCGGTTTAGAGCTAACGGATTTTCGATAGTGATATCGGATATCCGACAGCCCACGATCTTCCCGCAACTCTACGACGTGCAGCAGTTACGCAAGCTAATAGATTTCCGATAGTGATATCGGATATCCGACAGTGTACGATCTTCCCGCAACAATACGACGTGCAGTAGTTACGCAAGCTAACGGATTTCCGATAGTGATATCGGATATCCGACAGCCCACGTCTCAACCACGACCTCAACTCCGCGCAGAAATGTCTAATTAATGGGACACGTGGCAGCCTCTGGAGATACTGGATTCTGGCGATATCTAGCTAACGGACGGCGACAGCTCTTTTTTATTAAAAGGGTTCAGAACTTCATGGATTTTATGCCTTCAGACTTTCAAGCCTTCTTTCAGAGTGTTATCGTCCAGAGAGCTCCAGAGAACGATAATCCCCATCCTTGAAGAAGAAAAGAGAGATCGAAGCCGAAGATTGTACACGCGTTCCAAGGAGACTTTCTCAAGGATTCTTCGTTGCTTTGGTCCAGAAATTCTAAAGGGGGTTTTTAATTTGTATTTCATTCATATTTACATTCATCTTGTAATCATTGTAGAAATCGTCGTCTTGCGTGCAGCGTCTAAGTCCGTGTGAGGCTTAGGGAAAATCATCACTTTGTGTGTGGTGTTAGATCCTTGTGTGGTCTAGGGTAAATCATCGTCTTGTGTGCGGTGTCAAGTCCTTGTGTGGCTTGGGAGAAAATCGCCACCGTGTGTGCTGCGTCTAGATCAAGATTTGATTTAAGGAGAGACTAGTGTCTTTATCTGGGAGAAATAGGCTATAGCCAACCGGTCCTTAGGAGAAGGACCGGTGAAAAGAGACAAGAGATTTTATTAATTGTAAGCCTTTGATTCCAAGCTTTATTAGAATTATTTCTACTCATTATCTTTGATGAAATAAAATCTTGTTTTAAAATTCAATTATTTGTCTCTATATTCATATATTATTTCGTTTGTTACAAAAAGTATCAAAGTTTTAAATTGCCCTTATTCACCCCCCCCCCCCCTCTAAGGGCGGCACAAGATCCAACAGAATCATGTCTCTCCATGTATACCTCCCACTGTAAATGAAGTTTGTGTTTCAATAAAGTTTCTTGTGTTGCTGTGTGGCATTGTGGTTGTTTGGCTTTAACTCAGTTGATGCAACTCCTGCTTACTCCTAAACGATTCAAATCAAAAAATTTAACATGGTATCAGAGCCAGGTTGTTGGAGTGGATAAGAAGTGATCAACTTGAGTTGCCATCGTCTTTGTGAAGAAGAGACCATGTAGATTGCCATGGAAGGCGGATTCACAAGAGGGCTTGGTATTGAACTTCTTACATCGACTAACTATAAGAAATGGAGGTCATGTATGGAGAGCTATTTACTTGGAAAGGATCTATGGGAGATAGTTGGAGGAGAAGACACACAAGAGGTGTTTCTAGCAGGAGATAATATGGCAGAGGTGAGACTTTGGAGGAGGACGAATGCTAAGGCAGAGTTCACTCTCAAGAGGGCTATCTCACCGGAACTGTTTGATCACATCATTGGATGTAAATCTACTGCTGAGATTTGGACGTCTTTGGACGGGTTGTTTAATAAGAAGAATGTAGCTCGGCTACAGTTTCTTGAAAATGAGTTGGCGAAGGCCTCTCAAGGCGATCTTTCTATTTCTACCTTCTTTCTCAAGATGAAGAACCTCACAGCAGAGATTTCTGCATTGGACCCTGATGAGCCCATCTCGGAGGCAAAACTGAAGAGGTGTATCATCCGCGGGTTGCGGAAGGAGTATCTTGCCTTTGTGACTTCAGTTTAAGGTTGGGCAAATCAACCATCTCTATTGGAGCTGGAGAACTTACTTGCTTCGCAAGAAAGTTTGGCAAGACAGATGGCGGGGACTTCTATCTCTGGGGGAGATAGTGATATGTTATTCTCTGGAAAGAAGAAGAAGAAGAAGAAGAAGTGGGAAAAGAAGAAGCCGGGTTATGATGGACCCTCTACTTCAGGTCAGCAGGAGAGGGGTTATGCTCCTAAGTCTGATGGGAAGAAGAAGGGAGATGGACCAAGGTGCTTCAGGTGTAATAAGACCGGCCACTTCAAGAAGGATTGCCAGGTTAATCTTCAGTTGGGACATGTAGCAGAGAAGGAGAAGCCAAAGTCTGATGAAGCTGGATGGGGAGGAGCCTTTGCGGCTAATATGACGGTGATGCCCGTTAAGGCCTCGGCTGCCATCAACTTCGAAGAGGATTGGATTGTTGATTCAGGGTATGGACATCATCTCACGGGGGATGAATCAAAGTTCTCTTCTTTGGCGCCTTACTCAGGTAACGATGCTATCATTACGGCTGATAAGTCTGTTCATGCTGTCGAACAAGAAGGTGTTGTCTCCCTGAGCAGTGATAAGGGTCCACTCACATTGAGGAGTGTTTATCACGTGCCTGGTATGAAGAAGAATCTCTTCTATGTGACCAATGCGGTCGATGTCGGTTATCACGTTCTGTTTGGCCCAACAGAAGTGAAGTTTCTTAAAACTCAACCGGAGATAAGGGGAGATGTTATCCATGTTGGAAAGAGGGTGAAGGACTTGTTCATATTATCGACAAGTACCTATGTTGATAAGATGAAGACCAATGATAGCACGGTTATCTGGCATGAAAGGTTGGGGCGTGTTGGCATGGACAAATTGAAGGCTATGGCGATAAGGGGCCTTGTCAAGGGCTTGCCTAGCTTGTCCTCTTATGGAGACGGTCGTGTTTGTGCTGGATGTTAGTTTAGTAAGTCTCATCGACTTCCATTTGATAAATCACAAACAAGATGCAAAGCGTCGTTGGAATGCATTCACGGTGATTTGATGAGACCGACTGCCACCCCAAGCCTTGGAGGCAATAGATATATGTTGGTGTTGATTGACGATTACATCAGATATGTTTGGGTGTATTTTCTAAAAGAGAAGTCAGAAGCCTTTGCGAAGTTTGTGGAGTTCAAGGAGCTGGTGGAAGGTCGGTTAGGCCTGCGGGTGAAGAAATTGAGAACTGACAATGGTGGGGAGTTCACCTCTGGTGAGTTCTCAAGTTTTTGCAGGAAACACGGCGTTCGGAGAGAGCTCACTTGTGCCCATACTCCACAGCAGAATGGCGTTGCGGAGAGGAAGACCTGTCATCTGACGGAAACCTGCAAATGCTGGCTTCATGCCAAGAGTATCCCAAAGTCCTTTTGGGCGGAGGGAATGTCTTGTGCGGCTTACGTCATAAACAGAATGCCTCTAAGTCCTATCAACATGAAAACCCATCATGAACTGATGTTCAAGGAGAAACCGAGTGTTGCAAACCTTCGGGTGTTCGAGTCAACCTGCTATGTGCATATTCCTGATGCTCTTCGGACAAAGCTAGATGCAAAAGCAAGGAAGCTAGTCTTTGTTGGATATGATGAGCGGAAGAAAGGATGGAGGTGCATGGATCCTGAGACACGGAGATCTGTGGTATCTCGGGATGTGGTGTTCGATGAAGTGACTTCCTACAAGGGGAGTTCAGAAGTTGAACTACTGGAGAGCAGGGTTGATGAAGCAGGGAAAGCTGCAAGAAGTCTTCAAGTGGAGTTGCCTGTTTCACTAGGAGCTCCAGCTGTGTCAAGCTCTGAGATGGAGGCTTCAGGTTCTGGAAGCAGGGGGAGCGATGCTTCAAGTTCGTCTGGAAGAGGAGCTTGCACAGAAGAAGCAGCTGAGGAGGTGGTTAGTCAGGTGCAACCTCTTAGGAGGTCGAAGAGGACTATCATGCCACCAGATCGATACACAGGAGGAAACATGGTGAGCTTCGTCTCATGTTTTTTTGCTGGTCCCTTGGATGAGAGGGAGCCGTCGAGCTTTGAGAAAGCCAAAGGCGTGAAGCAGTGGGATATTGTTATGCAAGAAGAGATGGATGCTCTCAAGAAGAATGAGACTTGGTCTCTAGTGCCCAGGCCTAAGGCCATTACCCCTATAACATGCAAATGGGTTTACAAGCTCAAGAAGAAAGCTGACGGCACGATCGAGCGATACAAGGCTCGCCTTGTAGCTCACGGGTTCTCACAACAGTATGGTGAAGATTATGATGAGACGTTTAGTCCAGTGGCAAAGATGACTTCGGTCCGATTTGTTATTGCCTTGGCGGCATCTTGTGGATGGGAGATTTGGTAGCTCGATGTTAAGAATGCCTTCTTATATGGAGATATTGACAAGGATATCTTCATGATCCAGCCACTGGGTTTCATCTCGGAGGATCGTCTGGACTACGTCTGCAAACTAAAGAAGGCCTTATATGGGTTGAAGCAAGCGCCTCGGGCGTGGTATGGAAAGATCGCGGAGTATCTCTTATTCTGTGGGTTCTTTGCTTCAAACTCTGATTCTAGTTTGTTTGTCAAGAAGGAGGGGGCGCTTCAGGTTATTGTGCTGTTGTATGTGGATGACATGATTATCACCGGGAACTCGAAGGAGGCGGTAGCAAGGCTGAGCTGAGCTTGCTATCAGGTTCGAGATGAAGGATCTGGGGAAGCTTCACCATTTCCTTGGACTCGTGGTGCAGAGGCGAGAGAGCGGAGTGCTCGTTTCTCAGGAAGGTTATGCGGAGCAGATCGTTCAACGATTTGGCATGGAAGAAGGGAAGAGCAGCTCTATACCTCTAGAACAGCATCATAAACTTCAGAAGGATGAGGGAAGAGTTCTATCTGATCCGTTGGTGTTCCGAGCTCTGGTTGGGAGCTTGATTTACTTGACCATCATGAGGCCTGATATTGCTTATGCAGTTGGCAAAGTGAGTCAGTACATGGCGGAGCCACGGAAGCCTCATCTTCTGGCGGCAAAAGGGATTCTGAAATATGTGAAGTCGACCTTTGATTTGGGTCTCCTATTTAGGAGAGGGTCAAGCTTGGAGTTGCATGGATACATGGATGCTGACTACGGGGGAGACGTGGATGATCGGAGATCAATGTCTGGCTATGTCTTTATGACGGGATCCACAGCTATCTCTTGGTGCAGCAAAAAGCAGGACTCGGTGTTCGTATCTACCATAGAAGCGGAGTACAAGGCTTCGGCCTTGGCAGCTCAGGAAGCCGTTTGGCTTAGGAGGTTGGTGGAGGACGTTCATGAGGAGGTTCGAGGTCCCACTATGCTACGCGGGGACAATGAGAGTGCTCTCAAGCTGGTTAACAATCCAGTCTGTCACGCGAGGACCAAGCATATTGAGATTGAGCACCATTTCATTCGTGAAAAGGTGTTGGGAGGATCTCTTATGGTCGAGCATGTTCGGAGTGCGGACAATGTCGCAGACATCTTCACAATGCCGCTGGCGAAGGGACCGTTTACACGGTTGCGGAGTTTACTCGGGCTAGTCTCCACATCCCACTTCAAGGGGGAGTGTTGAAATTTTGAAGTGAAGTGGAGGAGTCTGGGCGGTCTGATTTTGGGATACCGCCGAGACCGCGCGGCCTGTGCTTGTATTCTGCCAGTCTGGCTCTGCAGGTCTGTTCTGGCGGTCTGCTGGTTCTGCCGGTTTGTTCTTTGTAGCTGCGGTCTGTTCCCGAGTTGGTCTGCTGGTTGGCCTATCTTCTTTGTTGGAAGACCGGGCGGTCTGTTCTTATGTGTGACCGCCTGTCCGGGCGGTTTGTGCTTGGCGATCTGGCAACTTGTTCTAAGTCGGCCAGATGGTTCCTGGTTTGCTCCTGGTGGTCTAAGGAAGGAGTATCTTTGTGACCGCGCGGCTTGTGCGCAGTCTCGTATTCGCGCGACCTGTTCGTGATCTATCTACTGATCTGCGGTCTTGGTCGGATGATCGTCCAAGTTGTGTGATCGCGCAGTCTGCCTTATGAGACCGCTGGCGATCTGGCGGGTGGTGATTGTATCTCTCCTGTGCGGTGAGGACATCCGTCTACCCGCCTATAAATAGAGGTGCAGGGCCCGTCATTCATAACGAGAACAATAAGAACTAGAGCCTGGGTTGTTTTGTGCAGTCTCAACTTTGAGGTCGGGCGGTCTCGGAAGAGAGTTGATTGTTTGTTGTGTTCGCAAGTTTTCGGTCAGAAGGTTGCGGTCTCCTTCCTTGGTGATTCCCAGCGGCTTGAATAAACAGTTCGACAGCGATCAGTCTGCGAACTGGTTTATGTTCTTTCTTGTATTGTTCGCAGCGAGCTCAGCGATCAGGCGACCTTTAGAGGTTAGGCGATCTGAGTTGCGATCTGGCGATAGCTTCAGTTCTTTGTTCCCATAAAGCTCCAGTTCGTGCGGTCTGAGGTGCGGTCTTGTAGTACTGGCAGTCTGTCCGGTTTCTGTTCGTGCGATCTCAGGTCAAGCCGGACGACTTCTGGAGTTGAGCGGTCTGTGCGGTCTCAGCTTGTCTAGCCACCAGATTTGTTTTTGGTGTGTTTTGTTCTTCTCGTCTCCGTGATTCTGATAGATCATGTTTCGCCATGTATACCTCGCACTGTAAATGAAGTTTGTGTTTCAATAAAGTTTCTTGTGTTCCTTTGTGGCATTGTGGTTGTTTGGCTTTAACTCAGTTGATGCAACTCCTGCTTACTCCTAAACGATTCAAATCAAAAATTTTAACAGGTTCAGCAATAGTATCCACTTGGGGAATTTGTTCAGCTGTCACTTGATTTGAGCTGTCAGCAAGATCTGGATGATCTTCTTCTTCACTGTCTTCAAGATTTTATGTTGATGGAGGTAAAGATTCTTCTTCTGTAGATCTAGTCCATTTAGCTCTTCACATAGAGCCGGTACCTGCAAAATATTCTTAGTAGAGGTGGTGTTCCTCTCCTCAATTAACATGTTAGTCTCATCAAAGGATACATGCATGGACTCTTCTATCTTAAGAGTAGATTTGTTGTAAACCCTATATGTCTTACTAGAAAGAGAATATCCAAGGAAAATGCCTTCAGCAGCTTTTGCTTCAAACTTCCTGAGATACTTCTTATCATTGTTATGCACATAGCATTTACATCCAAATATCTTAAAATAGTTAACCTTAGGCCTTTTATTCTTAAGTAATTCATAGGGAGTCTTGCCCTTAAGCTTATGTATAAGGCTTCTGTTCAACACATAATTAGCTGTGCTCACTGCCTCTGCCCAAAAAGAGAGTGGCAAGTTTGCATCAGCAAGTAATGTAGTTGCTGATTCAATAAGGGTTCTATTTTTCCTTTCAGCTACCCCATTTTGTTGAGGAGATCTAGGAGCAGAGAAACATTGCCTAATCCCTTTTTTTCCACAGAATTCTCTCATTAGAATAGAATCAAACTCAGTGCCATGATCACTTCTAATCAATGCAACTAAAATAGAGTACTCAATCTTAATGGACCTGAGAAAGTCTGTCAGAACACTGAAGGTGTCAGACTTGTTCCTAAGAAAGAACACCCAAGTGAATCTTGAGAAGTCATCTACAATCACTAAAGAGTAATGCTTCCCTCCTAAGCTTTGTATTTCAGTAGGCCCAAAAAAGTTCAAGTGCAATAAATACAAAATCTTAGGTGAATCACTCTTGGATAAAGACTTAAAACTACTACTAGTTTGCTTACCTAATTGACAAGCCCTGCAAAGTCCTTCCTTCTTGTATGAACCAGAAGGCAGTCCTCTAACAAGATTGTCCTTAGAGAGCTTAGATATAGTTCTAAGGTGAATATGTCCAAGCATTTTATGCCATAATTCATTAGTTTTACTTATAGAGTTGAATAAGCAAATATCAGAATTGGCAGAGTCAAAATTGACTAAATAAATATTTCCATGTATAATACCAGATAATACAGTAATATTTTTATTATTGGTAATAAGACATAAGGAATGATTGAAAGTTACCTGATAACCTTCATCACATAACTGGCTTATGTTGATGAGGTTGTGCTTCAGACCCTTGACATAGGCTACTTCCTTGAAGGTCACTGCTCCAACCTTGATTTGCCCATAGCCTTTGGTTTGTCCACAATTGGAGTCTCCAAAAATCACCTTGGGTCCAAGCTTTGCCTTATAGTTGTTCAGGTTGGCCTTATTTCCTATCATATGTTTTGAACAGCCACTATCCAAATATCATTGTTCATTCTTTCTTAGATAGTTGTGTACCTGCAAGACAGAAAAATAAACTAGTTGTTTTTGACCCAGACTACCTTGGGTCCTTTTGTATTATCACAAAACTCTGAAATAAAAGACATTTCAGGCTGGTCCTTATAACCTTTAGGATGATATCTCCTTGGAGGAATTATCCATTCAGTGAAAGGATTGTAAGTATGTGAAGAAAAAGAATTCTTTAAATTTTATATATATCTTATGTTCGATGAATTGGGCTGAGTTCGTCGATCGCCGTTCGACGAAGGGATGTGCTTTCGTCGAGCACCGTTCGAATAATGACTATACAGGAAATCTGTCTTCAGAGTTCATCGATCTACGTTCGACGAATTCGTCTGATTTCGTCGAGCTCCGTTCGACGAATTCTGCTGAATTCCCTTATTCTTTACAGCCTTGCTTGAAATGTTTTTATTTTCATCTACAACCTCTTTGCTCTTAGCAGAAATGAATTTTATAGGTGTAGAGAGTATGTTCTTCTTAATTAGAGGTGGCCCACTTGATGATGCACCCAAGCCTAGTTTGCGACTTAATCTGGCATTTAGTGTGCTTGTAATGTCCATCAGTTTGATGCTTCTCCCATTTAGGGATTCTTCAAATTTCTTGGCCTCAGAAAGTTTATTCTCAATGAGAATTATTTGTTCTCTAGAGGTAGCCAAATTTTTCTTAAGATTAGCATTTTCTTCACTTATTTTGTTCATTTCAGCTAGCTTATTTCTGAGAGTGATTATTTCCTTCTCAGATTTTTATTATGTCTAAGCAAAGAACTTTGAATTCATCTTTAAATTCAACTGAATTGAAATCAAATTTTGATATTACCTGATCAGCATCATTGTCACCTTCAGCTTCTGAGTCTTCTTCATCTGAGTTGTTTGCTGAGGCATTGATAGCCATCATGCAGAAATTTTTCTCTTCTTCATCATCTTCATCATCAGAAGTGCTGGATGAAGATGCACTTACTGACTCACTGCTTGAGTCATAAATGGCCATCAAGCATTGGTCCTTTTCTTTTGATTCTTCTTCATCATCAGAAGAGCTTGATGAAGATTCTGATTCAGTGTCACTCCATGTTTTTGCTACAAATCCTCTTCCCTTGTGTTTGTGCTTGTGGGAGGAAGACTTGTTGGAGTGCTTCTTGTCTTCTTTCTCTTTTCTCTTTTCTTTCTTCTGATTCTCTGTACATTCTGGCAGAATATGTCCAGGTTTCCTACAACCAAAACAAATAATTTCTTTAGGATTTGATTTATCATACCTTGGCTTTTCCCTTGATCTGGAGTCCTTCTTTCTGAAATCCTTCTTGGCCATCTTGTGGAACCTGTTGGCTAGAAGGCTCAAGAACTCCTCATCTCTTGGAGACTTTTCACATTCTTCAGCTTGAAAAGCTATGCTTCTCTCCTTCTTGGATGCTGGAGATGAAGTAGATTGTTCAGCTTCTCTGGTTTTGATAAGCTGCTCATAGGATTTTAGTTTGCCTAACAAGCTCTCAGTTGAGATCTCATTAAGGCTTCTGGCTTCCTTAATTGGCCAGATCCTAGAGTCCCATGTGCTGGGGAAGCACATTAGGATCTTATTGTTGGAACATGGTCTTCCGCATCTCCTAGGTTTGAGAATAACAAATCTTATATGTATTTGATCTTGTGTGTTTAAGTGTGCAGGATAACAAAGTCTACATGACTCAAGGATTACATAAGAAGGTTGCACCCAAATTTGAGCCATCAAATCCAACACTCCTTCTAGCGCCGGCGGTATCAACTAACGCCTGGCGCTAGCGCTAAGGAACCGCTGAGATGCAGACTGGCGCTCGATGAACTGCTTACTCTACCACGGCGCGCTAGTACTAGCGCTGGCGCTAGCATTCGCTCGACGAACTGTTAGTTGCGCTCGACGAAATGCTCATCATAGTGTTCGCTCAACAAACTGTTAGCTGTGCTCGATGAAATAGATCTTACGTTCGACGATCTTGCGTTCGACGAATTTCCGTTCGACGAATGATGAAGCTCGCTCGACGAACTCCGGTCGACGAAAATTCGATCGACGAAAAGAATGCTTAAGTGCAATTCTGGGAGCACATATAGAAGGAGATAGCGCCTGGCAGTATCCGATAGCACAGGACGTAGCGCGGAGCACAGAAGGTAGGAGAGAATTGTTTCCTCAGATTGAAGATTCTGTCGCGCAGAATATGTCCTAAAATGGGATAGCGCTGGCGGTAGCACTAGCGCGGGCGCTAGCGCTAAGTCTATAAAAAGGACCCCTTGGCTTCGTCTTCCTCATCCTCTGGAGATCAAAAATTCCAGAGCTTCGTTCCACAGCATAGAGAGGAAGGTTCAGAGAGATACTCCCACAAATCCATGAAGGCTTAAGGAGATCTGTGGAGAAGATTTCAACACGCATCATCATCATGACGAAAGACCGCATCGACTATGATCATACTCTTCGTGCCTTCGTCTACTTCTCCAAGAGATCCACATAGAGGGAGTTTTTATATTATTGTCTTTTTATTTCACATCTTTTCTTTTAAATCGTGTAGTAAATTCGCCTCGTGTTGGCGACTAGGTCTGGGTAGGACTTAGGGCAGAAATTTGCCTCGTGTTGGCGACTAGGTCTCGGGTGTAGGTCTAGGGGGTGCTCGAGGCCATATCCGGGGAAGGGTTGGCTAGAGCGGCTTGAGGCCGTATCCGGGGATGGATCGGCTAAAGCCAACCGGTTCGTGGGGATACGAGTCGGTATAGAAAACAAAAAGAATCTTTCATATTTCGCTTTGATTTATAGCGTCATTGAAATCAAAATTTTGTAATCAATTTATTAATAATAATCATGTCTCTCTTTGTGTAATAAAATTGATTTGTTCTTCATTTCTCTAAATTGTTTATTGTCCTCTCCTTTATTATAAAACAATTTAGATCTTTAAACAAAATCACTATTTTGATTTCTTATCACAAGAAAGTACTTCAAAATATAATAAGTTTGTAAAACCCTTATTCACCCCCCCCCCCCTCTAAGGGCGCCTACCGATCCAACAAGTGGTATCAGAGCAGGTTATTCCAAATCGGCTTAACAACCGAGAATAATGGCGTCTCATGATCTCGCTTCAATTGGTGGGGAAAATTTTTATGAAGAAGAAAAATCTCTTGCACCACCTTTATTCGAAGGAAGAAATTATAAAGGGTGGAAATTGTTAATGGAAAGGTTTATTAAAACATTAGATATCAATGCTTGGGATATAGCAATAACAAGACCAGCGGACGAATCAAATAAACAAGAGCGTCACCTAAATGCAAAAGCTATGCATTATATTTTTTGTGCTTTATCTCAAGATATCTTCAAATTAATATATTATTTTTCTAGTGCATACAAAGTTTGGAAATTTCTTGAAGAAATATATGATTTTCCTTCTATAGGTATGGAACAATCACAAGAACTGGAGAATATGCAAGCTTGCACAAGTCTTCAAGAATGCTCCTCTCATGACGGATCCATGAAGTGCACATCAAGTGAAAGAGAAGAAGAAATACTACCTTCGGAAGAGGAGTGCCAAAAAGATGTCAATGAAATGATATGCTCAAATCGTGCCTCTCCTGAAAGTAATGTAAGGAAATCAAATCCCATTTTCTGCACTTCTATTTCTACATTACAAATGCTTCAAACTACAAAGCCCAAAATTAAGAAATTAAAAAATGCTAATAAACATTTGCGCTTAGAAAATAAAATTTTAAAGGCAAAAATTAATGAAGAATCAAATTCTAATTTATCTAGTTCTACACATGGCTCCTTAGTTGAAAAAACTACAACTTGTGTAGAATATAATGAATTAAAAGAAAAGCACAAGAAACTTGAAAAGGATTTTATTTTTGTAAAAGAACAAAATGAAAAATTATGTTTAGTAATTCATCTTTGATAAATGATTGTGCTAAGTGCAAAGACTATAAAATTGAAATTAAAGAGATGGATGAAACATTTGATGAATATAGAAATAACTATCAAGATCATATAGATTCAATTGTTTCTACTCTTAAAAATAGCACAATCGCTTATAATAAAGCTAGACATAATCTTAAAATTAAGAATAATGAATTAGAAGCTAAAATCAACTTGCTTAAGGAAATCATAAAGAAAAATTCTCAAAACATACATTCTCAATATAAAGCAAAATCCAAAAGCAAGTTGAATATGATTTCTCAAAACGTGAATAAGCTAAACTATGGAAATAAAAAATATCAAAAGATTGTAAATGAAATTCCAAAACACTATCATCATCATCATTTACAATATCAATCTTCTCCCAACTTAAAATTAAACGCAAACAAATTTCCTTTAAATAATAAATTCAAAAGTCATTTTTATCCAAACATACAAGAAAATGACTATGGAAATTTGAAAAATAAAAATAGTATTTGTCCAAGGTATGAATGGAGACCCATACTTAATAATGACGCACTAATGTCAAAAGAAAGGGTCCATCCATCCTTATCTCCCCAAAAGTCAACACGTTATATTTGGGTACCCAAAGGAACCATCCCACTTGGTCCTCTTTGGATACCTAAATCTCTTATTTATTAGTATCCAATCATTTGCATGAAGTAGAAATCAACTAAAAATGAAATATCATTATTCTACATCATGGTATGCCTAACCTTTTTCTTACTTTTGTTTATTTTCTTTTCTTTGAGCCATCATGATATGATCACTTTATATAACTTGTGATATGACTCTCACATATTAAACCAAAATTCATAAACAAATCAAATTGAATAAAGTTGAATAAAACGTCATATCATTTCTCAAGTGATCTACTTATCCTTTTTATTTCTATCCTTCTAAATCCATTTCCCAAAAGTCTTATAAAATTTGAAAAACTAAATTTGTTATATGATATTATTAAGACTAAATGAAATAAGTGTCAAAATGGATTTAAAAGGTGTATTTTAGGGGTATTATGCTAAATTTATAAAATGCGCAAGTTTTGCTTATGTAGTTAATATATTTGCGTCATTTTTCAATTACCCCTAGTATATTTAATCATAATCATATC
Source organism: Dactylorhiza incarnata (assembly GCA_033032865.1). NCBI lineage: Eukaryota > Viridiplantae > Streptophyta > Magnoliopsida > Asparagales > Orchidaceae > Dactylorhiza > Dactylorhiza incarnata. The sequence goes on along the minus strand of JAWHQI010000175.1, from coordinate 3,409,766 downwards.
AAATCGGAATTGAAAAATTGCATGAATATTATTTCACTTATTTATTATCATTTCACTCATTCATATGTTGTGCAAAACTCAAGAATTAAGGTCTAATGAATATGGAGCTTTAATGAATATGAAACTCATGTACTAAAATTTTAACTTCCACAACTTTTTGCGATTTCTTCTCGTCTCTTCACTTCATTAGACAGGCCTTACATTGCACAAACATAATTAAGAAAAATTGGAAGCAAAATCGAAGAAAATCTAGGTTATATGATCAAAACAAGCACTCTCTGTGAGCTAACGCAAGCGCTAGTACCTAACGTCGGCGCTATCTCAAGTGTCCGATTTTCTATAATTTTAAAATTCTGAAAAATCTGTAAAAATATATCATTTTATATGTACTACTAGATTTTGCATCTATGCCTATAATTGATTTTTGAAAAATTAAAATACAAAATTACAAAAACCAAATTACAAAAAAAATTATTTTCTTACTTCCTTTCTTTGGTTATTTGTTTGATTTCTATATGCAAAAATCAAATACAAAAAAACAAAACAAAAACAAGTATAAACAAGTTTTTTTTGAACTTATATTTTCTACTTACATGTATCTTGGGAAATGGTGATTTGGGCTATCATCCCATCACATCACCTAGTATTGGGCGAACCACTCACAGGGTAGACCTCCGGAAGTCCAAGATCAAATTATAAGAATTCAAACTTTAAATTAAAATTATTTCGCAAAAATATCAAAAATACTGTATGGACTTTTCTGTGAAAATCAAGCATGATTTAATCTATTATTTAGAACTTCTATAATGTTGCAATTTATCTTTTCAAACTACTTTGAACATTGTTTTCATCATGCTTTGATATATCTATTAATATGTGCATCAATTATATTGTAAAAGTTGTGTAGAACTACGCTTAGCATGCCTCTAAGTATGAGTAAATGTTTTATGTTTGATAATGATCTTTATTCACTCACTTATTTTTGGCATTATCTACATATGTGTTTAATCTAAGAATGTTTGTGTATGTTTTGTATTAGTACAATGAATTAAAATTGCACAAGTATCTTACCTACACTACTTTTATTTCCACTTTTTAAAGTTAAGAAAAGTGGTTATGATTTCATAAATTATATTGGTTTACAAAACAAGTGTATTCAGAGAACTTTGTACAAAACAAAAATCATAAAATAAAGTGACAAAGATAACTCCACCAAGCACTACTTAAACCTCCTGATAAGTCTTAATAAGCGTTGTGAGGTTGAGCACCTTGGAAAGAATAGTAAAGTATCTTGTGCAAACCATATCTCTCTTTCAAAATAAAAACCACTTATTCTTAAGTACACCGGATCACTAGTTTCAATATTAAAATAAAATAAAATATGTGATCCCCTAATCACTACTTTGCACCCTGATAAGTTTTGATGAGCATTGTGTGTGCAAAGCACCTTGGTAGTTGTACATTTTGTTTGTGCATTGAAGTGTGTGGAAGTAAAATTATTTGTGTTTATTGTGTTCTTTACTTTACATATCTCTTGTATTTTTGATTAAAACATTTGTTTACTCTATTCAAAATACACTTATGTGCACATCATTATCTTCCATAACACTTCTTCTCATGAGTATTGGATCCTAATGCTAATTATATACTACTCTTTATTTATGAAATGCACTAGATAACCTAGCATGCTTTCTATAATGTTTGGCATGTTTTGAATTTGTGAATTAACATAACATTGTAGTACTCTCTTTTTGGTAACATTATTTCATGCTTGGTTACTTTATTATTGAATTTAAAGATTTCAATTGAACAATGATTTACAAAAATATCTTCTTTATGAAATTTAACTCATATATCTTTTTATGAATCATCATGATTACAATTAGATGTTTCTTGTATTTTGATAAGTCTTCCGCATCATAACCATATAATTGTTTTACCTTGCACTTTCATGCTTATTTAAAGTCTTTTATTTTGTGTGCATCCTCACTTGAATCTTAACATTCCTTTCTTTCAACAAGTGGTAGACTTGCTTGGTAAACTTTATACTGGTTGCTTTAAACAAGAATATTTTTTTATGAAAATATTGTAATACCAAAACTCTTATATATTAATGGATTACAAATTAGCTCTGTGACTCTTTAAAAAAATCAAATAAAAATATAAACCCATAGGCTATGAACGTATCATTAGAATTAAATGATAAATGTTTCCAATAATTATTATCCGTGACTTCATATCTCACCATAGCGGGGGTATAGGGTTGTAGACATTAGATAACCTTATCTTTAGTCATGTCTTGTCCTTAACCGGGGAGGGTTCCAGTGGGGCCTTGCTAGGCAATGGGGGGAAAGAGTGCTAGGTTGAGTTTTGTCTAGTGTTTGCATATGGGACTAACACCCCAACCTACGGCATGTTTGTTGGAGCATGCGTTTCGCACTCTTCCGGTTTGATAATAACAAAGTCCCATTTGTATTTGATTCTATTTTTTATTAATGGTGTGCAGGTAACAGGTATGAGATGTTCACAATTCTGAATGGAGCTCAATTTGACTGAATGAAGAATTTTGAAGTCGGAATTTTCCGACAGCTAATGTCGCCCAGGCGACATCAGAGAAGTTACAACAACTGCTCGCACGGCAGCACGTCGAACAGTAGTTTTGCGCTGTCGGAATTCCGACAGCGATGTCGCCCAGGCGACAGCACGGAAGTTACAGCAACTGCCCGCACGACAGCACTACGAGCGACAGTTTAGCGCTGCCGGAATTCCGACAGTGATGTCGCCCAGGCGACAGTGAAAATCTATATATTGGCTCGTTTTGTTCGTGCATTCTAAGTTTTGAGAATTCCAAGTCTTTTCCTGAGTGCATACGAACCAGAGAGCTCCAGAACCTCATCAACTCCCATTTGTGCTTAGAAGGTTTGAGATTGAAGACGAGATCGGACGCGCTTCTACATCAACGATCATCTCGAGGCTTCAACCTTCCCTTCAGAGATCTGAATTTCTAGGGAATTGTTCTTTTCATTTTGTATTTTCATTTATATACATTTCACTTTATATTGGTAGGGAAATCGTCTCCTTGTGCGTGACGTCTAAGTCCTTGCGTGGCTTAGGGGAAAATCGCTTCCTTGTGTGGAGCGTCTAAGTCCTTGCGTGGCTTGGTGGGAAATCGTGGCCTTGTGTGCTACATCTAGATCTTGGGAAGATCTAGAGGATAGGCTTGGGCTTGGTCTAGGGAGAGACAAGTGATAGCCTTCCGATCCTTGGGAGAAGGATTGGTAAACACAAATTGTAAAAGGTTTATTATCATATTTGTGCCTTGATCTTAAGCATTGTTAAGATCATATTATTTGTATGTGAATTTCATGATTATAAAATTATGACTTTTTCTTTAATTGCAAATATGGTTGCTTAATCTTTAACTTAGAAATTTGCGTTTGAATTAATTTAAAAATTACATTAGTTTGAAATTTTTAAAAGTAATTCTTAGAAAAGTAAAATTTGTCTTAAAATTCTTAAGTAAAAAATCGTATTTTTGTAAAAGGCCCTTATTCACCCCCCTCTAAGGGCGCCACAAGATCCAACACGTGGTAACAGAGGGAGGTTACTCCAAAACGGTTTTACCACCGGGAGTAATGGCGCACAACGATCACGCGTTCGTTGAGGGGCAAGGAATTAGTAGACCACCACTTTTTATGGGTACAGACTATAACTATTGGAAAACCCGAATGCGGTGTTTTCTAATAGCTCACGACATGGAAGTTTGGAATATGGCGAGACGAGTTATACTTCCCCAACATATGATGCAGGAAATGTAACAATGGACAAACCCAAAGACAAGTGGGAAGACAATGATAAATTAAAATGTAAAAACAATGCAAAAGCCATGAATGCTTTATTTTGCGCACTAGATCGCACTGAATTTAATAGAGTTTGTGCTTGTGATACTGCATATGAAATTTGGAATCTTTTAGAAATCACTCATGAAGGTACTTCGCAGGTAAAGGATTCAAAGCTATTTCAACTGGAGTAAGAATTCGAAAGATTCAAAATGGAGGTGGATGAAGAAATTGATACAATGTACACACGATTTACTAAAATCGTGAAGGATTCAAAGGTGCTGGGTAAGGTTTTCTCCAATGGAGATTTAGTAAAGAAAATCTTAAGATCACTTCCCCCGAAGTTCAATCCTAAAGTGACTGCAATCTCTAAGTCACATGATCTTAAGACCTTACAATTGGAGAGCCTCATTGGAAATCTGAAAAACTCATGAGGTGGAGTTGAAAATCCAAAGCCAAGAGTACAATTTGGAGCCCAAAAAGAAGAGCTTGGCGTTGAAATCAAGAAGGGAAGTTGAGACTAAATCTGAAGAAAGTGAGGAAGATGAGGAAGGACTATTTGTGAGGAACTTTAAAAAGTTTATGAGAAATCCGGAGAGGAGGAATTCATTTAAAAGATTTTTCAAAAAGAACGATTTTGTCTACCAAAAAGGCAAAGAAAAAATGGAGAATGAAGAGGAGCGTCCGCTACCGGAGTGCTACCATTGCAAGAAGATTGGTCATATCAGAAGCAAGTAGTGGAGAGGGAAAATAGAACACTTCAAGAATTAGGATGTACTATGCTTTGTGAATTTAAATTGCCAAAATACTTTTGGGCCGAAGCGGTTAGTACTGCATGCTATATTATTAATCGTGTCATGATTCGTCCTACATTACAATTAACTCCTTATGAAATTTATTTTCAAAGAAAACCAAATGTATCTTACTTAAAAGTTTTTGGTTGTAAATGCTTTATTTTGAATACAAAAGATAACTTAGGCAAATTTGATGAAAAATGTGATGAAGGAATTTTCATTGGTTATTCTTCAACTAGCAAGGCCTATAGAGTTTATAATAAACGTACTAAAGTGGTTGAAGAATCTATTCATGTAAAATTTGATGAAAACATTTCTTGTGTAGAAAATACTAAAGTTGCAGGTAATGAGAAAAATGAAGAAGATGTTGAACAAAATCTGAGGAAAAATGATGATGATGATGATGATGAAGAAAAAGTAGAGAAAGAAGACGAAAAAGGTGGTGAAGATGAAGAAGAACAAGGATATATACCTCCAACCAAGCTAAGGTTCTCAAAAGATCATCCGCAAGAATTTGTTATTGGAGAACCATTAAGTGTGGTACGTACACGTTCTAGTTTACATGAAAGTTTTTCAAATTTATGTTTTGTCTCAAATATAGAACCAAAAGATGTTGCCACCGCTTTAAATGATGAATCTTGGTTTCTAGCTATGAATGAAGAACTTAACCAATTTGAAAGAAATAAAGTTTGGATTCTTGTAGATAGACCTAGTGATCATCCTGTGGTAGGAGTCAAATGGATTTTCAAAAACAAATTAGATAATGACTCTAGGGTCACTAGAAACAAAGCTAGGCTTGTAGCGAAAGGATATAATCAAATTGAAGGGGTAGATTTTGATGAAACATTTGCACCCGTAGAACAATTGGAAGCAGTTAGAATTTTTGTTGCATTTGCTAGTCATAAAAGATTTAAATTATTGCAAATGGATATTAAAACTGCATTTTTAAATGGGTTGATTAAAGAAGAAGTTTATGTTGAACAACCCCCAGGATTTATAAATGAAAAATTTCCTAATCGCATATATAGATTGTTAAAAGCTTTGTATGGTTTAAAACAAGCACCACGAGCATGGTATGATAGATTGACTATATATTTAGTACAAAATGATTTTAAAATGGGTGGTGTTGATTGTACACTCTTCATTAAGCAAGTAGATGATGATTTAATTGTTTTACAAATTTATGTTGATGATATTATTTTTGGAGCCACTAATGAAGAGTTGTGTAATTATGTTGTAAAAATGATGGAAAGTGAATTTGAGATGAGTATGGTAGGAGAATTAAAATATTTCTTAGGATTTCAAATTGTTCAAAAACATGATGGAGTTTTTATTAACCAATCAAAATATATTCATGTTGTTTTAAAACGATTTGGATTTGAAAATCTAAAACAAGCAAATACTCATATGAGTGTAGATATGGTCGTGCCTAGGAGAGTCAAATTCTACATATTTTGAAACTCCAATTATTGCTTTCTCAATCCCCGGATATACTTGATAAGAACTATGCGCATCTTCAGACATGCTCTTACGTGCTTTAGAACTGGAAGCCATCCTGCAATCATAACAAAACAAAACTAAGTTAAACAAGTTCTATGCACTGGAACGATGTCGCCCAGGCGACATTGACTGCCGGAAAATTCCGACAGTAATCCAGTGAACTTTTTATAAGATTTTTCAACTAGACTTCCAGATCTACTCAAAATCAAGCTATATTTTTGTTAAAAATTATTTTTCTTGAACAAAACTACATCTTCTCACAAATCATTTACTATTCATCTTCTTCAGCCTTCTTCAAAAGGAAAACTTTAGTTTTTGAAAACAAACCATGTCAAAAAATTACAAATCTTAAACCCCAAAAATCACAAAATCCAAACATATTACACCAAGATCCAATAAGATCCACTTGATTTACACTAGATCTACACCTTTTATACACAAAACTTCAAAGATCTACACCATTCATCAAAAGTAAAATGAAAAACACATTTTTCTTCTTCTCTACTTTCAAAAATCACAAATCTCTAAAAAAAATTGAGTAAAAAACTTAAAAATCAAAATACCATACCTTAGATCTAGGGTTGTCGTCGAACTCCGACAGTTTCCTCTCGCCTTCCAGTCCAGAAAATGATGTACAATCGGGTTTGACTCGGTTTTAAGTCATCTTTATACTTTTAGATGTCGCCCAAGCGACAGTGACTGTCGGAAATTTCCGACAACTCCCAATTTGCTTAATCTTCAATTCTGGTCTCTATGATGCTTTACACTAGTTATATGTCATTATTAATGCTACAACTCATGAATTGATGTCAAACCATATGCTTTCTATTTTTTCAAAATTGCTATTTACATGATTATATGATTTCATTTCCGCTCTATCATAGTATTGACACTCTTGCTAAGTGGTTTAGACTATTGGAAATTGTTTTCACATGCCTCTAAGTATGAGAAATTGTTTATATATAATAATGAGCTATCACGTTCACTTCTTTTGATTCCTACATATGTTTTTCTATTTAATATATACATGAATCATGTTTGCTTTAACATAATACAATAGCATTTCATAAATACTACTTTCAAGCTTGATTTATTAGCACAACCAAATATACACCATCTTTTGCGATTCAAGTGAATTCGGAGATCCTTGGTCAATTAAAAATAAAAATTATAAATATCTCAAAGTTAAGATATCACAAAATATGTGATCAACAAAAAGTTTAAATTGCGGACAAGGATACTCCACCAAGCACTACTTACCCTCCTGATAAATATTAATAAGCATTGTGAGGTTGAGCACCTTAGAAAGAATTGTAAAGTGTCTTGTGCAAAAGAAAAAATGGTATTCTATACTTATTGTGCTATATCTTCAAGGTCAAAGTTGTCTTTACATGCTTATATTATATTTTCTCTTCCAATGATCATGTAAATTAAAAAATTTCAAATGTTTGATCAAAGCATCACTTGTACACATCATTATGTTATATAAACATTCATCTCATGAGAATTGGACCGAAAAGATTCCAAATTTCTATGCATAATTGTGTCTTTCTATGATACTTTAAAAAGACATTAATCATGTTTAAGTTATTTTGTTTTATTCTACTACTCCATATGGCTATACCATCTCTTCATGAGTTTATTCAATATTATGGCATATTACTATTATTTCAAGACATTCAATCATTTTCAACACAATTGCTTCCGCTTACTCTTATTTTCTACTTCCTATCTCTTCCCTTAAGAACTTCTCATTCATTTAAAATTAACTGTTGCTAATACCAAAAGGGGGAGAATTATAAGTATATTCAAGAAATCAAAGAACAATTCCACCTAAATCTTCCACCTAAACAATACATCATTTCAATTTACTATAATATTTAGGGGGAGCATTCATTTAGGGGGAGCATTCATCTAGGGGGAGCTTACATTTAAGAGGAATATATCATGTTATTTTTGTGTGCACACCATATGTTAAAATCAACAACCTAAATAGACATGATTTCTTTTTATACGGATTTGTTATTATCAAAAGGGGGAGATTGTTGGAGCATGCGTTTCGCACTCTTCCGGTTTGATAATAACAAAGTCTCGTTTGTATTTGATTCTATTTTTTATTAATGGTGTGCAGGTAACCGGTATGAGATGTTCACAATTCTGAATGGAGCTCAATTTGACTGAATGAAGAATTTTGATGTCGGAATTTTCCGACAGCTAATGTCGCCCAGGCGATAGCAGAGAAGTTACAACAACTGCCCGCACGGCAGCACGTCAAACAGCAGTTTTGCACTGTCGAAATTCCGACAGTGATGTCGCCCAGGCGACAGCACGGAAGTTATAGCAACTGCCCGCACGACAGCACTACGAGCAGCATTTTAGCGTTGTCGGAATTCCGACAGTGATGTCGCCCAGGCGACAGTGAAAATCTATATATTGGCTCGTTTTGTTCGTGCATTCTAAGTTTTGAGAATTCCAAGTCTTTTCCTGAGTGCATACGAACCAGAGAGCTCCAGAACCTCATCAACTCCCATTTGTGCTTAGAAGGTTTGAGATTGAAGACGAGATCAGACGCGCTTCTACATCAACGATCATCTCGAGGCTTCAACCTTCCTTTCAGAGATCTGAATTTCTAGGGAGTTGTTCTTTTCATTTTGTATTTTCATTTATATACATTTCACTTTGTATTGGTAGAGAAATCGTCTCCTTGTGCAAGACGTCTAAGTCCTTGCGTGGCTTAGGGGAAAATCGCTTCCTTGTGTGGAGCATCCAAGTCCTTGCGTGGCTTGGTGGGAAATCGTGGTCTTGTGTGCTACGTCTAGATCTTGGGAAGATCTAGAGGATAGGCTTGGGCATGGTCTAGGGAGAGACAAGTGATAGCCTTCCGATCCTTAGGAGAAGGGTTGGTAAACACAAATTGTAAAAGGTTTATTATCATATTTGTGCCTTGATCTTAAGCATTGTTAAGATCATATTATTTGTATGTGAATTTCATGATTATAAAATTATGATTTTTTCTTTAATTGCAAATATGGTTGCTTAATCTTTAACTTAGAAATTTGTGTTTGAATTAATTTAAAAATTACATTGGTTTGAAATTTTTATAAGTAATTTTTAGAAAAGTAAAATTTGTTTTAAAATTCATAAGTAAAAAATCGTATTTTTTTTAAAAGGCCCTTATTCACCCCCCCCCCCCCCCCCTCTAAGGGCGCCACAAGATCCAACAATGTTTGCAGCTCCTCATGCCCATCCGTCACTTAGTACGGGCTAGGGTGTAGATATATTGTCTGGGTAGATTGGTTATTTGGAAATCATTACCTTTTTATGCTTAAAACTCTTATATAAAGGAGAAAACTAACATTATAATATGATTACTTGGCAAATGCTATATTGTTCATCTTTAAGCTAAAAACTTTGATCTATCTCTATAAAAATTATTCTAAAACTCCTTATCATTCTCTCTAAAAAGCTTGATCATGCATTTATCTTATTATCAACTTTTAAGTGGCGTCTCCTTACCCACTTTTGCTAATAACAAAAGAGGGAGAACTAACATGATAAATATAATCTGCTATCAAAATATAAAACTAACATGCTTAATTAAGATGATAGCTTGCATATTAGGGGAGCATTCACTTAGGGGGAGCATGTATTTAGGGGGAGCAATTCTAAATGCTAAAATCGATAATTATCCTAAGTCATCACTCTCACACACACACAAGTAAGTTTCATCGTGCTTATATATTAATGCTCTGATTTAACATTAATGGATTTGTTATTATCAAAAGGGGGAGTTTGTTGGAACATGGTCTTCCGCATCTCCTAGGTTTGAGAATAACAAATCCTATGTGTATTTGATCTTGTGTGTTTAAGTGTGCAGGATAACAAAGTCCACATGACTCAAGGTTTACATAAGAAGGTTACCCCCAAATTTGAGCCATCAAATCCAACACTCCTTCTAGCGTCGGCGGTATCAACTAACGCCTGGCGCTAGCGCTAAGGAACCGCTGAGATGCAGATTGGCGCTTGACAAACTGCTTACTCTACCGCGGCGCGCTAGTACTAGTGATGGCGCTAGCGTTCGCTCGACGAACTGTTAGCTGCGCTCGACGAAATGCTCATCATAGCGTTTGCTCGACGAACTGTTAGCTGCGCTCGATGAAATAGATCTTGCGTTTGACAATCTTGCGTTCGACGAATTTCCGTTCGACGAATGATGAAGCTCGCTCGACGAACTCCGGTCGAAGAAAATTCGATCGACGAAAAGAATGCTTAAGTGCAATTCCGGGAGCACATATAGAAGGAGATAGCGCCTGGAGGTATCCGATAGCGCTGGCGGTAGCGCGGAGCACAGAAGGCAAGAGAGAATTGTTTCCTCAGATTGAAGATTCTGCTGCGCAGAATATGTCCTAAAATGGGATAGAGTCGGCGGTAGCACTAGCGCAGGCGCTAGCGCTAAGTCTATAAAAAGGACCCCTTGGCTCCGTCTTCCTCATCCTCTGGAGATCAAAAATTCCAGAGCTTCGTGCCACAGCATAGAGAGGAAGGTTCAGAGAGATACTCCCACAAATCCATGAAGGCTTAAGGAGATCTGTGGAGAAGATTTCAACACGCGTCATCATCATGATGAAAGACCGCATCGACTACGATCATACTCTGCGTGTCTTCGTCTACTTCTCCAGGAGATCCACATAGAGGGAGTTTTTATATTATTGTCTTTTTATTTCACATCTTTTCTTTTAAATCGTGTAGTAAATTCGCCTCGTGTTGGCGACTAGGTCTGGGTAGGACTTAGGGCAGAAATTCACCTCGTGTTGGCGACTAGGTCTCGGGTGTAGGTCTAGGGGGTGCTCGAGGCCATATCCGGGGAAGGGTTGGCTAGAGCGGCTTGAGGTCGTATCTGGGGAAAGATCGGCTAAAGACAACCGGTTCGTGGGGATACGAGTCGGTATAGAAAACAAAAAGAGTCTTTCACATTTCGCTTTGATTTCTAGCGTCATTGAAATCAAAATTTTGTAATCAATTTTATTGATAATAATCATGTCTCTCTTTGTGTAATAAAATTGATTTGTTCTTCATTTCTCTAAATTGTTTATTATCCTCTCCTTTATTATAAAACAATTTAGATCTTTAAACAAAATCACTATTTTGATTTCTTATCACAAGCAAGTATTTCAAAATATAATAAGTTTTTAAAACCCTTATTCACCCCCCCCCCCCCCTCTAAGGGCGCCTACCGATCCAACACTTATCACTTATCTCAGTGATGGAGATCACTTTGTCCAAAGATTTCAGCTCATTAATTATGAGACTGAGCCTGTTATACATATCAGCAACTGTTTCAGATTCTCTCTTTTTGAAATTCTCATGTTGAGAAATGAGGTGGGATCTTCTGTCCTTTCTTTCATCAGTTGATCCTTCAACCATGTTGTTGAGTGAGATCCATATCTCTCTTGCAGAAGTGCATTCCACCACTTTTTGAAAGATGTTATCAGACAATGTTTGTGCTAGAATGTTCATTGCTTTTGCTTCTGCACTTCTTTGCTTCTTCTGTGCCTCTGTCCACTCAGGTGGTGGAACAGCATTGTTGTTAGTTGTGGTGTCATCACTAGATGTTGTTGTGGGAGCTGGAGGTCCTGTCAAAATCACATTAAAGATTTCCTCATCAATAGAATTCATGTACAACCTAATCCTTGCCTTCCATAGTGCAAACTTACTGAGATTGCACATAGGAGGTCTTGTGGTAGAATATTCTTTGTTTTGTGCCATGAGTTTTTGACAAAAATAAAACTCTAAAATAAATTAAGATCTAATTGAGCTTTATGATTCAGGTGTTAGCCTCTAAAAATCAACTACCCTCTGATACCAATTGAAAGTGGAGGTTAGATCTTAAAGTACTCTAGAGGGGTGGGTGAATAGAGTATTTAAAAACTTTTCCCTTAATTTTATAGCGGAATTAAATTAGTGATATATATGTGTATATTGAGTGAGTTATAAAAACTAAATAAAGAAATCAGCACAACACAACAACACAGAAAATCACAAGCACAGAGACACAAGGATTTTATAGTAGTTCCCCAATAAATCTGGGTACGTCTACTCTTCTACCACACTTGGTAGAATCCACTAGGTTTTTGATCAGGTACACTATCACCAAGGGGTTTTTGATCAGGTGTCCACACACCAAGTGAGCTTTTGATCAGGTGCTCTAACCAAATCATGGGTTTTTGTTCAGGTGCCCTGTCACCAAAGAGGTTAACTTTTGAAGGGAGTTAGAACCATGTACATGATGGAATAAAGAGGGGTTAAGAAGTTCTTCTCTGTCAACAATCTGAGAGAAGACTCTAGTGGATTGATGGTGTAAAGCTCCCCCTGTCTAAATGAAATTCTTGACAGCTTGAGGATGGAGCTTTCTCTTGAAATGAAAATATCTTCCTTGATAAGCTGGTGAATCTGAGAGATAGAAGTTCCTCAGATTATTGTTGCTCTATAGAAGATTTGAAACTTGCAGCAGAAAGACTGAGAGATTGATCTTGAAGATGTTCTCAGAGAATGAGATGCTGCTTGAGGAAGATGAACTTTCTTTTTCCTTCTGAATATTTTCTCTCTTGACAGATGCTCTGATATTCTCTATGTCTGTGTCTATCTTCTTTTTCTTTTCTGGTATATTATATTTTCTGGAAGAATACGACTGATTTGAATTTCAAATCTCTCTGAATAGGAATAGAATAATCTGCATTAAATCGTTTCTTGGAACTTCCACTGATTCAGCCAATCTTAATTCCTTTCCTCTTCAATAATAAATGATATCCTTTTCCAACGAGCCAAACGGCTATTTTTCTCGAGAGAAGGAATTGGAAAGAGAATAAAATTAAAGGAAGGATAAAACTTGTCTTATCTGGAAAAATAATTCCAAATGAAGAATAGAATTGAATCTGATGGATGAACTGAGTTCAGAAAAATTGAATAACTGATTTGAACAGACTGAGAGAAAATTCATCGATCTGAGATAAGATTTCGTCGACCTGAAGGAAGAGTTCGTCTAACTGAACATCTGATAAAGAATTCGTCGAACTCAGCTGGAGTTCGTCGATCTCAAGTTAGAGTTCGTCGAACTGAAGAATTCGTCGACCGCTGAGCCTCCTGAGCCGCTGAGCCGTTGAGTATTAAAGATCGTCGACCGTAGAGACTGGAGCAAGCCGTTCGTCGAACGCAGAGAGGAGGCCGTTCGTCGAACGCAGAGAGCAGTTCGTCGAACCCAGTATTGAGTTCGTCGAACGCAGAAACTTAGAGAAATTCTAAGTTCTAGCTATCTTATCAGCCTAAAACTATGACCCTTAGACTATACAATGGGGGTCAACTTAATCCTAGTCAACACATAGTAATCCTAGCCCAAATCAGTAATAGGGTTGTTCCAACATGGGCTATCATCCCATCGCACCTCCTAGTACCGTTGCGAGACCCTCACATGGTAGACCTCGGGAAGTCCAAGATTAACCCTAAATCGTAGGAATAAACTGTTATGCAAGACTAACTTAACAATACACACACCCACACTTTGTGGTTACGGGAGGTTAGTTGGTTTACGAGTGATAGGCTCGGTGGTTGTTGGCACGGGCGGGTTGTTCCGGCGAGCCGAGGCTCAGAAGGTTATGGGGATGGGCGGGTTAGCCCGGGGAGCTTATGGATCGGAGTATTGATGGTCGTCGCACCAACGTCGATACTATGGCTCGGTAAGTGTGGTTAACACTTTGCCAAAGAAAAGTCTGGTGGACTAGCCAGTAAGAGTACGCATGAGCTCCATTGTTGTGTTCTTAGCATTGAGGCGTGCGTTACGTCTAGGTTAGGTAGTGCAGATACCAACCTATAGGTGAGCGAGGCCCAACCCACCTGAAAGTGCACAGTGTGCCTCTGAGAATCCTCTAGAGGGGGTGAATAGAGTTTTAAAATATTTCTATCCTAACTGTGAAAACAATAAACTTAACTAAGGATTTATGCTCAACAATACTCAGGCAGAATAATAACAGTGCAGGAAATGAAATGTTGAAGTAAAGAAAATGGGACAGCACAGAAATGCACAACACAAACACAGAATTTTATAGAGGTTCCCCAAAATGTGGGTATTCCTCTCTTCTACCACCTGGTAGGAATGCACCAGCAGTGCCTGAGTCTTTTGATAAGGAGACTCTTAGAACCACTGATCTTTTGACAAGGAGATCATGAACCACCAGATCTTTTGATAAGGAGATCTTAAACCACCAGATCTTTTGATAAGGAGATCTTGAACCACTGAATCCTTTGAAGAGGGATTAATAAAACTCTTTTATAGAATGAGAAAGAAGGAGAAGGAAGAAAGTTGTAGGAATTCTGTTCTCAGAATTCTTGAGAAGACTGTATGAAGAACAACCTATTAGATGTTCCACAGGATCTGCTCTTGATTAACCCCTGCTTTAGATAGTGATGACTTGCAGGTGTTTTGTATGTCAGATCCTTTCTACTTCTGCTGATTGAGATCTGGCTGCTAAGAGATTATGATGAAGAGCAGCTTTCAGATCCTCTGTTCTATTAGATGAAGAACAACAGAGCTTTCTTTTCTTTTCTCTTTTCTGTGTTAGGGTTCCTAAGAGAGAGGAAGAAGAAGAGAAAGCCCTAGCAAAAAGGAAGACGGATGATTGTGATTAATGCTCTGTTTGTTTCTGTCTTCTCTTCTCCTTTTATTCTCTCTATTCAATTTCAAAAATCTTTCCCTTTTTGGTATGCCCTAAAAAGGTAATCTGCCAATGACATTCTCGTTCTTTCCTCTTAAATTCTCATCCCATCCACCTATAAGGAATATGGTCCCAAGAAACCTTTTGTCTCCTTCTTTTATGCTCCTTTTTATTTCAGGCAATTATCAAGTCATTGGGGAACGGTCTTGAAGGATGTGGACCATGAAAGAAGGATCGGAGAGATAGTTGAAAAGATATACTTTTACAGACTGTATTCGACGTAGCGTCGAATTCATTTCCTCTCTTATCGATGCAACTTCGAGTTCTTGTAGAAACAGCTTCGATTTCATCTCTGCTCCGATTGAACTCTGCTAGTCGACGTTGCGTCAACATCTTATCGACGTGTACGTCGAGTTGATCTGCCTGTCTCTGATCTTTATCTTCTACGTCGAGATGAAGTCGACGTTGCGTCGACTTTAGATGGCTTCGACAGATATCCTCTTCTGCGTCGAGTTGAAGTAGAAGTTGTGTCGACTTCTCTAGTTACTTCGACAAGTCCTTGTCCTCTGCGTCGATATCTATTAGACGTAACGTCGACTTGAGTTACTTCGACAGAAGGGTTGAACCACTTGGACTTCTAGTCAGAGCAGCGTCGATATGGACTTGATGTTGCATCGAATTCTATTTTACGCAAATATTAACTTAGCCCAATTTTGCTTCCCTTGATCTGGTCCTGACACCACCCTATGTTGAGTGTGACATCCTAAGACATCTAATGACCAGATTACCCTCACTATACAATGAGTAATTCAAACCTAGTAGATAAAATCACTTTCATATAATTTATTAAGTTAAATCACAGGGTTTTCCCAACACCACCGCTTCTGTTTGCCACTACGAGAGTATCCTGGGAGTTTTGTTAGCTCCAAAAAGGGAGAACTAAGGGTCCGTGCGCATATAGTCGAAGTGAGTGAGTTGCACTTGTATGTTCATAGCATAAACTGCATAACTCCACATGTCATAGAATATGCATTGCATTTCAACCCCTACCCCTATCGGATAAATTGGTTATGGGACTTTTTATACGATAGGCTCTGCTAAACGACCCCTTGGTCTATAGGCTTGTATGGGCGTTCCTATAAATCAAGGTTACTCTTCTTTATTATTGCTTTACTTATTACTGTTTTACTTATTACTGTTTTACTTGTTATTGTCTTACTTATTACTGTTTTACCTGTTACTGTTTTACTCACTGTACCATCTGTTGCGTAGCAGTAGACATTTTCCGTAGATTAGATTCACTATCACCTATTATTGTTTTTACCCCTTGCTTTCCTCCGCTTCATTCCTCTCGCTCGGTATCTAGGAGTCACCGGGGGAGGCGTGGGGGATTGGCTTAGACTTTTTGACTAACGGTCGGTGGACCTTATCATTTTAGGGGACCGAGGAGACGTTGCAACACCAGAGGCCGGTGCAGATGGAGGCAGGACAGTCTAGCACAGGAGCATCAGTCTCGGGATCCGTGAGTGTTATTAGTTGATTTGCTTCCGCGAGTGGCATTGTAGTGAGGATTTGATGTATCGGGCAGGAGCCCTTATTATTGTTACTATCTTCATTTCAGTTACTATATCTGGACCTCTTTTATTCTGAGATATTATACTCATGTGTTGTGGACTTGATTTCTAGTTAATCAATTATATACTTTTCTTCTATGGTGATCGATATGGCCGGCAGGATCGGTGTTTTGTAGTGGCGACCTTCCTGAGTGATGGTGTCACCGCAAAGCGGCAGTTCTGGACATAAGACCCGGTTTTGTAGCAAAAAAAGGGATTTTACACCTTTGGCTATTCCTGTTGTTTTAGTTTTGAGTTATGTACTAAGTTTCGGGACAAAACTTCTTTTTAGGAGGGGTGACTGTAACGCCCCTGATTTTTGGGTAATTATTTAATTCAATAATGACGTGTTTATGACGTCAGGGCGTTACTTTTAACGTCAAGTTGGCAGCGCGTCGTCGTTAGTGCGTTTCCGCGTCTGTTAGGTCTAGCCGACCAGATTTTGGGATTTGTATCGAAAGTGGAAAATTCTGTGTTGGAAAATTAGGCTGGGTAATTTTAGACTTGCTGGTCAAGTTTCGTTGCGATCCAAACCATTTTGGAGCCTCAACGCATTTTCAAAGTTTTGTTCAATATATGTTCGCCGTAAATTGTAAAAACTTATATCCCGAGAATGGCCCATTGGATCTTGATTTTGACTTCGTCATTGGTTTCAGAAGGCCGGTATTTGCCTTCGGTGCGATTTTTATCAAAATCTGAGTTGGTCTTAGTCCAAATCGTTAAATTGGATTTAAAACCCTTTATGAATTTATTAAATAATTATTGTTTACAAAAAAAAAGTTTTCATATAAAAGGATATCTTAGGGTTTAGGTTCTATTTTGCCCGGTTCTTTTCTCCTTCCCGTTTCCGTCGAACCAGAGAGCGAGCGAGAGGAGAAGTCGCATCATTTGGGAAGCTTCCGTCGGTTGTTGTGTGTGATCTAGGACGCGAAATCTTGGCCTAATCTCATATTCGGAAAGCTCTCGCTGAGATCTTCGTTTGTGCGGTGAGTATTTTCGATTTCGTGAAGTTTTGGCGTGGGAGTGGTTGGCCCTATGCCTCGTTTTCCTTTCTAATCCTTCAGAAATTCTTCGTAGGAGCTTGCTTTTGGCCGATCTTGGACGTGGAGGGTTCGAGAGGCCGGTTTTCGAAGAGGTTTGAGGCAAGTGGCGGTTTGTTTATCCCTTGTTCATCTGATGAAAGTTGTTTTTTGGTTAAAATTCTTAAATTATGTCAAGTTGATTTCCATAATCATCTTCCTTATTCAATATACCTGTTGGATAAATCTGTTATAATACTTACTAAAATTCAATATGATAATTTAGAGACTTTAAGTTGAAATCGACGGCCATTCCCTTCGATCGACGGGACCTCCCGTCGATCGGCTTCCCTTCCTGTCGATTGTGTTGAAGCCTTCCCGTCGGCTTATAAGCTTCCCGTCGACTTTTCCTAATAAGCTTCCCGTCGACTTTTCCTTATAACTTCCCGTCGACTTTTCCTTATAAGCTTCCCGTCGACTTTTCCTTATAAACTTCCCGTCGACTTTTCCTTATAAGCTTCCCGTCGACTTTTCCTTATAAGCTTCCCGTCGACTTTTCCTTATAAGCTTCCCGTCGACTTTTCCTTATAAGCTTCCCGTCGACTTTTCTTTATAAGCTTCCCGTCGACTTTTCCTTTATTAGCTTCCCGTCGACTTTTCCTTTATAACTTCCCATCGAATTTTTACTTGGCCCTTTTCCGTTGAAAGCTTCTAGAGTCTCCTTGCAAACAGACATGAAATATTTAAATTAATTAATGCTCTCTCATCTGGAGTAAAAATGACATGCATTGTAGTTTTGTTTTTCTATTCTCATCTCCTAGAAAAATATGCTAAAGCTTCTAACAACATATTGTGCAATTGATGCTCTCTCATCCTTGTAGTGGATCTGAATTCTGATGGTCATATTTTATAATGAGACTGATATCACTTTATCTGCTTTTGAGGTGAATCCACATGATATTTGGCTTATGCAGAAGAGGAAATAAAGAACAAAAAACTGTTACAAAAAGAATGCAAATAAAATGATCAGTTACCAGAGAGAAATGCAGAAACGCTACATTTGATTTCTTTTGAAGCAAAGAAGAGAAGGATTTCATCAAAAAAGCATTTGAACCTGGAAACATTGCATTTAAACTTTTGATTTCATGAAACTTTTGAGTTCTAAACCTTTTGATTTCTAAAACATTTGAACCCAGAAACATTGTGAATAAAATTTGAAGTCGGAATGACCTGAAGAGGAGTTACAGTTGCGCGAGTGGGAGTAGTCACTGAGGAGCCATCGAGGAGGAGTTGGGAAGGAGGCACTGTGTGGAGGAGGCGAGACTCTGCCAAGGAGGAAGCAAAGGCCTTTTTGTAAAGGTGGTCTGGCCGAGGTCAATGCGGCGGGTGGCAGTCAAGGTATAGTTGGGAATGGCGTGTGGAGGAGGAACTGTAGGAGAGGCTCTGCAAAGGAGGAAACAGAGGTCTTTTTGTAGAAGTGGCGTGGCTGGGGTCAATAAGGCAAGCAGCAGTCGAGGAGCTGCAGCATGAGTTGACGTGCAGAAGAGGATTTTGGGGAGCAGCAGTGGTTCATTTTATTTGGATTGACTTAAAGTGAAGGGTCCGTTGGTTTGGACGGAATTGGAATTTGATATTTGAATTTGATATTCAGAATTAGAATTGATCTAATTCCAATTCCATCGTTCGCCTAATAAATAATATTGTTGAATATTGTGGAATTTATCAATTTTTTTCTTCGTTTGTTAAATAAAATTCAATCTAAGAATCAAAAAATATTATAAAGAAACTAATATTTTTTACATATATAATAAAAAATGCGCGTCATGGCAAAAAATGCGCACCTGGGCGAAAAACTCGCGCTCGGACGAAAAATTGGGCGCTCGGGCGACAAAACGCGTTCCAAGGCGAAAAACGCAATCCCGAGCGAGACACGTGCGCCCGGGCGAAAAACGTGCACCCGGGCGAAAAACGCGCGCCCGGGCGAAAAACTCGCACCCGGACGAAAAACACGCGCCCTGATGAAAAACTCGCGCCCGAGCAAAAATTGTACGCGCGGGCGAAAAATGCGTTCCCGGACAAAAAACACGTGCTCGCGCGAAAAACGCGCGCCCGTGCGAAAAATGTGTGTCAGGGCGAAAAATGCGCGCTCGGGCGAAAAATGCCCTCCCGGGCGAAAAATGCGCGCCCGGGTGAAAAACGCGCGCCCGGGCGAAAAAACGCTTCGCCCGGGCAAAAAACACGCTCTCGGGTAAAAAACGCGCGCCTGGGCGAATAACTCGCGCCTGAGCGGAAAACTCCGCGCCCGGGCGACAAAACGCGCCCACGGCCGAAAAACGAGCCACTGGGCGAAAAAAAGCGCTCCCAGGCGAAAAAATGCCCGGGAGAAAATTCCGCCCCCGGGCAAAAAATTGCGCTCCCGGGCGACAAAACGCGCGCCCAAGCGAAAAACGCACCCGGGCTAAAAACTCGCGCCTAGGAGAAACATTGCACGCCCCGGGCGAAAAATGCGTACCCGGGCAAAAAACGCGCGCCTGGGCGAAAAACTCGCGCCCGGGCGACAAAATATGCGCCAGGGCGAAAAATTGGACGTCAGGGCGAAAAAAGCGCACCCTGGCGAAAAATGCGCGCCTGGGCAAAATATGCGCTCCTGGGCGAAAAATGCGCGCCCGGGCGAAAATTCCGCCCCCTGGCGAAAAATTGCGCCCCCTGGACGTGCGCTCAGGCGAAAAAACGCGCCCGGGCTAAAAACTCGCGCCTAGGAGAAACATTGTGCGCCCGGGCGACAAAACGTGCACTCAGGCGAAAAATGCGCCCCCGGGCGAAAAACGCGTGCCCGGGCGAAAAATGCTCGCCCGGGCGAAAAATTCGCTCCCGGGTGACAAAATATGTGCCCGGGCAAAAAATGCGGCCCGGGCGAAATACGTGCGCCCGGGCGAAAATACGAGGCGAAAAACGCGCTCTAGGGCGGAAATCTTCCGTCGGGGCGAAATTTGCGCGTCTGGGCGAAAAACGCACGTCCGGGCGAAAAACTCTATTCCGTGCGAAAAATACGCGCCCGGGGAAAAAATTGCGCTCCCGGGCGCATAAACTCGCGCTCGGGCAAACAATGCAATAAATCGAGCGTGCTAGACTAGCCCAATTCTGATATGTCCAACTAGATTTTGTGTCTAGGCTAAAATCAATTCCATGATATTCAACTTAAATTCAAATTATTAAAGCTACCTAACAAGCGAACGGCGTAATTGGAATTCGACGTCGAATTTCAATTCCAAGTCTTCAATTCCGTCCAAACGAACGGGCCCGAAGGGATTTTGGGATGGTGAGTTTTAGTTGGCGAAAAAAGAAACGACCAAAAAACCACTCGATTGAAAATGAAGAGAGATTTTGTGTGGTTATTTCGGGTATGAGAAAGTTACACAAAATCACTTTACTCTTCCCTTATAATATAAATAAACAAGTAGACGTGCATGGGGGTCCCCGTGCGGAGGAAGCGACGTTCGGCGGGGGCGGCCACAATCGACAGGGGCGACCACAATCGACGGGGGAGACGAAAATCAACGAGGGCGCCAACAATCGGCGGGGGAGACGACAATCGACGAGGGGGCGACAATCGTCGGAGGAGACGACATTTGGAGGGGGCGGCGAAATTCAGCGGGGGGCGGCGACAATCTGCGGAGGAGATGACAATCGGCGAGGGTGGAGACAAACGGCGGGAGATTTGATAACGGGCGAGGGCGACGACAATCGGCGGGGGAGATGACAATCGACCGTAGAGCCGACATTTGGCGGGGGCGGCGACATACGGCGAGGGCGGTGACATTCGGCGGTGGCGGTGACAATCGGCGGAGGAGGCAACATTTGGTGGGGGCGCCGACATTTGGCGGCAACAATCGGCAAGGGCAACGACAATCGACAAGGGCGGCGACAATTGATGGGGGAGACGACATTCGACGGGGGCGACATTCGGCTTGGGGCAACGACATTCGGCCGCGGTAGGAGACATTCGGAGGGGGAGGCCATAGTTGGCGGGGGCGGCGACACTCGGCGGGGGAGGGGACACGCGGCGGGTGCAGGGACACTCGGCGGGGGGGGGGGGGGGGGGGGGGGGGGGGGGGGGGGGGGAAGACATTTAGCGGGGGAGGCTACATTCAGCGGGGGAGGCGACATTCGGCGGGGGAGGCGACATTCGGCGAGATTGGCGACACTCGCCGATATTCGCTTCTATCTGCGACATTCTCTCCTATCGACGACATTCTCTCCTATCGACGACATTCGCTCATATCGACGACATTCGCTCCTATCGACGACATTCGCTCCTATCGATGACATTCGCTCCTATCGACGACATTCGCTCCTATCGACGACATTTGCTCCTAACGGCGACATTCGGCGGGGGCGGCGACTCTCGAGCCAAGACGGTCCGATCTTTCTGGCCCATGAGAGCACTAAGTGATCCCGCGACAATTATTATCAAAATTCGAGCTATTCCATGAAAGTTCATTTGGTTAGAATTTAGAAAAAAAAATCTTCACAGAAGCTAGAAAATGAACAAAAACCAAATATAGGATAAGCAATTAAGCGGACCAAATAGAGCCTTCCCAACCACTACAGCAGAAAGTAAAACAATTCAAATCACCCTGCAAGTGTTTCTATATATAAACGCAAAAAATGCAAGCTTGTTTTGAAATTTGTGAGTACTTTTTGGCCTAAATACCAAAATTGTGGTGGTTTATTCTTTCTTAATGTAACTCTTTTGCTCGAACGCCTCTTTCTCTGAACTCTTCACTTTGGACTATAGATTAAGATCACCTTGGACTATGAATTCATCATCACTCTTATTCCTAGAAATTTAATGAGTTGATAATCATATAATATTCTGAAAAAGAGCATAAATAACAACACAAAAGATTCATAATTGGACAATAATTTATTTTGTACTTTTAACCATTTAGTAGAAAGCATGTTGAACTAAGCTACTGAACACCAAGAAAATATCACTCAAATGAGCGATTCAAAATTTATCATTCATAATGTGAAAGCAGATGACATAATGTAGTTTGCGTAAACTAAAGCCACCCAAAATTGGTCCTATAAATATGGTTGTAGTTCCTTGATACAATAGAAACACCATTTTTTATCTATAAGCAAATTTTAATTTTGTTTTTTATATATAACAATTTTTTTACTTGAACCATTTTATAGCAAGCCTCGTGTGGTAAGCTACTGAACACCAAGAAAAATTCACTCGAATGAACCGGTCCATCATAAAATGAAAGAAGGTCAAATTCATTAGGGTCCGTTCGTTTCACAGACATTGATATTGAAGTATTGACTTTGAGAATATGAAAGTCATTTCTGTTGTTCGTACCAACAATTGTAGAATGCAATTAGCTTTCTGGTGTAAAGTCGACGATATTCATCATAACCTAAAAATCTATAGATCCAATGTTTATCTCCAGGGGCGGATATTGAGATCACCAACTCTGACTTTCCAAAAGAATATCAATTTTTTTTGCCCGAATGTGCATTTTTTGCCCGTACGTGATTTTTTTGCCCGTGCGATATTTTTTTACTCCATACGTGATTTTTTGACGAGGACGCAGAAATTTCGCCCGAACGCAATTTTTTCGCCAGGACAAAATTTTTCCATCCGGATGCAATTTTTAAGGCCGAACACGATTTTTTACCCCTTGCGCGATTTTTTTGCCCCGGCGTGATATTTTCGTCCGGGCGCGATATTTTCGCCCGGGAGCGATATTTTCGCCCGAGCGCGTTTTTTTTGCCCGTGCGCTTTTTTTTCGCCCATGCGCGTTTTTTTTCACCCGGACGCGGTTTTTCCACTCGGTCGCGGTTTCTTCGCCCGGGCGCGATTTTTCGCCCGGAAGCGTTTTTTTTTTGCCCGATCGCGATTTTTTCGCCCGGGCGCGATTTTTTCTCCCGAGCGCGATTTTTTTCCCCGAGAGCGATTTTTTTCGTTGGCCGCAATTTATTTGCCCGGGCGCGATTTTTTCGCCCGATCGCGATAGTTTTCGCCCGGGCAGGTTTTTTTCGCTCGAACGCATTTTTTACGCACGGATGCAATTTTTTCGCCCGAGACCATTTTTTTCACCCGACAACGTTTTTTCGCCTGTGCGTTTTTTCACCCGGGCACGTTTTTTTTTCGCCCGGTCGTGATTTTTTTCGCCCTGTCGCATTTTTTTTCGCCCGGGCGCTATTTTTTCGACTGGGCGCATTTTTTTTCGCCCGGAGGCATTTTGTTCGGCCGTGGGTGTTTTTTTCGCTCGGGCGCCATTTTTTCGCCCTGGCGCGATTTTTTCGCCCGGGCGCGTTTTTTTCTCCCGGGCGCGTTTTTGTCGCCCGGGCGCGTTTTTTTCGCACGGGCGCGTTTTTTTTCGCCCGGGCGCGTTTTTTTCGCGCGGGCGCGTTTTTTCGCCCGGACGAGTTTTTTCGAATGGGCCCGATTTTTTTGACCAGCCGCATTTTTTTTCGGCGGGCGTGTTTTTTTTCATGAAAACATCGCGCATTTTTCGCCTGGGATTGTTTTTTTCCCGCCCGGGCGAAAAAAAACGCACCCATGCGAAAAAACGCGACCGGGCGAAAAAAACGTGACCGGGCGAAAAAATCGCGCACGGGCGAAAAAATTGCGCCAGGGCGAAAAAAAACGCGTCCGGGAGAAAGAAACGCGCCCGGGCGAAAAAAAAAAACACGCCCGGGCGAAAAAATCGCGCACGGGCGAAAAAATCGCGCCCGGGCGAAAAAACCACGACTGGGGAAAAACGCGCTTGGGCAAAAAAATCGCGTCCGGGCGAAAAAATGATAATGGCATGGATAAAAGTGATTTTTGTTACCTTTGTTCTTGCTCGCAGCAGACAGAGTTCCATTTATGGTTGCACGCAACATCAACACGGCTCAATGGAGGTTGTTTTTGAAATGGCGACTTAAGAGAGAATTAGGAAATAAAAAATATAATGCTTTTGACAAAGTCGATGCCGAAAATCGATGTCAACGTCCAAAAGAAGCTCATAATCTTCGGTAAAGGAGCTCTGAAGGAGGGGCTCTTTATCGAGGGGTTGCGCTTGAGAAGGAGCGGTCGCTTGCAGCTGAGTCGTGGAGATGCATAGGAGGAAACGTGTAGCGTGTAATAGATATTTTCGGAAGATTGGTTTAGATTTGATAGGCGCACGGGAATTGAAAAATGGGTGGAAAAAGTTGGTGGGAAACAGAAAATTACATTAAAATCATTTTTTGTAGATGAAGAGGGGATGGGAGGGGGTATTTTGGGAACCGAATGTTACACCATCCTTGAATTTGGGTTCCTTTATAGTATATATATATAGAGGGGCTAGGGTTTGCTCAAGATATTCTGCATGCCTCATCAAGTTGGAATGAGTGTTATATTATCTCCAGCATAGAGTCTAGCCCTAGGACGACACGAAATCCATTAAGTGCTACCGAGTCGGTTCCGACACGTGCAGACATATTAATTAAAAATCCAACAATCTCATCATATGTCTGTGATAAACCCGATGGCGGTTAGGGTGTTTTGTGCAGTATTGAACCAACTGTGGATTCATACACAACTGTGTCCAACACCTGCAAAACGCATTAGACTCAAAGAAATTTGTATACATGCATAAGAAAAAGAATAAATCTCAGCAGCACCAAAAAGTAGTCTAAAGTGTTGGATCTATAGGCGCCCTCAGAGGGGGGTGAATAAGGGTTTTAAAACTTATAATATATTTTGATATACTTTGAATAATAAGAGATTAAAATAGAGAGAAATCAAGTAAAATGATTGAAATCAAATAAAGACATGATTTAATTAATATAAAATGAAGGATTACAAAACTTGATTTCTTATAAAGCTAGAAATCGAAGGCGAATAATAAAATAACTTTTTCGTTCTCTATCCGGACTCGTATCCCCACAAACCAGTGGCTTTAGCCTATCCTTCCCCAGATATGGCCTCAAGCTGCTCTAGCCAATATTCCCTCGGATACGGCCTCGAGCACCCCCTAGATCTACACCCTAGACCTAGTAGCCAACACGAGGCGAATTCCTCCATAAGTCCTACCCAGACCTAGTCGCCAACACGAGACGAATTTACTAAGCGATTAAAAGAATGAAAATAACAATAATATTAAAACTTCCTCTTGAAGAACTTCTGAAGTTGGAGACGAAAGACCGTTGTAGAATAAGCGTGGTTGAAGCGATCGTCGGTCGGATGCGACGTGTAGAAATCCTCATTCAGAAACTCACGGAACTTTGGGTGGGAGATCAACTCTCGACGGTATAAGGGTCTGGAAATTTGGCACAAGGACTCTCTCAAGGATGTCGATTAGAAACGAGAGAAGAGGTGTCCTTTTTATAGCCTTGGAGCTAGCGCCTGCACTAGCGCTACCGTCGACACTATCCTTGATTAGGAAACATTCTCCGCGTGCGTATCTTCATTCCAAGGAAACCTTTCCAAAATTCCTCTTGTGCTCCACGCTACCGCCTGCGCTATCCGCTACCGCCTGGCGCTATCGTCTTCTATACTTGCCGCCAGAACTTGCCTAATCAGAGCTAGCGCCCGCGCTAGGTGCTACCGCCGGCGCTAGTGGACATGTTGAAATTCTTGCTTCAAACTTTGGGGGGGGGCAACCTTCTTATGTTATCCTTGAGTCATGTGGCATTATTTTCTGCACACTTAAACACATAAGATCAAATACACATATGATTTGTTATTCTCAAACCTAGGAGATGCGGAATATCATGTTCCAACAAACTCCCCCTTTTGATAATAACAAATCCATTAATGATAAATCAGAGCATTAATATATAAGCATGATGAAACATACTTGTGTGTGCGTGTGAGGGTGAAGACTTAGGATAATTGTCGTTTTTAGTATTTAGAATTTCTCCCCCTAAATGTATGCTCCCCCTAAATGCATGCTCCCCCTATGTGAATGCTCCTCTTATATGCGGGTTATCCTCTTAATCATTAATCATGTTAGTTTTCCCATTTGATAGCGTTTATTATTTATCATGTTAGTTCTCCCCCTTTTGTTATTAGCAAAAGTGGGCTAAGGAAGCAATAAACATAAAAAGAGGATTTTGATAAAAAGATAAGTCATGATCGAGCTTATAGAGGAAATGAAATGATAAGTAGTTTTTAGCATAAAAATTTTTATAGAAATAAATCAAAGTTTTTAGCATAAAAATGACATGCGTGTTAGAACAACCAATATAGATTTACCAAGCAAGTCTACCACTTGTTGAAGGAAATGAATTTTAAGATTCAAGTGATGATGCACACAAAAGAGAAGACTTTAAATAAGCATGAAAGCGCAAGGTAAAAATATATGGTAATGATGCAGAAGACTTATATAAATACAAGAAACATCATTTTGTAATCATGATGATTCATAAGAAGAAAATATGAGTTTAAGTTCCAAAAAGCAAGATGTTTTTGTAAATCATTATTTATTTAAAATCTTTAAGTTTGACAATAAATAACCAAGTATGAAAGAAGGATATCAAAAAGAAACTACTACAATGTTATTATAATTTACAAATTCAAAACATACCAAACATTGTAGAGAGCATGCTAGGTTATCTAGTGCATTTTATATAAATAGATTATAGAATTAACAATAAGATCCAATACACATGAGAAGAAGTGTTATAGAAGATAATGATGTGCACATAAGTGTATTTTAAAGAGAGTAAACAAATGATATAATCAAAAATACAAGACATATGTAGAGTAAAGTGCACAATAAAACACAAATAATTTTACTTCCACACACTTTAATGCACATAGAAAAATGTACAACTACCAAGGTAATTTGCACACACAATGCTCATGAAGACTTATCAGGGTGCAAAATAGTGATTGGGGGATCACACACTTTATTTTTCAGTATTGATATTTTTGTGATCCGGTATACCTAAGAATAAGTGGTGTAAAAAAGTTGAAAAGTTTGCACAAGACACTTCACTATTCTTTCCAAGATGCTCAACCTCACAATGCTCATTAAGACTTATTAGGAGGTTTAAGTAGTGTTTGGTGGAGTTATCTTTGTTAATTTATTTCATGATTTTTTGTTTTGTACAAAGTTCTTCGAATACACTTGATTTGCAAACCAATTAAATTTTGAAAGCACAACCACTTTTCTTAAATATTAAGAGTGCAAATAAAAGTAGTGTAGGTAAGATACTTGTGCAAATTTAATTCATTGTACAATTACACTACACAAGCAAGCATTCTTAGATTAAAAGCACATGTAGACTTTGCCAAAATAAGTGAGTGAATAAATATCATTATCAACCATAAAATATTTACTCATACTTAAAGGCATGCTAAGCTTGGTTTTACACAAATTTTACAATACAATTGGTGCACATGTGATTAGATATATCAAAGCATGATAAAAACAATGTTCAAAGTAGTTTGAAAAGATGAATTGCAACATTGTAGAAAGTCTAAATGACAGATTAAACCATGCTTGAATTTAACAATAGAGTTTATATAGTTTTTTTTTTTGATATTTTGAAAAAGAATTTTGTTTAAATTTGAACTCTTAAAATTGATCTTGGACTTCCCGAGGTCTACCCTGTGAGGGGTTCGCACCGATACTAGGAGATGTGATGGGGTGACATCTCAAATCTCCCTTTCGCAAGATATATGTAAATAGAAAAGTTAAGTTCAAAGAATAATTTTTGATAATTCTTTGTTTTATATTTTTGTATTTGATTTTTGCATATAGAAATAAAAATCAGACAAATAAACAAAGAAAGGAAGAGAAAACAAATATTTTTTGTAATTTTGCTTTTGTATTTAAATTTTTTAAAAATCAATTAAGGGCAGAAATGCAAAAATAAGTAATACATATATAAGAACATATTTTTAGTGATTTTTTGAAATTTTAAAAATACAGAAAATCAGACAGGTGGGCTAGCGCCTGCGCTAGCTCTAGCGCGGCAAATAATACACTAAATTTTAGGATTTTGAAAAATCTAATTTTTGATATTGATTAAGTGTCTAAAGATTAGTTTCATGCAGAAATTTCATATGATATGAAGATGTTTAGATATGTAAAAATTGCATAAAACAATTGTGTTTATGAATGTGACTTAACAAATCCTTTATCACATAGTTGACTAATAGTTATTCAGTTATGTTTTAAACCTTATAAAGAACATTTGAAATAGTAAAGGATTCATTACCCACTGTACCGACTCACATGATCCTCCTTTTACCATTATCTCTAAAAGTAACGATTCCTCTCTTCTTCTTTTCAAGGCTAGGAAACTTTGCTTTGTTGCCCGTCAAGTGCTTGGAGCAGCCCGAATCCAAGTACCATATGCCCTCTTTGTCCTTAGCCTGCTTGCAAATCTAGAAGGAAGATGAGAGAAAAGATCTGGATACCCAAGAGTTACCACCCATAGAATAAGTGGATGTCTTAGGTACCCAGATTTGTTTTAAAGATCTCTATTTTATTTTCCTGCAAGAGC
The DNA here is from genome assembly GCA_033032865.1 of Dactylorhiza incarnata. Lineage (NCBI taxonomy): Eukaryota > Viridiplantae > Streptophyta > Magnoliopsida > Asparagales > Orchidaceae > Dactylorhiza > Dactylorhiza incarnata. The sequence continues at coordinate 3,380,797 of JAWHQI010000175.1, read as the reverse complement.
TAGATGTGTGCCCAAACCTATGATAGTTAGCGCACAAAATAAAGGGGTTTGAGACCCTTTTCTGAAATTCTACATTGCTCTTACTAGATGAGGTTTGAATTTTTGAAAAAGCAGAAGATTTTTTATATGAGGGGCTACCGCCGGCGTTAGTGGCTAGCGCTGGGCGGTAGCTGTCACTTTGATATCCGAGCCCAAATTTTCCATAACCATAACATTGGTTCCCCAAAATCATGTCCAAGGATTTTTGACCAATTCCAAATTTTTTTATGGTCATATTGAGGTCATGAGTTTGTTTTTAAGAGATGAATTTTCTTTTACAAGCATGACACATTTATTTTCAAATCCTTTTTTGTTATTTTCAATTTGTAAGAGAGGTTTTTAGTTTTCTCTCTAAGTCCTTTTTCTCTTGTAAGAGCTTTGATTTGTGAGAGAGGCTTAGAAAGAGAAACTTCAAGATCTTTTGTCTTACATAAGGAGTGTTCACACTCTTGGCATAAAACATTTCTCTTTTCCAAAGAAATTAATTTTTTAGTAAGCTTATGATTTTCCTTGATGAGCGATTCATTTTCATGATTTAAAAAAGTATTATATTCTATACTTTTATCATAGGCTTTACAGGTTTGAACAAATTCATCAAAAAATTCTTCGAAGGTGGGAGGAGTTACCTCAGTGTCACTAAGAATACTGGTGTCGTCATCGTTGCCTTTTATCATGAAGCATATGTTTGTTTCCTCCTCGTCGCTTGAAGTTGTTGCGCTTGACTCCTTGGAAGACGTATACTTTTTCTTCTTGTCCTTTTTGTGCCTCTTCTCCTTCTCCTTCTCTAGAATTTTGGGACACTCACTTCGTACGTGTCTGATCTTCCTTCATTTGAAGAACTCTGGAAGATATTTCTCTACATCATCATGGCTCGCCTTGTTATTCCATAACCCTTACTTGTTGGACCATTTGGTGAGGTATTTGCGAAAAGTATTTCTTCTTTCGGGATCCAGCATGAATCTTTTGAAGTTCTTCACCAAAAGACCTTCTTCATTATCGTCTTCTTCGTCGTTGGCCTCAATTTTTAATTTTAGTACCAATGCTTTCGTTTTTGGCTCCATATTGTATTCTTTATGTTGAATCTGAAGTTCTACCTCATGGGTTTTGAGATTCCCAATGAGGTTCTCGATCTGGATCATTCTCAAGTTGTGTGACTCTAAGATGGCCGTCACCTTTGGATTGAACCTCGGAGGTAGAGAGCGAAAAAATTTTTTGACCAAGTCACCGTCGGAGTAGATCTTTCCCAGATCTTTTGAAGCATTGACGAACTTGGTGAAGCGTGTGTACATCAAGTTGATGTCTTCTTCAGCATCCATCCTGAATTTTTCATATTCCGATTCCAGCTGGAATAGTTTTACATCTTTCACCTGCGATGTACCTTCATGAGTAACTTCTAATTGGTTCCAAATATCATAAGCAGTTACACATGCAGAAATTCTATTAAATTCAGTTCTATTTAAGGCACAATATAAAGCATTCATTGCCTTAGCGTTATTTTTGCACTTGAGTCTATTGTTATTATCCCATTTATCCTTAGCTTTTTCTAAGGTAACCTCTCCTACTACAATTGTAGGAGAGTACCGAACTTCCACCATCTTCCATACTTCTATATCCATGTTCATAAGAAAACACACCATCCTAGATTTCCAGTATAGTTGAAATCTGGCCCAGTAAAAAGAGGTGGCCTACTAACACCCTGACCCTCCAGAAAAGCGAGATCATAAGACGTCATTTATTCCCGGTTGTTAGACCGTTTTGGAATAAACCTACCTCTGATACCACTTGTTGGATTTGTAGGCGCCCTTAGAGGGGGGTGAATAAGGGTTTTAAAACTTTTAATATATTTTGATATACTTGAAATAATAAGAGATTAAAATAGAGAGAAATTAAGTAAAACGATTGAAATCAAATAAAGACATGATTTTATTAATATGAAATGAAGCATTACAAAACTTGATTTCTTATAACGCTAGAAATCGAAGGCGAATAATAAAATGACTTTTTCGTTTTCAATCCGGACTCGTATCCCCACGAACCGATGGCTTTAGCTTATCCTTCTCCGGATACGGCCTCAAGCCGCTCTAGCCAATTCTCCCTCGGATACGGCCTCGAGCACCCCCTAGATCTACACCCTAGACCAAGTCACCAACGCGTGGCGAATTCCTCCCTAAGTCCTATCCAGACCTAGTCACCAACACGAGGCGAATTTACTAAGCGATTACAATAATGAAAATAACAACGATATTAAAAACTCCCTCTTGAAGAACTTCTGATGTTGGAGACGAAAGACCGCTGTAAAATAAACGTGGTTGAAGCGATCGTCGGTCGGATGCGCCGTGTAGAAATCCTCCTTCAGAAACTCACAAAACTTTGGGTGGGAGATCAACTCTCGGCAGTATAAGGCTCTGGAAATTTGGCACAAGGACTCTCTCAAGGATGTCGATTAGAAACGAGAGAAAAGGTTTCCTTTTTATAGCCTTGGAGCTAGCGTCTGCGCTAGCGCTACCGTCGGCGCTATCCTGGATTAGGAAACATTCTCCGCGTGTGTCTCTTCATTCTAAGGAAACCTTTCCAAAATTCCTCTTGTGCTCCGCGCTACCACCTGCGCTATCCGCTACCGCCTGGCGCTATCGCCTTCTATACTTACCGCCTGAACTTGCCTAATCAGAGCTAGCGCTAGGTGTTACCTACAACGCTAGTGGACATGTTGAAATTTTGGTTTCAAATTTTGGAGCAACCTTTTTATGTTATCCTTGAGTCATGTGACATTGTTTTCTGCACACTTAAACACACAAGATCAAATATGCATAGGATTTGTTATTCTCAAACATAGGAGATGCGGAAGATCATGTTCCAACATAAAGTATGATCATAGCACAAGTCCAGCATACGTAGTGGCTAGGATCAACAAAAGAGCAGAAAAAGTCCGAATAAATAAGTGTATAAAAGAGATCTAAACAATGCTCTAAGCAGAGATAAAGCAATAGGAAACAAATAACATTATAGCTATAAACATCCTCAGATGTCCAACAGATCATCCTGATCAGGATCTCATCCTAGAAGTGCTCCTCCATCAACAACAGCCCCTGTAATTTTCAACAAGAATTCCATTAGAAATGAATTCATACATTGAAAATGTACACATATCTATTTCTACTATAAGAACGCATTACTTCATAAAAAGCTAGAAGGAGACCTACTCAGAGTATTATAAGTTCTACCTCAGAATCCATTATCAGTTTTCAACGAAATAATTTATGGACTTCTAGACACCGCAGCTATATCTGTGTTCCAATATCGAATGTCAGGGTTACTGTTCTTCTAAAGTTAAATGGAGATCATCAAATTTGGAATGAAACCCATTAACAGAAGAGTCAAACCGAGTCAGATTGTATTATCAAAATTTAGAATAACACTCTCCTCCAAGATAAGAAAAGACAAATCTGGGTGAAGTTATTAACATCAAATTTGAAATAATATAACTTTCCAGATTCGTACTCAGCAACTAAGCCACCCAAAATTAGTCTTATAAATATGGTTGATAGTTCATTGATACAATAGAAACACCATTTTTATCTATATGTAAAATTTAATTTTGTTTTTTATACATAACAATTTTTTTACTTGAACCATTTTATAGCAAGCCTCGTGGGATAAGCTACTGAACACCAAGAAAAATTCACTCGAATGAACCGGTCCATCATAAAATGAAAGAAGGTCAAATCCATTACACATTTTGCATTTGCAAATCAAATTGTTGGTTCTTATAATTTAATATGCTTACCTTTGATTTAATGTGAAGATGGATGTGAGTGCTGACATGGACGGGAAGTGCAAGATGTAACAAAATAGGTTCAATATCTGGTGAGAGAGATCAATTTGGTACAACATGAATCTATAACCCCGTTTTCTTGACAATGCAAAGCGTTGTATGCGTAAACAAATCTTGGACCTGTAAAATTAGGGTAGAAAAATTGCAGGAAACATTAAATAATTTTCCTCTATCAACGGTGTCTTCTTGAATCTATGATAAAAAAATGAGTCAAGGATCCCATCTTTTAGGAAAAAAAATAATCAATGGTTAGTTTTTATGATATATTGCATGGAATTTACAATTTAAGTTTGGCAAGCAAAGAACAAATTGACAGCAGATCATAAAGGGAATGATTGCTCGGAAAAAACTTGTAATATGGCAAAAATGTACCTTCATTGGTGCTAAAAAGAAGAACATTCAAGCTTCATTTGGCGTGGTGGTGGCTGTGAAATTTTCTAGATCGATGGAACACTGAGACAAGCACACCAAGGATGAACTAAAAAAAACACTTCTTTATTGCTTGACAAATTAGTTACAACAATTACAACAGAATCAGGATGAATACAAGTCGCATACAACTTGATTCACAACAGCCGAGAATAAGAAAAAACAACTGGTCGCAGACAGAGTCCGCTTCTCTTTAGCTCGCTAACGCCGGCGTTGTCGCTAACGCCGGCGTTGACTCAGTCCGCACGAGCTCGTTGCGAGCACACCCTCTTGACGAGACCGCAGATGCAGACCACCACCTCACACAGGTCGCTAACGCCCAGCGTTGTCACTAACGCCGGCGTTGACTCGCGATCTTGCACAGCTCGCAACTCTTGCTCCAAGTCGCCCAGAAATCACTCCGAGTTCACTCCCACTTGAGACCGCCCGGTCAGACCGCCCAAGCTCTCCTCCGAACTCACTCCAAGTTCGCTCTCACTTGAGACCGCCTATTCAGACCGCACAAGTCTCCTCTTGTCTCTGATATTCTCTATGGGGGGATTGCCCCCCCCCCCCCTATTTATAGTTTTTGGAGCCGCCGCCAAACGGCGGGGGCTAACGCCGGCGTTAGCTCTAACGCCAGCGTTAGCTCACTTCACCAAATTCAACACTCCCTCTTGAAGTGAGCTCCGTCAACCACTCTGAGCAGCGAGCGAAGCCTCCTAAACGGCCCCGCAGAGAGGGGCTTTGTGATGATATCCGCTATGTTTTCTTCGCTCGGCACATGCTCCACCGCAATCAAGCCACCCAACACCTCTCTGATGAAGTGATGCTCGATCTCTATATGTTTTGTTCTCGCGTGACAGACTGGAATGGTTACCAGTTTCAGGGCGCTTTCGTTGTCACCGCGAAGAACAGTTGGTCCGCTGACCTTCTCGTCCACGTCTTCCACCATCCTCCTCAGCCAGACACACTCCTGGGCTGCTAAGTACGACGTCTTGTACTCAGCCTATGTGGTGGATAAGGAGATAGAATCCTGCTTCTTGCTACACCACGAGATAGCAGCAGCTCCACATAGAAACACGTGACCTGAAGTCGACTTGCGATCATCAGCGTCACCACCGTAGTCTGCATCCGTGTACCCATGCAGCTTGAAGTCAGACTTCTCTCCATAGGACAACCCTATCTCAAGGGTCCCCTTCACATACTTCATAATTCCTTTAGCTGCCTCCAGATGAGGCTTCCGCGGCTCCTGCATATACCGACTAACTCGGCCGACGGCAAAAGCTATGTCCAGCCTCGTGATAGTCTGGTAGATTAAACTCCCCATCAGTGCCCGGAAGACCTTCGGATCAGAAAGAATCCTCCCTTCTTCCTTCCGAAGCTTCAGCCCAACCTCCAGTGGAACAGAGCTGCTCTTCCCCTCTTTCATGCTGAATTTTTCGACGATCTTCTCAGCGTAAGCCCTCTGGGAAACAAACAGTCCACCACTTCTCTTCTCTACCTGAAGTCTGAGGAAATGGTGCAGTTCACCAAGATCCTTCATTTCAAAATGGATAGATAATTGATGTCTCAGTGCTGCTGTTGAAACCGATTTCTCGGTCTCTGTGGAGTTCGGGGCCCTCACCGAGATGAGGGGCGGCTAGCCCTTACTAATTCCTTAGAGAAGGCAGACCGGAAACTAGGAAGGTTGACTAAGCCCTTAGTCACAGCGAGGAGGTCCCTCCACTAACCCGGAAGATCGTTGAGCGCTTCCCCTCCCAAGCCAAAGCTGAGACTCGGGCACCTTGGAGAGCTCTGGAAATGCTAACCGAGGAAAACCTGAGGAGAGGGAAGCTGAAGTGAAGTCCCCTCCAAAGGTGCCCTTGAGGTCTTATTTATAGGTTTCCTGGTCTGGCCTGCAAATAGCAGGATTCCGCCCCCTGATTTTACTATCTGCACCCCAAATGGGCCTGCCAACAGCTGAACTCCGCTGTTCGGATTGGCTAATGGCAGACCCATCGGGATAGAGAGATGATTTCGTCGACCATAGGATAAGTAGCGGATTCGTCGAACGCGGCCCGCACTTCGTAGGCCCCCGGACTGAGTTCGTCGACCTCGACTGAGATTCGCCGATCGCGGGGACTCTGGAAGAAATCTGGCTCGCCTACCTTCTCGCAATCCTTCGGCGAGATTCCTGCTCGCTCGCCTCCTTGCAAGCGTTCGGCGAGTACCTGACTCGCTCGCCTTCTTGCGGGTCAACCTTGAGACTCTGGCTCACGGAGACTTGACTTGCGTCTCCTCCCGCGGGTGACCTTTGATAGATCTGGTTCGCCCCTTTGGGCGAATGGCCTGTGGAGGCCTCGTTTGTACTCCTGCCCCATTCGCACTCTTGACTCGCTCGCCTTCTTGCGAGCAGACGGCTAAGTACTCGTCCCAGCGGATCTGCTGAGACGGGATCGTCGAGCGATGTTTGGACTTCGTCGAGCGCTGGCAATTTCGCTCTTTCGCTTATTTTCTGCCTATTAACATGTATATATCCCGAGAACCTGACTCGCATCACTTTTATTTGGTCCTCCACTAGGCGAATATCGGGGTTGTACAGCTGCGACCTCTTCACCGTTGTTTCGACGTACAACAGCACCAACACATGAAGATCTCCACTCTTCTTCACGAACATGCTAGAGTCCGAGTCTGAGGCATTATAACCACAGAACTGCAGGTACTCTGCAATCTTCCCATACCAGGCTCTCGGCGCCTGTTTCAACCCGTAGAGGGCCTTCTTCAGCTTGCACACATGATGTGGGTGTGACTTGGACACGTATCTAGGTGGTTGCACCATGAATATGTCCTTATCAATCTCTCCGTACAGGAACGCATTCTTCACATCAAGCTGCCACAACTTCCACCCTCAGCACGCCGCAAGAGCTATGACCGTCCTCACTGACGTCATCTTCGCCACAGGACTAAATGTCTCCTCATAGTCCTCACCATAGGTTTGCGAGAAACCTCGAGCGACAAGCCTGGCCTTGTACCGCTCTACTCCTCCATCAGCTCTCTTCTTCACCTTGTACACTCACTTGCAAGTGACAGGCTTGATGCCCTCCACCATGGGAACAAGGTCCCATGTCTCATTTTTCTTCAAGGCCTGCATCTTCTCATCCATGGCCACATCCCACTCCTTAGTGCCAACAACATCTTCAAAACGGGCAGGTTCCCTCTCGTCAAGTGGTCCTGCGAAGAAGCAAGATACCAAACTCACGAAGTTCCCCTCCTTATAGCGAGAAGGCAGGACGATGGTCCGCTTCGACCTTCTCAAGGCTTGGCCACTTTCTACCGCCCCGGTGGACACCTCCTCTTCAACTCTTCTCTCTTCAACTCTTGGAGGACTGCTCCCCGGCTTCTCGAACTCGAAGCTTCCCCTGAGCCAGATGGCAATGGGGCGCTGGGAGATAGCTCCAACTCCATAGTAGAGTCCTCAGTGACTCTCTTTTCACTCCTGCTAGAACCTCCACTCTCCGGCACCACCACAGTAGAGACTCCCTGATACGAGATCAGTTCGTCAAACACCACGTCGCGCGAGACGACGAACTTGTGAGTCTGCGGATTCATGCACTTCCACCCCTTCTTCCGCTCATCATAGCCGATGAAGACACATTTTCTTGCTTTCGGCTCCAACTTGGTTCTCTCAGCCTCCGGAACGTGCACGAAGCAGGTAGAGCCAAACACCCTCATGTGACTCACATTTGGCTTCTCCCCGAACATGAGTTGGTGTGGAGACACCATCCTGTTAGGACTCAGAGGTAGCTGGTTGATCACATAGGTGGCACACGCCATTCCCTCCGCCCACAAGGCCTTGGGAATCCCCCTGGCATGCAGCCAACTCCTGGAAGTCTCCACCAGATGGAGGATCTTCCTCTCTGCGACCCCATTTTGCTGAGGGGTGTGGGCGCAAGAGAGCTCTCGTCGTATGTCGTGTTTCCTGCAGAAAGAAGCAAACGAGTTAGAGGTAAACTCCCCCCCCCCCCCCCATTATCACTTCGCAGCTTCTTCACCCTCAGGTTCAGCCTCCCCTCCACAAGTTCCTTCCACTCTTGGAACTTCTCAAACACCTCTGCCTTCTCTCTCAAGAAGTAAACCCACGTGTAGCGGGTATAGTCATCCACCAGAACCAGCGCATACTTATTTCCTCCATAAGTCAGGGTGGCGCACGGCCCCATCACATCAGCGTGTACGCACTCAAGAGGTGCCTTACACCTTGTCTCCGACTTGTCAAATGGAAGTCGATGTGACTTACCATATTGACAGCCCTCGCATACATGGTCGTCGCCGCAAGAAGAGAGATTAGGCAGGCCGCTCACCAGACCCTTTGCAGCCATCATCTTCAACTTGTCCATCCCCACATGACCTAGCATCTCATACCAGATCGCTGCGCTATCATTAGTCTTCAGCTTGTCCACGTAGGCATTTTGCAGAAAGAGCATACAAATCCTTCACCCTCCTCCCGGTGAGCGTGACATCAGCATCAACAGACGACAAATTCTTCAGAAACTTCACCTCCTTCGGTCCAAACAGCACGTGGTATCCTGCATCCACTGCATTTGCAACCGAGAAGAGGTTCTTCTTCATGCCCGGCACATGATACACGCTCTTCAGTGTCACAAACTTCTCTTCACTTCCCAGGGATACCATCCCTTCTTGCTCTACAGGATGCACCGTATCATCCGCAGTGATGATAGCATCCGATTCTCCGTATGCCTTCAAGGAGGCAAACTTAGACACGTCTCCAGTGAGATGGTGCCCGCAACCGGAATCCACTATACAGTCGTTCTCAAAGTTCACGAAGGCTAAGACATCAACAGACGTTGCCGTCATCTCAGCCAAGAAGCAGTTTCCTCCGCCTTCACCACCCTGGTGACCTCCACCTCTCGCTCCACCTCTCCAGTGGCCTCCTTCCTTCTCAGCAACATGGTCGGCCTTCAGATTAGACAGGCAATCCTTTGTCATTGCCCGTACTTCTTACAGGCAAAACAAAGAGATCTCCCCCTCTCATCACGAGCAGGGAGGAACTTCCCCTTATCACCTTGAGAGGACGTTGAGGGTCCATCTCCAGAATTCTTCTTCTTCTTGTCCCAGGTCTTCTTCTTGCCTGAGTACAACACCTCACTATCTCCCCCTGAGATAGATACTCCCGTCATCTGCTTCGCCAAGCTCTCCTGTGACGACAGCAGATTCTCCAGCTCCAGTAAGGAAGGCTGAGTAGTCCATCCTTGCACAGAAGTAACAAACAGAACATACTCCTTCCGCAAGCCTCTGAGTATGTGCCTCTTCAACTTCGCCTCCGAGATCGGCTCGTCAGGATCCAAAGTCGAGATCTCCGCACACAGATTCTTCACCTTCAGGAAGAAGGTGGATATCGACAACTCTCCTTGAGTGGACTTCGCCAACTCATTCTCCAGGAACTGTAGCCCCGCTACATTCTTCTTGTTAAACAGCCCATCAAGGGCTCTCCAGATCTCTGACGCTGACTTAACCCAAGATGTGGTCGAACAAGTTAGGAGCAATAGCTCTCTTCAAGGTGAACTCCGCTTTGGCGTTTGTCTTCCTCCAAGCTCTCACAGCTGGACCATTGTCTCCGACAGCTACAACTTCCTCTTGCGCATCTCCTCCAACAACCTCCCATAGGTCCTCTCCAAGCAGGTAACTCTCCATACGGGACTTACACTTCTTGTAATTCGTCTGAGTGAGTAACTCAATGCCAAGACCTCTCGCATAGCCTCCTCCGCCGTCCATCTTGGTTGCTCAGTACTTGTAACTCAGTGCTGGTTCCAACCTGCCTCTGATACCATATGAAATTTTCTAGATCGATGAAACACTGAGACAAGCACACCAAGGATGAACAAAAAAACACTTATTTATTGCTTGACAAATTGGTTACAACAATTACAACAGAAGCAGGCTGAATACAAGTCGCATACAACTTGATTCACAACAGCCGAGAATAAGAAAAAACAACTGGTCGCAGACAGAGTCCGCTTCTCTTCAGCTCGCTAACGCCCCGCGTTGTCGCTAACGCCGACATTGACTCAGTCCGCACGAGCTCATTGCGAGCACACCCTCTTGACGAGACCAAAGTTGCAGACCGCCACCTCACACAGGTCGCTAACGCCGGTGTTGACTCGCGATCTTGCACAGCTCGCAACTCTTGCTCCAAGTCGCCCAGAAGTCACTCTGAGTTCACTCCCACTTGAGACCGCCCGGTCAGACCGCCCAAGCTCTCCTCCGAACTAACTCCAAGTTCGCTCTCACTTGAGACCGCCTATTCAGACCGCACAAGTTTCCTCTTGCCTCTGATATTCTCTGTGGGGGGATTGCCACCCTATTTATAGTTTTCGGAGCCGCCACCAAACGGCGGGGGCTAACGCCGGCGTTAGCTCTAACGCCAGCGTTAGCTCACTTCACCAAATTCAACAGTGGCGGTCGTGAACGTGGTGATTATGAACCGTTGTTCGTGAACGCTCGACCTCACCTAAAAAATTCATGCATTTTATGCTCAAAACTAGTTTATTTTTTTGGCAGCGGTCATAACCTTTGTCTTGACAAACATACAATATATGATAATGACGTTTTTGACCCAACTCACCGAAACAAATAAGTCGCGTCAAACGAGCCTCAATCGTTTGAGAGCGGGATCCTGGATTCCTAAGAGCAGCTTCGGATGGGAGTAACTTCCGAGCGAAGAATTCAAGTGATTATTGGATACAACAACACAAGCCCAATATTCCCATCTCGATGTGCACCTGAGGGCAGGAAAAGGGGGAGAATGAGAAATACCTGCTTTAAATAAAATTAATTTTGTCTGTCGTGTATCAAAACTGCAATATTGCAGCTTATCAGAAATGAAATACTGTAGTTTATTGCAGTTTTGAGTAACTGCAATCCCAAGTTGGCAGGTATACATGATTTCATCCAAGCTGAAACGTATACAAAATAAACTAATTTGGGATTTACAATCAAATGAAATAAAATAAGCCGAAACGTATACACATGTTTTAATCAAATGATTGCGGCTCTTTCCGAATACACTAAAAAGTAATGTTTAACTCTTTTGAAGAGGAATAAATCATTTAGTGGACGAACAGATGTTTGTCATAAGGGAATATACAATCATAATCTTGCTACCTTTACAATTGTTGTATGCAACCTTGCCCATCGTGAGTTTATTGTTTAAGGTTTCTCAAACTTGAAATAGGATATGTAGCCTTGCTTTTGTTGCCAAAGCTTTCACCTGTGATAATAATAATAAAGGAAAGTTCAAAGTATAGCATGATGAAATGAAAACATGATTTAGATTAGTCACCTTCTGTAATAAGTATGTATGGGTCGAAGTACTGTCTGTAACTCCCGTCGTTTGCTTTTTGTTGGTACTGTAGCAGATGGCGCCCTTACCTGTAAGCCTGTATAAAAGGCATGTTATCGTATGAATGAACAAGTGAAAAAATGTTGTGTTTTTACTTTGTTTGAATCCTCAGTTTCTCTTTTGCCAACATCTGGTAGAAGAGAAAGGTTCATTCCATCCAGAGCTTCATTCCAAAATGACCTCCTCATCATCGGATTGTGTTTTTTTTCAAAATGACCTCCTCTGCTTCCAGCTCTGGAGCATTTTCTTATTCTACCAATTCATATCCCATTTTCGATGGTGAAAGCTATGACTTCTGGAGTGTGCAAATGAGAACCCTCTTCATCTCACAAGGACTTTGGGACCTGGTGAAAAATGACCCAATACCTGTCACAACAAAAGGAAAAGAGGGCGTGAACAAAAAGGAAGGGGAGCAACATTTCTCAGATGAAACATTAATGAAAGATGCTCGAGCACTGCTCCTGATCCAACAAGGTGTGTCAAAATCTATTTTTTCCTCGCATTCGTTCAGCTGAAACAGCCAAGCATGCTTGGGACACATTACAACTTGAATTTCAAGGCTCCTCCAAAGTCATGGCCCTTAAACTTCAAGACTTTTGGAGAGATTTTCAAAATCTATCAAAAAAACCAAATGAGAGCATAGATGATTTCATAGCCAGAACAATCAATCTTATCAACCAAATTAGAAGTTATGGAGACACCATTGAAGACAAGAAAATTGTTCCAAAATTACTTAGAGGTTTGCCTTCTTCTTTCTATCCTGCTGTAACGGCAATTCGACGTAACCTATGTCGACGTAACTCTGACTTCTAGTCGACGCATCTAGTGAAGTCGACGCACCTTCCATATTCTCCTCTCGACGTCCAGTCAGTCTGAAATCGACGCTTCCGTCGAATAGTAATCGACGTACGTCGATTTCTATGTCAAATTCAAAACACGCCAGATTTATTTCCTTCTATCTGTAGATCTGAATTTTATGGAATGATATTTTTCTTTTCTAGCCGTTTTGAATCACTCTTTCCTTCTAAATGATTCTTGGCTAAATTGATTAAGTTTATTATGGATATTATTTGAAATCAGAATGATCTCTTTCCTTCTACAGAAATATTTATTATGGAATTTTTTCTCTCTTACCATTTCTCTAACTGTTAATTGATTATTCTCCTATAGTATTCTTTGAATAAACAGAGCTATAAATAAGAGGGAAGTCGGCAGAGAAAATGAGGTGATTCACTCCATACATTTGAAATAGAGGAAAAGCTCCCAAGTGAAAAGAGAGAAAATCTGAGAGAAGTGAAAGTGTGCTGCAGCAAACAACAAGCTCTCTTCTTCTTCTTTTTGAAGCCATACTACTGCAATCTCTGATAGCTCTCTTTGAAAGAGAAAATGCCTATAATCTCCTTCTCACTATAGAAGAGAGATTTCATTCACTATTTTTTGTGCTTCTAATCTTCTTGCTAGGAAAAAGATTCTTTCTTGTTTCAATTATTTCTTCTACTTCTTCTTCTTATCTTCATTTCATTTTTAAACAGTGTAAAAGAGTTTTTAGAATCTCTCTTCACAAAATTCAGTTGTACTGGTTCTAAGAGTCTCCTTATCAAAAGACTCAGGCTGGTTCTAAGAGTCTCCTTATCAAAAGACTCGGTACAAGATAGTGAATTCCTACCAAGGGGGTAGAAGAGTGGACTACCCAAAGTTTGGGGAACCACTATATTTCTTTGTGTTGTGCTGTGATTTTCATTTTGCTATTTCTTTCTTTATTTACTTAATTCTTGTTGGTGTGTGGGAAGCTTAACTCTGAGATTATTACACACACACATATATATATATATATATATATATATATATATATATATTTGTTAACTTTGCACAAAGTACTTTAAATCTCTATTCACCCCCCTCTCTAGAAAATTCTTGTAAGGTTAACTGTGCACTTTCAATTGGTATCAGAGGGAGGTTGATCTAAAAAGGGTAACTCCTTGATCAAAAAGATCCTACCTCATATATATATAAATATATATATATATATATATATTTCTAAAAACTATTTTTCACATGGCACAAATCAAAGATTATGCTTCCACCAGACCACCAATTTGCAACCTTGAAAAGTTTGCACTTTGGAAAACAAGAATTAGGATCTATATGAATTCTATTGATGAAGATTTGTTCAATGTTATTTTGACAGGTCCTCCTAAGCCCTATAGAAAGGACTCAAGTGGTAAAGTGACTCAAACACTTGTCCCAAGGGCTGAGTGGACAGTTGAAGAAAGAAGGCAGGAACAAGTGATGCAAAAGCTGTGAACATTCTTGTCTCAACCCTCTCAGATGAAATCTTTCAAAAGGTTGTTGACTGTGAATCAGCCAAAGAAATCTGGGAGGCTCTTACAAAGATAGTAGAAGGAAGTGCTGATGAAAGGAAAGATAGAAAGACTCTATTGATCTCCCAATATGAGAACTTTCAAAAGAAGCATGAGGAAAGCATATCTGAGATGTATGACAGATTCAGTCTGATCATCAATCAATTAAAGAGCTTGGATAGAGAGATCTCCCTCACAGAGATCAATGACAAACTGTTAATGAGTCTCCCAAATTCATGGGACTCAAGAATATGAGCAATAAGAGATACAAGAGGACAAAAGGAAATCTCAACAGATGCTCTCTTAGGAAAACTCAAATCCTATGAGCAACTTTTGAAAACCAGAGAAGAGAAGGAAAGAAGGGAAAATACTCCAACCTCTTCAAAAGATAGAAATATTGCATTAAAAGAAACAGAAGAAAAAAATTTTGTGACTGAAGAAGAACTATTCAGCCTCCTGGCTAGAAGATTCAAGAAATGGGTCAAGCCAGATGGGTCTAGAAGGAGAGAGTCAAAACCAAGGTATGATAAGACTCCTACCAAAGATATTTTTTGTTATTCCTGCAGGAAAACTGGACATATTGCTCCAGAATGTCCATAGAATGCTGAGAAAAAGAAAGATCTGAAAAAGAAAGATCTCAAGAAGAAAGGGAAGAAGAAAGAAAGAAGCTTCATTGCAGAAGCTTGGAGTGAGACAGATTCTGAAGACAGCACTTCATCTAAAAGTGGCAATGAAGAGTCTAAGCAAGAAGACCTATGCTTAATGGCTCTTGGAAACACAGAAGAAGAATGTGTTGCTGAATCATGGAGTGAAACAGGATCAGAAGGAAGCATCTCTTCAACAGCAAAAGCAAATAGCTTTATTCTCATAGAGGAATCTGAGGATAAGGATGAGGTAAGCATTTTTGATGAAATAGATTTTCTATGTGATGATTTTAAAAATAATTTTGAAAGACTATGTTTAGATCAACTAAAAGCTAAACAAGAAATTAAGGATTTAAAAGAACAAATTAATATGAGAAAAATAGAGGATAATGTTCAAAAAATTATGAACTAAGGTGTAAAATCTATAAAACAGAAAAGGAAATTGATAATGTTAAATTAGAAAATCAACTCCTTAAGAAGAAGGTATCCCAAGCAAAAGCTTTTGAAGAATCTATAAAAGTCAGAAGTCAAACACTTAAAGAAATCACTGAAAAACAAATAATCAGACATAAGAATCTAGGGTTAGGAGCTGATCCTTCAACTAGTTCAATATCATCTACCAAACCTGCTTGGATGAGCCATGTTAAATTCACTAAACCCATCAAATCAACAAACTTAGAAGAAGACTCACAAAAGACAGAAGACCTCACCTTCAAAGAGATAAACCACCTTAATGAATCATCATCATACCATTCAGAAGAAGACTCTCAAACTACCTCTGAGAAAGCAACTATACCAAAAGAAACAAGTTATAAAGAAATAAAACTCCAATCAGAAAAAGAGAAAAATAAAATCTGTGAAGATAAAATTGGGTCGACTTCATATCGACACATGAATGATAGTACGTCGAATTCTACTCGACGCAATCACTTAGATGCTTCGACCTTAAATCGATGCATGAATAACAGTACGTCGACTTACAATCAACGCAACTACTTCTATGCATCGATTCCAGATCAACGCAATCTAGAGAAAGCGTCGAATACATATCGACGCAACTCTCAACATACGTCGAATAGATATCGACGCATAAAACCTCAGAGCAACTTAAATACAGGACATAGCTATTCTTCAAAAACTCTCTATCTTAACCCCCATTCAGGACCCTTTCATCCTGATCAAAATTTTTATCCTGATCAAAACTTCTATCCTAATCAAAAATCTTTTCATAATCAAAATTACTATCCTAATCACCATCTCTATTCCTCCCTAAACTCAAATTTCCTTAATCAAAAGACAATTAGGTGTTATATCTGTAATAAGATTGGTCACACTACCAAACAATGTTGGCACAATCAATCCAACTGTCTATAAAATTAGTCCAAGGGTGACTTACAAAAACCTTAGGATTAGGAAGAAATAATCTCTGAAGAAAAACCTGGAATTTTCAGACAGTAAAAGTCAAGTCGATTCCTTAATCGACGCATCGTCGATAACTAAAAATGATTAGTAAACTCGACGTATGCGTCGACTCGTATCGACGCATACGCCGATAGGGAACCCTATCAGACTATACCGACGTATACATCGACTTCCACTCGACGCAACGTCGACTTCATGAAAAAGAGCGGCAATACTGAAATATTTTCAGTCACATCTACTATTGTACCGAATAAACCTCGAGTTGTGTCTCGTGTCGACGTTTCACCTGACTTAAATAGACTCTTCAGTTAAAATTCAGCACGCTCCTTGCATCTCTCATTTCTCAGTCCAGTTATCTCCTCCTCTCTCT
Source organism: Dactylorhiza incarnata (assembly GCA_033032865.1). Lineage (NCBI taxonomy): Eukaryota > Viridiplantae > Streptophyta > Magnoliopsida > Asparagales > Orchidaceae > Dactylorhiza > Dactylorhiza incarnata. The sequence goes on along the minus strand of JAWHQI010000175.1, from coordinate 3,364,323 downwards.
CACTGACCTAAATGGCTCCTAAGATCAACTCTGGTATCGACATTGATCTTGAATCCTTCCAAGCCGCCGCCGAAAACTATAAGAGCATCATAGCTCTCTTCACTGAAGCTGGTTTAGACAAACTCATTTCCACAAGATGCAGAATCCTAGAGACTGAACTCACTGAGTTAATAAATCATGTTCAGATATCTGAGCAAGGAGAAATTACAGGAACACTCTATGAGACACCTGTCTCAATCTCAGCAGAACACCTTAGGGACACTTTTGATCTTCCATCAGGTACACCATCTTTGTTCAAATCAAAAAGGGGAAGAAAATTATTTTCTAAAAATAACTAAATCTCTATCATCATCCCTTATCAAGTGATGAACCTGTGGATCTCACCCCTGAGGAAACCAAGAATCAATTACTCATCATGAAATTCTCCAAAGATAAACCAATCCACCTGAAGAAAGTAGATTTTTCTGAGGAATATAGGCTATTGGCAGACATAGTAGGAAAAGTTCTATTATGCAAGATCTTTGCCCATGATGCAGTTCCCAAGCAGCAACTGAACATCATGGGGGCCCTTGTGCTGAAAAAGAAGGTTGACTGGGCCAGCTGCTTACTAAAAATGATAGGCTACAAATATTCTCACAAAGAGAATGCATATATGAGGATCATGAGTCAGGTACTCCTCCACACCTTTCCTGACCTATGTAGGTCAAAAGGAATCTCCATTCCCCCTGGAAAAAGGATGTCCATAGCCCTCTTGCAAATTCCCAAGCCTGGTGCCATTCCTGACAGGACTCCCTCTCATCCTAACTCTCCTAGCCATCCATCCTCACCTCCTCCTCAGCATACAGACATCTTTTCCCTACCTACATCATCCACAACAATAGTCTCTACTACCATCACAACTCCAATCCTACCTACAGCTTCACATCCACCTGCTCAACCCTCCTCTATTCCTCCACCTCCTTCATCACATTCACCTCATCACAATGATATAATCCTCTCTCCACCTTCATCACCTCCACCTCCACCATTATCTCCTACTCCAACACACTTTGAAACATCTCCATCCACTGAAACTCTCATCACCCAGTGTATCCAGTCAGCAGCCCAAAAATTTCAAAAAATGCTGGATGGACACTGTTCCCAACTTCACTCCTCCATCATGCACATACAAACCCAAATAGATGAGGTCAATGCCTCTGTGCAAAGCTTGAAGTCCTCTGTCTCTTCCTCTAAAGTGACCAAGTCTTTCTTTACCTCCTTAGCTAAGAAGGTCGAGAAGGGGGAGAAATTAGATGAAGAGCAGCTCTCAAGTCATAAATCTCTCTCACACAAGTCTCTTCCTACTTCAAAAGCTGATAGTCTTGCACTGCTTAAGACAATTGGGAATGAATTAGTACCAGAGCTATATACTGAGAACCAAATAACAGATGTACTCTCTATAGCAAGAGAAGTTACACAACAAGTAGTCCTCCTTCAAGGGGAGGCTAGCAGAGCAGAAGTTGAAAAGGAAACTGATGCTGAAGCTGAGAAAGAAACTGAAGAGGCAGAAGTAGAAGGCTCAAAGGATATTCCATCTCAGGGGGAGCAAACTGCTGTGACTCAGGGGGAGCTGAGTGAACCACATGTTACTGAGAAGGAGCAACTCTCTTCTTTAAAAACTTTAGTATTCACTAGGAAAAGAAAAACTCCTCCTACCCCTCCTGAGTGATGTGATGAACAATGTTGGTATACTCTATATTTTTTCCTCCATGCTTAAATACTGTTTATGAAGTCTGTGTATATGATTCTATTTTCTTCTGAGTACTTAACATATCTCTTTTCTATATAAATGCCTTACTGTGTTGATAAAAAACTGATACAATTTCTCCCTGAATAGGGTTAAGACAAATAGGGGAGATTGTTGGGGAAATGATTTATCTTAACCCCTAAAAATGAGTAGAATATAAATTCTAAGAATGAAAAATTAGTCTAAGTGAATATGCGTCGAATAGTATTCGACGTAACGTCGAAGTGTAGTCGACGTTCCTCTCAGAATGAGTCGAAGTAACTCCAGATAGAATTCGACGTAACCTATGTCGACGTAACTCTGACTTCTAGTCAACGCATCTAGTGAAGTCGACGCACCTTAGTCGACGCACCTTCCATATTCTCCTCTCGACGTCCAGTCAGTCTGAAATTGACGCTTCCGTCGAATAGTAATCGACGTACGTCGATTTCTATGTCAAATTCAAAACACGCCAGATTTCTTTCCTTCTATCTGTAGATCTGAATTTTATGGAATGATATTTTTCTTTTCTAGCCGTTTTGAATCAGTCTTTCCTTCTAAATGATTCTTGGCTAAATTGATTAAGTTTACTATGGATATTATTTGAAATCAGAATGATCTCTTTCCTTCTACAGAAATATTGATTATGGAATCTTTTCTCTCTTACCATTTCTCTAACTGTTAATTGATTATTCTCATATAGTATTCTTTGAATAAACAGAGCTATAAATAAGAGGGAAGTCGGCAGAGAAAATGAGGTGATCCACTCCATACATTTGAAATAGAGGAAAAGCTCCCAAGTGAAAAGAGAGAAAATCTGAGAGAAGTGAAAGTGTGCTGCAGCAAACAACAAGCTCTCTTCTTCTTCTTTTTGAAGTCATACTGCTGCAATCTCTGATAGCTCTCTTTGAAAGAGAAAAGGCCTATAATCTCCTTCTCACTATAGAAGAGAGATTTCATTCACTATTTTTTGTGCTTCTAATCTTCTTGCTAGGAAGAAGATTCTTTTTTGTTTCAATTATTTCTTCTACTTCTTCTTCTTATCTTCGTTTCATTTTTAAACAGTGTAAAAGAGTTTTTAGAATCTCTCTTCAAAAAATTAAGTTGTACTGGTTCTAAGAGTCTCTTTATCAAAAGACTCGGGCTGGTTCTAAGAGTCTCCTTATCAAAAGACTCAGTACAAGAAAGTGAATTCCTACCAAGGGGGTAGAAGTGTGGACTACCCAAAGTTTGGGGAACCACTATATTTCTTTGTGTTGTGTTGTGATTTTCATTTTGCTATTTCTTTTTTTATTTACTTAATTCTTGTTGGTGTGTGGGAAGCTTAACTCTAAGATTATTACATATATATATATTTGTTAACTTTGCACAAAGTACTTTAAATCTCTATTCACCCCCCCCCCCCCCCCCCCCTCTAGAGAATTCTTGTAAGGTTAACTGTGCACTTTCACTACTCAAACTCTCATGGTAACAAGTGAAAAGCTGGCAAAAAATGAAGACGAAGAAAATGCAGCAGAAGAGAAGTACAGATCCTTGATAGGATCACTAATTTATCTCTCAAACTCAAGACTAGACATTGAGATTGCCGTAAATGCTCTGTCTAGGTACATGAGCTCTCCAAAAAATCTCATTTTGATGCTGCAAAGCGTATTCTCAGGTATATCAAAGAAACACAAGACTGGGGTATACTGTATAAAAGAAGTAAAGAAGCAAACTTAAATGGATTCTCAGATTCAGACTGGGGCTCATGCATTGATGACCGCAGAAGTACCAGCGGGTTTGTATACTATCTGGGACAAAACCCAATCATCTGGGGATCAAAGAAGCAGAACACCGTAGCCCTATCAACCACTGAAGCCGAATATATGGCTCTCAGCAGCGCTTGTTGCGAAGGAATCTGGCTGCGTAGAATCATCACAGAAATCCTGGGAAAAGAAGAAGAAAAGCCCATGGAAATACTCTGTGATAACACCTCAACTATTCACCTAGCCAAAAATCCAATCGTCTAGAAGAAGAGTAAACATATTGATCTTCGATTTCACTTTATAAGGGAGCAAATCGAGAAGGGAATCATCCAGGTTACTCATTGCAGAAGTGAGGATCAAGTTGCAGACCTCTTGACGAAGGCGCTAGGGGCAGAGAAGTTCGGCACTCTGCGAGCTCGGTTAGGGCTCATCAGTAAACCAGTTTTAAGGGAGGATGATGAAATGAAAACATGATTTAGATTAGTCACCTTCTGTAATAAGTATGTATGGGTCGAAGTACTGTCTGTAACGCCCGCCGTTTGCTTTTTGTTGGTACTGTAGCAAACGGCGCCCATACCTGTAAGCCTGTATAAAAGGCATGTTATCGTATGAATGAACAAGTGAAAAAATTGTGTTTTTACTTTGTTTGAATCCTCAGTTGCTCTTCTGCCAAATAGCAATGATTAAATATATGAAGGGCCGAAGATGTTACTGATTTTAAAATTTGGGTTTTACAATCAAATGAAATAAAATAAGCCGTATACACATGTTTTAATTAAATGATTGCAGTGGCTCATTCCGAGTACACTGAAAAGTAATGTTTAACTCTTTTGAAGAGGAATAAATCATTTAGCGGACGAACAGATGTTTGTCATAAGGGAATATACAATCATAATCTTGTTACCTTTATAATCTTGTCCATCGTGAGTTTATTGTTTAAGGTTTCTCAAACTTGAAATAGGATATGTAGCCTTGCTTTTGTTGCCAAAGCTTTCACTTGTGATAATAATAAAGAAAAGTACAAAGTATAGCAATGATTAAAAATATGAAGGGCCGAAGATGTTACTGATTTTAAAATCTGTCGCTGAAAAAGTATGGCATCTTAAAAATAAAATAGTTAGTTATTACCATAAATTCATGATGATAATTATGTTCATGCATCTTTTGACTATTTTATCAAATGACTTGTAAGCAATCTCTAAAAAAATTATTCTTAGTAGAAAATGAAGTCTTGAACATATCTAAAAAGAAAAATCAAATTAGTAAGAGGAGAAGATGAAGGTATGAAGATCTTCAGGTGAAATAAATCAAAATAGTAGATGGACTTTGAGAGAAATCAAATTAAAAATTGTTAGCGAAAATGCATTCAAATTACATATGCATTTTAGAAGAAGAAAATCAACGAAGGCAGAGGTGTCCTGTAGGGGGAAATGAGAAAGCTTCAACCTCCAATGTGTTCAACTATATTTTCAAGGAAGAGGAATACACGTGAGTAGGGAAAATGTAGAAAGATGCCATTTTCTGCAAGTGAAATACTGAGATGGAGGTGAATGACAAATTGATTTATAAAAAGTAAGAGTTCGGATTTGGGAGTTCAGATCTGGCGGCTCCATAAGAGCAACTCCAATGGGGAGCTCTATATTTAGAGCTCCCTATTGTACCATGTTCTCTAAATATAGAGAACATGGTTAGAGCAACTCCAACCATGTTCTCTATATTTAGAGAACATGATGTATATTAATTTTTTTTTGTATTTTTTAGGTAGGTTTTATGTATATTTTATGTATTTTGTATTTATATGATATGTATATATGTACGTATATATTTATATTATTATAATAATTATTATTTTTGTATTATATTAATTTATTATATTCTTTATGAAATTCAAAAAAAAATAAGCGTTACGTAATTAAAAGTTACGAGTACATAATTAAAATAAAATAAGCATTACATAATTCAAAAAAAAATTACATCTGCAATTAAAATTAAAATTCTGGGAGGTCATCGTTAGGTTCGCCGTGTTGTTCTCCTTCGTATCTTGGTACGCCATAATCGCTTCCTCCATATTGGCTTCCTCCGTGCTGGTCTCCTCCGAACTGAGGTCCTCCAAATTGGCTTCCACCGTACTGGCTTTCTCGGTATTGGCTTTCTCGATACTGGCTTTCTCGGTACTGACTTTCTCCTAATGGAGGCCCTCCAAATTGAGGTCCGTCAAACTGAGGTCCGCCAAATTGTGGCCCTCCAAATTGAGGTCCTCCAAATTGAGGTCCTCCAAATTGTGACCCTCCAAATTGAGGTCCTCCATGTGCGTCACGTTCATACTGGCTTCCTCTATATTGGCTTCCTCCGTAACCACTGCCTCCATATACGCCGCCTCCATATTCAGTTCGCTCGACTGATGAAGATCCTCCAAATAATGGTTTTTTAATGTTTTTATTGATAATTGCTTGTTTTTTTTGTCGAAAATACTGTCGCTCTGGAGTTCCTTTGATACTATCCAAATCTATCATCATGATATCGTGATCTTGTTTATCACTCCGAAGCTCTAATCTTCTCCTTTCATTTTCTGCGTTTAACCTCATGACCTCTTGCATATAAGACATATCTAGTTCTCGCTTTTCTTGACCTCTTTTTAAAACTGTTAAGATTTCTTCATTTCTTTTAGTGTGGGCCTCAATATCATGACTCATACTACTCAATTTTCTTCTCCTCTCTTTCTCTTGCTTTCTTCCAAAAGGTCGATTATTGGAAGTTGAGATCGGAGATTCTTCATCACCAGGACTACCAGGATTCATTTCATAGCTATCTGTATTTAAGTCTATACCTCTCCGTTCACTGGGAGAGTTAGAACATAATGTTTGCGACATGTCAATATTCTGAGAGTTCTTACCTTTCGTAGACCCAGACGTATCTATCCACTTCTCTGTGTTTTTCAAAATAGTCCAAACATGATCAAATAAGAAACCTTTCTTCTCTTTTGGATCTTCGGCATATAAAATTTTTGCTTGATTGAGCTACAAAAAATAACATATTTTAATAGCATATCAATTAATGGATCTAATATTTAAAATCTAAAAAATACTTACAATATCGAGTTCAGATGCACCGCTGGGATTTCGTTGCTCAATCTGTCTAATACATCCTCGAAATTTGCTAGCCTTGCTCGCCAAAAAGGCCCAACGACATGCGAGAGATTTTGGTGTTCTCTGTCCGATGCAACTTTGAGGTCTTGTGTTGTGAAAAATAGCTGAAACTCTTTCCCATAGTCTGTGCTCTTTTTGATTACTCCCCATAACTGGGTCTTCTGAAACCTCAAGCCAAGCATAACATAATGCTTGATCTTCTTTAGGGGAGAAGGCTAGCCCACGGTTGGCAGACATGATGAAAAGTATGAGATGAGGGGGAAGAGAGGCTGGATTAGAGTTTGGACAAAGAGTGGTGCTACTTATAGAAGTTTTGGGATATGACAAAACCCTGGTGTAAGTGAAGAAGGAATCCAATGCTGGGAAAAAAACAAGAGGCCGGATTAGATGTTGACAAAATTGATGTGACAACACACTGGTATGAGTGGAGAAGGAATCCAATGCTGGGAAAAAAACAAGAGACCGGATTAGATGTTGACTAAATTGATGTGACAACACACTGGTATGAGTGGATAAGGAATCCAATGCTGGGAAAAAAACAAGAGGCCGGATTAGATGTTGACAAAATTGATGTGACAACACACTGGTATGAGTGGATAAGGAATCCAATGCTGGGAAAAAAACAAGAGGCCGGATTAGATGTTGACAAAATTGATGTGACAACACACTGGTATGAGTGGATAAGGAATCCAATGCTGGAAAAAAAATAAGAGGCCGGATTAGATGTTGACAAAATTGATGTGACAACACACTGGTATGAGTGGAGAAGGAATCCAATGTTGGGTATAATCTATATAAACACCAGTTCTGTTTAGCCAAAAATACCTTCAGAACAATCTACACTACAAAAATGAACTATGAAGCAGGGTCATCCCATTTGCGATCTTCATCGTCTTCAGACGATGAACGTGAATCGGAGAAACAACAATTATTTTCGCAACAACTCCTCCAGTGGAAAAATCACAGGGATGAATGGGAGCAAGAAGATGAAATTTTAGCTCGTATGTATGCCTCCAACAATGCCATAATTGCTGAACTTCAACATGAAGAGCGCCCGCGATGTAGAGGTTCAGTACCTGGCCACGTGGTGATCAATCGGGGGAGGATTGAAGGTAACACTAGACTTTGGAATGATTACTTCTCCGAGCACCCCACTTATGGGGAAACATTTTTTCGAAGAAGATTCCGCATGCGGAAGACTCTTTTCCTTCGCATTGTCGCTGCAGTGCAGGAGCATGACAATTTCTTTGTTCAAAAGAAGGATGGTGTTGGTAAGCTTGGACTATCAACATTACAAAAAATTACAGCAGCATTTCGTATGTTAGCATATGGAACATCAGCTGATAATTGCGATGAATACATTCGAATTGGTGAGTCAACTGTGATTCAATGCTTGAAAAGGTTTTGCAGGGCAATTGTACAAGGACGAATATTTGAGATATCCCAATGCGAATGATGTAGCAAGATTACTACAGAAAGGTGAAGAACGAGGGTTTCCAGGGATGCTGGGAAGTCTAGATTGTATGCATTGGCAATGGAAGAACTGCCCAACAGCATGGGCAGGCCAATATTCAGGACGCCATGGTGGACCAACAATCATACTCGAGGCAGTAGCATCATATGACTTGTGGATATGGCATGCATATTTTGGCTTGTCGGGCTCTAATAATGATATCAATGTTCTGCAGTCGTCCCATTTATTTGCCAATTTAGCCGAAGGTATTACGCCGCCTACTCATTACACAATCTTGGGGAAAAATTATGATGTTGGTTATTACTTAGCCGACGGAATATATCCGAAATGGTCAACACTGGTTCAAACTATTTCACACACACAAGATAAAAAAAACAATACTTCGCAATGATGCAAGAAGCATGCCGAAAAGATGTAGAGCGAGCCTTTGGAGTTCTTCAATCACGTTTTGCAATTATTAAGGGGCCGTGTCGTTTTTTGGATAAACATGTGTTACATGATATCATGACAGCTTGCATTATAATGCACAATATGATTGTCGAAGACGAACGAGATGAAAATGAAGATGTCGATATTTCTGCGCCGCCACCGACCCAGAATGTGGAAAAGATGGACACAACTGAAGCCGAAAGATTTCGTCAATTCCTAAGCCGACACAAGAAGATCAAAGACAGAGATGCACATTTTGCACTTCGAGATGCACTGATTGAACATTTGTGGGAACGACATGGCAATGAGGCAATGTAGTTTTCAAAATGTTATGCATTTTAAAGTTAATGTATTTTGGTGTATGCGTAATTTTAAGTAGTAAAATATCTTATTCTGCTCTTTGCATGATCAATAATATTTAGAAAATATTCAATATTAGTCTCATTTTGTAGGTAACGGAAAGACAATTTTTTTGATATATTATATGTAAAATTTGGAGAAATCTATTAGCGGCTACGGGCGTTATAAAATTATACTTAAAGTTAAAATAATACAACATTTATTTTAATTAAAAAAAATACAAAAAAAATTAAAATAGAGGAGCGGCATTTCCGCTCCTCCTCCTCTAAATTTAGAGGAGGAGAGAGCGGAAATGCCGCTCCCTCCAAAAATGGAGCGCCAAATGGCGCTCCATTGGAGCCAACCGGACTCCATTTTCCGGAAAATGGAGTCCGGTTGGAGATGCTCTAAATGGCAGAAAGGAAGCGAGATGAACCAAGAGCAAAAATGATAATAGCATGGATAAAAGTGATTTTTGTTACCATTAGGCTTTGTTTGGCTTCACGTTTTAAGTGTTGTGGACTAGAGTTTTTCGAAAATCTGTGTCAAACACGTTTTTAGAGGGGTGGTGGCAAAATGGATTTCAATAAATTACCTATATTTTGTCTATTATCCCACTGTGGCTCACCTCCCACGATTGAAAAGTGATTCTGTATTGCATTTCCGCTCGCACGACTCCGCTCCTTAGGTCTTCTCCCCTCTCGCAGTCTCGCGCGACAGGTGTTAGTGGTGTTCTTCTCTCCCGCCGACGACGCACAAAGCTCTCTCCTCCCTCGCCGACGAAGCAAGCCCCCTTCTCCTTTCTCGCCGACGAAGCAAGCCCCCTGGCCTTCTCCTCTCTCGCTGACAAAGCAGGTATATCATTTTCCTCCTTCCATTGTTGGTTTATGATTTTCCATCTGCCCTTTATGATTCCCCCCCCCCCCCCCCCCCCCCCCCCCCCTCCATTCCCGTAGGTTTTGAGGTAGGATTTCTGAGACCAAACCCTTTTTTTGCTAATTTCAAAACTCCATTGAAGAAGATCAAATTTGTAGGTATAATTTTTTGGTAGACTTGTGCTTTCCGGAAGTGTAAGTAGGGGGTGTTAGGATGAAGTATTGTGATCTTATGACACTTAAAATCTGATAAATTCTAATATTTTCCCTCCTTGCCTTCAAATATGGTATTCATGTTTTGATTCTCTAATTTTGCCTTAAGTTTGTAGTAAAAATAATGTTGTGGGGGGAGGGGGGCACCTACAGGAATGATCTGCGGCTATTTTGATTTTCTGATTGTCTTCGGTTAACTTAAAAAAACAAAAAACAAAAAAGTTCTAATTATTGAAATATGATTTTTAATATGATTTTTTATTTGTTTATGAAAAAAAATTATCATTTTCTCACCACTGCCAAACAGAAACAATTTTCTATTTCTAAAGAGCACTGAGAAATCTGCACTGAGAAACAGTTTCACAAATTCCTACCATTCTGCAAACAAGTAGATTTTCTCACAACTGCTTCTCACTACTGATTCTCTCGTCGCTGCAGCCGAGCGGCCCGAGCCAAACAGACCCTTATTCTTGCTCGCAGCAGACAGAGTTCCATTTATGGTTGCTCCGACGTAGCTCGGTGGGGGTTGTTAGAAAGGAAGCGAGATGAACCAAGAGCAAAAATGATAATAGCGTGGATAAAAGTGATTTTTGTTACCTTTGTTCTTGCTCGCAGCAGACAGAGTTCCATTTATGATCAACACAGCTCGGCGGGGCTGTTAGAAAGGAAACGAGATGATCCAAGAGCAAAAATGATAATAGCATGGATATAGTGATTTTTGCTACCTTTGTTCTTGCTCACAGCGTTCCATTTATGGTTGCTCGCAACATCGACGCGGCTCGGCGGGGGCTGCTCTTCAAATGACGACGTATGGGAGAATTAGGAAATAAAAAATATGCCGCCTTTGACAAAGCCGATGCCGAGAATCGATGTCAGCGTCCAAAAGAAGCTCAGAATCGCCGGATAAAACAAAGGCAGAAGCTCAGATCGCCCGCAAAGGAGCTCTGGAGAAGGAGCGGTCGCACTGGAGAAGGAGCGGTCACTTGTAGATGCGTAAACGTGTAGCGATATTTTCGGGAGATGGGCTTAGATTTGACGGGCGCGCGAGAATTGAAAAATGGGCGGAAAAAGTTAACGGGAAATAGAAAACTTCATTAATATCAATATTTTTTTAATGAAATGATAGGGGATGGGAGGGGAGAATGGAGTTCAAAGTCGCAGTTGCCTCTGTCCGAGAAAAAAGATTAAAAACACTATCCGTTGCGCAGTAGGCAAGATAATGTAGGGAAGAAGGAGGACGAGACTCGACGACGTCGACCTAAGCATTTCCTTTTCCATCGTCTCGCGGCGCAAGCATGGAAGGCGTAAGCGCGAGCCCCTCGAAAAAACGAAGGGGCCACAAAAACGTCGCCAAAGATGAAGAAATCACCGTCAAAATCGACCCCCAATTGCTCCACTGCGGCATTTGCGCTGACCCGCTCGACAACGATGGCCGCGTCTTCCAGTGTGCGAATGGCCACGTCATATGCTCGGCCTGCGCGGCTAAATACGGGGAGAGCTGCCCCGACTGCCTCACGGCTGACGTCAGCCGCTGCGTCGCCCTCGAGAATATCGTCGACGGGCTACGAATGCCGTGCCCCTTCTCCGCGTTTGGCTGCACCGAGTTCGTCTCCCGTGCGGAGAAGCACTCGCACGAGTCTCATTGCTCGCACGCCCCCTTGTCCTGCCTCGTACCCGGCTGCCTCTGGTCCGGCCCTCAAGATTGCATTTCCGATCATATACGCGTTGACCATGGTCGCTTATGCGGCTCACAGGGCTTCTTCTACAACAAAAAATTCTCAATCCAGGTGAAGTGGGACGGGCTGATGCATTTGCTGAGAGGCAAAGACGGCAGCATATTCGCTCTGCTGGTTACGAACGTGTTGCCGGCGGGGAGCATGCCGGCGGGGAGCATGTTACGGGTTGTTCGGGTCCAGCGAGGCTCGGCCATTGAGGCCATATTTGAGTACGATCTGGAGGTGAAGAGGGGCCGGAGTAGTATGACGCTGAAGTCTGTCCCCGACGACTGGGGGCATCACCCCTCGGCGGTGGCTCAGCAGCAGGAGTCTATGCCGGAGCTTCTCTTTGTGCCGCGTCACTTCACCGGTGGAACTACGATCAGTGTTGATCTGCGCATCCGCAAAATCTAGCTGATTTTCTTCACTTTTTCTTTTTGTTATTTCTTACTTTCGGCTTGCTCGCGTTAGAATACTGCTGGGGAAGTTGCAGGAGCAGCATATCTTGTTCGTTTTTAGGTATTTTTTTTTTTTTGACGCTTGAGCAGCTAGGAGCGAGAATTATAAATTGTGTTGTGTGCATTTAGAATGAATGCACAGATGATGTATCTTCTCCTTCACTTGTAACCCAGGTTAATATTAGCAAACACTATCTCACTATCTGCAGATTTGAAGTGTACCAAAAAATTTATTCTCCTAGATACCTAATTTTACGGGTCGTGGACCCTTTATTTCCCCGTTGTGTAGTTTTTCTTCTGGCACGGTGCCTACCGAAGCTCCTCTCCGCCCATCGCCCGCCTTCACGCCATCCTTCTCCGGCGAGGACGTGACCAATGGTATTACCTCATGCACCTTCTGTTACTGCCCGTTGCCGACTTTGATCTCTGATTTCGTGTTAAACGGGGGAGGGGTAGACAAAAAAAAGATTTGGAATGAAACTATAAGAAAAGACATGATGTACTTAGGCATTAGTGAGACTATGATTAAAGATAGGGCGCAATGACGACTAATGATCCATATAGCCGACCCCACTATGATGGGATAAAGGCTTAGTGTTGTTGTTCGTTGCATATTTTACATCGCCCAGGTAATTCACGAAGTAGATTGTGAAAAAATTAATTGGGAGGACGACAATAATAACAAGAATCCATCGGAGGTTTGGAACTTAAATAAAAGTTACTAAATACTTTTGGCAATGATAACTATTATAGATCGAGTGATGTTATATGCATGCAGGCTTTGTTTACATGCAGGTTTGTGATAAATGTTAGTGCTCCGCTCAAGATGTTCTACTGAGGCTCATCAAGGTGTGGAATGACCTTATATAGTATCTCCAGCATAGAGCCCTTAACCCTAGTGACACATAACCCGATGGGTCGTTCCGAGTCAGTCTTGACACGTGCGGACATATATATTAAAATACCTAACAATCTCCTCCTATGTTCGCGGTAAACCCGACGTCGGAAAAGGGCTGGTGTGTGTAGTGTTCAACCAATTCGACTCAGTACACAACTGTGTCCGCAAACACCTGTTATAACATATTGAGCTGAAAAGAAAACAGAGGTATGTATGCACGCATAAGAATAAAACATAAACTCAACAACATCACATCAAAGTCAAAAGTACAATCAGAGAAACAGGTACCAGAACACATAATGTCTCATGACCAACAAAAGAGCAAATAATAGTTCAAACTACATGTGAGATAAGAGAGCTAAAACAGTGCTCTAATGCTAAAGAGAGAAAAAACCAAGCAAACACTCTATAAGCCATCGTCCAACAGATCATCCTTGTCAGGATCCCAATCTATAAGTGCTCCTCCTACAGCAGCAGCTCTTGTAATTTCCAACAGAGAACTTCATTCAGAATGAATTCAACAATAGAAAATGTACATGTATCTAGTTCTACATATAAGAACGTAATACTTTAATTAAGCTAAGAGGGCATTTATGTAGAGTATTTTAGGTTCAACCGCATAATCTATTAACTATTTCCAAACGAAACGATTTCAAACTTCTGGACAACGCAACTATATCTGTGTTCCTATATGTAATGTCATGGTTACTGTTCTTCTAAAGTTGGTTGGAACTCATCAAATATGGAATGGAACCAAACAACAGGAGAAGGCACAATACAAGTCGGATTATGTTATCAAATGTGGAATAACACTATCCTCCAAGTTAAGAAAGACGAATCCAGATGAGGTTGTTAACATCAAATGTTGAATGAAACAACTCATTAGATTCTTACTCAGCAACCAAAACCATCAACGGATCACAACATGCAAGATTTGACAAAGGAAAGTGATGAAATTAAAACATTCGGACTAAGGCTGATCTCAAACCGTCTCGAGTCTCATTTCCTCTCATTATTTTGATTGAACGGTCTCGGGGCATTCCTTTCGTCAAAGGATCAGCTAGATTATCCGTCAATCACACATCAATCAAAGTGATAATGTCATATTCTTTCAAATAATTCAAAAGAGCGTTCAGGCTTAAAGAGGACATTCTTAACAACTTGGACGGCTGCCTGATTATCGCAGTTCAGGCTTAAAGAATTGACTTGAAGTCTAGGCAAGGGAATGTCTAGAATCAAATTCCTGATCCAGTCTGCATCTTCACCAGCTAAAGCTAAGACAAACAACTCGGCTTTCATAGACGACAGGGCTATACAAGTCTGTCTTTTGGACTTCTAAGTAACTGCAACGCCACCCAAGGTGAATATAAATCCACTTGTGAACTTGTTGTTTCCAACTCCTGAACACCAAGAGGCATCAGAGTACCCTTCCAAAGTAGGAGGGTGACCAGTGTAGCACAGAGCGTGATCTTCAGTACCTTTGAGGTACCTCATCAGCCGATCTAAGGCATCCCAATGCTCTTTGCCTGGACTGCTGGTAAAATGGCTCAGCATGCCTATTGAGAAGGCAATGTCTGGTTTAGTGCAACTTGTGGTGTACATGAGACTTCCAATGATCTTTGAGTAATTTACTTAATCAACGCTTGTCCCTTCATTCAGACTCAGCTTGACATTCAGATCAATTGGTGTTTTAACAGGCCCACGGTCTTTATAACCCCATGTAGAGAGAACCTGCTTTATATAATGAGCTTGACTTAGAGTGACACGTCCCTTGTCTACTCTAACTTTCATACCTAGTAGAGTATTGACAGGACCAAGGTCCTTCATATCAAACACTTTTGTGAGAGCGGACTTGATATCCCTTACGACAGCAAGATCTGACCCCAAAATTAGCATGTCATCCACATATAAGCATATGATGACTGTTTGGTTTGACATCGAGCGGTAATAAAGACACTTGTATGAGAGATTGGACTGAAATCCAACGCTTTTTACCACTTGATCAAACTTCATGTGCCACATCTTAGGCGCTTGTTTAAGCCATAGATGGATTTATCTACCTTGTACACTTTATCCTTTAGATCTCTATGTACATAACCTTCAGGTTGTGCCATGTAGATCTCTTCATTAAACTCTCCATTTAAGAAGGCTGTCTTCACATCCATCTGATGAACTATAAAATTCTCGATAGAGGCCAAGACAAGAAGAATCCTAATAGTGGATAAGTGGCACATATGTGAATAGACGTCAAAATAATCAATTCTCCCATGTTGCTTATAACCCTTAGCGACTAGACGTGCTTTGTATCTGGCTATAGACCCATCACTATGCAATTTCTTCTTTAATACTCACTTACATCTCAGGACTTTAGCTCCTTTCAGTAGGTCCACTAGATGCCAAGTGTTGTTTTACAGCAGCGAGTTCATCTCGTCATCGATGGCTTCTGCCCACATTAACGCATCTCTAGATCTCATCGCTTCCTGATAGGAAAATGGATCATCCTCTAAGTGGTAGGTGATGAAATTCTCACCAAAATTCTTAGGGATTCTATCTTTGTAGATACTCTAAGGGGAGCATGTTCCACCTCTAGAGGTTGGGAGGAGTGCCAGAGGGGCTAGCTTCAGGTTCTATAGTAGATTCTGAGATCATGTCAGTAGACCCGGAGACGGTTAAGCCATGATATTTGATAAATTTGTGTTCAAAGAAAATAGCATCTCTAGACTCTATCACTGAATTAGTGGATAGATCCAGAAACCGGTCAACTGCACTGTCTTCTGCACTTCCTAGATAGACACAAGTTATCGTTATAGGTCCCACTTTAGATCTATTAAGGTCTTGAATGCGCACATAAGCAATATAGACTCAAGTCTTAAGAGTATCATATCTACAAGGATGGTCGTGCCACAACTCATACGGAGAAAAACTGAGCTTTGAGTGAGACACTCTATTCAGAATGTGATTCGCAGTTAGGACGGCTTCCCCCCAAAAGGTATTAGGCATGCCAGCTGTGAGGAGCATAGAATTTAACATCTCTGTCAAAGTTCTATTCTTACGCTCACCAACACCATTCGAATGAGGTGAGTAAGGAGTTGTAGTTTCAAGGATTATGCCCTCAGAGGCACAAAACTCCCTAAACCCAGTGGTAGTGTATTCTCCTCCTCGATCACTTCTAAGTCTCTTAATCTTCAGATTTAATTGATTTTCTACCCGAGATTTGAAGATCTTAAAGGTCTCGAATGTCTCGTCTTTCAATTTCAATAGGTAGACATGGCACAATCTGGAAAAATTATCGATGAAAATAATTATATACTTCCTTCCCCCTCTAGTGGCATGACTACGAAAGTCACAGAAGTCGGAATGAATCAACTCCAGAAGTTGTGTGCTTCTAAAAATGGTCTTGTAAGTGTTTCTAGTTATTTTGGTCTGGGCACAAACCTTACTGTTGGGAAAATGATCCTCAATGTTTCCTTGATTTGAAGAGGCTTCACACTCAATGCTAAGTACAAGTTGTATTTGATAAACCCCACTATATCTCATGACTATGCAAGATTAGATCATACCAGGGTATGAAGAAAGTTCAGTTGGTTTGCTGCCAAAACCGCTGAGACGAGCTCTCAATCTCAACTGAACCGCTGAGACAAGGCCAGGTTACGCTGAGAAGAAGTCTGGGCCAGCTGAGCTGCGGATAAGGAAAATCCGCTGAGACAACTGTCTGTCTCAGCGGATCCGCTGAGACGAAATATATCCAGCAGCTGAGACAGGAGACTGTCTCAGTCCAACTGCTGAGTCAGTTTCAAAAGAACTGATGAGCTTTACTTTTGGCGCAACACCTGTAAAGCAAGAAGGGATGTTCCAGTCTCTCTCGTGTTGTGTCAGGAGGACATATAATAGCCGTTGAAAGGCAGGGGAAGTATAAAAGAATCAATTAGGGCTTTGTAAAAAGCACTCTCTCTCACACACTCAAAAGTAAGAACATTACTGTTCCATTGACGACAGCCAAGAAGTTTTCACTTCCTATTTTTCCTGAAGTTGCAAGAAGAGAATAGATTGCTCCTCTTGATTAAATCAAGATAGAGTAAGTTGATCCTCACTCCTTCTCTGAAGAATAGAATCAGAAGAATCAAGGCTGAGGACTTTGGACTCATCCAGATTCAAGACAGCTATTGCAGTTGTCCAGCAACAGAAGATAAAGTGTATTCCATCTTCTTTTGTTAATCATACATTCTTGTTCAGTAGGAACTTGACAGTTCTGAGTTGTAGGACATCTTTGCCTGAGTGTGTAGGTCTGTCTAGCCTGAGAAGTAGAGCTGTGTGTTCAGCTTGAGTGTAGTATCATTGGTTGATCTGAGGTAGGGCTGTTGAGCCTGAGGTAGGGCCGTTGAGCCTGAGGTAGGGTTGTTGAGCCTGAGGTAGGGTTGTTGAGCCTGAGGTAAGGTTTGAGGAAACCTGAGAGATCCTGAGGGATTTGTGTTGTAAGCTCTTGGAGCTGAGTTTGGAGGGGTTGGTCTTGTCTAACTCATTGTTAGAAGGGTGAAGGGGGAAAGAGGACTACTCAAGACACCCTATCTTGAGGAACCTCTATAAATTTTTGTGTGTTTTCTGTGCTTGATACTTTACTAACCTAAAATCAGAAAGCAGCTAGCCTAAAATAAAAGAAACCTATTCACCCCCCCCCCCCCCCCCCCCTCTAGGTGACTAAGACTACATCCTAAACAAACTATCAAGTGGTATCAGAGGGAGGTTGGTCAAGAAGGACATAACTATCTGACCAGATCCTATAAAGGAATAGTCTTATCTCAATCCAATGGCCTCCACTAGATTTCAGAAAGAGATGGGATCCATGAAGTTGCCCATATGCAACAAAGAAAGCTTTGGCATATGGAAGCAAATAGTTAGATTTTGTATGGAAGCATCTGACGCAAGGATTTACATCACAGTAAAGCAAGGGCCCTTCACCTTTCAAACTGCCTCCACCATAGATCCAACGAGGAGAGGGCATTCAATGACTTGACCAAGGATGAACTTGCACTGTTCACTATGGATAAAAGAGCACAAAACATAATTGTTAATGCAATTGATGACTCTACATTTCAGAACTTGGTACACTGCACAACTGCCAAGGAAATGTGGGATACATTAGTTGTATATATGGAAGGAACAACTGAGGTGAGGTATGATAGAAAGTCACTCCTCAATCAAGAATATGAAGCCTTCAGGTAGCTGAGCCAGGATAGTGTTGGATCTTGTGGCGCCCTTAGAGGTGGGGGGGGGGGGGGGTGAATAAGGGCCTTTTTAAAATATGATTTTTTACTTAAGAATTTTCAAAGCTTGGAATGCACGAACAAAACGAACCAATTTATAGTTTTTCACTGTCGCCGGGGCGACATCGCTGTTGGAATTCCGACAGCGCCAAACTACCGTTCGTCGTGCTGTCGTGCGGGCTGTTGCTGTAACTTCTGTCCTGTTGCTTGGGCGACATCGCTGTCGGAATTCCGACAACGCCAAACTGCTGCTCGTCGTGCTGCCGTGCGGGCTGTTGCTGTAACTTCTGTCCCATCACCTGGGCGACAGTAGATGTCGGATAATTCCGACATCGAAATTCTCCATACAGTCAAATTGAGCTCCAATCAGAATTGTGAACATCTCATACCTGTTACCTGCACACCATCAATAAAAATAGAATCAAATACAAAAGGGATTTTGTTATTATCAAACCGGAAGAGTGTGAAACGCATGCTCCAACAATCTCCCCCTTTTGATAATAACAAATCCGTATAAAAAGAAATCATGTCTATTTAGGTTGTTGTGTTTAACATATGGTGTGTGCATAAAAAAGAACAAGATATATTCCTCTAAAATGTAAGCTCCCCCTAGATGAATGCTCCCCCTAAATGAATGCTCCCTCTAAATGTTATAGTAAATTGAAATGATGTATTGTTTAGGTGGAAGATTTAGGTGGAATTATTCTTATTGTTCTTTGATTTCTTGAATATACTTATAATTCTCCCCCTTTTGGTATTAGCAAAAGTTAATTTGAAATGAATGAGTAGTTCTTAAGGGAAGAGATAGGATGTAGAAAATAAGAGTAAGCGGAAGCACTTGTGTTGAAAATGATTGAAAGTCTTGAAATAATAGTAATATGCTATAGGATTGAATAAACTCATGAAGAGATGCATGGTATAGCCATATGAAGTAGTAAAAAAAATAACTTAAACATGATTAATGTCATTTTAAAGTATCATAGAAAGACACAATTGTGTATAGAAATTTGGAATCTTTTTCGTCCAATTCTCATGAGATGAAGGTTTATATAACATAATGATGTGTACAAGTGTTGCTTTGATCAAACATATGAAATTATTTAATTTACATGATCATTGGAATAGAAAACATAATATAAGCATAGAAAAACAACTTTGACCTTGAAGATATAGCACAATAAGAATAGAATACCATTTTTTTTGCTCAAGTCACTTTACAATTCTTTCCAAGGTGCTCAACCTCACAATGCTTATTAAGACTTATCAGGAGGGTAAGTAGTGCTTGGTGGAGTATCATTGTCCTCAATTTAAACTTTTTGTTGATCACATAGTTTGTGATATCTTAACTTTGTAGTTTGTATAGATATTTATATATAGTTTTATTTTTAATTGACCAAGGATCTCCGAATTCACTTGAATCGCAAAAGATGGTGTATATTTGGTTGTGCTAACAAATCAAGGTTGAAAGTAGTATTTATGAAATGCTATTGTATTATGTCAAAGCAAACATGATTCATGTATATATTAAATAGAAAGACATATGTATGGATCAAAAGAAGTGAACGTGATAGCTCATTATTATATATAAACAATTTCTCATACTTAGAGGCATGCGAAAATAATTTCCAATAGTCTAAACCACTCAGCAGGAGTGTCAATACTATGATAGAGCGGAAATGAAATCATATAATCATGTAAATAGCCATTTTTAAAAAATAGAAAGCACATGGTTTGGCATCAATTCATGAGTTATGGCATTAATAATGATATTAGAGTATCAGAGAGACCAAAATTGAAGATTAATCAAATTTGGGAGCTGTCGGAATTTTCCGACACTCATTGTCGCCTAGGCGACAGCTAAAAGTATAAAAACGGCGAAAAATCGAGTCAAACCCGATTGTACCTCATTTTCTGGACTGGAAGGCGAGAGGAAGGTGTCGGAGTGCGGCGACAACCCTAGATCTAAGGTATGTTTGGTTGATTTGTAGTTTTTGACTTAAATTTTTGAAATAAAGTATGTTAGGATCTTGTGTTTTTGTGTTTGGGGTTTAAGATTTATATTTTTACATTGATTAATTTCAAAAAACTGTAGATGATCTTTTTTTTTTGAAGATGGTTGAAGAAGATGAATAGTAAATGATATGTGAGAAGATTTAGTTTTGTTCAAAAAAAAAAAATTTAACAGAAATATAGCTTGATTTTGAGTAGATTTGAAAGTCTATGTTGAAAACAAAAACATATATAAAAAAAGCTCACTGGATCACTGTCGGAATTTTTCGACAGTCAATGTCGCTTGGGCGACATCTTCCAGTGCACAGAACAGTGATTAACTTAGTTTTGTTATATTTGCAGAATGGCTTCCAATTCTAAGGCTCGTAAAAGTATATCTGAAGATGCTTATAGTTCATATCAAGTATATCCGGGGATTGAGAAGGCAATAATTGGAGTTTCAAAATATGTTGAATTTGACTCTCCTAAGCACGACCATATCTACACTCTTCTTGCTAATGCAGGTATATTATCAGTAATTTCAGTAGATATGTTCTCATCTGTCTTGATCCGAGAGTTTTACAATTATTTGGAAGACCCTAAATACACTGAATTGGATGGGGGAGTGCGATCGAGAATCCAAGGTCAACAAGTGGAAATAACACATGTTGATCTTAGAGATGAATTTGGTCTTCTTATGAGTGATCATATGCCAGACATAGTAGAAAGCTATAGAAGGGGCAGAGATTGGACTCTTGTAAACATGAGTTTACATGGAAGTCAAAAGAGGGCCTTAATCACAGAAGTCTCTTCACTCACTCCTGATGCCTATTTAGTCCAAGACATATTGAGAAACACAGTCATGCTAAAAAGTGGTGATACAAGGAGTATCACAGCACAGTTGACGTTGTTTACATATTTTATTATAGAGGAGGAACCCTTTGATGTAGCGGACCTCATCCTTGCCCAGATTCGTTATGCTTTTAGATTAAAACAACCAAAATGGGTGAAGATTCATACTTTGCCAAAGGGGGCTATAATTCAACGTATTCTATATAAGAAGTATGAATGGATAAGTCACGATTCGTACTTAGATGATTGTGTTCCTGAAATTTACTATACGGGTACCATGAAAGTTATGAAGTCTCATAAAAAGCCTCATCCTGGAATAGAGATTAGAGAGCCTACAAATCCTAGAGGAGGATCACTACGAGAGTCTATAGATGATCTTCGTGATTCATTTGAAGAACACAAGAAAGAAGTGAAGAAAGATCGCAGTAGACTGCAGAAATTTATGAAATTTCTGGTGAAGGGACTGAAGTTAAAGCCTACTCCTGAAGAAGCGGCCGAATGGGAAGTCCCAAATGAAGAACCGCCACGCCAATCGGTTAGGCGGACTCGACGTGGAAAGGCTGTAAGACGTGGATCTTCAGAAGACTGTCCAGAAAGTAGCGGGGCTGGATATGATGATTTTGAGTAGTTTCCAGCATGTTGCTGCTTCTGACCGATGTCGGAATTTTCCGACACTCACTATCGCCTGAGCGACAGTGAACTTACCCAGATTTCATTTTCTGTTTACTGAACTTAATCTTATGTTTATTTCTACTATTTTTCTGGATTTGTATGAATTATTAATGATGTGAGAATTTTTGTTAAGTCGTTCATATTCTATGTTTTGATTTAAAATGATGTTTTTCCATTGTTCTTTATCTTGTTAAACTTGATTTGTCATATTGGATATGCTTAGTTTGAAATATCTAGGATTCCTAATTCAAGCCTTAGCATTGAAAACCGGGAATCCGGCAATGGTTTTGTGAATATATCGGCTAGTTGATTATCCGTTCCTATGAAGGAAATTTTAATCTGATTATTTTTAATGTGGTCTCTTATAAAATGATGCCTAACGTCAATATGTTTAGACCTAGAGTGATAAACCGGGAAGTAAGTTAAATCAATTGCACTTTTGTTATCGCACCATAGCTCTATAGTTTGTTGTTTAATGTTAAAGTCTTCTAAAGTTTGTTTCATCCAAAGAGCTTGTGCACAACAACTACCAAGTGCGATGTATTCAGCCTCGGTGGTTGAGAGGGCAACAGAATTATGTTTCCTACTCGACCATGAAATGAGTGAAGGGCCTAAAAAGTGACAAGTGTCACTAGTGCTTTTCCTATCTAGTGAACAACCGGCATAATCAGAATCAGAATAGCCAAAAAGAGTAAAATCATCGCTATGAGGATACAACAAACCAAGTTTAGATGTGCCAATTAAATATCTAAAAATTCTTTTTACCGCTTTTAAATGTGATTCTTTGGGATCGGCTTGAAATCTAGCACATAAACAAACTGAAAACATAATATCTGGTCTAGAAGCGGTTAAGTATAAAAGTGAACCTATCATGCCTCTATATAAAGTTTGATCTATGGATATTCCACTTTTATCTTTTCCTAATCTTTTCAAAACATCATGTATATATTTTGATTGGTGTTTAAAAATTTCATCATGTTTTTGAATAATTTGAAATCCTAAGAAATATTTTAGTTCTCCTACCATGCTCATCTCAAATTCACTTTCCATCATTTTAACAAAATAATTACATAACTCTTCATTAGTGTCTCCAAAAATAATATCATCAACATAAATTTGTAAAACAATTAAATCATCATCAACTTGCTTAATGAAGAGTGTACAATCAACACCACCCATTTTAAAACCATTTTGTAATAAATATAAGGTCAATCTATCATACCATGCTCGTGGTGCTTGTTTTAAATCATACAAAGCTTTTAGCAATCTATACACGCGATTAGGAAATTTTTCATTTATAAAGCCTGGGGGTTGTTCAACATAAACTTCTTCTTTAATCAACCCGTTTAAAAATGCAGTTTTAATATCCATTTGCAATAATTTAAATCTTTATGACTAGCAAATGCAACAAAAATTCTAACTGCTTCCAATCGTGCAACGGGTGCAAAAGTTTCATCGAAATCTACCCCTTCGATTTGATTGTATCCTTTCGCTACAAGCCTAG
This sequence comes from Dactylorhiza incarnata, assembly GCA_033032865.1. Classification (NCBI taxonomy): domain Eukaryota; kingdom Viridiplantae; phylum Streptophyta; class Magnoliopsida; order Asparagales; family Orchidaceae; genus Dactylorhiza; species Dactylorhiza incarnata. The sequence goes on along the minus strand of JAWHQI010000175.1, from coordinate 3,340,988 downwards.
CTTTGTTTCTAGTGATCCTAGAGTCAGTATCTAATTTATTTTTAAAAACCCATTTGACTCCTACCACAGGATGATCAGTAGGTCTATCTACAAGAATCTAAACTTTATTTCTTTCAAATTGGTTAAGTTCTTCATTCATAGCTAGAAACCAAGATTCATCATTTAAAGCGATGACAACATCTTTTGGTTCTATATTTGAGACAAAACATAAATGTGAAAAACTTTCATATAAACTAGAACGTGTACGTACCCCACTTAATGGTTCTCCTATAACAAATTCTTGCGGATGATCTTTTGAGAACCTTAGCTTGGTTGGAGGTACATATCCTTGTTCTTCTTCTTCTTCACCATCTTTTTCGTCTTCTTTCTCTACTTTTTCTTCATCATCATCATCATTTTTCCTCAGATTTTGTTCCACATCTTCTTCATTTTTCTCATTACCTGCAACTTTAGTATTTTCTACTACTCCAATGCCTTTGACTTTTCCCTTGCCATTATCTCCAAATGTCACTGTTCCACCTTTCTTCATCTCCAGACTAAGGAACTTTGATTTATCGCCCGTCATGTATTTTGAACATCTAGAGTCCAAATACCACACGTCTTCCTTGTTCCTAGCCTGCACGCACACCTAAAAAGATGATGAGAGTAAAGATCTGGTTACCCAAGTGGTCCCTCCCATGGTATAGGTGGACGCCTTAGGTACCCAGATTTGTTTAACGTGAACTTTTCCTTTCTTCCAACATGAGCCCGGGATGTGACCAAATTGATGACATTTGGCACATACAATGAATAGTGAGGAACCATTTTTCAATGGTTTCTCTGGACTCTTGCTGGAGGAAACATCTTTATATGTGCACTTAGAAGAATTTTTATTTTGAGAAACAGGTTTTCTGAAACTGGAGCTGTCGCTGGTTCCGACATCAGATGTCGGAAATTTCCGACAGCTTCCAGAAACGTATCCTAGTCCAAATTTTACTGACCCATGGCATTGGTTGCCTAAAATCATATCCAGAGATTTTTTTCCCAACACAAAATTTTCCAATTGCCATGTTCAATTCATTTACTTTGGACTTTAAAATTGAATTTTCTTTTACTATCATGCCACATCGATTTGCAACATTTTTCTTGCAATTCTCTAATTGAGAATGAGAAGTTTTGATAACCTTTTCTAAGTCCCTTTTCTCTTTTAGAAGTTGATCAATTTTTTGATCGGACTTAGAAATAGTATTTTCAAGTTCTTTTATCCTTGTCGAAGAGTGATCACACTCTTGACAAATTACCTTCTCGTTCCCAATAGATTTCAACTCATTTGATATCTTTTTATTTACTTTCAAAAGATCTTTATTTTCACATTTTAAAAAATCGATTTCCTTTAGGCTTTTATCCAAAAATTTGCAAGTTTTCATAAATTCAGAATATAAATCATCATAAGATGGAGGAGTTACCTCAGTGTCGCTTTGGACACTGCTATCGTCGTCAGATGACGCATTTTCTTTCCCCATCAAGCATATATTTGCTTCTTATCTTCATCGCTTGCTTCACTTGAGCCTTCAGAAATTGTGTCATCCCAAGTCTCCGCCTTCAGAACCTTATTTTTGAACTTCTTATCGTGCCTCTTCTCTTTCTGCTCTCTCAGATATTTTGAGCACTTGCTTCTTATATGTCCAATCTTTTTGCAATGATAGCATTCCGGTAGCGGACGTTCTTCTTCATCATCCATTTTTCCTTTGCCTTTGTTGTAGGAAAAATCCTTCTTTTTAAAAAATTTTCTAAATGAGTTTCTCCTCTCAGGATTTCTCTTAAACTTCTTAAAGTTCCTCACAAACATTCCTTCTTCATCTTCCTCACTTTCTTCAGTCTCACTTTCAATTTCCTTTTTAGATTTCAACGCCAAGCTCTTCTTTTTGGGCTCCAAATTGTACTCTTGGCTTTGAATCTTCAACTCCACTTCATGGATTTTTAGATTCCCAATGAGACTCTCCAATTGTAAGATCTTAAGATCATGTGACTCAGAAATTGCAGTCACTTTAGGATTGAACTTCGGGGGAAGCGATCTTAAGATTTTCCTTACTAAATCTCCATTGGAGAAAACCTTACCCAACACCTTTGAATCGTTCACGATTTTAGTGAATCGTGTGTACATTGTATCAATTTCTTCATCCACCTCCATTTTGAATCTTTCAAACTCTGACTCCAGTTGAAATAGCTTTGTATCCTTTACCTGCAAAGTACCTTCATGAGTAATTTCTAAAAGATTCCAAATTTCAAATGCAGTATTACAAGCACAAACTCTATTAAATTCAGTGCGATCTAGTGCGCAAAATAATGCATTCATGGCTTTTGCATTGTTCTTACATTTTACTTTATCATTGTCATCCCACTTGTCTTTGGGTTTGTCCATAGTTACATCTCATACAACAAATGTTGGGGAAGTATAACTCGTCTCGACCATATTCCAAACTTCTATGTCGAGAGCGGGCTGTTGCTGTAACTTCTGTCCAGTCGCCTGGGCGACAGTAGATGTCGAAAAATTCTGACATCGAAATTCTCCATACAGTCAAATTGAGCTCCAATCAGAATTGTGAACATCTCATACCTGTTACATGCACACCATCAATAAAAATAGAATCAAATACAAACGGGATTTTGTTATTATCAAACCGGAAGAGTGCGAAACGCATGCTCCAACAGATAGCATTTCCATGTGCTATAAAAGGTTCTTTAGGATTGTAAATGAACTAAGAACCTATGAAAGAGTGTTCATTGACTATGAGCTGAAAGACAAGTTCCTAAGATCTCTAACTAGAGACTGGGACACAAGAATATGTGCCATTAGGGAAGTGGTCAGGCTTGGTGAAACACCTACTCATATATTGTTTGGGAAGCTGCTCTCCTATGAGATGCATTTATCTGCAAGAAAGGAAGAGGACACCTCAACAAGGGCTCATGCAAGGGAGAGATTTGTGGCTATCAAGGCTGACAGCTCCAAGAAAAGCAAGGGCATGATGGTGTATCCTCCATGAAGGAGTGCTGAATCAGATAAGTCTGAGAACAACACTTCAGATAGCTTTTCTTCTAATGAAGAGTTTGCTGCCTTCTCAAGGCAGTTCAAGAAGATGATGAGGAGAAAGCGGTGGAAGAACAAGCCCTCCTCCTCCTCCTCACACTCTGAAAGTGCACAGTTAACCTCACTAGATTTCTCTAGAGGGGGGGTGAATAGAGATTTGAAATATTTTGTGCAAAGTTAATATATATATATATGTATGATCACAGATTAGAGCTTCCCACACACACCAACAAGAATTAAAACAATAAAGCAAATGTAAGAAAGAAAATCCACAGCACAACACAAGAAAATATAGTGGTTCCCCAAACTTTGGGTAGTCCACTCTTCTACCCCCTTGGTAGGAATTCACTAACTTGCACTGAGTCTTTTGATAAGGAGACTCTTAGAACCACCCTGAGTCTTTTGATAAGGAGACTCTTAGAACCAATACACTGAATTTTTTGAAGAGAGATTCTAAAAACTCTTTTACAATAGTGAATAAGAATGAAAAGGAAAGAATGGAATAAAGCCAATAATGAATCTTCTTCCTAGCAAGAAGATTTGAAGCACAAGTTAAGAATTGAATCTTTCTTCTATAGAGAGAAGAAGATTTGTAGCCTTTCTCTCTTTTAGTGAGAGCAATCAGAGTTTGCAGCAGTGATCAGTGAGCAGAAGCAGAAGTAGAAATGGATGAAAGTTGCTGCAGAGCTTTTTCTCAATATCTCTCTTTTCTTTTGGGAGCTTTTCCTCTATATCATAAAATGTGTGGTGGATCACTCTTCTTCTTTTTCCTGCCGACTTGCTCTTTATTTTATAGCTCTGTGTAATAAGATAGTACTATAGGAGAGGAATCAATTAGCAGCCAGAGATTTAGGTAGAGAGAAATATTTCCATAGCAGATTTAATCATAAATGGAAAATATTAATTTAGATTTCAAATAATATCCAAAACAGATTTCATCAATTTAGCCAAGAATCAAATAGAAGGAAAGAATGATTCAGAACGGCTATAAAATATTAACATCATTCTATATAAATCAGATCTTCAGAAAAGAAGGAAAGAGATCTGGCGCAGATTCAAATCTGTCAAACAAATCGACGTGCGTCGATTACTATTCGACGTAAGCGTCGAATTTATCTTAGCCCAACGTCGAGAGGGATATGAGGAATGTGCGTCGACAAAGGTGCGTCGACTTCTTTGTATGCGTCGACTAGAAATCAGAGTAGCGTCGACAGGACCTACGTCGAAATCTTCCTAAAGTTACTTCGACATATCCTGAAGAAGACGTCGACTCTATTTCGACGTAGCGTCGAATACCATTCGACGCATATGTACTTTGTCTTTGTTATTCATTCATAAAACTCTTTCTTTAACTCATTTCTAGGGGTTAAGAGAAATCATTTTCCCAACAATCTCCCCCTATTTGTCTTAACCCTTTTTAAGGAGAAATTGTCTTAGCATAAAATCAACTCATACCAAAATAATTTGCATAAATGAGAAATATATTGATTGGAAAAGAAAGTTAATAAAGAGAGCTTATGACAAGTATTTGTCTTAAACTAGAAACTTCTTTTTGTACATGAAGTTGACAAAGGCAGAATAAAGTTTCCTAGACAAATCATTAATAGCATCAAAAATGTATCCCCTGGCTCTATCAGGTCTTTCTTGGACATTCCTGATGATGGTATGCAATTTTGCCAAGAGCTTATCACCCTCAGGGATGGTGTCATTTAAGGAGTAGCCCTTGCTGATAATGATTGCTGCCTTTTCATCAATCATTTCAATAGTAATATTGTGAGATTCTTTTTGAGCAGGTTTGGGCTCAGGAGGTCCTTTGTTGTCAACCTTTGGCCTATAGGGTTTCTTCTTTTCAGGTTCTTGTTTCTCAGGGACTTCATGCATTTTTCCTTTTCCTTTCCATGGAGAGTTGAGCCATTTGTCTAGCCTTGGAGGTTTTGATGGCTTTTTGTAGGGTATGTATGTATCTTCTGTACATCCTATACCTTTCTTGTTCATTTGACCTTTATTCAGAGTAATCCCTGCTTGAGGATTCTTCTTTCGATAGGCTTCAACATCAAACAATTTATTTGGAATTTTGATAGAAGATTCAGCAAGGATTTGTTCCTTAGTCATTCCTTTGTTGATCTTTTCCATCCAAGCCCTCCTTTTATCTTCCACTTCTTTCCTAGCTGCTTCATATTCATATGCTTCTCTTTCTCTTATCTCTTCATGTCTCTTTTCCATGTCAGGATCATGATAGTCCTTTATAGGATTAGAAGGAATGGGTACCTTCTCAAATCTTTTTATTTCTTCAATAGCCTTTCTATATTTCTTTTCTTTTGCATACTCCTTCCTTTCTTCTTTAGAGAAATTTTGCCAGTGAGGAGTGACTTCCCTTTTTCTTTTTATCTGACCTCCTGCACTCTGCCTAGGAGTTATTTGTTTAGAGAGTCTTACTACTTGAGGAGGTAGAGGTAGCAAAGGAGGTAGAGAAGAAGGTAAGGGAGGAAGAGGAGGAGATTTCTTTTTAGGTGGAGAAGGAGTTATTTCAAGAAGAGTTCTTAGATGATCTGTAATAGAGGGCAGAGAAATATTTGGTAGGTTGATTTCTGTAGATGAATGAATGTCTCCTCCAGACTCTTTTGTAGGGATATCCTCAAGCAAAGGAGTCTTAAGCTTGATATAACTGGCCGAGAAACCAGGAGAATGATGCTGAAGTTCTTCCTCGCATAAGGGTGTGTCAATCCATATTTGCCCATTCCAATCATCAGAGATGGCTGCTTCTTCCTCCCCCTGGATTACTGGCAGATTCTCTACAGGAATCTCCCCCTGGATACTAGGAATATCAATTCTGAATGCTGAATCCACAGCATGCTCCCCTTCAGTGTTGTAAGAGGAAGATTCACCAAAGTGTTTGTTAAAGGTGTAGTCAGAATGATTTGAGAAGACTGGAACCTGGTGAGAGGGGTTTCTGGAGCAACTCTCCCCCTGGTTTATATCCTGTATGAAGGATGTAAACCTTTGTGGCGACAGAGAAACTTCTCGAAGAAGGATATGCAGCTCAGGAAGAGATGCAGATAGAGTGGCCAGCTTTGCTTCACAGTGGGCGATCATATTGGCACATTCATCAGAGAAGCTTTGTAGACGAGTCTGAAAGTCTTTAAGGAGATTTTTCAGAGCAGCATGTATTGCTTGGACGTGGTCGGCTTGAACAGGAGTAGGTGCCATTGTAGAGAGAGGTAGACGAAGAAGTTTTTGGCGGGTTCAGAGATGTATTCGTTATGAAATACGAGGTGCTATTTAAAGTAGATGAAGCGTCGAGAAAGGAAACATAAATCGAGGAATTCAATAGGCAGAAAAAGGAAGTAGGGATTTGATTCTAAATGTAACCTGAAATCGATGTTGCGTCGATTTAGATGTCAGCGTAAGCATAGATATGGATTTGATATCTTCAAGCTTTGTTGAGATATGCGTCGATGAAAATTCGACGGTACGTCGATGGATAGTCGACGTATCAGTAACTGAAGGAGGTCAGTATTAGCGTCGAGATCAACTCGACGGTGCGTCGACTTTGATTCGACGCATCTCCAGTAAGTTTTTCTTAGAAGCTCTGATTTGTTTAGATTTTCTCAGCAATCATGCTTTACAGACTTCCATCAAGCATTCCTAGGGTGTTGAGGAAGAAATTATGCTTGGTTTCATCCAAAGGTTTTGTAAAGATATCTGCTCTTTGACTGTCTGTAGGTATATATTCTAAGGTTATCTTACCTTTTTCTACATTGTCTCTAAGAAAGTGATGTCTAATTTCTATATGTTTGGTTCTGCTATGAAGAACTGGGTTAGATGCTATGGATATAGCACTGGAGCTATCACAGTAAATTTTAGAGTTATTGACTTCTAGTTTGTAATCAAGGAGCTGATTTTGCATCCACAGGATCTGTGAACAACAGCTCCCAGCAGCTATATATTCAGCTTCAGCTGTTGAGGTGGAGACTGAGGTTTGTTTCTTACTAAACCATGAGATTAACCTGTCACCTAGGAATTGGCAAGTGCCAGAGGTGCTTTTTCTATCAACCCTACAGCCTGCATAGTCTGCATCTGAGAAACCTGTTAGCTCAAAGTTGGTTTCTGCTGAATACCATAGCCCTAGTTCAGGAGTTCCCTTAAGGTATCTAAGAATCCTTTTAACAGAGGTGAGATGGGATTCTTTTGGATCAACTTGGAATCTAGCACATATACAAGTGGCAAACATTATATCAGGTCTACTGGCTGTTAGATATAGAAGGGATCCTATGATTGCCCTATAAGTCTTTTGATCCACAGATTTTCCTTTATCATCTTTTTCTATAATGGCATTGGTTGCCATGGGTGTTTTCATGGTGGAGGCTGACTCCATACTAAATTTTTTGATTAGTTCTTTAGTATATTTTGATTGTGAGATAAAGATTCCTTCACTACTTTGTTTCACTTGAAGTCCTAGAAAGTAGGAGAGTTCACCCATGCTACTCATTTCAAATTTTGATTGCATTAGATCAGCAAATCTTTTACAAAGTTTAGGATGAGTGGAGCTAAATATGATGTCATCTACATATATTTGAACAAGAAGGAGTTGGTTTTTATGAGTTCTAGTGAAGAGTGTTTTGTCTACTTTTCCTCTTTCAAAAGAGTTTTCTAAAAGAAAGTTAGAGAGAGTGTCATACCAAGCTCTGGGAGCTTGCTTAAGACCATATAGTGCTTTGTTAAGCTTATAAACAAAAGTAGGAGAAGAAGGATTGACAAAACCTGGTGGCTGCTCTACATATACCTTTTCTTGAAGGTCACCATTCAGAAAAGCACTCTTGACATCCATCTGATATACCTTCATCTTCATAAAAGCTGCATAGGCAAGGAAGAGCCTAATTGCTTCCAATCTGGCTACTGGAGCAAAGGTTTGATTGTAGTCTATTCCTTCTTCTTGTCTGTATCCTTGTGCCACAAGTCTTGCCTTGTTCCTGACAATTATTCCAGTGGAATCTAGCTTGTTTCTATATACCCATTTTGTGCCAATCACTGGGTAGTTACTGGGTCTTTCTACTAACTTCCATACTTTATTTCTCTCAAATTGGCCTAGCTCTTCTTGCATGGCCAAAATCCAATGAGGATCACAGTTTGCTTCTTCAAACTTCTTTGGTTCAACTTGTGATAAGAAGCATTGAAGCATTACTCCATTTGAAACTTGATGCCTTGTTTTTACTCCAGTATTGAGGTTTCCAATTACTTGAGATTTTGGGTGATCTCTCAAATTGATCCCTGTTCTCCTGGGATCTGCTAGTTGTTCTTCTTCTTCATTCTCAATGTGATCATTATCAAACTGTTCTTCCTGGACCAAGTTTTCTTGTGGAGATTGGTTTTGAAAGCTTCTCTCTGAACTTTCTTCATGTTCTTGTTCAGATTCCTCACTTGGTTCCTTTAGCTGGTATTCTCTTTCATTTTCTTTGTTCTCTAGAGCTAGTTGCTCAAGCTGGATTTCTATGCTTTTGCTTTCCTGTGAAAAAGAGTTGGTGGGAGTATCCTCCCCCTTAATCAACATGTTAGTTTCATCAAACACAATGTGCATAGATTCTTCAATTTTCAGAGTTCTCCTGTTATAGCACCTATAAGCTTTACTGGATGATGAATATCCCACAAATATTCCATCATCAGACTTTTTGTCAAACTTTGCAAGATGATCTTTTCCATTATTTAGAATAAAGCAAGCACACCCAAAAATTTTAAAGTATTTGACAATAGGTGTTTTTCCCTTCAGGAGTTCATAAGGAGTTTTTAACTTAGTTTTATGAATGAGGCTTCTATTTAGAACATAATTTGCAGTATTGACTGCTTCAGCCCAAAAGGTTTTTGTTAATCCTGATTCTGCAAGCAAGGTCCTTCCTGATTCTATTAAAGTTCTATTCTTCCTCTCAGCAACTCCATTTTGTTGAGGAGTTCTAGGTGCTGAGAAATTTTGTTTGATTCCTATTTCATTACAGAAACTACTCATAGCCTGATTTTCAAATTCAGTTCCATGGTCACTTCTTATTATTGATACCTGACTGTTGAATTCAGATTGAATTTGTTTTATGAATTTTGAGAGAGTCTGATGGGTTTCAGACTTGGCCTTTAGAAAGAATACCCAACTATATCTAGAGTAGTCATCTACAATAACTAGGGTATAGGATTTTCCTCCCAAGCTTTGAGTAGATATGGGACCAAAGAGGTCCATGTGGAGCAAGTGAAGGATCCTTGGAGAGTCATCCTTACCAATTGGTTTGAAGGATGATTTGGTTTGTTTTCCTAGTTGGCAAGGTCTGCATGGAGAATCCTTAGAGTATCTACCCTTTGGTAGGCCTCTCACTAGGTTATTTTTTGCTAGTTTACTAATTGTTTTGTAGTTTAGATGACCTAGTCTCCTATGCCATAATTCACTTTTATCAATAATATTATTGAATAAACATATTTCTGTGGGAGAGGAACTGAAGTCTACTACATATACTTTACCTTTTCTAATTCCTTTAAGTACTGTGGCACCAGTCTTGATATCAATAATATGGCAGAGTAGTATGGTGAATTTTACCTCATACTTACCATTATCACATATCTGACTTATACTTATCAGATTATGTTTTAGTCCTTTGACTACTGCCACATTCTTGAAGGTGACCTTCCCTTCAATGAAGTCTCCAAATCCCTTGGTTTGGCCACAGCTAGAGTCTCCAAAGGTTACTGATGGTCCAAGTCTGTCCTCAAAGTTGTTTAGCAGGTTTTTGCATCCTGTCATGTGCATGGAGCATCCACTGTCCAAGTACCACACAAGCCTGGAGATGTGGTACATCTGCACATAAAAATTTTAAACATTAGTTTGAACCCTGCTCAGCTGGGGTCCCTTCTTATAATCAGAACTAATGAAGGAATAAGTAGGTTTTTCAGAATATCCTTCCTCCTTTTGGGGCATTGGTCTATCATACCAATCTGTTTTGGTGATGTCACAGAAATAGTGTTCATAGTGTAAGGAAAGAGAGGGAGACTTTTTGAACAGAGAGACATTTTTGTCAGATTGATTGCGTCGATATGAATTCGACGTGCGTGGAGAGGAAGTCGACGCCTTTTGGCATAAGCGTCGATTAAAAATCGACGTACGTTGATAACGATTCGACGCAGATTGATTGCGTCGATACGAATTCGACGTAGATTCAAAATTCTTGTTAGGATTCTTTCCTAAGATTCCTTTATTTATAATGGGATTAGGTTTGTTGAAAAGAGTGGTTGTTTCTTGACTTTCTTGTGATCTTGCTTCTTCTAGATGATTTTCCCTGGTGAAGTGAATGGGGTGTTTCCAGACAGGTTTGCTGGGTGCTTTAGACTTAGATGCTTCATTAGCTTTCAGTTTTAATTGATTAGATCTATTAGTGAGATTTTCAGAGATATTTTTGTTTTTCTGATTTTTTCCATTTAGAGAATCCTCAAAGGCTTTAGCTTTTGCCAGCTCTTTTCTTAGTGTTAGATTTTCTAAATAGATTTTGTTTAGGTTTTCCTCTGAGAGTTCTAGATTGAGTTTATAATTTTTATGGTATGTGTTTACTTGCTTTAGTTTTCTTAACTCCATCCTTAATTCTTTTACCCCTTTTTCAGATTTGATTAGATCTAAACAGAATTCTTTGAAATCTTGTGCAAAATTAGTGGAGGAGAAATCTATACTATTTAGTATATTTACCATAGATGTATCTTCAAGCTTCTCAGTGGCCATCAGACATGTTTCTTCTTGCTTGACATCTTCTTGATCAATATCTGATGAGGTGTTTTCTTCAGATTCTGAATCACTCCAGGATTGAGCAATCAATCCTCTTCCTTTCTTCTTCTTCTTTGGATCTGTACTTTTCAGATCTTTCTTGCTGCTGTTCTCCTTAGGACAATCAGGAGCAATGTGTCCAGGTTTCCTGCATGTGTAACAGATAATCTCTTTAGAGGGTTTTTTGTTATACCTGGTTTTTGATTCTCTTCTTCTGGATTCTTCTGTTTTGATCCATTTCTTGAACTTTTTAGCCAGCAAGCTGATCAGCTCATCATCACTAGTTGATGATTCACCTTCAGTAGCCTTCAATGCAATACTCTTTTCTTTTGAGAGTGGAGATGCCTTTTCTTTCTCAGCTCTGGTTTTCAATAGCTGTTCATAGGATTTCAGTTTACCCAGTAGAACATCTGTTGATATTTCTTCTTGACTCCTGGAGTCTTTAATTGGCCAGATTCTTGAATCCCAAGTGCTGGGAAAACAAGTCAGCAATTTATCATTTATCTCAGTGAGAGATATGTCCTTTTCAAGTGACCTCAATTCATTAATTATGAGGCTGAATCTTGAGTACATGTCAGCAACACTTTCACTTTCTTTCTTTTGGAAGTTTTCATATTGAGAGATTAATAGGGCCTTCTTGTCTTTCTTTTCATCAGCACTTCCTTCTACCATTTTGGTGAGAGCTTCCCATACTTCCTTAGCTGACTCACAATCAGCAATCTTTTGAAAGATTTCATCTGAGAGTGTTGAGACTAGAATGTTCATAGCCTTGGCATCATGTCCTTGGGCTTTCTTCTCATCCTCTGTCCATTCAGTTCTTGGAGCAAGTGTTTCAGTCACTTTTCCACTTGAGTCCTTCCTGAATGGCTTGGGGGGACCTGTCAAAATAGAATTAAACAATTCATCATCAATAGAGTTTAGATAAATTCTAACTCTTGTCTTCCAAAGTGCAAACTTTTCAAGGTTGCAAATTGGTGGTCTGGTGGAAGCATAATCTTTGATTTGTGCCATGTGAAAAATAGTTTTAAAGAATATATATATATGGGGTAGGATCTTTTTGATCAAGGAGTTATCCTTTTTAGATCAACCTCCCTCTGATACCAATTGAAAGTGCACAGTTAACCTCACTAGATTTCTCTAGAGGGGGGGTGAATAGAGATTTGAAATATTTTGTGCAAAGTTAATATATATATATATGTATGATCACAGATTAGAGCTTCCCACACACACCAACAAGAATTAAAACAATAAAGCAAATGTAAGAAAGAAAATCCACAGCACAACACAAGAAAATATAGTGGTTCCCCAAACTTTGGGTAGTCCACTCTTCTACCCCCTTGGTAGGAATTCACTAACTTGCACTGAGTCTTTTGATAAGGAGACTCTTAGAACCACCCTGAGTCTTTTGATAAGGAGACTCTTAGAACCAATACACTGAATTTTTTGAAGAGAGATTCTAAAAACTCTTTTACAATAGTGAATAAGAATGAAAAGGAAAGAATGGAATAAAGCCAATAATGAATCTTCTTCCTAGCAAGAAGATTTGAAGCACAAGTTAAGAATTGAATCTTTCTTCTATAGAGAGAAGAAGATTTGTAGCCTTTCTCTCTTTTAGTGAGAGCAATCAGAGTTTGCAGCAGTGATCAGTGAGCAGAAGCAGAAGTAGAAATGGATGAAAGTTGCTGCAGAGCTTTTTCTCAATATCTCTCTTTTCTTTTGGGAGCTTTTCCTCTATATCATAAAATGTGTGGTGGATCACTCTTCTTCTTTTTCCTGCCGACTTGCTCTTTATTTTATAGCTCTGTGTAATAAGATAGTACTATAGGAGAGGAATCAATTAGCAGCCAGAGATTTAGGTAGAGAGAAATATTTCCATAGCAGATTTAATCATAAATGGAAAATATTAATTTAGATTTCAAATAATATCCAAAACAGATTTCATCAATTTAGCCAAGAATCAAATAGAAGGAAAGAATGATTCAGAACGGCTATAAAATATTAACATCATTCTATATAAATCAGATCTTCAGAAAAGAAGGAAAGAGATCTGGCGCAGATTCAAATCTGTCAAACAAATCGACGTGCGTCGATTACTATTCGACGTAAGCGTCGAATTTATCTTAGCCCAACGTCGAGAGGGATATGAGGAATGTGCGTCGACAAAGGTGCGTCGACTTCTTTGTATGCGTCGACTAGAAATCAGAGTAGCGTCGACAGGACCTACGTCGAAATCTTCCTAAAGTTACTTCGACATATCCTGAAGAAGACGTCGACTCTATTTCGACGTAGCGTCGAATACCATTCGACGCATATGTACTTTGTCTTTGTTATTCATTCATAAAACTCTTTCTTTAACTCATTTCTAGGGGTTAAGAGAAATCATTTTCCCAACACACTCCAAGAAAGAACACAACAAATCTGAAAGGCAGCACCCAAAGGGTGACAGGTATGATTCTAAATCTGATAAACATGTTTCAAATAACATCATTTGCTATTGCTGTAGTAAGCCTGGACATATCAGAGCCGACTGTCTAGTCAAAAGGAAGGAAAAGGGTGATAAGAAGCATCACCACCAAAAGGATAGGAAGGGTGAAAAATCCTTCTTTGTGATGGCACAGATCTCACACACCGCTATAGGCGGTAGCTCGACTGCGACACGAAACGGCAGTGTACCGATCGTTCAAGTAATATAAAATGGGAATGAATCCCCAAGTATCGATCTCAAAGGAACACAGTAAGGTGGAGTTTATTATCGAGGAAGGACTTGAGATTGAAGTCCTTTCGAGCGGATGGATGCGGAAATGGGGGATTTGGTTTGCGAATAATAAAATAAAAGCTATCAACTACTCCTATGCAATGCCGCTATGCAATGCTTCGCTTGGCGGAATGGAGACTAGGCAGGCCTTGAACGCGCTGCGTCGCAAGGGCGGATGGGCGAGTAGGCTAACAGATCGAACTATGCAGGCCTTGAGCGCGCTGCTTCGTTAGGTGGGATGGAATACACGGGCCGCTATGCCACGCTTCGGTAGGCGGATGGGCGAGTAGGCTAACAGAATGAGGGTCATCGGCACCTCTTCGACAAGCACGCCACTAGCAATTGCTAGTGCGGCACACGAACGTGACGACGGGATGGAGGATGGAATGGGGCACACCTCAAGCAACTCAAACAACAAACATTTCACATAAACATGAAATATATAGAAATACAAACTAGTTTAAGTGCAACTTCATCTTAATACACAGATCTAACTACATACACATCAATAAGAGAAGAATAAGGCAAGAAATCGACCGAATCCGAAGTCTCGTTGTAGATTCACGGTTGGAATCGCCGGGTTGTCAATCCGCGTCCAAGCTCGGTCCGCAACTACGTCCGGGGTAGAGAAAGCTGTCACTACTCTCCAATGAGCCCGTCTTCTTCGTGTCACGATCCGGTAAAGGTTGCAAACTTCCTCTTGCTTGATGGTGATGGCGGCTAGGTCTTCCCTTGGAGCGCTAGGATGAAGGAGGAGGCCGAGAGGAAACTCCGGCTCAAGGTTGGCGTGAAGAACAAGCCCGGAGCACCTCCATATGGTGGGCGACGATGGATGGGGCGAAGAACCTGCGGAAGGGGCGAGAACGGCGGAGCTGGGCGGAAAAACGGCGAGGATCCCGACCTAAATCGCGAGCAGGGCAATTTATAGGCGCTGGAATAAACAGTGCGCACGATCGTTGGCGCACGACCAGTGGTCGTGCGCACTATCATCCTGTGATCGTGCGCCTGCCTGGATGGAGCCTGCAAGGGAAAAAGATTATAAAGTACAATGTTCGCACGACCAATGGCGCACGACCAGTGGTCGTGCGCGCTATCGTAAGTGGTCGTGCGATAAGGAAGACAGAACTCAGATTTCAGGGGGTAAGTGCGCACGATCAGTGGCGCACGACCAGTGGTCGTGCGCAATAGAGCCAGTGATCGTGCGCTGTGTTCCTATACAGAATTGTACCGGAAACACCTGCACGACACCTGCTCCAGCATATAACACTATTCAAACCACTGAAAGTGACACTTAACCATGCATGAAAACTAAAAATGAAGATAAACAAGAAATAACACCAAAACGGGCCTAGAAGTGCACATAGCATGGAATAACAAATATGAGCGAAAACATGCCTAAAGTGTAGTGCATAGACTAGAAAATTGGCCCAGATGAGTCCATAAATGTGTATATATTTGGGACTCATCACACCCCCAGACTTACCTGTTTGCGCGTCCCGAGCAAACAAATTCTAAGCGAACGGGGAAAGAAAAGTAGATGGCTTAAAATTACAATACAGAGTATCATGCGAAATCGCATGCTCACGTGCATAAGAAAAAAAAGTAGAGAAGATTTCTGATTATATAAACAGTTTATATATTTCTAAAAGAGTAAAAGCATATTACAACGACTCAAAATGGTGAACTACGGTGAATCGTCCGGTCATGCATACGGAGAAAGTAAACTAAGCGCTGAGATGAGCATTGCTCAAGATCGGGATGCGGGACAAACTCCACTGAAATCCATCAGTGTCGGTGACCATAAGCTTGCCCGGTCACATTCTCCCCACGACACTAGATTGGTTCATAGCGTGAGTCGGTAGGACTTTAGGCTAGAGATGGGGCTTAGGTTACGGTGAGGTAAACAAAGATAAACATGGAGGCTAAGCACACCTAACCCAACAGGAGCATAAGATAGAGCTACCCGCACGACGATAATAAACACATGCACCGCACCCCCAGACTTGGACTTTTGCAACATAGGTGTGTGCACCGCCTACTCCCAATACATAATTTTTCTACATGATTTTTCAATAAAACTCATTTTTCTTTTCTTTTTTCTCTTTTCCTTTTCATTTTTTTTCTTTCTATCTTCTTTTTCTTGTCTTTTTTTCTTTCAGCAAAATTTTCAAATGAGCATATCCACAGATTCACATAATAAACACCACAATCAACGCCCCCCACAATGTAAATAAAACTACAACTAAAGCTCAGATTTGGGTGTGCGACTAGGTTAGGCTTTTAGGCTTTG
Organism: Dactylorhiza incarnata; assembly: GCA_033032865.1. Taxonomy (NCBI): domain Eukaryota; kingdom Viridiplantae; phylum Streptophyta; class Magnoliopsida; order Asparagales; family Orchidaceae; genus Dactylorhiza; species Dactylorhiza incarnata. The sequence continues at coordinate 3,325,093 of JAWHQI010000175.1, read as the reverse complement.
GTGAGATATATGTGGAGCTGAATCAAGAAAAGGGTAGGCACGAAGGGGCTAGCAAAGGTAGACGATAGGCATGAAATAAAAAGTTCAACCGGGCCAAAATAATGGCCTACGTCATTCTCACGCACTAGAACTATCCTATGCCAATGCTTCAAGAATCGCTTGGGGCAAGTTCTAGCCACCGAGAAAGATTCTCCTTTCTCCCGACTCAAGCAATACGAGTTAGCGATCGTTTACACACATCCCTACGCTACCGTTTGATTCCACCGGATTCACCATTTGAGTAGAGTAAACAACATTTACACTAATAGAAAAAAATATAAAACCATAAGTATAAAGAGAAGTCTAATCTACACAAATTTCTATGCAACCGAGCACTCGACTAGGAGCACTACTGGAGTCAACATTTTACTCTGCTACATAGTCCTAAGCCATCACCTAGACTTTCCCACATAAGCAGAAGAATTAAATTCACAACAGAGCAAGCAAACAGATGAGTACGCGCTCAAGTGGGTGCTGTTGTGTGCAATGAAAATGAACAACAATTTCCAATAAGCTACAATAAAAGTACTTCTAGCATGCTATGCAAGAGTGCACGTGAGTGGGCACAAAAACTGCTCTCCCCCAGACTTAAACTAAATAATCCACAAAATATATGACATGAAAATCAGAAAAGGCTAGGGAAAGAGAGTACCCAGTGCTCAGAAATGAGCACACCAGAAGATTGGCGTGTAAGCTAAAATGAGCCGCAGCATCCGCCATCCAGAAAAGATACCTGCAGGGGTCAGCTCCGCAAAACAAAAGAAAAAGAAAAAGATAAACTACAATAAACTACAGCTAACTAAACTAGATTGAATAAAATAAAATGCATGGAAAGTAAGATAAATACTGGGGTTATTGTCATCCCAGCACGACTTATTCAAAACTTTATAATATCTAGCTAACAGGCCTATGAAAAAGAAAATGCACAGGTAACTACTCCAATATGCGTTTCGGTAGCTGGTACCAATACGGAGATAAGGCAGTCACCCCTCTACCTAAATAATAATAATACCTGCTCCTCACAGGTAGAGGAAAAAGAAAGTAAGAAGAGGAGGAGGCCTGGTCCTCACTCATTTCACCAAAACTATCCTTGCCCAGCAAGGTATCATCCACAGCAGGTCCGCAAAAGGAGAAGGCAACGAATAAGGCTTCCTTAATGGAGGAGGAATCAACCTCCTCGCATAAGAGGACACACTCATCATTGACTTGAGCACAAAGCTCCAAGTCCTCCTGAAGTACCTGTGAAGATTCAACCTGCACAGACTCAGATGAAGGAAGGGGATCAAGAAATAAAGAAGACGAAGAACATAAATAAACATCAATCGGGGGAGTGATCCCGGTCTCACTCCCATCAGGTTGGGGAAGTAAAATAATGTTGGCATTGTCATCAATGCCGCAAGGTTCAGCGGGATCGACAATGGCCATGCCCAAGATTTGGACTTCCTCCACCGGTGTTGAGGAAAGCTCCTCTTCACATAGAAGGTTGTCCTCCTCCATAGGAGCAGGCATAACACATAAATCGCCAGCCTCATCCCGCGACACATCCTCAACAATGTCGTCAGAGACGAAAGTAGTATGCACAACAGGAGAGGAGTAGTGCTCTGATAAAAATCGAGCACCGATTCCTCACAAAGAATCGAATCCACTAGGGGTGGTGGATGCACTGGGAGAATAGGCTCAGCAATGTCGGTGCATAGATCAGCCGCACATCCGGTGACCGTATCCATGCCATTCCCTTCAAGATGTGAAGGTGACAAAGATACATAATCGGATGTTGAAGGTGTGCCGCCAGAGTTAGGAGTTGGGACGATCCGGATATCCGGCTCGTCATCCTCATCCAATTGCCGAAGATACTCGACACAGTCCTTCAAGACATGATCAGTGCTCCGACAAAACCGGCACTGCCTAGCGGGCTTCTTTGGCACAGCGGGTGCTGAAGCCAAAAAGAAGTAAGACGGTAAAGGCTCAGCAGAGTAGCCATAAGACTTACGTGCACCATATGGAGTATAAGACGAAGTCGGTGCTCCATATGCTGGGCTATAAGAATTATGCCTACTATTCTCCGTAGGGCATTCATCACTAGAGTGGGAGGTAGCTCCACACCAACGGCAACGGAAATTAAGATGTGCCCACATAGTGCGAAGATAATACGATTCAAAATAAAAATGCTATTGTGCAAAATACTACACCTAACAAAAATTACTAAAGCAACCTAATTAAAACAGGAAAATGGAATAAAAAGAAATAAAACAAAGAAATGCAATTTACAAATGGAAGGGCTTCTCTCTCAGGTTCTCCCTCTCCAGAAAACTCACACGTCTGTGTTCCCCGGCAACGGCGCCAAAAACTTGATGGCGCAGATCTCACACATCGCTATAGGCGGTAGCTCGACTGCGACACGAAACGGCAGTGTACTGATCGTTCAAGTAATATAAAATGGGAATGAATCCCCAAGTATCGATCTCAAAGGAACACAGTAAGGTGGAGTTTATTATCGAGGAAGGACTTGAGATTGAAGTCCTTTCGAGCGGATGGATGCGGAAATGGGGGATTTGGTTTGCGAATAATAAAATAAAAGCTATCAACTACTCCTATGCAATGCCGCTATGCAATGCTTCGCTTGGCGGAATGGAGACTAGGCAGGCCTTGAACGCGCTGCGTCGCAAGGGCGGATGGGCGAGTAGGCTAACAGATCGAACTATGCAGGCCTTGAGCGCGCTGCTTCGTTAGGCGGGATGGAATACACGGGCCGCTATGCCACGCTTCGGTAGGCGGATGGGCGAGTAGGCTAACGGAATGAGGGTCGTCGGCACCTCTTCGATAAGCACGCCACTAGCAATTGCTAGTGCGACACACGAACGTGACGACGGGATGGAGGATGGAATGGGGCGCACCTCAAGCAACTCAAACAAAAACATTTCACATAAACATGAAATATATAGAAATACAAACTAATTTAAGTGCAACTTCATCTTAATACACAGATCTAACTACATACACATCAATAAGAGAAGAATAAGGCAATAAATCGAACGAATCCGAAGTATCGTTGTAGATTCACGGTTGGAATCACCGGGTTGTCAATCCGCGTCCAAGCTCGGTCCGCAACTACGTCCGGGGTAGAGAAAGCTGTCACTACTCTCCAATGAGCCCGTCTTCTTCGTGTCACGATCCGGTAAAGGTTGCAAACTTCCTCTTGCTTGATGGTGATGGCGGCTAGGTCTTCCCTTGGAGCGCTAGGATGAAGGAGGAGGCCGAGAGGAAACTCCGGCTCAAGGTTGGCATGAAGAACAAGCCCGGAGCACCTCCATATGGTGGGCGGCGATGGATGGGGCGAAGAACCTGCGGAAGGGGCGAGAACGGCGGAGCTGGGCGGAAAAACGGCGAGGATCCCGACCTAAATCGCGAGCAGGGCAATTTATAGGGGCTGGAATAAACAGAGCGCACGATCGTTGGCGCACGACCAGTGGTTGTGCGCACTATCATCCTGTGATCGTGCGCCTGCCTGGACGGAGCCTGCAAGGGAAAAAGATTATAAAGTACAATGTTCGCACGACCAATGGCGCACGACCAGTGGTCGTGCGCGCTATCGTAAGTGGTCGTGCGATAAGGAAGACAGAACTCAGATTTCAGGGGGTAAGTGCGCACGATCAGTGGCGCACGACCAGTGGTCGTGCGCAATAGAGCCAGTGATCGTGCGCTGTGTTCCTGTACAGAATTGTACCAGAAACACCTGCACGACACCTGCTCCAGCATACAACACTAATCAAACCACTGAAAGGGACACTTAACCATGCATGAAAACTAAAAATGAAGATAAACAAGAAATAACACCAAAACGGGCCTAGAAGTGCACATAGCATGGAATAACAAATATGAGCGAAAACATGCCTAAAGTGTAGTGCATAGACTAGAAAATCGGCCCAGATGAGTCCATAAATGTGTATATATTTGGGACTCATCACTTTGTAAAGAAAGGAAAAAGCTGGAGTGAGTCTGAATCCTAATCCTCAGATTCAGATGCTGATGAAGAAGCCTATATTGGGCTGTTTACAGCAGAAAAGGAAGTTAATTATCCTGCTGCCAGAATTGGAATCAGGGCCCCTCTACCACAGTCAGACAGTGATTTAGAGGAGGATGAAGAGGACAATGTTCAGCAAGGCCTCATGGCCATCACTGATGAGGAGGACAGTCAGAACATCTCTGAAAATAAACAGGTATTAATTCACTCCATCTCCTCTTCTGATTATGAGACATGCCTAGAATATGGAGCACCTTCATCAATTGGTGGAAGTGATTCAGAAACTGGGGAAGATGTCAATCAATTGATTGACAGATATGGTGCTCTCTTGAAAGCTCTGGAAAATAGCAAAAAGCTGGCCAAGAGGCAAGCCCAATAGATTGCTTCCCTTAAGATAAAAAAACAAGAGTGCACTGAATCATCTACCAAGATGGGTCAGGTGTATAGAGAAATTAGCCATCTGAAGGGGATAACAATTGTCCATTTGAGTACTATATCCCAGAATAACAAGGTCATAAAGGACCTTGAGGTGAAGCTCCTGAAAGAGAAGAGCCTGGTGGCTCAATTCTCCAAGCCCAAATCTATGCTCCCTATTATTGACACCTTCTCCCCTCAAACAAATAGGAGAGGACTATGATACAACAAAATGGAAGTAGGAGAAGGGATTGGATAAAAGAGCAGGGGTAAGGCTAAACCTCAAACCACCTTTCAAAAGGTGTTACTTCCCTCCAACAGTTATGACCATGAAAGCATGTATGGTCACTGGAAGAATGGAAGTTCCTATAGGAAGGAAAATACTCCTTCCCATAGTGGAAGAAAGGGCATGGGCTTGAGTGCTATGAAGGCTCCCCATGAGGAAATTCAAATGGCCCAACCAGGACCATTTGTATTTGGTACTTCAGCCCCATCATTCAAAAGCATGGATGCCAGCTCTTCCAAGTTCTCTCCAGCAAAGAACATGGTTGCTGTCAAACCTGTAGACAGGTCCTATTACTCAGTGTCTAATGCCATCCAATCATGCCTGGCCCCCAAGCCAAGGCAAGCTGATGTCATTAAGACAAAGTGCACCAAGATTGTACAAAGGTTAACCTTCAACCAGATCATTGTTGAAAGGAACATGAAAAATATTGTTGTCTCCCCTCCTGAACATAAGCACAGTGTTGTACTCCCCTCAAGAAATGTTCAGAAGAGGAGATAAAATATTCATGAATGTTGGTGTTGTGGTAAAGTGGGACATTTTGCCATAGACTGGTGGCACAATCTCAATGTGCCATGTGCAAAGAAGAGTCTTCCTGCAAAAGGGTGCAGCTAGTGTGAGGCTATTTCATCATGCTAACAAGGACCTAGGACCCAACGCTATTTGGGCTCTTAAGGGTAACTAAACTCCTTCTTGAAGGATAGTTCAAGTACCAGTCTCAACCAAATATGGTACTTGGACAGTGGGTGCTCAAGGCACATGATAGGAACCAGAAATCTTCTACAGGACTACAAAGCTGTGAAGAATGAACCTAAAGTTATCTTTGGTGGATCTGAAAAGGGAATCACCAAAGGATATGGTATGATCTCCAATAGCATAGTTACAATCACAAGGGTAGCTTATGTTGAAGGGTTGCAACACAACCTAGTAAGCATAAGTCAATTATGTGACTTAGGCCATGTCATTGAATTCCACAATGACAAGTGCTTGGTCAAAAAGGCTAATGAATTAGAGACCATTCTCTCAGGCACCAGGAGTGGGAATGTTTATTGCTTAGATTTTATATGTAGTAATTCTATTTCATCTGTGTCTTATGGCTAATGAAAATAAGTCTCTTTGTGTTCAATGGCACAAGAGACTTGCTCATATTAACTACAAGACAATGTATAGACTATTCTCTAAAAATCTTGTTAGAAATAGTCCAAATTTAAAATGCATTAAAATTGGTCCCTGTCATGCTTGCCAAATGGGCAAGCAAACAAGGACCACCTTTAAAAGTATTGGCTCCAAAGACACTGAAAGATGTCTATATATATTGCATATGGACTTGTTTGGTCCTTTGCCAATTCAGAGCCTAGGTGGGAAGTTGTATACTTGGGTGATTGTTGATGATCATTCAAAATATTCATGGGTATTCTGTTGGAGCATGCGTTTCGCACTCCTCCGGTTTGATAATAACAAAGTCCCGTTTGTATTTGATTCTATTTTTATTAATGGTGTGCAGATAACAGGTATGCGATGTTCACATTTCTGCTGGAGCTAAAATTGAATTTGGGAAAATTTCACTGTCGAAAAATTCCGACAACCACTGTCGCCCAGGCGACAGCAGAGAAGTTACAACTACTTCCCTCCATGGCAAATCGACGAAAGGCAGTTTTGAGCTGTCGGAAATCCGACAGAGATGTCGCCCAGGCGACAGCTCGGAGGTTACAACAACTACCCACGAATCCACCCACGACCGACAGTTTTGCGCTGTCGGAAATCCAACATCGATGTTGCCCAGGCGACAGCTCGACGGTTACAGCAACCGCCCGCACGACGGCACTCCAGCGGCAGTTTAGCGCTGTCGGAAAATTCCGACAGTCACTGTCGCCCAGGCGATAATGAATTTCTATAAATTGGTTCTTTTGGTTCATGCATTCCAAGCTTTTGAGAATTCCAGTCCCTTCCTAAGTGCATACGAACCAGAGAGCTCCAGAACCTCCTCAACTCCCATTTGTGCAAAGAAGGATTGAAGATTGAAGACGAGATCGGGCACGCTTTTACATCATCAATCATCTCGAGGCTTCAACAATCCATTCAGAGATCTGATTTTCTAGGGAGTTATTCTTTTCATATTGTATTCTCATTCACATACTTTTCATTTGTATTGGTAGAGAAATCGTCGTCTTGCGTGCGGCGTCTAAGTCGCGCGGCTTAGGGGAAAATCGCTTCCTTGTGCGGAGCGTCCAAGTCCTTGCGTGGCTTGGTGGGAAATCGTGGCCTTGTGTTCTACGTCTAGATCTTGGGAAGATCTAGAGGATAGGCTTGGGCTTGTTCTTGGGAGAGACAAGCGATAGCCTTCCGATCCTTGGGAGAAGGATTGGTAAACCAAAATTGTAGAATTTTTTATTAATATAATTGTGCCTTGATCTTAAGCATTGTTAAGATCATTTTTATTGTACTCAAATTTCATGATTAATATAATTATGTCTTTTTCTTTAATTACATATTTGATGGCATAATCTTTATCTTAGAAATTTGTGTTTTGGTTTAATACTAAAATTGCATTGGTTTGAAAGTATTTAGAAGTAATTTTTTAGTAAAGTAAAATCTCTTTAAAAATTACTAAGTAAAAATTTAATTTTTAAACACACCCTGATTCACCCCCCCTCTAAGGGCGTTATACGATCCAACAAGTGGTATCAGAGCTAGGTTACTCCAAAACGGTTTTACCACTGGGAGTAATGGCGCACAACGATCACGCGTTCGTTGAGGGGCAAGGAATTAGTAGGCCACCACTTTTTACGGGCACAGACTACAATTATTGGAAAACACGTATGCGTTGTTTTCTAATTGCGCTAGATATAGAAGTCTGGAATATGGTAGAATCTAGTTACACTTCTCCAACATTTGTTGTAGGAGATGTAACCATGGATAAGCCCAAAGACAAGTGGGATGACATCGATAAATTAAAATGTAAGAACAATGCAAAAGCCATGAATGCTTTATTTTGCGCACTAGATCGCACTGAATTTAATAGAGTTTGTGCTTGTAATACTGCATTTGAAATTTGGAATTTATTAGAAATCACTCATGAAGGTACTTCGCAGGTAAAGGATTCAAAGCTATTTCAACTAGAATCTGAATTTGAAAGGTTCAAAATGGAGGTAGATGAAGAGATTGATACGATGTACACACGATTTACAAAAATCGTGAACGACTCAAAGGTGCTAGGTAAGGTGTTCTCAAATGGAGATTTGGTAAGGAAAATCTTAAGATCACTTCCCCCGAAGTTCAATCCTAAAGTGACTGCAATTTCCGAGTCACATGATCTTAAGACCTTACAATTGGAGAGCCTCATTGGGAACTTGAAAACTCATGAAGTTGAATTGAAAATTCAACAACAAGAGTATATGGAGCCAAGGAAGAAGGGATTAGCTCTAAGATCAAAGAAGGAAGAAACTAGTGATTCTGAGGAGGATGAAGAAGATGAGGAAAGTTTATTTGTTAAAAAATTTAGAAAATTTATTAAAAATCCGGAGAGAAGGAATTCGTTTAAGAAGTATTTTAAGAAGGAAACCTTTAGGAAGAAAAAAGGAAAGGAAGGCGATGAGGAGGAAGAGAGACCGCCACCGGAGTGCTATCACTGCAAGAAGCTAGGACACATTCGAAGCAAGTGTCCAAAGTACTTGAAAGAACTTAAAGAAAAGAAGCACAAAGGGTCGAAGAAGGTGTTGAAGGCGAAAACCTGGGATGATACTACTTCTGAGGATGCAAGCAGTTCCGACTCAAGTAAAGAAGAGGAGGCCAACATATGCTTAATGGGAAAGAGCATCATATCTGATGATGAATGCAGTGTCCAAAGCGACACTGAGGTAACTCCTCCAACCTATGATGAATTATTTTCTGAATTTTTAAAGACTTGCAAATTTTTTGAAAAAAGTTTAAAAGATAATGATCTTCTAAAATCTGAAAATGGAATTTTACTTAAAGAAAACAAAAAATTGTTAAATGAAATTAAGACTATTGGAAAAAGAGATATTTCTTGCCAAGAGTGTGATCACTTTTTGGGAAGAATTAATGAACTTGAAGAATCTCTTTCCAAATCTCATTCTACAATAAAAGTACTTACTAAAAAGAATGAGATTTTAGAGAGAGATCTGAAATCTTCAATTTCCAAAGTCCATGAGGGAAAGAAATCTTTTGAACGTAGATGCGTAAATCTAGTATCCGAGAATACAAAAATGAGAAACCAGATTCATGACTTAATACTAGCCATGAAAAAATTTGGAATGGGCCGAAGATCACTGGATATGATCTTAGGATACCAACGCCATGGATCTGGAAGGTTTGGACTCAGATACACGTCTGGAAGCTGTCGCCCGGCGACAACCACTGTCGCCAGCGACAGTGAAAAGTCCAGAAAATTTGTTTTAAAAAATTCTAAAATTAATGAATCATCAAATACTGCATCCTCATCCAGTAAAAGTCCAGAAAAGTTATACTCTTCTAAATACATTACTTGTGCCAAATGCAATAGATTTGGTCACACTACGGACTCTTGCTGGAAGGAAGGAAAAAGCAAAATTAAACAAATCTGGGTGCCTAAGGCTTCTACCTATACTATGGGTGGAACCACTTGGGTAACCAGATCTTTACTCACCTCTTCTTTCTAGGTGTGTTGGCAGGCTAAGGACAAAGAAGACGTGTGGTACTTGGACTCGGGTTGTTCAAAGCACATGACGGGCAATAAAGAAAAGTTCCTTAGCCTGGAGATGAAGAAAGGAGGAGTTGTTACATTCGGTGACAATGGAAAAGGAAAAATCATCGGCATCGGTGTTGTGGGTAACGGAAATTTTTCAATTTCAAATGTTTTATTTGTAGAAGGATTAAAGCATAATTTGATTTCTATTAGTCAATTATGTGATAAGGGTTTAAATGTTTTATTTGAATCTTCTACAAATTTGTGCAAAATTATTAATTCCAAAACAAATGAAATTGTTTTTACCACACCTAGATGTCATAATGTATATATGATTAAATTTCTTGATGTTTCAAATTCTACTTTGAAATGTTTTCTATCAAAAAATGATGAATTAGATTTATGGCATAGGCGACTTGGACATGCTAGTGCCAAGTTAATTTCAAAACTTTCAAAAGATAAATTAATTAAAGGTTTACCTTTGCTAAATGGAAATTTATCTTCTTCACTATGTGTGCCTTGCCAAAAAGGAAAATTTTCAAAATCATCTTTCAAAAGTAAAAACATTATTTCTACCACTAGGCCACTTCAATTAATACATATGGACTTATTTGGGCCAATTGGAATTTCTAGCTTAGGAGGTAGAAAATACACATTTGTTTTGATTGATGATTATTCTCGTTTTTGTTGGACTTTATTTCTAACCTCCAAATCCGAAGCATTTTCAGAATTTTCAAAATTATGTTTGCGTATTCAAAATGAATTGGAGTTAAAAATTAAACGCATACGATCGGATCATGGAGGAGAATTTGAAAATGAAAAGTTTATTTCTTTTTGTACGGAGTTAGGAATTAAACATGAATTTTCCGCTCCACGCACACCACAGCAAAATGGTGTAGTGGAAAGGAAAAATAGAACTCTTCAAGAGTTAGCCCGTACGATGTTATCTGAATTTAAATTACCAAAATCTTTTTGGGCTGAAGCGGTTAGCACGACATGTTATGTAATTAATAGAGTAATGCTTCGGCCTATTTTAAAATTAACTCCTTATGAATTAATATTTAGTAAACAACCAAATGTTTCTTATTTCAAAGTTTTTGGTTGTAAATGTTTTATTTTGAATTCTAAAGATTCCTTAGGAAAATTTGATGAAAAATGTGATGAAGGTATTTTTATTGGCTATTCTTCAACTAGTAAAGCTTATAGAACTTTTAATAAAAGAACAAAAATAGTTGAAGAATCTATTCATGTTAGGTTTGATGAGTTTGCTTCATGTGTAGAAAAGAAAATTACAGGAAAAGAAGATGAACTCCTTCCCACGGTGGAGAATGATGAAGAAGAACTTGGAGAAAATGAAGAAGAAAAAGGAGAAGAAAGAGAAGAAGAAAGAGGAGAAGAAGATAGAGAAGAAGAAGAAAGAGAAGGATATGTGCCTCCAAGTGAATTGAAATTCTCAAAGGATCATCCAAAGGAGTTTATCATTGGAGATCCGCAAAAAGGGGTTAGTACTTGTTCATCGCTACATGTTTTATTTTCAAACCTTTGTTTTGTTTCTGAAATAGAACCAAAAGATGTTTCCACCGCTTTAAATGATGAATTTTGGTTTTTAGCTATGAATGAAGAACTTAATCAATTTGAACGTAATAAGGTTTGGAATCTTGTAGAACGACCCAAAAATCGTCCTGTAGTTGGTGTTAAGTGGATTTTTAAAAATAAAATGGATAATGAATCTAGAATTGTTAGAAATAAAGCCAGATTAGTTGCAAAAGGTTATGCACAAATTGAAGGGGTAGATTTTGATGAAACTTTTGCACCCGTAGCAAGATTAGAAGCGGTTAGAATATTTCTTGCATTTGCTTGTTTTAAAGGATTTAAATTATATCAAATGGATGTCAAAACCGCATTTTTAAATGGGTATATAAAAGAAGAGGTTTATGTAGAACAACCCCCTGGCTTTATAAATGAGAAATATCCAAATTATGTTTATAAATTAGATAAAGCACTTTATGGATTAAAACAAGCGCCTCGTGCTTGGTATATATGATCGATTAACTCAATATTTGTTAAAGCACGATTATAAAATAGGAAGTGCTGATTCTACTCTCTTCATTAAGCAAATTGATCATGATTTAGTTATTTTACAAATTTATGTTGATGATATTATTTTTGGAGCCACTAATGAAGAGTTGTGTAATGAAGTAGTTCAAATTATGAAAAATGAATTTGAAATGAGCATGGTTGGAGAACTTTCATATTTTCTAGGTTTTCAAATTACACAAAAACATGATGGTATTTTTATATGTCAAACCAAATATATTCATGATATGTTAAAAAGATTTGGATTTGAAAATCTTAAGCATGCAAACACTCCTATGAGTACTTCACTAAAATTAGGAAAAGATGAAAGTGGTGTTTCAATTGAACAAACCCTTTATAGAAGTATGATAGGGTCTTTATTGTATTTAACTGCATCTAGACCTGATATTATGTTTGCCGTTTGTTTATGTGCTAGATTTCAAGCTAATCCTAAAGAGTCACATTTAAAAGCGGTGAAACGTATCTTTAGATATCTCATAGGAACATCAAAATTAGGTTTATGGTATCCTCATAATGATTCTTTTATTTTACATGGTTTTTCGGATTCCGATTATGCGGGATGTTCTTTAGATAGGAAAAGCACAAGTGGCACTTATCACTTTATCGGCCCTTCACTTATTTCATGGCCGAGTAGGAAACAGAATTCTGTTGCCCTCTCAACTACCGAGGCCGAATATATTGCACTAGGTAGTTGTTGTGCCCAAGCTCTTTGGATGTCACAAACATTAGAAGATTTTGGCATGCAACAAAGTAGTGTAGAATTAAAGTGTGACAATAAAAGTGCTATAGACTTAACTAACAATCCCGTATTACATTCTAGATCTAAGCATATAGATGTCCGACATCATTTTATAAGGGATCATATCAAGAAGGGTAATATAAAAATCAACTTTATAGGCACGGAAAATCAACTAGCGGATATATTCACTAAGCCGTTACCGGATTCCCGTTTTTCTATGCTTAGGCTAGAATTGGGAATTTTAGACATTTCACAATGAATATATCAATATTTAAAGCCTATAAAATTAAAAATTTTATCACAAAACCTAAACAATTTAAAAAGAAAAATCCTAATTTTTAAAAATAAAACAATAAAATTTCAAAAGACTTAAAAATATTCAAACATCATTAATATTACATCAATATTGTTCAAATAAAAACAGTAGAAAACCACATATGGATAAAGTTCATTAAACAGAAATAGATCTGAAGAAGTTCACTGTCGCCCAGGCGACAGTGGATGTCGGAAATTTCCGACATCTCCCATCAGCAGCATCCTGCAGAAACTACTCTGAATCTTCATAACCAGCCCCGCTGCTCTCTGGACAATCTTCTGGAGGTCCTCGTCTCACGGCTTTACCACGTCGAGTCCGCCTCACCGATTGGCGTGGCGGTTCTTCGTCCGGAACCTGCCATTCGGCCTCTTCCTCTGGAGTTGGCTTCAACTTCAGACCTTTGACAAGAAACTTCATAAACTTCTGCATTCGACTACGGTCCTTCTTCACTTCCCTCTTGTGATCCTCTAATGAATGACGTAGATCATCAATGGACTCCCTTAGTGAACCTCCCCTAGAAATGGTCGGCTCTCTAATCTCAATCCCCGGATGGGTTTTTCTCTGCGGCTTCTTCACTTTCATTGAACCCGCATAATATATCTCCGGATAACAATCATCCAAATAAGAACCTTGCACCATCCATCCGTACTTCTTATAGAGTACACGCTGAATTACCGCGCCCATTGGCAGCATATGAACCTTCACCCATCTTGGATGCTTTAATCTATACGCATACCTAATCTGGGAGAGTATGAAGTCCGCCACATCAAAAAGCTCATCCTCCATAATGTAGTATGTAAAGAGGGTCAACTGAGCCGTAATACTTCTTGTATCTCCACTCTTCAACATCACTGAATTCCTTAATATATCTTGAACTAAGAAAGCATCCGGAGTGAGTGATGTAACTTCAGTGGTAAGAGTCTTCTTTTGATTCCCATGTAAACTCATGTTTACAAGGGTCCAATCTCTATCCTTTCGATAATTCTCCACTATATCAGGCATATTTTCACTCATCACTAGTCCGAATTCCTCTCTTAGATCAACATGTGTTATTTCCACATGTTGACCTTGGATCCTTGATCTCACTCCTCCATCCAATTCAGTGAAATTTGGGTCTTCCAAATGGTTATAAAATTCACGAATGAAAAAGGAAGAAAACCCCTCTGGTGAGATTATTGAGAGAATACCTGCATTCGCAAGCCGATCATTGATATGATCATGCTTCGGCGAATCAAATTCAATATATTTTGCAACTCCAACAATAACTTTCTCCACCCCAGGAAAAACTTGATATGAACTATGTGCATCTTCCGAAGTACTCCTTCGAGCTTTGGAACTGGAAGCCATTCTGCAAATAACAAAAAAAATTTAGATTACACATGTGTTGTACACTGGAACACTGTCGCCCAGGCGACAGTGACTGTCGGAATTTTCCGACAGCTCTCCAAGTGAACTTCTCTCGAAAATTTTTACATACACTTCCAGATCTACTCAAAATCAATATTATTTCAACATCAAGTTAAAAAAAATATATTTATATGTTTTTCAAATCAAAATATTCTCCAAATCCTTTACTATTCATCATCTTCAACCTTCTTCACTAAACTAGATCTACAAAAATCCTTTAGAGAATGAACAAATGGAAACCTTCAACCACAAGAATCAAACAATCATAACATTTTTAACAAAGATCCAACAAGATCCACTTGTTTTAAACTAGATCTACATTTTTAAAAATCAAAATTTTTTTTAAAAAAAAAAACCTACACACCATTCATCAAAAATCAAAATGAAAACTACATTTTCCTTCTTCTCTACTATCAAAATCACAAATCCCAAAAAAATTTTGAGTTAAAAACATCAAAATCAAAAATCCATACCTTAGATCTAGGGATGTCGCCGACTTCCAACAGCCTTCCTCTCGTTTTTAACTCCAAGAAATGATGCACAATAGGGTTTGGCTCGGTCCACAGCCCTATTTATATTTTTGGCTGTCGCCCAGGCGACAGTGACTGTCGAAATTTTTCGACAGCTCCCATTTTGACAAAACTTCAATTTTGGGTCCCTTTGATGATTTACAATAGTTATATGTCATTATTAATGCTTCACCTCATGACTTGATGACAAACCATGTGCTATTTATTTAAAAAAAAATTGACTTACATGTTTATATGATTTCATTTCCAAGCTATCATCGTATTGACACTTCTACTTAGTTGTTTAGACCATTGGAAATTGTTTTCGCATGCCTCTAAGTATGAGAAATTGTTTATCTATCATAATGAACTATCACGTTCACTTTTTTTGATCAATACATATCTCTTCTTCTTTAATATATACATGGATCATATTTGCTTTAACATAATAAAATAGCACTTCTTAAATACAACTTTCACCCTTGATTTATTAGCACAACAAAATTACACCATCTTTTGCGATTCAAGTGAATTCGGAGATCCTTGGTCAATTACAAAAAAAAAATATCAATATATCAAAATTAAGATATCACATCTGTGATCAAAAATTTAAAATAAAGACAAGGATACTCATCAAGCACTACTTACCCTCCTGATAAGTCTTAATGAGCATTGTGAGGTTAAGCACCTTGGACAGAATTGTAAAGTGTCTTGTGCAAAAGAAAAATGGTTTTCTAATCATCTTGTGCTATATCTTCAAAGTCAAAGTTGACTTTATATGCTTTTATTATGTTCTACATTTCAATGATCATGTAAATTAAATAACTTCATATGTTTGATCTAAGTATCACATGTACACATCATTATGTTATATAAATATTCATCTCATGAGAATTGGACCGAAAATATTCCATAATTCTATACACTATTGTGTCTTTCTATGATACTTTCAAATGATCTTACTCATGTTTAAGTTATTTTCTTTCATTACCTCATATGGCTTTACCGTCACTTCATGAGTTTATTCATACTATGGCATATTCCTATTATTTCATGGACTTCAATCATTTCCACAAAAAAGTGCTTCCGCTTACTCTTTCTTTCTATATCCTATATCCATTCCCTTAAGAACTAATCTTTTATCTAATATTAACTTTTGCTAATATCAAAAGGGGGAGAATTAAAAGTATAAAAAGAACAATCACAAATCTATTACACCTAAATATTCCACCTACACAATACATCATATATTTAGGGGGAGCATATATTTAGGGGGAGCATATATTTAGGGGGAGCATTCATTTAGGGGGAGATTTCATCTAGAGGTAGATTATTTATTAAGAAAAATATATCATGTTATTTTTGTGCACACACCAAAGGTTAACATCAACAATCTAAATAGACATGAATTCTTTTTATACGGATTTGTTATTTTCAAAAGGGGGAGATTGTTGGAGCATGCGTTTCGCACTCCTCCGGTTTGATAATAACAAAGTCCCGTTTGTATTTGATTCTATTTTTATTAATGGTGTGCAGATAACAGGTATGCGATGTTCACATTTCTGCTGGAGCTAAAATTGAATGTGGGAAAATTTCACTGTCGGAAAATTCCGACAGCCACTGTCGCCCAGGCGACAGCAGAGAAGTTACAACTACTTCCCTCCACGGTAAATCGACAAAAGGCAGTTTTGAGCTGTCGGAAATCCGACAGCGATGTCGCCCAGGCAACAGCTCGGAGGTTACAACAACTGCCCACGACTCCAGCCACGACCGGCAGTTTTGCGCTGTCGGAAATCCGACATCGATGTCGCCCAGGCGACAGCTCGACGGTTACAGCAACCGCCCGCACGACGGCACTCCAGCGGCAGTTTAGCGCTGTCGGAAAATTCCGACAGTCACTGTCGCCCAGGCGACAGTGAATTTCTATAAATTGGTTCTTTTGGTTCGTGCATTCCAAGCTTTTGAGAATTCCAGTCCCTTCCTAAGTGCATACGAACCAGAGAGCTCCAGAACCTCCTCAACTCCCATTTGTGCAAAGAAGGATTGAAGATTGAAGACGAGATCGGGCGCGCTTCTACATCATCAATCATCTCGAGGCTTCAACAATCCGTTCAGAGATATGATTTTCTAGGGAGTTGTTCTTTTCATATTGTATTCTCATTCACATACTTTTCATTTTGTATTGGTAGAGAAATCGTCGTCTTGCGTGCGGCGTCTAAGTCCTTGCGCGGCTTAGGGGAAAATCGCTTCCTTGTGCGGAGCGTCCAAGTCCTTGCGTGGCTTGGTGGGAAATCGTGGCCTTGTGTGCTACGTCTAGATCTTGGGAAGATCTAGAGGATAGGCTTGGTCTTGGTCTTGGGAGAGACAAGCGATAGCCTTCCGATCCTTGGGAGAAGGATTGGTAAACCAAAATTGTAGAATTTTTTATTAATATAATTGTGCCTTGATCTTAAGCATTGTTAAGATCATTTTTATTGTACTCAAATTTCATGATTAATATAATTATGTCTTTTTCTTTAATTACATATTTGATGGCATAATCTTTATCTTAGAAATTTGTGTTTTGGTTTAATACTAAAATTGCATTGGTTTGAAAGTATTTAGAAGTAATTTTTTAGTAAAGTAAAATCTCTTTAAAAATTACTAAGTAAAAATTTAATTTTTAAACACACCCTTATTCACCCCCCCTCTAAGGGCGTTATACGATCCAACATATTCTTCCTTAAGAAGAAGTCAGATACCTTGAATGTCTTTATAAATCATGTCAAAGCAATTCAGAATGATTTACAATGTGTTGTGGTCAGGACTAGGACTAACCATGACATAGAATTTCAATCTGAAGCCATGACAAGATTTTGTCAAGAACTTGGTATCACCCAAGAATTCTCCTCCCCAAGGACTCCACAACAAAATGGTGTGGTTGAGAGGAGGAATAGGACCTTGATAGAAGCTGGGAGAACATTGCTTAATGACTACTCACTCCTAGAATACTTTTGGGCTGAGGTAGTCAATACTCCATGCTATGTTCTCAATAGAGCTTCCATCAATAAGGTTCATGGAATAACCCCCTATGAGATTCTGAAAGGCAAACAACCTACAATTTCATATTTTAGAATCTTTGACTCCAAATGCTACATTTTAAACAATGGAAAATCTCAATTAACAAAGTTTGTAGAGAAATGCAATGTGGGGGTTCTTGTTGGCTATATCTCACATAGTAGAGCTTATAGAGTGTATAATAAGAAAACTCATGTTATAGAGGAGTCTATGCATGTAGTATTTGATGAGACCAGCCTAATCTAAAAGGGCTGGTCTAGCTCTTCTATTTTGACAGGAAATGAGAAGAATAAGGAAAAGATGCCTGTGCAAGACACACCCAGTAGTAGCAAGGCATACACAAATGCAGCAATCCCTGAAGAGGAAGAGGTCCAAGGTGCTAAAGACAATGCTGAACCAGCAGAAATTTTATAGCAAGCTGAGGACAAATTGCCTCCAGCTGTAAGGCACCTAAGAGATCCTCCAAGAGAACAAATTATTGGAGACCATAACCAAGGTGTACTGACCAGAAGTAGGGCTCATAATGAGGCCCTATTCTTGAGCTTCTTATCACAAATGGAACTCAAGAAATTTGAAGAAGCCAACCAAGACACTTTTTGGATTCAAGCAATGCAAGAAGAACTTCTATAATTCACGAGATGCAAGGTATGGAAGTTGGTGCCAAAACCTCAAGGACACAATGTTATTGGCACCAAATAGATCTACAACAAGTTAGATGAAAATGACACAATCATACAGAACAAGGCAAGGTTTGTAGCCAAGGGCTACTGACAGGAAGAAGGGATAGACTTTGATCAAACTTTTTCCCCTATTGCAAGGTTAGAAGCAATTAGGCTATTTCTTGCCTATGCTGCCCACAAGGGGTTCAAAGTGTATCAAATGGATGTCAAATCAGCTTTCCTTAATGGTGACTTGAAAGAAGAGGTATATGTTGAACAACCATCAGGTTTTGTGCATCCAACCCTCTCTAATCATGTATATTTACTTAGGAAAGCTCTATATGGTTTAAAGCAAGCCCCTAGGGCTTGGTAAGAGACATTGTCTAGCTTTCTTATCAAGAACAAGTTGTTGAGGGGAAAGATAGATAGTACATTGTTTCTTAGGGAAACAAGGGGCAAGTGTCTTATAGTCCCAATATATGTTGATGACAAAATATTTGGGTCTACTGATGACAACCTTTGCAAAAGGTTTGCCAACCTAATGCAGGGGGAGTTTGTGATGAGCAGTATGAGAGAGCTCAAGTACTTTTTTAGGCCTCCAAGTGAAACAGTCTGATGAGGGTATATTCATCTCTCAGACCAAGTACACTAAGGAGCTTATCAAGAAGTTTGGGATGAAATCATCTTCCACCATGAAAACTCCCATGGGGTCCAACATTTCCCTGGACAAGGATAAAAAGGGAAGGCCTTTGATGAATCCATGTACAGGTGCATCATTGGATCCCTATTATATTTAACTGCTAGTAGTCCAGATATTATGTATGCTACATGTGTGTGTACTAGGTACCAGGCATGTCCTAAGGAATCTCACTACACAGCTGCAAAGAGTATTTTGAGATACCTTAAAGGCAGCCTATATCTTGGCCTTTGGTACCCTAAGAACAATAATTTTGAACTAACTGGATTTTTAGATGCAGATTTTGCAGGCTGTAAAGAAGACAGGAAAAGCACAAGTGTCACTTGTCAATTCCTAGGAAGAAGGTTGATATCTTGGAGCAGCAAAAAGCAGATAAGTGTGGCAATATCCACTGTTGAGTCTGAATACATTACTGCAGGAAGTTGTTGTGCACAACTATTGTGGATTCAACACCAGTTAGAGGACTACAACCTCAAGGTAAGTGAGTCTCCCCTTTATTGTGACTCATCCATTGCTATCTCTATTGCTAAGAATCCTGTCTCTCATAGCAGGACTAAGCACATAGAGATAAGGTATCATTTCATAAGAGAACATGTTGAATGTAAAGACATCTGCCTTGAATTTATCCCCACTGACAATCAAGTTGCTGATATCTTTACAAAGCCATTGGAAGAGGGCAAATTTAATGCTTTCAAGATTGAACTAGGAATGTTGAATGTAGAATAAATGCCAAACATTTTCTTATCTCAATCATCTGTGATGCTATGTTGTTGTCACAATTATGCATTTAAAGTATTGTGTTTATGATTCATCATTTTGTCTCTGATGAGTAATTTATTTACTCATCTTTTAGTTTAGGTTTATTATGTTTTTCATATAAAATTATGCTATTTTTAGGAATTTTATCATATATATCCTTCCATTGTTATTTCATAAGCTAACTTAAGTTTATTTTGTGTTTTCAGGTTTTCTGGGCTGTTTCGAGCAAAAAGTTAAAATTACACGCCCCAGGTCACGGGCGTGACCATGGGTGTGTAACCTACGAAATACTCCAGACCTGCTTCTGCCACTCCAGAGACGCTCCGTGAAGTTTTCGCCAAGTACACGCCCCAGGTCACGGGCGTGACCAAGGGCGTGACCCAATGTCACGGCCACGACCCACCACAAGCATCCGGAGCACGCCGCCATGTCAATTAAAATTACACGCCCTTGGTCACGGGCGTGACCAAGGGCGTGACATCCAACACACGAGCGTGACTTTTCCCGCGCCAATTTCCCGCCGAAGCTTCCCGCCAGCAGCACTTAATTGAGATTACACGCCCTAGGTCACGGGCGTGACCTAGGGCGTGACACGTCCGTAATGCCTGCATTGAAGCCAGACGGCGCCCTTCCCGCACCCAGCCGACCGCGCCCCTTACACGCCCTTGGTCACGGGTGTGACCAAGGGCGTGTAACACCAAAAATTCAGCTATTTAAAGGGAGCTTGTCCAGATGTTTGGGAACGAATTTTGGGAGTTCTAAGTTTATTTTCTTGCACTGTTTTTGTCATTCTTAAGCTTGTAATCTTCCTTCTTAGCTTGCACTTTCATTTCAGGTTTGTAACTTCTTGTTTCCTAGTTGTAATTTCTTTTCAATTAATAAAATAGTACTTTTTCTCTTATTCTACTTTCAATCTTCATTATGCACTTCTTGTATTTCATCAATTCCTCCATCTCCATGAGTAGCTAAACTTCATTAGTACTCGGCCGAGATGATCCAAGGAAAATATAATTCATAATTCAGTTTAGAACTTCTTTTTCTCTTATTTAGATCGCTTAAGATTTATCCTTGAATTTATATTGATTGAGATTATATTATCGACATATAATCTCATTCTTGTTTTCGTAGTCTAATAATCGAGAGGTTTTGAGTTCGAATCGATCATTTCAAGGAT
Source organism: Dactylorhiza incarnata (assembly GCA_033032865.1). Classification (NCBI taxonomy): domain Eukaryota; kingdom Viridiplantae; phylum Streptophyta; class Magnoliopsida; order Asparagales; family Orchidaceae; genus Dactylorhiza; species Dactylorhiza incarnata. The sequence continues at coordinate 3,304,238 of JAWHQI010000175.1, read as the reverse complement.
AAAGAAATTTGAATGCACTCCTCGAGAGAGGACGACATAAATCTCCCGGGTTGGAGTTATATCCAATAGAGGGGTTCACTTCGATAAAGCGAGTTTTAGGGGTTTCGATTCTAGAACGAGAGTTCGATTGATCAACCTAAACTCAGTTAGGCGTATCCTTGAGAGAGGTGCGTTCATAATTCGGGAACCTCCACGGTCAAGCATTTCTTTTAAAGAGAATTAGAAGTTTTATTTCTTTATTTATTTATTTTTTCCAAGGTGATTCAAGGTTGAGTGCTAATCCTTCTTATTATAGTTTTAACAGTTTATTTCTCTTTCTTGCAACCAACCAACCCAAGTTTCTTTCGATAAAATAATAGAGATTTTCCGAAGTAAGAGTACTCAACCGCCCCGAGTCTAATACGACCTTGTTTTAACAACCTATACTACATTCGATACGGTACACTTGTCGTTATCATTTGCAAGCATAATTTTGCGCATCAAGTTTTTGGCGCCGTTGCCGGGGACTCGGTTGATATTTCGAAAACCGAAATATCTATTAATTTTATTTTTATTTTTTATTTTTCTTAATTTTAAGGTGCAACTAAATTCCTGGAAAGGACGCTTTGGGTTTGAATTCCCATTATAGCCTCTAGTACCTTGCAAACCCTACACCGGGTAGATCTTGGGAAGTCCAGGACTAATTCTAATTCATCTAATAATAATAAAAAAATAAAAATCTAAAAAAATATAATAAAATAAAAATAAATTTATTTATCTAAAATCTTATTTTCCCTTTTTCTTTTTCCGCTTCTTTTCTTTTCTTTTGGTTTATGACCCGAGGAAACTCTTCAATTGATTTTGAATTTGGTTTTGATCCGGAAATCGAGTGCACCTTGCGGCGACGTCTCCGATTTAGTGATCTACCAATAATTCGCGAAGAGTCAGTCGGAGAGACTAACGAAGATATAATGGGTGACCCCGACCATAATGAGGCTCCGCTACGGACTATGTCCTATTATGCGAGGCCAAATTGGGAGGGAACACAATCAAGTATTATTCGCCCGGCAGTGGCAAATAATAATTTCGAAATCAAAACGAGTATCATTCAAATGGTACAGCAAACCGTCATCTTTGACGGGTTACCAGATGAAGATCCAAATTTACATTTATTGAATTTTTTGGAAATTTGCGACACGTTTAAAATTAATGGCGTCACCGACGACGCCATTCGTTTGCGTTTATTTCCATTTTCTTTGCGGACTAAGGCCAAGCAATGGTTGGGATCTCTTCCTAGAGGTTCCATCACTACATGGGCCGAAATGACGGAGAAATTTTTAACTAAATATTTTCCTCCAGCGAAGTCCGCTAAATTACGTGCGGACATTCTCTCGTTTACGCAAATAGACTCAGAGTCTCTCTATGACACATGGGAGCGCTTCAAGGAATTATTGCGGAGATGTCCTCACCACGCCCTTCCTTTATGGCAACAAGTTCAAACGTTCTACAATGATTTGAATCTCCAAACGAGGCAGATGATTGATGCAGCAGCTGCGGGAACTCTAAATAACAAAACCCCAGATGCCGCTCAAGAGCTTTTTGAGGAGATGGTCATGAATTCTTATCAGTGGAATGCGCCACGGTCGCGTCCTAACAAACCGACCGGACTCTTTGAAGTCGAGGCCACCCCGAGTTTAGCATATCAAGTAGAATGGCTTACTAAGCAAATGACGGAGATGTCTGCTTCCTCCGCCATTAACGGGGCTAATAATTATAATAATAATAATAATTATAATAATAATTATAATCAAGAACAAGTTGATTATATGGGGAACTCCTATCGTCCTCCTTATAACCCAAACAATAACCTTCCTAATAGTTATAATCCGGGTTTAAGGAACCACCCAAATTTTTCATGGAGCAACCCCAATAATGCTCAACGCCCCCCACAATTGAATCCTCTTGGATTCGCTCCACCACAACCACAAAAGGCCCCTTCACTTGAAGAGGTCTTCACCAAATACGTCGCTTCTACTGATGCCAATATCCGGAACCTTTCCGGATCTATTAAAAGCCTAGAAAATCAGATTGGACAACTCGCCAAGATGTTCTCCGAACGCCAACAGGGAGCTCTACCGGGCAATACTGAGCCCAATCCATGGGAGAGCGCCAACGCTATAACCTTCCGTAGCGGAAAGGAGGTAAAAAGTTCAAATTTGGCCGAGCCTAAGGTAAACGTTTCAACTCCAACTCCGCATTTAAACTCTTCTGATTTAGCTCCGCGCATTATTCAAACGCCTTCTATTCCGTATCCTTCTAAATTACAAAATGAGCGCAACGAGGAGCAGTATAAAAAATTTATAAATATTTTAAAACAAATACAAATTAATGTACCATTTTGCGAGGCACTCTCTCAAATGCCTAAATACGCGAAATATCTCAAGGATTTATTATCAAATAAAAAGAAACTTGAAGATATTTCGCGTATTTCTCTTAATGCAGAATGTTCGGCGATAGTTCTTAATAAATTACCGGAAAAATTAAATGATCCGGGACGGTTTTCCATCCCGTGTTTGTTCGGAAATTTACTAATTAAAAATGCCTTGGCCGATCTAGGGGCGAGCATAAATCTTATGCCGTTCTCCTTATTTAAGAAGCTTGGTTTGGGCACCCCAAGCCCAACCAATATAAGCATCCAACTAGCGGATCGGTCCGTAAAGTATCCAATCGGGATCATTGAGGATGTGCTAGTGAAGGTTGACAAGTTTATCTTTCCGGTAGACTTTGTCATCCTCGATATCGAAGAGGACGCTGAAGTACCACTCATACTTGGCCGACCCTTCCTAGCCACCGCTCGGGCTATAATTGACGTAAGTAACAGAAACCTTCTCCTACGAGTTGGGGAGGAAGAAGTTATTTTTAATATAAATCAATCGACGAGAAATGCGTTTCCAAACGACGACTCTTGTTTTACCCTAGAAACAAATTTTGAAGAGGAAATAACGTCGTTTTCTGAAATAATTTCACCTTTATTTGAAAATCCGGAAATTGCAAATTTATTTTATTTAGAAGAAAAAACTCGGCCAACCAAATTTGAAGAAGTAAACTTAAATATTTCTAAAATAAAAACATCTTACGAGGAGCCACCGAGTTTAGAACTAAAACAATTGCCGAAACATTTAAAATACATATTTTTAGAAAAAAATTCAAAACTGCCCGTAATAATATCTTCCGCACTTAACGATTCAGAAACTTCCGAATTAATTAAAATTTTAAATAATCACCGCCATGCAATTGCATGGCAAATTTCGGATATAAAGGGGATTAGCCCCTCGTTTTGCACGCACAAAATAAGTTTAGAAAATAATTCTCGCGGTGCTATTCAGCCCCAACGACGGCTTAATCCAAATATGAAGGACGTCGTTAAGGCCGAAATAATAAAATTATTAGATGCGGGAATTATTTACCCAATCTCTGATAGCACTTGGGTTAGCCCAGTGCAAGTCGTGCCTAAAAAGGGTGGAATAAACGGTAGTCACAAATGAAAATAATGAGTTGATCCCGACCCGTACTGTTACGGGTTGGCGAGTATGCATCGATTATAGAAAATTAAATGATGCTACCCGCAAAGATCACTTTCCGTTACCCTTTATTGACCAAATTTTAGAACGCTTATCTGGTCACTTACACTACTATTTTCTCGATGGTCTTTCGGGATATTTTCAAATCCCAATTGCGCCCGAAGACCAAGAGAAAACCACATTCACCTGTCCGTTCGGCACCTTTGCATATCGAAGAATGCCGTTTGGTCTTTGCAACGCGCCGGCTACATTTCAATGATGTATGCTGGCAATTTTTAATGAACTTGTAGAAGACGTCATGGAAATTTTCATGGACGATTTTTCTGTTTTTGGCAATTCATTTCAAAATTATTTAAATAATCTTGATCGTGTTCGTCAACGCTGCGAAGACACGAATTTGGCACTCAACTGGGAGAAGTGCCACTTTATGGTCCAAGAGGGATTAGTCCTTGGGCATAAAATTTCTAATAAGGGGATCGAGGTCGATCGGGCCAAGATCGAGGTCATAGAAAAACTTCCCCCTCCTACCAATATAAAATCTATTAGAAGTTTTCTAGGACATGCGGGTTTTTATAGACGGTTTATAAAAGATTTCTCAAAAATTTCGAAACCGCTGACTCATCTTTTGGAAAAAGGATCTGCGTTTAATTTTGATGACGAGTGTTTGAAAGCTTTTAACAAAATAAAAAATGAACTAATAAATTCCCTTATTTTAATCGCGCCAAATTGATCTCTTCCGTTTGAAATCATGTGTGATGCGAGCGATTTTGCTGTAGGTGCAGTTTTAGGCCAACGGGTGAATAAACATTTTCACCCAATCTATTACGCAAGCAAAACGCTAACATCCGCACAAGCAAATTATACAACAACGGAGAAAGAATTTTTGGCAATAATTTTTGCGTTTGACAAATTTCGATCATATTTAATGATTTCAAAAGTTATTGTTTTTACAGATCACTCCGCTCTCCGGTATTTACTACAAAAAGGAGATGCAAAGCCTCGACTGCTAAGGTGGATCCTCCTACTACAAGAATTCGATTTGGAGATCCAAGACAAAAGGGGAGCGGAGAATGTTGCGGCCGACCACCTCTCACGGTTGGAGAATCCGGCTGCAGGAGCACTAGTGGAAGCCGAAATTGACGACAAATTCCCTGAAGAGCGCCTCCTTGCTATCGAAAAGGTAACGACTTTTCCACCCCTTGGTACGCGGATTTGGCCAACTATTTAGTAGCCCGGGTCCTACCAAAAGATTTTTCAAGTCAACAAAAGAAGAAATTCTTTTCAGATTTGAAAAATTATTTTTGGGAGGACCCCTTTTTATTTCGTGTCTGCGCGGACCAAGTGGTAAGAAGGTGTATTTCGGGCGAGGAAGGCGCCCAAATTCTGCGGCACTGCCACGAAGGGCCAACCGGTGGCCATTACCAAGCGAACCGGACCGCAAGAAAGGCGCTAGAGTCGGGCTTCTATTGACCCACCTTATTTAAAGATGCTCACAATTTCGTGAGTAATTGTGATCGGTGCCAACGGTCAGGTAACATTTCTAACCGGGACGAAATGCCCCAAAATATTTTTTTAGAATGCGAAATTTTTGATCTTTGGGGAATAGATTTCGTAGGTCCTTTACCCTCCTCTTTTAATAATAAATATATCCTTGTTGCGGTCGATTACGTGTCAAGGTGGGCGGAAGCACAAGCTTTTCCCACTAACAACGCGAGAGTCATCGTAAAATTTTTAAAAAAATCATTTTCACGATTTGGCACACCCCGAGCACTAATTAGTGATCGGGGCACACATTTTTGTAACAACCAACTTGCTAAATTTTAGCAAAGTATGGAGTTACCCACAAGCTATCTACCGCCTACCACCCACAAGCAAATGGCCAAGTGGAGGTGGTGAACCGTGAACTTAAAAGAATTTTAGAAAAAACTGTGTCCGTTAATAGGAAGGATTGGTCGCTAAAATTAGATGACGCTCTATGGGCATATCGGATATCGTACAAAACCGCCATCGGATGTACACCGTACCGATTAGTCTACAGAAAAGCTTGTCATCTACCGGTGGAATTAGAACATCGCGCCTTTTGTGCGCTAAAATTTTTAAATTTGGATTTAAACTTAGCCTCAGAGCACAGAAAACTACAACTAAATGAATTAGACGAGTGGCGCGCAAACGCTTACGAAAATAATAAGATTTATAAGGAGCGCACAAAATTTTATCATGATAAAGAAATCAAAAATCCAAAAACTTTTTCACCGGGAGACTTAGTCCTATTATTTAATTCAAGACTTAGGCTTTTTCCGGGTAAATTAAAATCACGATGGTCCGGTCCCTTCATAGTTAAAGAAGTTTGGCCATACGGAACGGTGCTAATAGAGCACCTGGAAAAAGGCTCTTTCAAAGTTAACGGACAACGCTTAAAATTATATCACACGGGCGACCCAGCGCCCGGAAACATCGAAACCATTCACTTCCAAAATCTTTAAAATTACCACTTAGTCAAGCTACGCGACGGTAAACAAAGCGCTCTTGGGAGGCAACCCAATATTAACCTCTTTATTTTTGTCTTTCTTTTCTTGTTTGTTTTTTCTAATTTAACTCTGCAGGTGTTCGACCGGCAACCCCGACTACCATTCAGGGAAGCCCTCTTTACACTTTAGTATTTTCTCTTGATTTTTCTTTATTGACATTTTTTTTTGTTTTATCTTTCATACTTAGTTTTAAACATTGGGGACAATGTTTAATTTTAAGTATGGGGGTATAGCATAGCTTTCTTTGTAGTTTTACTTGAAAAATAAAAACAAAGGAAAATATAAAAAAAATGCAATTAAAATTCTTGGAAAGGACGCCTTGGGCTTGAATTCCCATCATAGCCTCTAGTACCTTGCAAACCCTTCACCGGGCAGATCTTGGGAAGTCCAAGAACAAAAAAAAATCTATTAGAAAATGTTCTTTTTATTCATCAAAACTCCCACTTGCTAAATTGTAAGTTCTAAGTAGACTGTTTTTCATATGGACTAAAAATAATTTTGTGCTAGAATAGTTTGTGAAACTTTTGAGTAAAATTGTTGACTCATGTAGTGCTCCTAGTCATATGCTTGTCTTTGAGTAGTTTTGGTGTAAAATTAAATTCTTGACATAGATCTAAAATTATGTTTTATTAATTTGCATAGTAATAATTTATTTTACTTTTAAATTCGAATCCGGTCTTATCCAAAAGTAGTTTAGGTGAGTGTATAGAAGATTGTTAGAAAGCTATTACTCGAATTGAACAAAAGGGTGTCCTTTCTCGATGTCTAGAACTTGCCCCAAGCTATTTTCGAAACATGTGCGCTTTAGACAAATTAACTTTACGGAAATGATTTAGGCCTTTCTTTGGATAGTTTGAGCCTTTGCACCCAACCTAGATTTACAACCATTGTTCACACAAATTTGAGCCTTACACCTTTATTTGATCCACCCTCATCATTTCGGCACCAAAGCTAAAAAGCCCAAAACCCAAATGAACACTTTGAAATTTTGAGCTAAATTGAAAAAAAAAATATTTGGGTACGATTCTATGAAAAAATTATGGGTATCAATTCAAAAAAATGTTTAAATCTCAAAAAGCAATAATCTCATAATGATATGCGGCCTAGGTATGTACATGCATACTTGGAATGATCCCAATTATGAAGATTCATGATTTAAATAAAAGAGTATGAGAGTGTTTCCCCTTTGAAAAAATGCGAGTATGGGGGTAAAGCTTCATTATTTTGTGGTGGCAATCATTTTATTTTAGGTCAAAAATTTTATTTAAGTGGAATGCGCCTTCATGTTTATCATTGTTACCTCACCCTTAAACCCAAGCCTTAAAATGTACCCTATTTAAGTCCTAAAGATCCATAGAGTCGATTTAGTTTGAAGTGTAGTGGAGAAAGTGCAAACGGGCAAGCCTATGGCCGTCGACATTGATGGATTTCTTTGGAGGCCACCCCGAACGTCTACATCTAGTAATTTAAATCTCAGCAATCACGCTATTTTCTCCCTTCATATAACTTTTTGATTGACCGTCGACTCATTTTTAAAGTAATGATAAATAATTATAACGCATTTTTGAAGTATTTCATAAATTAGCATTTATGCCAAGAACATTTTTTTACTAAAATATCTACACATGCCAGCATAATACTTCGCATTTTACTCTCTAGTCTTCATAATTCTATCTTGCATTAATTTTTCTTACCCTTGTGAAAAATGGATTGCTCGGGACGAGCAATGAGCAAGTATGGGGGTATTTGATGAGTAATTTATTTACTCATCTTTTAGTTTAGGTTGATTATATTTTTCATATAAAATTATGTTAATTTTAGGAATTTTATCATATAAATCCTTCCATTGTTATTTCATAAGCTAACTTAAGTTTATTTTGTGTTTTCAGGTTTTCTAGGCTGTTTCGAGCAAAAAGTTAAAATTACACGCCCCAGGTCACGGGCGTGACCATGGGCGTGTAACCTACGAAATACTCCAGACCTGCTTCTGCCACTCCAGGGACGCTCCGTGAAGTTTTCGCCAAGTACACGCCCCAGGTCACGGGCGTGACCAAGGGCGTGACCCAATGTCACGGCCACGACCCGCCACAAGCATCCGGAGCACGCCGCCATGTCAATTAAAATTACACGCCCTCGGTCATGGGCGTGACCAAGGGCGTGACATCCAACACACGAGCGTGACTTTTACCGCGCCAATTTCCCGCCGAAGCTTCCCGCCAACAGCACTTAATTGAGATTACACGCCCTAGGTCACGGGCGTGACCTAGGGCGTGACACGTCCGTAACGCCTGCATTGAAGCCAGACGACGCCCTTCCCGCACCTAGCCGATCGCGCCCCTTACACGCCCTTGGTCACGGGCGTGACCAAGGGCGTGTAACACCAAAAATTCAGCTATTTAAAGGGAGCTTGTCCAGATGTTTGGGAACGAGTTTTGGGAGTTCTAAGTTTATTTTCTTGCACTGTTTTTGTCATTCTTAAGATTGTAATCTTCCTTCTTAGCTTGCACTTTCATTTCAGGTTTGTAACTTCTTGTTTCCTAGTTGTAATTTCTTTTCAATTAATAAAATAGTACTTTTTCTCTTATTCTACTTTCAATCTTCATTATGCACTTCTTGTATTTCATCAATTCCTCCATCTCCATGAGTAGCTAAATTTCATTAGTACTCGGCCGAGATGATTCAAGGAAAATATAATTCATAATTCAGTTTAGAACTTCTTTTTCTCTTATTTAGATCGCTTAAGATTTATCCTTGAATTTATATTGATTGAGATTATATTATCGACATATAATCTCATTCTTGTTTTCGTAGTCTAATAATCGAGAGGTTTTGAGTTCGAATCGATCATTTCAAGGATAAAGAAATTTGAATGCACTCCTCGAGAGAGGACGACATAAATCTCCCGGATTGGAGTTATATCCAATAGAGGGGTTCACTTCGATAAAGCGAGTTTTAGGGGTTTCGATTCTAGAACGAGAGTTCGATTGATAAACCTAAACTCAGTTAGGCGTATCCTTGAGAGAGGTGTGTTCATAATTCTGGAACCTCCATGGTCAAGCATTTCTTTTAAAGAGAATTAGAAGTTTTATTTCTTTATTTATTTATTTATTCCAAGGTGATTCAAGGTTGAGTGCTAATCCTTCTTATTATAGTTTTAACAATTTATTTCTCTTTCTTGCAACCAACCAACCCAAGTTTCTTTCGATAAAATAATAGAGATTTTCCGAAGTAAGAGTACTCAACCGCCCCGAGTCTAATACGACCTTGTTTTAACAACCTATACTACATTCGATACGGTACACTTGCCGTTATCATTTGCAAGCATAGTTTTGCGCATCAGTCTCATCAACAAACCTAGTGACATGAATAGGATATCACACAAGCAAATCATAATAGGTCTCATGCTTAGGTAGTTATCTCAGCTAACACAAAAGCTTATTTCAGCTGAATCGCTGAGACAGCTGGGACTGTCCCAGCGATTGACTATGCCATATCCCAGCGGTCAAAGTAGTCATCTCAGCGGTTCCGCTGAGACGGGCTGGTATCTTTAAAATTAGTCTAAATTGCACCCTAATTAACCTAATTTCCCTTTAAATTACAAGGTTACTTAATTCTAATTATAAGGGCAAATCATGAAACAGAATTAGGCTCTATAAATAGTCAATCTTAATTGGTGAAAGGTATACGACCCTTCTTTCCTAGCCACCGAGACGAATCACCTTCTCTTCCGTCCCAACGTATTCTACTACCACTGCAATGGCTCCCAAAAGCTCTAAAGATCTTCTTGAAGGCTATGAGATAATCAGGGATGAGTTTGCTCATGCTCCAGAAGATATCATGGGTGTGATTCAACTTCTTGCAGACCAAGGCCTGAAATTTCTCCGTTCTGAACCTTGTTCATTCTCAAAATCTGAGGTTATGGAATGGTTTGGTCATGCTAAGTTATCCCCTACCAAGTCATGCCTCAAGTCAAAGATAGGAGAAGACAGAATAAAGATAACCCCCACAAAACTACAAAAAGGTCTACATCTTCCATACTGCAGTCCCAGTGAGAAGGATGAAATTTCTGAGACCAAAACTGGATCATTGAAAAGAAAATTCTTCAACCAAACGGGAAAACTGTTATCAGATATTGTGGGAAAAACTATCCTCTGCAAACCAGGGTGTCATGACACAATATCACAATACATGTTTGACCTCATGACAAGGATTATACTGAAAAGAAAAACCTCTTGGGGACAAGTCCTATTTCAAAGAATAAAAAAATGTCTGCAAGCACCCAACATGGGCAGAATTCTTTCCTTGTACCTACTCCAAACCCACCCTGCCAAGTTCAACAAATCCAAAGGAGTAAACCTTCACTATCTCAAGAGAATGGACATTAGGACATTAGAAAGATTTACCAGGGTACTTCCTATGAGTCAGCCCACTAAGACTAAAGGAAAAGAGAAAATAACTCTCAAATCCTCTAAGAAACATAGACTGATTATGTCAAGTTCTGAGCCTGGCACCTTAGATAAAGATGATGATGCTGGTGCTGACACTGAATCACATAGCAATCTTGACAAGAATGCTCCACAGGATGACATGCCAATTGACATTCTCCATCCACAGGAGCTGGACAACAACATAACTCATGGTAACTAATCCTTCAAACTTCAAACTACTACTTAAATTAATAGATCATAATCAATCAATTAGGTAGTAAATTCTGACATTTGAATAATGTGGACCATAGCTCCTCAAGGACAAATGAGTGATCCAACTGAGGGGGAGCATCAACAAGAACCAGCCCCCTTGGATATTACAAATATCAATGATGCTGATAAGGACAAAAGACAATCACCTCAGGATTTACAAGGTCAGATTGACAAATTTATCTTCAATCTTGAAGAAAGAATTAGACTCAATCCTGATAATGAACCATCTCTCTGGTCCTTCCCTTCACCAGGAAAATCTAGCGCCCCATCTGTGGGGGAGAAGCAAAAAGAGACAACTACTCAGAAAGATGAAGTTCTTGGTAAGCCTAACAATCTTATCTTTAAAATTTCTAAGTATTTCACTCTAACTCCAACTAATTGTCCCAGCCTTCCTGGACTCATATGACAAGGATGCTCTCTCTGAGGGGGAGGAGCAAGATACTGATGATAATGATAATCTGGATGATAATCATAATAATGGTAATGAAGATGGGATGGATGATGACCAAGTCCACCCTGATCACATTGATGATATAACATCATTTGCTGAGATGGTGGATCCTCCAGCTGTAGTAATGCCTGAACCTACAGTGCAGATAATACTTAACATAGTACCTCCTCTAAGTTCACCAAGGCCTCAAGCCCCAATTATCACTGCTCAGCAAGCCTCCATTTCCACCTCTTCAAATGAGAATATTCTGAATGCCATTCACATAATGCTGGAAAATCACGTCAACTCTATGAAGACTTATGTTGACCAATCAGTTACAACAGTCAAAGACTATATTGATCAGTCCATCACGAGTGTGAAGACTGCAGTCATGACTGAGGTCCAGGAAATCAAGGAGAACTCTGGAATGCTGAACAAACAAATGACCAAATGGTATGATCTAGCAAAGAAGACTGTGATCTCTCAGAACACAATCCTAAGATCTATGGACAAACACCTCCAGCTATCTGAACAGGACATAACACATGTCAAAAGGTATATCAGTAAGACAGATGAGGTGATAGAAAATTCAACGAATCATCTCCAAGATTATGTATACTCTACTGCCATGCAGTTGAATGAAGAAGCTGACAGGAACAAGGAAGAGTTGCAAGCAGATATTGCTAATATAGCTGCAACAGTCACTGCCACCAAACTGAATGAAGAGGTAGTGAACCTTAAAGGTACACTTCAAGAAGATTTTGAGAATTTGTTCCAAACCCTCTCTGGCACAATAACAACAGCTAAGCAAGACCTCCATCAATAAATATATGAAGCCAGAAAGGGGGAGGACACAAATGCTATCATAAATTCTGACCTTACCCTGAAAGTTCTACAAGGTACAAGGATAGCTTTGAATCTTCCTATCTTAGATGTAAATAGGGCAGAAGATTGGGATTTCCCACATCAAGAGGCAATTGCCCAAGATAAGAGTCTGAAAAAGAGAAGGGAAAGGGAGCAAGTACTGTTGGCTGAGGATTTCATGGCCAAGCAAAGGGAGGTACAACACAGAGATCCATATTATGAGTATTGGAGTGATGACTCTAAAGAGATCATTTTGAATGCCTGGATAAGCCATGGCCAAATTGGAAAAGACATTGATAAGCTCTATCCATCTGAAGAGTGGAAAAAGCATTTAGAAAGAGATACAAAGAGAAACAGGGTTTTCAAAGCTAATCTAGTAAGAAAAGATAACCCAAGTAGAATGCCTTCCAGATACATTCCAAAGCCATTTCTGTATTTCCAAAGGCAAGAGAATAAAAAGAGAATAGCTGAGATAAAAGCTGCAAATGTTAAAGATAAGGATCTTCCAGCTCCAGAAGAAGAAGTAGTTGCTGAGAACATGGATGCTGCTGCGGACCAATTAACCTCGGATAAATAAAAAACAAATGCTGACATTTCTGAGGGGGTCTACTTCTTATAAGAAAAGAAAACTCTAATTGAATGTATAAATGTCTAATGAATGACTGGATGTAAATTGAATTACTTTATCTGAAATGGTTTAGAATTGAGCTATGATTCATTACCTTTTTTAAATTGCAAATGTATTGTTGGTTAAATCTGTCTGTGCTGCATAGTCATGTTTGTCTAATCACACTGTTGGATTGTTAAACTCTGTGACTATATGACTTTCATAAACATTATCTGCTATAATATTTCTGATGCAATAAGTATAATATGTTGATCTCTATATAGTGAAGCTAAATGTTAAGAATTTATGGGTTATGTACCTTAGCATTGCGGGTGTTCTGCCTTCTTCAAATAGGAGGAGATTGTTGGGAAAATGATCCTCAATATTCCCTTGATTTGAAGAGGCTTCACACTCAATTCTAAGTACAGGTTGTATTTGATAAACCCCACTCTATCTCATGACTATGCAGGATTAGATCATACCAGGGTATGAAGAAAGTTCAGTTGGTTTGCTTCCAAAACTGCTGAGACGAGCTCTCAATCTCAGCTGAACCGCTGAGACAAGGCCAGGTGTCGCTGAGAAGAAGTTTAGGCCAGCTGAGCTGCAGATAAGGAAAATCCGCTGAGACAACTGTCTGTCTCAGTGGATCCGCTGAGACAGAACAAATCCAATAGCTAAGACAGAAGACTGTCTCAGTCCAACCGCTGAGACAGTTTCAAAAGAACTAACGAGCTTGACTTTTGGTGCAACACATATAAAGCAAGAAGGGATGTTCCAATCTCTCCCATGCTGTGCCAGGAGGACATATAATAGCCGTTGAAAGGCAGGGGCAGGATAAAAGAATCAATTAGGACTTTGTAAAAAGCACTCTCTCTCACACACTCAAAAGTAAAAACATTACTGTTCCATTGACGACAGCCAAGAAGTTTTCACTTCCTATTTTTTCTGAAGCTGCAAGAAGAGAATAAATTGCTCCTCTTGGTTAAATCAAGGTAGAGCAAGTTGATCCTCACTCCTCTGAAGAATAGAATCAGAAGAATCAAAGCTGGGGACTTTGGACTCATCCAGATTTAAGACAGCTACTGCAGTTGTCCAGCAACAGAAGATAAAGTGTATTCCATCTTCTTTTGTTAATCATACATTCTTGTTTAGTAGGACCTTAACAGTTCTGAGTTGTAGGGCATCTTTGCCTGAGTGTGTAGGGTTGTCTAGCCTGAGAAGTAGAGATGCGTGTTCAGCTTGAGTGTAGGATCATTGGCTGATCTGAGGTAGGGTTGTTGAGCCTGAGGTAGGGTTGTTGAGCCCGAGGTAGGGCTGTTGAGCCTGAGGTAGGGTTTGAGAAAACCTGAGAGATCCTGAGGGATCTGTGTTGTAAGCTCTTGGAGCTGAGTTTGGAGGTGTTAGCCTTGTCAAACTCATTGTTAGAAAGGTGAAGGGGAAAAGAGGACTACTCAAGACACCCTGTCTTAAGGGACCTCTATAAATCTTTGTGTGTTTTCTGTGCTTGATACTTTACTAACCTAAAATCAGAAAACAGCTAGCCTAATATAAAAGAAACTAATTCACCCCCCTCTAGGTGATTAAGACTACATCCTAAATAAACTATAACTCACACCTATCAAATCGAATAGAAATATCTAACAGAGTATTGTGACTCTTAGCTAGATTGTGCATCTTTTTATAATAAACGTGTCCAAGTCTATTGTGTAAGAGCTTTGGATCTATGAGAGATGAACTCACTTTATTTATGCACTCATTTTCTAGGCTAAGTCTATACATTTCATTGATCAGGTAAGCAAAACCTAAATAGTGTGAATTAACATTTAGTGCTATTCTACCATTTATGGTTGTGAAAGACATTCATGACTTATCTAGCAAACTCATAGAAATTAAATTTTTAGTTAAATTAGGAACTACTTTAACAATTTGTAAAATTAAAGTTTTACCTGAAAAGAGGACTAGCTCTGCCGTCCCAGCATGAGTAACAACTGTCTCTCCTCCATTGCAGTTCTCTACTCTGTCTCGGACTGCTCTGACCTCTGAGAGAAGACCTCTGTCATTCGTAACATGACATGTAGCACCGCTGTCCAGCCACCACTCAGAAGACGCACTATGGTGATTACTCCCAATCATAGACACGAAGGATTTGAGATCAGAGTTGTCGACCACCATGTTCGCCACTTGTTGTGGGGCTTCATCCTTCTGCTTCTTCGGACCCTTGCATTCAGCGGCCCAGTGACCCCACTTGCCGCAGTTGTGGTATTTGCCCTTCTTTCTTTTGAGAGAAGGATTTTTGACCACCAACTGTGCAGGAGTCTCACCCTTAGGTGTCGGGGGCTTCCGAGAAGGCCTGCTGGGCTGAGAAACGAAGTTGACATCCTGTGAGGGCTGAACAACTTGCTCCGCGCTTTTCCCAGCGATGTTCTAGTCCTCAATGCGGATGAACCTTTTGAGTTCATTCAGAGTGATTTTCTCCTTCCGTCTGTGCATTTCAGTCTTGAAGGTGAGCCACTCCGGAGGCAGTTTGCTCAGAATCAGATAAACAAAGAGATTGTCGTCCATCTTCGACTGATCGTCCTCCAGCTTGTGACGCAGGTTCTCCAGCTCTATGATCTGGGAAGTGATCGGCAAGTTCGCTTTGAGTCTGAAGTTGAAAAACTTCTCCCTAATGAACGACTTTGACAGTGCTTCCTCCTTCTGGAAATGCGCGTTGAGATGATCCCAGATCTCATTTGCAGTCTTGTAGGCATTGTAAGTTAGTGTGAGACGAGGATTAAGGGAATCCAGCAGGTAATCCCTGCAGAAGTCCTCATCCTTGTTCCACTGATATTCGTCCACGCCCTCGCCGTAAGAAGCAAAGTTGCTCTGAACAGTGCAGAAGATATCGCGCTCCTTCATTCCTAGTTGAACTTGGATTTTCCAACTGAGGAAGTCGGAGGCATCGAACGACTGCAACTTAGCGATGTCGAGCGCACTTTTCTTCGACATCGCACTAGATTTATAGAACAGAATACTAAAACAAAGTCACCTGATTCGTGCGAAGACGACCGGAAAACTTCGGATCCAATATAGTAGTTGTTTGCTCCTCCTCTGGCTGAAAAAAAAAGATGATCGCCAAAACTTGACAATCAGACCTCCTTCCAGCAAGATCTGAGAAGGGTTTTTGGAAAATTATGGATTTCCTCCTTGATCACAAAAATCGCAGCAGAGAAGAAACTCCAATCGATTGGAATTTTTGAGACGAGCAAAAATCTGGATCTGGACTTGTGACGGGAAGAAATTCCTTACGTCGGGAAGAAACACCAAATGACAAGATCTGAGAAGAGCAGAGATCTGGATCCGGACAGAGGCACTTTTCTTCCAGATCTCACGACAGGAAGATCTAGATCAGAGCGGCAACTCAAAAGATGATGGGATCTTCCTCTTTCCCTCTTTGGATCTGGCGGTTCTGCTTGCGATCGGAAGATCGGCGACGGGAAGGATATCTCCTTCACAAAAATGACGACAGGAAATCGCGCTGCTTCCCCCTCCGTTTGCTGAAATTGCGAACGGCTTGCGCAGAAATCACGAGATGCAGAAATGACTCTTCCTCGATCAGCGCTGAAGATCTCCTTTACGAAGAACCTCTTCCCTCCTTCACAGAATCCCTAAGGAAGTCGCGAGAGAATCCAGAAATCGCAATCGAAAGAACGGCGAGGAGCGGTGCAGAGTTAAAAAAAATCGTGAGCACCGAAAAATTTCTGAGGGGAAACCCTAAAACTATCTGGAGAATGTTAGTGCTCCGCTCAAGATATTTTACTGAGGCTCATCAAGGTGTGGAATGGCCTTATATAGTATCTCCAGCGTAGAGCCCTTAACCCTAGTGACACATAACCTGATGGGTCATTCTGAGTCGGTCCTGACACGCGCAGACATATA
The DNA here is from genome assembly GCA_033032865.1 of Dactylorhiza incarnata. Taxonomy (NCBI): domain Eukaryota; kingdom Viridiplantae; phylum Streptophyta; class Magnoliopsida; order Asparagales; family Orchidaceae; genus Dactylorhiza; species Dactylorhiza incarnata. The sequence continues at coordinate 3,287,631 of JAWHQI010000175.1, read as the reverse complement.
TATTAAAATACCTAACAATATATGCACACGTCAATTATTTTATGCATGACAAATTTAGTATATATAGGCCAATTTTTTTGCACTGGAGCACTCGACTCCCTTGAATGCAAGGGCTGGGTATACTCCTCCCACTGCTTCTTCCGCATCTTTGACGCCTGGCGCTGCCTCCGTGGCAAATGGCTTCTGTTCCGGGGGACTCCAACCACGTGAAAAAATGGTGGCGAACAGTGTGAAACGGATGTGACGTGATCCACTGGTTTTGAAGCTTGTGCAACAATTCCATCTCATTCTCATTTTGTCGACGTGGGTTTCATTTCGATCCCTTTGATTGTTCTTATTCTAGTTCAAACTTCTCCTCGCCCTCTAATTTTGCGATGTTTGGTGTTCAGGTTCCGCTGGTGCGGCAGCAGTTTCCATTTTCCTCTGGTTCGTTCCTGTCGTCCTAGTTTCGCCGCTCACGCCCTGCTTCGCCGAGCAGATGAAAAACTCACCTACGACGCTTTCTTCGACGATTTCCGCAATGCCCCCGGTACAGACCGATGTCGATTAAGCAAGAACAACATTCCTTTTTTTCTCCCGTTAACGAATTATAGAACCCTGAAGAAAAGGCCTAAAACAAATATTTCTCATTGATCACGATTCCTGTCTTCATGGTGATACAGGCCAATGGGGGAACATCGCCCTGCCATTTCCAAGAAGTTTTTAGAGAAGATTTGGCTCGCTTGATTCCTCACGGGGAAGACGACGAAAAGAGTCGCACAAGTTTTATCTTGCGCAACAAGGAGCCTTCGATGAACTCGCTTTGTTATTCGACATCCAAGAGAAGATAGTCGCCTAACTTCCATTTCCCGTCGGCCTTCTCCCTCTTAAGCAAAAAATACCTGCATATATCTTAAGAAAAAAAATTTAGTAAGTATTTATTGTCTGCATGTAGCCAAACTTGGTCAACTGATGTAACATACTCTAAATTTATTAGTATTGTTGAGATTGAATTGAGAAATGGCGTGCCACGGGCGCACATTATGGATGGATCCTGACATGAATCTTTGTCGGGGTTGCGGGTTCTTAAATATTTCTACTTTTGCTTTTAAAAGGTGATTGTTGTTGGGGTTCAGCCCAGAAAGGGTGAGTTTTTCTGAAACTGCAGAAAGGTTGAAACTCATCGAAATGCTGGTTACAACCCCATTAGTGCTATATTTTCATGAAGGAAAAATAGACCAGTTTTTTGGTGTTTTGGTTCAACTGAACCGGTTTGGGCGTGATCTGCTAGGGCAACAGTTATTATTATTATGGTTTGTTTTTAGCCGATGGATTATTCCTCCCCTCTCCTCCTCTCGATCAAAAACTGCCGCCCGCCCCCTATCTCCCTTCCTCTTCTCTCTCGACTTGGAGAGGTGCTGTCGCCGGAGGCTGGAGCGGGGGTGTCGCCGCCCCTTTGTCGCTGGAAGGAGAAGGTGTCGGGGCTGCTATCGGATTTGGATAGAGTGGCGCTGTCGCCGTCGGTTTTGGAGAGGCTGTCGCCGTCGCCTTGGAGAGGGAGTAGGGCTGCTGCTCTTGTGGTGGTTTTCGCCGCCGTTGCCTCCGATTTGGAGAGTGTTGCCGCTACCGTTGCCGTTGCCGGAAAGAGGAGGTGTTTCCTCCGTTTCGCTTGGAGATTTCTCCACCATCTTCAAAGGCCTCTTCGTCTATGGATTAAGGTGTTTTCTATCTCATTTTCGCTTGTTATTGTGCTTGAAGAGAGAGTAGATTTTTATCCTATTGTAGAGAAGTGGTGTTCATCTTTGTTGGTGGAGAAGGTTGGATTTGTTGTCAAATACGGTGGGCGTTCTAGGTTTGGGCAAACCTAGATATTTCGTTGTAATCCTTATTTATTATAGTGGATTTCGTTGTGCCGTGCCCCGTGGTTTTTGACCTTCAAGTTGTGAAGGTTTTCCACGTATATCTCTGGGTTTATGGGTTTGTTTTGTTGGTTTGATTTTCTCAGGTTTTGTATGCTCTATTGATCGGTGGGAGACGTCGCTACCTGCGACCTTCATTCCCTACAAGTGGTGTCAAAGCTAGGTTCTTTGGCTTGTCATTTTTATTTCTCGGGTTCTAACTCGGTGCGGTAGGTGACGACCATTGGTCCGCTCCCTATCCTCTCTTGTTAATCCCTTGAAATACATCGACTTGCGGATCGTGTTAGAGCTGTTTTTGGTTTGAGAAAGCAATGAAACAGAACACAAGGATGGTCAGTATGAATGGCAAGAATTAGAGCATCTGGAAGCCTCGGATGGAGGATCTTTTATATTGTACAGATCTCCATGCCCCGTTGTCGGGGAGACCGGCTTCAGTTAAGGATGATGAAGAGTGGAAGAGGATGGATCGGAAGGCAGTAGGGTTCATTAGACAGTGGCTTGATGACTCTGTTTTTCATCATGTTTCCACGGAGTCCTCGGCTCAGGCCTTATGGAAAAAGCTTGAAGCCTTGTATGAGCGGAAGACTGCAGGTAACAAGGCATTCCTGATTAGGAAGCTTGTTAATTTGAAGTACCGGGAAGGTTCGCAGATGACTGAGCACCTACACCTTGCCCAAAGTATTATTAATCAGTTGGAGTCCATGAAGATTACCTTGGATGATGAACTCCAAGCTCTGATGGTTCTTAGTTCCTTACCGGAGAGTTGGGAGACTCTTGTAGTGTCGTTGAGCAACTCAGCACCTGATGGGGTGGTAACCATGGAGATGGTGTCCAGTTGTCTCCTGAACGAAGAGTTGAGAAGGAAGGATTCTGGATCTTTCAGTTCGGGTGTTTTCCTCATGGAAGGAAGAGTTAGATCTGTGAAGAAGGATGTGAAGAACAGGGGCACTTCCAGGAGCAAGTCTTGGGGCAAATCCAAGAAGGACATTGAGTGCTACTATTGTAAGAAGAAGGGTCATTTCAAGAAGGATTGTTTCCAAATGAAAAGAGACCTGAAGGGAAAGACCAAGGATGTAGGAGAATCCAGTGGTGATGCGACGACTTTGATTGTGGAGGCTGAGCTGTTATGCTTGCAGTGCAGTGGGTCGTCTTGCCAGGAATGTGTTGACACAGACTGGATCATGGACGGAGGTGCATCTTATCATTGCACTCCTCACAGGGATTACTTCTACACCTATTCTGCGGTAGACCATGGTGTGATCCGGATGGCTAATTCCGGTGAATCATTGATTATTGGCAGTGGTGATGTCCACTCGGAGACTGAGCTTGGGAAGATTGTTCTCAAGGGCGTCAGGCATATTTCTGACTTGAGAATGAATCTAATTTCCGTTGGTAGACTTGATGACGGTGGTTTCACTAGCATTGAAGGTGGTGGTACCTGGAGGTTGCTGAAGGGCTCTTTGGTGGTAGCCAGAGGAAGGAAGTGTTATGGCCTTTATCGCACTAAGGCCAAGATCTGTGGTCCAAGTGTGAATGCTGCTGAGGGCGACTCTATGGAGTTATGGCATCGCAGGCTTGGGCATATCAGTGAGAAGAGCTTGAAGATCTTGGTGAAGAACAAGGTTCTTCCGGAGCTATCAGGAGGGATTCCCAACACGTGAGTGCACTGCTTGGACGGTAAGCAGAAACGTGTTTCCTTTGCTGATTCTGAACCAAAGAGGAAGGCAGAGTTACTATATTTGATACACACTGATGTGCGTGGTCCTATTGTGCCCATGTCTGTGTGCGGAGCCGCTTATTTCGTCACGTTCATTGACGATCATTCCAGGAAAGTCTGGGCATATCCTGTGAAGCAGAAGAGTGATGTTCTAGCAAAGTTTGTAGAGTTCAGAGAAAATGTGGAGAAGATGAACGGTAAAGAAATAAAGCGAGTTCGATCTAACAACGGGGGAGAATACATCGGTGCCTTCGATGCTTACTGCAGAGAGCATGGCATAGTACATGAAAGGATAATTCCGAGTACGCCGCAACAGAATGGGTTGGCAGAGAGGATGAACAGGACGATTATTGAAAAGATCAGATGCATGATTTCTCAAGCTGGCATTGGTAAGCAGTTTTGGGCTGAGGCTGTGCAAACTGTTGTACATCTGATAAATCTGTCTCCTTCGGCACCTCTGAATGGTGATATTCCAGAGCGTGTTTGGTCCGGGAAGGAAGTGTCGTATGGACCTGTGCGGGTGTTAGGGTGCAAAGTTCATGTTCATGTTCCCAAGGAAGAGAGATCGAAGCTTGATGAGAAGTCTCGGGAGTGTATCTTGTTGGGATTTCCCCATGAGGAGTTTGGATATAGACTCTGGGATCCCTTGAACAAGAAGATGATCAGAAGCAGAGATGTGATCTTTGTTGAAGATCATGTGGTTGGTGAGCAGATTGATGCGGAGTCATATGTTCCACAGTTTCCACCTGCGGAGGAGAGGCCCTATGTTGATGATGGGCCAGTATAGACTGTTGCTGATGATGGGCATGCTGAGGAGGAGGTTGGTGAGCTTATTCCTGATGAGGAGATGATCCCGGATGTAGGGGAAGCTCTGCCAGTTGATGTGCCACCTGTGGTGGAGGTTCCTCCTGTCAGATCTGAGAGAGTCAGAAGGCCCAATATCAGGTATTCTCCTCATGAGTATATCTTGCTTACAGATAGTGGAGAGCCTGAGTCCTATGAGGAGGCTCAGAGTGCTGAAGATCGTGAGGCTTGGACAGCTGCTATGGAAGAGGAGTTGTACTCTCTTCAGAAGAACGAGACGTATGATTTAGTCCCATTGCCTAAAGGGAAGAGAGCTTTGAAGAACAAGTGGGTCTTCAAGCTGAAGTTGGATGAAAATCTCTCTCAGCCGAGGTACAAGGCGAGACTTATTGTGAAAGGCTTCAGTCAGAAACAAGGTATCGATTTCGATGAGATATTTCCCCAGTGGTGAAAATGTCCTCTATCAGACTGGTGTTGGGTATGGCTGCCTCCATGGATCTTGAAGTCGAGCAGATGGACGTCAAGACGGCATTTTTGCATGGTGATTTGGAGGAAGAGCTATACATGGAGCAGCCTGAAGGCTTTGTGGCTAAGGGGAAGCATCATCTGGTCTGCCGGCTCAAGAAGAGCCTTTATGGGTTGAAACAGGCACCCAGGCAGTGGTATAGGAAATTTGACTCGTTCATGATGAAGAGCAAATTCCAATGGACCAGGGCTGATCACTGCGTATATGTGAAGAGGACTGAGAAGGCGTTTACTATTTTGCTGTTGTACGTAGATGATATGCTGATTGTTGGGGATGACAAGGCAAGCATAGCTGAGTTGAAGAAGGAGCTCAGTGAGTCCTTTGAAATGAAGGATTTGGGACCGGCAAGGAAGATTCTTGGAATGAAAATCACCAGGGACAGGAGTGCCGGTCAACTATGGCTATCTCAGTCTGAGTATGTGGAGAAAGTGCTGAAGAGGTTCATGATGGACAAGGTAAAACCCGTTGCTACTCCCTTAGCCGGGCACCTCAGACTTTCTAGTTCTCAAAGTCCTTCATCTGAGGAGGAGGTGGAAGAGATGAGTCATATTCCTTATGCGTCTGCAGTGGGGAGCCTGATGTATGCTATGGTTGCACTAGGCCAGACATAGCTCATGCTGTGGGATCTGTGAGCCGTTATTTGGCAAACCCAGGGAAAGATCACTGGAGTGCTGTGAAATGGATATTCCGTTATCTCCGAGGTACCTCAGACCTTTGCTTAAAGTTTGGTGGAGGTCCACCAGAACTTATTGGGTACTCAGACTCGGATATGTCAGGAGATGTTGACACGAGGAGATCCACACAGATGAAAATCCTTCGGATATGATGACGAAGGTGGTCCTTAGGGAGAAGAATGATTTTTGCCGACGGTCGATCGGCATGATGTCCACTTGAAGGAGTCAAGGTGGAGAACTCCCCTTTATGGTCTGAAGGGGGGAGTTTGTTGGGGTTTAGCCCAGAAAGGGTGAGTTTTTCTGAAACTGCAGAAAGGTTGCAACTCATCGAAATGCTGGTTACAACCCCATTAGTGCTGTATTTTCATGAAGGAAAAAATAGACCAGTTTTTTGGTGTTTTGGTTCAACTGAACCGGTTTGTGCGTGATCTGCTAGGGCAGCAGTTATTATTATTATGGTTTGTTTTTAGCCGATGGATTATTCCTCCCCTCTCCTCCTCTCGATCAAAAACTGCCGCCCGCCCCCTATATCCCTTCCTCTTCTCTCTCGACTTGGAGAGGTGCTGTCGCCGGAGGCTGGAGCGGGGGTGTCGCCGCCCCTTTGTCACTGGAAGGAGAAGGTGCCAGGACTGCTATCGGATTTGGATAGAGTGGCGCTGTCACCGTCGATTTTGGAGAGGCTGTCGCCGCCGCCTTGGAGAGGGAGTAGGGTTGTTGCTCTTGTGGTGGTTGTCGCCGCCGTTGCCTCTGATTTGGAGAGTGTTGCCGCTGCCGTTGCCGTTGCCGGAAAGAGGAGGTGTTTCCTCCGTTTTGCTTGGAGATTTCTCCACCGTCTTCAAAGGCCTCTTCGTCTACGGATTAAGGTATTTTCTATCTCGTTTTCGCTTGCTATTGTGCTTGAAGAGAGAGTAGATTTTTATCCTATTGTAGAGAGGTGGTGTTCATCTTTGTTGGTGGAGAAGGTTGGATTTGTTGTCAAATCCGGTGGGCGTTCTAGGTTTGGGCAAACCTAGATATTTCGTTGTAATCCTTATTTATTATAGTGGATTTCGTTGTGCCGTGCCCCGTGGTTTTTGACCTTCAAGTTGTGAAGGTTTTCCACGTATATATCTGTGTTTGTGGGTTTGTTTTGTTGGTTTGATTTTCTCAGGTTTTGTATGCTCTATTGATCGATGGGAGACGTCGCTACCTGCGACCTTCATTCCCTACAATTATTATCCGCACTACAGTTTTGGCTATCCGCACTCTTTTTGTATGAGTTATTACACGCCTTTTGAAAATACGCTTTGTACATGCATTTTTAGGAAAAATGTTCAACACGAAAGTTGTAGATCTCGTCGAGATCTACAACTTTCATGTTAAACACTTTTCCTAAAAATGCATGTACAAGGCGTATTTCCAAAAAAATCGCTCTAGTTATGCACATGTTTTAATCAGAAAGGCAATACGTCTTGTACGCGCATTTTTAGGAAAAGTGTTCAACACGAAAGTTGTATATGTTGATGAGATCTACAACTTTCGTGTTGAACACTTTTCCTAAAAATGCACGCTCAAGACGTACTTCTAAAAGGCGCGTAATAACTCATACAAAAAAGTGCGAATAGCCAAAATTGTAGTGCGGATAACAATCACCTTTTAAAATTAGGAATTTCAAGTTATTTATTTCCCAAGGATATTAAAATCAATGTAAATATTGTTTTAAAATTTTAATTATTATATATAAGCATAGTTTTATTATCCATATAAATTAATCAATCAAAAGAAGAAATAACAAAAACTTGTCATAATATATGAATAATTTTTTATCAATGTTATAAGCACACCAAAATAGCCTATACGCATACCGATTTTAACTCTTAAAATTTTGAAAACCTTAATCCCGAAAATTAGAGTTCTTGAAGTGCTTACACAGAGGATTAAGGTTTTCCATTATGCGCACACTGTAATTGCTCTGTACAAGATAGTCCATTAAGACTCATCGATGAGGAATGACCTTATATAGTATTTCCAACAAAGAACTCTTAAACCCTAGTGACACAAAACTCAATGGGTCGTTCCGAGTTGGTCCTAATACGCGCTGACATATTAACTAAATATCCTAACAATCTCCTCATATGTCCTTGGTAAAACCCGACGTCGGAAAGGGATTGGTGTGTGTAGTGTTCAATCAAATTCGACTCAATACACAACCGTGCCCACAACACCAGTCATAACATATTGGACTAAAAGGAAAACAGAAGTATGTATGCACGCATAAGAATAAAACATAAACTCAGCAGCATCCCATCATAGTCAAAAGTACAATCAGAGAATCAGGTACAGGTACACCTAATGTCTCATGACCAACCGAAGAGCAAATAAGATAGTCCAAACAGACAGGGGAAAAGGAGAGATAAAAAATAGTGCTCTAAGTCAAAGAAAGAAACCAAATTAATAATACACTCTAGAAATCATCGCTCAGCAGATCAGATCTCCTCCTCTGGATCCCAAACTGCATGTGTTCCTCCATCGGCAGCAGCTTTTGTAATTTCCAACAGAGAACTTCATTCAGAATGAATTCAACCATAGAAAAAGTACATGTATCTAGTTCTACTAATAAGAACGCAGTACTCAATTGAGCTAAGATGACACTTATGTAGAGTATTTTAGGTTCTACCTCAGAATCTGTTATCTGTTTTCAAACGAAATGATTTCCAAACTTTTGGACACCGCAGCTATATCTGTGTTCCTATATGGAATGTCACGTTTACTGTTCTTCTAAAGTTAATTGGAACTCATCAAATGTGGAATGGAACCAATCAACAGGAGAGGGTCCAAAACAAGTCAGATCGTGTTATCAAAAGTGGAATAACACTCTCCTCCAAGTTAAGGAAGACAAATCCCGATGAAGTTGTTAACATCAAATTTGGAATGAAATAACTCACTAGATTCGTACTCAGCAACCAGGAACATCAGCGAAGTACAACATGCTTGCTTTGACAAAGGAAAGTGAAGAGACCAAAATACTTGGACTAAGGCAGAACTGAATCGCCTAACCTTGAACTAAGGCAGATCTGAAATCGCCTTGAGTCCCATTTCCCCCACTGTTTTGATTGATCGGTCTTTGGGCATTCCTTTCGTCAATGGATCAGCTAGATTATCCTTCAACCGTACATCAATCAATGTGATAATGCCCTGTTCTTTCAGATAACTCAAAAGAGCGTGTCTCAGTCGTACATGTCGTCTCTTAGTGTTAAATAGGACATTCTTAACAACTTGGATTGTTGTCTGATTAACACAGTACATGCTTACAGAATTGTCTTGTAGTTTAGACAAAGGAATGTCTAAAATCAAATTTCTGATCTAGTCTGCCTCTTCACCAGCTGAAGCTAAGGCAAACAACTCGGCTTCCATAGACGACAGAGCTATACAGGTCTATCTTTGGATTTCCAAGTAACGGCAGATCCACCCAAGGTGAATATAAATCCACTGGTGGACTTGCTTTTTTCAACTTCTAAACACCAGAAGGCATCAGAGTATCCTTCCAAAGTAGGAGGGTAACCAGTGTAGCACAAAGCGTGATATTTAGTACCTTTGAGGTACTTCATCAGTCGGTCTAAGGCACCCCAATGCTCTTGGCCTGGGCTACTGGTAAAATGGCTCAGCATGCCTACAAAAGGTAATGTCTGGTCTAGAGCAACTTATGGCGTACATGAGACTTCCAATGATCTTTGAGTACTTTACTTGATCAAATAGTTGATCAACGCTTGCCCCTTCATTAAGACTCAACTTGACATTCGAATTAATTGATGTTTCAACGGGCTTACAGTCTCTCTAACCCCAGGTAGAGAGAATATGCTCTATGTAATGAGCTTGACTTAGAGTGACATGTCCCTTGCCTACACTAACTTTCATACATGGTATAGTATCCACAGGACCAAGGTCCTTCATGTCAAACGCTTTTGCAAGAGCGGATTTAATATCCCACACGGCAGCAAAATCTGACCCTAGAATCAACATGTCATCAACATATAGCCATATGATGACTATTTGGTTTGACATCGAGCGATAATAAAAACACTTGTCTGAGAGACTGGACTGAAATTCAACGCTCTTTACCACTTGATCAATCTTCATGTTCCACATCTTAGGCGCTTGTTTAAGCTCATAGATCAATTTGTCTAGTTTGCACACTTTATCCCTTAGATCTTTATGTACATAACCTACAGGTTGTGTCATGTAGATCTCTTCATCAAGCTCTCCATTTAAGAAGACTGTCTTTTCATCCATCTAATGAACTATAAAGTTCTCGATAGAAGCTAAGGCTAGAAGAATCCTAATAGTGGATATGTGACATACATGTGAATACATGTAAAAATAGTTAATTCCCCCTGTTTTTTATAACCATTAGCTACTGGACGTGCTTTGTATCTGGCTATAGACCCATCACTGTGCATTTCTTCTTTAATACCCACTTGCATCCCATGACTAGCTCCTTTCGGTAGGTCCACTAAATGCCAAATGTTGTTCTGTAGCAGCGAGTTCATCTCATCATCGATGACTTTTGCCCCACATTAATGCATCTCTAGACCTCATTGCTTCCTGATAGGAGAATGAATCATCCTCTAAGTGGTAGGTGATGAAATTCTCACCAAAATCCTTAGGGATTCTATCACTTGTAGATACTCTAAGAGGAACAGGTTCCATCTTTAGAGGTTGGGGAGCAGTGCCAGATGGGCTAGCTTCAGATTCTACAGTAGATTCTGAAATCATGTTAGTAGAACCGGAGACGGTTAAGCCATGATCTTTGATAAATTTATGTTCAAAGAAAATAACATCTCTATACTCTATCACTGTATTAGTGGATAGATCCAGAAATCAGTCAGCTGCACTATCTTCTGCACTAACTAGATAGACCTAAGTTATTGTTCTAGGTCCCACCTTAGGTCTCTTAAGGTCTTGTATTCGTGCATAGGCAATACAGTCTCAAGTCTTAAGAGTGTCGTATCTATAAGGATGGTCGTTCCACAACTCAAATGGAGTAGAACTGAGCTTTGAGTGAGGCACTATATTCAGAATGTGATTCGCAGTTAGGACTACTACCCCCAAAAGGCATTAGGCATGCCAGCTGTGAGGAGCATAAAATTTAACATCTCTCTCAAAGTTCCATTCTTACGCTCAGCAACACCATTCGATTGAGGTGAGTAAGGAGCTGTAGTTTCAAGGATTATGCCCTCAGAGGCACAAAATGTAAGACCCCCCCCCCCCCCCCCCCCCCCCCCCCCCCAATCTGAACCCAGTTCAGTGAGAGGGGGTCTTACTGCCCAAGACGGTCACCAAGCGCTTCCCGGGTGGAGACGGCCCACCCTCTCAAGCGCTAAGCGATCACCTTGTCAGGCACAAGAATTATCACAACACACATCAGAGTCACACATCAGAAGCAGAATTTGAGAAAACAAGATGCAAGGTTATATATATTTCTAACTGAAAGGGGTCGTAGCCTACTGTTTACACAAAATGCCCCGTGGGATACAACAGGTACATCACAAGACTCCTTATTTAACCCTAGACTCTAGGACTCACGTCACGGAAGACTGGGGGCGAGGCTGGAGTGTCTGATCGGGCAATCTCTAGGGACGGTATATCATACGGCGGTGCGGGGGCTTTGCGCTGTCCCGTATCCTGTGAGTGGTTATAAGAATAACCGTTAGTCACAAAGCTAAGTGGAAACACATTCCCTCCCCGGATCCGTATCCTGGGGGTGGGCTAAAGTACTTAAAGTAAATAGCCGAAGCAAGGGAATGGTTAGCAACATTTATGTATATATATCCATAGGGCCCACCGGGCATAATTTTTAGCAACGCAGTGAGGAGTGCGCAGATTATAGCACTATTAACAAATCTATCTTGCACACACCAGGTATTCAAACCTGTTTACACGCACAATAGGTATTCAAACCTGAATACACACAACCATGTGTCGACAAAGTTTAGACCGCTTCTCTTCCATCAGGGTAGCGAACCCCGCGGGCCTCACCGATGTGGTCGGCGGTGACAGTGGCCAGTATTACCACTTCTGAGCATAGTCGTACCGTATCGCTCAGACCCTCCCGTATAACTTGGTGTATTAACTGAATGTGAGCCACATCCGTCGATTCCGAGTTTTAGGCCAACCAGCGGAGGCAAATCAGCGGGTTCGAAGTGGTGATAACTCGCGGTGCACATCTCCCTGTCGCCGTGAGTCGTCATCTCTCCCGCACCGGTACGAACGTTCTGCGGGCATGACTGACCCGCCACTTTCATAGCAAGCAATTTGCAAACAATTTTAAGAAAGAACGACTACTCTAGGTCCACCGCGGTTCCCTTGGCTCAACCGGCTAAACGAACTTTGGTCGGGAGGCGCATTGGAAGTGGGGCATCTTATTTGGGGCTAACCCTTTAGAGGACGAACTCAACTCTTGGTTATCCCCAACTAAGATCCTTATAGCAGCATAGAAATAACCGCAATCTAGTGCGGGACCCTGGGTTAGTATGAAGTAAAGTAAATAGCAGTGCTGAGTAATAAAATACTTAACAGTAAGAAGGCCGAAGGCAAGGGCCGAATTAGCGAGACCAGTACGAGACTGGAGTATCGAAAAGAAAGAACATAAAGTAAATAAAAAAATGACCAGTGCGAGACTGGAGTAGCAAAAAGAATAATTGCAGAAAGTAAATGCATGATTAGTACGAGACTGGAGTATTAAAAGAATAATTGCAGAAAGTAAATGCAGGACCAGTACGAGATTGGAGTATTACAAGAATAATTGCATAAAGTAAATGCAGGACCAGTACAAGACTGGAGAATATAAATAAATAAGTGGGTTAGTAGTCCAATCACTCCATATCAGGAGGCTTCTGTGTCGTCTCCGTTCTTAGGAGGAAATTATGTTCTTTCCCCGTTCATAGGGGCCTCTTCTCCGTTCGTAGGAGCTTGTTTATTTTAGTTATAGGTCGGGGTCGACTTATATTTTATGAGATTCCTTATTTCGGTGTGCCTTGGGTCCACCTTTTAATTTTCAAGTTGTTACTGATTTAGAAATGTCACCTCGCGACGACGACCCAATTGCGCGTCCAGTACTTTTATTTTAGTCGATTTCTCACCGAAATTGGCGAGCTTACCATTTAATTGTGATCGACTCGCACAATTTTATTACATAGATAAAATAACGCATCGAGAACCCGCAAATTCGTCCCGATTATTTCCGTCCAATTTCGGGCGTTATTTTGCTCGTAGAAATCTTATTTAGAGTTGTAAGAATAGCAAAAGGATTGATAAATTTTTCAAACTTTGGCAGGAGTTGAAACATAGCCTAAGAGTGAGCCTATAATTATTTGGGAATTTTCCCACTTTATTTGGGCCTTAAATTCCTTTACAGAAAACTTGAATATGCTTTTAAAAATACAAAAACTCCACAGAAAATTCTCAAAAAAATGCAGGTGGTGCCTCTCTATGTGGGGAACATTTCCCATGTTGGAAGTTTTTTTCCATAAGGGCCTAATTTGACCTCAGAAAATCACTCAAGGGGAGGGTTCGAATTGGGGTGCGGATAGAGAAATGGGAAGAGGGGGGGGGGGGGGGGGGGGGGGGGCTAGAGCGCGCGCGGTTCTTGGGTCCCCACCGTGGATCTGCGACGAATCTGCTGTGGGGGGCACACAAGTGGAGGCGGGGCCGGGAAATAAGGAGGCGGGTGCCGTCCGATCTCATCGTGGAGATCGGACGGCCCCCGCTGAACAACGGGGTTTCCGCGGGAAGCGGCCTGCTAGCGCCGGGTGCCGGCGACCACTCCGGTGGTGGCCCGGCGGCCTGGCGCCGCCGGCCACCGCCGAAATTAATAAGAAGAAGGGGGCAGGGGCGCAACCTGCATGTGCCATGCAGGCTTGTGCTGTGCCACCTCCCCTGCCGGGAGAGCCTTCCCCCGCCCCCGGATGGAGCACCGGGGGAGGGGCTAACCTTCGATGGTAGTCCGGCGACCTGGCTCCGTCAGCCGCCACCGGGGGTGTCCGCCTACCCTGTACAGGAAAACGGGGTGGGGGAGGGTTTGAGCGTGCGGGTGCCGCCGGAACGGCATTCTCCGGCAGCCCAGCCGCCTTCCCTCGCCGGAGCCGAGGTACCCAGGTGGGGACCTGCTCCCCCAGCGCCACCAATGGCACTGGTGGTGCGGCTTCCACGACCAACCCACACCCGATCCTGGGCAAGGCTCGGGGCAGGGCTGGCGGGGCTCCGACGACGTGGGAAGGGGGGGGGGGGGGGGCTCTGGAGGTTGAAGGTCGGGCGGCCATGGAGGGGGAAGCTTGGGGGGGGTGAGGTTTGACCAAGGTCAACTTATGGTGGGGTCCCCCCATGGTCCCGGGGGTCCATTTAGATTTACTGGGGTCGATTCCGAGTTTGTGTGCTTCGTATTTTGTACGTTGTGTCGGGGCGGTCTGCATAACCTAAAACGGATATATTTTCCGTATGACCCCGGATCGAAGTGCAACGAGTTCCGTGCCGCTTATATGGATCATACGAGCCTGACGGAACTGACGGGGCTCGATTCAGAGTACGTCTGGACACTTATTTATAATAATGTGGTTGCGACGCGCTACGACACTCAAAATGGTCGTTTTCTCTAAACGACCTCAGATCGAGGTTTAACGAATTCCGTTGCACTTGTATTGGTCACACGAGTCTAACGGAACTGACGGAAGTCGAATCGGAGTACGTTTGGCCACTATTCCATAATAGTGTGGTTGTGGCGCGCTACGATACTTAAAATGGTCGTTTTCTCTAAACGACCTCGGATCGAGGTGCAACAAATTCCATTGCGCTCGTATTGGTCATACTAGTCTAACGGAACTGATGGAAGTTGAATCGGAGTACGTTTGGCCACTATTCCACAATAATGTGGTTGTGGCATGGTACGATACTCAAAATGGTCGTTTTCTCTAAACGACCTCGGATCGAGGTGCAACGAATTCCGTTGCGCTCGTATTGGTCATACTAGTCTAACGAAACTGACGGAAGTCGAATTGGAGTACATTTGGCCACTATTCCACAATAGTGTGATTGTGGCGCGCTACGATACTCAACATGGTCATTTTCTCTAAACGACCTCGGATCGAGGTGCAACGAATTCCGTTACGCTCGTATTGGTCATACGAGTCTAACGGAACTAACGGAAGTCGAATCAGAGTTTACTAGCACAGTATCCCTTAATCGTGTTACTTCCTACCTTTGGGGTCTACTTTTATTGGGTTCACTAGGGTCTAGGGACCAAAATAAAAGTCGGGATGTTACAATCCAATAAAAATAAAGGGATTTTCATCCCCGAAAATTGCCTAAAGTAGGGGGGTTCATGTGACATACCTGGGGAAAGAGTGCCGAGTATTTTTCCCGAACAAGTGTTTCTGGTTCCCAGGTAAACTCCTCGCGTCCACAATTTGAACATAAGATCTTGACCATCGTAATGGTCTTGTTTCGCAGCTCCTTGATCTTGGAATCTACTATCTTCACTGGTCCGAGTTGGACAAATTGGTCTGATTGCACTGATCCTGGTGGCGTAGAAAGATGTTGCTCTGGTTGGCGAAGGACACGTCTTAGTGAGGAGACGTGAAAGACGTCATGAAGATTTCTCAATTTAGTTGGCAGGGCCAGTCTATAGGCAACAAAGCATATTCTCTCTATAACTTGATACAGGCCTATATAGCGGGGATCCAACTTTTTCTGCTTCTTTATCCGGGAGATCCCATGCATTGGTTTGATCTTCAGAAATACCATATCTGCTACATTGAATTCCACCAGTCGATGACGTGCGTCGTAGTATTTTGCTTGGCGACTCTGCGCTTCTAACATTCGGTCTCGGATTAACCTTATTGTCGTCATGGTGTCATCTATGTAAGTGACACCTAAAGCTTCTGGGTCCTCATCATGTGCCCATGATAACAGTGTTCGGCAGCGTCTTCCGTAGAGGGCTTCGTATGGTGCCATCTTAATGCTTGCTTGGAAGCTGTTATCGTACGAAAACTCTACTAAGGGCAACACCTGTTCCCAAGGTTCATTGTGTTCCACTATGCATAGTGGGAGGAGTCTTCCATCGTTTGATTCGTCCTTTCCATTTGCCAGTCGGTTTGAGGGTGGAACGCGGTGCTGAATGCCAATCTGGTTCCCAGATATGCTTGGACTCTTCTCCATTCCTTCGAAGTGAAGCGTCCGTCGCGATCAGACACGATCGACTTGGGCATCCCATGAAATCGGACCACTTGTTCTATAAATAGTCGAGCGAAGATATCGACACCGTCACCTTGGCGGTTTGGGATAAAACGGGCCACCTTTGTGAGGCGATCTACCACTACCCCATATTAAGTTGTTTCCTGCATGATATCGGGGCAAGCCATGGACAAAGCCCATGGAGATATCTTCAAACTTCCATTCGGGTATGGGTAGGGGCTGCAGTAGACCTCCTGGACTGCGGCATTCGGCCTTGACCATCTGATAGGTCTGGCAGTGCGCCACATAATTGGTGACGTTCCTTTTCATACCTGGCCAGTATAGCGTTCTTCATAAATCTGTATACATTTTTACTACTCCAGGGTGTAATGAATACCTCGATTGGTGTGCTTCGCGGAGTATCTCTTCCCGGATTCCTTCGACAGAGGGGATGAATATATGGTGCTTGTACTGTAGAATGCCATCATACAGATTGTAGTCCTCCTGCGCGTCGTATTGTAAGGTCTGGATGATTGGAGCCGCTTCAGCACCGATCTTATGCGCCTCTCGTATCATGTCCCTAATATCGCATTGTATCTCCATCCAATATAGCTGGGTTTGGTAGTCCATCGGGTTCCGACGGGTGATGAGGATGTTGTCCAAGTCTGCCAAGGACTTGACTAACTCTTATGGTATCGTCTCTAGCCAATTCCCGGTCGTCGAAGGTTGCCGACTCAGGGCATCTGCAACTTTATTGGCCTTGTCGGGGTGGTATTGGAGGGCGAAGTTGTAATCGTATAGGAATTCCAACCACTGGCGTTGTCGAAGATTCAGCTCCTTCTGGGTGAAGATGTATTCGAGGTTCTTGTGGTCGGAGAAGATTTCGCATCTTATCCCGTATAGGTAATGCCTCCAGACTTTTAGTGCGAACACCACAGCACCCAGCTCTAGGTCATGGGTTATGTAGTTTAACTCGTGTGGCTTCAATTGTCATGATGCGTAGGCGACTACCCTGCCATGCTGCATTAGTACGGCTCCTAATCCCTTCAGCGATGCGTCGGTGTAGATTTGGAAGCCCTCAGTTCCTGAGGGGAGTGTCAAGATCGGGGTAGATGTTAGCCGGTTCTTTAGCTCCACGAATGCTGTCTCGCATTCGGGTGTCCATTGGAACGTCGTATCTTTCTTGTTAAAGGTGGTGAGGGGTAAGGCGATCTTTGAGAAACCTTCCAGGAACTTGCGGTAGTAGCCGACAAGAACAAGGAAGCTCATATCTGCTGCTGACTTAAGTGGTGGCCAGTCTCGTACTGCTTGTACTTTGGCCTGGTCTACTGCTACCCCGTTTTTGTTGATCGTGTGCCCAAGAAATCCGACTTCCTCCATCCAGAATTCGCACTTACTGAACTTTGCGAAGAGCGAGTGTTCTCGTAATTTGAGTAATACCATTTGGAGATGCCTGGAGTGATCTGTTTTGTTCTTCGAGTTGATGAGTATGTTGTCTATGAATTCTATCACAAAGTGATCCAGGAAGGGTTCGAATACTTTGTTCATTAGGGCCATAAAGGCGGACGGGGCATTGGTCAACCCAAACGACATCAACATGAATTCATAGAGCCCGTAGAGGGAGCTGAAGGATGTCTTGGGAATGTCTTCTTCCCGTACGTGAAGTTGGTAATAGTCGGACCTTAGGTCCATTTTGGAGAAGACGGAAGCGCCTTGCAACTGATCGAATAATTCATCTATTCTAGGTAGTGGATAGGTGTTTCAGATGGTGAGTTTGTTTAGTTCCCTGCAATCGATGCACAAACGTAATGATCCATCCTTCTTCTTGACAAACAATACTGGGGCTCCCGAGGGTGAGGTGCTCGGACGAACAAAACCTGCATCGATTAGCTCCTGTAATTGTATTTTGAGCTCAGCCAGTTCCTTCGGGGCCATCCGATAAGGTGCTCGGGATACTGTTCGTGCTCCGAGGGCTAGTTCAATCTGGAATTCAACTTCTCATTGTGGGGGCAACCCTGGGAGGGATTCAGGGAAGATGTCTCGGAAGTCTCAGACTACAGGCACTTTGGTGAGTACTCGCTGTTAAAAAAAGTTGAGGTCCAGAGATGAAGTAAAATGCGAACACTTCACAAAATTTTCCACAAGTATAGCAACACAATGACAGTGAGAAGACAGAATAGTGCTATGGTATTAACTATCTCTTTACAATTCGAGGTATACATGGTGAGACATGATTCATAAGAATCACGGAGGAGAGAAGCACAAAACACAAAATACAAGCCGCTGACAACCTGACAGACTAAAATCGCCAGACCGCGCGAATAGCCAAGCCGTACGGTTAACTCCTAAGACCGCGCAAACAGAGCATACCGCACCTGTCAGCCCGCAACCACAGACAGCCCGACCTGCTGCTTTATTCAACTGCTGAAAACACTTGAAGAAGAAACTGCTTCCAGCTGTAGACCGCAACTCAAGATCGCCTGGCCACTTAAGACTGCTTGATCAACAGAGTTTGCTGCATAGTCCAAGAACACCTAAACACAGTCCACCCAGACAGACCGCTGCCAGACTAGTTTATTCAAAGCTGGAAGAAGGGAGAATGCTGGCCGCAAACTGCAAGCCGCTAACCAACGAACACACAAATCGGTCAGGCAAAACTCAAACCGCGCGACCTCAGAATGAGACCGACACAATCAAGCCAACTTTGGTTCTTACAGTTCTTCGTTATGAATGATGGGCCCTGCACCCCTATTTATAGGCGAGCAGACGGGTGTCGTCACCACACAAACCGGGATATAATAACCGCCCATCAGATTGCCAGCGGTCTCACAAGACAGACCGCCCGAGCTCAGCAAGGCTAACAGCTCCCTTATTGAACCATACAGTTATACACAAACCGCCCGGTTACCGCAGTCATCAAAATAGACCGCCCGGTCTTATTGCATAAGAAAAGAACTTCTTCAGTAACCCAGACCGACCAGAATAACACGTCAGACCGCCCGGTCACTGAAAGAAGGCAGACCTACTTGAACATTTGGCCGGCTTGAACAAGTCGCCGGAACAACTCGCGCAAGCTGCCTGGACAATTAGCGATCTCCCAGATCAGACCGCCCATAACAGATCGCCTGAGACAAAACTGGCAAGAGCACCCGCGCAGACCGCGCGGTCTCTGCGGTCTCCAATCTGTAGACCTCCCAGCACTGTTGAAACCGATTTCTCGGTCTCTGTGGAGTTTGGGGCCCTCACAGATATGAGGGGCGGCTAGCCCTTATTAATCCCTTAGAGAAGGTAGACCGGAAACTAGGAAGATTGACTAAGACCTTAGTCACATCGAGGAGGTCCCTCCACTAACCCGGAAGATCGTTGAGCGCTTCCCCTCCCAAGCCAAAGCTGAGACTCGGGCACCTTGGAGAGCTCTGGAAATGCTAAACAAAGAAAACCTGAGGAGAGAGAAGCTGAAGTGAAGTCCCCTCCAAAGGTGCCCTTGAGTTCTTATTTATAGGTTTCCTGGTCTGGCCTGCAAATAACAGGATCCCGCCTTCTGATTTTACTATCCGCACCCCAAATGGGTCTGCTAACAGCTGAACTCCGCTGTTCGGATAGGCTAATGGCAGACCAACGGGGATAGAGAAATGATTTCATCGATCATAGGATGAGTAGCGGATTCGTCGAACGTGGCAGCTTGGAGCGTTCGTCGAACGCAGCGTTTTGGCGAATTCGTCGAACGCGGAGACTTTGGAAGAAATCTGGCTCGCCTGTCTTCTCGCGATCCTTCGGCGAGTTTCTGGCTCGCTCGCCTCCCTGCAAGCATTCGGCGAGCACCTGGCCCGCTCGCCTTCTTGCTGGTCGACCTTGAGGCTCTGGCTCGCGGGAACTTGACTCGCGCCTATTCCCGCGGGTGACCTTTGATAGATCTGGTTCGCCTCCTTTGGGCGAATGGCCTGTGAAGACCTCGTCTGCACTCCTGTCCCACTCACACTCTTGACTCGCTCGCCTTCTCTCGAGCAGCCGGCTAAGTGCTCGTCCCAGCGGATCCACTGAGACGGGATCGTCGAGCGCTGTTTGGACTTCGTCGAGCACTATCAATTTTGCTCTTTCTCTTATTTTCTGCCTATTATCATATATATATATATATATATATATATATATATATATATATATATCCCGAGAACCTGACTCTCATCACTTTTATTTGATCATCCACTAGGCGAATATCGGGGTTGTACACAATCCCCGCTCTTCGCGAGGCTATTTGGGCTCGCGAAAAATCATCCAACCCTTGATATTCGCCGGCCCCCTCGGTGACGTGGCGAGAATCTTTCGGTGGGCCCCATGCCCACCACTATAAATATCACTCTCCCTGGCCGTCATTCGAACTTTTCATTCTTCTCTATCTTTTCTTACTCGTCGCGGGTCCCGACGCGATGTCGAAAAAAGATGAGATGTTGGCTCGCCTAAAGGCCTCGCAAGCGGCCCAGAAGGGGAAAACCGCCGTCATCGCCTCCTGGAATTCTCCGCGACGCTCTCCGCCTCCGCCTTCCCTAAGAACGGCAAAGGCTGTTCGGCGCGCGGCTGGTGGGGGAGGGTCTTCTTCTTTGCCGCACTCCCCTGATGACGGGCTCGCCTCGCAGGTATTATCGCCAAGCTCGCCCATTTGATGTTCTTCCCTTTCGACCTTATTCATCCTATTCGCAGAATGATCCCCCGGACGAGAGCGCCATGGGAAGGCCAATCACGGAGATCCATCTCCCCTCTACGGGTGGAGCTGACGCTCCTCTTGTGGATGCGATGGCCGCCGGCCGACGGGACTCGCCTTCGCAACGAGGTGAGCGGCTTACCTTGTCTTCCTTCTCGTCTCTTGACTCGTTGGATCACACTTACTTTTTGTGCAGTGTCCCCTCTCGCGGCCCCAGAGGAACAAGTTCCTCCTCCGGCGAACTCGCCCATCGTGCCGAATCAGACTATCCTTACTCCTGGATTCGGCTTACTGGGTCAGAGGAGCCCAGGCGGGACGTTGATTGCCGAGCCTGGACTTTGCTCTAGACCCGCGCTCGCCTTTGGTCTGGGCAGGGCCCTCACCCCTGCCTTTATTGAAGCATTCCGAGGCTAGCCGGGTACCTCCCGCCAGCGGCCCAGTACTTAATTTCCTCCATTAGGTTAGACTGTCGCCACTGAGTGTTTTTTTCACCTTGTCGCTGATTCCTACTTCACAGGCAATCCTACGACCCCTCCTTCCGAGTCTGAATCTGGAGCATTGGAGATATCTCCACCCCCACGTCGAGTCAGGTCGCCGACTTTCTGGGGGATCCCAATGATCCGGAGCGAATGAAGAGGCGGGTCACTGAGATATTCCAGAAGCATACCACCATGCTGAGGGATCTACAAGAGCAGAATCGGCTGGATCGGCTCGCTAATGAAGAAAGGTTCGCCGCGATGGAGGATGCGAACGCGCGCGTTCTCGCCGAGATACGACCGACTGATCATGGTGACGCGACCTCCCCCGGGGTGTATATTGCTCGTATCGACGATTACATACGGCTGACGAGCCAGGCGATCCGGTCACTCCGCGAGTATCACTACCCGCGAGTCCCCCCTCGTTCTGGTGTCCGGGGTCGCGGTCGCTGGAAGTGGCTGCGATATTGAGGATCCTAGTATTGTTTGTTTTTTATTGTTTTTCTTCCCCCCTCCTCTTCGATAGGTGGGGTCGCGAACAATTCTCATAAGTTTTTAATAATGATACTTTGACTCGCTTGCGAGCCCTTTATTTTCCCTGCTCTTCATCTCTTCTTTCACCCTACCTGGCTCGCTCTTGCCCGGATTATGTTTGTGTTTCTATTATTCGCACTCGCGTATTGCCCTTGCTTTTTTTTACGTTTTATCATTTGGCGCTACCTCACCGATGATTAGTGGGAGAAAGCTTTGACAGGGTGTCGGCTCGCCGGGAGCGAATAGGATCCCTAGAGGCGGAAGAGTACCGCGTGAATCCGCTATCCGCAGATACCGACGCTTCAACTTCTTCCCGCCTTTTTCACTTCTATAAATAGCTGACCTTTTTCCTTTCCAACTACCGCATTTACTGTTGCTCCCTCGCGCTCTCTCTCTTTCTGATTCTCTCGCAGATCTAGCTCGCCCTCGCAGATTTTGCGATTCCGCGGATCCCAGACATCATGGTCGGCGAGACGGAAACTGAGGGGCGGTCTAAGTGCGCCAGGGCCTTCCTCGATGGAATTTTCTACTGCGCCAACCTTACGCAAGAGGAGTACCAGGTCGCCGCCGACCAGTACATTCACTCTGGTTTTGTGGTTCACTGCCCTACCGAGAGGGACACCATTAGCGACCCACATCCCGACGAACTCGCCATCCCCGTTGCCCACTTCGAAAATGGGTTGCGACTCCCACTCTGGCCGGAAGTGCGCCAGGTATATTTATTTCTCAACCCTTACATACCTGACTTGCTTTGCGAATGGTGCTTAAACCTTGTTGACCCTTCCAGGTGCTCAAGTATTTTGGCGTTCTGCCGAGCCAGCTAACGCCGAACGCGATCGCCGTGGTGGTCGCCTTCGCCGGTTATCTCAGGGCGGAGAGGATCGAGTTCAGCCTGCTCGTCTTCCGCAAGGTCTTTTCGTTCCACGCGTACAGGGATGGTGTAATATCCCCAGTCCTTCTAGACCCCTAGATGGTGTTAGGGCATGGGTGGTGTGCAGAGTGGCCACTAAGGCCCTTGGGCCAAGTGGAGTGTGCTAAGTGCACACCAAGGGCACAAAATCAACATAGCCCAATACCACTCCCTTAGGCCAATTGACCCTCAATTCACAAAATTTACCTCCCCCATACCACCCTAACCACTAAGGAAGACCATTACCTTGAGAATTGCACTTGGGTGGGACCCAATTGCATGAAATTGACCAAAGTCAACGATAGGTCAACATTAACCAAACTAAGTCAATTAGGGTTCAATTGACCCTCAAATGTTCAAATTGACCTTACCACCACACTCTAAACACTTTGAGGAACTCATTGGACCCAAAAGTCCCATCACTTGGTCAACCATTTGACCAATTTGACCAAAGTCAACAATAGGTCAACATTAACCAAATTAAGTCAATTAGGGTTCAATTGACCCTCAAATGTTCAAATTGACCTTACCACCACACTCTAAACACCTTAAGAAACTCAATGGACCAAAAAGCCGCATCATGGTGGGACCAATTGACCCCAATTGACCAAAGTCAAACTTTACCCAATTTTGGTCAAATCTACACCCTTTGATTAAATTGAACCAATTGGAGCCCCACCATGGACCAACCTATGTTGGGTGATGTCAAGGGACCTAAGACCATCAAGTGGGTCCATCCCACTCACCAAGTTGACTAAGTCAAATCAAGAGTCAACCATGGTCAATTAATGCCAAATTAGGTAGCTTAGCTTAACTCCCTTTGACCAAAAGTCAAGCCAAGTGGGCTAGCTCATTTTCAAGACTCATTAGGCCCTAACCAGCTGAATAAGCTAACCCAATCCATGGTCATGAATCATTTCATCAAAAAGGAGGAGAGAGAAGAAAGGGGGGGGGGGGGGGGGGGGGGACAAAAAGAGACTTGATAAAGCATGTCCTCCTCCACACTCAAGCCAATCACCCTTGGGGCTTGGGGAAGTCTTGGAGGATTGCTAGGGTGATTGCTAAACACATCAGGGAAGGGCAGAGCCTTAGGTGGTGGCAGCAAGGGGGAGATTAAGCCAAACCGTGGATCACCCATTTCAAACTCCCATATACAAGCCTCCTCACCTCCTCCCAGCCCTCCCATTAGCTTCAGAAGGAGGAAAGCAGTCGGGAACGACACCTGGAGCTAAGGAAAAGGTGGAGAATGGAGGATTTGGGCAAGCTCGCCGGAGAGAGGTACTTCCATGGTGAACCGCCGCCGTAGCCGCCGCCACGCCCCAATCTCGGTTCGTTTCTCCTCCCCTCCCCCCATGCTAGCTTCTCATCACATAATGCTGAAGGATCGGGCTCAATTGAGCCTGGATCCATTTCCGAAATCCATGGTTTTCGGCTCGATTTGTGACACCCAGGATCGCCGGAAAACGCCTCCTCCGGCCGCCATGTCGCCGGGAGTTGTAGCCCCGACCACCACGAAGGTGGTGGCCGTGGTGGCCGGCCGTGGTGGCCACCAGGTGGCCGGGAAAAGGAGGAGTAAGTTGGCCCAGCACGGGCGAATCCCAGCCGTTGGCTGAAGGAAAAAGATGAAGGGGGAGGGTCCGATCTGCTTCAAGATCTGTGCAGTGCTCGATTTTTTTCCTTATTTAATTAATTCCCTAGTTGAATTTCTGCCTCTATAAAATCAGTGCACTTCAAATAGAAATTAAGGCCACTTAATGGCTGATTTAGAGAAAGTGCCCAACATAAAAGTTGTAGGCCTTGGTCTTAACTTTCATTTGGCTTTGAGTTTGGTTCATTTGGTGATCTACAGCCCCCTAGGGAGCTGTTTTACTAGAACTGGTCCTACACTAGGTCAGTCCATTAGAAAAATTACCTAGGTCAAACCCTTCAAGCTTTGGAGCTGTGCTTTTAACCATGGGTTGGTATACCCTAGGGGCACTCCTTGCCAAAGGAACAGCCCTTGGTGGACACTTTTACCTAGGGTTTTTGTGGTAATTAAAATATTTAAATTAAGTTGATTTTTGGAGCATATAATGTCCAAATGACACCAAACTTTGGTGGCATACTCCTTGGTGCATGAGTAGTGCCTACTTAAAATTTCACTCCATTTGGTGTTGATTTGATATGGAAAATTGGAAACCCTAATGAGGGCCTTTAAGGGTCATACTAGGGTTTGGGTCATTTTGAGGAGTTGAGTGTGCTAGCCTCCTCCCATCATGATGGTTATGTAGGTATGGATATACAAAGGCATGTGACACCCTAGTGGTCCATTTGGAGCCATTAGGGTGGTGTGACCCTATACCCTAAGGGTAAACCCTTAAGGGTGCAAAGTGAGACTTGTGAAGGGCATGGGAGCAATTGTTCTTGCCTTGGCTCAGAACTTTGGAGATATGTTTGTAGGAGCATAAAATGACTTAGTTAATTTATTGAGAATTTTTAGAGGTATTTAAGTATTTTTCTTCCTAGTAAATGAAATAGCCACCCTTTCCCTAATAAAATAAAAAGCATGGTCATAGGACCTTGTATGGTGTTGAAACTCTATCAGTGGCTGATTAAAAATGAAAATGTACTATAGTAATTTTGTTATGATTTATTGAAGTATTATTCCTTGTGTAGGAAATTCTAAGTACTTGCTAGCTTAAGGGAATTTAATTTTGATAAATGCCAAATCATAAGGATAAATTGTGAAACTTGGTTATCTGTCATTTAATGCTATTATAAGCCCATGATAATTATTTGGAGGCTTGTAGAATTATATTTCTTATACCTCATGTAGAAATTAGAATTTACACCACTTAAGTATTTAATCTTTTTAAAATATCAAATCATGGGGAAATGATGTGATACTTGGTTAACTGTAGTTTTAGGTTAATATATGCCCATGATAATTGTTTGGAAGCTTGTAGATTTATATTTCATGTACCTCATGTAGAAATTGGAAATTACAAGACTTGAGTATTAAATCATTTTAAAATATCAAATCATGGGGCAATGTTATGATACTTGGTTAAATATGGTTTTATGTTAATATATGCCCATGACAAGAGTTTGGAAGCTTGTAGATTTATAATTCATGTACCTCATGTAGAAATTGGTAATTGCTACCTTTGGATGTTTAATCATTTTAAAATATCAAATCACATGGTAATGACACAATAATTTGGGCAGAGGACTCTAGGTCCCCATATGGACACTTGGTAATTTTTGTGGAATTTTCAGAAGTGAAATACTATTTTTCCTAATTATAGTGGCATTTTGGTAATTATACAATTATGGTGATATAGTAGGCCAAATGACATCCTAGGGTCATGATACTCAGTGAACCACATGTTATAGAATATTACCTTACTTATAACTTTCATGTAGCATGAAGAATCATTTTGAGTGTAGTTCATGTGTAATTTGCCTTAAGGCCTTAACTACTTTAAATTATATTAAATACCAATTTAATATGGAAAATTATGGAAATTGGAACATACCCTATTAAGGTCAGTGGGAACCTTGGATAATTATTAGAGACCTTGGTGATGAGTATTTAGAAGGGTTCCCTTATGGGGTTGATGGATAGTTCAAATTGGTGGTCTGCGTTTAGTAAAAACAGAATTTTGAGTTTTAGACAATTCAGAACTCTAAGTAGTGTTTAGGAGGTATATACAATCAGTAAATGGGTTGTAGCACACCATCATTCAAGGAGGGTCAATCCTAGGGTTACCTGTGGGGTGGTGCTAGAGTTAATGTAGAAGGAATGAAGGTACGTCCAACCCGATTGGGTGAGACGGGAGATGAGCTAAGTCACTTTAACTATATGAAATGATGAAGGGTGAACCAAACATTAATCACCAACTAAAGTAATTGTCTTGAAGAGGATTGTGGGGTTGAGCCCATTGATCTGTAGTACCGTTAGGGGCCCCTTACGGAGTACACCGCGGGAAGTCCAAGATTCACCCTAAATATATCACTAACTAAATTGTAGGCAAGAGTAGCCTAATTAGATCTGCAAACTAGTATGGATCTCCTCCGGGAAGGAGATGGGTTGGATCAGCTTGTGTGTTAGACCCCGAGCCGGAAGCTCGGGTGGACTTGTTAACACCTGTTTCTTATGCAAATAGTGGCGAGTCTTCGGTACTAGGCCAGTCGTGTCACCGACGGTAGTACGTTGACTCAGGTGAGGGTGAGGTTTAGAGAGACGGTAAGTTTGAGTACCGCGGTCTGGCGGACAATCCCTAATAACCCACCCCGACCTTAAAGTCTGGTGGATTCCAGCAAGAGTACGCAGGAGCTCCGCTGTTGTGTTCTTAGCGTTGAGGCGTACATGAGGTCTAGGCTTGGTAGTGACTATACCCGCCTAGGATGTGGAGTGCCCGATCCACTACCACCGTGAGCCATGAGGGTCGGTACCCGAAAGGTTGGCTTCCTTTCAAACAAATTGGGAACTATAAAGGTCTGTGCGCATAGAGTCGTGTGGGTGAGTCAACTTGCATAAACTCATTAAAACATCATAACCATAGCATATCATAACATACACATTAGCATACCCCCATCATATAAATTAGTATGGGCTCTTTTATATGATGGGTTACCTGGACATCTTAACTTATATGTCATATGGGCGTTCATATTGTTGAATTTGTTGAAGTGGAAGTTTGGAGGATTTTGGACCTGGGTGGTCTGGGAGGAGGTCGGGCGGTCTGGCGAGTTCGCGCGACTTGGCGGTCTGCATCTACGGTTTGGCTGATCTTAGCCTAGATGCGGTCTCCCGGGTTGACTGCTGGTCTTGTCCAAAGTCTGCTGTAGGTGGAGCCGCGCGGTCTGTGCGTGACCGCGTGGCGTGCTGTCCTCTTCAAGGCTGTGGCGGTCTGGTGTGACCACACAGTTTGATCCAGGTTCTCTCCGGAATGCAGTCTGGTAGCTGACCGGGCTTTCTGAGGGTATTCGCGGACTGTCTTAGTCGCGCGGTCTCAGTTCGCGGTCTCAGGAGGAGACTGGTATGCGAGCTGGTTGCTGTTCGCGGTCTCAGGAGGAGATCGGCATGCAGACAGGAGTTCGCGATCTGATGGCGAACTGACTGTGTTCGCGGTCTCGTGCGAACACAGGTGGTGAATAGCTTCGGGCGGTCTGGCGATCTTCTTTGAAGTCGCGATCTGCTGTGAGAGTAGCGGTCTCTCATGGTCGATGTTGAAGCTGGCAAGTTCACCAAAATGAAGCAGGAGTACTGTTGCTGATCGCGCGGGTTGACCGGTCTGGTCGTGCGGTCTGGGGGGGTGGTGATCCTATCTCATAGGGTGGTGACTGGATCAGGTCTCACGCCTATAAATAGGAGGCCACTGTAGCAGCAATTAGACACACCAAGTGTAAGTTGAGTTCGCTCTTATTCTTGCGGTCTGTTTATTTCTGACCGGGCGGTCTCTGATTGAACTCTTCTTGTGCAGCTTCTGCGGATAGTGTGGGTAGCAGCGATCACCTCTTCCTCTGAAAGTGTTTGGGCGGTCTGCAGCTTGGAGTTGTGGTGCTGGAGTTCGGGAGAATCAGGAGGTCGGAAGAAGGGAGCGGTCTGTGCAGCGGTCTGGTGGTGTTCTGTGGTCGGCAGAGAGTTGCGGTCTAGCAACTATCAGAGATCACTGGGGAGGTCGCGCGGGTTGGGCGGTCTCCAGTTATCAGTTTTTTCTGTACTTCTCTTTGGAGTTTTGTGCTGACGAAATCATGTCTCATCAAGCATGTCTTGCCCTGTAATTGAAGTTTGCTATCAATAAAGATCGTTTGTTTGCCTAAGATTGTTTCTGGTTGCTTTGGCTTATATCTCTAGTTGTTATTGCTGCTTGCTCTCACAAGGTCAGAGAAATTTTCACATGGTATCAGAGGCAGGTTGGAGTGGATAGAGCAGCGAATAACTTAGAGTAGCCATCGCCTTTGTGAAGAAGGAACCAGAGGAAAAACAATGGAAGGTGGTTTTGCAAGAGGTCTTGGGATTGAGATGCTTACATCGACTAACTTTAAGAAGTGGAAGTCGTGTATTCAGAGCTATCTTCTAGGGGAGGACCTCTGGGAGGTTGTTGGAGGAGATGCGACTGAAGAGGTGAAGGCAACAGAAGCGGGTGACAATGGTCCGGCCGTGAGGGCGTGGAGAAAGACCAATGCTAAGGACGAGTTCACTTTGAAGCGTGCCATTTCACCTGATCTATTTGATCACATCTTAGGGTGTGGATCAGCTGCCGAGATCTGGAGAGCCCTGGATGGGTTGTTTAACAAGAAGAATGTAGCTAGGCTACAGTTCTTAGAGAATGAGCTGGCAAGGTCAGCTCAAGGTGATCTTTCTATCTCAAATTTCTTTCTGATGATGAAGAACCTCTGCGCTGAGATATCAGCACTGGATCCTGATGAGCCAATTTCTGAGGCGAAGCTGAAGAGGCACATCATCCGCGGCCTGCGGAAGGAATATGTGGCCTTTGTGACGTCGGTGCAGGGTTGGACTAATCAGCCGTCTTTGATAGAGCTGAAGAATCTGCTAGCGTCGCAGGAAAGTCTGGCAAGGCAGATGGCAGGGGTGTCCGTGTCTGGGGGAGATGGCGAGGTTCTCTTCTCAGGAAAGAAGAAGGAGTGGGATAAGAAGAAGAAGACCGCTGGAGGCTATGGGCCTTCAACTTCTGGACAGCAGGAGAGGGGCTATCCTCCTAAGGCTGAGGAGAAGAAGAAGAAGGAAGGTCTCAAATGCTACAAATGCGGGAAGGTTGGGCACTTCAAGAAGGACTGCAGGCTGAATACTCAGCCAGGGCATGCTGCTGAGAAGGAGGAAGCACCGACCAGTCATATTGATGGAGGATGGGGAGGAGCCTTCTCGGCTTCTATTGGAGTTTCGGTTCCTATCAACTATCAGGAGGACTGGATCGTGGACTCGGGGTGTGGTCATCACCTCACCGGGGATGGATCGAAGCTTTCTTCAGCGGAGCCCTACACAGGTAACAATGCTATTATTACTGCAGATAATACTGTGCATGCAGTCGAGAAGGTCGGGGTTGTTTCCTTGGGCAGTGATAGAGGGCCATTAACCTTGAAGAGTGTCTATCATGTGCCCGGTATGAGGAAAAACCTCTTCTCCGTGACCAACGCTGTTGACGATGGGTATCACGTTCTGTTCGGCCCAACAGAAGTGAAATTTCTACGTAATGTAGAGGCCGTGAATGCCGAGGTCGTCCATGTCGGGAGGAGAGCAAAAGACTTGTTCGTTCTATCGACAAGTTCTTATGTCGACAAGATGAAGACGAATGATGGTGCCGTGATATGACATGAGAGGTTGGGGCACGTAGGGATGGATAAGCTGAAAGCTATGGCGGTGAGAGGTCTGGTGAAGGGCCTGCCAAATCTATCTTCCTACGGTGAAGGTCATGTTTGCGAGGGATGTCAGTTCGGCAAGTCTCATCGACTGCCGTTTGATAAGTCGCAGACGAGGAGTAGTGTGCCGTTGGAGTGCATCCACGGTGACTTGATGGGACCAACTGCTACCCCAAGCCTCGGAGGCAGCAGGTATATGCTGGTGTTGATCGATGATTACACCAGATATGTCTGGGTTTATTTTCTGAAGGAGAAGGCGGAGGCGTTTGCCAAGTTTGTGGAGTTCAAGGAGCTCGTGGAGGGTCGGCTGAATCTGCGGATCAAGAAGCTGAGGACGGACAACGGAGGGGAGTTCACCTCTGCTGAGTTCTCTAGTTTTTGCAGGAAGGCAGGCATCCGGAGGGAGCTCACTTGTGCTCATACTCCACAACAGAACGGAGTTGCAGAGCGGAGGATCCGTCATCTGACGGAGACCTGCAAGTGTTGGCTGCATGCCAAGTGCATCCCAAAGTCCTTCTGGGCGGAGGGAATGTCTTGTGCTGCCTACGTCATCAACCGGATGCCTTTGAGTCCCATCAATATGTTGACTCCTCATGAGATGATGTTCAAAGAGAAGCCAAGCGTGACTCACCTTCGGGTATTTGGTTCCACCTGCTACGTGCATGTTCCAGATGCTCTTCGGACGAAGCTAGATGCGAAAGCAAGGAAGCTAGTCTTCGTGGGATACGATGAGAGGAAGAAAGGCTGGAAGTGCATGGACCCGGAGACGCAGAGATTTGTTGTTTCTCGCAACGTCGTGTTCGATGAGGTGACATCTTACAAGGGGTCTTCTGATGTGGAGCTACCAGAGAGCAGGGTGGAGGTGCCGGAGAAAGCTGTGGAGAATCTTCAGGTGGAGCTACCTGTGTCACCAGGTGGTCCATCTCCTTCTAGTTCCGAGACGGGGGCTTCTGGTTCAGGGAGCAGGGGGAGCGATGCTCCTAGCACATCTGGAAGAGGAGCTAGGGAAGAAGCAGCTGGAGATAATGCGGTTCAGGGGAAGGAGCTGAGGAGGTCGAAGCGAGCAATCGTTGCCCCTGATCGCTATACAGGAGGAAACGCAGTGAGCTTTGTCTCATGTTTCTTCGCTGGTCCCTTGGATGAGAGGGAGCCGTCGAGCTTTGAGAAGGCCCAAGGCGTGAAGGAGTGGGATGTTGCAATGCAAGAAGAGATGGCAGCTCTTGAGAAGAATGAGACCTGGTCTCTTGTGCCCAAGCCCAAGGGCACTACTCCTGTAACATGCAAATGGGTCTACAAATTGAAGAAGAAAGCTGACGGCAGTATCGAGCGGTACAAGGCTCGTCTTGTGGCTCGGGGGTTCTCGCAGCAATACGGTGAAGACTACGAAGAGACTTTCAGTCCGGTGGCAAAAATGACTTCAGTTCGGTTCATCATTTCCTTGGCGGCATTCAGTGGATGGGAGATTTGGTAGCTCGACGTCAAGAACGCCTTCTTGTACGGCGAGATTGACAAGGACATCTTCATGGTCCAGCCACCAAGCTTTGTGTCTGAAGATTTTCCGGAGCATGTCTGCAAGCTGAAGAAGGCCCTGTATGGGTTGAAGCAAGCACCAAGGGCGTGGTATGGGAAGATCGCAGAATATCTCCTATTCTGTGGGTTTTGTGCTTCAGACTCAGACTCAATCTTGTTCGTCAAGAAGAGCGGGGAGCTTCAAGTCATCGTGCTGCTATACGTCGACGACATGATCGTGACGGGGAACTCGAAGGAGGAAGTAGCTCAGCTACGGGCCAAGCTAGCTATCAGGTTCGAGATGAAGGACTTAGGTGAGCTTCACCATTTCCTTGGACTCGAGGTGCAGAGGAAGGAAAGTGGAGTGCTGGTGTCCCAGGCTGGATATGCGGAGCGGATCGTGGAGCGATTCGGCATGAAGGAAGGGAAGCGCACTTGCACACCTCTGGAGAAGGCTATGAAGCTTTGGAAAGATGAGGGGAGGATTATGCAAGATCCGTTGGTGTTCCGAGCTCTGGTTGGGAGCTTGATCTATCTCACGATCACAAGGCCGGATATTGCATATGCAGTTGGCAGAGTGAGTCGATTTATGGCGGAGCCACGGGTACCTCATCTGCTAGTGCCCAAGAACATTCTGAAGTATGTGAAGGCGACCTCGGATATGGGTCTCCTATATAGGAGGGAGGCGGGCTTCGAGGTGCATGGATACATGGATGTTAACTACGGGGGAGATTCGGATGATCGAAAGTCGACATCTGGATTCGTCTTCATGGCGGGCCCTACGGCAATATCATGGTGCAGCAAGAAGCAGGATTCCGTATCGGTCTCTACCACGGAAGCGGAATACAAGGCTTCAGCCTTGGCAGCTCAGGAAGCCATCTGGCTTAGGAGGTTGGTAGGAGACGTCCATAAGGAGGTTCGGGAGCCGACTCTGCTACGCGGTGACAACGAGAGTGCTCTCAAACTGGTAACCAATCCAGTTTGTCACGCGAGGACCAAGCATATCGAGATCGGGCATCACTTCATACGGGAGAAGGTGCTGGAGGGGTCTCTTTCGGTCGAGCATGTGCGGAGTGCGGACAATGTCGCAGACATCTTCACAAAGGCGCTGGCAAAAGGGCCGTTCACAGGGCTAAGGAGCTTACTGGGGCTGGTTTCAACTTCCCACTTCAAGGGGGAGTGTTGAATTTGTTGAAGTGGAAGTTTGGAGGATTTTGGACCTGGGCGGTCTGGGAGGAGGTCGGGCGGTCTGGCGAGTTCGCGCGACTTGGCGGTCTGCATCTGCGGTCTGGCTGATCTTAGCCTAGCTGCGGTCTCCCGGGTTGACCGCGGGTCTTGTCCAAAGTCTGCTGTACGTGTAGCCGCGCGGTCTGTGCGTGACCGCGTGGCGTGCTGTCCTCTTCAAGGCTGTGGCGGTCTGGTGTGACCGCACAGTTTGATCCAGGTTCTCTCCGGAATGCGGTCTGGTAGCTGACCGGGCTTTCTGGGGGTATTCGCGGACTGTCTTAGTCGCGCGGTCTCAGTTCGCGGTCTCAGGAGGAGACTGGTATGCGAGCTGGTTGCTGTTCGCAGTCTCAGGAGGAGATCGGCATGCAGAAAGGAGTTCGCGATCTGATGGCGAACTGACTGTGTTCGCGGTCTCGTGCGAACACAGGTGGTGAATAGCTTCAGGCGGTCTGGCGATCTTCTTTGAAGTCGCGATCTGCTGTGAGAGTAGCGGTCTCTCATGGTCGATGTTGAAGCTGGCAGGTTCACCAAAATGAAGCAGGAGTACTGTTGCTGATCGCGCGGGTTGACCGGTCTGGTCGTGCGGTCTGGGGGGGTGGTGATCCTATCTCATTGGGTGGTGATTGGATCAGGTCTCACGCCTATAAATAGGAGGCCACTGTAGCAGCAATTAGACACACCAAGTGTAAGCTGAGTTCGCTCTTGTTCTTGCGGTCTGTTTATTTCTGATCGGGCGGTCTCTGATTGAACTCTTCTTGTGCAGCTTCTGCGTATAGTGTGGGCAGCAGCGATCACCTCTTCCTCTGAAAGTGTTCGGGCGGTCTGCGGCTTGGAGTTGTGGTGCTGGAGTTCGGGAGAATCAGGAGGTCGGAAGAAGGGAGCGGTCTGTGCAGCGGTCTGGTGGTGTTCTGTGGTCGGCAGAGAGTTGCGGTCTAGCAACTATCAGAGATCGCTGGGGAGGTCGCGCGGGTTGGGCGGTCTCAAGTTATCAGTTTTTTCTGTACTTCTCTTTGGAGTTTTGTGCTGACGAAATCATGTCTCATCAAGCATGTCTTGCCCTGTAATTGAAGTTTGCTATCAATAAAGATCGTTTGTTTGCCTAAGATTGTTTCTGGTTGCTTTGGCCTGTATCTCTAGTTGTTATTGCTGCTTGCTCTCACAAGGTCCGAGGAATTTTCACACATATAAGTTAAGGTACGAATCTGTGATGGTAGTTTAGATTTACTTACTGCACTGCATTTTCATTCTATTTCATAGAGTCGTGTGAGTGAGTCAACTTGCATAAACTCATTAAAACATCATAACCATAGCATAGCATAACATACACATTAGCATACCCCCCATTATATAAATTAGTATGGGCTCTTTTATATGATGGGTTACCTGGACATCTTAACTTATATGTCGTATGGGCGTTCATATAAGTTAAGGTACGAATCTGTGATGGTAGTTTAGATTTACTTACTGCACTGCATTTTCTTTCTATTTACTGCTTACTTCATTGCTCTACTTTACTGCCTTATACTTGCACTATACTGCTAGCTAGATTTTACTGCTTTACTTATACCTGCTAGATTAGTGTCACGTCACCACCTTCTTTGTTTACCCCCTTGTTGTCCTCCGTTTCTTCCTCCCGCTCGGTTCCTAGGAGTCGTGGAGGGAGGCGAGGACAAAACGGCTTAGTCTTTATGACTAACGGTCGGTGTGACCGCAGGAGTCCGAGGAGACGGAGTTGTCCCGCGCGCAGCAGTACGAGATGGCAGGACCTGAGCAGCAGATGCAGCGCACTACCACGACGCCACATGTTGATGATTAGATAGTTAGACTTCCGCTTTTTGAGAGATTTTGCTGTAGACTTCCGCATGTTGTAGAGAGAGAGAGAGATAGTACATTACTTTGCATATGTATTGGGCTTAAGCCCCTTTAGTTGTACATCTCTTTTGGACTTTATGTTTCCATTATATATATTTATATGATGCTGTGATTGTCGACATGCCTTCTTTTATGTACTTACTTTTTGACATATTTTACTTGTGATCGTATAGCCGGCAGGGTTGGTGCTGAGCGGTGTTAGCCAACCCGAGTGTTGGTGACACCGCAAGGCAGCGATTCTGGGCGAAGGTCCACCTCAACCGTGCGATACGGGAGAGGTTCGAGTTTTCAAGTACCCGAACGGGTTTTGGAAAAAGAGATCTTACAGACGGGACGCCTCACTTCACGAGCTAGCACGTCACCGTCTACGAGACGGTGAACAAGTCTCACTATTGGACGCAGAAGTTAGTCCTGGTGAAGGGTCCCTTTGGCAACGTCTCCTATACTCCCACCCAGCGAGACGAGGCTGCCTACCGCCCTCTGACCTCGCTAGGGGGTTGTGATGCGACCCTGTACCAATACCTCAAGGGAAAGAACTTCGAGGTCGCCTTCCTCCGCGAGCGAGTGGACCTCCTGCCACCCGTCCTTCCAGGAGAAGGTTTGACTCGCACTCGTCAACTTTCTTATTCCCTCCTACTTCGATTGTCTAACATTCCTCGTTATCTTTGCAGGAGAGCGTGAACTCCCTCTCAACCCACCTCACGCTCCTCCTTCTTCCCTCACCTCCAGCACGATCACGCGCGCAGCTGCCGAGGCCTACCGCGACGTCCCGAGTTCTTCGTCGGGAAAGAAACGCCTTCCTCGCCTACGCCGGTCCGCCTCGCAAGGGGCGGCGAAGAAGGCCCCTTTCTGCTGCCAAGGCGAAAGAGGTCGTGGACCTGTCTGGACCCGATATCCCCTCTCCTTCCTCTACGGGTCAGGAGCTTGCCAAAGAGGGAGGCGAGCCAGGGGAGACAGCCGCCAATCCCAAGCCGACGAGCCATACTAACTTCGGGCTCGGTATGAAGCTTGCGGATGCGGTTGGCGAACCGGTGCTCGCGTGGGACCCCGAGTAAAACAAGGTCGTCTGCTCCTCTCTGCTTCCTTCCTGGGTGGAGGACGACAAGGCCGGGGGCGAGGCGTTCGCCCTCGCCTTCGGCCTCTATGGTCGCGAGGACGCCTCCCTCTTCCGGTCCTTCACGCCGAAGGGGGTCGTATATGAAGCTATGCGAGCCCAATTCTGGGCGATGGAGCTTACCCACATGGTGGGCCGCCGATACTTTACAGCCGATAGGGAGATCGGGGAGCTTAATGTTGAGCTCCAGAAGTCTGCGGATGAAGATGCGGAGCTTAAGGGGAAGGAGGCCTTATCGGAGGGCCTCCTCGCCAATCTTCAAGGCGAGCTGGTAAGTGGTGCTTTGCGAAAATCCTTTCCAATTCGCCTTCGCTTTTCTCTCGCTAACCCGCTTTTTGCAGGATGTCGAGTCCGTCAGCCAGCTTCACGCGCGGATCGCTGACTTGGAGCTGGAGAACACCTGCCTCAAGGCCCAGGTCCACGACCTGACCTCGGCGATGCTTTCTCCCCCTCCTCCGCGAGCTGGGACTCACGGTCAGTCATGGGAAGAGAAAGAAGCCGACCGCAAGAGGTCGATGGAGATCGCGGAGCTCGTCCTCGACATTCTCAAAGGAGCAGGCATGATAGTTCCCGACGCTATGGAGTTCACTGCGGAGGAAGTCGTCCCAGACTTGTTCGCGCCCATCTCCGAGGCGGAGGGTCGAGAGAGTGATTGAAATGCAATCTGGCGAATCGCCTTAAGAATTTATGTTGTTTATAATGTAAAAGGTTTTTCCTTTTTGCCGGCGAGCCCGCCGTTGGATTGTAATCTTTTGTGAGAAATGAAAAAGAAATATTTTGTCCATATTTTCAGTGTGATTTCCTTATTCTTCGTTCGCATGCACTCTTTCATTCGCGCTCGCGCGATCTCGATTTTCCTGTGCTCGCGCTTTTAAGATGTTCGTTCTGGTGCTCGTGTCTACGTCTCTTTGATTGACGATTCTCCTTTCGCCGTATTATACCTAAACCGCTCTCGCCCCCATTCCCTTCTGAGGCAATGGTAAGACTTAGGTCATCGAGCCTTATCCTTATTTAAGAAGTACCTTGTTGAGGACCTTTGTGAGAGAGGCCGATATTTGCCTAGACCCGCTCGCACTCGCCTTTTGCGAGCTGTTTCGTTATCCGGGGACCACCGCGGAGGCGGGCCCTCTTTGGCCTGCCAATGTCACTCGCGCTATCGAAATTCACAAGCAGCCTCGCGAGTCAGCGGGCTCAGCCGTTCTGCCGCGGTCTATTCCCTCCTGCGATCGGACCCTTGGTCCCGCCTCGCCCGGATCTTGAGGTTGCCTGCGAGCCAAAACCCTTGCTATGAGTAACTCATTTTTCAGCCCAAACCACATGAAACTTTATCCGCCCTTCCGGAGATTAGCCTGGCATCCCCCGTCTAGTGAGAGCCCGGGAGCGGAATCGATCCGGGGCATTCCAGCACCAATACTTGTCACCTTGCCAGCAACTCCAGAGATCAACCTGAAACCCCCCGTCTAGTGAGAGCCCGGGAGCAGAATCGATCTGGGGCATTCTAGCACCAATACTTGTCACCTTGCCAGCCTCTCCATAGATCAACCTGAAACCCCCCGTCTAGTGAGAGCACGGGAGTGGAATCGATCTGGGGCACTCCAGCACCAATACTTGTCACCTTGCCAGCCTCTCCAGAGATCAACCTGAAACCCCCCATCTAGTGAGAGCCCGGGAGAGGAATCGATCTGGGGCATTCCAGCACTAATACTTGTCACCTTGCCAGCCTCTCCAGAGATCAACCTAAAACCCCCCGTCTAGTGAGAGCCCGGGAGCGGAATCGATCTGGGGCACTCCAGCATCAATACTTGTCATCTTGCCAGCCTCTCCAGAGATCAACCTGAAACCCCCCATCTAGTGAGAGCCCGGGAGCGGAATCGATCTGGGGCATTCCAGCACTAATACTTGTCACCTTGCCAGCCTCTCCAGAGATCAACCTGAAACCCCCCGTCTAGTGAGAGCCCGGGAGCGGAATCGATCTGAGGCACTCCAGCACCAATACTTGTCACCTTGCCAGCCTCTTCAGAGATCAACCTGAAACCCCCCGTCTAGTGAGAGACCGAGAGAGGAATCGATCTGGGGCATTCCAGCACTAATACATGTCACCTTGCCAGCCTCTCTAGAGAACAACCTGAAACCCCCCGTCTAGTGAGAGCCCGAGAGCGGAATCGATCTGGGGCATTCCAGCATAAAAACTATTTGAGACCTGCCAAAGGATTGCTCCAAAATGCATGTGTTGAGTAAGAAATATAAAAAGTCATCTACAAAAAATGGCTAAGGATAAAACCTTTTTAAATCATCTCCACTCCTGGTTCGACCAAGAGGTACTCCTTCCACATCCCGGAGGTGGTATCCTCCTGACCTGAGCAGTTCACTTACAACGTAAGGTCCTTCCCAATTGGGCTCTAGCTTGCCAACCGCGGCTCCTCTCCCGGCCGCGTCAACTTTCTTTAGCACTAGGTCTCCTTTTTCGAAGTGTTTTACTCGGATGTGCTTGTCGAAATATCGGGCCATTCATCGCTTGATTTCTTCCTGCCTGATGGTGGCCTGGTCCCGAGTTCCTCCACCAAGTCCAAGGATAGCCTTTGTTCCTCGTCATTGGCCACTAGCCACTCTTCATCCCCTTCACCTGCGGCGATCACCCTGGGGGTTTTTACTTCAAATTCGATGGGTATGACCGCTTCGGACCCATGAGAAAGTTTGAACGGGGTCTCTCCGGTGGCGGTGTTTGGGGTAGTCCTTAGTGCCCAGAGGACGGAGGGTAGCTACTCCACCCAGTTCCCCCGGAGGTTCTCCACCTTTTTCTTTAGTAGGTTGACGATCACTTTGTTTGCCGCCTCCACCTGGCCATTGCTTCTCGGGTGGTGAACCGATGCAAACCTGAGGTCGATGCCAAGTTGGGTGCAGAAGCTAACAAATTCTTTGCTAGCAAACTGTGGCCAGAGGGAGTCCGTGCCTGCAGATTATCTCTCCCCACACAAAATTCCTTACAACTTGAGATGTTACCTTGGCGAGCGCCTTCACTTCTACCTATTTGGAGAAATAATCGATCATGACTAGCAAGAACTTTCTTTGGCCACTAGCTTGGGGGAAAGGGCCGACTAGGTCCAACCCCCATATGGCAAAAGTCTAGGGAGCCGTGATGGTCCGGAGCCTCTGGGCTGGGAGGAGTTGGAGTGGGGCATAGAGCTGCACTTTGAACATCTCCTTGCGAACTCCGCCGCATCCTTGCTGAGGGTGGGCCAGAAGTAGCCTTGTCTCAACACCCTCCCTTCCAGAGTTCGGCTCCCGGAGTGGCTCCCACACTCCTCGAAGTGAATTTCTTCTAGGACACTCGGAACCTCCTCCTCTGAAACACAACGGGCCAGGAGTCCCGAGAGAGTCTTCCTGTACAGCCCTCCTGCATACAAACAGTAATAAACCGACTTACACCTGAAGCGTCGCCTGTCTATGTCTCCTTCAGGGAACTTCCCTGATGATAGGAAGG
This sequence comes from Dactylorhiza incarnata, assembly GCA_033032865.1. Lineage (NCBI taxonomy): Eukaryota > Viridiplantae > Streptophyta > Magnoliopsida > Asparagales > Orchidaceae > Dactylorhiza > Dactylorhiza incarnata. Next base: position 3,248,625 of record JAWHQI010000175.1, on the reverse strand, counting down.
AGATGAAGGGATCCATCCACGAGACAAGCCGATCCACCTCCATCAACTCTCTTTCCTCGATGGTGGGTCAGAAGAGTTCCGAAACCGTTCCTCCTGCTCGAGGACCGAATTTGGCTAGGAGGATGTTGGGAAAATGATTTCTCTTAACCCCTGAAAATCAGTTTAATATGAATTCTAAGAAAGAAAAATCAAGGTTAAGTAAATATGCGTCGAATGGTATTCGACACAACGTCGAAGTAGTGTCGATGTTCCTTTCAGAATGAGTCGAAGTAACTTTAAGAAGAATTCGACGTATCCTATGTCGACGTAGCTCTGACTTCTAGTCGACGCATCTTGAGAAGTCGACGCACCTTAGTCGACACACCTTCCTTATTCTTCTCCCGACGTCCAGCCAGGACGAATTCGACTCTTACGTCGAATAGTAATCGACGCACGTCGATTTCTATATCTAATTCAAAAATCGTCAGATCTCTTTCCTTCTTTTATAGATCTGATTTATATGGAATCAATTTATTCTTAATAGCCGTTCTGAATCATTCTTTTCCTCTAATAGATTCTTGGCTAATTTGATTAAATCCATTATGGACATTATTTGAAATCAGAATGAATTCTTTCCTTCTATAGATATAATAACTATGGAAATATTTCTCTCTTTCTAATAATCTGTCTACTAATTGATTTCTCTCCTATCGTGTTATCTTAATACACAGAGCTATAAATAAGGAGAAGGTCGACAGAGAACAACAAGTGATCCACCGTTTTTACATTTGAAAAAGAGGAAGAGCTCCCAAGTGAAAAGAGAGAATTGAGAAATAGTGCTGCAGCAAAGATCAAGCTTCCTTCTCCTTCTCACTCTGAAGCCATACTGCTGCAAACTCTGATAGCTCTCACAAAAGTGAGAAAAGGCCTACAATCTCCTTCTCACTATAGAAGAGAGATTTCATTCACTACTTCTTGTGCTTCCAATCTTCTTGCTAGGAAGAAGATTCTTTCTTGTCTTAAATACTTCTTCTCCTTTTTCTTATTTCACTTTCACATATTGTAAAAGAGTTTTTAGAATCTCTCTTCAAAATATTCAGCTGTACTGGTTCTAAGAGTCTCCTTTTCAAAAGACTCAATTGGTTCTAAGAGTCTCCTTATCAAAAGACTCAGGGTGGTTCTAAGAGTCTCCTTATCAAAAGACTCAGTGCAAGATAGTGAATTCCTACCAAGGGGTAGAAGAGTGGACTACCCAAAGTTTGGGGAACCACTATATTTCTTTGTGTTGTGCTGTGATTTTTCTTCTTGCATTTATTTTCTTTACTTGTTTAATTCTTGTTGGTGTGTTGGAAGCACTAATCTGTGGTCACCACACTTATATATATATATAATTATTAACTTTGCACAAAAATATTTTAAATCTCTATTCATCCCCCCCCTCTAAAGAATTCTAGTGAGGTTAACTGTGCACTTTCAATTGGTATCAAAGCGAGGTTGATCTAAAAAGGATAACTCCTTGATCAAAAAGATCCTACCTCTCTTATATATATATATATATATATATATATATATATATATATATTTCTAAAAATTATTTTTCACATAGCACAAATCAAAGATTATGCTTCCACCAGACCACCAATTTGCAACCTTGAAAAGTTTGCACTTTGGAAAACAAGAATTAGAATTTATTTAAACTCTATTGATGATTAATTGTTTAATGTTGTCTTGACAGGTCCCCCCAAGCCATTCAGAAAGGACTCAAGTGGAAAAGTAACTGAAACACTTGCTCCAAAAGCTGAGTGGACAGAGGAAGAAAAGAAAGCCCAAGGATATGATGCCAAGGCTATGAATATCCTAGTCTCAACCCTCTCAGATGAAATCTTCCAAAAGATTGCTGATTGTGAGTCAGCTAAGGAAGTATGGGAAGCTCTCACCAAAATGGTAGAGGGAAGTGCTGATGAGAAGAAGGATAGAAAGGCACTACTCATCTCTCAATATGAAAACTTCCTGCCCTGTCGTCCCGACCGGACTATCCGTCTCCAGCGCCGTGCGCTGCTGCTCAAGGGTGCGCTGCTGCTCCAGGTTGCGCTGCCGCACCAGGGTGCGCTCCTAAAAAGGGGGCGTAGCAACCGTTAGTCATAAAGACTAAGTGGCTTCACATCCGCTCCCCCGGCGACTCCAAGGCACCGGGCGGAAAGGAAGAAAAGGAGCTGCAATATTAGCAATAATAAACAAGCAGGTGACAGGTAATAGTTGTTCATATGTGTCGGTTGTTTAAGTGCCCACGCACTTTCCATAGCACTATCCAATATGTTCGTAAGCATAAAAGTAGCAGTGGTTATATATATTTGCAAGTATAAGTAGCACAGACATAAGCAGAGTATTAGAGAACTGAATTGAACTTAACTTATAAGGATGCCCATACAAGCTTATAAGTCAAGGGTCTGCGTATAAAGGTAACTCATCATATAAGGATGCCCATACAAGTTTATATGATGAGGTTCCAATGCGGTGCAATGCAATGATTATGATATGAATGCGGTGCAATGATTATGATATGAGGACTGACTCATGCACAATTGCTATGTCGACATAGACATTTAGTTCCCACTTTTCGAGGGTAGCTAACGATTGAGGCGCCCCCCATCGTGGCCAGACGGTGGCAGTGGCACGGGCTTCGCCACTACTAGGAGGGTATGAACACTACCGGTCCTAGGCCTATGTACGCCTCGACGCTCTTGTTCATAGCGGAGTCCCTGCGTACTACCCGCATTCATGCGGGGTCTTCAAGACGCGGAGGGGATCTATTGGGTAGATGGACACCAAGATATTCCAACCCAACCGGTCTGAGTCTAACTGCCGGCTTCTGTCGGTGTCACGACTAGCGAGCCCGTAGACCCGCCACAACCTATCCTCCCACGAGGTCTATACCACCATGCGCAATTATGTTTACATACGTAGTTTGAATACACCATGCGTGCTATCGAGCACCAAGTACTCGCTCCATGAGCCTTACCACCTCCCGCCTCGCGCGGCAACAATCGATGCTAATTAGCATTCAAGGCCCCCAACAACTGGGTCCTTTCCTTTTTACCACCGGCTATAACTATAACTTGTGACCTGCACTAAGTTAACCGTGCCGCCCGTTCCGAGTTGATTACTCGTGTGCAGTGGTGTGCGTATAAGATGGACATTATTAAACCAATTCATAGGACTATGGACTACTTGCGCACATGATGGCATAACATATTATTTAACTATGGAATCTATTCAAGCCAAGCTACTGGACTTCCACCATCGGTCATAATTAATCAACAATCCTATAACAGAGGATTATTTACCATCTCCCCCAAATGGAGATTAGATCATTTCAAGCATCAATGATCACATATATAATTAAAATCCCCTAACAGGGATCTATTTTTCATTCCAAGCATTAATTATCATACATATATAAGTATATATATATTGAATTCCCTGACAGGGAACTAATAAAGGAAATAACATATGAAATTTAGGCAGCCACCACCTCTCCTCCTATGCACCCTCACAAGGCCACCACGTCTCACGAAACCAACGTCCCATGTTCGTATTGAAGTGGGGAGTCGATTGGGGGCATTTTCGCGGCGAACGACGCCCTACGGCGAAAACCCTAACGCGGCCTCAACCTACAGAACTTCATTTCGCTCCCAAATCGACTCAATTGAGTTCGATATCTCGCCTAGGGGGTCTAAGATACTAGCACCAAGGGAGAGGGGTCGGAAGCCACCTGAATCCGGGCTGACGATCGCGGCGGCATGACGACGCTTGGACGAACTCAACTCTTTCCAAGCTAGCTCTTCTTCCAACGGACGTACGAGCTTCTCCACGAATTTTCTCGGCCAAAACCCTAAGTGGGGTGGGGGATAGGTGGAGACAGAGAATGAGAAAGAGAGGGAGGAAGATCGAGTTCTGGGAAGAAGATGATGAAGAAGAAGAAGAGAAAATGAGATGGCTCGGCCCTTTCATTTTGGTTTGCATTAATAAGCCTTGGGACTCCAAACATAGGTGTCATCTCCTTATTGGACTTTATTCCACTGGCTCCCCAAGATAAAATAAACAAATAGCAGCCAGGCCCCTTTTTTTTTCTCGGGAATGTGTTAAGCTTTCCCGTTCGACGATCGTCGAACGGGAGCTGCTCCCCGTTCGTCGATCGTTGAACGAGAGCTTTTCTAGCTTAGCGCTCCCCGTTCGGCGTTCGTCGAACGGGAGCAGCTCCCCGTTCGTCGAACGACGAACAGGATGATCTTAGCTGAGCGCTCCCCATTCGATATTCGTCGAACGGGAGCGCTCCTCGTTCGTCGATCGACGAACGGGAGCCCTCTTCGCTGAACGCTCCCCGTTCGACATTCGTCGAACGGGAGCGCTCCCCGTTCGTCGATCGACGAACGGGAGCCCTTTTTGCTGAACGCTCCCCGTTCGACATTCGTCGAATGGGAGCGCTCCCCGTTCGTCGAGCGACGAACGAGAGCAGCTTGCGTTCGACGAATTCGACGAATTCGTCGAACGGAAGCTGCTAGCCGAGAATTTTCATCAGCAACAGCCATATCTGCTCCTCCAGGATTGGGATGTTACAAATCCTATAAACGAAAAAAAATAATTTCGCCCCCGAAATTTAGGTTGGGGTTACAAGGGTCACATAATCCATAGCAGCAGCACAGTAGAGAACCACCCATAACAATAGATCTATTCTGAACACAAACAGAAGTTGTTAATGGTAAGAACCATAGCAGCAGGTCTATTCTAAACACAAACAGAAGTTGTTAATGGTGAGAACCATAGCAACAAGTCTATTCTGAACTACAAACAAAAATTGTTAATGGTGAGGGGTAGCAGGAAAATCAATAAGAGAGAGAGACCATGTAATAAGACTTCGCATATAAATGTGTATATATACACATGTATATGCTCCAAACCCCTCCATCCAACCCAGCATAACAAATCTCTGCCAACAGCAACTTTAGCAGCAGTAACTGATAAATCAAGAAAAGAAACCCAAAAATAAGAACAGCAAGAGGAACAACAACAACCAGACACTATAGTAGCTGCTAACACTAAGGAATCCTATGATTTGAAGCTAGTACTAAGTAACGAGGTTGCCGCTCTCGAGGGAAAAGAAGAAAATTTTCTGAATTGACCCTCCTACAGCCACCATAAATTTATATACGCCGTACGATGCATCGACACATGTGTCTCCCAGACCACGCGTTGGACGAGATGGATAGCCAACAAGGCTTCTACATGGGTTTAGTGCATATTTTTATGATACTAAGTTTAGGCTATGGTATTAAATCAAGGTATGGCAAACAAGTTTAGGCCATACCTAGGGAAAACAATCCCGGGTAATGCTGCCGCATAAGGTCCATCGGCTCCCAAGTGTATTCCTCCCGTCCATGGTTGGACCACAACACTTTCACCAACGGAACCCTCTTTCTCCGCAGCATTCTGGTCTCGGTGTCTACTATCCGCAAAGGCTCCAGCCGGACAGACCTGTCGGTCTCCACAGGACCAGACGTAGCTACCACATGCTGATCAGGGCGAAGCAAGGCACTCCGAAGGGAGGACACATGGAAGACGTCGTGTAAATTCTCCAATTCTGGCGGTAACATCAATCGATAAGCTAAGGGGCCAATCCGCTCCAGGATGGTATAAGGCCCCATATAACGAGGGCTGAGCTTTTTCCTTCCCCGAACCCGAGACACAGCGTGCATCGACCTGATCTTCAAGAACACTTTGTCCCCAACATGGAACTCCACGGCCCTGTGCTTTTTGTCAAAATATTTTGCCTGCCGGCTCTGTGCTTCAAGCATGCGGTCTCGTATCAGTCTGACCATCTCATCGGTATCATCGATGAATTTCACCCCTAGCGCCTTCGGGTCCTCATCTTGGACCCAAGACAAAGGTGTCCTACACCTTCTTCCATACAATGCCGCATAAGGAGTCATGCCAATGCTCGCCTGGTGACTGTTATTATACGAGAACTCCACCAAGGGCAGGAGTCTCTCCCATGGCTCTCCTCGATCTAAAACACAAAGGCTTAACAAATCTTCCAGGGTCCTGATCGTCCGCTCTGACTGACCATCCGTCTGAGGGTGGAAGGCCGTGCTAAAGGTCAAACGGGAACCCAAATAAGCTTGCACTGCTTTCCACTCCCTGGAGGTAAAGCGACCGTCAAGGTCCGACAAGATCGTTTTGGGCACCCCATGATAGCGAACAAACTGCTCGACGAAGAGTCTTACCAACACATCAACATGCGAATCCTTCCTCATCGGTATAAACCTTGCGACCTTCGTCAGACGGTCCACGATCACCCAAACAGAGTCACTCCCGGAGCGGGAACGAGGCAGCCCGTGAACGAAATCCATGGATATGTCTTCAAACTTCCACTCGGGAATGGACAACGGCTGCAGCAACCCCGCCGGACTCCTACACTCTGCCTTTACCTTCTGGCACGCCTCGCAGTGAATGACGAAATAAGTGACATCCTTCTTCATCCCAGGCCAAAACATCGTCCTTCGCAGATCAGTGTACATCTTGACAATCCTGGGGTGCACCGAGTATTTTGTGCAGTGAGCTTCCTTCATAATGTCCTCTCAAATTCCTCCACCTGCGGGTATGTATAACCTGCCACGGAAGTGAACCAGATCCTCCTGCATGGTGTATTCCTCCGTAGAACCAGCCTCCATTGCTCGAAGAATAGGTTCCAGGGAAACATCTTTCCTCTGCTCTGCTCGAATGCGATCTCGGATATCACAAACTATGCTCATCGCGGACAGGTACTCGGGGAAAACCTCTGGATCGGCTTTAGACACGATCGTGATCTGCATTTCCTCGAGCATCCTTACCAACTCCATGGCCATCAGCCGTGACTCCGGACTGGGCGTCCTCCTGCTCAGAGCATCGGCCACCGAATTTTCCTTCCCTGGGTGATAGTTTAGCGTGTAATCATAGTCACACAGGAACTCGATCCACCGCCGCTGCCTCAAATTCAGATCCTTCTGAGTGTGTATATACTTCAAATTCTTGTGGTCGGTGAATATCTTGCAGTGGACCCCATATAAATAGTGCCTCCAAATCTTCAAAGAAAATATCACTGCACCCAGCTCCAGATCATGCACCGGATAGTTTACCTCGTGCTTCTTAATCTGCCTCGAAGCATAAGCAATCACGTGGTCGTACTGCATCAGTACGGCACCCATCCCCTGCAAGGATGCATCCGTGTAAATTTGAAATCCTTCTCTACCAGACGGAAGAGTAAGGACCGGGGCTGAGGTGAGGCGATCCTTCAGCTCCTGAAATGCGGCCTCACACTCAGGCGACCACACAAATGGCACCTTCTTTCTGGTCAGCTTAGTGAGCGGGAGAGCAATCTTCGAGAACCCCTCGACAAATTTGCGGTAGTACCCGGCAAGCCCCAAAAAGCTGCGCACATCTGCGGCTGACTTCAACGGTTGCCATTCCTTCACAGCACGAACCTTAGCAGGATCTATGGCCAATCCCGCACCGCTGATAACATGACCCAAGAAAGCCACCTTGCGGAGCCAGAACTCGCACTTGCCAAATTTTGCGAACAACTGATGCTCCCTCAGTTTTGCCAACACCAGCTCTAGATGCTTCCAATGGTCCAGTAATGAATTCGAATAAACCAGGATGTCGTCAATGAATACGATCACGAAGTTGTCCAGATAAGGCGCAAACACCCTGTTCATCAGGCTCATGAACGCAAAAGGTGCATTAGTGAGACCAAAGGGCATAACCGTAAATTCATACAACCCGTACCTCGAGCTGAAAGCAGTCTTCTGGATATCCTCCTCCTGAATCCTCAACTGATCAAAGAGTTCGTCGATTCGCGGCAGAGGATAAGTGTTCCGGACCGTCAGTCGGTTGAGCTCCCGATAATCTATGCACAAGCGGAGCGAACCGTCCTTCTTCTTCACGAACAGAACCGGGGCTCCCCAGGGTGACGAGCTAGGACAAACGAACCCTGAGTCCACCAATTCTTGCAGTTGTACACGGAACTCTGCTAGCTCCTTGGGCACCATTCTGTACGGGGCCTGTGAAACAGGCTTAGCTCCCGGGTACCAGCTTAATTTGGAAGTCTACCTCCCTAGGTGGGGGTAATCCGGGTAGTTTTTCGGGGAAAACATCCAGAAAATCCAGGACTACCGGTACATCCTTCATTTCAGGCCCTATCTCCTTCATCTCAAAACATACCACGAACACCTCATCGCCTTGCTCGTGAGCCTTCACAACCTGTATAGAAGACAACAAGTTTCGTGATACGGATCTTATACCTTGAATTACCACCTCTGAGTCATCATGCCTCAGCGTGATCCGCTTCGCCACACAGTCCATCTTCGCGTGATTCCAGTGCAACCACGTCATGCCCAATATTAGATCAAGGTCGGGCATCCGCAACACTGTTGCCGGTGTCTCAAATTGCTTCCCACCGATGGATATTACCAAGCTGCACCTGGAGGTAGATCGTATCTCCGAGCCATCCGGAAGGCGCACCCTCCTGGGGGCTCCCCTGAAGCACTGTACTGCATCCAGTTCATTCACAAATTCTTTTGATACGAATGAATGAGTTGCACCCGTGTCAAAAAGAGTAAGAGCGGGTTTACCGCAAACGAGCACGGTACTTGGGGTTAAAATCATGCGAGCTTAAGCACCTTAGTTATGAAAAAGGGAAATACAAACATAATTACCTGTGATGACCTCCTGCGGGTCTTGCTCCTGAGCTAGATCCAAAGCGTATACCTGCTCCCGAGCAGGTCTGGGGTTCCTACCCTGCTGACCCTGGCCTCGACCTCGGCCTCTTCCTCGCTGCGCTGCCGGAGGAGCCATGGGGCGATTCGGAGCGTTTCCTTGCAGCTGCGGGCAATATCTCCAAATGTGGTCGGGCTGGTTGCAATGATAACACACCGCTCGAAAGTGCTCTCTCGGCGGCTGAAGCGCCTGACCCTGATGTGGTGGGGGCAATGGTAGCGGTCGCGCTGGCTGCTCCAACCTGAAGTTTGGGCGAAGATGCCCGCCATCTCTCCGCTGGCCTCTGTCTCTGCCCCTGGTGTTCTGCCTCCTCCTGAAGCTGGGCCCCGCCTCCATCACTTCCTCTACGGGCCTCTTATTCCTGGCCTGGACCCCAAGTGGTCCGCCTCCAACTTCTGTGCCGTCTCTATAATCTGCGCGAGGCTCGAATCGGCGACGAAGAGGAGAGCCTGCCTCAGAGGATCTCGCAGGCCCTTGTAAAACCGCTTCGCGTACCCGCGATCATCTAAATCATAAGAGTCTGCGAATCTGGCTAAGTGCTGAAATTCCCGCTGGTACTCAACCGGCAATCTCGACCCTTGCTTCAGCTGCAGAAATCTCTCCTCAAGCTCGTCCCTGGCCGTAGAAGAGACAAAGTGCTCCAGAAACGCGTCCGCAAACTCATCCCAGCTTATGTCCAGGTGGTTGCGTCCTTCGAAGGTAGAGCCCATCAAGGACTTCCACCACCTCTTCGCATCTAGATCCAAGGCCGTGACTGCCAATGTGACTGCCATGTTGCTCGGGCAACGGATCCCTGCAAGTAACTCCTGCACTGTATCCAGCCACTCCTCCGTCTAAACTGCGGACTCCGTCCCATGGTAGGTGGGAGGGGAGAGAGCACGGAAGGTGCTCAACCAATTTGAGCTTGGGGCCTACGGCTGCACCGGCATCTGCTGAGACCTGAAGGCATCCAGGATTGCCGTCAGAGTCTGGCCTAGCTCTGATTGTTGAAAAGGAGTAGGTACTGGAGGCACGGGAGTGGCCGTCGCCGGTTCTGAATGTACCAGAATCTACATGCAAGATAGATGTTTGGGTTAGGTTGGCTATTCGAAAGAAGATAATAGACATACTTAATTCGAATTACACATGGGCACACCACTGCTTCCGCTCATTCAGTTTGTCCTCAAACTGAAGAGGTGAGAGGGGTGCACCATGCGGAAGTGGACTTCTTGACCTCAGGATTGTTGCAAGCTGATACCATTTGTAAGACCCCCCCGGAACACAAAACACGGCCGAGGGAAGTCTTATGCCCAGGAAAGCCGCCTTGCCGAAGCGCCAGCTCACGGGCTAGCCTCCTCCACAAGACGCCTATCCTGCTGGCTAACAAATATCATCAATGCCAACCCATCATATAAAATAAAACAAGAAGCCACCAGATATATATATCCGCATAAGTACAGTCCAAATACACACCAAACGAGTGTATAATATCAGAGTAACAAAAGAAAAGGCCTCAAGGGCTACAACAAAACTCGCTCACATCTGTCACTGGTGGCTGCGATGGTATCGTGGTATCCTGCCCTGTCGTCCCGGCCAGACTATCCGTCTCCAGCGCCGTGCGCTGCTGCTCCAGGGTGCGCCGCTGCTCCAGGTTGCGCTGCCGCACCAGGGTGCGCTCCTAAAAAGGGGGCGTAGCAACCGTTAGTCATAAAGACTAAGTGGCTTCACATCCGCTCCCCCGGAGACTCCAAGGCACCGGGCGGAAAGGAAGAAAAGGAGCTGCAATATTAGCAATAATAAACAAGCAGGTGACAGGTAATAGTTGTTCATATGTGTCGGTTGTTTAAGTGCCCACGCACTTTCCATAGCACTATCCAATATGTTCGTAAGCATACAAGTAGCAGTGGTTATATATATTTGCAAGTATAAGTAGCACAGACATAAGCAGAGTATTAGAGAACTGAATTGAACTTAACTTATAAGGATGCCCATACAAGCTTATAAGTCAAGGGTCTGCGTATAAAGGTAACTCATCATATAAGGATGCCCATACAAGTTTATATGATGAGGTTCCAATGCGGTGCAATGCAATGATTATGATATGAATGCGGTGCAATGATTATGATATGAGGACTGACTCATGCACAATTGCTATGTCGACATAGACATTTAGTTCCCACTTTTCGAGGATAGCTAACCACTCAGGCGCCCCCCGTCGTGGCCAGACGGTGGCAGTGGCACGGGCTTCGCCACTACTAGGAGGGTATGAACACTACCGGTCCTAGGCCTATGTACGCCTCGACGCTCTTATTCATAGCGGAGTCCCTGCGTACTACCCACATTCATGTGGGGTCTTCAAGACGCGGAGGGGATCTATTGGGTAGATGGACACCAAGACATTCCAACCCAACCGGTCTGAGTCTAACTGCCGGCTTCTGTCGGTGTCACGACTAGCGAGCCCGTAGACCCGCCACAACCTATCCTCCCACGAGGATCTATACCACCATGCGCAATTATGTTTACCTACGTAGTTTGAACACACCATGCGTGCTATCGAGCACCAAGGACTCGCTCCATGAGCCTTACCACCTCCCGCCTCGCGCGGCAACAATCGATGCTAATTAGCATTCAAGGCCCCCAACAACTGGGTCCTTTCCTTTTTACCACCGGCTATAACTATAACTTGTGACCCGCACTAAGTTAACCGTGCCGCCCGTTCCGAGTTGATTACTCGTGTGCAGTGGTGTGCGTATAATATGGACACTATTAAACCAATTCATAGGACTATGGACTACTTGCGCACATGATGGCATAACTTATTATTTAACTATGGAATCTATTCAAGCCAAGCTACTGGACTTCCACCACCGGTCATAATTAATCAACAATCCTATAACAGAGGATTATTTACCATCTCCCCCAAATGGAGATTAGATCATTTCAAGCATCAATGATCACATATATAATTAAAATCCCCTAACAGGGATCTATTTCTCATTCCAAGCATTAATGATCATACATATATAAGTATATATATATTGAATTCCCTGACAGGGAACTAATAAAGGAAATCCCATATGAAATTTAGGCAGCCACCACCTCTCCTCCCATGCACCCTCACAAGGCCACCACGTCTCACGAAACCAACGTCCCACGTTCGTATTGAAGCGGGGAGTCGATTGGGGGCATTTTCGCGGCGAACGACGCCCTATGGCGAAAACCCTAACGCGGCCTCAACCTACAGAACTTCATTTCGCTCCCAAATCGACTCAATTGAGTTCGATATCTCGCCTAGGGGGTCTAAGATACTAGCACCAAGGGAGAGGGGTTGGAAGTCACCTGAATCCGGGCCGACGATCGCGGCGGCATGACGGCGCTTGGACGAACTCAACTCTTTCCAAGCTAGCTCTTCTTCCAACGGACGTACGAGCTTCTCCACGAATTTTCTTGGCCAAAACCCTAAGTGGGGTGGGGGATAGAAGGAGACAGAGAATGAGAAAGAGAGGGAGGAAGATCGAGTTCTGGGAAGAAGATGATGAAGAAGAAGAGAAAATGAGATGGCTCGGCCCTTTCATTTTGGTTTGCATTAATAGGCCTTGGGACTCCAAACGTAGGTGTCATCTCCTTATTGGACTTTATTCCACTGGCTCCCCAAGATAATATAAACAAATAGCAGCCAGGCCCCCTTTTTTTTCTCGGGAATGGGTTAAGCTTTCCCGTTCGACGATCGTCGAACGGGAGCAGCTCCCCGTTCGTCGATCATTGAACCGGAGCTTTTCTAGCTTAGCGCTCCCCGTTCGGCGTTCGTCGAACGGGAGCAGCTCCCCGTTCGTCGAACGACGAACGGGATGATCTTAGCTGAGCGCTCCCCGTTCGACATTCGTCGAACGGGAGCGCTCCCCGTTCGTCGATCGACGAACGGGATCCCTCTTCGCTGAACGCTCCCCGTTCGACATTCGTCGAACGGGAGCGCTCCCCGTTCGTCGATCGACGAACGGGAGCCCTTTTTGCTGAACGCTCCCCGTTCGACATTCGTCGAATGGGAGCGCTCCCCGTTCGTCGAGTGACGAACGGGAGCAGCTTGCGTTCGACGAATTCGTCGAATGGCCCAGGAACTTCCCTTGGCTAGCCCCGAAGACACACTTCAAGGGGTTGAGTTTCATCTTATACTTCCGTAGGGTCGCAAACGTCTCATCAAGGTCTCGTAGGTGAAACCCAAGGTCCCGGCTCTTCACCATGATGTCATCGACATAGACCTCCAAGTTTCTTCTCCTTTGTTCGTGAAAGACCCGATCCATCATCCTTTGGTAGGTGGCACCTGCATTCTTGAGCCCAAAGGGCATCATCTTATAACAGTAGCATCCATACCCCATGATGAAGGAGACATCTTTGATGTCTGGGGGGTGCATGCGGATTTGATGATAACCTGAAAAAGCATCTAAGAAAGACATTATAGAGAAACCAATTGGCTGAGTCAACCAACGCGTCGATTCTAGGCAAGGGGTAGAAATCTTTCGGGCATGATTTATTAAGAAATGAAAAGTCGATACACATGCGCCACTTACCTCCCCCCTTTTTTACCATGACTACATTGGAGACCCAGCCTGGATACTGGATTTCCGACACAAAACCTGCTTGTACGAGCTTTTTCACCTCTTCGCGGATTGGTCCCTCCAGCTTGTCCGCCGTGGCCCTCTTCTTTTGGCGGATGGGGCGGGTGCCGGGGTTGAGGTTGAGGCGGTGGCAAGCCACATCCGCATCGATCCCGGGCATCTCTGTGGCGCTCCAAGCGAAGACATCCACATTCTTCTGTACGCAGGCTAGGATCTCAGCCCGCTTCTTTGAATTGAGCTCCCCGCTGACTCGGACCTTCTCCACCACCCCAAGCCGAGTGGTGACCTCGAGCTCCACGACCTCATCCACGGCCTCCAGCATGGATTGCTCTCCCCAAGCACTTTCCTTCTCTCCTCCGCAAGCGAGCGCTTGGGCTCCTTCCTCCGTCTCTGCCTCTCCTACCACCATTAGCTCTTCCGCTCCTCCTTCCCGGGCATCCTCTCTTTTCCCCTCTTCCTCTCCTCTCTCCGCCCTGGGCCTCTCAGCGACCCCTTCCTGGCATGAACCTCCTCTTCCCCCATCCTCTCCTCGACTCCATTCTCTCCTTCGACTTCTGACGCCTCCTCCATCATTTTATCGAACTCCTCTGCTTCTCCCATCCAGGTGATGGTGTTGACAGCCGTCACATAGCACTGTCTTGCCATCTTGGGATCTCCTCGGATCCGGACCTGGACTCCACCCGCGTTGAACTTGAGACATTGGTGGAAGGTGGAAGGGACGCATCTGAACACGCTGATAAGAGTCCGTCCTAAGATGGCGTTGTAGCTGCTTGGGGCGTCCACTATCACGAAGCGGCAGTTCCGGGACTGCCCTCCGAGGGTCACATGGAGCCCCACTCCACCCTCTACCTCCTTCCTTTCTCCCGAAAAGCCGAATAGGGGGACATCCGAGGCCAACACCCTCTTGGACTCCACCTTCATCTCGTCAAACGCCTTCTTGAAGACGACGTTGACCGAGCTCCCATTATCTACTAGAATCTGCGAGACGGTAAAGTTCTCGATGGCGGTCTGGATGACCAGCGCATCGCAGAATGGGTCTTCATAGCTTGGCATGTCCTTCTGAGAGAAAGTAATTCTCTCCGCCGGGGGAGGAGCAGTGGATGTTGAGGCCACGCTCCGACGATAGATGGTATGGAGGCTAGCCTTGCGGGTTGCCTCCACCCCTACCCCCCCATGGATCACCCCGATCCCTCCTCTACTCCCCACATCAACTCTGTCTTCACACCTTTCTTCCTCCTCCCCTCGTGGCTCGACCTCCTCAATTCTCACCTGTTGCCTCGGCGCGGGCACTCGACCCCTTTTTGTTTCCAGGAACTCTAGGCAGGTGGCCGTCGTGTGACCTTCCTCATCGTCGAAGTCACAATACGGCAACGTCACCTCCCCTGCTTCGCCTTCCGCCATCATATTCCTCCTCCTTCTTGCCCCCGCTTCTTCTCTCGCCTCTTCTCTCCTTCCTCTTCCTCCTCTTCCCCTCCTGATCGCCATGGCTTGCTGAGGCGGGGGAGGCAGCTGCCTCGGACTCTACCTCCACCCCAACTGGTGGGGTCTTCCTTGTTCTCCATAGAAGTTACCCCTTCCCGGGACGTAACCCCTTCCCTGACCTTGCATTCCTTCGGCGCGCTGCCTCCACTCCCCCTCTGGGGCCCTGGGCTCTTCCCTTCTTCTTACCTCTTGCTGCCTGACCTCCGGCTCACTGAGCTTCGCTAGCCTCTTGGAGAGCTCTGGGTTGGCCTCTTCACTCTCAATCTCTTCCTCCATCCTCTCCATCAACTCCTCGTAGGAGACGGGAGCTTTCCTCTTCAAAGCCATCTTAAAGAAACTTTCCCTCAGCCCGACCGTGAAGGCAAGCTCGAGTTCAAACCCAGGCATCTCCTGAGTGAGTAGCACTTCTTCCTGGAACCGATCCGCGTAGCGAGCCAACGACTCCTTTGGCTCCTGCTTCACTTTGAAGAGAGACTCGGCGTCCTTCTTCCTTTTCTTTGAAGTTGAGAATCGTAACAAGAAACTCCGGCGCAAATCTTCGAAAGCGTAGATCGACCCTGTAGGGAGTTGATGGAACCAGTCCCTGGCCTTTTCCTTAAGAGTGACGGCAAAGAGCCGACACTTAAAAGCATCCGACATCGGCCTGATGGAGACCGAGTCCTCAAACGACTGGAGCTGTTGGAGAGGGTCATCCTTGCCGTTGTAGTAAACCATGTTCCACTCTCTGAACCCTGCCGGGACAGGTGCAGAAAGTACCAACTCGCAGAAGGGACTTCCCCCTTCTGCCACACTTTCTCGCTCCACACGACCCCCAAGCTCCCTCGCCAGACTCGGGCTCGCGGGGACCGCGCTCGCGGGAACGGTATTCTCCTGGACCACTCCCGCAGTCGCTAAATCCCGCGGGCGCGCGCTCGCCTGCGCCGCGCTTGCCAGCTCAGAGTTCGCCAGCATGGAACTCGCCGGGCTGGCGAACAGTACTCGCCCTTCCATGTCTTGAACTGAACTTCCCAAGACTTCCTTTCCGGCTCTTCCCCCTGGGGCATTCTCGCCAACCGCTGCTGGGGAAAGGGTCGCCTGAGGTGCTGAGGTCGCAAACTCGCTTCGCAGCGCCGCGACCGTGAGCCCGAAGGTGTCAAGCACCTCCCTCCTGAAATCCGCAAACATCCTCGGCGTCACCACCTGTGGTGACTCGCTGAACCGCTCGCCTTGATCCTCGCCTCCCGTCATGCCTGCTCTTTGGAACTTTCTTGGATGAGCCACGCTCGACGCTTACCGCACCAAAATGTTGAAACCGATTTCCCGGTCTTTGTGGAGTTCGGGGCCCTCACCGAGATGAGGGACGACTAGCCCTTACTGATCCCTTAGAAAAGGTAGACCGGAAACTAGGAAGATTGACTAAGACCCTAGTCACGGCGAGGAGGTCCCTCCACTAACCCGGAAGATCGTTGAGCACTTCCCCTCCCAAGCCAAAGCTGAGACTCGGGCACCTTGGAGAGCTCTGGAAATGCTAACCAAAGAAAACCTAAGGAGAGAGAAGCTGAAGTGAAGTCCCCTCCAAAGGAGCCCTTGAGGTCTTATTTATAGGTTTCCTGGTCTGGCCTGCAAATAACAGGATTCCGCCTTCTGATTTTACTATCCGCACCCCAAATGGGTCTGCTAACAGCTGAACTCCGCTGTTCGGATAGGCTAATGGCAGACCAACGGGGATAGAGAGATGATTTCGTCGATCATAGGGTGAGTAGCGGATTCGTCAAACGCAGCAGCTTGGAGAGTTCGTCGAACGCAGCATTTTGGCGAATTCGTCGAACGCGGAGACTTTGGAAGAAATCTAGCTCGCCTGTCTTCTCGCGATCCTTCGGCGAGTTTCTGGCTCGCTCACCTCCCTGCGATCATTCGGCGAGCACCTGGCCCGCTCGCCTTCTTGCTGGTCGACCTTGAGGCTCTGGCTCGCGGGAACTTGACTCGCGCCTCTTCCCGCGGGTGACCTTTGATAGATCTGGTTCGCCTCCTTTGGGCGAATGGCCTGTGAAGACCTCGTCTGCACTCCTGCCCAACTCGCACTCTTGACTCGCTCGCCTTCTCGCGAGAAGCCGGCTAAGTGCTAGTCCCAGCGGATCCGCTGAGACGGGATCGTTGAGCGTTGTTTGGACTTATTCGAGCACTGTCAATTTTGCTCTTTCTCTTATTTTCCGCCTATTATCATATATATATCCCGAGAACCTGACTCGCATCACTTTTATTTGATCATCCACTAGGCGAATATCGGGGTTGTACAAGCACCATTCCACTTCCACTTCAAAATTTAACACTCCCCCTTGAAATGGAAAGTGGAAGTCAGCCCAAGCAAACTCCGCAACCGACCAAATGGTCCCTTCGACAGCGGCTTAGTGAATATGTTAGCAACATTCTCCTTGCTCTGCACATGTTCCACAGTCAGAGATCCCTCCAACACCTTCTCACGAATGAAATGGTGATGAATCACTATGTGCTTCGTACGCGCGTGACAAACTGGATTGTTCACTAGTTTGAGAGCACTCTCATTGTCACCACGTAGCAGAGTAGGACCTCGCACCTCCCTATGAATGTCCTCCACAAGCCTCCTAAGCCAGATAGCTTCCTGAGCTGCCAAAGTCAAAGCTTTGTACTCCGCTTCTGTGGTAGCGACATACACAGAATCCTGCTTCTTGCTGCACCATGATATAGCTGTAGAGCCTGTCATAAAGACATATCCAGACGTTGATCTCTGATCATCCGAATCTCCTCCATAATCAGCATTCATGTACCCGTGCAAGAAAAAACTCGAATCTCTCCCGTAGAAGAGACCCAAATCCGAGGTGGATTTGACATATTTCAAGATACTCCTAGCCACCACAAGATGAGGCTTCCGAGGCTCTGCCATAAACCGACTCACCCTGCCAACTACATAAGTAATATCTGGCCTCGTGATCGTCAAGTATATCAGACTTCCAACCAAAGCCCGGAACACCAAAGGATCGGTAAGAACCTTCCCTTCATCTCGTCGAAGATGAACTCCAACCTCCAATGGAGTAGAGCTGCTCTTCCCCCCTTCCATGTCGAACCTCTTCACGATTCAATCCGCATAGCCTTTTTGGGAAACAAGCATACCGCTCTCTTTCCTCTCCACTTCGAGCCCAAGAAAATGGTGGAGCTCGCCCAAATCCTTCATCCCGAATCTGATAGCTAGCTCAGCATGAAGCCTAGATACCTCCACTTCAGAATTCCTCGTGACGATCATATCGTCAATGTAAAGCAACACCAAGACCTGAAGCTCCCCCGTCTTCTTTACGAATAAGCTTGAATCTGAATCAGAAGCAAAGTATTCGCAGAACTGGAGGTATTCTGCGATCTTTTCGTACCACGCCCGAGGCGCTTGCTTCAAGCCGTAAAGAGCCTTCTTGAGCTTGCAAACATATCTTGGGTGCTATTTGGATACATAACCAGATGGCTGATCAATGAAGATATCCTTGTCAACCTCGTCGTATAAGAAAACATTCTTCACGTCAAGTTGCCAAATCTTCCACCCTTGGCAAGCTGCCAATGCGATCACCACCCGGAGCGAAGTCATCTTAGCAACGGGGCTAAACATCTCTTCATAATCCTCCTCATACTTCTGAGAGAAACCTCGAGCTACAAGGCGAGCCTTGTACCACTCAATACTTCCACCAGCCTTCTTCATCAGTTTGAAAACCCACTTGCAAGTCACCGGAGTAACTCCCTCAACCTTAGGCACCAAGTCCCAAGTCTCATTCTTCCTGAGGGCAACCATCTCTTCAACCATGGCTCCTTCCCACTCCTTGACTCCAACGACATTTTCATAACAAGACGACTCTGTCTCATCCAGGGGACCTGCGAAGAAACATGAGACAAAGCTCACCAAGTTTCTGCCCGTATACCGATCAGGTGGAATAATGGTCCTCTTGGACCTCCTCAGAGCTTGACTCTGAACCACCTCTTCAACTGC
This sequence comes from Dactylorhiza incarnata, assembly GCA_033032865.1. Lineage (NCBI taxonomy): Eukaryota > Viridiplantae > Streptophyta > Magnoliopsida > Asparagales > Orchidaceae > Dactylorhiza > Dactylorhiza incarnata. The sequence continues at coordinate 3,229,779 of JAWHQI010000175.1, read as the reverse complement.
AGCTTCTGGACTAGCTCTCCTTTCAGGTAGACATGGAGTATCGCTCCCCCTGCTTCCAGAACCCGAAGCACCTGACCCAGAGCTAGAAATACCTGGAGCACCTGGAGAAATAGGAAACTCCACCCAAACTTCCCTTGCAGCTTCCTTTGGTCCACCATCTACCCTGCTTCCTTGTAACTCTATATAAGAGCTACCTTGGTATGACGCCAGCTCATCAAATACCACATCCCTAGAGACCACATATCTCCGTGTCTCCGGATCCATGCATCTTCACCCTTTCTTTCGGTCATCATAACCGACGAAGACTAGTTTCCTTGCCTTTGCATCTAGCTTCATTCGAAGGGCATCCGGAACATGCTCGTAGCAGGTAGAACCAAACACTCGAAAGTGTTCCATGTTTGGCTTCTCCTTGAACATCAACTCATGAGGGGTCTTCATGTTGATGAGACTGAGAGGCATTCGATTGATAACATAAGCCGCACAAGACATTCCCTCTGCCCAGAAGGACTTTGGGAAACTCTTGGCATGAAGCCAACATTTGCAGGTCTCCGTCAGATGACAGATCTTCCGCTCTGCAACTCCGTTCTATTGTGGAGTGTGAGCACAGGAAAGCTCTCTTTGGATGCCATGCTTCCTGCAGAAGTTAAAGAACACCTTGGAGGTGAACTCCCCTCCATTGTCAGTTCTGAACCTCTTGACCCGCAGGTTGAGCCGTCCTTCCACCAGCTCCTTGAGCTCCACAAACCTCTCGAACGCCTCTGACTTCTCCTTCAGAAAATATACCCAAGTATATCTGGTGAAGTCATCAACCAAAATCAGCATATACTTGCTACCTCCAAGACTGGCAGTGTTGGTAGGTCCAAACAGATCACCATGTATACATTCCAATGGTCTTTTACATCTACTTTGTGATTTGTCAAATGGAAGGCGCTGAGCCTTACCAAACTGACAACCTGCACAAATGTGACCATCTCCGAAAGATGACAAGCTAGGCAGACCTTTTACCAGGCCTCTTCGCGCCATAGCTTTCAACTTATCCATCCCAACGTGCCCAAGTCTTTCATGCTAGATAGCGGCGCTGTCGTTAGCCCTCATCTTATAAACATAAGAACTTGTTGAAAGAACAAGCAAGTCCTTCACCCGTCTCTCTATATGAGTGACCTCAACTTTCACAGCTAAAACATTTCGGAGAAATTTCACTTATGTTGGACCGAACAGAACGTGGTAGCCAACATCCATTGCATTGGTCACCGAGAAGAGGTTCTTCTTCAACCATGGAACATGATAGACACTCTTCAATGTAAGAGTACCTCTATCATCGTTCAAAGAAACCACACCCTCCTTCTCTACTGCATGTATAGTATCATCAGCTGTAATGATAGCGTCATTACCTGTATATGCCTACAATGAGGAGAACTTCGACTCATCCCTGGTGAGGTGATGACCACACCCAGAGTCCATTATCCAATCATCTTGATAGTTGATGGAAGTCATAGCCCTAACACACGTGCCCATCATGAATGCACCTCCACCACCTCAACTACCTTCAGAATTGGAACCAGCATCCTCCTTTCCTGCAGCATTCCCTGGCTGAAGATTAACTTGGCAGTCTCTCTTGAAGTGAGCAAGCTTGTTGCACCTGAAGCATCTAGGTCCTTCCTTCTTCTTCCCATCATGCTTAGGAGTATAGCTCCTCTCCTGCTGATATGAAGTAGACAGACCATCATCTCCAGATGCCTTCTTCTTCTTGTCCCATCTCTTCTTCTTGCCAGAGAAGAGAACCTCACCTTCTCCCCCAGAGACAGACATTCCAACAATTTGCTTAGCCAAACTCTCTTGCGAAGCAAGTAAGTTCTCCAGCTCCAGCAACGATGGCTGATTGGCCCAGCCTTGAACAGAAGTAACAAAGTCCACATACTCCCTTCGCAAGCCGCGGATTATGTGCATCTTCAGCTTAGCTTCTGAGATATGCTCATTTGGGTCCAATGCCGATATCTCTGCGCAAAGGTTCTTCATCTTCAAGAAGAACGTTGAGATAGACAAATCTCCCTGAGTTGCTTTCGCCAACTCATTCTCCAAGAACTTTAGCCTAGCTACATTCTTCTTATTGAACAAGCCATCCAAGGCTGTCCAAATTTCAGCAGCTAATCTACATCTGATGATGTGATCAAACAACTCCGGAATGATCGCTCTCTTGAGAGTGAACTCTGCCTTAGCATTCGTTCTCTTCCAAGGCTTCACGAGCTCAGCATTCCCTTCAGCAGGAATAACATCTTGTCTTGCTTCTCCTCCTACAACCTCCCACAAATCCTCGCCAAGAAGATAGCTCTCCATGTAAGACTTCCACTTCTTGAAGTTTGTCTGCGTAAGGAGCTCAATACCATGACCTCTAGCATATCCTCCTTCCATTACTATCCCACTGGTTGTTGACCAACTTGAGGAACCCGAGAGAAGTATCACCAACTACTGCTCAACAACCTACCTCTGATCCATGTTAAAAAAACTTGAGGTGCGGAGATGAAGTAAAATGCGGAACACTTCACTAAACTTTCCACAAGTATAGCAACACAATGACAATGGGAAGACCGAATAGTGCAATGGTATTAACTATCTCTTTACAATTCGAGGTATATATGGCGAGACATGATTCATAAGAATCACGGAGGAGAGAAGCACAAAACACAAAATACAATCCGTCGATGACCTGACAGATTGAAATCGCCAGACCGCGCGAACAACCAAGCCGTATGGTTAACTCCTGAGACCGCACGAACAGAGCAAACCGCACCTGCCAGCCCACAACCACAGACCGCCCGACCTGCAGCTTTATTCAACTGCTGAAAACACTTGAAGAAGAAACTGCTTCCTGCTGCAGACCGCAACTCAAGATCGCCTGGCCACTTAAGACCGACTGATCAACTGAGTTCGTTGCACAGTCCAAGAACACCTAAACACAGTCCGCCCAGACAGACCGCTACCAGACTGGTTTATTCAAAGCTGGAAGAAGGGAGAATGCTGACCGCGAACTGTAAGTCGCTAACCTGCGAACACACAAACTGGTCAGGCAAAACTCAAACCGCGCAACCTCAGAATAAGACCGACACAATCAAGTCAACTTTGGTTCTTACAGTTCTTCGTTATGAATGACGGTCCCTGCACCCGTATTTATAGGCGCACACGTTTTTTGCTCGGGAGCTAGCGTTTTAATGAAAATATATGTCATATATATATATATTGATTGATGGATGACACGTGCTTTAATGAAAATAAATGTGTAATGAAATTCATAAATACATGTCAAATCAATTCATAAATACAACGCGTTGTTCAATAAAATTTACTTTTTAAATAAGATTTATGTTTTTTTTAAATAAGAATTACCCCCGCTCAATTTTGTCCGCTCTCAGGAGCTCGATCAACTTTCAGTGCACATGAGGCCCATGTTCACCACTCGACAATACCCCCGCCTCGACATTGCCCGACAGTGCACATGAGCTTTAAATAAGTTTATGTATTTTAAAATAAGGTTTATCCGTTTATGTATTTTTTAAAAGTAAGGATTATGATACATAAAAATTAATTGAATATTAATATTAATTTAATTAATTATAATAGCAATAACTATTGAATTTAATTCACTTATATATATAACCGTTTATATATAAACCTTTAAAAAATGTTTTTATAAAAAAATTATACAAAGTTTTTATAAAAAATTATATAAAGTTTTTATATAAAACGTTTTATATAAAGTTTCTTTATATAAAGTTTTTATAACGCTTTATAAAAGCGTTTATATAATTTTTTTTATAAAACTTTATGAAAGTACACAATTAACCTCACTAGAATTCTCTAGAGGGGGTGAATAGAGATTTAAAAATTATTTTGTGCAAAGTTAATATATATGTGTATGATCACAGATTAGAGCTTCCCACACACCAACAAGAATTAAGCAAGAAAATAAAGTAAATGCAAGAAAATAAATCACAGCACAACACAAGAAAATATGGTGGTTCCCCAAACTTTGGGTAGTCCACTCTTCTACACCCTTGGTAGGAATTCACTATCTTACACTGAGTCTTTTGATAAGGAGACTCTTAGAACCACCCTGAGTCTTTTGACAAGGAGACTCTTAGAACCAACTGAGTCTTTTGACAAGGAGACTCTTAGAACCAGTACACTGAATTTTTTGGAGAGAGATTCTAAAAACTCTTTTACAATGTTTAAGTGAGAAAGAAAGAAAGGAGAAGAAATAAAAACAAGAAAGAATCTTCTTCCTAGCAAGAAGATTGGAAGCACAAGAAGTGAATTGAATCTTTCTTCTATAGAGAGAAGAAGATTTGCAGCCTTTCTCTCTTTGTGAGAGCTATCAGATTTTGCAGCAGTATGACTTCAGAAGCAGAAGAAGAAGAAGTGCTTGAATGTTGCTGCAGAGCTTTTTCTCAATTTCTCTCTTTTCTCTTGGGAGTTTTTCCTCTATTTCAAATGTGTGTGGTAGATCACTCTTGTTTATTTTCTGCCGACCTCCTCTTTATTTATAGCTCTGTTAATTCAACATAATACTATAGGAGGATAATCAATTAGCAGTTAGAGAGAATAGAAAGAAAAAATGTTTCCATAATGTTTATTTCTGTAGAAGGAAAGAATGAATTCTGATTTCAAATAATATCCAAAATAGAGTTAATCAGATTAGCCAAGAATCAAATAGAAGGAAAGAATGATTCAGAACGACTATAAAATATTAGCATTATTCCATACAAATTAGATTTACTGAAAGAAGGAAAGAGATCTGGCGCATATTTAAGTCTGTCAAATAAATCGACGTGCGTCGATTGCCATTCGACGTAAGCGTCGAGTACATCCTGTCTGGACGTCGAGAGGTGAATAAGGAAGGTGCGTCGACTAAGGTGCGTCGACTTCACTAGTTGCGTCGACTAGAAAACAGAGTAACGTCGACAACACATACGTCGAAATCTTCCTAGAGTTACTTCGACTTAATCTGAAAGAGACGTTGACTACATTTTGACGTTGCGTTGAACACTATTCGACGCATATTTACTTAGCCTTGTTTTTCATTCTTGGAATTCATATTTGACTCATTTTCAGGGGTTAAGAGAAATCATTTTCCCAACAATCTCCCCATATTTGTCTTAACCCTTCTTAGAGAGAAATTAGCATATAATTAACATAGCAAAGCATATTAACTTAGCCTTGTTTTTCATTCTTGGAATTCATATTTGACTCATTTTCAGGGGTTAAGAGAAATCATTTTCCCAACAATCTCCCCCTATTTGTCTTAACCCTTCTTAGAGAGAAATTAGCATATAATTAACATAGCAAAGCATTTGTAAAGATAATGAAGATTTCACACAATCAGAAGAGAATATATAAACAAACTTCATGTTCAGACCAATCACAAAGTAAAGTATGTGAAACATTGTTTTCAAGTATTATTCAGGAGGAGTAGGAGGAGTTTTTCTTTTTCTCTTGAATACTATTGTGGATTGCTCTTTCCCAGTAGCAGGTGATTCCCTCAGCTCCCCCTGGGTCTCAGCTCCCCCTGCCCCTGACTCCTGAGCCCCTTCTTTAGCCATCACAGCATCAGCTTCATTTCCTTTTTCAGTTTCAGCAGCTGGTTCATTTTCTTCTTGATTTATAGCAGTATTCAATTCTTTCTCACCTTCTTCCTTTTCAGCCTCATTTTATGCTTTGCTTCCCTCCCCTTGCAGTAGTACCACTTGGTCTGCAGCCTCTCTTGCTATGCTGAGTACCTCAATTGTTTGTTCATTAATATGGATCTCAGGTACTAACTCATTCCCAATTGTCTTGAGCAGTGCAAGACTGTCAGATTTTGAAGAAGAAGAGGATTTGTGAGAAGGAGATTTAGGATTGGAGGGCTGATTTTCATCTAGATTCTCCCCCTTCTTGACCTTCTTGGCCAAGGAGGTTAAGAAAGACTTAGTCACTCTAGAGGAAGAGAGAGATGACTTCAGATCTTGCACAGAGGCACTGTGTTGAAATTATTGAAGTGGAAGTGGAGGAGGCTTTTGGACCTGGGCGGTCTGGGAAGAGACCGGGCGGTCTGGCGTGACCGCACGGTCTGGCGGTCTGACAATGGCGATCTGTTCTATTGGTCAGCTGCGGCTTCTAGGGTTGACCGCTGGTCTGGTCCAAGGGCTGCTGGAGGAGGAAGTCGTGCGGTCTGGCTGTGACCGCATGACGGCTGATCATCCTCAGGGTCTCGCGGTCTGTCTCTGACCGCGCGATAAGTTGTTCTCTTCAAGGACGTGCCGGTCTGGCGTGACCGCACGGGTTGGCTCTTGAATCCGGTCTGGTGGCTTTCCAGAGGGTTCTGAAGGAGTTCGCGGACTAAGTCATTCTTGGTCGCGCGGTCTCAGTTCGCGGTCTCAGGAGGAGACCAGGAGGGCGAGCTGGCTGTGTTTGCGGTCTCAGGCGAACACAGGTGGTGGGTGACTTCTAGGCGGTCTGGCGATCTCCGTGTGGAGTCGTGTTCAGACCAAGGGAGTAGCGATCTCCCGCGGTCTGGAGTGAAGTCGGCGCTCACCAAAATGAAGCAGGAGGGTTGCAATGATCGCGCGGGTTGACCGGTAAGGTCGCGCGATCTGATGGGTGGTGACTCTATCTCATAGGGTGGTGACTGGATCAGGTCTCACGCCTATAAATAGGGAGCCACTGTAGCAGCAAAAGCAGAACACACCAAGTGTAAGCCGAGTTTGCCTAGTTCCTGCGGTCTGTGTTTATCTGACCGAGCGGTCTCTGATTGAATTCTTCCTTGTGCAGCTTCTGCGGATAGTGTGGGCGGCAGCGATCACCTCTTCCTCTGAAAGTGTTCGGGCAGTCTGCGGCTTGGAGTTGTGGTGCTGGAGTTCGGGAATCAGGAGATCGGCAAAGGAGCGGTCTGGTGCAGCGGTCTGGTGGTGTTTCGAGATCGGGAGCGGTTGCGGTCAGGCAGCAGCGGTCTGGCGAGCTTCTGAGTTCGGCAAGAGACCGTGCGGTCTCAGTTATCTTCAGTTTCTGTTCTTTCTCTTTGAAGTTTTGTGCTGACGAAATCATGTCTCGTCGAGCATGTCTTGCCCTGTAATTGAAGTATTGCTATCAATAAAGATCGTTTTGTTCGCCTAAGATTGTCTCTGGTTGTTTGGCTTGTATCTCTAGTTGTTATTCCTGCTTGCTCTCACAAGGTCCGGAAAAATTTCACATGGTATCAGAGGGAGGTTGGAGTTGAAAGAGCAGTGAATAACTTAGAGTAGCCATCGCCTTTGTGAAGAAGGAACCAGAGGAAGAGCAATGGAAGGTGGTTTTGCAAGAGGTCTTGGTATTGAAATGCTTACATCGACTAACTTCAAGAAGTGGAAGTCGTGTATGCAGAGCTATCTTCTGGGTGAGGACCTCTGGGAGGTGGTAGGAGGAGATGAAACAGAAGAGGTGAAGGCAGTAGAAGGAGGTGATAATAGACCGGCCGTGAGGGCATGGAGGAAGACCAACGCCAAGGCCGAGTTCACCTTGAAGCGTGCCATTTCACCTGATCTCTTTGATCACATCTTGGGGTGTGGATCAGCTGCTGAGATCTGGAGAGCCCTGGATGGGCTGTTTAACAAAAAGAATATAGCAAGGCTACAGTTCTTAGAGAATGAGTTGGCGAGGTCAGCTCAAGGTGATCTTTCTATCTCAAACTTCTTTTTGAAGATGAAGAATCTCTGCGCTGAGATATCAGCACTGGATCCTGATGAGCCAATTTCTGAGGCGAAGCTGAAGAGGCACATCATCCGCGGCTTGCGGAAGGAATATGTGGCCTTTGTGACATCGGTACAGGGATGGGCAAATCAGCCGTCTCTGCTAGAGCTGGAGAATCTGCTAGCGTCGCAGGAAAGTCTGGCAAGGCAGATGGCGGGGGTGTCAGTGACTGGGGGAGATGGCGAGGTTCTCTTCTCAGGGAAGAAGAAGTGGGAGAAGAAGAAGAAGACCACGGAAGGCTATGGGCCTTCAACTTCTGGGCAGCAGGAAAGGGGGTATGCTCCCAAGGCTGACGGGAAGAAGAAGAAGGAAGGTCTCAAATGCTTCAAGTGCGGAAAGGTTGGGCACTTTAGGAAGGACTGCAGGCTGAATACTCAGCCAGGGCATGCTGCTGAGAAAGAGGAAGCACCAGCCAGGCACTTTGATGGAGGATGGGGAGGAGCCTTCTCGGCTTCTATTGGAGCCTCGGCTCCTATCAACTATCAGGAGGACTGGATCGTGGACTCGGGGTGTGGTCATCACCTCACCGGGGACGAGTCGAAGCTTTCTTCAGCAGAGCCGTACACAGGTAACAATGCTATTATCACTGCAGATAATACTGTGCATGCAGTCGAGAAGGTGGGGGTTGTTTCTTTGGGCAGTGATAGAGGGCCACTTACTTTGAAGAGTGTCTATCATGTGCCCGGAATGAAGAAAAACCTCTTCTCCGTGACCAACGCTGTTGACGCTGGGTATCACGTTCTGTTCGGCCTGACAGAAGTGAAATTTCTACGAAATATAGAGGCCGTGAAGGCCGAGGTCGTCCATATCGGGAGAAGGGCGAAGGACTTGTTCGTTTTGTCGACAAGTTCCTACGTTGACAAGATGAAGACGAATGATGGTGCCGTGATATGGCATGAGAGGTTGGGGCATGTAGGGATGGACAAGCTGAAAGCTATGGCGGTGAGAGGTCTGGTCAAGGGCCTGCCAAGTCTATCTTCCTACGGAGAAGGTCATGTTTGCGCTGGATGTCAGTTCGGCAAGTCTCATCGACTACCGTTTGACAAGTCGCAGACAAGGAGTAGTATGCCGTTGGAGTGCATCCACGGTGACTTGATGGGACCTACTGCTACCCCAAGCCTCGGAGGCAGCAGGTATATGCTGGTGTTGATCGATGATTACACCAGATATGTCTGGGTATATTTCCTGAAGGAGAAGGCGGAGGCGTTTGCCAAGTTTGTGGAGTTCAAGGAGCTCGTGGAGGGTCGGCTGAATCTGCGGATCAAGAAGCTGAGGACGGACAACGGAGGGGAGTTCACCTCTGCTGAGTTCTCCACTTTTTGCAGGAAGGCGGGCATCCGGAGAGAGCTCACTTGTGCTCATACTCCACAACAGAACGGAGTTGCAGAACGGAAGATCCGTCATCTGACGGAGACCTGCAAGTGTTGGCTGCATGCCAAGAGTATCCCAAAGTCCTTTTGGGCGGAGGGAATGTCTTGTGCTGCCTACGTCATCAACAGGATGCCTCTAAGCCCCATCAACATGCTGACTCCACATGAGATGATGTTCAAGGAGAAGCCAAGTGTGGCACACCTTAGGGTGTTTGGTTCCACCTGCTACGTGCATGTTCTAGATGCTCTTCGGACGAAGCTAGATGCGAAAGCAAGGAAGCTAGTCTTCGTGGGATACGATGAGCGGAAGAAAGGGTGGAAGTGCATGGACCCGGAGACGCGGAGATTTGTTGTATCTCGCGACGTCGTGTTCGATGAGGTGACATCTTACAAGGGGTCTTCTGATGTGGAGTTACCAGAGAGCAGGGTGGAGTTGCCAGAGAAAGCTGTGGAAAATCTTCAGGTGGAGCTACCTGTGTCACCAGGTGGTCCATCTCCTTCTAGTTCCGAGACGGGGGCCTCTGGTTCAGGGAGCAGGGGGAGCAATGCTCCTAGCACGTCTGGAAGGGGAGCTAGGGAAGAAGCAGCTGGAGATGAAGCGGTTCAGGGGAAGGAGCTGAGGAGATCGAAGCGATCTATCATTGCCCCTGATCGCTATACAGGAGGAAACGCAGTGAGCTTTGTCTCATGTTTCTTTGCTGGTCCCTTGGATGAGAGGGAGCCGTCGAGCTTTGAGAAGGCCCAAGGCGTGAAGGAGTGGGATGTTGCGATGCAAGAAGAGATGACAGCTCTCGAGAAGAATGAGACCTGGTCTCTTGTGCCCAAGCCGAAGGGCATCGCTCCTGTGACATGCAAGTGGGTCTACAAGCTGAAGAAGAAAGCTGACGGCAGTATCGAGCGTTACAAGGCTCGTCTTGTAGCTCGGGGGTTCTCGCAGCAATACGGTGAAGACTATGATGAGACATTCAGTCCGGTGGCAAAAATGACTTCAGTTCGGTTCATCATTGCCTTGGCGGCGTTCAGTGGATGGGAGATTTGGCAGCTCGACGTCAAGAACGCTTTCTTGTACGGCGAGATTGACAAGGACATCTTCATGGTCCAGCCACCAGGTTTTGTGTCTGAAGATTTTCCGGAGCATGTCTGCAAGCTGAAGAAGGCCCTGTATGGTTTGAAGCAAGCGCCGAGGGCGTGGTACGGGAAGATCGCAGAATATCTCCTATTCTGTGGATTTGTTGCTTCAGACTCAGACTCGAGCTTGTTCGTCAAGAAGAGCGGGGAGCTTCAGGTCATCGTGCTGCTATACGTTGACGATATGATCGTAACGGGGAACTCGAAGGAGGAGGTAGCACAGCTTCAGGCCGAGCTGGCTATCAGGTTCGAGATGAAGGATCTTGGTGAGCTTCACCATTTTCTTGGACTTGAGGTGCAGAGGAAGGAAGGTGGAGTGCTGGTGACCCAAGCCGGATATGCGGAGCGGATCGTGGAGCGGTTCGGCATGAAGGAAGGGAAGTGCACTTCCACACCTCTGGAGAAGGCTATGAAGCTTCGGAAGGATGAGGGAAGGATCATGCAAGATCCGTTGGTGTTCTGAGCTCTGGTTGGGAGCTTAATCTATCTGACGATCACGAGGCCGGACATTGCATATGCAGTGGGCAGGGTGAGTCGGTTTATGGCAGAACCACGAGTACCTCATCTGCTAGCGGCCAAGAACATTCTGAAGTATGTCAAGGCGACCTCGGACATGGGTCTCCTATACAGGAAGGATGCGGGCTTCGAGGTGCATGGATACATGGATGCCGATTACGGGGGAGATTCGGATGATCGAAAGTCGACATCTGGATTCGTCTTCATGGCGGGCCCTACGGCTATATCATGGTGCAGCAAGAAGCAGGATTCCGTGTCAGTCTCTACCACGGAAGCGGAATACAAGGCTTCGGCCTTGGCAGCTCAGGAAGCCATCTGGCTTAGGAGGTTGGTAGGAGACGTCCACAAGGAGGTTCGGGAGCCGACTCTGCTACGCGGTGACAACGAGAGTGCCCTCAAACTGGTAACCAATCCAGTTTGTCACGCGAGGACCAAGCATATTGAGATCGAGCATCACTTCATACGGGAGAAGGTGCTGGAGGGATCTCTTTCGGTCGAGCATGTGCGGAGTGCGGACAATGTCGCAGACATCTTCACAAAGGCGCTGGCAAAGGGGCCGTTCACACGGCTAAGGGAGCTACTTGGGCTAGTTTCCACTTCCCACTTCAAGGGGGAGTGTTGAAATTATTGAAGTGGAAGTGGAGGAGGCTTTTGGACCTGGGCGGTCTGGGAAGAGACCGGGCGGTCTGGCGTGACCGCACGGTCTGGCGGTCTGACAATGGCGATCTGTTCTATTGGTCAGCTGCGGCTTCCAGGGTTGACCGCTGGTCTGGTCCAAGGGCTGCTGGAGGAGGAAGTCGTGCGGTCTGGCTGTGACCGCATGACGACTGATCATCCTCAGGGTCTCGCGGTCTGTCTCTGACCGCGCGATAAGTTGTTCTCTTCAAGGACGTGCCGGTCTGGCGTGACCGCACGGGTTGGCTCTTGAATCCGGTCTGGTGGCTTTCCAGAGGGTTCTGAAGGAGTTCGCGGACTAAGTCATTCTTGGTCGCGCGGTCTCAGTTCGCGGTCTCAGGAGGAGACCAGGAGGGCGAGCTGGCTGTGTTTGCGGTCTCAGGCGAACACAGGTGGTGGGTGACTTCTAGGCGGTCTGGCGATCTCCGTGTGGAGTCGTGTTCAGACCAAGGGAGTAGCGATCTCCCGCGGTCTGGAGTGAAGTCGGCGCTCACCAAAATGAAGCAGGAGGGTTGCAATGATCGCACGGGTTGACCGGTATGGTCGCGCGATCTGATGGGTGGTGACTCTATCTCATAGGGTGGTGACTGGATCAGGTCTCACGCCTATAAATAGGGAGCCACTGTAGCAGCAAAAGCAGAACACACCAAGTGTAAGCCGAGTTTGCCTAGTTCCTGCGGTCTGTGTTTATCTGACCGAGCGGTCTCTGATTGAATTCTTCCTTGTGCAGCTTCTGCGGATAGTGTGGGCGGCAACGATCACCTCTTCCTCTGAAAGTGTTCTGGCAGTCTGCGGCTTGGAGTTGTGGTGCTGGAGTTCGGGAATCAGGAGATCGGCAAAGGAGCGGTCTGGTGCAGCGGTCTGGTGGTGTTTCGAGATCGGGAGCGGTTGCGGTCAGGCAGCAGCGGTCTGGCGAGCTTCTGAGTTCGGCAAGAGACCGTGCGGTCTCAGTTATCTTCAGTTTCTGTTCTTTCTCTTTGAAGTTTTGTGCTGACGAAATCATGTCTCGTCGAGCATGTCTTGCCCTATAATTGAAGTATTGCTATCAATAAAGATCGTTTTGTTCGCCTAAGATTGTCTCTGGTTGTTTGGCTTGTATCTCTAGTTGTTATTCCTGCTTGCTCTCACAAGGTCCGGAAAAATTTCACACACTCACCCCATCTATTTGGGTGTGCATGTGAAGGATGGAGGAATGAATCTGGGAGCAATGCTCATCTAGCATTGCTTGGAATCTTTGAGCTGTGGATTGTATGCACTGGGTGATGAGAGCCTCAGTGGATTCAGATGGTTCATGGTGTGAGAGATGATGAGGTGATGGTGGAGGAGGAGGAGAGGGTAGTCTATTATCTGGATGAGGTGTATCTGAATGAGGAGGTGGAGGGATAGAAGAAGGCTGAGTAGGTGATTGAGGAGGTATTGGTGAGGATGATGCTGGGACAGAAGATGTGACTGTTTGAGAAGGAGGAGGATGAGCAGGAGAGATAGAAGGAGATGGAGTATTTTCAGGGATGGAACCAGGCTTGGGAATTTGCCTGGTCCATTTGGAGAAGAGGGCAATGGACATCCTCTTTCCAGGAGGGATAGGAATTCCTTTTGACCTGCAGAGATCAGGGAAGGAATAGAAGAGAACCTGACTCATGATTCTCATATAAGCATTTTCCTTGTGGGAATATTTGGAGGCTATCATTTTGAGAAGACAGCTGGCCCAATCCACCTTCTTCTTCAGCACAAGGGCCCCCATGATGTTCAGCTGCTGTTTGGGCACTGCATCATGGGTTGAAATCTTGCATAGCAGTATCTTCCCTACTATATCTGCCAGCAATCTGTACTCATCTGAAAAGTCTATCTTTTTCAGATGGATTGGTCTGTCTTTTGAGAATTTCATGGTGGAGAGCACATGCTTGATTTCATCAGGTGTGAGGTCAATGGATTCATCACCTAATAGGGGGATAATTAAGACTTATGTAGTCATTCTTCTCAAACTTATTTTCTTCCCCTTTTTCATTTAAATAAGGATGATATTAGGATATACCTGATGGAAGATCAAAGGTGGCCCTAACATGTTCTGCTGAGATTGAGACAGGTGTCTCATATAGTGTTCCCTGGATTTCTCCTTGTTCAGATATCTGAACATGAGTCAGCAGCTCTGTGAGCTCTGTTTCCAGTAGCTTGCACCTTGTGGAGATGAGTTTGTCTAATCCAGCTTCTATGAAGAGAGCAATGATGCTCTTGTAGTTTTCTGCGGCAGCCTGGAAGGACTCAAGGTCAATGTCGAACCCAGAATTTATCTTTGGAGCCATTGTAGATCAGTGGGAAAGAGAGAGAAAGAGACGGCTGGACGGAGGAGCAAGGAGAATAAAAGATGCAGAGGTCGTGAAGGTTTCTAACTGAAGAGTCTATTTAAGTCAGGTGAAGCGTCGAAACAGGACTCAATTCGAGGCTTATTAGGTACTTCAGTGGATGTGACCGAAAATGATTCAGCCTTGCCGCTCGTTTTTATGAAGTCGACGTTACGTCGAGTGGGATTTGTCGTGAGCGTCGATATAGTCTGCTTTGGGATGAAGAGATTTCTAGTCGACGTACGCGTCGATAATAGTTGACGTATGCGTTGATTATGCCTATTGATCTGAGTCGTCGACGGTGCATCGATTATAAGTCGACGTGACTTTTAATTTTTCAGAACAGCTCTATGTGCTTACTTCTTTTTGTCTCTTCCTATTCCTAAAGGTTTCTAAGTCAAATTTGGACTGATTTTCTTTTACATATAATTTGATTGATTATGCCAACATTGTTTGGCAAGGTGTCCGGGTTTGTTACATATATAGCATTTGATTGTCTTAGAGTTGTAAGGATTTGATTTTAGAGAAGGATAGAAGTGTTGATTGGGATAGGAATATTGTTTAGAGTAGAAATTTTGATCAGGATGAATGGGTCCTGAATAGGGGTTTAGATGAGAGATTTTTGAAGGGAAGACATTTACGTTGCTCTGAATATGTGTGCGTCGATATCGATTCGACGCATGTTGATAGTCACGTCGATTTCTATTCGGCGCTTTCTCTAGGTGGCGTCGATCTAATTTCGACGCGTAAAAAGAGTTGCGTCGATTGGAAGTCAACGTACTTTTGTTTAAGCGTCGAGAAGAGATCGATGCATCTGAGAGGTTGCATTGAGTGAATTCCAAAGTTGGCTACATTGATTTGTTCTTTTAGATCTTTAATTTCTTTTGTTGCTTTTAGTTGATCTAGATACATTCTCATAAAATCATTTCTAAAGTTATCACTTTGAAAATCTATTTCATCAAACATGCTTACCTCATCCTCATCCTCAGATTCCTCTATGAGAATGAGGTTCTTTTCTTTTTCATCATCAGAAGATATGCTTTCTTCTGATCCTGTTTCACTCCATGATTTATCATCATTCTTTGAGTCTTCAAAGGCCATTAAGCATAGGTCTTCTTGCCTAGATTCTTCATTGTCACTCTTAGAGGATGAACTATCCTCAGAGTTTGTTTCACTCCAGACTTCTGCAATGAAGCCTCTTTCTTTCTTCTTCCCCTTTTTCTTCAGATCTTTCTTTTTCAGATCCTTTTCTGTTTCAGCATTCTCTGGACATTCTGGGGCAATATGTCCAGGTTTCCTGCAAGAATAGCAAATAATCTCTTTAGTGGGGGTTTTGTCATACCTTGGTTTTGACTCCCTCCTTTTTGATCCATCTGTCTTGACCCATTTCTTAAATCTTCTGGCCAAGAAACTGAATAGTTCTTCTTCAGTGACAGGGGTTCCTCCTTCTGTTGCCTTTAGAGCAATGTTCCTGCCTTTTGAGGAAATTGGAGTGTTATCTCTTCTTTCCTTCTCTTCTCTAGTTTTCAGCAATTGCTCATAGGATCTGAGTTTTCCTAAGAGAGCATCTGTTGAAATCTCTTTTTGTTCTCTTGTGTCTCTTATTGCCCATATTCTTGAGTCCCATGAACTAGGGAGACTCATTAGCAATTTGTCATTAATCTCAGTGAGAGAGATTTCTCTGTCCAAGTCTCTTAGTTGATTGATGATCAGACTGAATCTGTCATACATTTTAGAGATGCTTTCTTCAGCCTTCTTTTGGAAGTTCTCATATTGAGAAATCAATAGAGCTTTTTTATCTTTCTTTTCATCAGCACTTCCTTCCACCATCTTTGTGAGAGCATCCCAAATTTCTTTGGATGATTCACAGTCAACAACCTTTTGAAAAATGTCATCTGAGAGAGTTGAGACAAGTATGTTCATGGCCTTTAGATCATATGTTCTTGCCTTCTTTTCATCTTCTGTCCACTCAGATCTTGGAACAAGTGTTTGTGTGACATTGCCATTTGCATCCTTTCTCTAAGGCTTTGGGGGACCTGTCATAGTAATATTAAACAAGTCAGCATCAATGGAATTCATATAAATTCTAATTCTTGTTTTTCAAACTGCAAACTTTTCAAGATTGCACATTGGAGGTCTGGTGGAAGCATAATCTTTGATTTGTGCCATATGATAAAATAGTTTTGAAAAATATATATATATGAGAGGTAGGATCTTTTTGATCAAGGAGTTATCCTTTTTAGATCAACCTGCCTCTGATACCAATTGAAAGTGCACAATTAACCTCATTAGAATTCTCTAGAGGGGGGGTGAATAGAGATTTAAAAATTATTTTGTGCAAAGTTAATATATATATGTGTATGATCACAAATTAGAGCTTCCCACACACCAACAAGAATTAAGCAAGAAAATAAAGTAAATGCAAGAAAATAAATCACAGCACAACACAAGAAAATATAGTGGTTCCCCAAACTTTGGGTAGTCCACTCTTCCACCCCCTTGGTAGGAATTCACTATCTTGCACTGAGTCTTTTGATAAGGAGACTCTTAGAACCACCCTGAGTCTTTTGACAAGGAGACTCTTAGAACCAACTGAGTCTTTTGACAAGGAGACTCTTAGAACCAGTACACTGAATTTTTTAGAGAGAGATTCTAAAAACTCTTTTACAATGTTTAAGTGAGAAAGAAAGAAAGGAGAAGAAATAAAAACAAGGAAGAATCTTCTTCCTAGCAAGAAGATTGGAAGCACAAGAAGTGAATTGAATCTTTCTTCTATAGAGAGAAGAAGATTTGCAGCCTTTCTCTCTTTGTGAGAGCTATCAGATTTTGCAGCAGTATGACTTCAGAAGCAGAAGAAGAAGAAGTGCTTGAATGTTGCTGCAGAGCTTTTTCTCAATTTCTCTCTTTTCTCTTGGGAGCTTTTCCTCTATTTCAAATGTGTGTGGTAGATCACTCTTGTTTATTTTCTGCCGACCTCCTCTTTATTTATAGCTCTGTTAATTCAACATAATACTATAGGAGGATAATCAATTAGCAGTTAGAGAGAATAGAAAGAAAAAATGTTTCCATAATGTTTATTTCTGTAGAAGGAAAGAATGAATTCTGATTTCAAATAATATCCAAAATAGAGTTAATCAGATTAGCCAAGAATCAAATAGAAGGAAAGAATGATTCAGAACGGCTATAAAATATTAACATTATTCCATACAAATCCTATTTACTGAAAGAAGGAAAGAGATCTGGCGCATATTTAAGTCTGTCAAATAAATCGACGTGCGTCGATTGCCATTCGACGCAAGCGTCGAGTACATCCTGTCTGGACGTCGAGAGGTGAATAAGGAAGGTGCGTCGACTTCACTAGTTGCGTCGACTAGAAAACAGAGTAACGTCGACAACACATACGTCGAAATCTTCCTAGAGTTACTTCGACTTAATCTGAAAGAGACGTCGACTACATTTCGACGTTGCGTCGAACACTATTCGACGCATATTTACTTAGCCTTGTTTTTCATTCTTGGAATTCATATTTGACTCATTTTCAGGGGTTAAGAGAAATCATTTTCCCAACAATCTCCCCCTATTTGTCTTAACCCTTCTTAGAGAGAAATTAGCATATAATTAACATAGCAAAGCATATTAACTTAGCCTTGTTTTTCATTCTTGGAATTCTTATTTGACTCATTTTCAGGGGTTAAGAGAAATCATTTTCCCAACACTTTAAAAACATTTTTATAAAAGTTTTTCTATCTCTCCCTCTCTCTCTCATGAATGAAATATTTGGAGGGAAATTTTCCTCCATAAAATTTTGCAAAAACAAATCTAAATATTAAAAACATATTAAATTTTAAAAAGAATGTAAATATGACATTAATTTATTAACATAATTTTAGAATAAAAATAACGACCGTGCACATGCCCCACACACACGCAAAGGCTCTCCCGCGTAAAATGAAAATATCTAATGTACCTTTTAATTTTTTGTATAAATATCAATAAAAAATAATTTTATTTAATTATTATCACTACAAAAGAGGCGTCTGCGACTACGTTTTTTTGTAGCGTCGTTTAAGAAAATAAGATTAAAGATATTAACTTTTATAGTTTTTGGGGGAGAAATGCACATTTTTCTTACGGGCGCGCGAGAGATGACCCCTGTGTATTGTCGCAAAAAAAAATCAAATTTAAAAACATATAAATTTAAAGTATATAAACACATGTCATATCAATTGCTAGAAGATACAAACATAGACACACACAGACACAAACAAAGACACACACACACACACATAGCTAGAGATCACATATACACAGACACACGCTCACACAGAAACAGACACAGACAAACACAGACAGACACAGACACACATAGCTAGAGATCACACAGACAAACACAGACACACAAACACAGACACAAACACAAAGACACAGATACAGACACGAACATACACATATACGCAAACACAGACACAGACACAGACACAAACACAAACAAAAACACAAACACAGACACATACATAGATCGACACAGACACATACAATCACATACACACACACAGTCACTGACACACAGACATAGACACAAACAGACACACACAGACACAAGCAGACAGACAGGCACACAAACACAGACACACACACATAGACACAAACATAGACACAGACACAAACACAGACACAGACACACACACACATAGATAGAGATCACATAGACACATGCTCACACAGACACAGACACAGACAAACACAGACAGACACATACACACATAGCTAGAGATCACACAGACAAACACAGACACACAAACACACAGATACAGACACAGACAGACACATACACACAAACACAGACATAGACACAGACACAGATACAGACACAGACACATACATAGATCGACATAGACACATACAATTACATACACACATACACAGTCACATACACACACAGACACAAACACACAGACACACAGACACACAGACACACACACACACAAACACACACACACACACACACACAAACACACACACAAACACAGACACAGACACAGACACACACACACACACACTGACACACACACACACACACACACACTGACACACACACACACACACAGATAGACACACACACACACACACCGATAGACACAAACACATAGACACAGACACAAACACAATCACAAACATAAACCGACACAGATATAAACCGACACACACGCAATATTCGGCGAGCAGTAACATTTGGCGGGCGACATCATTTGGCGGGGAGCATCATTTGGCGGGTGACAACAATCAATCAACAGACGGTATTATTCGGCGAATGACATCAATCAATTGACACGTGAATCAAGAGCGGACTAAAAAACATCGTAAAGTATAAAAGTTACTTTGAAAATGAAAAATAACTAATATATATTTATTGGTGAACAAAAAAACCGGGCCTGACGGGCCGACCCAAGCCCGGCCTGGTCAAGGGCCGTTCAAGCCCGGCCCGGTTCAGGCCCGAACCGGGCCGAGCCCTTACCCGGGGCCCTGAAAGGGCCCCGGTTTGGAGCTGATACCCGGCCCGGGCCGGGTCGGGTAAAGCCCGAATATCGGACTAGCCCGAGACCGGGCCGACCATAGCTCGATCCGGTCTCGGGCTAGGCCTGATTGAGCCTAACAGCTCTCAAGAGAGAGCCGTTAGGCTCATGGCAGCATGGCTGCCACGTGGCAGCCATGCTGCCATGAGAGCAGCCAACGGCTCTCAAGAGAGAGCTGTTGGCTGCTCTCTTTTCTTTTTTTAATAATTTTTTTAATTATATTAAAAAATTATTATTTTAATTATTTTATAAAAAAAAATCCAAAAAAATTCTATAAATACCCCCCTCCCCTCTCTCTTTTCTCACACCCCACCCCTCTCTCTCTCTCTCTCTCTTAGCTCTCCCAATGGCGTCGTCCTCCACAACTCCAGCGTCGTCTTCCCAAAGTACGACTTCGGTGGTGGAGCACAACCGTAGAGCGAGTATTTGGGAGCATTTCGAGATGGTCCTAGTCGGGACCGAAAGAAAAGCGCGCTGCAAGATGTGCTCGAAGTTGCTATCCATCAGCGGCAACTCGACGCTCGTTAGACACCAGAAGTCTTGCGAGTCGAAACAAGCTCCTCCCGAGTCAAGTCAAGCCCAAATTTCTAGAGCCGGACAGATTTGGACGTACGATCAAATGCGACAGCGAGAGCTGCAGGCGAAGTTCGTCATCAAACGTGGGCTGCCATTTAGCGTCTTCGACAAAGACGACGACACAGAGTACATACATGGGGGGCTTCAGCCCAAATACCAAAAGGTTAGTAGAATTACTTTAAGGCGCGACACGATTAGGTTATATTTGGAAGCAAAACAAGAATTAATTATGTATTTTGAAAATTTCGAAGGACGTGTGAGTCTAACGAGTGACGTTTGGACGAGTAATTTAAATTTAGGATTAGCTTATCTTTGCATCACTTGGCATTGGATTGATCCCATTTCGTGGGAGCAAAATAAACGCGTAATATGTTTTACAGGTTTTGAATTCCCGCACACGGCTATAGCTTTATATAAAGTTATTATGAAATGTGCGCGGGAATTTAAAATTAACGATAAAATACTTAGTTTTTTCTCTTGATAATGCCTTCAATAATGGCGCCGCAATTGAATTGTTAAAACGAGATTTTAAACCATTTCTCAACGACGCGTTTTTTCATACTAGATGTGTTTGTCACTTCCTAAATTTAGTGGTACAGGATAGTTTAAAGGCAATGTCACAATATATTAATAAAATTCGCGTCGTGTTAAAAACAATTTATTGTACTAAACAACGATCTCAAGATTTTAGAAAATTTTGTAAAGCACAAAATCAGAAATATTTGAAACCACAATTAGATATGCCTGTTAGATGGAACTCAACCTATAAAATGTTAAAAAGAGCCATTCTACAAAAAGATCTTCTAATGGAATATTATAGTTTGCTTAATATTGAACACAGTTTAGGTGAAACTGATTGGAATATTATAGAACATTATATAGATTTACTAAAGTGTTTTATAGGGCCACCGTTTCTTTATCTGGAGTGTATTATCCAACAAGCGCATTAGTAATTGAACATTTCGTACATATCACAGAAGGATTTAGTTATTATAGGCAACACCAAGGTTGGGCTTCTTTAATTAAAATAATGGAAGAAATTTTTTTAAATATTATAGAGAAATACCGCCTATGTTTTCGTGCGTCGCCGCTTTAAATCCGCTACTTAACGTAGAAGGCGTAGAAAATTTGATCGACGAAAGCAATACTAATCTAACCTTAAATATAAATTATGATGAGGATGACCCCGTTAGTACTACAAGTTTCACTACTTTTTTACGCAAAGTTATAATTATTACAATAACTTATACGGGTCACGACCCCGCGAAGAAATAACGCAACCCAAAATGAAGGATAGTCTTAAAAATAAAATTTTAGATTTAGCTTCTAGGAAAAAAGCGCGCACATCTGGTAGTTTAGATGAATTAGGATTATATACAAAAACTCAATTTAGCGATTTTATGAGTTCGGACGAGATCGAAAACTTCGATCTCTTAAATTGGTGGAAAGGTAAAGCTAATACCTATCCTATTTTGGCCTCTATGGCCCGTGATTTATTAACTGTCCAAGCTAGTACAGTAGCTTCGGAGTTCGCTTTTTCTCTTAGTGGCATGATTTTGAACGAGCGGAGGAGCCGGCTTAATGAAGATTTGCTGGAGATTTGCATATGCTACAAGGACTACTTGGACAGTTTAAAGAGGAAGCAACACATAACAACATTGGAGGATAGCTCGGAGGAGATAGAAGACGAAATGGACGCGTTGAATCTACAAGATGATTAAATCGAGCCTAAATATACTTTTTTTATATATGTAAATTTTATTTAATTAAATTTTATAAGAATCATAGCCTTCATATGTTTGTATTTTCAATTTTGTATTTTGTACAATTGTATGACTTAAATTTTCTAATTTTTTAAATTTTTTGTTCCAAATTTTCAATATTAATAAAATTTTTTGTTCCAAATTTTTCGTTCCAATTGTTCAATATTAATACAATCTAATTCTAACCTTAAATTTTTTCAATTTTTTTAAATTTTTGGTTTAAATTTTCAATATTTAATAATTTATGAAAATAAAAATTAAAAAAATTTAAACTATAAATTAAAAAATAAAAAAACCGGGCCGGCCCGGATCGGGCCCGAGACCGGCCCGGCCTGAAGGGCTGGAGCAGGCAGCACATAAGTGCTGCCTGCTCGGCCCGGCCCGGCCCGATTCCAGGGGAGGACCGGGCCGGCCCAGCCCGATGTAGGAAAAAGCCCGATCGGGCCCGGTCCAGTCCGGCCCGATCGGGCTTTATGTTCACGGCTATATATATTTTAATATATTTTTAAAAATAAAAATTTATTATTAATAAAATCTATTAATTTTAATATTTCACATGAAATGAGATATATGAGGGAGAATTCCCTCCATAATTTTTGGCACATAAACCCAAAAATCAAACTACCAGCAAAGCCCCTTTTCAATTCATTCATTCTGCTTCTCTCTCCCCTTCCAGCCGATGAAACCCTTTCGACTCCTTCCATTTCCTCGCCGCCCTGCTCCCACATCCCTGTTCTCAGGAATCTATTTTTGCGGAGGCCTCCATCTATCGCTCTTAGGGTTTTATTCTTCTCCTTCCTAGCCGTCTGCTCTGCCGCTATCGCCTTGGCCAAGCTCGTCACGCGTCTCTGCACCGATGTTGAAATCGGCGCGTCTTTAGCCCGCAAGATCATCTCCAAAATCCGGCGGGTGGTGGAGATCTTGCGCCATCTCCGGCCTCACCCCTGTCATGCACGGACATCAGGGTAACATATCGCCCGCTCCCCGCACCTTATTTTTGTGCTCTTCTAACCCTAACATTCCACATGACCGGCGCATCTTTAGCCCTGTTTTCTTGTAGTGGCCGCCCCTTCGTTTCTTCCTGCCAGCGAGCGATTTACTCACTTCGTTCAGGTATCAGCGACTGGCGAGATCCATTAGTCCAATGACCTCAAGATAAACAAACAGATTATTGCAATATTCATCTAATTATCTATGCCTATCGCGGGAAGATGGGACCAGCCGCCATTTTGATGAACGACACAGTAAAGTCATGTTCCTAAGATTCCTGGAGCTTAATTCTGCAGAATCCTCAAAGTAAGAACTCATTCTAAATCTGTTGATTTCATTTTAGAAACTTAGGTATATATTTGTTTCAAGTTCAAAGCTAATTTTTCCCAAATGTTATTCATTGTGTATTTCTTGCACTTCCTCCAGCTCGATCAGGTTTTCCTCTGAGTGTAAACCATTTTGATTTTATAAATGAGCAATTGGCGGAATGCACCCCCGAATTACAGCGATTTGGCAGAATGCACCGCAAATGTTTAAATTTGGCAGAATGCACCCCCGAAACACTTAAATATTGACGGAATGCACCCTAGGCATAAAAATTAAGGGCATTTTGTCCGAATTTTTCCTGCGTTCACAATTTCAGCAAAAAAACACCCATTCCAATTTTCTCGCATCAAAATAACAACATCAAAATTACATTTACCGGAGTAATTGGCGGAATGTACCCCCAAATTACAGGAACTTGGCATAATGAACCACAGATGTTTAAATTAGTCGGAATGCACAACTGAATTACTTAAATATTAGCACCAAAATAACATTTACCGTCCAAAATATAACATCAAAATTAGATTTAGCGTCCAAAACATAGCATCAAAATAACATCAATAGTCCAAAACATAGAATTAAAATAACATCAACCGTCCAAAACATAACATCAAAATTACATCAAGATTATATAATTAAAATAAAGATCTTCCTTGCATGAGCTCCAACATGGTAACCTTGAAAGATGTTTCTCGCATCAAGTTTTCCTACGCAACTACAAGGTAATGCAAGATAAATAAGTTGTAAGCTTATAAATAATTTAAATTGCAAGCTTAAAAAAAGAAGTGCAGGGAGGCGGCACGGGGAAGCGACGCAGGGGGCTGGCAGGGGAAGCAGCGAGGCGTCACTTGACTGATGAATCGGGGGACTGATCAGGAGACGATGAACTGGGTTTAGGGCATTAACATCATTTGGGGTGCATTCTGCCAAATCGCTGTAATTCGGGGGTGCATTCCGCCAATTACTCTTTTATAAATATACAAATCATATGCTCTAATGCATGTATTTTTCATCCCATTCCTGAATAGTTCATGCATATGCTGGTATGCACTATGGACACAGGTGATGTTCAACACTTCATTTAGTAGCAGTTTTTGTGGGGTTCTTTGAAGTTTGAGTGTAAATATATTATAACACTTATGAACTTTATGAATTGAGCAATATTTATATGTAGGCTGATCAGAGAACTGTATGGAGTTTATTGGTGCACTTTTCAAGCGTTTTGAGGGGTAAAATGCATAGTTTTCAGGCTCTGACACCAATATATAGAGCTCCATTTAGTTGTGCTTCCATTTAGTTGTGCTTCCATTTTGTGCTTCCATGAATGCGAGCGATTTACTCACTTCGTTCAGGTATCAGCCACAAAAATGCATATTTGATCTCTTTGAAGAGACGTGGCTGCTTGCTTCTCATCATGATGACACTCTGATGAGTTTCAGTATTAGAGAAGGTAAATTCACTGATAGCCACCAGTTTCTGATAATCATGATCAATATCAACATTTTGTGGATAAGCTTATGTACTCGATTTTTCTAGTTATCGTATAATCAATATATGCACTCTCCTATTGTGGCACATTCACAGGTTGTTATGGTACTACCGGAAGGAGTCTCATGGTCAAGGACTTATGTTTCAGGCTCATTAGATTTTGGAGGAGGCCATATTTTGCAAACTCTTAATCAGGAATTTTCTGCATCATGGTATTGAACCAATAAATTCTTACACTTCTCTGGAAGTAACAGTTGTGAACAGTCTAATATTTGGCTGGTCATTGTGGCTTCAGTACTCTCAAGTTTATGGCTAGCTAATCTTCATAGTATTATTTTTTTCATTAACTGTTGAGTGGTTTAAACTTGTATTAATGTGAAGTAAGGGACTTGGGGTAGATTTACACAACCTTACCCTTATTGACAGGCTCCATGATTCTTACTTCTGATATCCAGATTTAAAAGCCATCTAATCATTGTTCTAAGTCACATTTATTATGCTTCATAATTATTGTCAAGCTCAAAAATCATACAAAATTATTGAATGAATTTTGAATTTCTAATAATAGACTTTTTTTTTGAATGAAGCATAATGTTTTTTGAATTTCAATCATGCTCTTTTCAAAAGTTTGGTGATTTTGAGTAAGCTTTACTGTTAAATTTTATTTAATGTTATGAGTAGTTGTGGAAGTTATCCTCCCCACAGCCTCCCCCTTCTTCCCAGGATTTCATCTAAGTATTGTCTTGCGAGAGATTGTTCATAATGGCTATATTGCTGGTTGAATATTGAGGCCCATAGCACACGAGCTCCTCAAATTACTGAAATCCCCTCCTTTAATTGGCTGATATATTTTTTTTTAAAACGCTGCAGCCTTTGGCGGCATTTTTTTTAAAACGCCGATAAAGCTTGCGGCGTTTTTTTATAAACCGCCACAAGCTTTAGCAGCGTTTTTTTTACAACGCCGCTAACTTTGGTGGCGTATCCGCCGCAAGCTTTAGCAGCATTTTTTTTAAAACGCCGCTAACTTTGGTGGCGTTTTAAAAAAAAACACCGCTAAAGTCTCTGACTTTTCGCGGCGCTCCCTACATCGGCTCTTTTGTGGCGTTTTTTCAAGCGCCGCGAAAGCTTCCGCGGCACTTGAAAAACGCCGCGAAAGGCATAAAAAACGCCGCAGTAGACCTGTTTTGTTGTAGTGGTAGTTGTATGCATGTATTTTTTGGTGTGTGTGTGTGTGTTTATGGTGTGTGCATGGATGTGTGTGTGGTTGTATGTGTGTGTTTTTATGGTGTGTGCATGGATGTGTGTGTGGTTGTATGCATGTATTTTTGTGGTGTGCGTGTGTGTGTTTATGAATTATTTGTGTTTTTGGTTCATATGTGGACGAAATTGCATGTATGTGTGCATATGTGCAGGTTTCAAGGCTCTCCATCGTGGGCTTAGTTGTTGGCTATCCATTTAGTATACATGGTCAACATATATAGTGTAGAGGTACATTTCTCATTATTTCCATTTAATATTTCTTTTGTTATTAACTTTAACTTTTCTTCTCAAGCAGGTAGTTCAAGTAAAACTTTTCATGGAGGAATTACGCAACACGAGGGACTAAGTGGGCAATAACTCGCAGGGAATGTCAAGGATATGATCGAGTTTGATGTGGACTAAGTAGTTAGCATTGTAGAAACGCACTAAAATTATCAATTGCATAGTATATTATCATCATTGCTGATTGGTTGTGTAGGCTCTGGACTACAATTGACGGGGATCGCGTTTGATGATTACATTGTTAACCCCAAGCACAGTGCATACCAGGTAGCATTTGCTTTGAGCTTATTGATTTCATCATAACTTGGTGGTTGATAGTGCATTATTTATAGTTCTTTTTATATAGTATTTTAGTAGTAATTAATAAGTTTTTATATAATTTTAGTTTAATATTTATCTAATTCGCTTTATTTTGTGTTTTCAGGTAATTTGGGGCTGCTAATAGCAAATTCAAGCTCACAGCCATGTTCAGGGGAAAGAATGGAACAAGTCTGCAAAAATCTTCAGTACACGCCCTCGGTCACGGCCATGACCAAGGGCGTGACTTCAAGTCACGGCCATGACTCAACCAGCCATCTTCCAGTTGCCCGATCATGCCGCTAGCCCAATTTAGTATTATACGCCCTCGGTCACGGCCATGACCAAGGGCGTGACATCAGGTCACGGCCATGACCAAGGGCATGACTTCAAGTCACGGCCATGACTCAACCCAGCCGTCTTCCAGCTGCCAGAACACGCCGCCACATCATTTCCAGCCTACACGCCCTAGGTCACGGGCATGACTCCATGTCACGGCCATGACCTAGGGGTGACCCTTCGCGCAACTGCCAGAAGAACTCCAGATCGCGCCGTTTCCAAACTCGGTCATGTCACGCCCTCTGTCACGGGCGTGACTCCATGTCACGGCCATGACCTAGGGGGTGACCCTTCCCGCAACTGCCAGAATAACTTCAGATCGCGCCGTTTCCCGCCGTTTCCAGATTCGGTCAAGTCACGCCCTAGGTCACGGGGGTGACCGAGGCCGTGACCCGTCGAGATGATTAATTTTGGCGGTTTCTCTTCCCCAATGTTCCCGGGCTTTCAAGACGAAGTTACGCAACTTACACGCACTTGGTCACGGGCGTGACCAAGGGCGTGACTCACCAATTTTCTACCAATAAAAGCCAGCTGCTGCCAAAGTGATGGGCATCCAGTCCATGCTTAGTTTGGATCATTTCTAGTATAGTTTTTCTGCATTTTTCTTAGTGTAACTTTATTTTATGTCTTGTCTTTTTAATTCCTAGCTTAGATTTACTTTACATGCAATTGTACTTTTCTTTACTTAGAAATAAAAATATCTTTCTTCTCAATTATATTTAGCTAATTTTCATAGCATTTGATCGGATGAATTCTTAAGCTTTTATATTTCAAAATCTCTTATTCATAGTTTAGTTTTGGAAAACTAAGATTTACCGTTGATTTGCAATTTTTGGTTTCATATTTCTAGGGTATGATAATCATGTTTGATCTGTATTATAGTGTATCGAGAGATCCGTAAATACGGGTAGATCGCTCATCGGTAAAAAGAGTTGTATGCATTCCTCGAGAGAGGGTGACGCAAATCTTCCGGATTGGAGTCAAATCCAATAGTGGGGCTCACCGCATAAAGCAAGCTTAGGGGGTTCGACTGGCCGAGGGGTCTTAATCGATCAACCTAAGGTTAGGTGGTAGTTCTCTTGAGAGAGGCTCTATCATATTTTGGGAACCTCCACGGTCAAGTTTGTCCAGATCGATTTCTTTTGAATTCTAGATTTACAAAACATTTCACTTAAGAAGGATTCCCGATCAAATGTTTCTTTTCTTTTAATTATTTTCAAAACTCTATTTTACTGCCGATAAAATAATAATAATTTGCGTGAGTAGAAGTAATCAACAGACCCGTGGAATACGACACTTGATATTTATTTGTTTTGAATATCCTATGCTATGAACGATAGGTGCTCTTGCCTATAGTTCGTAGAATTTGGAGAAAATTATTTATATCCTAAATTTTACTTAACAGTGGTTAATATCTTTTCAAGAGATTTTTCTTGCCTCTCTCTTTACTTTGTCAAAGATATGATTCAAAACTATTTCATCCATTTCTTTTAGTGAAAGTTATAAACTTGATTGTTTTATCTCAAAAAAATGAAAATAAGTACCTGATTGATTACTCAAATTCTCACTATGATATTTGATAATTGTGTCTTTCCATCTTTAGTTTTGGCAAGATGCAGCCGGTTTCGTCTTCTCCGTCAACATAGCAGCCTAGATTATTGGATCTATTTTTCAAGGCTAGGTTTGAAGCGTATATTTCAGATCTACAGTGGGAATGTGTTAGTACTTGCATTTCTCATATTTTCATGTATGGTTGTATGCATATGAGAAGTTTGTAGTAGACCTTGTTTATGTTAGAAGGGAGGACGGCCCACCTCGAAAGGTTACAGGGCCCGCCACGCGACCGACTCAACTCCAATTAAGGACGAGCCATCCAGCCGTCCCTCCTAGGGCTGCAGCTCAACCAAGCCCAACCCCTCTCCCCCCCTGATCCCAGGAAGGCGGGTTGTTGAGGTCGTCTCCAGGATTCGATCCCACGACCTCCTTGATAAGAAGCTCTTAACGCAGCCCTCATCACCCAGCTACGCTGCAGCGCAGTTGGGTGATGAGGGCTGCGTTAAGAGCTTCTTATCAAGGAGGTCGTGGGATCGAATCCTGGAGACGACCTCAACAACCCGCCTTCCTGGGATCAGGGGGGGAGAGGGGTTGGGCTTGGTTGGGCTGCAGCCCTAGGAGGGACGGCTGGATGGCTCGTCCTTAATTGGAGTTGAGTCGGTCGCATGGCGGGCCCTGTAACCTTTCGAGGTGGGCCGTCCTCCCTTCTAACAAAAACCGGTTTTTGTTAGAAGGGAGGACGGCCCACCTCGAAAGGTTACAGGGCCCGCCACGCGACCGACTCAACTCCAATTAAGGACGAGCCATCCAGCCGTCCCTCCTAGGGCTGCAGCCCAACCAAGCCCAACCCCTCTCCCCCCCTGATCCCAGGAAGGCGGGTTGTTGAGGTCGTCTCCAGGATTCGATCCCACGACCTCCTTGATAAGAAGCTCTTAACGCAGCCCTCATCACCCAACTGCGCTGCAGCGTAGCTGGGTGATGAGGGCTGCGTTAAGAGCTTCTTATCAAGGAGGTCTTGGGATCGAATCCTGGAGACGACCTCAACAACCCGCCTTCCTGGGATCAGGGGGGGAGAGGGGTTGGGCTTGGTTGGGCTGCAGCCCTAGGAGGGACGGCTGGATGGCTCGTCCTTAATTGGAGTTGAGTCGGTCGCGTGGCGGGCCCTGTAACCTTTCGAGGTGGGCCGTCCTCCCTTCTAACAAAAACCGGTTTTTGTTAGAAGGGAGGACGGCCCACCTCGAAAGGTTACAGGGCCCGCCACGCGACCGACTCAACTCCAATTAAGGACGAGCCATCCAGCCGTCCCTCCTAGGGCTGCAGCCCAACCAAGCCCAACCCCTCTCCCCCCCTGATCCCAGGAAGGCGGGTTGTTGAGGTCGTCTCCAGGATTCGATCCCACGACCTCCTTGATAAGAAGCTCTTAACGCAGCCCTCATCACCCAACTGCGCTGCAGCGTAGCTGGGTGATGAGGGCTGCGTTAAGAGCTTCTTATCAAGGAGGTCGAGGGATCGAATCCCAGGGGCGACCTCAACAACCCGCCTTCCTGGGATCAGGGGAGGAGAGGGGTTGGGCTTGGTTGGGCTGCAGCCCTGGCTAGGGGTTGAAGGTAGGTCCGCCTGGATACCTCCGCTCGGATGAATGAGGTGGGCTGGGCCGCACCCCTTTCTAACAGTTTATTTATATTCAAAGCATTTCTTGCACTTCATATCTTGGTGTTCAATTCCAACGTATTTGGTTATGGGCCAAGAGACAAAACCATGCATTCTGGCCCAATAGGCCATTGACCACTCCATAAGAAATATAGTCTATAAGTATTTGATGCATAAAAGTTTAGTTGAATAGCTGTTACCCTTTTTGGAGCGAACTATTACTGCAGAACATGCACTTAAACTAGTACTTCTAGGGAAAAAATGCAGTACATATCATAATTTCTCTACTTTGTTTAATCTAGAATTGTTAGATGTAATGTGCTTATATCTTGTTTTTCTATCAGCATTCTAGTCCTGTGTAGTAGACAAATTTTTATCTATGGGTGCATATTAGATTTTGATTATATGCATTTTAAGTTTATCGAGGTAATTCTAGATACTAAAGCTTGAGGTGCTTTTAACCTTCCAGTTAGTAGTGGTATTAGTAATGTGTTTGGGGCGCATGCTTTTTGTATGTGTTTGTTTATCTAAGTTTATTCTATATATTGTTTTTGTTTTTATTCAAGATTCAGGTCTTATTCCTCCCCTGACAGGACTAAGGAAGACATATTACTTTTTTCAAGTTTTTCGATCCTGTGAAGGAAGAGATAAGGTAATTATATATTTATATATTTTCCATTCGAGGTCTCAGTAAGATTTTTCAGTGTATGTATGGTCATCTACTTTTTTTAAATAAACATAGGTATGTGGGAAGGATCTTTGTCAGAGCACTTGGAAAGCCCGCTGAAATTCTTACGAAACTTAATAAAATTACTGGCTTTTCACCAAATGAAGATCTTGAACTATATGAGGTCAACCTATCATTTAATATTCACCACAATAATGTCTTTGTCATTATCATTCATATTTATTCATTTGATTGTTGCTCATATTATACACATTTTCTCTTGAACCTGTAGATGCAATACTTATGACATTACTGGAAGCAGTTCATTGAGTTCATTGAATTGTTGGAAGCATTTCACTGAATCATTCAGTGAATTGCATTCTAGCAGTTCACTGAATTCAGCGAACTACTCCAACAATTCACTGAATTCAGTGAGCTGCTCCAGCAGTTCACTAATTTTCAGTGAACTGTTGTAAGTAGTTTACTAATGAATTTTATTAATGTATGTGTGATTTTGTGAACTACTGGATGGTGTGTGTGTGTGTGTGTTTGCGCATTCTATGGGGTGTGTGTGTATGGATGTTTATGTATAGATGGTGTGTTTGTGTGTTTTACTGTATGTTTATTTTTATGTAGTGTGTGTGTGTATGGATTGCGTATGTATGGATGTGAGTGTGTATATGGTTGGTTCTGCTCTCATGTTTTTTAAACATTAACTAAATTTCTATATTTCATCAATGTGGGAGTGTGTGTGTTGTTTTTAAGAGCTGTGTAGTAAAGGGAGTGAAATGTTAAGTGCAATGAAGTGTGTGTGTGTGTGTGGTGTTTTTAAGAGTTGTGTAGTGAAGTGTGTGTGATGTTAAGTGAATTGAAATGTCTGTGTGTATGTGTGTGTTATTTTTAAGAGTTGTGTATGTGTGTGTGATGTTAAGTACAGTGTGTGTGCTGTTTTTATGAGTTTTGTATGTGCGCGTGTGATGTTAAGTGCAGTGAAATGTGTGCATGTGTGTGCTGTTTTAAGAGTTGTGCAGTGAAGTGTGTGCGATCAATGTTAAGTGCAGTAACTGTGTGCGTGCTGTATGTTTTAAAGAGTTGTGTAGTGAAGTGTGTGATTTTAAGTGCATTGAAGTGTCATTAACAGGTGATCTTAATTTCAGAACATTACAACTAAACAGTGAACTCCCTCATGACCTTAATTTCAGTGTGAACTAAACAACGGGCGGCAAATGTGTGTTTTATTGTACGCTTGTTTAATGGGGTGTGTATGGATTATGTATGTATGGATGTGAGTTTGTATGGATGTTTCTGCTCTCATTTATTTGTAGGGTGATCTTAATTGCTCTCTTTTATTTGTAGGGTGCTCGAGCATTGACCGGCAAGTAACGAAAGATTCATTAGTCAGAAAGTGATGGACGATTCATTTTTCGAAAAATGACGGAAGATTTATTAGAAATATGTTGATCTTGTAATGTAATATTGTATTATTTTAGAAGAGATGATAATAACTTGTACTCTATGTAATACTTTTTAGTGTGAATAAATACATGTTGATCTTGTTACGAAATATTAAATATATGTGTGTTTTCAAGATTATTATTTGTAATAAAATCTCAGGTATAAAAAAATAGAAATGGAATATTTTTTATATATAAATGAATTGGCTGTAGTAAGAAGAATGGAAAACAAATGTAACGATTTTTTCGTTACTATTGTTTAATCTATTGTAACGAAATAATGTTTATTATATTTTATTATAACGAAGTTAGTTTATTTGTAGTGAGGAAAAAATAAAATATTTGTAACGAAATCGTTTTAATCGTAACTGTTTTTTTGTGAGGAAAAAAAACATTCGTAACGAAATAATATTTATTGTGACCAATTTATTGTGAGGAA
This sequence comes from Dactylorhiza incarnata, assembly GCA_033032865.1. Lineage (NCBI taxonomy): Eukaryota > Viridiplantae > Streptophyta > Magnoliopsida > Asparagales > Orchidaceae > Dactylorhiza > Dactylorhiza incarnata. The sequence continues at coordinate 3,197,337 of JAWHQI010000175.1, read as the reverse complement.
GAATCTCTTTTTGGTGAGAAAGTATTGTTTGTTACAATTAAGTTATTTGTAACGACATGCATACATTCGTTATAAGAACCTTTAGCGTCGAGCTTTAGAGGAGGACCGTTACTTAAAGTTTTTTTCGTTACCAAAGAGTTTTTGTAACGATTTTGGCACTTACTGTAACGATTTAGGTCCTTACTATAAGTGCAGTTTGTTGTAGTGCAAGGTCAACTTATGGTGGGGTCCCCCCATGGTCCCGGGGGTCCATTAAGATTTACTGGGGTCGATTCCGAGTTTGTGTGCTTCGTATTTCGTACGTTGTGTTGGGGCGGTCTGCATAACCTAAAACAGACATATTTTCCGTATGACCTTGGATCGGAGTGCAACGAGTTGCGTGGCGCTCCTATGGATCATACAAGCCTGACGGAACTGACGGGGCTCGATTTAGAGTACGTCTGACCACTTATTTATAATAATGTGGTTGCGACGCGCTACGACACTCAAAATGGTCATTTTCTCTAAACGACCTCGGATCGAGGTGCAACGAATTCCGTTGTGCTCGTATTAGTAATACGAGTCTAACGGAACTGACGCAAGTCGAATCGGAGTATGTTTGGCCACTATTCCACAATAGTGTGGTTGTTGCGCGCTACGATACTCAAAATGGTCGTTTTCTCTAAACGACCTCGGATCGAGGTGCAACGAATTCCATTGCGCTTGTATTAGTCATACTAGTCTAACAAAACTGATGGAAGTCAAATCGGAGTACGTTTGGCCACTATTCCACAATAGTGTGGTTGTGGCGTGCTACGATACTCAAAATGGCCGTTTTCTCGAAACGACCTCGGATCGAGGTGCAACGAATTCTGTTGCGCTCGTATTGGTCATACGAGTCTAACAGAACTGACGTAAGTCTAATCGGAGTACGTTTTGCCACTATTCCACAATAGTGTGGTTGTGGGGCGTTACAATACTCAAAATGGTCGTTTTCTCCAAACAACCTCGGATCGAGGTGCAACGAATTCCGTTGCGCTCGTATTGGTCATACGAGTCTAATGGAACTGACGGAAGTCGAATCGTAGTTTCCTAGCACAGTATCCCTTAATCGTGTTACTTCCTACCTTTGGGGTCTACTTTTATTGGGTCCGCTAGGGTCTAGAGACCCAATAAAAGTCGGGATGTTACACAAAACTCCTTAAACCCAGTTGCAGTGTATTCTCCTCCTCGATCACTTCTAATTCTTTTAATCTTTAGATTTAACTGATTTTCTACTCGAGATTTGAAGATCTTAAAGGTTTCGAACGTCTCAGCTTTCGATCTCAATAGGTAAACATGACAATATCTGGAAAATCATCAAATGAAAGTAATTAGATACTTTTTCCCCCTCTAGTGGCATGACTACAAAAATCACAAAGGTCAAAATGAATCAACTCCAGAAGTTGTGTTTTTCTAGAAACTGTCTTGTAAGGGTTTCTAGTGATTTTAGTCTGGGCACAAACCTCGCACCTATCAAATTGAATAGAAAGATCTAACGGGATGTTGTGTCTCTTATCTAGATCTCGCATTTTCTTATAGTGAACGTGTCCAAGTCTATTATGTAATAGATTTGGATCTATCAGTGATGAACTCACTTGATTTATGCACTCATTGTTTAGGCTAAGTCGATACATTCCATTGATCAGGTAAGCGCAACCAAAGTAGTGAGAATTAACAGTTAATGTTATTCCACCGTTTGTGGTTGTGAAGGACATCCCAACCTTATAAAGTAAACTCATAGAAATTAAATTTTTTTTGTTAAATTAGGGACTACTTTAACATTTTTTTGAATTAAAGTTTTACCTGAAGAGAGGACTAGCTCTGATGTGCCAGCATGAGTAACATCTGTTTCTCCTCCATTGTAGTTTTCAACTCTATCTCGGACTACTCTGACCTCTGAAAGAAGACCTCTATCATTTATGACGTGACATGTAACAACGCTATCCAGCCACCACTCAGAAGATGCCCCGCAGTGATTACTCCCAATCATAGCCACGAAGGACTTGGGATCAGAGTTATCGAACACCATGTTCACCATATTTTGTGGGGCTTCCTCCTTTTGCTTCTTCGGACCCTTGCATTCAGCGGCCCAGTGACCCCACTTGCCGCGGTTATGGCACTTGCCCTTCTTCCTTTTGAGAGAAGGCTTTTTAACCACCAAATGTGCATGGGTATCACCCTTAGGTGTCGGGGGCTTCCGAGAAGGCTTCCAAGGTCGAGAAACAAAGTGGACAGCCTGTGAAGGCTGAGCAACTTGCTCCGCACTTTTCACAGCAATGTTTTGGTCCTCAATGTGGATGAACCTTTTGAGTTCATCCAGAGTGATCTTCTCCTTCAGTCTGTGCATTTCAGTCTTGAAGGTGAGCCACTCAGGAGGCAGCTTACTCAGAATCAGATAAACAAATAGATTGTCGTCCATCTTCGACTTATCATTCTCCAGCTTATTACGCAGGTACTCCAGCTGTACAACCCTGTATTCGCCGAGTAGGTTCTCGAAGCACAGGAAGTATTTTCGAACATCATTCTTCAAGATAAACCTAAGCAGGGAGAGAGGAGGGCGAGCTCCTCTCGCCCCCGGCGCCCCCAACAGCAGGGGGGCGAGACCCCAGGGGGGGCGAGACGCTAGCGCCGGCGGTAGCGATACCGCCGGGCGCTAGCCCAGCTCTCGCCCAGCCCCAAGGCAAGGGGGGCGAGCTCCTCTCGCCCCCGTCCCCAGCAGTAGGGGGCGAGACGCTAGCGCCGGCGGTAGCGATACCGCCGGGCGCTAGCCCAGCTCTCGCCCAGCCCCAGCAGAGGTAACCCCTCTCACCCACCAGAAAAGGAGGGGGGGTTGGTCTGCGTTTAGCATCCCAGAACAGCGGGATTTGGATATTTGCAGTCCGGTTTTGGCTATTCGCAGTCCAGATCCGAGGGTATTTTGGGTATTCTGCAGTCCAGTTTAGGTTATTTGCAGCCCAGATCCGAAAATTTTATAAATAGGACCAATGGGGCACCATTTGGAGAGATCTCTCATCCTATGCTAGCTCTCTCCTTCTCCCTCTCCCTCCCCAAGTCTCTCTAGGGGGTGAGGAGAGGCTCCAGTGGTGCCCAAGCTTAGTAGTGGCTTGGGAGGGGAAGTTCCAAGGGGACTTCCGGGTACGTGGCGGGACCTCCCCGCTAAGCCCTTGGTCCAGTTCTTAGTTCCGACACCTTCAACCTAGAGCTCTCCCTTGGGGGAAGTAAGGGTTGGTCGCCCCTCAGCCTCGTTGAGGGCCCCGAACTCCACAGAGACCGAGTAGTCGGTTTCAACATTTATGGTGCGGTGAGCATGGAGTGTGACCGATTCAAGAAACCCTCAAGATGAGCTCCATGGATGGAGGTGGAGGAAGTTCTGACCCAGGTCACTCGCAGCCCCCGGTGGCTGGGATGATGTTGGAGATGTTTGAAAATTTCAGGCAGGAGGTCCTGCAGACCTTGCAGGTAGCTTTCGCCTCGGGAGGCGAAGGCAGGAGAGGAAGTGGTTCGGAGGTCTCTCCCCGACAGGAGGGTGAGATCCCTCTCGACCAACCAGGAAGAGAGGAGGTGCCAGGAGTTGGCGGGTGGGGAGGTCCTCGACCCCCACTCGCCGAGACCCAAGTTGGCGGGTGGGGAGGTCCTCGACCCCCACTCGCCGAGACCCAAGTGGGCGGGTGGTGTTGAAATTTGTTGAAGTGGAGTGGAAAGGAGTCCGGCCGGTCTGAAGGCTGGAGACCGCAGAGACCGTGCGATCTGCGCTGGTGTTCTGGCGGTTTGGTTCTGGCGATCTGGTGTGATCGGCCAGCTTGCTTCTTGGGTTTGGTCACTGGTTCTGGCGACCTGTTGCGGGTTGTTTCCGGTCTTGTTCTAGTCGGTCTGTTCCTGGCTAACTGCTGTGACCGGGCGGCTTGGTTGTGTTGTTATGGCGACTTGGTTCAAGTCGGCCAGTTGCTTCTCTGTGTTGGCGATCTCAGGAAGGGTGATCGTTGTGTTCGCACGGCTTGTGCGCGGCTTGCTGCTGTCTTCGGTCTTGGACTGAATTTTGTTCAAGTGCTGTGTTCGCGTGGTCTAGCTTTTGAGACCGTTCGCGATCTGATGGGTGGTGACTGTATCCCGGTTTGTGCGGTGACGACATCCGTCCACCCGCCTATAAATAGGGGTGCATGACCCGTCATTCCTAACAAGAATTGTAAGAACCAGAGTCCGGATTGTTTCTTGCGGTCTCAAGTTTGAGTTCGCGCGACTTGGATGCGAGTTAACCTTTGTTGTGTTCGCAGGTTTGCGGTCAGCAGGTGCGGTCTCCTTCCTTGGTGATTTCCGGTGGCTTGAATAAACAGTTCGTCTGCGGTCTGTCAGCGAACTGGGTTATTGTGTTCTTGTGCTGTTTGCACCGGACTCAGTGATCAGGCGACCTTCAGCGGTTAGGCGGTCTGAGTTGCGGTCTGGCAACAGCTTCAGTTCTTTGTTCCAATAAGCTTCAGTTCGTGCGGTCTGGGATTGCGGTCTGGCAGTGCAGTTTGTCTGCTTCTGTTCGCGCGGTCTCAAGGTGTTTCTGCGGTCTGACTGTGCAAGCGGTCTGGGAGTACAGCAGAACAAGCCGGGCGACCTGAGCCTTTGTTGCAGTCCGAGCGGTCTCTTTCTGGCAGACCGCTGGTTTCTGTTTTTTGGTGTGTTTGTTCTTCTCATCTCCGTGATTCTTATGAATCATGTCTCGCCATGTATGCCTCGCATTGTAAAGCAGTTCTATTTCAATAAAGATTTCTTGTGTTGCTGTTTTGGCATTGTGGTTGTTTGGCTATAACTCTTGTTGATACAACTCCTGCTTACTCCTAAACGGTTCAATCAAAAAATTTTAACATGGTATCAGAGCTAGGTTGCTGGAGTGGATAAGAAGTGATCAACTAGAGTTGTCATCGTCTTTGCGAAGAAGAGACCACATTGGTTGCCATGGAAGGCGGATTCGCAAGAGGTCTTGGTATTGAACTCCTCACATCGACTAACTTTAAAAAGTGGAAGTCATGTATGGAGAGTTACTTGCTTGGCGAGGATCTATGGGAGGTAGTTGGCGGAGAAGACACACAAGAGGTGTTTCTAGTAGGAGATAATATGGCAGAGGTGAGACTTTGGAGGAGGTTGAATGCTAAGGCAGAGTTCACTCTCAAAAGGGCTATCTCACCGGAGCTGTTTGATCATATTATCGGATGTAAGTCTGCTGCTGAGATTTGGAAATCCTTGGATGGATTGTTCAATAAGAAGAATGTAGCGATGCTACAATTTCTTGAAAATGAGTTGGCGAGAGCCTCTCAAGGCGATCTTTCTATTTATACCTTCTTCCTTAAGATGAAGAACCTCACAACAGAGATTTCTGCTTTAGACCCTGATGAGACAATCTCTGAGGCAAAGCTGAAGAGGCATATCATCCGCGGATTGCGGAAGGAGTATCTTGCTTTTGTAACTTCAGTTCAGGGTTGGGCAAATAAGCCGTCGCTGTTGGAGCTGGAGAACCTTCTTGCTTCGCAAGAAAGTTTAGCAAGACAGATGGCGGGGGTTTCTATTTCCGGGGGAGAGAGTGATGTGATGTTCTCTGGGAAGAGGAAAAAGAAGTGGGAAAAGAAGAAGCCGGGTCATGATGGACCCTCTACTTCAGGTCAGCAAGATAGGGGCTATGCTCCTAAATCTGATGGGAAGAAGAAAGGAGAGGGACCGAGGTGCTTTAGATGCAACAAGACCGGGCATTTCAAGAAAGATTGCCGGGTGAATCTTCAGCCAGGACATGCAGTGGAGAAGGAGATGCCAAAGTCTGATGAAGTTGGATGGGGAGGAGCCTTTGTGTCTAATATAACGGCGATGCCCGTTAAGGCCTTGGCTTCCATCAACTATGAAGAGGACTGGATTGTTGATTCAGGGTGTGGACATCATCTCACCGGGGATGGATCAAAGTTCTCTTCTTTGGCACCTTACTCAGGTAACAATGCTATCATAACGGCTGATAATTCTGTTCATCCAGTAGAGCACGAAGGAGTCGTCTCTCTGAGCAGTGATAAGGGTCCACTCACGTTGAGGAGTGTTTATCACGTGCCTGGTATGAAGAAGAATCTCTTCTCTGTGACCAATGCGGTCGATGCCGGTTATCACGTTCTGTTTGGCCCAACAGAAGTGAAGTTTCTCAAAACTCAACCGGAAATAAAGGGAGAAGTTATTCATGTCGGCAAGCGGGTGAAGGACTTGTTCGTTTTATCGACAAGTACCTATGTTGATAAGATGAGGACAAATGATAGTGCTGCCATCTGGCATGAAAGGTTGGGGCATGTAGGCATGGACAAATTGAAGGCTATGGCGGTAAGGGGCCTTGTCAATGGCTTTCCTAGCTTGTCCTCCTATGGAGACGGTCATGTCTGTGAAGGATGTCAGTTTGGTAAGTCTCATCGACTTCCATTCGACAAATCGCAAACAAGGTGCAAAGCACCGTTGGAATGCATCCACGGTGATTTGATGGGACCAACTGCCACCCCAAGCCTTGGAGGCAATAGATATATGTTGGTGTTGATTGACGATTACACCAGATATGTCTGGGTGTTTTTCTTGAAAGAAAAGTCAGAAGTCTTTGCAAGGTTTGTGGAGTTCAAGGAGCCGGTGGAAGGTCGTTTAGGCCTGCGGGTGAAAAAATTGAGAACTGACAATGGTGGGGAGTTCACTTCTGGTGAGTTCTCAAGTTTTTGCAGGAAACACGGCGTTCGGAGAGAGCTCACTTGTGCCCATACTCCACAGCAGAATGGCGTTGCCGAAAGGAAGATCCGTCATCTGACGGAAACTTGCAAATGCTGGCTTCATGCCAAGAATATCCCAAAGTCCTTCTGGGCAGAGGGAATGTCTTGTGCAGCTTATGTCATCAACAGATTGCCTTTAAGTCCTATCAACATGAAGACCCCTCACGAACTAATGTTCAAGGAGAAGCCGAGTGTTGCTCACCTTCGGGTGTTCGGGTCAACCTGCTATGTGCATATTCCTGATGCTCTTCGAACAAAGCTAGATGTGAAAGCAAGGAAGCTAGTCTTTATTGGGTATGATGAGCAGAAGAAGGGATGGAGATGCATGGATCCTGAGACACGGAGGTCAATTGTTTCTCGGGATGTGGTGTTCGATGAAGTGACTTCCTACAAGGGGAGTTCAGGAGTTGAACTACCAGAGAGCAGGATTGATGAAGGAGGAAAAGCTGCGGGAAGTCTTCAAGTGGAGCTGCCTGTTTCACCAGGAGCTCCAGTTGTGTCAAGCTCTGAGATGGGGGCTTCAGGTTCTGGTAGCAGGGGGAGCGATGCTCCAAGTTCATCTGGAAAAGGAGCTTGCACAGAAGAAGCGGCTGAGGAGGTGGTTAGTCAGGTGCAACCTCTTAGGAGGTCGAAGAGGACTATTCAACCACCAGATCGATACACAGGAGGAAATATGGTGAACTTCGTTTCATGTTTCTTTGCTGGTCCCTTAGATGAAAGGGAGCCGTCGAGCTTTGAAAAGGCCAGAGGTGTGAAGGAGTGGGACGTTGCTATGCAAGAAGAGATGACAGCTCTCGAGAAGAATGAGACCTGGTCTCTTGTGCCCAAGCCCAAGGGCACTACTCCTGTCACTTGTAAGTGGGTCTTCAAGCTGAAGAAGAAAGCTGACGGTAGTATCGAGCGTTACAAGGCTCGTCTTGTAGCTCGCGGGTTCTCACAGCAGTACGGAGAAGATTATGATGAAACGTTTAGTCCAGTGGCAAAGATGACTTCGGTTCGATTTGTTATTGCCTTGGCGGCTTCGAGTGGTTGGGAGATTTGGCAACTCGACGTGAAGAATGCCTTCTTATACGGCGAGATTGACAAAGATATCTTCATGACTCAACCGCAAGGTTTCATCTCGAAGGAATATCCGGACTATGTTTGTAAATTGAAGAAGGCCCTGTACGGGTTGAAGCAAGCGCCTCGGGCGTGGTACGGGAAGATTGCAGAATATCTATTATTCTGCGGATTCGTTGCTTCAGACTCTGATTCAAGCTTGTTCATCAAGAAGGAGGGGGTGCTTCGGGTGATTGTGCTGCTGTACGTGGATGACATGATTGTCACCGGGAATTCGAAGGAAGTTGTTGCAAGACTCAGGGCTGAGCTTGCTATCAGATTCGAGATGAAGGATCTGGGGGAGCTTCACCATTTCCTTGGACTCGAGGTCCAGAGGCGGGAGAGCGGAGTGCTCATTTCTCAGGAAGGATATGCGGAGCGAATCGTGAAACGATTTGGCATGGAGGAAGGAAAGAGCAGCTCTATACCTTTGGAGCAACATCATAAGCTTCGAAAGGATGAGGGGAGAGTCTTATCTGATCCGTTGGTGTTCCGAGCTCTGGTTGGGAGCTTGATCTACTTGACGATCACAAGACCGGATATTGCTTATGCAGTTGGCAAGATAAGTCGGTACATGGCGGAACCTTGGAAACCTCATCTTCTAGCGGCCAAAGGCATCTTGAAGTATGTGAAGTCGACCTCTGATTTGGGTCTCCTATATAGGAGAGGGTCAAGCTTGGAGTTGCATGGTTTCATGGATGCTGATTATGGGGGAGACGTGGATGATCGGAGATCAACGTCTGGTTTTGTCTTTATGACAGGTCCCACAGCTATTTCTTGGTGCAGGAAGAAGCAAGACTCGGTGTATGTATCTACCACAGAAGCGGAGTACAAGGCTTCGGCCTTAGCAGCACAGGAAGCTATTTGGCTCAGGAGGTTGGTAGAGGACGTTCATCAGGAGGTTCGAGGTCCCACTATGCTACGCGGAGTCAATGAGAGTGCTCTCAAGCTGGTTAACAATCCAGTCTGTCACGCGAGGACCAAACATATAGAGATTGAGCACCATTTCATTCGTGAAAAGGTGTTGGGAGGATCTCTTATGGTCGAGCATGTTCGGAGTGCGGACAATGTCGCCGACATCTTCACAAAGCCGCTGGCGAAGGGACCGTTTACTCGGTTAAGGGAGTTGCTCGGGCTAGTTTCCACTTCCCACTTCAAGGGGGAGTGTTGAAATTTATTGAAGTGGAGTGGAAAGGAGTCCGGCCGGTCTGAAGGCTGGAGACCTCAGAGACCGTGCGATCTGCGCTGGTGCTCTGGCGGTTTGGTTCTGGCGATCTGGTGTGATCGGCCAGCTTGCTTCTTGGGTTTGGTCACTGGTTCTGGCGACCTGTTGCGGGTTGTTTCCGGTCTTGTTCTAGTCGGTCTGTTCCTGGCTAACTGCTGTGACCGGGCGGCTTGGTTGTGTTGTTCTGGCGACTTGGTTCAAGTCGGCCAGTTGCTTCTCTGTGTTGGCGATCTCAGGAAGGGTGATCGTTGTGTTCGGACGGCTTGTGCGCGGCTTGCTGCTGTCTTCGGTCTTGGACTGAATTTTGTTCAAGTGCTGTGTTCGCGTGGTCTAGCTTTTGAGACCGTTCGCGATCTGATGGGTGGTGACTGTATCCCGGTTTGTGCGGTGACGACATCCGTCCACCCACCTATAAATAGGGGTGCATGGCCCGTCATTCCTAATAAGAATTGTAAGAACCAGAGTCCGAATTGTTTCTTGCGGTCTCAAGTTTGAGTTTGCGCGACTTGGATGCGAGTTAACCTTTGTTGTGTTCGCAGGTTTGCGGTCAGCAGGGTGCGGTCTCCTTCCTTGGTGATTTTCGGTGGCTTGAATAAACAGTTCGTATGCGGTCTGTCAGCGAACTGGGTTATTGTGTTCTTGTGCTGTTTGCAATGGACTCAGTGATCAGGCGACCTTCAGCGGTTAGGCGGTCTGAGTTGCGGTCTGGCAACAGCTTCAGTTCTTTGTTCCAATAAGCTTCAGTTCGTGCGGTCTGGGATTGCGGTCTGGCAGTGCAGTTTGTCTGCTTCTGTTCGCGCGGTCTCAAGGTGTTTCTGCGGTCTGACTGTGCAAGCGGTCTGGGAGTACAGCAGAACAAGCCGGGCGACCTGAGCCTTTGTTGCAGTCCGAGCGGTCTCTTTCTGGCAGACCGCTGGTTTCTGTTTTTTGGTGTGTTTGTTCTTCTCATCTCCGTGATTCTTATGAATCATGTCTCGCCATGTATGCCTCGCATTGTAAAGCAGTTCTATTTCAATAAAGATTTCTTGTGTTGCTGTTTTGGCATTGTGGTTGTTTGGCTATAACTCTTGTTGATACAACTCCTGCTTACTCCTAAACGGTTCAATCAAAAAATTTTAACAGGTGGGGAGGTCATCGACCCCCACTCGCCGAGACCCAAGTTGGCGGGTGGGGAGGTCATCGACCCCCACTCGCCGAGACCCAAGTTGGCGGGTGGGGAGGTCCTCGACCCCCACTCGCCGAGACCCAAGTGGGCGGGTGGGGAGGTCATCGACCCCCACTCGCCGAGACCCAAGTTGGCGGGTGGGGAGGTCGTCGACCCCCACTCGCCGAGACCCAAGTGGGCGGGTGGGGAGGTCATCGACCCCCACTCGCCGAGACCCAAGTAGGTGAATGGGAAGGTGTCAAACCCCGTCTCGCCCAGCCCCCAAGGGGGGCGAGCAGAGGAGGTCCTTTTTCTGAGATGATCCTCTCAGCCCCGATTCCGGAGGGGTTCAAGGGAGCAGAGATGTCTCACTACTTCGGCAAGGATGACCCCGTCCTGCACCTGCAGTGGTTTGAGGACATGGTCTCCATCATGCCCATGTCGGACGCTTTTAGGTGTCGACTCTTTGCGACAACCCTGAAGGAAAAGGCTAGAGAGTGGTTCCACCAGCTCTCTGCGGGATCCATCTATGCCTTCGAAGACTTGCGTCGAGGTTTCTTGCTACGCTTCGCGACGTCAAGGAAGAGGAAGAAAGATGTCGAAGCACTTTTCAAGGTCAAGCAAGAGCCAGAGGAGTCGCTGGCTCGATATCTAGAACGGTTCAGGGAAGAGGTTCACCTCGTCGAAGAGGTTCTCGGGTACACCCTCAAGCTTGCATTCACGTTGGGGATGCGAGAGGGCTTCTTCAAGGTGGACCTCAAGAGGAGGGCTCCTTTGTCTTTTGAGGAGTTGATGGAAAGGGTGGCCGAAGAAGTTGAAAGTGAAGAGGCCAACCCAGAGTTCACAAGAAGGCTGGCCAAGCTGAGTGAGCTGGAGGCAAAGCAGCAGGGGGGAAGAGCAAAGGCCCCCAAGAGGAAGTTCGACCAGGAGGAAGACAACTTCCAAGAAGAGGGGACCGACCTCCCAGGATGGAGGCAGGGACCGAAAGCACCCTCTCCACCACCCCAGCAAGCCATGGTGATAGGCCACAGAAGAAGAAGAAATCGTGGAGGAGGAAGAAGGGGCGTCCGAGTGGAGTTACCCTACTGTGACTTCCATCAGGAGGAAGGCCACGCGACATCCGCCTGCCCTGAGTTCTTGGAAATGAGGGAGGCGAGGGGCCTGAGGCCGCAGCATCGACAACCAGAGGAGGTCGGGGGGTTGACCTCCTAGGGAGGAAAAGAGATGTTCCCCTTGGACGGTTCCGCTGACCGGGCTCTCACTAGACGGCAGGCCAGGTTGACCTCCTAGGGAGGAAAAGAGATGTTCCCCTTGGATGGTTCCGCTGACCGGGCTCTCACTAGACGGCAGGCCAGGTTGACCTCCTAGGGAGGAAAAGAGATGTTCCCCTTGGATGGTTCCGCTGACCGGGCTCTCACTAGACGGCAGGCCAGGTTGACCTCCTAGGGAGGAAAAGAGATGTTCCCCTTGGATGGTTCCGCTGACCGGGCTCTCACTAGATGGCAGGCCAGGTTGACCTCCTAGGGAGGAAAAGAGATGTTCCCCTTGGATGGTTCCGCTGACCGGGCTCTCACTAGACGGCAGGCCAGGTTGACCTCCTAGGGAGGAAAAGAGATGTTCCCCTTGGACGGTTCCGCTGACCGGGCTCTCACTAGACGGCAGGCCAGGTTGACCTCCTAGGGAGGAAAAGAGATGTTCCCCTTGGATGGTTCCGCTGACCAGGCTCTCACTAGCTGGGTGGCTCTCACTAGTTGGGTGGCTCTCACTAGTAGAGCTCGCTCCTAGGAGTGTGTCGACCCATTGTCGACCACTAGTGGAGCTCGCTCCCGGAGGCACTCAGTCCCGAGCAGACTCCCTAGCCGGGCTCTCATTAGCCGACAAGGTTGGAGGACCTCTTCGGAGAGGCTACGTGTTTTTCTGAGATAGCACCGTTAGCCGGATTCCCAGCGACACTCGTCGAATATACAGGGTTGGACATTTCTTTCCGAGCGTGTGCCTCGCTCAAAAAGAGCGGGAATTGTGTACAACCCTGTATTCGCCGAGTAGGTTCTCGAAGCACAGGAAGTATTTTCGAACATCATTCTTCAAGATAAACCTAAGCAGGGAGAGAGGAGGGCGAGCTCCTCTCGCCCCCGGCGCCCCCAACAGCAGGGGGGCGAGACCCCAGGGGGGGCGAGACGCTAGCGCCGGCGGTAGCGATACCGCCGGGCGCTAGCCCAGCTCTCGCCCAGCCCCAAGGCAAGGGGGGCGAGCTCCTCTCGCCCCCGTCCCCAGCAGTAGGGGACGAGACGCTAGCGCCGGCGGTAGCGATACCGCCGGGGGCTAGCCCAGCTCTCGCCCAGCCCCAGCAGAGGTAACCCCTCTCACCCACCAGAAAAGGAGGGGGGTTGGTCTGCGTTTAGCATCCCAGAACAGCGGGATTTGACTATTTGCAGTCCGGTTTTGGCTATTCGCAGTCCAGATCCGAGGGTATTTTGGGTATTCTGCAGTCCAGTTTAGGTTATTTGCAGCCCAGATCCGAAAATCCTATAAATAGGACCAAGGGGGCACCATTTGGAGAGATCTCTCATCCTAGGCTAGCTCTCTCCTTCTCCCTCTCCCTCCCCAAGTCTCTCTAGGGGGTGAGGAGAGGCTCCAGTGGTGCCCAAACTTAGTAGTGGCTTGGGAGGGGAAGTTCCAAGGGGACTTCCGGGTACGTGGCGGGACCTCCCCGCTAAGCCCTTGGTCCAGTTCTTAGTTCCGACACCTTCAACCTAGAGCTCTCCCTTGGGGGAAGTAAGGGTTGGTCGCCCCTCAGCCTCGTTGAGGGCCCCGAACTCCACAGAGACCGAGTAGTCGGTTTCAACACCAGCTCTATGATTTGAGAAGTGATTGGCAAATTTGATTTGAGTCTGAAGTTGAAAAACTTCTCCCCAATGAGCGACTATGACAATACCTCCTCCTTCAGAAAATGAGCGTTGAGATGATTTTAAATCTCCTTTGCAGTCTTGTAGGCATGGTAGGTCAATGCGAGACAGGGGTTGAGGGAATTCAGTAGGTAATCCATGCAGAAATCCTCATCCTTGTTCCACTGGTATTCATCCACGCCCTATCCGGTAGAGGCGAAATCGCTCTGAACAGTATAAAAAAATCTCGCGTTCTTTCATTCCTAGTTGGACTTGAATTTTCCAACTGAGGAAGTCGGAGGCGTCGAACGACTGCAACTTGATGACGTTGAGCGCACTTTTCTTTGACATCGCGCTTTGATTGGAAAAATAGTAATAAATTTCTAGAATGAGGTCACCTGAGCGATGCGTAGACGAGTCGGGCACTTCGGATCCAATCTAGTAATTGCTTTGCTTCTCGCCGGTTGAACACGGTAACCAAAGTCTAGAATCGGCCAGCTACACAATCAGAGAACTCTTGATTTCTCCTGGATCGGGAATGACTGTAACAAGTTTATCTAGAGGCCAATCCTCTTCTCCAAGATATACAGACCAATCCCCTACTTGATCACAGAAATGATCGGCCTCCAGGATCAAAGATTAGAACTGGATCAACAAAAAGTTGGTAGATCCAATCCTCAGAGAGCAAGCAAAAAACAAAAGAAGAGAGCGACTTCTACAGAGGAGGCGGCAACTGGATTTGTGGTCGGCAACTGGATCAGCGGGTGACATGGACAAGGAGATCGGCGGGGGAGCAGATCTGGCAGCGGCAGATCTTTGCAATGCCGACACCGACAGAACGATGCAACGACGACGACATAACTACGCGCTCTGGTTCTGTAAAGGTCTGGTTGAGTTGAACATATCAGGATTTGGACCAGATAAACGGCGACGACGAACGAATCTCCTTCAGAGAGAGAGAGAGCAGAGATGGCGAAATTTTCTTCCTCCCGAACAAAGAGAGACAGGCAGTGATCCGCTTTCCGAAAGCACGAAGCAGAAAGAAAAATCCGGAATAGAAGAAGCACGCCGAACTCGATCGACGATTAGGAGCAGGAGCAGTAACGGTCTCTCCTCCCTGTGGAATGACCTTATATAGTATCTCCAGCGTTGAGCCCTTAAACCCTAGTGACACGAAACCCAATGGGTCGTTGCGAGCCGGTCCTAATATGCGCAGACATATTAACTAAATATCCTAACACACACCAACTGTTTCTGTTGTTTTCGCCGTTCCCGATTCCCAGAGGCGCGCGCTCCTTCTTCATCCTCCTTGTTCGCTGCCATTGGAGAATGCGATTATGTGGAGCTTCGCCGGAGGAAATCCGCGAGCCCTGGGTTCCTGTTTGCTCTTCTCCTTTCCGGCATTCCCGAGTCCAAGCCGAACACCCCCGCCTCCTCTCTTTTCGGGTTTTCGCCTCCTTGCATAGGGTTCATCATCTTCCTCTGTGTAAGCACATCAAGAACAATTATGGAGTGTTGTTAGAACTCTATAAATGCAATGAAATGCATCATGAAGCACTCAAACTCCTCCATAAACTTGTTGAGGATCAAATCAAATTCAGGCATTACTAGTTCTGAATCACAGAACTTTAAACCATCCATGATTATTGATTATCTTAAGGTATTGTTGTTTATTTTCTGGATGCTTTTTAGGATTTTTTTACGGTAGCTGCAATCAAAGGAATAAATGTTTATGAAAGAGTTTTATAGAAGATAAGCTATTGAATGCAAAATAAGAATAAGGACATCACATTGTGACTCCTTTCTTTTTTTCCCGAAATGTCCAGCTTGTTTGCTTTATATTTCCTTCCACACAAAATTTGATGTCAATAACGGGTTGGTGTGAAAATAAAAAAATTTGTTGTGTCAATAAAATTTGGCTGTCATTAGCGAAAATTGAAGTGCTTATAACATTGCTCTAATTTTTTTAATCTGAATTTGTAAATAATAAATTGGTCCACAGATATAATTTTATGGTCTACGTATATGATAGGACTACGAATACAAAGAGATACTGTGCTAATATTAACGCCCATTAAAAACCCCAAGATTAAGGCTCCGTTTGGGAGGACTTATTTTCATCGGTCAAGCGGTTACGACAGCATGAATCAGATCTTAATTAAGTTCTGATTCATGCGGTCGTAACCGCTTGAACGATAAAAATAAGTCCCCCCAAACGGAGCCTTAAATCATTATTAAACTGCAATGGTATCTTAAATCTTATTATTGTATATAATTATTTATTTATTTAGCTAAAACAGTAATGATATAAAAAAATTTAAGAATCATATTAAATATTAATTTATTTTGGGTAAAAACAAATTATTTTTGGTAAATGAAAAGCATAACTACATGTCTGCTTTCAAAATTTTAATCGATTAATTTTTTTAGTGTAGTATGTTAAGATATAAACACACATACATACAAACACGCGCACGTATATATCTATACTATAAATATAAAAAATGCACTTAACATTTTTTGGGTGTAATAGTGTGCACCACCAAAGGACTTCCAACTATTGGATCTGCCTCTTATCAACCAACGGTTCAATTATACGAATTACAAATGCCCTATTTCAAAATCGAGCGCTCTGCTGGGCGGGACACTCCTGATTTCCCGTTTCTCTTCTCTACACACGTGCTCGCAAAGTTAGGGCTCCAAAGGTAGCGACATCGAAGATGCCTTCCTCCATTCCATGGCCACTCAACATCTTCGTCCCTTGCGACTCAAATTTGTCCCGATCTTCCACTCCTTCGACTCAGGGAAACACATACTCTGTTGGAACATGTTTTTCACATCTCTTGGTAGCGATATTTGTCGTGGGAGGCTACATTTGTCTTCTTGATTAATGAGATTAGACATTGCATGCCCTAGGTATATATGGCTTCTCTTACCGTTTTGAGTATATTAATTAAACAAAAACAATAATTCATGGGAAAAACAGGAATGGAGAGTAATAATGGTTTGACACCTTCCCTTTGAGAAGAGATATGAAAATGATTCATTTGAATATCTATAGTTTGTAATCAAAATAACATTAAAGTATACTGAACTAAGCTTAAAAATAGCTGTTTCATGTCAAAATTAGATGTTAAAAAGCATAAATCTCAAATGTTTAGCAATCGTGGGGGAATAGAATTTGTTACCTCGGCCACATGTGAAAGCTGAAACTCTTCTTCATTTGGGAGAAATTGGGACATTCTTTCTCCCTGTGAAATTTTTATGTCATAAAGAATTTCATTTGGGAGAAATTGAAATCGTCAACCGGTCTCTTGAGTTCGGACCCACTGGGGGTGTAGCCCGCACCTACTTTTCTCTCACGAGCCCACTTGACAGTTGATGGAAAACCAAGAACAGACCCAAGGCTATAGCGAGGAGGTCCCGTCACACACCCGGAAGATCTTAGAGAGCTCCCCCCCCCCAAACCAATGCCCAGTCGGGCACCTTGGAGAGCACTAACAGCCAACCAAAACTTGCCTAGGAGGAGAGAGCCCCAAAGATCGGATCTCCTCCAAGGTGTCTTTAAGGGTCTATTTAAAGGTTTTCTAGTCTGGCCTGCAAATAACATAAATCTGTCTTTTAGCTTTACTAATCGCACCCAAAATTGGTCTGCTAACAGCCTAACTCTGCTGTTCTGGAGGGCTATTGGTAGCCCACGAAGGGTATCTAGGTCATTTCCCCCTAAAGCCTTCTGGGCGAGTGGTCCGTGAAGGTACCACTCGCCATGCTTCTCGCAAACTGGATTCCACCGGGCTAGTGGTCCGTGGGGGCACCACTCGCTTGATACCTGTCACGCTTGGCGAGTGGGGTTTCTCCCTCACTCGTCTGGCCTCCCGCACACTCTCCCTCCTAAGCGAGTGAATGCCTTCAGATGGGTCTCGCACTCGCCATGAGGCTCCGTTGCCTCTCCTGACCTGGGCGAGTGCTCTTCTTGTGTAACATCCCAATTCGAACTAGACACCTCGAGAGACACGAGTCACTTGGAGATGTTTGGGCTAGGTAGGAGTCTTGAGGTCCTAATGGTGTCATGGATGTGTCCTGATCTCCAAGAGTGGATGTAACCCTCACCCCTTGAAGTTAGAAAGCAAATGGCCAAGGACTGGTGATGCGATATTTCGGCAAGTGCACCGGTCGCGCAAGTAATAATAATGGGAAAATCACCGAGTGTCGGTCTCTCAAGGAACACAGTAAGGTGGAGTTAACGTTCGAGGAAGGACTTGAGATCGAAGTCCTTGAGTCGGATGGAATGCGGGAGATTTGATTTGGCTTTTGGGAAAAAAACAAGAAAACAACTACAACTACTCCTATGCAATGCCGCTATGCAATGCTTCGCTTGGCGAAATGGAGGCTAGGCAGGCCTTGAGCGCGCTGCGTCGCAAGGGCGGATGGACGAGTAGGCTAACGGAATGAGGGTCGCAAGCACCTCTTCGACAAACACGCCACTAGCAATTGCTAGTGCGGCACCGAACACGATGGTGGAATGGAAATTAGATGGGGGCGCACCTCATAGACACATATGAAGAATAAAATCTCAAATAAATGAAATAGACATTATATAACAAGATTCATTGTGCACATCATCAAAATATAGAGATTACAAACAAATACATCCACACAAGTAGAAGAAAGAGGCAAGAGATACGAACGAATCCGGAGTCTCATTGTAGATTCACGATAGGAAGCACCGGGTTGTCAATCCGCGTCCTAGCTCGGTCCCAACTGCGTCCGGGGTAGAGGAGGGCTGTCACACCTCCCAATGCACCCGTCTTCTCCAGCGTTTTACAATCCGGCCACGTCCGATGCGAAGAAATCCTTGCTTGGTGATGAAGATGAGTGGAATCTCCTCCTTGAAGCTCTTGGATGATGGAGGAGGCTTAGGGGGGCGGAGAACCTGTGGAAAGGGCGAAAACGGCGGACTGAACGGAGTTCCCAATGGTGATCCCGACCTAATTCGCGAGCAGGATTATATATAGGCGCTGGAATAAACAGTGCGCACGGTCATTGGCGCACGACCAGTGGTCGTGCGCACTGGCATCCTGTGATCGTGCGCCTGCCTGGACGGAGCCTGAAAGGTAAGAAAATTATAAAATACAAGTTCGCACGACCAGTGGCACACGACCAGTGGTCGTGCGCACTATCGTAAGTGGTCGTGCGATAAGCAAGACATAACTCATAAAATGGGTGTTAAGTGCGCACGATCAGTGGCGCACGACCAGTGGTCGTGCGCGATAGAGCCAGTGATCGTGCGCAGTGTTCCTATACAGAATTGTACCGGGAACACCTGCACGACTCCTGTTCCAGCATGCAACACCAGTCTAGCCACTGAAGGTGGCACTTAACACTGCATGAAAACTAGTAACGAAGATGAACAAGAAATAACACCAAAACGGGCCTAGAAGTGCACTTAGCATGGAGTATTAAATAGGAATGAAAACATGTCTAAAGCGAAGTGCAAAGACTAGAAAATCGGCCCAGATGAGTCTATAAATGTGTATATAATTGGGACTCATCACACCCCCAGACTTACCTGTTTGCGCGTCCCGAGCAAACGAATTCGGCGGAGTGTGAAAATGGTAGTTAACAAAGAAAATTACACGAAGGAGTACAATGCGAAGTAACAAAAGCATGCAAATAGAAATTTAGTAAAAAGAGATTCTAACTATGCTAACTAATTTACGAAAGTATTAGAGCGTAGGTAGAGATTTAGTTATACTCAGTTGGTGAATTATGAAGAATTCGAACGATCATGCCCGGTGTGAAAATAACAAGACACTAAGGCGGGTGTTGCACAAGGTCGGGGTTTAGGAATAACTCCGCTGAAATACATCAACGTCGTGAACCATACGCTCGCCCGGTCACACTCTCTCCACGGCGTTAGCAAACTCACAAGTCAAATCAATAGGGCTTTTAGGATTATATTGGGGCTTAGGTTGCGGTATGATATTCAAATTTAAACACGATGGCTACGCAACCCAAGTGAGCTAACGGAACGCTGCACCACACAAAACCAAAAACAATGCTCGTGTGACACACCCCCAGACTTATCATGAAATCTAGGTGTGCACACGGCCTACTTCACAATTACCAACAGATTTTCTATTTAGCTCGGAAGGATTTCTTTACGACATATTTCTTTTTCAGATTTTTTCCTTTTAACAACATACTTTTCTTCTTTTACATATCCTCCGGTTGGTTCAAATTCAGCAAAATAAAACATGTTTTTCTTCACAACGCACAAGTTCCAAACATCACAACAAATTGAGAATTATGAGCGCAGTTAAACAGCAATTTGGTTGCGGGCGTAGGATAAGCTTCGGGATTTGGTGGATGAAGAGGAGCTGAACAAAAGAGTGGTAGGCACAATTTTGGCTTGCAAGGGTGAGCGAAAAGGACATGGAACGACAAGGCTCAAACTAGCCAAAAGGTGGCCTACATCACGTTTAACTCGACGAGTCGCTCTCGCCCATGCTTCGAGAGTCGCTTGGGGCAAGTTCTTAGCCCACGAGAAAGGTAAACCTTCCTCCCGACTCGAGCAACACACGACTAGTGCTCGTACACACACAACACCGGGTTATCATCAATTTCGTTCACATTCACCATTTGAGTATAACAAATCTAAATTTACGCAAAAATACTAAACATAAATTAGATGCATAGAGACAATCTAGTTCTACTCAAATTCTACCATAGCATGCGAAGTGACTAGAACACTACACGAGTCATCATCGCGCTCCTAAAAGTAATTCCTAAGTTAACGTCCTATTTCACACTCCAACCAAAACAGTTCATTCGGAAACAAAACAAATAGGTAAGCGTGCACTCATGTGGGTGAAGTGGTGCAAGAAGCATGAAAACAATGATGATGATAAAGATAAATAATAAACAAACTTCTAGTATGCAGTGCAACTCGTGCACAGTGGATGACAACATACTCTCCCCCAGACTTAGTCTAAACATTACATCACAGAAATTGGAAGCTAAGGGGGGAAGAAGTGTTACCCAATGCTCAGAATTGAGCATACCAGACGATTGGAGATTAAGATCAAGAGCAGTCCGCAGCATCCGCACCAAAGAACACAACACACCTGCAAGCACAAAACTAAAAACAGCAAAAACAAATATAAAAACTGAACTGAAACAAGTTTGAAAAACAAAAATAGCAAATCTGGGTTGTCACCCATGGAGGTGAACCAGTTCCTGCTAATAAGATTAAGCAAATGCACACATAACAGAAGGGACGAAATAAGAAAACAAAATTCACAAAACAATGCCCAGATGAGCATCCAGAATCAAAGTGTTATTATTACAACAAAATAAAGTAAGCACATACGACTCGAAGGGACATAAAAAAAAACAACAGCAAGAATAAGATAAGACTGAGATTGGCCTGCACACGGGGTGGAAAAATCACTCGTCGTCGCTGTCACTATCTAAAACAACGACGGACGACGGAGGTCTGGAAGAAGATGCGGCTCGGCCAGGAGGTGGGGGTATATTCAGTCCTCCCCGCAAGGCTTGCTGATACACAAAGTCCGTCAGCCAATACTGATTCGCTTCCAAGTCGGAGAGGCGCTGGTTGAAGCTTGGGACCTCCGGTGCTCGTGAAGAACTACCCTCCTCCTTGTGTTTCCGCTCCTGCTTGGATGACTGACGCCGCGGCTGCGGGAGGGCAATCTCTCGGTGAGTGGTCGGCGGCTCAGCCGGCTTTCCGTGCTCCTCATCAACTTGCCTCTCCCTAGGCGCATCACCTGGCATCACGACCATAAAACGCCTTCTACTCTTCTTCCCCACAACCCGCAGTAAATGAAAGCTCACCATGGTGTCCCTGGTGATGAAGGAGGGCGCAGTTACCTGCACCATCGGAGGCAGCTGACTCCAAACCCCCAATCCCTTTGCAATGTGAGTGATATAATATGCACCACCAATGGCACCAGTGAGACCGTAGGTGGCATCGTGATGGAAGAAGAAAGCGAGCAAGTAGCCCAGATACAAGGGCAGCTAGAATTCCATACTATATAAGCAGGTCAAATCTTGCCACCCCACGATGTTCTGACTGAGAGCTCGGGCGACAAGAGAATGACTAAGAACGTGCTGCAGGTATCGGAGAGCAGGCGCGACAATCCAGGTGGATTTGCTTTTCCTGGCAACATACTCTTCGTCACGACCTGTGAGAGCACACCACGCGGCACGCGGGGTGACGTCGTCAGGGAAGGAGATACTCGTACTCAAAAAATCAATCGCCGCAGCCTCCGCCTCAGTGTAAAAACCTGCGCTCACCGCCAACTCTGCCAGAGAAAGAGTGAAGACTCTCCCCATCATTCGGAAAGAACATTTTCCTGGACGTAGGCCGCAGGGCAGCAACTCCCACTCGAACGTTGCGAGAAACTCCAATGTGAGCTCCCGGTAGCCGAGGTCATCACACTCAAACACCCTGCTCCAGTGATCAAATGAATAACGAAGGCGGACGACCTCCCCCAACTCGCCATTGTCGCCGATAGAATTAAGCTCGTTCCAATCGACTAAACGTTGGGATAGAAATGGCTTCTCCTTCAGTGAGTTGTATCGCCGTGTGTGCGAATCCTTGGAGAAGGTGGCCATTCGAGCAAGGATCTGAGCTGGAGAGGCAAAGGGACGGCCAGAGCGGTGGTAGGACTTGGCGAAAAGGCGAGTACTGGAACTCATGGTGGGATTAGGGCAAGGGAAGGAGGAAGAACCGAAATGGGCTCACCGGACGGAGGGAGGACGCACGATCGGCGAGCACTAGGCGGAAACGGCGCACGAACAGTAGCGAGAGGATGACGGAAGCGAAGACCTAGGATGCGCACACAGGGCTCGGGCGAACCGGTTTTTATAAAGAAACTGGGCCGATCGCACGATCAATGATCGTGCGTGATAAATAATGTGCACGACCATTGATCGTGCGCGAAGGAAATTTTCTGGCGTCCAACTTCTTCATGAAAACTGAATCCACCGCGCCTTATGAGCGTTCCAGGGTCCACCGCGCATGAGGGGCCAAACGCAGCCGTAATAAAAACTAATTTAAAGTAAGAAAATAGGGTAGAAAGGAGAACAATGCAAATACGAAGAAAAAGATTAATCCTAGATAACTGTTGGGCTACATGTCCCCCCAACGGGACTTATTTAAGAGTTTTAGATGTATATTAACTGATAGGGGTATGATAGTGAAAATGAACAGGTAACTGTTCTAATACGCGTGTCGGTAGCGGGTACCGATACGGCGACAGAACAGTTACTCCTCTCCACAAATGATAATACCTACTTAACGCAGGTAGAGGAAACAGAAGATAAGAAGAGAGGGGGGTATCCTCACTCAACTCACCAAACAGATCCTTGCCTAGCAAGGTGTCGTCAACAGGGAGACAGCAGGAGGCGAAGGCAATGAGTGGAGCTTCCTCAACGGAGGGGGAGTAATCCTCCTCACATGAAAGGATGCTCTCATCATTGACTTGAGTAAAAAGCTGCAAGTCCTCCTGAAGTACCTGTGAAGATTCAACCTGCACAGACTCAGATGAAGGAAGGGGATCAAGAAATAAAGAAGACGAAGAGCATAAATAAACATCAATCGGGGGAGTGATCCCGTTCTCGCTCCCCTCAGGTTGGGAAAGTAAAATAATGTTTGCATTGTCATCAATGCTACAAGAATTGGTGGGATCAACGGTGGCCAGGCTTAGGATTTGGACTTCCTCCACCGGTGCTGAGGAAAACTCCTCTTCACCTAGAAGGTTGTCCTCCTCCGTAGGAGTAGGCACAATACTCAGATCAACTGCCTCCTCCTGTGACGCATCATCGATAATGTCGTCAGTGACGAATGTAGTATGCACAACAGGGGGAAGAATAGTGCTCGGATAAAAGTCGAGCACCGATTCCTCACAACGAATCGAATCCACTAGAGGTGGTGGATGCACAAGGAGAATAGGCTTAGCAAAGTCGGTGCAGTTGAAGGTGTGTCGCCAGAGTTATGAGTTGGGACGATCCGGATATCCGGCTCGTCATCCTCGTCCAATTGGCGAAGATACTCGGCACAGTCCTTCAAGACATGATTAGTGCTCCGACAAAACCGGCACTGCCTAGCGGGCTTCTTTGGCACAGCGGGTGCTGAAGCCGAAAAGAAGTAAGACGGTAAAGGCTCAGCAGAGTAGCCATAAGACTTACGCGCACCATATGGAGTATCAGACGAAGTCGGTGCTCCATATGCTGGGCTATAAGAATTATGCCTACTATTCTCCGTAGGGCATTCATCACTAGAGTGGGAGGTAGCTCCACACCAACGACAACGGAAATTAAGATGTGCCCACATAGTGTGAAGGTAATACGATTCAAAAAAAAATGCTATTGTGCAAAATACTACACCTAACAAAAATTACTAAATCAACCTAATTAAAACAGGAAAATGGAATAAAAAGAAATAAAACAAAGAAATGCAATTTACAAAAGGAAGGGCTTCTCTCTCAGGTTCTCCCTCTCCAGAAAACTCACACGACTGTGCTCCCCGGCAACGGCGCCAAAAACTTGATGCGATATTTCGGCAAGTGCACCGGTCGCGCAAGTAATAATAATGGGGAAAATCCTCGAGTGTCGGTCTCTCAAGGAACACAGTAAGGTGGAGTTAACGTTCGAGGAAGGACTTGAGATCGAAGTCCTTGAGTCGGATGGAATGCGGGAGATTTGATTTGGCTTTTGGGAAAAAAACAAGAAAACAACTACAACTACTCCTATGCAATGCCGCTATGCAATGCTTCACTTGGCAAAATGGAGGCTAGGCAGGCCTTGAGCGCGCTGCGTCGCAAGGGCGGATGGACGAGTAGGCTAACGGAATGAGGGTCGCAAGCACCTCTTCGACAAACACGCCACTAGCAATTACTAGTGCGGCACCGAACACGATGGTGGCATGGAAATTAGATGGGGGTGCACCTCATAGACACATATGAAGAATAAAATCTCAAATAAATGAAATAGACATTATATAACAAGATTCATTGTGCACATCATCAAAATATAGAGATTACAAACAAATACATCCACACAAGTAGAAGAAAGAGGCAAGAGATACGACTGAATCCGGAGTCTCGTTGTAGATTCACGGTAGGAAGCACCGGGTTGTCAATCCGCGTCCTAGCTCGTTCCCAACTGCGTCCGGGGTAGAGGAGGGCTGTCACACCTCCCAATGGACCCGTCTTCTCCAGCGTTTTACAATCCGGCCACGTCCGATGCGAAGAAATCCTTGCTTGGTGATGAAGATGAGTGGAATCTCCTCTTTGAAGCTCTTGGATGATGGAGGAGGCTTAGGGGGGCGGAGAACCTGTGGAAAGGGCGAAAACGGCGGACTGAACGGAGTTCCCAATGGTGATCCCGACCTAATTCGCGAGCAGGATTATATATAGGCGCTGGAATAAATAGTGCGCACGGTCATTGGCGCACGACCAGTGGTCGTGCGCACTGGCATCCTGTGATCGTGCGCCTGCCTGGACGGAGCCTGAAAGGTAAGAAAATTATAAAATACAAGTTCGCACGACCAGTGGCGCACGACCAGTGGTCGTGCGCACTATCGTAAGTGGTCGTGCGATAAGCAAGACATAACTCATAAAATGGGCGTTAAGTGCGCACGATCAGTGGCGCACGACCAGTGGTCGTGCGCGATAGAGCCAGTGATCGTGCGCAGTGTTCCTGTACAGAATTGTACCGGGAACACCTGCACGACTCCTGTTCCAGCATACAACACCAGTCTAGCCACTGAAGGTGGCACTTAACACTGCATGAAAACTAGTAACGAAGATGAACAAGAAATAACACCAAAACGGGCCTAGAAGTGCACTTAGCATGGAGTGTTAAATAGGAATGAAAACATGTCTAAAGCGAAGTGCAAAGACTAGAAAATCGGCCCAGATGAGTCCATAAATGTGTATATAATTGGGACTCATCACACCCCCAGACTTACCTGTTTGCGCGTCCCGAGCAAACGAATTCGGCGGAGTGTGAAAATAGTAGTTAACAAAGAAAATTACACGAAGGAGTACAATGCGAAGTAACAAAAGCATGCAAATAGAAATTTAGTAAAAAGAGATTCTAACTATGCTAACTAATTTACGAAAGTATTAGAGCGTACGTAGAGATTTAGTTATACTCAGTTGGTGAATTATGAAGAATTCGAACGATCATGCCCGGTGTGAAAGTAACAAGACACTAAGGCGGGTGTTGCACAAGATCGGGGTTTAGGAATAACTCCGCTGAAATCCATCAACGTCGTGAACCATACGCTCGCCCGGTCACACTCTCTCCACGGCGTTAGCAAACTCACAAGTCAAATCAATAGGGCTTTTAGGATTATATTGGGGCTTAGGTTGCGGTATGATATTCAAATTTAAACACGATGGCTACGCAACCCAAGTGAGCTAACGGAACGCTGCACCACACAAAACCAAAAACAATGCTCGTGTGACACACCCCCAGACTTATCATGAAAACTAGGTGTGCACACGGCCTACTTCACAATTACCAACAGATTTTCTATTTAGCTCGGAAGGATTTCTTTACGACATATTTCTTTTTCAGATTTTTTCCTTTTAACAACATACTTTTCTTCTTTTACTTATCCTCCGGTTGGTTCAAATTCAGCAAAATAAAACATGTTTTTCTTCACAACGCACAAGTTCCAAACATCACAACAAATTGAGAATTCTGAGCGCAGTTAAACAGCAATTTGGTTGCGGGCGTAGGATAAGCTTCGGGATTTGGTGGATGAAGAGGAGCAGGGAGCTAGCGCCAGCGGTAGCTTCAAATAGCGTCGACGGTAGCGGACGAATTAGTGCACGTGATTTCTTCCATAGTGGGTGGCCTAAATTGCTTAAATCCAGGTTAATAGTGGAATTAAAAGCCAATAGGCAGCTGGCAAGTAGTTGTGGAGTTTCGACATAAAGTTTGGAAAATTGGAATTTGCATTTAATACTCATTAATGCAAACCTCTCTCTCTCTCTCTCTTCATTCTCTCCTAACCAGAGGGATCTATTCACCCTATTCATCATCTCCTTCTTCTTCTTCTTCTTCTTCTTCTTCTTTCCTCCACTTCTTCCTCACACCTTAAGAGAGTTAACTTAGGATTCTTGAAAGAGCAAGCTTGGAGAAGAAGATTTGGAGCTTGGCCGACCACCACCATGCTACCATGAAGATGAGCTTGAGCCATAACCGAAAAATAATGTGACTTCCGACCCCTCTCCCTTGGTGCTAGATCTTTAGATCTAATTAGGAGAGACATTGAGCTCAAAGGAGCTTGATTTAGCGAGATTAATGGAGTTTCGTAAGAAGTGGCCACGCTAGAGCCTATGTTCTAGGGCGTCGTTCGCCGCGGGTATGTCTTCGATCAACTCCCCTCTTCCATACGAAGTTAAAGGAGTTGATTTTGTGAAGATCGGTGGCCTTTTGAGGGAGTATTGGAGGAGAGAAGGTGAAATAGCCTAATTCTTGTTTAGGGAAGATGATAAATAGTCCCTTGTTAAAGAGAGTTTTAATTATAATATTGCACTTGATTAATAAGGGGATACATGAATAATGGTGAAAGTGCAGCAACTAAGGGAAGAAAGAATTAATCTTAATTGGAGCTGAGAGTTCACGGGAAGGGATAACTTCCCGTCGACACTTAATGTCGACGGGAAGGAGTGCTTGTAGAAATACTAGCACCCGGCGGTAGTGCTACCGCCGGCGCTAGCGAGTCGACTTGTTGACGGGAAGGGATAACTTCTCGTCGACACTTAATGTCGACGGGAAGGAGTGCTTGTAGAATTACTAGTGCCCGGCGGTAGTGCTACCACTGTCGCTAGCGAGTCGACTTGTCGACGGGAAGGGATAACTTCCCGTCGACACTTAATGTCGACGGGAAGGAGTTCTTGTAGGAATACAAGCGCCCGGCGGTAGTGCTACCGCCGACGCTAGTGAGTCGACTTATCGACGGGAAGGGATAACTTCCCGTCGACACTTAATGTTGACGGGAAGGAGTGCTTGTAGAATTACTAGCGCCCGACGGTAGTGCTACCGCCGACGCTAGCGAGTCGACTTGTCGACGGGAAGGGATAAATTCCCGTCGACACTTAATGTCGATGGGAAGGAGTGCTTGTAGAATTACTAGCGCCCGACGGTAGTGCTACCGCCGGTGCTAGCGAGCCGACTTGTCGATGAGAAGGGATAACTTCCCGTCGACACTTAATGTCGACGGGAAGGCATGTCGTCTGGATCACTAGCGCCCGATGGTAGCGATACCGTTGGCGCTAGCAAACATAGAAATTCAGGTTCTCCCCCTTTGGTGTCATAGGAGTTCCTGGATTCCCATGTCAATTGGGTGAGGTGTAGATGAATGATACAATTCTGAAATGGGACATTTCGACGCATACTTAATGAGGAATTTAGAGGACATGTTATGTAAATGCTCACGCCATTGGATAAGCTATCGGATGATTGGATTTGTTAGATGAATGTTAGGATTCTGAAATCGGACATTGCGATGCATAATTATGGTAATAATTGATGAGCTACGATAGAAATTTCAGAGGATTTGGTTCTGAAATAATCTCTTGATTAAATACTATGTTATAAATTATTACGTGAAGATAATTCCGTAGGGAATGAGCATATGATGATTATAGTTGATATAAGCCTACTGTTGAAGTCCATCCACTGGAGGGAAGGAAAGTAGATCACGTTCGGGGCTGAGTAGAACTTCTTGGTTGTGCATTACGACTGAACGTGTTGTGGGAAATCATTATGTTGAATGAAACATTACGAGGAGCATCTGAATATAGAGTGTGGGGAGCATGTATGAATTAGTATCCATGTCACTTGATGATCTATTGGATGGTTTAGATTGGTGATAACCTCTCAGTAAGGTTGATAGCTTTAATCGTATTGAAACACGTTGCGATTTGTGCATGCGGATTGAATATTGATGATATGCTCGGGCTTACTAAATTAGTAAAATATGAATAGGACACCATACACACAAGTAGTCCTGCATGGTCTCATAAAGTAATTTCCATGTTATACGCACACCACTTCACAAGAGTTATGATAACTCGGTATGGGTAGCAATGATGATTTGGGGTGGATTATAAGATATGGTTATATCTTATGGTGAAATGTTAAGGACCCGGTGGTTGTGTCCTTGGATGCTAATTAGCATCGACATTGATTGTATGAGAAGTGTAATAAGACTCCTTCGTGAGTCCTTGGGTGCTTGATAGCACGGATTATGCATGGGAATTACATGAATGTGCATGGTTTACACATGGTGGTGTAATGATCCTGGTTGAAGGATTGCTTGTGGCAGATCTACGGTCTCGCCAGTTGTCACACCGTCAGGAGCTGGCAGATAGATCTTGGTCGGTTGGGCTGTGCTCTTTGTGTTTACTTCCAAAGACCCCTTCTGTGCTTAGTTACCGGTTGGGCTGTGCTCTTGGTGTTTAATCCCAAGACCCTTTCCGAGTCTAGTACGCAGATGCTCCGATGTTGTGTTCTTAGCATTGAGGCGTACGTAAGGCCTAGGTCTGATAGTGTGCATACCCATATAGTAGTGGAGAAGCCTGTTCCACTGCCACCGTCTGGCCACGACAGGGGGCGCCCGAGAGGTTAGCTACCCTCGAAAAGTGGGAAGTACAGGTCTATGTCGACATAACAAATATGCATGGGTGAGTCATCATAATCATTGCAGTGCATTCATCCGTTCATGATCATAGCATTGCACCACATTGGATCCTCATCATATAAACTTGTATGAGCACCTTTATATGATGAGTTATTTTATGTTCAGATCCTTAACTTATAAGCTTGAATGAGCATCCTTATAAGTTAAGTTCAATTCAGTTATCTATATACTCTGCTTGCTTATACTCTGTCGTTGACATACTACTTGTTAGATGTACTTTTTATACATTTGATATACTGTTGTGATTACATCTTTCATTGCCACCTGCTTTTGCTACTACTTTTTATATTGCAGCTTCTCTTCATTCCCTTCCGCCCGGTGCGAGTCACCGAGGGGGGGGGGGGGGGGGGGGGGGGAGGATGTGAAGCCTCTTAGTCTTTATGACTAACAGTTGCTACACCACTATTTTTGTGGAGCTCACCCAGGTGGATCAGCATCGTTCGATGCAGGAGGATAGTGATGAGTAGTTTATCAACTCATTTTTTAGTATAGGTTTATTATTGTTTTAATATGAAATTATATACATTATATGATTTACATCATGTAAATTACTCAATGTTCAATTCCATGAACTAACTTAAACTGATCTTATGTTTTCAAGTTTTCTGGGCAATTTGAGCAAAAAGTTCAAGTACACGCCCAAGGTCACGAGCATGACCAAGGGGCGTGTAACCTACGATGTATTCCAGACCTGTTTCCGCCACCTCGGAGTCATTCCGTGAAGATTCGCCAATTACACGCCCCAGGTCACGGGCATGACCAAGGGCGTGACCTAGTGTCACGGCCTCGACCCGCCACCAGCATCCAGATCACCCTGGCACATCAATTAAAGTTACATGCCCCAGGTCACGGGCGTGACCCAGGGGCGTGACCCAGGGATGTGACATCCAGTCACGGGCGTGGTCAGTTCCCGCCGAAAGCCCCCCCCCCCCCCCCCCCCCCCCCCCCCCCCCGAAAGCTTCCCGCGCGCTGTTTAAAGTTACACGCCCCAGGTCACGGGCGTGACACACACGTAACGCCTACATTAAATCCAGAAGATGCTTATCCCACGCCATCTTCAATCACGCCTGTTACACGCCCCTTGGTCACGGGCGTGACCAAGTGCGTGTAACACCAAATTTTCAGCTATTTAAAGGGAGCTTCTCCAGATGATCAGGGATGAATTTTTGGGGTTTAGTTCTTCATTTCATGTACTGTTTTTATGTGGTTCTTGTTTCTTTCTTGCAATTGAAATTGTCCTGTCAATAGTTTGTAATCACTTTTTCTTAGCTTGTAATTCCTTTTGAAATCAATAAAATAGTTCTTTTCTCCTTATTCTATTCTCAATTTCATTATGTACCTTTTTATTTGCATCAATTCCTCCACCTCTATGAGTAGCTAAACTTCTATTAGCACTCGATCGAGATGATTCGAGGAATAATATAATTCATGAAGTAATGTAGAATGCTTTTTTCCCTTCTTGGAAATGCTTAAGATTTATCATTGATCTAATTTTAATGAGATTATAATTTCGATATATAATTCTCATACTTATTTTCGTATTTAACTTAGCCGAGCGGTTTATAATATGAATCGATCATTCAAGGATAAAGAGAGTTGCATGCAACCCTCGAGAGAGGATGACATAAATCTCCCGGATTGGAGTCAAATCCAATAGAGGGGTTCAATTCGATAAAGCAAATTTTATGTGTTTTGATTCTAGAGCGAAAGTTCGATTGATCAACCTAAACTCAGTTGAATGCATCTTCGACAGAGGTGCGTTTAGAATTCGGGAACCTCCGCGGTCGAAGAAGTTTTTTTGAGAGAATTAGAGCTTTTGTTTTCTTCTATTTTATTTCCAAGGTGATTCAAAAATCGAGTGCTAGTTTTCTAAATCATTGTTTTAATCATTATTTTAATTTGCCCTACTTTATACTATTTGCAACCCAACTCCAAATTTCTATTTGATAAAATAATAGAGATTTTCCAAAGTAAAAGTATTCAACCGCCCGAGTCTAATACGACCTTGGTTTTTATAAACCTATACTACTTTCGACACGATGCACTTATCGTTGTCGTTAGCAGGCATAGTTTTCCGCATCAAGTTTCTAGCGCCGTTGCCGGGGACTTAGGTTGATATTTCGATTAAAGAAATATCTATTAATTTTATCGTTCTCTTTTTTCTCCTCCTTCTCTAATTTTTTTTTCAAAAATCTTAAAAAGGCGTAATTTAATTCTCGGAAAGGGAGATTTGAGCTTGAACTCCCATCACATCTCCTAGTACACGGCGAACCCTTCACCGGGGAGACCTCGGGAAGTTCGGGACTAACTTAACCCATTTTTAAAAAAAAATATTATAATAATAATATATATATTTTTAACCATAATATTATAAAATTATTATTATATTTTTAATTCTTCCTTCTTCACTTTTTTATTTTTTTTCGCATCTAATTCTCTTTTACTCTTTTTTTTAGTTTATGACTCGAGGAAACTCTTCAATTAATCTTGAATTGTGTTTTGATCCGGAAATCGAGCGCACCTTACGGCGACGTCTCCGATTTAGTGATCTATCAATAATTTGAGAAGAGTCGATCAGAGAGACTAACGAAGGTATAATGGAAGATCCCGACCATAACGAGGCCCCGCTACGGACTATGTCCTATTATGCGAGGCCGAATTGGGAGGGAACACAATCTAGCATTATTCGCCCGGCGGTGACAAATAATAATTTTGAAATTAAAACGAGCATCATGCAGATGGTACAACAAACCGTCGTTTTCGATGGCTTACCGGATGAAGATCCAAATTTACACTTATTAATTTTTTTTTTTAGAAATTTGTGATACTTTCAAAATAAATGGCGTCACCGATGACGCCATTCGTTTGCGCTTATTTCCCTTCTCTTTGCGGACTAATGCCAAACAGTGGTTGGGATCTCTTCCTAGAGGTTCCATCACTACATGGGCCGAAATGACGGAGAAATTCTTAATGAAATATTTTCCTCCGACAAAGTCCGCCAAATTACGTACGGATATTCTCTCCTTCACGCAAATAGACTCGGAGTCTCTCTATGACACATGGGAGCACTTCAAGAAATTATTGCGGAGATGTCCTCACCATGCCCTTCCTTTATGGCAACAAGTTCAAACTTTCTATAATAGTTTGAATCTACAAACAAGGCAAATGATTGATGCGGCAGCATGGGGGACTCTTAATAACAAAACCCCCAAGGCCGCTCAAGAGCTTTTTGAGGAGATGTCCATAAACGCATATTAGTGGAATGCGCCACGGACGCGCCCTAACAAGCCGACCGGATTCTATGAAGTCGAGGCAACCACTAATTTAGCGTTACAAGTAGAGAGATTAACTAACAAGTGGCGGAGATGTCTGCTTCCTCCGCCACCAATTGGGCTAATAATAATAATAATGATAATAATAATAATTTCACTCAAGACCACGTAGATTATATGAGGAACTCTTATCGTCCTCCTCATAACCCGAATAATAACATTCCTTTTAATAATTCTTATAATCCGGGTTTAAGGAACCACCCTAATTTTTCATGGAGCAACACAAATAATGCTCAGCGCCCACCACAGGTGAATCCACCCGGATTCGCTCCACCGCCACCACACAAGCCCTCTTCACTTGAAGAGGTCTTCACCAAATACGTTGCCTCCAATGAGTTTAACATCCAGAATCTATCTGGATCTATAAAAAGCTTGGAAAATCAAATTAGACAACTGGCCAAAATGTTCTCCGAACGCCAGCAAGGAGCTCTACCGGGCAATACTGAGTCCAATCCATGGGATAGCGTCAACGCTATAATCCTCCGTAGCGGAAAGGAGGTAACTTCTACAAAGTTGGTCGAGCCCGAGGTAAATGTTTCATCTTCTCCTCCACAAATTGATTCTAATTTAGCTCCACGCATAATTAAAAGTTCTTCTCTTCCTTATCCTTCGAGATTTAAAGATGAGCGCAACGAGGAGCACTACAAAAAATTCATGGATATTTTAAAACAAATCCAAATTAATATTCTATTTTGCGAGTCAATTTCTCAAATGCCTAAATATGCAAAATATTTAAAAGATTTGTTAACCAATAAAAAGAAGCTTGAAAATGTTTCATGTGCAGAATGCTCGGCAGTTGTTTTAAACAAACTGCCAGAAAAATTAAACGATCTGGGACGATTCTCGATCCCGTGTCTTTTCGGAAATTATCTAACTGCGCATGCCTTAGCCGATTTAGGGACCAACATAAATTTGATGTCATTTTCTCTATTTAAAGAGCTTGGGTTGGGCACCACAACTCCAACTAAATTAAGCATCCAACTGGCAGATGGGTCAATAAAGTACCCAATGGGAGTCGTAGAGGATGTATTAGTTAAAATCAACAAGTTTATCTTCCTGGTAGACTTTATTATTCTAGACAGCAAGGAAGACGCCGAAGTACCCTTTATACTCGGCTGTCCCTTCCTTGCCACCTCTAGGGCTATAATAGACGTAAGTAACGAGAAGCTTCTTCTACGAGTGGGGGACGAAGAAGTTACTTTTAGTATCGACTCCCCAATACAAATCTCTTTTTCTAATAATGACTCCTGTTATACTTTAGAAACAAAATTTGAAAAAGAGTCGTCCCCTTTTTCTAAGAAAATTTCTCCTTCTTTCGAAGATCCGGAGTTAGAAACTCTATTTTTAAAAATAACTCGGCCGACGAATTTTGAACACGTAAATTTAAATATTCAACAAATTAAAAAGTCTTTTGAAGAGCCGCCAAATTTAAAATCAAAACAACTTCCGGATCATATCAACTATAATTTTTTAGGAGAAAGTTCAAAATTACCTGTGATTATTTATGACTTGGAAATTTTCGAATTTATAAAAATTTTAAACAATCACCGCCATGCAATTGCATGGAAAAATGCAAATACTAAGGGGATTAACCCCTCGTTTTGATTAGTCAAGCTACGAGACGGTAAACAAAGCGCTTTTGGGAGGCACCCCAACGTTATTTTTTTTTCTTGTTTGTTGTTTAATTTAATTTTGCAGGTTTTTGTCCGGCAACCCCGTCTACCAACCAGGGAAGCCCTCTTCACCCTTTAGTCACTTATATTTGATTTTTCATTTTGTTTATTTTAATCAATTTAGTTTTTAAAAAAGTGTAATTCTTGTTTTTATCTTTATACTT
Organism: Dactylorhiza incarnata; assembly: GCA_033032865.1. Lineage (NCBI taxonomy): Eukaryota > Viridiplantae > Streptophyta > Magnoliopsida > Asparagales > Orchidaceae > Dactylorhiza > Dactylorhiza incarnata. The sequence goes on along the minus strand of JAWHQI010000175.1, from coordinate 3,163,286 downwards.
AGTTTTAAACATTGGAGACAATATTTAATTTTAAGTATGGGGGTGTAGCATAGCGTTCATTATATTTTTATTTGAAAAAGAAAAAAAATATAATTTAATAAAAATCTAATTTCTTGGAAAGGGCGCTTTGGGCTATCATCCCATCACAGCTCCTAGTACCTTGTGAACCCTTCACCGGGTAGCCCTCGGGAAGTCCAAGAGCAAATAAAAAAATAAAACCAATAATAATAAATACATCTAGCCTTGTGTTTTATCTTTCTAGAAATCTAGTTTGAGATTTGATCCTAAGTAATCCAACATTTTTAATTTAGCTAATATTTTGTTTTATCAGAATTTGTTAGACTTAAATTTGAGGTAATTTAGTTTTAAGAAATATTTTATGTTTTTAATTCAATTAGAGAATTTATTTAGCACCACATCTCTTTTTAATTTTAAATGACTTCAATTTGTGGTAAATTGACTAAACTTTTTTAGATTTTTGTTATATTCTCTACTAACTTTAAGACCTTAGGAAATTGCATTCCAATAAGAAAGTTGCTCTCAAAATAGTTTAATTTATAAACTAGAAGTATTTCCTTACCCTCGCCCTTTATTGGCAAATAAAAAGTGTAGTAAAAGATATGTCATGTGAATAAGAGGATAAAATTCATTATTCCCTAAACATATGCACCCAAAATCATTTAAAAGACTATATGTCATGATGTAAGAGGATAAAATTCATTACATCTAAACATATACATTTTGGGTTTTTGATTGGAGCATTGTTAAAAGATTATATGGCATGAAAAATGAGAGAATAAAATTCATCATTTTCCTAAACATATACAAATATGAATTTTTGAGTGAGGTTTTCACCACCTCCAATCAAAGAACTCTTCATTTTGCCATCTTTACAAAACCAATCCCTAGCCATTTCTATTGATTCTAGTCCTAAATAAAATTATTTAGAGAGCAGTATTTTAGTAGCTGTCTTCTCCTAAATTTTTTTTTTATGTTAGAGTGTCTATAATTTCAATCTATTCTTGTTTGAAAATTTCTATAATTTCGTTTGCTAAATAGTTATCTTGAGAAGTACTTAGCTAAACATTTTCTCTTTTTAAATTATCACCATAACTTATGACTTAATTCTTGAATTCCTAGAATTTGCTTTTAACTTACTTTTGCTCTAATAAAATTTTAGTTAATTAGAAATAATATCGATTTCTTGTAATTCTTTCCTCATTCTTTTGCTCTGGAATAGCAAAAGCTCAAGTATGGGGGTGTTTGATGAGTAATTTATTTACACATTTTTAAGTATAGGTTTATTATAGTTTTAATATGAAATTATATATATTATACGATTTACATCATGTAAATTACTCCTTATTCAATTCCATGAACTAACTTAAGTTGATCTTATGATTTCAGGTTTTCTGGACATTTTGAACAAAAAGTGCAATTGCACGCCCAAGGTCACGGACGTGTAACCTACGATGTGTTCCAGACCTGTTTCCGCCACCCCGGAGTCATTCCATGAAGATTCGGCAATTACACGCGCCAGGACACGGGCGTGACCAAGGGCATGACCCAGTGTCACGGCCGCGACCTGCAAACATCATCAAGATCAGCCTGTCACGTCAATTAAAGTTACACGCCCCAGGTCACGGGCGTGACCCAGGGGCTTGACATCCAGTCACGGGCATGGTTAGTTCCTGCCGAAAGCGTCCCCCCCCCCCCCCCCCCCCCCCCCCCCGTCGAAAGCTTCTTGCGCGCTGTTTAAAGTTATACGCCCCTGGTCATGGGCGTGACCCAGAGGCGTGACATGCACGTAATGATTGCATTAAATCCTGAAGATGCTTATCCCGTGCTAGCTTCAATCACGCCTATTACACGCCCCTTGTTCACGGGCGTGTAACACCAAATTTTCAGCTATTTAAAGGGAGCTTCTCCAGATGATCAGGGAGGAATTTTTGGGGTTTAGTTCTTCATTTCATGTACTATTTTTATGTGGTTCTTGTAGCTCCTCTTTCTTTCTTGCAATTGAAATTGTCCTGTCAATAGTTTGTAATAACTTTTTCTTAGCTTGTAATTCTTTTTGAAATCAATAAAATAGTTCTTTTCTCCTTCTTATTCTATTCTAAATTTCATCATGTACCTTTTTATATGCATCAATACCTCCACCTTTATGAGTAGCTAAACTTCTATTAGCACTTGGTCGAGATGATCCAAGGAATAATATAATTTATGAAGTAATGTAAAATGCCTTTTCCCATCTTGGAAATGCTTAAGATTTATCCTTGTTCTATTTTTAATGAGGTTATAATTTTGATATATAATTCTCATACTTGTTTTCATATTTAATTTAGCCGATCGGTTTATAATATGAATCGATCATTCAAGGATAAAGAGAGTTGCATGCAACCCTCGAGAGACAATGACATAAATCTCCCGGATTGGAGTCAAGTCCAATAGAGGGGTTCAATTTGATAAAGCGAGTTTTTGGTGTTTTGATTCTAGAGTGAAAGTTTGATTGATCAACCTAAACTTAGTTGAATGCAACCTCAACAGAGGTGCGTTTAGAAATCAGGAACCTCCACGGTCGAAGCAGTTTTCTTGAGAGAATTAGAGCTTTTGTTTCCTTCTATTTTATTTCCAAGGTGATTCAAAAATCGAGTGCTAGTTTTCTAAATCATTGTTTTAATCATTATTTTAATTCGCCGCACTTTTAACTATTTGCAACCCAACTCCAAATTTCTATTTGATAAAATAATAGAGATTTCTGAAGTAAAAGTATTCAACCTCCCCGAGTTTAATACGACCTTGGTTTTTATAAACGTATACTACTTTCGATACTGTACACTTGCCATTGTCGTTAGCAGGCATAGTTTTACGCTTCAGATAGCCAGGTCATGGTGACAGGGCATGTAACCACGATACCTTGGCTACCGTCATTGACAGATGTGAGCAAGTGTTTGAGATTTAACATTATGGCAAGTTTGTACTCTGATGCTTAACAAGAGCTTTTGTAGCTACCTGTCCTTTTGTACTTGAATGGACATTATTACTTAGTTGTGAATAAATGGCTTCTATTGTTTTTCTATTATTAATGGGTTGACATGATGATATGTGAGATTAGCCGGCAGGATAGGCGTCTTATGGAGGGGGCTAGCCCGTGTGCTGGCACTTCCGCAAGGCGGCTGTCCTGGGCATAGAACTCCCCTCGATCGTGTCTTGTGTTCTGGGAGGGGGGTCTTACATCTTGACCTGGGCAAGTGCGCTCCTTGACCTATATCTTGCATCTTGACCCTTTAGGACCCGGGGACCCACATGGCGATTACGGGGTTTAACATAATCCCCGCTCTTTGCGAGCGAGACCTACACTCGGAAAGAAAAGTCCAACCCCTAATATTCGGTGAGTGTTTTGCTGACCTGGAGGGATTCTTTTTGGTGGGCCCCTCCCTTCCGCTATAAATATATCCCAGGTCGTTTCCTTGAGTGCCTGTCCTCTAATTACTGTTTCACTTTTTCACCTCTGATCTTGTTGGAACAACTCTATTACTAATTTGGGCTAGGATCACTATCTGTGGTTAGGACTCAAGTTGAACCCAATGTATAGTCTTAGGGTCAAGGTTTAAGCTTGTCTAAGTTAGCTGGTTCTTAGGAAAATTCTAAGTTTTTTGTGTTCGACGAACTCCTTCCTGAGTTCGACGAACGTCGTTTATCAGTTCGACGAACATGATCTTCAGCTCGACGAAATTAGTCTTCCAAGCTAGTTCTACAGATTCTATCTCTCAGTTCGACGAACTCATGATTGAGATCGACGAACTCAGTGTTCTATTCGACGAATGAGTAACTCAGTGTTCAGTTCGACGAACTCTTGATTGAGTTCGACGAACTCAGCTTTCTGTTCGACGAAATTCCTTTTGAGCTTGACAAATCCTGAAGAATCAGTTATCTCTTTCTCTGAACTCAGATCGACTATTCAGCAACGGATCTATTCATATATTTGGATTTATTCATTATCAGATAAGTCAAGATTTCTTCTTCCCTTTTATATATTCATTTTATTCTCTTCTTTCGAGAATCTAGTCGTTGACATATATTGGAAAAGAAAACTTTCATAGAAAAGGAATTAAAGTATTCTTTCAGAATCAGAAAGTTGCTATTACAGTCCCAAGAAAGATTTATTTCAGATTATTCTATTCCTTAAAAGAAGATTTGAATTTTCAAATCAGATTATATATCTAAGGAAAAAGGATGAATCAGCAGAGAAGATATATACGAGAGGATATATAGATATAGAAGATATACTTGTGAAATACTCAGACAGACTAGAGGCATACAAAAAATCTTCATCTACAGCAACATCATAATTCTATGAGAATAACTGAAATCTTCTCTCAGTTTCATCTGTTGATTCTCAGCCTTCTACACCCAAGAGAAAGCTTCACCAACTGTCAACAAATTCTATCAGACAGGGGAGCTTTACAACAACATCAAAAGTTAACCTTTGGTGGAAGGGCACCTGATCAAAAACCTGTGGTTTGGTTTGAGCACCTGATCAAAAGCTCAGTGGTGATAGGGCACCTGATCAAAAACCTAAGTGGATTCCTACCAAGGGTGGTAGAAGAGTGGATTACCCAAGTTGATTGGGGAATCACTATATATCCTTGTGTCTTTGACGTGTTTGTGTTTTCTTTTTGTACTGTGTTGTGTTTATAATTTTTTTTTTCTACTCACTCCATTACACATATATATATATATCATTATTTAAATTCCGCTATAAAATAAGTTAAAACTTTTTAATACTCTATTCACCCCTCCCCCTTTAGAGTAAATCTAAGATCTAATACCACTTTCAATTGGCATCAGAGGGAGGTTGATTGATTACACATGCTAACACCTGAATCCAAAGATCAATTAGATCTTAACTTCTTCTAGAGTTTTCTTTTTCTAAAAACTCATGGCACAAAAAAAAGATTACTCAAGCACAAGACCTCCTATGTGCAATCTTAACAAGTATGCATTATGGAAGGCAAGGATCAAACTATATAAGAACTCTATTGATGAAGATATTTTTAACTTTATTCTGATAGGACCTCCTTCTCCATCAGCAACAACAAGTAATGAAACAGCAACCAACACTAATGTTGTTCCACCTCCTGAGTGGACAAATGCTCAGAATAAATAAAGGAATGCTGATGCCAAAGCAATGAACATCTTGGCACAGACCATGTCTGATGACATATTCTAGAAGGTTGTGGACTGCACCTCAGCCAGGGATATCTGGAACTCTCTCAACAACATGGTTGATGGATCTGCAGATGAGAGAAAGGACAGGAGATCCCATCTCATCTCCTAATATGAGAACTTCAAGAAGGGAGATACTGAAATGGTTGTAAATATGTACAACAGACTCAGTCTCATCATCAATGAGCTGAAGTATTTGGATAAAGTGATCACAATCACTGAAGTAAATGATAATATCCTAATGTGCTTCCCCGGCACATGGGACTCAAGGATCTGGCCAGTCAAGGAAGCCAGAAGCCTAAATGAGATCTCTACTGAGACCTTATTAGGCAAACTAAAATCCTATGAGCAGCTTATCAAGTCAAGAGAAGCTGAACAGTCTACCTCTTCACCAACCACCAAAAAGGAAAGAAGCATTGCTTTTCAGGCAACAGAAGAGGAAGACAAAGCTCCAGGAGAAATAGTGTTCATGAGCCTCCTAGCCAAAAGATTCTACAAAATCTAGAAAGGACCTCAGAAAGAAGGACTTCAGATCCAAGGAGAAACCAAGGTATGACAAAACACATTCTAAAGAAATTATCTGTTTTGGTTGCAGGAAGCCTGAACACATCCTACCTGAGTGTCCAGAAAATCAAAAGAAGGACAGAAGAAAAGAAAAGGAAGAAATGAAACACTCCAGCAGGCCATCCTCCCACAAACATAAACACAAGGGAAAGGGCTTTGTGGCTGAGACATGGAGTGAAACTGAATCAGAGTCATCATCCAGCTCCTCTGAAGATGAAGATGATTCAAATAAAAAGGCTTTATGCATGATGGCTATCCATGTCACAAGAAGTGATTTTGAGCATGCATCATCATCCAGCTCAATTGATGATGAAGATGATGCAGATGAAAGAAGTTTTTGCATGATGGCTATCAATGCCTCATCAAATAATTCTGATGAATCAGAATCTGACACTGATAGTGATCAGGTAATTTCTACTTTTGATTTTACCTCAACTGATTTTAAAAATGAATTTAAGACTCTTTGTTTAGATTTGATTAAATCTGAGAAGGAGATAATTTCCCTCAGAAGTAGGTTGGTTGAAATGAACCAACTGACTGTAGATAATGCCAATCTTAAGGAAGAGCTGGCTGCCTCCAAAGAACATATTGTTCTCATTGAGAATAAATTATCTGAGGCCAAAAAGTTTGAAGAATCCCTCAATGGGAGAAGCATCAAACTGATGGACATCACAAGCACTGTAAATGCCAAAATCAATGGCAAACTGGGCTTGGGTGGATCATCAAGTCAGCCATACCTTCTTAAGAAAGACACTCTATCTACTCCAGTGAAATTCATTTCTGCCAAAGGCAAAGAGGCGGTAGAAGTAGGTATGAACATCTCAAGTAAGGCTGTTAAGAACAAAGGAATTCAAAAGCATTCGTCGAATGGCGTTCGACGAAATCACATGAATTCGTCGAACGGTGGTCGACGAACGCTGAATACAGATTTTCAGTATAGCTATCCTTCAAGCAACGCTCGACGAAATCACTTCAATTCGTCGAACGGCGATCGACGAACTCAGCCAAGTTCGTCGAACGAAAAATGTACTACATTTCTAAAGAATTCTAATTCTCAACATACTAAGAATCCCTTTACTGAGGGGACTATTCCTCCAAGGAGATATCATCCACAAGGCTATAAGGATCAGCCTGAGATCTCTTACATCTCAAAATTTTGTGGTAAGACAAAAGACCCAAGATAGTCTGGGTCAAGAACAACTAGTCCATTTTCTATTTTGTAGGTACATAGCTATCCAAACATAGAGGAACATTGGTATTTGGATAGTGGCTGCTCTAAGCACATGACAGGAAATAAGGCCAATCTAAGCAATTACAAGGCAACGCTTGGACCCAAAGTAATTATTGGAGACTCCAACTATGGACAGACTAAAGGATATGGAAAAATCAGAGTTGGAACAGTTACCTTTAAAGAGGTAACATATGTCAAGGGTCTCAAGCATAAGCTCATCAGCATAAGTCAGTTATGTGATGAAGGTTATCAGGTAACATTTGATCATTCCTTATGTCTTATTACCAATAATAAGAACATCAATGTGTTATCTGGTATTAGACAAGGAAATATATATTTAGTCAATTTTGATTCTGCCAATTCAGACATTTGTTTATTTAATTTAATAAATAAAACAAATGAGTTATGACATAAAAGGCTAGGAAATATTAACCTTAGAACTATCTCTAAGCTATCCAAGGACAATCTAGTAAGAGGACTGCTTTCTGGTTCCTACAAGAAGGAAGGACTCTGCAGGGCTTGTCAACTAGGAAAGCAGACCAAGAGTAGTTTCAAATCTTTATCCAAGAGTGATTCACCTAGGATTCTGTACTTGCTACATTTGGATCTCTTTGGACCCACTGCAATACAGAGTTTAGGAGGGAAACATTACACTTTAGTTATTGTAGATGACTTCTCTAGATTCACTTGGGTGTTCTTACTCAGGAACAAGTCTGACACATTCAGTGTTCTGATAGACTTTCTCAGGTCCATCAAGATTGAGTACTCTACTCTAGTTGCATTGATAAGAAGTGATTAGGCATGTGCGTAAAAAACCGAAACCGCTCAAACCGAGCCAAACCGATTCAACCGAACCGACTTTTGAACCGAACCGACTGGTTCGGTTCGGTTTCGGTTTGTGGTGGCTAAAAACCGACCCATATTCGGTTCGGTTCGGTTTTCACCATGGAAAAACCGGGTGAACCGAACCGAAACGACCAGCATCATAACCTATAAATCATCTTTATTATTTTAAAAATAAGAATAAAATATTGGCTCATTTTCTTTCCTCCGGCATAATTTTCGGGATCAGATTATCAGAATTCAGAAAGAAACTCGAAATTTTCTCAAGCAGTTATTATTTTAAACTCTCTTTATTATTTTATATTTTAAAGGTACAACCTTTATTATTTTAATGTCTCTCCAGCCGTGTATGTAGCATGAGAGGTCACACCTATGACATTACTATTCTTATGTTGTATGATTCTATGTTTATGTATTTTTTCTTACATTGCTCGACTATCACAACATACAATAATCTGTTGGAACCTTAGCTTTTGATTTGAGTTAGGATCCACCCCTTTTGTCAATTATAACTTAGATCAATTTCATTAAGTAAGAAATCTAAGAAAACATAAATTAAATATAATGCGATCGAATCAGAGAAAATACAAGAAAATAATAAAGCTCTCTGCGTTCGACGAATGTCGAACGGCGCTCGACAAACTCAAGCAAGCCAGCGCTCAACAAATTCAAGCCATCCAGCGCTCGACAAATTTCTATCAGAACAGCGCTCGACGAATTAAGTCAGAATAACCTCAGCGGCCAGGCATTCTTTGAACGGCGCTCGACAAACTCTAGCCAGCGGTCGACAAATCCTTTTCAGAATAGCGCTCGACAAAAATGTTGTCAGCAACATTATATCACATAGCTAGACTAACATCATTATTATTCAAAGTTTTCTGATATAGCCATTGCAGGCAATAAAGAATTTAGCCGTTGCAGAAGAGTCAAAGACGGCATATTATATTCCCAAGGTATCAGAATTAAAGAGCCTTTATCTCTTTCCTTTTTCCCGGGCAAGAATTGAAAAGGATCTCTCTCTAAAAATTATATATAGAGAGAAGAGCAGGGAAAAGAAAACATATACATAGAAGACACAACATAAATACAGAGCACATCTATTCTTCATTCTTGCTAATTTCTTCTTGCAGATCACATACATCCTGAGACATCTACCATTTGCTCAGGATCATCACTGCAGAAGAAAAAGAAGTCTTTGTACAATCTAGAGAAGAAGCTCTTTCCACAAGCTGTCATCAACTTCAAACAGACAGGGGGAGCCTTCATCATCATCACTATCAAGATCCAAATTCAACTTCAAATCAGGATCTTCAAAAGTCTTCTTATACAGAGAAGAACAATATATTTTTGTTTTCTTTTATTCCTTTTCCACCTCTTGTACAGGGTTATAACTCTCTTCAAAAGTTAACTCCCGGTGACAGGGCACCTTAGCAAAAACCTGCATCTTGGTTAGAGCACCTTATCAACAGCTCACCTGGTGTGTGGACACCTTATCAAAATCACCTTGGTGTGAGGGCACCTTATCAAAAACTCCTAGTGGATATCCTACCAGTGGGTAGAAGAGTAGATGTACCCAGTTGAGGGGAACTACTATACATCTTGTGTCATCTGGATTGCTTGATTCTTGTTTGTCTTTATTTTATTTCCTGTGCTGTGTTTATTTCTATGCACTTCTAGTGTTTGTGTTTATTACTCAGCAAACTCACTTATATATATATAAATAGATATATCACTTACTTTGAAATTAAAAAATTAAGCAAGATCTTTTAATAAGAGAAATAAGAACTAAACCTCCACTTTCATAATCTTTGTTCTCCATTAAGCAATAAGTTGTTCAAAGGGAAGGCTACGGGAAACCAAGAGAATTTAGGATGAAAAATAGTTTCAGGAATCAATAATGGTGAAAGTTTTAGCTTCTTCAGCATCCAACAGTTCTGGAACTGTATCACTGTACTTGCACAAATATTTCTTCAAGAAATTACTCTCACCCATAAGTAGAGTTGAGAAGCTTATGTTTGTGTCTAAGAGTCCACGCGTTGACAATACGTTAAAGACATCATATTTGGGTACAAAAATATAGAAACCCGAAGCAAATGTAGAAAACCGAACCGAACCGATTGGATTCGGTTCGGTTTCGGTTTTGGGTGTGTAAAAACCGAGGCTATTCGGTTCGGTTTCGGTTTTACACAAAACCGAACCGAACCGAACCGCTTGCAGGTCTAGAAGTGATCATGGCATTGAGTTTGAATCTCTTATGATGAGAGAATTCTGAGGAAAAGAAGGGATCAGACAATGTCTCTCTGCTCCTAGAACTCCTCAACAAAATGGGGTAGCTGAAAGGAAAAATAGAACATTACTTGAATCAGCAACTACATTGCTTGCTGATGCTCACTTGCCACTCTCTTTTTGGGCAGAGGCGGTGAACACATCAAATTATATGTTAAACAAGAGTCTGATACACAAACTTAAGGGTAAAATACCCTATGAATTGGATAAGAATAAAAAGTCTAAGGTTAACTATTTTAAGATTTTTGGTTGTAAATGCCATGTGCATAACAATGATAAAAAATATCCAAGGAAATTTGAAGCGAAGGCTGCTGAAGGTATATTTATTAGATACTCTCTTTCTAGTAAAGCATATAAAATCTATAACAAATCAACTCTTAAGATAAAAGGGTCCATGCATGTTTCTTTTGATGAAACTAACATATTGAATGAGGAGAGGAATACCACCTCTACCAAAGATACTTTGCAGGTACCAGCTCTATCTGAAGAGCTTAATGGATTGGATCTACAGAATAAAGACTCTCTACTCCCATCAACTCAAATTATTGAAGACAGTGAAGAAGAAGATAATCCAGAAGATCTTGCTGATAATTCTAATCAAGTGTCTGCTGATAAAATCCCTCAAGAGGATACTCTTGCTGAACCCATTCGAACTGTTGATCACATCACAGTTAGAGATCATCCAATATCCCAAGTTATTGGAGACATCTCAGCAGGTGTTCAAACAAGGCATCAACTCAACCAAAATCAGATACATACTTGTTTCCTACCACAAATTGAACCTAAATCCATAGAAGATGCAGAACAAGATCCAAACTGGATTCTTGCAATGCAAGAGGAACTCAATCAATTTAAAAGGAACAAAGTCTGGGATTTGGTTCCAAGACCAAAGGGCCATCCAGTTATTGGCACTAAATGCGTCTTTAGGAACAAGCTAAATGATCAAGGCTTGATAATCAGAAATAAAGCCAGATTGGAAGCTCAAGGATACTCTCAGAAAGAAGGAATTGATTATGATCAAACCTTTGCTCCTGTTGCAAGACTTGAAGCTATCAGGATATTTCTTGCATTTGCTGCTTTCAAGAAGTTTAAAGTCTATCAGATGGATGTGAAAAGTGCATTTCTAAATGGAGATATCAAAGAAGAAGTATATGTGGAACAACCACCAGGTTTTATCTCTCCAACTCACTCTTCCTATGTTTTTAAGCTTAATAAAGCTCTTTATGGTCTCAAGCAAGCTCCCAGAGCATGGTATGAGACCCTAGCTAATTTTCTTTTAGAGAACAAATTCTGTAGAGACAATGTTGATAAAACTTTATTTTTCAGGATACATAAAAATCCAACTTTACTAGTTCAAATCTATGTAGATGATATCATATTTGGCTCTACTGATTCAAATTTATGCAAAAGGTTTTCCGACCTAATGCAATCCAAATTTGAAATGAGTAGTATGGTGAGTTATCTTACTTCCTTGGCCTTCAAGTGAAGCAAACTCCTAATGGGATATTCATATCACAATCCAAGTATGCTAAGGAATTAGTGAAAAGATTTGGTATGTCTGATGTCTCTTCTATGAAAACACCCATGCCCTCCAATGCTGTTGTAGACAATGATGAATCAGGGAAACCCGTTGATCAAAAAGTGTATAGAGCAATTGTTGTCTCTTTACTTTACTTAACAGCTAGTACACCAGACATAATGTTTGCTACATGCATTTGTGCTAGGTTCCAAGTTAACCCCAAAGAATCTCACCTTATTTTATTAAAAAGAATTTTGAGATATATAAAGGGTTGTCCAAATCTAGGACTTTGGTATCCAACTGCATTAGAATTTGAATTAACTGGATTCTCAGATTCTGATTATGCTGGATGCAGAGTAGACAGGAAAAACACATCAGGAACTTGCCAGTTCCTTGGTGATAAGCTTGTTTCTTAGTTTTGTAAGAAACAGATATCTGTGTTTACATTAACAGGTGAAGCAGAATATATTGCTGCTGGCAGTTACTGCTCACAGATTCTGTGGATACAAAATCAACTCTTAGATTATGGTATCAACTTAAATAAATCAATTATATTTTTGTGACAATACTAGTACAATATCCATAGCACAAAATCCAGTACTCCATAGTAGGACTAAACACATAGAAATTAGGCACCACTTTATCAGAGATAATGCGGATAAAAATTAAATTTGCCTACAATTTATTCTTACTGACTTACAAAGGGCTGATATTTTCACCAAATCTTTAGATGAAATGAAGCACATCTTCTTTATAAATCAGCAAGGAATGATAGATGGAGATTCAATAGATTAAATTTTTTTTTTACTTATCCCCTCTTTTCGTCGAACGAAGATCGACGAAAATTAGTCATTCGTCGAACGGTGATCGACGAAACCTATTGGATCCAGAGATCGACGAAGCCATCTCGTCAGTCGAACAGAGATTGACAAAATTTTATTTTTCGTCGAATGCAGTCCGACGAAGCCCCAGGCTCTTCGACTTCTGTTTTTATTAGGTTTAGCCGAACCCCATTCAACGAAAGCTTGCGCCTTCTCCGAACTCTTTCTTTATAATCAAATTTTGATTCCATTTTGTCTTTGCGCCTATAGAACTTGCTCTTGCCTCCCTCCAGTTCCTTTGCACTTGATCTTTTTCTCTTGCAAGTACTCATGGCAATCTCTCAGTCAGTGATCTCTTCAATGAAGTTTGACGCAGGATTTGATATAGACATGGAATCTTTTGCTCATTCTGACCAGATTTTCCAGGACATTCTTCAACTCTTTGAAGAACAACAGTTGAAGAAGTTTATGACAACAAGGATAAAGCTTCCAGTTGCAGAGATTAAGGAATAGGTACACACTATTCAGTCTTTGAATGCAACATCCATCTCAGGAACTATTTCAGGAAATCAGGTTCCTTTTCCCCCAGAGATTTTAACAGAGGTTTTTAGATTGACAAATGGTGATGATGATTTGGACATCACTTCTGATGAATTTAATATGGAATTGGATAAAATGGGTCACTCCAGTGGAAAACCTAACCATCTTATGAAGAAGAATTTGTCTATTGAATACAAACTCTTAGCTGATGTTGTTGGCAAGGTTTACTCAGAAAAACCTCTGCTCATGATTATATTACAAGGCACCAATTTTTGTTGATGGTGGCCTTAGTGGAAAAGAAGCAGGTCAACTGGGGATTGATTCTTTTTGAATCTATCAAGAAGAAGCAAAGCAAAATGAGTGTTTGCTTTGGAAGGGTCTTAGGCATTGTTCTTCAAGCAAAATGCCCAGAGCTGTTGGTGTCACCAACAGTTTTTATCAATGCAAGCAAGAGGCTGACTTCAGCACTCTTTGGCAAATGGGAGAGAGTGATTCCAAAAGGACTTCAAGGGCAGAAACTTCCAAGCAAGCTTCTGAGAGCACAAGGACTGATACAGTCACTCCCTCAACCCTCCAAGAAGTTCCTCTCTCTGAATCTTCAACTCCATCCCTTCTCAACCTCTTCAGAACACTACTACTGAAGAAGTTCTTCCCTCCAATTCTCTTATAGACACACCTTCCTCATTGCCTTCTTCTCCTCCTCTATAGACAAATCAGTCTGCAGAATTTCCATCCTCATCTATTCTAGATGAAGATTCTCTTCCCCCATTTGATTCTCTTCCCCCCTTCATCCCACCTCCTTCATTTGCACTCTTATCTCCTCAACATACCCCACCTCAATCACCCATCCATGTGGATAATCTTCCACCCATCTCAGATGCTAGAAACATCTTCCTACCCTCCTCAGGCTGTACCAACCAGACTCACACCTATATTCCCTCTTCTTCCCTTCCAGCATCCACATCCTCTCAGAATACATCTGACTATGTGTATGTTGATTTTTCCTCCATTGCTGATCAAATTTTCAATCATATCTCTCCCAAACTGACAGCTCTTCTAGATGAGAAGCTAGCTCCAGTTCTCAAAGCTATCTCAGAACTCTCTTCCAAGCTTGCTTCCCTTCCTACCTCCTCATCATTTGTCCCTTCTTCTAGGGGCCTAGATTCAGGTCTCCCTGAACCTAGGAAGGGGGAGATGCTCAATGAAGAAGCTCTAGTTGATACAGATTCAGATATGGTTATTGATACAGTTAATATAGATTCAGTTGCAGCATCAGAAATAACTGTTCCAGTTATAGATTCAGTGAATAATATCTCTATTAATCCTTCAATAGATATTCTTTCTTTATTATCAAAATTTAATTTTGTTTTTAGTTGTCTGCCTAAGCCTCAAGCTAGTTCACAGGCTATTGTTCCTTATTTAGCTCCAATAGATTCAGTTTTGCTGAAGCAAATCATCAAAAGTATTCCAGTTCCAGTTTCAGTTGTAGTTACAGTTGCAGTTACAAAGGAAGTTGGCTTGGTGAATTCACCTCCAACATTTGTTTCTGATGATTCCCCTCTACCAGAGGATATTGAGAAAGATGTTGATAATGTTCTTCAAGAACTTGATGACTTGTATAATGATCCCGCACAGTCTTCTTCTGATGATGATTCTGATGATTCATCTTCAAAGAAAAGGAAATCCAGAAGCAAAGCTAAGGCTGCTCCCAAACCTCTATCTTCTACTAATGACATCCCCTACTACATTTTGAAAAACATCACCCTCAAAAAGATTCTCCTGCCTGGATGAGATTCTCAAGGAATGAGAATAGGAGAAAGAAAATGAAGAAAACTGGATTCTATTCTGATAAGCCAGTCAAGTTTAATCCTCCTCCTCCTCCTCCAGCAGCTAGATCAGCAGGCATGTCCTCTTCTTCTCAGAAATCTTCCCCTCAGCACTCAAGAAGATCAGGGGAGAGTCATAGAAGTTCCAGTGGCTCTTACAGTTCAAGATCAGCCAGAGCTCCTCCCTCAGGATCTGCTAGAGCTCCATCCTCAGTTTACAAATATCATGTCTCTGATGGATCCTTGCACAGGAAAAGAAATTCTCAAGATCAACAATCTTCATATCAGTCTAGTGATCATGATGAAAGACCTCCATCTCCCATTAATCCAGATTCAGAAAAGAATGCTTACATGGCTAGATATAGAGAAACAATTGCTACTGCTCAAATTAATAAAGCCAAAGTTGAAGGAAAAGATTATTCTCAGTGTACAACTATGTCATAATTCAGAAGACAGGAGTTTGAAGGATACAGTTCAAGACATCTCTTCAATGCTGAAGACTACCTAAAGTTACACCCAGCTGCAGTGGTTCTTCATGGTTTGAGACCCAGCTGCAGTGGTTCTTCATGCTTCATCTCAAACCCTACTGGTAGCTAATGACATTTATATGAGCAAGAGAGAATTTGAAAATCCCAACAGAGAAATCATATTCAAACCTTCTTCAAAGAAAGAGAAAAGCTCCTGATTATTTGGTTTTGCTAAATTCTGCTTATAGTGTAAAACATTCTAAACTCAGAGTATTATATTTTCTATCTGCTGAAATGAAATTTAATTTATGTCAGATATATATGCTCTATGTTTATTGTTTGTTTTATTTACTTATTTTTGTCAAATAGTATCCTAACCCAAATAGGGGGAGATTGTTGGAACAACCCAATTACTAATTTGGGATAGGATCATTATCTGTGGTTAGGACTCCAGTTGACCCCAATGTATAGTCTTAGGGTCAAGGTTTAAGCTTGTCTAAGTTAGCTGGTTCTTAGGAAAATTCCAAGTTTTCTATGTTCGACGAACTCCTTCCTGAGTTCGACAAACGTCGTCTATCAGTTTGACGAACTTAATCTTCAGCTCGACGAAATCAGTCTTCGAAGCCAGTTCTACAGATTCTATCTCTCAGTTCGACAAACTCATGATTGAGATCAACGAACTCAGTGTTCTGCTCGACGAATGAGTAACTCAGTGTTCAGTTTGACGAACTCCTGATTGAGTTCGACGAACTCAGCTTTCTGTTCGACGAAATTCCTTTTGAGCTTGACAAATCCTGAAGAATCAGTTATCTCTTTCTCTGAACTAGATCGACTATTCAACAACGGATCTATTCATATATTTGGATTTATTCATTATCAGATAAGTCAAGATTTTTTCTTCCCTTTTATATATTCATTCTATTCTCTTCTTTCAAGAATCTAGCCGTTGACATATATTGGAAAAGGAAACTTTCATAGAAAAGGAATTAAAGTATTCTTGCAGAATCAGAAAGTTGCTATTACAGTCCCAAGAAAGATTTATTTCAGATTATTCTATTCCTTAACAGAAGATTTGAATTTTCAAATCAGATTATATATCTAAGGAAAAAAGATGAATCAGCAGAGAAGATATATACAAGAGGATATATAGATATAGAAGATATACTTGTGAAAAACTCAGACAGACTAGAGGCATAAAAACTCTTCATCTACAACAGCATCTTCATTCTCTGAGAATAACTGAAATCTTCTCTCCGTTTCATCTGCTGATTCTCAGTCTTCTACACCCAAGAGAAAGCTTCACCAACTGTCAACAAATTCTATCAGACAGGGGGAGCTTTACAACAACAGCAATCTACTTGTCTTCTCTCAGATCTTATTGAGAGAGAAGAACTTCATAAACTCTTTTGGTTTATTCTTTTACCCCGTCTTGTATAGGGTTTTAACTCCCTTCAAAAGTTAACCTTTGGTGGCAGGGCACCTAATCAAAAACCTGTGGTTTGGTTTGTGCACCTGATCAAAAGCTCAGTGGTGATAGGGCACCTGATCAAAAACCTAAGTGGATTCCTACCAAGGGTGGTAGACGAGTGGATTACCCAGGTTGATTGGGGAACCACTATTGATCTTTCTGTCTTTGCTGTGTTTGTGTTTTCTTTCTTTACTGTGCTGTGTTTATTATTTTGTTTTTCTACTCACTCCATTACACATATATATATCATTATTTAAATTCCGCTATAAAATAAGTTAAAACTTTTAAAACTCTATTCACCCCCCCCCCCCCCCCCTCTAGAGTAAATCTAAGATCTAATACCTCACTTTCAGAGCTCTCGCTTATCCAATGACGTTCATGAGGCCGACGCGGAGACCACTCTCGCAAGGGTTGATGGATCGCCTTGCTGTCGCATGGGGGGGGGGGGGGGGAGTACTTCCAAGTCCACTCGATACGCCCCTGGCTCTCATCAAAGAGGGTCCTTCCAAGCCTTACCAGCTAAAGAAAGCCAGGGTGGTCTGGCGGGACCTGACAGCGTGGGAGTCTTTGTCAGAGACTCCCCCCCTCCTTAACAACCCTCCTGACAACACCACCGAGGTAATATAATCCATCTCGCTTTAAAGCTAACCACGGTGACATGATATCTTAATAATTTCAATCACTCACAGAACCTGCAGGTGACGGGAGGCGGCCTCGGGATCAACCCGGCGGATGTCGACATGCCCCCTGCCCTTGTAGGTGGTCCACCGGCCCAGGAGCCCGCCCCTCTAGCTACTCCTGGCGGAATTGCGCTTGTGCCAGGTAAGATCTTTATTGCTCTTTCGTATGCCATTGATCTTTCGTCAACTTTTTGACCCTGGTTCTCGCAACTCTCACCTTTGGTACCACGAGGTTATCCTCCACCCCGTGCAAATTTCCTGCCCCCTGATACTATTGTAACCTCCCCGACACTGCAGTGGGAGCACTCGATGGGCAAAAACCCTGAACACAACTTTCCCGGCGTGGACCTGGCCACTTCTTCCGCCGCCGCTGACTAGGTACTTCATTGCCCTGGAAAGGGAAAATTTCTCCATCCCCCCACCCAACCATTCGCAGGGCAGCCTATCTCCTCTCGTCAGCGCCAAGGTGAGGATACACGAGGTTAGTCTCTTCACTCGCTTTGACTTTGGTTGAACCACTTGATTAGATCGCCCCCGGCTTCACCGATGGATCCTGAAAATGAGGAGGATATGATCTCACTGCCCCCTTCTCCTAGCGACCTTTCAGACTCTCTTGGCGATCCCGAAGATCCTAGGACCATGAAGGAGCGAATGACAAAGGTTCTCAGCAAGCTGATCTGGATGCAATGAGACCTAGCCAACCAGACGGATGAGCACCGGATGGCCTTCGAGCACACGCTGAGCGTTCTTGAGTGGGATTACTCGCATCTCATTGGCGAGATGGAGCGGCAGGGAGGTGGGTGTGAGGGGACTTCCCCCGGGAGGCATATCGCGCGGGCTAGGGATCAGATGCACCTGGTCAATCAAGAGCTTATGGTCGTAAGTGCATACTACTACCTGCGAGTGCCCCCGAGGACTAGGAGGCGAGGCCGGGGTCGATGGCAATGGGTTCAATACTAAGCCTACCGGCGCTCGCCCCCTGTGCCCCCTTACTTCCCGCAATAAACTTCTGTAATGTATGCCGAAATCGTCTTTGTAACCTAAACAATCCTCTGTGCTTTAGATAATTTATCTTTCGTCTCGCATAATATTCTTTCCACTTTGCCGAGTGTGAGTTTAATGCCTTGATCTAGCTTTTTTTGTATTGCTTTCGCCTTTCAGCAGGACAATGCGCGCGACACTTGTCGTTCAGCGACGAGTGGGATAGAGGTGAGGCTGGCTCAAATCCAGAGGCGTCGTAGGTAGCGTGATTGCTACCCGCAGCCCCATGTCTCGGGATGACCTTAATTTCTTTACTTTTCTATAAATAATCTGCCTCCCCTACCGCATTTATCACATTCATCCATTCTTCCTTCCTTACTTTCGCACTCGCACCTCTCTCTAGATTTTCCTTCCACCTTCCTTTCGCGATATGGCCCCCGAATCCGATGGTAGGAGCTGGTGCGCCCAGTCGTTCCTCAACCACAACTTCGACACCTGCGACCTGTCCGAAGAGGACTTTGCCGCGACAATCGCCGATTACATCCTGTCGGGATTCACTGCGCCTCCCTGGAGGTCGCGGCCGCATCAACCGGCTCTTGCCCGACACTCTCGCCATCTGTTGGGGAAATGATTTATCTTAACCCCTAGAATTGAGTAGAATATAACATCTAAGAATGAAAAGTTAGTCTAAGTAAATATGCGTCGAATAGTATTTGACGCAACGTCGAAACATAGTCGACGTTTCTCTCAGAATGAGTCGAAGTAACTCTAAGAAGAATTCGACGTAATCTTAGTCGACGTACCTCTGACTTCTAATCGACGCATGTGATAAAGTCGACGCATCTTGGTCGACGCACCTTCCTTATTCTCCTCTCGACGTCCAGCCAGGATGAAATCGACGTTTATGTCGAATAGTAATCGACGCACGTCGATATCTATAAGTAATTCAAAAACACTCCAGATCTCTTTCCTCCTTTCTGTAGATCTGATTTATATGGAATGATATTATTCTTTTATAGCCGTTCTGAATCAGCCTTTCCTTCTATTTGATTCTTGGCTAATTTGATTAAGATTATTATGGATATTATTTGAAATCAGAATGAATTCCTTTCCTTCTACAGAAATATTAATTATGGAAACTCTTATCTCTTTCTTATTCTCTGTCTGCTAATTGATTATTCTCCTTTAGTAATATATTTTAAACAAAGCTATATAAAAGAAGGAGGTCGGAGAGAATGACAACAAGTGATCCACCATATACATTTGAAAAAGAGGAAGAGCTCCCAAGTGAAGAGTGAGAAAGTTGAGAAAAGAGATAGTGTGCTGCAGCAAAAGAAAAAGCCTTCATCTTCTCCTTCTTCTGAAGCCATTCTGCTGCAAATTCTGAAAGCTCTCACAAAAGAGAGAAAAACTTACAATCTCCTTCTCACTATAGAAGAGAGATCTTATTCACTATACTTGTGCTTCTAATCTTCTTGCTAGGAAGAAGATTCTTTCTTACATATATTGTTTTCTGTTCTTCTACTTGTTCTATTTCTTCTTCTCATTATTATTTCATTTTCAAACCTTGTAAAAGAGTTTTTAGAATTTCTCTTCAAAAAATTCAGTTGTAGTGGTTCTAAGAGTCTCCTTATCAAAAGACTCAGTCTGGTTCTAAGAGTCTCATTATCAAAAGACTCAGTGCAAGTTAGTGAACTCCTACCAAAGGGGGTAGAAGAGTGGACTACCCAAAGTTTGGGGAACCACTATATTTCCTTGTGTTGTGCTGTGATTTTCTACTTGTTATTTTCTTCTTTACTTGCTTAATTCTTGTTGGTGTGTGGGAAGTTTAAATCTGTGATTAGTACACATATATATATATATATATATAATTGCACAAAATATTTTTAATCTCTATTCACCCCCCTCTAGAGAATTCTAGTGAGGTCAACTATGCACTTTCAATTGGTATCAGAGGGAGGTTGATCTAAAAAGGTTAACTCCTTGATCAAAAAGGTCCTACCTCTTTTATACTTATATATATTTCTAAAAATATTTTTCACATGGCACAAATCAAAGATTATGCTTCCACCAGACCACCAATGTGCAATCTTGAAAAGTTTGCAGTTTGGAAAACAAGAATTATGATTTATATGAATTCTATTGATGAAGAATTATTTAATGTTATCTTGACAGGTCCTCCAAAGCCTTATAGAAGAGACTCAAGTGGTGAAGTGACTCAAACACTTGTCCCAAAGGCTGAGTGCACAGCTGAAGAGAAGAAGGCAGGAACATGTGATGCAAAAACTGTGAACATTCTGGTCTCAACCCTCTCAGATGAAATCTTTCAAAAGGTTGTTGAATGTGAATCTGCCAATGAAATCTGGGAAGCTCTTACAAAGATGGTAGAAGGGAGTGCTGATGAAAGGAAAGATAGAAAGGCTCTATTGATCTCCCAATATGAGAACTTTCAAAAGACGTAGGAAGAAAGCATATCTGAGATGTATGACAGATTCAGTCTGATCATCAATCAATTAAGGAGCCTGGATAGAGAGATCTCTCTCACAGAGATCAATGACAAACTGTTAATGAGTCTCCCAAGTTCTTGGGACTCAAGAATATGGGAAATAAGAGATACAATAGGACAAAGGGAAATCTCAACAGATGCCCTCTTAGGAAAACTCAAATCCTATGAGCAACTGCTGAAAACCAGAGAAGAGAAGGAAAGAAGAGGAAGCACTTCAATCTCCTCAAAAGATAGAAACGTTGCTTTGAAAGCAACAGAAGAAGAGAACCCTATCACTGAAGAAGAATTATTCAGCCTCCTGGCAAGAAGATTCAAGAAATGGGTCAAGACAGATGGGTCTAAAAGGAGAGAATCAAAATCAAGGTATGATAAAACTCCTACTAAAGAAATCATTTGTTATTCCTGCAGGAAACCTGGACACATAGCACCAGAATTTCCAAAAAATACTGAGAAAAAGAAAGATCTGAAGAAGAAAGATCTTAAGAAAAAGGGGAAGAAGAAAGAAAGAGGCTTCGTTGCAGAAGCTTGGAGTGAAACAGATTCTGAGGACAGCACCTCATCCAAAAGTGACAATGAAGAGTCTAAGCAAGAAGACCTATGCCTAATGGCTTTTGAAAGCTCAAAAGAAGAACATGATGCCAAATCATGGAGTGAGACAGAATCAAAAGGAAGCATCTTTTCTGAAGATGGTAAAGAAAATAGCCTTATTCACATAAAGGAATCTGAGGATAAGGATGAGGTAAGCATTTTTGATGACATAGATTTTCTGTGTGATGACTTCAAAAATGATTTTAAAGAATTATGTTTAGATCAACTAAAAGCTAAACAAGAAATTAATAATATAAAAGAACAAATTAATGTCATTAAAAACCAGAGAAATATAGAGGATACTTGTTCTAAAAATCATGAGTTAAGGGCTAATATCATAGAAAAAAGAAATAGAGAGAGCTAAAATAGAAAACCAGCTTCTTAAGAATAAGGTATCCTAAGCAAAAGCTTTTGAAGAATCAATGAAAATGAGAAGCCAAACACTTAAAGAAATCACAGAAAAACAAACAAAAAGACAACAATCTTGGGCTAGGAGCTGATCCCTCAGCGAGTCCAATTCCATCCAACAAACCTGCTTGGATGAGCCCTGTTAAATTCACTAAACCCACTAAATCAATAAACCAAGAAAAAGACTCACAAAATAAGGAAGAAGACTCCTTCAATGAGATAAACCATTTTGATGAAACATCATATTATACAGATGAAGACTCTCAAACTACTTCTAAGAAGGCAACTAAGTCAAAATAAACAACTCATAAAGAAATAAAATCAGAAAAAGGGAAAAATAAAATTTGTAAAGACACAATTGCGTCGACTTCATATCGACGCATGAATGATAGTACGTCGAATTCTACTCGACGCAATCTCTCAGATGCTTCAACCTCAAATCGACGCATGAATAAAACTACGTCGACTTAGAATCGACGCAACTTCTTCCATGCATCGATTCCAGATCAACGCAATCTAGAGAAGACGTCGAATATATTTCGACGCAACTCTCAACATACGTCGAATGGATAACGACGCATAAAACCTCAGAGCAACTTAAATACAGGACATAGTTATTCTTCAAAAACCTTCCATCTTAACCCCCATTCAGGACCCTTTCATCCTGATCAAAACTTTCATCCTAACCAAAACTTCTATCCTAATCAAAAATCCTTTCATAATCAAAATTACTATCCTGATTATAACTTTTATCCTAACCAAAATTTTTATCCTAATCAAAATGTTTATTCTAATCAACACCACTATCCCTCTCCAAACTCAAAATCCCATAATCTAAAAATAGTCAGATGTTATATCTGCAATAAAACTGGCCACATTGCCAAACAATGTTGGTACAATCAATCTAATTGATTATAAAAATTAGTCCAACACTGTCTTAGAAAACATTAGGAGCAGGAAGAAATAATCTTTCAAGGGAAAAACCCAAAATTTTTTAATTAAAGTCACGACGAGTTTATAATCAACGCACCATCGATAACTATCAATAATAACTTAAATCGACGCATGCGTCGACTCCAATCGACGCATGCGTCGATATGAAACCCTAACATCTTACCTCAGACTGTATCGACACTTACGTCGAATTCCACTCAACGTAACGTCGACTTCATGAAAAAGAGCGGCAATACAAAAATCTTTTCGGTCACATCCACTGTAGTACCGAATATGCCTCGAATTGTGTCTCATTTCGACGATTCACCTGACTTAAATAGACTCTTCAGTTAGAAACCTTCACGACCTCTGCATCTTTCATCCTTCTTGCTCCTCAGTCCAACTATTTCTTCCTCTCTCTCACTGACCTAAAATGGCTCCTAAGACCAACTCAGGATTCGACATTGACCTCGAATCCTTCCAAGCCGCCGCCAAAAACTACAAGAGCATCATAGCTCTGTTTACAGAAGCTGGATTAGACAAGCACATCTCCACAAGATGCAAGCTCCTGGAGACAGAACTCACAGAGCTCATGACTCATGCTCAGATATCTGAACAAGGAGAAATCCAAGGAACAATCCATGAGACACCTGTCTCAATCTCTGCAGAACACATTAGGACCACTTTTGATCTTCCATCAGGTACATTACAAGGTTATTTTTGTCCAACTCAAATAGGGAAAGAAAATCAGTTTCTAAAGAATAATTAAATAAGTCTCCTTCATCATTCCCTTATCAGGTGATGAACCTGTGGAACTCACCCCTGATGAAATCAAGAATCTGTTAATCACCATGAAGTTTTCAAAAGATAGACCAATCCACCTGAAGAAAATTGACTTTCTGATGAATATAGATTACTGGAAGATATAGTAGGAAAAATTATACTATGCAAGATCTCTGCCCATGATGCAGTACACAAATAACAACTGAACATCATGGGGGCCCTTGTGCTGAAGAAGAAGGTAGACTGGGCCAGCCTCCTGCTCAAAATGATAGGCTACAAATACTCTCACAAAGAGAATGCCTATATGAGAATCATGAGTCAAGTACTCTTCCACTCCTTCCCTGACCTATGTAGGTCAAAAGGAATCCCTATCCCTCCTGGAAAAAGGATGTCAATAGCCCTCTTCTCTAAATGGACCAGGCAAATTCCCAAGCCCGGTTCCATTCCTGAAAGGACTCCATCTCCTCCTAACTCTCCTGCTCATCCATCTTCACATCTTCCTCCTCTTCATACAAACATCTCTTCTGTACCACCATCATCCACACCTTCCGAAATACCAACTCAGTCACCTGCTCAACCCTCTTCTATTCCTCCACCTCCTCCATCAAATACACCTCATCAACTTGTTACAGCCCCCTCTCCACCTTCGTCACATTCACCTCCACCATTATCTCCTCCTCCACCACCACATTTTGAACCATCTCCAGCCACTGAAAGCCTCATCACTCAGTGCATCCAATCCACAGCTCAAAGATTCCAAGCAATGCTGGATGAGCACTGCTCCCAGATTCATTCCTCCATCCTACACATGCACACCCAAATAGATGGGGTCAGTGCCTCTGTGCAAAGCCTGAAGAGATCTCTCTCTTCCTCTAAGGTCACCAGGTCTTTCTTAGCCTCCTTGGCCAAGAAGGTCAAGAAGGGGGAGAAGTTAGATGAAGAGCAGCTCTCCAGCCACAAAACTCCCTCTCACAAAACCCCTCATTCTTCAAAATCTGACAGTTTAGCTCTACTCAAGACCATTGGGAATGAAGTAGTACCAAAACTACATACTGAAGAGCAGATATCAAATGTACTGATTATAGCAAGAGAAGCTGCACAACAAGTGGATCTATTGCAAGGGGAGGCAAGTAGAGCAGAGAAAGAAGCTGAAGAGGAAGCTGAAGCCCAGGGGGAGCAAACTACTTTGACTCAGGGGGAGCAGATTGCTGAGACTCAGGGGGAGCTGAGGGAATCACCTGCTGCTGAGAAGGAGCAATCCATAAAAGTATTCACTAGGAAAAGAAAAACTCCTCCTACCCCTGAACAATTATGATATACTCTATTTTAACAATTGTCTATGCTTAAATGCTGATTAGTCAACTGAACATGAAAGTTATTTATATAATTTCTTATTCTATCTTCTTCTGATTACTTAGCATATTTCTTCTCTATATAAATGCTTTATTGAGATGATTAAATACTGATACAATTTCTCTCTATATAGGGTTAAGACAAATAGGGGGAGATTGTTGGGAAAATGATTTATCTTAACCCCTAGAATTGAGTAGAATATAACTTCTAAGAATGGAAAGTTAGTCTAAGTAAATATGCGTCGAATAGTATTCGACGCAACGTCGAAACATAGCCGATGTTTCTCTCAGAATGAGTCGAAGTAACTCTAAGAAGAATTCGACGTAATCTTAGTCGACGTACCTCTGACTTCTAGTCGACGCATGTGATAAAGTCAACGCATCTTAGTCGACACACCTTCCTTATTCTCCTCTCGCAGTCCGGCCAGGATGAAATCGACGTTTACGTCGAATAGTAATCGACGCACGTCGATATCTATAAGTAATTCAAAAACACGCCAGATCTCTTTCCTCCTTTCTGTAGATCTGATTTATATGGAATGATATTATTCTTTTATAGCCGTTCTGAATCAGCCTTTCCTTCTATTTGATTCTTGGCTAATTTGATTAAGATTATTATGGATATTATTTGAAATCAGAATGAATTCCTTTCCTTCTACAGAAATATTAATTATGGAAACTCTTATCTCTTTCTTATTCTCTGTCTGCTAATTGATTATTCTCCTTTAGTAATATATATTAAACAGAGCTATAAATAAGAAGGAGGTCGGAGAGAATGACAACAAGTGATCCACCATATACATTTAGAAAAGAGGAAGAGCTCCCAAGTGAAGAGTGAGAAAGTTGAGAAAAGAGATAGTGTGTTGCAGCAAAAGAAAAAGCCTTCATCTTCTCCTTCTTCTGAAGTCATTCTGCTGCAAATTCTGAAAGCTCTCACAAAAGAGAGAAAAGCTTACAATCTCCTTCTCACTATAGAAGAGAGATCTTATTCACTATACTTGTGCTTCTAATCTTCTTGCTAGGAAAAAGATTCTTTCTTACATATATTGTTTTCTGTTCTTCTACTTATTCTACTTCTTCTTCTCATTATTATTTCATTTTCAAACCTTGTAAAAGAGTTTTTAGAATCTCTCTTCAAAAAATTCAGTTGTAGTGGTTCTAAGAGTCTTCTTATCAAAAGACTCAGTCTGGTTCTAAGAGTCTCCTTATCAAAAGACTCAGTGCAAGTTAGTGAATTCCTACCAAAGGGGGTAGAAGAGTGGACTACCCAAAGTTTGGGGAACCACTATATTTCCTTGTGTTGTGCTGTGATTTTCTACTTGTTATTTTTCTTCTTTACTTGCTTAATTCTTGTTGGTGTGTGGGAAGTTTAAATCTGTGATTAGTACATATATATATATATATATATATATATATATAATTGCACAAAATATTTTTAATCTCTATTCACCCCCCCCCCCCCTCTAGAGAATTCTAGTGAGGTCAATTGTGCACTTTCACCATCCCCTTGGATCATTTCTAGGTGGGACTCTGGTTCTGTCTCTGGCTCGAACTGCGCAGGTGTTCCACTACTTCGGCGTAGTTCCCGCGCAGCTAAATCCTAATTCAATCGCGATGCGGGTAGCATTCGTCTGCTACTTGTGGGGGAGGGGATCGAATTCTCCCTCCCCGTCTTCCACAAGCTCTTCAACTTCCGGGCGAAGAGCGGGGTGGACTTATTCTCTGGACAAAGCCCACTCAAGGTCACCGGTACCGCCAACAAAGTCCACGACTAGGCTCGGCGGTTCGTCTTCGTGACCGGGAGCTTCAGCAACACCCTCCTTGCGCTAGTGCAGGAGGACGAGTCATCCTTCTGGCCTCCAATGCTGGGAGGCTACGAGGCCAAGCTCCATGGGTTCATCCAGCAGCATGGTATGGACGTCGTGCATCTGCGGAAGCACGTCGGCTCACTTCTGCCAATCCTGCCGGGAGAGGGTAAGATGAACTATTTCAACCCTAGCTCCCGCTTACTTTCACTCGCTCCTTCTCACTTGACTTTCCTGATGCAGGGGTTTGAAGCCTCCCCCTTCATCCGCCGAATGCGATCGTGGTGACCTCCCCATATGTCACCCTAGCTCTCGCCTGATCTGTGTCCGAAGCCTGCTGCAAAGATCCCGCTTCCGCGAAACCCAGCGGACAGAAGCGGTAGCCTAGCGTGGCAACCGGCTCCCCTTCCAAATGGCCCAAGCCTTCTTCCACCGCCAAGGGAAAGGCGGTCACTGCTGAGGCCCCTAGATCGAGTGCTCCTGTTACGGAGGACTCAGCGGTCCAAACCGACATTGCGCCAACGGAGCCTCCTTGGGGCCGGTGCTGAGAGGGCATCGAAACTTCCCCCTCAGCGAGAGATATGCGGATGCGGTCGGCAATCCCCTACTCCAATGGGACCGGCGGGCCAACCATGTCTCCATCTCTACCCTCCTTCCATCCTGGATGGAGCAGGAGACCACCAGCGACCAGGTCTACGACCTCTCCTGCGCGCTTTACAACCGCGAGGATGCCTCCGTCTATGATGCTAAGTCCACTCAGACGCTCGCGCATGAGGGCTCACGGGCTATGATGCGTGCTCTCGAGTTAACTCACATGTCTTCTCGCCGCAGCATGACCCTTATGCGGAACCTAGCCGAAGTAGAGAAGACCCGCTATAGCATCTCTGCCGAGGTCTTGGCCGTGAAGCAGCAATTGGTGACCGTCGAGGCCCTTCTCGCCAGCCTCCCAGAACGAGAGGTGAGCATGTCTCCTCATAGTGACTTAAGCTCTCGCGTTTATTTCTTCCCCGCGCTAATTATCCTATTTCTCGCAAGATATAGCCAATTACGACACCCTACTCGTGCGGGCGGGCATCCTCGAGGAACGGGTCAAGGAGCTGGAGACTGAGAACAAAAGGTTCCGAGATGTCGTTGTCCCGCCGCCTCCCGCAGAGAGGGACACTCGGCATCTTTATTCTAATGCCGAGTTCGAAGGGCTGATGCAGAGGTCCTCCCAAGGAGCAGCGAAGCACACGCTGGTGGTGCTTCGAAGAGTCGGTCTCTTGAATGAAGAGGGCGAGAGGATTCTGGCCCACCACGTGCTACCCGAGCTCTTTGCTCGGGGGAATGACCCAACGAATGAAGCTGGCCCTGAGCTGGAGTTCGACGACCTTCCTTCTCCTGGCGGGAGCAGCGGATCTTCCAGCGAGAAGGCTGATGACCACCCCTGAAGACCTGTTAAAATTTCGAAGAAGAATGGATCGAAAAAAACAACGGAAGACTTTAATTCAAATTCACAACAGTTAACCAGTGACAATGAACGTAAGAGAGTCTCAATTGAATACTATCTTATTACAATGCGTTGCATACATGACGAGACATGATTTATAAGAGCAAACATAGATGAGAACAAGCAACACAAAAGTCTGGCGATCAGCAAGCTGAGACCGCCCAAACTCAGCAAGGTCGTCGGCTTCCCTGAGACCGAGCGAACAGGATAGGTTGACGACCTGTGAACTGCCAGACAGCTGAATGATCAGACCGCACAAACTGCTCTTTATTGCAACTGCTGTAAAACAAAACTGTTTGCACTTCTTGATCACCCAAACCTCGCGGTCTCAAGATCACAAAAGTATCCCGCGAATACTTGATGAGGAACTGCTCACTGCTACAAGACCGCACTCAAGATCGCCTGACCGCTTAAGGTCGCCTAATCAACTGAGCCTGCTGCTAACAGATCCAAGAACCTCCAAACACAGATCGCCCAGACAGACCACTGGCGAACTGGTTTATTCAAAGCTGGAATGATAGGAAGAATACTGATGGAGACCGCTGGACGCTATCCTGCGAACATAACAAACCGATCAAAAAACTTCAGACCGTGCGACCTCAAAAACGAGATCGTCACAATCAATCCACACTAGGTTCTTACAATTCTTTCATTTTTTAATGGCTACCCCTGCCCCTCTATTTATAGGCAAATGAACGGATGTTGTCACCACCACAGAGGGATATGGTCACCTTCCTTATAGAAGCATGCGGTCTCAAGTACCAGACTGCGCAGTCACAATAGAACCTTTATATACTTAAGCAACTGTCCAATAAAGACAACACACTTATTCCAAACCGGCAGACCGCCCGGTCTCTTACAGGAGAAGAACCATATGAGCATCTGACCAGATGAAGAACAGACCGCCAGAACCAAGCTCATACAACCCGTCCCGTCTCCCATTAGATCGAAACCACAACAGACCGCAAGAGCGATCTCAAGCAGACCAAAGTATAAGACCGCCTAAGCGACCTCCAGTACTAGACCGCACGGTCTTTACCCGAACATCAATACTTGGGCACAACCGACAAACCAACACAGGCCGCCAACACCAGAGACGCGATCTAAATAACTAGATCACCACACCGAGCTCGCGCGGTCTCTGCGGTCTCCAAAATCAGACCGCCCGGACAGTCCACTTCCACTTCAAAGATTTAACAAGACATGTTTTTTTCTTTTTTCTTTTTTCTTTTCAGTTGTAATGCGATAGCCTTCCTTTTGTAACTTCTTTTCAATGAAATGAAATGAAATATTTTCGCCTCCGCTTGTGATTGTTATTATTATTATTATATATTTTTCTTTTTCTGCATTTCTCGCTTTTATTAGCCGACAATTCGCGCGCTCGTACGCCATTTCGCATGTTCCCGCACTTTCGCGCATGTGCTTGCATATCGCTTGCCCGCTCTAGTACCAATGTCCCTTAGCCCTAGGTCGTGACCGAGACGCTTTCGCCGCACAGGAGCGTCACACGGTCGCAACCCTTTCACACTCGTTCATGCCCTTTTAGGACTTAGGCGGTTTGTTAATTTCTGTCGGGGGCGTGAACGCGCCGAGAGCTCGCCTCATACCGCGCAATTGAAATACCCCTTGGATCAGGCCGATACCCCTCGTTATATTCGTTGAGCGAGTGCCTTTCCCAATTGATACCATTCGCCGACGAGTGCCCCTTTTGATGGACACCATTCACCAAACTTGCACTGAGACTTACCCTGTGCTAATCTTCCCCCTATGGGTTACCATCGAGTGAGCCTACGACCCTGTCAGCTAGGTGAGATCCTGGTCAGCGGGTCTGCTCGGGGCTAACCGCCTTTGGAACCTACCACTGAGTGATCCTACAACCCTGCCAGCTAGGTGAGAATCTGGTCAGCGGGTCTGCTTGGGGCTAACTGCCTTTGGAACCTGCCATCGAGTGAGCCTACGACCCTGCCAGCAGGTGAGAGCCTAGTCAGCGAGTCTGCTCGGGGTTAACTGCCTTTGAAACCTGCTACCGAGTGAGCCTACTGCCCTGCTAGCTAGGTGAGAGCCTGGTCAGTGGGTCTGCTCGGGGCTAACTGCCTTTGGAACCTGTCACCGAGTGAGCCAACGACCCTGCCAACTAGGTGAGAGCCTGGTTTGCGGGTCTGCTCAGGGCTAACTACCTTTGAAACCTGCCACCGAGTGAGCATACGGCCCTGCCAGCTAGGTGAGAGCCTGGTCAGCGGGTGTGCTCGGGGCTAACCCCATTTGGAACCTGCCACCGAGTGAGCCAACGACCCTACCAGCTAGTTGAGAGCCTAGTTAGCGGGTCTGCTTGGGGCTAACCGCCTTCGGAACCTGCCACTGAGTAAGCAGGTCGATACCCCCCATTTTACTCACGCATGGTCGAGGCCGACCGTGCGTAGTATCGCACGGGTAAATCAAGATTGGCCGAAAAACAAAGCTTAGCAGGCGACCGTGTGTTTCCTTCGCGCACGAGCAACTGCCCGTGCCTAAAAACACACGATCAATGACAGAACATTGTTTTCATTCCCAGGTGAGTACGCACGACCACAGTCGTCTGTGCGTCAAGTAAAATGCACGACCGTGCGATATGTGCAGACATGAAAAATGGGTAAAACAAAGATGATCCAAACACCTGCATATGCAACAATACGACTGGGAATACCCTTCCAGCTCAATACAAATACAACATAAAAGATTAGGGAGTACCATGTACTTACCCCAAACAACAAGAGGCATAAAAGCAAACCACAACGGGCCTAAATGGTGCACCTAGCGCATAAGTGATTCTAAGAGAACTATAAGCAATAATAGCTCGAAATGGATGTGCACAAGAGTGAAAACTATCCCGGATGAGTCCATAAAAGTGTATATAAATGGTACTCTTCACGCACCCAGAATTACCTGTTTGCGCGTCCCGAGCAAACAAATTCTAGGCAAACGGGGAAGGAAAAGTAGATTGTTTAAAATTACAATACAGAGTACCATGCGAAGTCGCATGCTCACGTGCATAAAAAAAGTAGAGAAGATTTCTCATTATACAAACAGTCTATAGATTTCTAAAAGAGTAAAAGCATATTACAACCACTCAAATGGTGAACCACGGTGAATCATCCGGTCACGCATACGGAGAAAGTAAACTAAGCGCTGAGATGAGCATTGCTCAAGATCGGGGTGCATGACAAACTCCACCGAAATCCATCGGTTTCGGTGACCATAGGCTCGCCCGGTCACATTCTGTCCACGACACTAGATTGAATCAAGGCGTGAGTCAGTAGGACTTTACGTTAGAGATGGGGCTTGGGCTACGGTGAGGTAAATGATGATTATTTTGGGATTGTTTCTTTTTAATTAATTTGGTTTACGCAACCTTTATATGACGAGATTAGAGCTAGGCGGGTGTTTTCAAAGAGTTTCGCAAGTATTCCAAATTTGAGAAACTAACCGTTATCCTATCGAAAGATAGAAGTAACTGTCTTTTTCTTCTTTCGAAATATTGACGATTACACCCTGACTACAACGCCGAATTCTATTGATTTTTAAAATAGCAAATGAGAGTTTTGCAAGTTTCGGATTTGAAAAGTGTTTGTTTAAATTTTAATCCAAATTAATCATATAATAAAAGCAAGTATACCTTATCATGAGTAATACAGGATATTTTGTTTTAGAAAATATCGAGGTCGTATATTTTCGCGGATCGTGTTGATTATACTAATTTGAGGAATGAACTATTATTTTATCGGAATAAGTTTTTAGTTGGGTTTTTAAAAGAAAACGATAATAAACGTATAACTAGAGTTCTAAACGATGATAAAAATAGCGCTCGATGTCGAATTACCTTGAGACGAAAATAGTCTTTTTTAGAAGTAAAAGTGATGACTTTTCAAAATATTAAAACGGCTTGGCCGTGGAGGTTCCATAATTATGAACGCTCCTCTCTCGAGGGTACGCCCACCTGAGATTATGAATATTCGACCGAACTCTCGTTCTCTAATCGAATCTTCTTAATACTCGCTTTATGTTGTGAACCCCACTATTGGGTTAATACTTCCAATTCGGGAGACCTACCTCATCCTCTCTCGAGGGTAGAGCGCAATTCTCTTTACCCGTGAGCGATCAGTCCGTACGCACGAGCCTCTCGGCTAACTAGTGTACGGAGACGGAAATGAAAACCACACATTGATTATGTGGCTCCACTCAACGTTATTCTCGGGTAAACCTTAAACATTAATTATTTTAGAAAGAGATGTTTTATTTTTAGAAAAACTATTTTTGTGTCCCAATGCTCTTCGACATCGTGTGCTAAAGGAAATTATTCACTCATCGGAATGGAAACGGCATAATTACGAAGCTACATGTTTAATAATTTAAGCGGATATAAGCGGATAAAAAGAGAAATAAAAAGACTTATATAAAAGCAGTAATAGTATCCGTCCCAACCGTCTTAAACAAGCGCTAAGAAGTTCTTAGCCTCTTATCCAGGACAGGGGTGGTATAGAAATGAAAAGACATATAAAGGTGCAGAAATAATATCCGTCCCAACCGTCTTAAACAAGTGTTAAAGGAAATTAGCCTCTTATTTGAGATGTGGGTGGTATATAACAGTTATATAAAGACTGAAAATTAATACTAAGTTACAAAAAAGAAAAATACTATCTCATAAACTCACGCACTCTACTTGTAATAAAAAGACTAAATCGAAAGAAAGCGTTTAAACGAACGCGATAAATAAAGCGTTAAAGGAAAAACGATAAACTATTTTTATGAAAGCAATAAACCTAAATTATGAAAGCAATAAACTAAGTTATGAAAGCAATAAAACTATTCTCATACACAAACACACTAACATAAATTAAAAAAGAAGATGATCCAAATGAGAAAAAAAACTTTTTATTTCTAAAATAAGCATTACAACTAGACTAAAAAGGCGAAAATTACAAACGAACATAAACTTAATTGCATAAAGAACTTACATCCACTCAAAAGAACTCAGAAAAATATTACAAACACTCAAAATTTGGATGAGATTTCCTTCAGCCGAGCCCCTCTATTTATAGGAAAATTTTCATTTTTACACGCCCTAGATCACGGGCGTGACTTGGATGTCACGGTCGTGACTTAGGGCGTGACATTTGCGCGTGCTTTAGGGGTCTCATCCACCGTGTTCTGGAAGGTTCAGCCGTCCAACATGGCTGCACACAGGCGTGACTTGAAGTGTCACGGGCGTGACAGTGGGCGGCACATATCCGCTTTAACTGGGGCATGATGGCTGGCGTGTGCGCTGGATTCTTCGAATGCTTGGGCGGAGATAGTTCATCGAACGCAGAGCGTCGCTCATCGAATGTTGGAAGCGGATAGTTCGTCGAACGTAGAGCGTCGTTCGTCGAACGCTGAGCGCAGATAGTTCGTCGAACACAGAGCACGGTTCGTCGAACGCTGAGACGGAGAGAGTTCGTCGAACGCCAAGAGCCTTTCATCGAACACTGAGATGGAGAGAGTTCGTCGAACGCAGCTCGATTTCATCGAACGCAGGGCAGAGAGCGTTCATCAAGCGCAGCTCAATTTCGTCGAACGCAGGGCAGAGAGCGTTCGTCGAGCGCAGCTCGATTTTTGTCGAATGTAGGGCAGAGAGCGTTCGTCGAGCGCAGATTGAGAAGTTTGGCGTTTTAAAATTACACGCCCTTGGGTCACGGGCGTGACTCAGGGGCGTGACTTGACAAAAATTGCCAAAATCTGCAAAAACAAATATAAAACTAAGTTAGTAAGGAAATAATGAAAAGAAGTAATTTATTAATTAATTTACATAGAAAATTCACAATATTAATTAAAACTATACTAATAACTATACTAAAAATTCATATGTTTTATTACTCATCAAATACCCCCGTACTTAAGCTTTTGCTATTCCACAGCAAAAGTAAGAGAGATCTATACGGGATTAACATAAGTTCTAATTTTTAGTTATCGTTTTATTTTAATCATAAGAGACTGAAAAAAAAATTCAGAGTAATATGAGTTAAGTCCTAAATTATGCAAATGATTTAAGTTGAAAGAAATGTCCTAGCCAAAAGACTTCTTAATTAACCAAATAGCAAACAAAATTGTAATCATTAGTAAACGAGATTAGATCGAAATTATAATAACCTTTGTTTAAAGAAATGTGAAGAAAATATGCAATTTACTAATTTTGCTCTCAATGGATTTTTTGAATTAAGTCCAGAAACAATAAATCGGCTAAGGGAAAGGGGGGGGGGGGGGGGGGGGGTAAAAAGCTATGGCAAAAAGAAGAGTACTTGAATTAGGAGTGATGGTTTGTATCTTTCCACCTTTCCTTTTTAATTTTCTTTGGTGCTCACCGTGATATACGAGGGAAAACTGTTTTTTTTTCTTTTGCTTTAATAACCCAATACTTATGTTTACGGAACGAAATCTTATTCCCATTAACATAAGATCATTTAAAATTTTTATTGGGTGCATATGTTTACGGAACGAAGTCTTATTCCCATTGACATAGGATCTTTTCTTCTTTTATTTTTTTGTCATGCGTACAAAGGGGTTTGCGAGAAAAAATTCTTAGAAAAAATAAAAAAAGGTTTGAGAGCAACCTTGGTAATTTGAAAATTCCTAGATTCCTAGAGACATAAAGTAGGGATAATTGCAGTCTAAAGTTGTTTTGCCAACATAATACACATGTCTCTATTTTAGCTAGTAGAAGTAGTGCTTAAAAACAAAGCCTCTATTTAAATTAAAAACACAAGATATTCTTTAAAACTTAACCTCGAACGTTTAAATCTATCGATCTTAGATAAACGAACGAATAGTAAAACTAGCGATTATGAAAATCCACAAACATATACTCTCGAAACTAAATGCTTTTAAGAATAAAAGTAAAGTTGGGTTTATTTTTATTTTTTTTATTTTTGTTTGTTTTTCAACTACTATATAGTTATATATAATTTTTTTTATCTTTTTTTTTTAATTTAAAGTTTTTTTTATGACAAATTAAAAAAAGAAAAAGAAGTTTTTTTTTTGAAATTTTGTTTGTAGTTTTGTTTAAGCTTATATTTACAAAAGTAAGCAAAATGCAGAATAAAACAGGGAAGATTTTTTTGTATAGTTTTGTTCTTTTTTTTAATTTTTTTTAAGTTTTTTTAAGTTTTTTTTTGTTAAATAAAGACAGTTAAACACCCCCATACTTAAAACCCAACATTGTCCCCAATGTTGTAAATATAAAGAAGAGATAATAAAAGTGCAATATATACACAAAAAAAGAGAGAGAGAGCAAAAAGGCTTCCCTGAACTAAAACTGGCGGGGCCAAACGAAATCCTGCATAAACATATAAAAGAACAAAACACAATAAAATATTAGATAAATATGGGGTGCCTCCCACAAGCGCTTTGTTTACCATCGCGTAGCTTGACTAAACTAAAGTACCGGGATCATCGTTTGATAGGGAGTGTTGTAGTGAGGGATTAACGTGCAGAGTAACTTCGTCGTCTCCCACCCGAGAGGAGACCATTACTGACATCAATTAGAGCACGGGAGGTGGCGAGGAAGGGGCGACCGGGGATGATAGGTACCTAAGCATCCTCCTCGATGTTCAGGATGACAAAGTCTACCGGGAAGATAAACTTGTCTACCTGGACCAGAACATCCTCCACTACCCCTATAGGGTACTTTATCGAGTTATCCATAAGCTGGATACTCATCTTTGTCGGGCTTGGGACGCCAAAGTCGAGTTGTTTAAAAATAGAAAAAGGCATCAAATTGATGTTGGCGCCCAAGTCTGCTAGAGCATACTTCAATAACATATTGTCGAAGAGGCACGGGATGGAGAACCGTCCCGGGTCGTTCAATTTTGGCGGCAATTTGTTAAGGAAAACAGCCGAGCAGTCCGCGTTAAGGGAAACGCGCGAAACATCGTCAAGTTTCTTCTTGTCAGAAAGCAACCCTTTAAGATATTTCACATATTTCGGCATTTGGGAGAGTGCCTCGCAGAAGGGAACATTTATTAAAATTTGTTTAAAAATTTGTAAGAATTTTTGATATTGCTCGTCCTTCCGCTCGTTGTTTAATTGTGAAGGATAGAGAAGAGGCGGGCAAGAAACGTTCGACACAATCGGAAGACTCGATGATTTATCTATCGAAGGAGAGGGTGTAGAGGTCGATGTCGAAACATGTACCTTAGGCTCGACCCATTTTGGGGAGGTTACCTCCTTGCCACTGCGAAGATTTATGGTGTTGGTACTTTCTCAGGGGTTTGGCTCCGTGTTCCCTGGCAGAGCTCCATATGGCCGCTTGGAGACCATCTTTGGCAGCCGTCCCACCTGATTTTCCATGTTTTTAATCGACCTGGTGATATTCCGGATATTTGTCCCGATGTACGCAACGTATTTAGCAAAAATATCTTCGAGCAGAGAAGGTTTTGGAGGGGGAGGCTGAAATCTGTTTGGAAATCCTTTCGGAAATCCTTGTGGGTTCACATTTGGGGGCCTCTGAGCATTATTAGGATTGCTCCAGGAAAAATTTGGGTGGTTCCTCCAACCCGGATTATAATTATTACTATACGGATTGTTATTAGGGTTGCAGGGGGGCCTAACTGGGTTGCCTAGGTAATCTACAGTTTCTTCGACAAAATTATTATTATTATTATTATTATTATTATTATTAGGAGCCCAAGCGGGAGTGGAGGAGGAAGCAGTCATCTCCGCCACTTGCTTACTTAGCCTGTACAACCTCGATGTTCGCCAGGAAGGGTCCCTGGTTCGCACAACCTAGGGAGCGAGCTAAGGAGCGGTTCGGCAGGCGAGCCCTAGAGGCAGGCGAGCCAGCCGGTCGGAGGAGTTCTCTAGGTGGCTTTGGCGAGCCTGCCGGTCGAAGGAGCTCGCTAGGCAGGTCCGGGACCTTGGGGTATAAATTGCCATTTCTGGGGTACAGTTAACCATTTTGGCGAGCTCGGCCCGCTAAGGAGCGGTTCGGCAGGCGAGCCATAGAGGCAGGCGAGCCAGCCGGTCGGAGGAGTTCGCTAGGTGGCTTTGGCGAGCCTGCCGGTCGGAGGAGCTCGCTAGGCAGGTCCGGGACCTTGGGGTACAAATAGCCATTTCTGGGGTACAGTTAGCCATTTTAGCGAGCTCAGCCCGCTAAGGAGCGGTTCGGCAGGCGAGCCGTAGAGGCAGGCGAGCCAGCCGGTCGGAGGAGTTCGCTAGGCGGCTTTGGCGAGCCAGCCAGATCTTTCGGCGAGCCCCGTGTTCGCTGAACAGGTCAGGGGTCTCTGGTTCGCCGGCGCCTGGTGTGGTCCTTTACCAAAAAAAACCCCTGGTGGTCTGCGGGTAGCCCCTCCGAACAGTGGAGTTTGGCTGTTAGCAGACCAATTTGGGGTGCGGATAGTAAGAAGGGACAGCGGGAGTTGGCT
This sequence comes from Dactylorhiza incarnata, assembly GCA_033032865.1. Lineage (NCBI taxonomy): Eukaryota > Viridiplantae > Streptophyta > Magnoliopsida > Asparagales > Orchidaceae > Dactylorhiza > Dactylorhiza incarnata. The sequence goes on along the minus strand of JAWHQI010000175.1, from coordinate 3,125,536 downwards.
ATTGATAGACCACAAAACCAAAATCTATAAATAGACCTTAAGGGGCACCTTGGAAGAGGACCGGTTTCAGAATCTTTGAGCCTTCTTCTCTCCATAGGTCGCTTTGGATTGGGCTCTCTAGCTCTCCAAGGTGCCCGAGTCTTAGCTTTGGCTTGGGAGGGGAAGCGCTTAACGATCTTCCGGGTTAGTGGAGGGACCTCCTTGCTGAGACCAGGGTCTTTGTTCTTTGTCCGGGTTATCTGCCTATCTCTTCCGAGGGACCGGTAAGGGCTAGTCGCCCCTCAATCCGTTGAGGGCCCCGAGCTCCACAAGAGACCGAGAAATCGGTTTCAACATTTTGGTGCGGTGAGCGTGCAGCGTGGCTGGTTCAAGAAAGTTCCAGAGAATGGTTATGGCAGGAGATGAGGAGCAGGGCGAGGAGTTCGGCGAGACTCCTCAGGAGGCGATGGCTAGGATGCTCGCAGATTTCAGAAAGGAGGTGCTCGACACCTTGGGGTTCACGGTCACAGCTCTGCGAAGTGAGTTTGCGACCCCAGCACCTCAGGAGACCCCTCCCCCAACAACAGTCGGCGAGAAGGCACTAGGAGGAAGGGCTGGAAAGGAAGTTGTTGATGGTTTAGGTCAGAGCCAGAAAGGGCGAGTGCTGTTCGCCAGTCCGGCGAGCTCCGTGCCTGCAAGCACAGTGCTTGCGAGCTCCGTCCCAGCGAGTGCGACACTGGCGAGTGCGCGCCAAAAGGATGCGGCGACTGTCGGGGTGGTTCAGGCGAGCACCGCCCTCGCGAGCACAGTCCCGCCGAGCTCAAGTTTGGCGAGCGAGCTTGGGGGACGAGTGGAGCCAGGAAGAGTGACAGGAGGGGGAAGCCCCTTTTGCGAGTTGGTGCTTTCCGCACCCGTCCCGGGGGGATTTGGAGAATGGGACCGGGTGTACTACAACGGTAGAGATTATCCTGTCCAGCACCTGCAGAGTTTCGAAGACTCGGTCTCCATCAGGCCGATGTCAGATTCCTTCAAGTGTCGGCTATTTGCCGTCACCCTCAAGGAGAAGGCCAGGGACTGGTTCCATCATCTCCCTGCAGGGTCAATCTACTTGTTCGAGGATTTGCGCCGAAGTTTTTTGCTGAGGTTCTCAACCTCAAAAAAGAGGAAGAAGGATGCTGATTCCCTCTTCGCAGTGAAGCAGGGACCCAGGGAGTTGCTGGCTCAGTATGCCGATCGGTTCCAGGAGGAAGTACAGCTCACTCAGGAGATGCCTGGGTTTGCACTCCAACTCGCCTTCACGGTCGGGTTGAAAGAGAGTTTCTTCAAGATGGCGTTGAAGAGAAAAGCCCCCGTCTCCTTTGAAGAGCTGATGGAGAGGGTGTCGGAGGAAGTCGCGAGTGAGGAAGCCAATCCGGAGCTCACCAAGAGGCTAGGAAAGCTCAGTGAGCCGGAGGTGAGGCAGCAGGAGGTCAGGAGAAGGGAAGAGCCCTGGGCCCCGGAGGGGGAATGGAGGCCGCAAGGTGGAGGAATGCATGGGCAGGGAAGGGGTTACGGCCCAGGAAGGGGTAACCATGTCGGAGGTCAATGGAGGCCCCCCCCAGTTAGGGTGGAGGCAAGGTCCGATGCAAATGCCTCCCCCTCCCCAACAGGCCATGGCGATTGGATGAGGAAGAGGAAGAGGAAGGGGAGGAGAGGCAGAAAGGGCAGCCGCTAGGAGGAGAAGGAATAGGGTGGCAGAGGCCGAGGCAAGGGAAGTGGCGTTGCCATATTGTATCTTCCATGATGTGGAAGGTCACTCGACGGACACCTGTCCGGAGTTCCTGGAAGTAAAGAGGGGCAGAGCGCCGGCGCCACCACAGCAGCAGCCAGTAAGGATCGTGGAGGTCGAACCTTGAGAGGAGGATGAGGAAAGGTGTGAGGATATAACTGATATGGGAAGTAGAGGAGGGATTAGGGTGATCCATGGGGGGGTAGGGGTGGAGGCGACCCGCAAGGCTAGCCTCCATACCATCTACCGCCGGAGCATGGCTTCGACATCCACCGCTCCACCCCCGGCCAAAAATATCGTTTTCACCCAGAAAGACATGTCGGGCTATGAGGACCCGTTCTGCGACGCGCTGGTTATTCAGACGGCGATCGAGAACTTCACCGTCTCCCGGATCCTAGTGGACAACGGAAGTTCGGTCAACGTCATCTTCAAGAAGGCGTTCGGCAAGATGGAGGTGGAGCCCAGGAGGGTGTTGGCCTCAGATGGCCCTCTGTTCGGATTCTCGGGGGAGAGGAAGGAAGTAGAAGGGGGAGTGGGGCTTCATGTGACCCTGGGTGGGCAGTCCCGGAACTGTCGTTTTGTCATAGTGGATGCCCCAAGTAGTTACAGCGCCATCTTCGGACGGCCACTCATCGGCGCGTTCCGCTGTGTCCCTTCCACCTTTCATCAATGCCTTAAGTTCAACGATGGAGGGGTTCAGGTGCGGATCAGGGGGGATCCCAAGGTGGCAAGATAGTGCTACGTAACGGCTGTCAACACCATCTCCTGGATGGGAGAAGCTGAGGAGTGGGATAGGATGATGGAGGAGGCGGCCGAAGCCGGAAGTATGGAGGTAGCCGAGGAGAAGATGGAGGGAGATGAAGTCCATGCCCAGGAAGGGGTAGCTGAGGGACCCCGGGCGGAAGGAGAAGAAGAAGAAGAAGAAAAGGCCCAGGAGGGAAGGGCGGAAGAGCTGATGGTGGTAGAGAAGGAAGTCGAGGAGGAAACCCAGGCTCCCACTTGTGCAGAAGAGGAGAGAGCTTGGGGAGAGTAGTACCGGTTGGAGGATGTGGACGAGGTCGTAGAGCTCGAGGTCACCACCCGGCTGGGGGTGGTGGAAAAAGTCCGAATCAGCGGAGAGCTCAACCCGAAGGAGCAGGCCGAGATCCTGGCCTGCGTGCAGAAAAATGTAGACGTCTTCGCATGGAGCGCCGCGGAAATGCCCGGGATCGACGCGGATGTGGCTTGCCATCGCCTCAACCTCGACCCCGACACCCACCCCATCTGCCAGAAGAGGAGGGCTATCGCCGACAAGCTGGAAGGACCCATCCGAGAGGAGGTGGGTAAACTTCTGCAGGCAGGTTTTGTATCAGAGATCCAGTACCCAGGCGGGGTCTCCAACGTAGTTATGGTAAAAAAGGGAGGAGGTAAGTGGCATATGTGTATCGACTTTTCACTTCTTAATAAATCATGCCCGAAAGATTGCTACCCCCTGCCCAGAATCGATGCGCTGGTTGACTCAGTCGTTGGTTTTTCTGTAATGTCTTTCTTAGATGCTTTTTCAGGTTACCATCAAATCTGCATGCACCCCCGGACATCAAGGATGTTTCCTTCATCACGGGGGGATGGATGTTATTGCTATAAGATGATGCCCTTCGGGCTCAAGAACATAGGGGCTACGTACCAAAGGATGATGGATAGGGTCTTCCGCGAGCAGAAAGGAAGAAATTTAGAAGTCTATGTTGACGACCTCATGGTGAAGAGCCGAGACCTTGGGTCTCACCTCCAAGACCTTGAGGAGACGTTCGGGACCCTGCGGCGGTACAAGATGAAACTCAATCCCTTGAAGTGTGTCTTCGGGGCAAGCCGAGGAAAGTTCCTAGGCCACTTACTCACCCCCGCGGGGGTGCAGCCCAACCCGGACAAGGTTAAGGCGGTAATGGAGTTGGGGTCACCAAAGAATCCAAAGGAGGTTCAGAGCCTTACAGGGAAGTTGGCTGGGCTCAGCAGGTTCCTCTCCAAGGCAGGAGAAAATGTGCGCCTTTCTTCAAGGTGCTGCGGGGCAACAAGAAGTTTGAATGGACCCGGGAGTGGGAGGAAGCCTTCCAGGCTCTGAAAGAACAGCTCACCCAAACCCCTCTGCTCCAGGGATCGAGGCCAAGAGAAGACATATCCCTGTACCTGGGGGTAGGGTCCGAAGCAGTAAGTTCCGTGTTGATCCGGGAGGAGGGGAAGAAACAGTTTCCTATCTACTACATCAGCCGAGTGCTGAAGAAGGCAGAGCTCCGGTACCCGATCTTAGAAAAGTTGGCCTTCGCATTGGTGGTGTCGGCCCGGAGGCTCCGGCCTTACTTTCAAGCCCATTCAATCAAGGTGGTGATGGACCACCCGCTCCGTAAAATCATGGAAGGAGTGGAGCACTCAGGAAGATTGGCAAAGTGGTCCGTGGAGCTAAGTGAATTCAATATCACGTTCGTGCCCAGGACGTCCGTCAGGGCTCAGGCGGTGGCAGACTTCATGGCCGACTATGCAGCCGAAGTGGGGGAGCACGAGCCACCTCCCCCAGAGGCATGGAAGATGTTGGTGGACGGAGCGTCGGGAAAACACTCCTATGGAGGGGGAATGGTCCTGGTAAGTCCTCAGGGGACTCGGATTGAGCAAGCCTTGAACATCCATTTCCCAATTACCAACAACCAGGCTGAGTACGAAGCGGTGATAGCGGGCCTTCGGCTGGCCCGAGAATTGGGAGTGCAGGACGTGGAGGTCTCCATGGACTCCATGGTGGTAGCATGCCAGATCAAGGGAGAGTTTGAAGCAAAGGACCCGACCCTCCTGCTATACCTGGAGAAGGTTAAGGGGGTCATCGGGCAGTTCCGCACCTTCTCCATCAAGCACGTGCCGAGGGAGGAGAACGCCCAGGCGGACCTCTTAGCCAAGTTCGGTCCCCGAGCGGGAGGGACGACTTCAGAACTTTTCCGGCCCTCCATCGAGGAAGGAGAATTGATGGCAGTGGATCAACAAGCCTCATGGATGGATCCGTTCATCGCCTTCCTATCCTCCGGGCAGTTCCCTGGAGAGGACGTGGACAAGAGACGCTTCAGGTATAAGTCTGCCTATTACTCCTTGCATGCAGGGGGCTATATAGAAAGACCCTCTCGGGACTCCTGGCCCATTGTGTCTCCGAGGAGGAGGTCCCGAGAGTGCTGGAAGAAATCCACTCCGGGGAGTGCGACAGTCACTCCGGGAGTCGGACCCTGGAAGGGAGGGTGTTGAGGCAAGGCTACTTCTGGCCCACTCTCAACAAGGATGCGGCAGAGTTCGCAAGAAAGTGTCCGAAATGCCAGCTCTATGCTCCGCTCCAGCTCCTCCCAGCTCAAAGATTCTGGACCATCACAGCTCCCTGGCCCTTCGCCATATGGGGGCTGGACCTGGTCGGTCCCTTTCCCCAAGCCAGCGGCCAGAGGAAGTTCCTGCTGGTCATGATCGACTACTTCTCCAAGTGGGTAGAGGTGAAAGCACTTGCTAAGGTAACCTCTCAGGTTGTAAGGAATTTTGTGTGGGGGGAAATAATTTGCAGGCATGGACTCCCTTTAGCTATAGTGACGGACAATGGGCCGCAGTTTGCGAGTGAAGAGTTTGTTGGCTTCTGCACTCAGCTCGGCATTGATCTCAGGTTCGCTTCGGTCCACCACCCGAGGAGCAATGGGCAGGTGGAGGTGGCGAACAAGATAATCGTTAACCTACTGAAAAAGAAAGTGGAGAACCTTCGAGGAAATTGGGTGGAACAGCTACACTCCGTCCTCTGGGCCATGAGGACTACTCCGAATACCGCCACAGGGGAGACCCCATTCAAGCTCTCTCACGGGTCCGAGGTCGTTCTCCCCATAGAGTTTGAGGTAAAGACCCCCCGGGTGATCGCTGCAAGCGAGGGGGATGAAGAGTGGCTAGAAGATAACAATGCCGAGCAAAGGCTATCTTTGGACCTGGTGGAAGAACTCCGGGACTTGGCCACCATTAGACAGGAAGAGGTCAAACGATGGATGGCTCGATATTTTGACAAACATATCTGGATCAGGCACTTTCAGAAAGGGGACCTGGTCTTGAAGAAGGTCGATGTGGCCGGCAGAGGGGCCGCGGTGGGTAAACTTAACCCCAACTGGGAGGGTCCATATATTGTAAGCGGGGTGCTCAAGTCGGGGGAATATCACCTCCAGGATGTGGAGGGGGTGCCCCTCGACCGAGCCAGGAGTGGGGATGATTTGAAACGATTTTACCCTTAAAAGCTTTGCTATATTGCTTACTGAATGTCTTACTCCATTTTTATAATGCTTATAACTACTGCCGTGCCGACATGACAAAGGTTGGATATGTTGGTGCTGGAATGCCCCAGATCGATTCCGCTCCCGGGCTCTCACCTAGATGGGGGGTTCAGGTTGATCTCTGGAGAGGCTGGCAAGGTTGGATATGTTGGTGCTGGAATGCCCCAGATCGATTCTGCTCCCGGGCTCTCACCTAGACGGGGGGTTCAGGTTGATCTCTGGAGAGGCTGGCAAGGTTGGATATGTTGGTGCTGGAATGCCCCTGATCGATTCCGCTCCCGGGCTCTCACCTAGACGGGGGGTTCAGGTTGATCTCTGGAGAGGCTGGCAAGGTTGGATATGTTGGTGCTGGAATGCCCCAGATCGATTCCGCTCCCGGGCTATCACCTAGACGGGGGGTTCAGGTGGATCTCTGGAGAGGCTGGCAATAGGGGTCAAGGTCCTAAGATAACAGGTTGAGGTGTTAGATCCAGAAGGGCTTGGTTCGCAAAATTGGGAAGGTTGAGGTTGATGGGGCCTAAGGTAACAGGTTGAGGTGTTAGAGCCAGAAGGGCTTGGTTCGAAAAATTGGAAAGGTTGAGGCTGATGAGGCCTAAGGTAACAGGTTGAGATGTTGGAGCCGGAAGGGCTTGGTTCGCAAAATTGGAAAGGTTGAGGCTGATGGGGCCTAAGGTAACAGGTTGAGGTGTTAGAGCTAGTAGGGCTCGGTTCGCAAAATTGAAAGGGTCGAGGCTGATAAAGCCTAAGGTAGCGGGTTGAGATACTAAAGTCAGGGAGGTTTAGTTCGCGGGATGCCTATGTCTGAGTTCGCCAAGGTTGGGTTCGCCGGGCAGTATCCGCGGGCGGCGACGGCCCGGGTTAGCGAAATCCATAAGAGGAGAACCTTGGCGAGGCGAGCCCAGACACACGCATTCGCGAGCCCCCCGGAAGCATTACCGCATAACAACTGGTCATGAGAATTCAAAAGAAAGAGCAAGTGCGAGAGAAAAAAGAAACGCGAGCATGCGCATAAATACTAATGAAAAAATTATAACAATCATTCCCCAAGATTTTTCTATGTTCGGCGGCGATCTCGCCTGCCCAAAAAGAATAATATACATTCAAAATAATGAGAGAAGTGAGGCTAAGGGGGTTCATTCTGGGGGGCCCTCGCCATTCTTGCGAGCCCCCAACCATGGCGCCAAGTCGAAGAGGTCCGGGCAGACGTCTTCGGCGGTAAACCCCATCGTGTCTTCCGCAAGCAGACTCGCACCCTTAAGTGTCGTGAAGACGAGGTTAGCGACCTCCTGCGCATCTCGCCGCCTCTGCTCCTCGCTTTCGGCAGCCCTCTATTGATAACCGGCTCGCCCAGGAGAAGGAGGTAGCATGCTGCGAACCAGCTCGTCCACCCGAGCCTTCAGCATGGTATTCTCCAACTCCAGCTCGCCGTTGCGAGTGAGGAGCTTGGTTGCTACGTCGGCATCCTGAGTTAGCATCAAATGTGTTAGGCAAAGGTCGGAGGTCGCAAACAACAAAGAAAAGAGGCCCAAGGGCCACTTACCATCTTGCCCTGCATCCCGGCGAGAAGTCCTTCCGACACCTCCTCTCTCTCCTTAAGACCTTTGATCTCCTCGCGAGCTCTCTTAAGCTCCTCCCTGTACGCGTGGATATCCCTATCCGCCTGCAGATAGCGGCGCCCTGCCATATGTGCGAGCTCCGTCGAGCGGAACTGGGCTCGCATTTCTTCATAGACCAGTTGCCTTGGCCCCATCTCTTTGTAGGCGGCGGCGTCCTCGCGGACATATAAGCCGAAGGAGAGAGAGAACGCCTCCTCCCGGCCTTACCAAGCTCCACCCAGGAGGGGTGAAGGGTGGAGCAAGAAATCTGGTTCGTCGGGATCCCAAGCGAGCAGGGGCTCGCCAAGGATATCAGAAACCTTCTCACCCAGACCAAAGTTCTTGTGGCTCTTGGGTTGGGGGGTTGTGGAAGAGCTCCCGGCGCCCTGGCTCGCCAATGGGTCCGGCTGTTTCACAGGAGAAGGGGGCGAGCCGTCGGTCTCGCTCAGATCGACGACCACTCTCTTATCTTTGACGGAGAGGGTTTTCCCTTTCGGCTTCTTAGAAGAGGGTTGCGAACCAGGCTGGCTCGCAGACGGAGGCCGCTTCTTGCCGGACCCGGTGATAGGAAGATCGCGGCAAGCCTCTGCCGCCGCGGTCGCGAGAGTGTCCGCCGTAAGAGTGATGCCTTGTGCGTGCGGAGGATTAACAGGGATCTCGCGCTCGCCTGTAGAGTAAGAGCGTTACACAGCGAAGAGAGAGGAAAGGAGAGTGGGGCGAGAGTGAGCCCTACCTTCCCCTTGAGGAACGGCGAGTAACGAGTCAACATTGCGCCGCAGATAGGCGACTTCGAAGTTCTTTCCAGAGAGGTAATGGAGAAGTTTGGCATCGGCGCCGCTCAGCGAGCTCGGAGGGCGGTAAGTGGCGTCATCCCGCTGGAGGGGGGTGAAGTGGAGATTGCCGAAGGGCCCCTTCACCAGGAGGAACTTATGGGTCCAGTAGTGACTCTTGTTCACCGTCTCGCAGACGGTGACGTGCTGACTCGCGAAGTAGGTGGTCCTATCTCGGAAGGCGCGGAAGGAAAACACTTTGCGGAAGACGAGGAGACTGAACTCGATCCTCTCCTCCCGCAGGTAACTAGCGAACGCGACAATGTCCGCGATCGCATTCGGGGTCAACTGGCTCGGCAACACCCCATAATACCGCAGCACCTACAAAGAACAGTGAGAAAGTTGCGATAGCGGACAGGGAGCGGCGAGAAGGCTAAGCGAAGTACCTGACGAATTTAAGGCCATAAAGGGAGTCGCAACCCATTCTCGAAGTGCGCAATGGGGATCGCAAGCTCGTCAGCCTCGGTCTCGTTTAATGTAGATCTCTCGCTCGGACAGCGAGCCGAGTAACCCTCCGGGAGGTAACGATCCACATCATGTCTGTACTCCTCTGCCGTGATGTTCGCGCAGTAGAATTCATGGGCTTGAAACGCTGAGGCGCATCTTGACCGCCCCTCGCTCTCACCATCCGCCCCCACTAACTGATTTGTTCGCATCGAGTCAGGAAGAGGCAGCCTGCAAGCAGCGAACGCGAGCACGAACTTGCGAGAACAGAGATGAGCGTAAACGCGAGAGGACTTGAGAAATAAATGCGACGGATGGAAAAGTGAATCCGAACTATTTATAGGAAAATCGGATGGGCACGGGAATCGAAGCGTCGGGAGTGCGGATAGCAAAAATAATGTAGATTTCTACTCGGAAGGACTGCAGTCTTGCGAGTCCGGGCTCGCCGCTGCGCGGTAATTAAACCCCGCCCAAGGCCGGCCCGCGAGAAAAGGGGGTTTGGGCACAACGTCGCACAGAAGCTCGCGAGCGCTCCACGAGGGCGATCTTATCAAACACAGCGAATGAACTAAATGAACCACAGGCACACCACAGAAATGAAGGGAAAAATAAAAAAAACGATAAGAGGCGAGTCACGATGGACTCGCGAATATTACCACACCAGATATTGTTCAAACGAAGCGTCATGAAAGAAATAAAAACAAGGGGATAGTAGAATTAAAAAACCGCGGCAGTCTCAGGGGTAAGGAAGCCATTTCCAGCGACCCCGACCCAGCTTCCCCGCACGCGGCGGCACTCTCGGATAGTGGTATTCGCGAAGTGCTTTAAACTCGCGCTGGATTAGGTGTGCTTGATCCTCTCCCCGCGAGATGTGCACGCCGGGCGAGGTGACGTCTGCGCGAGTCACCGGCTTCGCCTCGGCAATCAAGCGCGCATTCGCGTCTTCCATCGCAGTGAATCTCTCGTCGAAGACAGCCCGGTCCGCGTCATATCGCGCCTCCAGCTCGCGTAGCATCATACCATGCTTCTGAAGCACCTCTGACACCCGTCTCTTCATTCGCTCGGGGTCGCCCGGGTCGCCCAAGAAGTCTTCCATCTGGCCTGGCGAGGGCGGCGGTGACATCTCCACCCTCCCATGTCCTGACTCAGGCGTGGCTTCTGAAATGTCTGCAAAGGACGAACTAGTAGGATCAGGGGGCGAGCGAAAAGGCGAGCCCGGACAAATGTACTAACCTTGGGAGGAGGACTCGCGACGTTGCTTGTAAGAAGACTCCGGTCGACCCTGGAAGTTTCCGCGGAACCCCGGGACATGGGGTTTCCCCAGACCAGGGGGGTACACCACTCTCTCCACGACCTGGGCGCCATCGAGAAGCGAGCCGCCTGGACTTCGCCTGCCCACCAAACTGAAGCCGGGGGTCTCCAAGTTGACCTTAGGCGAAATCGGCGAGTGCGCCGGTGTGGAGCCTTTCTTCTTGGGGCTCGGCTGTGGGGTATCTGCGTAGGCCACAAACGCATGGATATCGCATGGACTCAAGCGGAGATAAAGGAGGATACGTATGACTTACGGGGTTGCGAGAGAGGCGCCTGTTGGGTCGAAGTCCCGGCCCCAGCGTCTAGCGACCCCAGCTTCGCGGGGGACGGAGCATGAGAAGAGGTCAGCGTGAGGCCCGCCATGCGTTCCTCAGGCGGAGGGTTCTGCGAGAAGAGAAGGAGTAAGTGGGTAGTCGGTATAAAATGCCTAGACGAAGAATACCTGTTGGGCCAGCCCGGTATCCGGCGGCGGAGGCGAGGCAGGAGGTGACGACACGTCCTCCCCCTGCGACCTCCGAACCGTCTTGGCCTTTTTAGGCTGGGGGAAGGGGGTGTGGCGGGGTTGAACATCCAGGCGTTGCGCTCGGCGGCCTGGGCCTTCGCCATCTCTCTGGAAGCTTTCAGTCGATCTCGCGCGCTCGGCTTGGAGGACATTCTGAGAGGTTGTTTTCTGCGAGGAAGAAGGGGAAGGAAAAGCTTGATCACTAGCCACAATGGGCGGTATTTATAGTTTTGGGCGCGGGGCCCACCACAAGATTCCTGCCACGTCAGCCGAATCGGCGAACACCAGTGGTTGGACATTTCTTCGCGAGCTCGAAGCAACCTCGCGAAGAGCGGGGATTGTGTACAACCCCGAAGTTCGCCAGGAAGGGTCCCTGGTTCGCACAACCTAGGGAGCGAGCTAAGGAGCGGTTCGGCAGGCGAGCCCTAGAGGCAGGCGAGCCAGCCGGTAGGAGGAGTTCGCTAGGTGGCTTTGGCGAGCCTGCCGGTCGGAGGAGCTCGCTAGGCAGGTCCGGGACCTTGGGGTACAAATAGCCATTTCTGGGGTACAGTTAACCATTTTGGCGAGCTCGGCCCGCTAAGGAGCGGTTCGGCAGGCGAGCCATAGAGGCAGGCGAGCCAGCCGGTCGGAGGAGTTCGCTAGGTGGCTTTGGCGAGCCTGCCGGTCGGAGGAGCTCGCTAGGCAGGTCCGGGACCTTGGGGTACAAATAGCCATTTCTGGGGTACAGTTAGCCATTTTGGCGAGCTCGGCCCGCTAAGGAGCGGTTCGGCAGGCGAGCCGTAGAGGCAGGCGAGCCAGTCGGTCGGAGGAGTTCGCTAGGCGGCTTTGGCGAGCCAGCCAGATCTTTCGGCGAGCCCCGTGTTCGCTGAACAGGTCAGGGGTCTCTGGTTCGCCGGCGCCTGGGGTGGTCCTTTACCAAAAAACCCCTGGTGGTCTGCGGGTAGCCCCTCCGAACAGCGGAGTTTGGCTGTTAGCAGACCAATTTGGGGTGCGGATAGTAAGAAGGGACAGCGGGAGTTGGCTATTGACAGACCACAAAACCAAAATCTATAAATAGACCTTAAGGGGCACCTTGGAAGAGGACCGGTTTCAGAATCTTTGAGCCTTCTTCTCTCCATAGGTCGCTTTGGATTGGGCTCTCTAGCTCTCCAAGGTGCCCGAGTCTTAGCTTTGGCTTGGGAGGGGAAGCGCTCAACAATCTTCCGGGTTAGTGGAGGGACCTCCTTGCTGAGACCAGGGTCTTTGTTCTTTGTCCGGGTTATCTGCCTATCTCTTCCAAGGGACCGGTAAGGGCTAGTCGCCCCTCAATCCGTTGAGGTCCCCGAGCTCCACAAGAGACCGAGAAATCGGTTTCAACATAGCCGCTCCACTTGCGAGGCTAGGTGAGCAGTGGCATCCACTTCATAAATCCCAGTTAGTTTAGTAGGGCGTGATCTAGGCGCATTCCATTGATAGACGTTCATGGACATTTCCTCGAACAGAGCTTGGGCGGCCTCCGGGGTTTTGTTGTTTAACGTTCCCCCGGCGGCCGCATCTATCATCTGTCGTGTGGAAAAATTTAAACCATTATAAAACGCCTGGACCTGTAGCCAGGACGGCAGCGCATGATGAGGTCATCTACGCAGGAACTCTTTAAAACGCTCCCAAGTCTCATAGAGAGACTCAGAATCATATTGAATGAAAGAGGCGATATCCGTACGTAGTTTAGCGGTTTTTGACGGGGGGAAATATTTAGTTAAAAATTGTTCCGTCAATTGGGCCCACGTTGTTATGGATCCTCTAGGAAGAGAAGTTAACCACGCTTTTGCCTTCGTCCGCAGCGAAAATGGAAATAAGCGTAAACGAATGGCGTCATCAGTAACACCATTAATTTTAAATGTACTGCATATTTCTAAAAAGTTAGAAAGATGTAAATTCGGATCCTCATCTGGCAAACCGTCAAATTGGACTGACTGTTGTACCATTTGAATGATGCTAGATTTTATTTCGAAATTATTATTGGCCACCGTTGGGCGAGTTATACTCGATCCTGTATCCTCCAAATTTGGCCTGGCATAATATGCCATGGTCCGTGTCGGGGCCTCATTTAGATTAGGATCGGCCATATTTTTAGTATCTCCGATAGACTCATCGGGGTTTCGAGTAAGTTTTGATCACGAGATCGGAGGCGCTCACGAAGGGTGCGCTCGATTTCGGGGTCAAAAGGAATAATCGAATCGTCCGACGAGCTTCCTCGGGTCATGTACTAAAAGATAAAATTATTTTAGTTTTTTTTTTTGTTTATATATATAATAAGTGATAAAATTAATAGCAGTTCCTTTTTTTTCAAATAACAACACTACTGTCCCCGACAACAGCGCCAAAAACTTGATGATTATTTTGGGATTGTTTCTTTTTAATTAATTTGGTTTGCGCAACCTTTATATGATAAGATTAGAGCTAGGCGGGTGTTTTCAAAGAGTTTCACAAGTATTCCTACATTGAGAAACTAACTGTTATCCTATCGAAAGATAGAAGTAACAGTCTTTTTCTTCTTTCGAAATATTGACGATTACACCCTGACTACAACGCCGAATTCTATTGATTTTTAAAATAGCAAAGGAGAGTTTTGCAAGTTTCGGATTTGAAAAGTGTTTGTATAAATTTTAATCCAAATTAATCATATAATAAAGGCAAGTATACCTTATCGTGAGTAATACATGATATTTTGTTTTAGAAAATATCGAGGTCGTATATTTTCGCGGATCGTGTTGATTATACTACTTTGAGGAATGAACTATTATTTTATCGGAATAAGTTTTTAGTTGGGTTTGTAAAAGAAAATGATAATAAGCGTATAACTAGAGTTCTAAACGATGATAAAAATAGCGCCCGATGTCTAATTACCTTGAGACGAAAATAGTCTTTTTAGAAGTAAAAGTGATGACTTTTCAAAATATTAAAACGGCTTGACCGTGGAGGTTCCATAATTATGAACGCTCCTCTCTCGAGGGTACGCCCACCTGAGATTATGAATATTCGGCCGAACTCTCGTTCTATAATCGAATCTTCTTAATACTCATTTTATGTTGTGAACCCCGCTATTGGGTTAATACTTCCAATTCGGGAGACCTACCTCATCCTCTCTCGAGGGTAGAGCGCAATTCTCTTTACCCGTGAGCGATCAGTCCGTCCTAGTCTCTTCAATCCTGACCGTTGCTCCTTCACTCATGACAACATTGTCCCTATCACTCATTCTTTACCCATGTAGGCAATTGTTCCCTCTACCCCCGATCTTATTTCGTGCATGGACTCCTCACTCCCTGTGTATGGCTTCACTCCTAGTGATGACGACCACTCATCTGCTAGCCAACAAGGTGAGGAATGGGAGCTCCTAGATGCACCTGAGTGTGACGAGGAAAGTATTCTTTCCATTGGGGAGGCGTTAGCAGATCATTTTGCGGAGGAACCAAATCTTTTTGTTCCTCCAGTTTATTTGCAAGATTTTTCTACACACATTTTTTATGATCCTCTCGAAGTAATTGAGCAGGGTGATGATTCTGAGCCTGAGGCTGCACCCCGGTGGGATGATGAGGGTTCTCTTTCTGATGAGGAGGTGAAAAAAATCGTTGTCTACCTAAATCACCTAGAGGGGGTGAATAGGTGATCTCTACTGCGATTGCGGAATAAAAATTTAGCACACACACAACAATAAATATCACAGCACAGAGACACAAGATTTATAGAGGTTCCCCAAAGGTGGTTACTCCTCTCTCCCGCTCCGCCTATCTAGCACTTCGGGCTAGCGTCGGCAACTTCACCAAAACTCAGATTTATCAACAAATCCTACACTCAGAGACAACGACTCCTACAAACTCGGAGAACAACCTCTCCTACAAACTCAGAGTAAACAACTCCTACAACTCAGAGTAAACAACTCCTACAAAATTACTCGGAGTAAAAACTCCTACAGGAATTAAATAAAGTTTGAAACGAAACTTCTCTTGAATCTCAATAGAGATTAACTTCAGATCTGGAGAGACTGAATCTTCTTCTTCCTTTAGAGTGAAAGCTTGGATCTTCAAGGATTAGGAAGAATAAAGAATCGGCAAACCTGATCTGAGTAGGCCCTTTGATTAATTTGAAAAGATCTTCAATATAGAGAGCAGCAACTAGATCAAAGGCTTTCTTATCTGAGAAATCTCTAGCAGCACTGAAGAACGAATTTTGAGCGGCGCAGACTTTAGATCTCAGAAACTTGTTCAGCAAGAGAGAAAGAAACGGCTAGCTTCTTTTTAACAATCAGGTGATTTCTTGAGTTTGCCCTAAAAATAAAAGATTATTTATAGGGAGACCTCCAACGGCTCGGGCGACAAACAAGGAGAGATCACCATGTGTACTGTACATGGCGGCCAACCCTAAATTTCAAAAACGAAACATAAATTTGAAATCCGTTTGTCCGTCATTCGTCGAGACTTTACGTGAACATTCGACGAATTGACTTAGCCATTGAAAAATACTGATCAAAGATTGAAAACTGTATTCTGTTTTCATTCGTCGGAATTCGTCGTGAATTCTCGAGAACATTCGACGAATTGACTTAGCCGCACATTTTCCTTCACAAGTCTGCCTTTTTGACTTCTGTCTGCATTCGTCGATATTCGTCGAGAGTTCATGAGAACATTCGGCAAATAGACTTAGCCGCAGAAATTTCTACTTTAAACTAGAAATTTTGCTTCTGTCTGGATTCGTCGAGATTCATCGGAACTTCACGAGACATCTCGACGAATTGACTTAGCAAAAATTTCTTTTCTCCTGAAAACCTGCTCCACTCCTCAAACTTGAAAACCTTCAGTTATGAGTATATGAAGTACACCCCAATAGAGAGATTACACATGGACCAACACTTTATTCTACACAATGAGGGCTTACATTGTCTATAACTGTGTTTGGTGATCCATTGCAACCTGACTTTGGTGTGCACTTAGCATTAAGACCTGTCATAACACATCTAAACAGAAATCATCAAATACATCCTCAATTCAATTTAGTTCACTAAGGGACATCTTCAAATCCAGGTAATTGTGGATACAATACCCAACAATCTCCCCCTATTTGAAGATGTCATAACCCTATGCACTAAGTTGAATTGTACAGAAAATATAATGAATAAGAAGAGCACTAATCAGGCAGTAATATTTAAATAAAAACTCAATGTTTATCTTAACACAAAAATATATATATAAACAAGGAAAACAACATGATTCCAGAACAACTCAGCTCATGCTTGATCCTTGCCTTTCTGCTTTTCAAAAATTATTTCCATTGCCTCAGCTCTCTTTTTCTGTTCAGATTCCATTCTTTCAAAGAAGGCTTTTGGTTTAGGCCAATACTTATCAGGAGCAGTTTCTTTGGTTCCCCCAGACTTGAAGTGAATCCTTCTTTCAGATGTTCTTTTCATGAACTTACTCCATTCATCCTAGCTGTAGTGATCACTGACATTTTCATGATGTTTACTGACTAGATTGAAGGTTGTGAGAACAATATCTTGGAAGTGGGACTCCAGCTCTCTTGGAAATTCCTTGGGGGTGGCCTATCATAAAACTCTCTAATCTTTTTATAAGGATTAGACCTCTTTGCAGAAGGTTTGTCACCAAATATTTTCCTTTTCAGAGACTTTTTAGAGGGTTCAGATACTTTGGAGTTGTCAGGCCCTTCAACAAAAGCTGGATCATCCTAGAACTCTTGGTAGGAGGAGGCAGGGATGTCTTCTTCAGCAAAATCAAAATCCTCAACATGAATTGGAGAAGAACTTGGAGCACTTGGACCTGGAGCACTTGAAGAAGGAACATCTGACTTTTTGTCCACAACAGTGAATCCAATCATGCCTGCAACTTCCTTGAACAGCCAACTAGTTGATTCATGGGTATACCAATTTACATCTTTTACATTTTGCAAGATGTTCTCTTGAAGCTCTTGCATTTTTGAAAATACATTTCCATCCAAATCATTCACTTTACCATCCAAATCATTCACTTTACTAGCACTCTCCTCTATCTTAGACACCATACTCTCCTCCCCCTTTATGACATCTTCATGTAGGAGGGCATAGAGTTTGGCCAGTTGCCTTTCAACTTGATCATCCAGAAAATTAAGCCCTTGATCATGAGAAATTCTGAGAGTTGTTTGAGCAGTATTCAGATTAACAACATCTTCAGCAACCTGATGCAAGTTATTTAGAACATGCCCAACTCCCTTATTGGTGTGGTCCAATGCCTTTCCTGCCTTTGTCATCCAGGCTTCTTGATCACTTTTGAATTTGCCCATTTCATGCCTCATTTCAGTCATTTCCTGCCTCAAAGCACTATCAACAGTATCAATCTTCTGATAGACTTTCTTGATAGACTTATCAAAATGCTCAGTCTGAGCTTGCAGCAAACTTGCAATATACTTCAGCAGAGAAGAATGAGAGCTCTCTCCAGTTTCAAAATCTTTAGGAGAGGCTCTATCAGCTACAAAACTGGTAGACTGTGCTTGCTCATCAAGCACAGTTACTCTTGGAGATTTTCTAATAAGACTTTCTGGTGGGGGCAAGAGCAGGACAGAAGGAAGAACCTGAGGAACTGCAGATTCTCCCATGAATATGTCTTCCTGTTCTTTCTCCCTCTCAGCCAAAGACATCCTCTTGGCAAACTCCAACTGAGCACCAAAACTGCCCTTCTCCATTGAATCAGATTTCTCAGAATGAACAGATGCAGGATCTGGCAAGTCTTCATTATCTTCTGAATTAGAAACAAACACTACAGGTGATCTCCTTGATTCTTCTAGCATAGCAGCTTCATCTACATCAGCAAATTTCCCTTGACCCTCCAGGTCATGAACAACATCAGGGACAGCAGTACTAACTGGATCAACAGGAACTTGATCAGCTTCACTGGGAGGAATTTCTTTTGTAGCAGCACCACTTTCAACATTGTCTATTGCGGTTGGAAACTCCCCCTCAACATGTTCACCTCTTCCATGATCAGGAGCTGGACTAGGTCCACTTCCCCTTGAGGGTTGACCTTCTTCCAGAAATCTGTCATCCCTCTGCAAGCCTGCTTCATCAGCATCAGCAGCTCTCTTCACTCCACCTTTTGGGATGACTCTTTACCATTTGGAGAAGATAGATGAGGTAATTTTCTTTGTATGATGGAGTGGAGAGCCTCTTCCAAGATTAAACATATCAGGATTACTACCATTCAGCAGCAGACTAAGAATTCTGCCAAAATTTGGGGCTAGGAAACTTTCTTTAATTTTTTTTCAAATATAACTTCACCAAAATTGAAATCTTTTCTACAGATAATAGCAGTGTGAATCTTAAAAGCTTCTTCAGATAGGTAGTCATGAGAGCCTACCTTGCACAAGAAAACTTTTCCTAGAATATCACATAACAATTTACCTCCATCATTCATGAATTTCCTTCTTATTTTAGAACCTTCATCAGAGATGCCACAAAATCTCTTGGCTCTGAGAATGTCTTCAACATACACTTCTTCTGATTCGACTTCAGGCATCCTCAAGATCCTGTTGATGCCACTGGCTTTCAAAACTATTTTACACGACCTGATGCAGCTCCTTATTTTCTTGCCTTGACTGGAAACTTTTGCATTCCTGTAGAACTCAAGAACATCTTGTTCTAAAATTTTAGCCGGCTCCTCCAAAACATAACTGAGCCCGGCGACATCAAGCATCATGATGATGTTTCTGAACTCATCTGAAGCCGCTCTAAACGCACCTCGCACTAGCTCTCCACCAGAATGCAGACCTGCTTTTGGCGCCATTGAGCTTGACGAAATCGGGAAGAAGAACAGTGATTTCTCGAGGGAGACGAAGAGACGAGAAGGGTTTTCACGGAAAGGACGCGTGGAATCACGTGTTTTCAATATATATATATATAAATTGGGCGCGTACCTGATTTCACGGATGGCTCTTCGGATCCAATAAATTGTATTTAATAATAAGATTTCACGGGAGACGTGTCCGAGAAGTGAAATATTTTGACATGTGAAATCCCGTGAAACTTCATGAAATTTTCTGATTTATCCAGTGAAATCCCGTGCAATTTCGTGAAATTCTAACAGTCCTGTCTTCAAGATTCCTTGTTAAGCATTCCAAGTTCCATTTTGAAGAAATTGAACTTGGTCTCGTCCAGAGGCTTTGTAAAAATATCTGCAATTTGCTTGTCAGTATTAACATATAACAAATTTATATCCTTACTCTCAACATGTTCCCGGATGAAGTGGTAGCGAAGCTCGATGTGCTTTGTTCTGCTGTGAGAGACTGGATTATTTGCTATGGAAATAGCACTTGAGGAGTCACAGAACATGGGGATTTCTGTGAGCTTTAAATTATAGTCCTCAAGCTGATTCTTTATCCACAAGAGTTGTGCACAGCAACTGCCGGCAGAGATATACTCCGATTCAGCAGTTGATATTGCAACACAATTTTGCTTCTTGCTACTCCATGAAAAAAGCCTTTTTCCAAAGAATTGGCAAGTTCCTGAAGTACTCTTTCTATCATCTTTGCTACCTGCAAAATCAGCATCTGAAAAACCAATTAGTTCAAAGTCATTGCTTCTCGGGTACCATAAGCCGAGATTTGGTGTACCCTTAAGGTATCTCAAAATCCTCTTTGCAGCAGAATAATGAGATTCCTTACAGTTCACCTGATACCTGGCACAAACACATGATGAAAACATTATATCAGGCCTACTAGCAGTAAGGTAGAGCAAGGATCCAATTATGCTTCTGTACTTGGTTTCATCAAAAGGTTTCGCTTTCTCATCCTTGTCCAGAGACATGCTTGAGCCCATTGGAGTCCTCATAGAGGTTGCACTCTCCATTCCAAATTTCTTAAGGAGCTCTTTGGTGAACTTCGTCTGAGAGATGAAAATTCCATCTTCAGATTGGTGCACCTGGAGTCCTAAGAAATATTTCAGCTCTCTCATACTGCTCATTTCAAACTTACCTTGCATCAAGTTAGAAAACTCTTTGCAAAGATTGTCATCTGTAGAGCCAAAAATAATATCATCGACATAGATTTGCACAAGCAAAATCTCGCATTTCACTTCCCTAAGAAACAATGTCTTATCTATTGTTCCTCTTGTGAATTTGTTCTCAAGAAGGAACTTAGACAATGTCTCATACCAGGCTCGGGGTGCCTGTTTGAGACCATACAAAGCTTTATGTAAATAATATACATGATCAGGAAAGTTAGGATCTGCAAAACCTGGAGGATGAGCTACATATACTTCCTCTTTAAGGTCTCCATTCAGGAAGGCTGACTTCACATCCATTTGGAAAACCTTAAAGCCCTTATATGCAGCATAGGCCAGAAATAATCTGATGGCTTCAAGTCTTGCTACTGGTGCAAAGGTCTGATCAAAATCAATCCCTTCTTCTTGCCTGTATCCTTGTGCAACCAGTCTTGCTTTGTTCTTTGTAATGATGCCCTTTTCATCAAGCTTGTTCGGGTAGACCCATTTGGTTCCAATCACATTTTGTCCTTTGGGTCTTGGTACTAACTCCCAAACTTTACATCTCTTGAATTGGTTGAGCTCTTCTTGCATGGCAAGGATCCAAGATGGATCGGTGTTTGCTTCTTCAAACTTCTTCGGCTCAATCTGTGAAAGAAAACTTAAATGTAAAACTTCGTTAGTTGTACCTCTTCTCGTTAGAACTCTGCTTGAAGGATCTCCGATAATCTGATCAGCTGGATGATCTCTTGAATATCTGACTCCCAGGTTACTTGCATTTTTAGGAGCAACTTGAAGTTCAGCCACCTTTGGAACATCTTCTTCTTCATGAACTTCTTGTTCATCTTCAGAGTGATATGAGATCTCTTCTGCCAACTTCGGTGCATCATATGTGGTATTTACTCCATCTTCCATAGTGAGTTCCTTTAGCTTTTCACCTGCATCTTCAATGAACACACTAGACGAGTTGCTATGCAGCAGGCTCGTCTCATCAAATACAATATGGACTGTTTCTTCTACCACCAGAGTTTTCTTATTAAAAATCCTATATGCCTTACTATGGCTACTATATCCTACGAAAATACCTTCAAAATATTTTTTACTAAACTTGGTTGCAGGATGTTTCCCATTGTTAAGTACATAGCATTTACTGCCAAAAATTCTAAAATATGAAATCTTTGGTTTTCTGCCCTTTAGAATCTCATATGGGGTCTTACGATGGTTCTTATTGATGAGTGCTCTGTTTTGTACATGGCAAGCTGTGTTGATAACTTCTGCCCAGAAATATTCTGGAAGAGCAGAATCACTCAACATTGACCTGCCAGCTTCTATGAGGGTTCTATTCTTTCTCTCGGCTACTCCATTTTGCTGTGGAGTATGATGCGATGATTCGGCAAGTGCACCGGTCGCGCAAGTAATAATAATGGGGAAAATCCCCGAGTGTCGGTCTCTTGAGGAACACAGTAAGGTGGAGTTAGGTTTCGAGGAAGGACTTGAGATTGAAGTCCTTAAATCGGATGGAATGCGGGGGAGTTGGGTTGGCTTTTGGAAAATAAAATAAAAGCTATCAACTACTCCTATGCAATGCCGCTATGCAATGCTTCGCTCGGCGGGATGGAAGACTACGTAGGCCTTGAACGCGCTACTTCGTAAGGGCGGATGGACGAGTAGGCAAACAGATCGAACTATGCAGGCCTTGAGCGCGCTGCTTCGTTAGGCGGGATGGAATACACGGGCCGCAATGCCACGCTTCGGTAGGCGGATGGGCGAGTAGGCTAACGGAATGAGGGTCGCAAGCACCTCTTCGACAAGCACGCCACTAGCAATTGCTAGTGCGGCACCGGACACGGTGGTGGAGTGGAAAATGGATGGGGGCGCACCTCATTAACCGATATGAACGAAATAATTCCATAAACATGAAATAAACAATAATACACATAGTTCATAGCAATCATCATCTAAATATAGAGATTACAAACAACTACAACCACACAAGTAGAAGAAAAAGGCAAGAGATACGACCGAATCCGGAGTCTCGTTGTAGATTCACGGTAGGAATCGTTGGGTTGTCAATCCACGTCCTAGCTCGGTCCCAACTGCGTCTGGGGTAGAGGAGGGCTGTCACACCTCCCAATGGACCCGTCTTCTCCAGCGATTTATAATCCGGCCACGTCTGATGCGAGGAACTCCTTGCTTGGCGATGAAGATGAGTGGAATCTCCTCCTTGAAGCTCTTAGATGATGGAGGAGGCCTAGGGGGGCGGAGAACCAGCGAAAGGGGGCGAAACGGCGGAGCTCGGGGAGAAAACGGCGGATTCCCGACCTAAATCGCGAGCAGCGGAATTTATAGGCGCTGGAATAAACAGTGCGCACGGTCATTGGCGCACGACCAGTGGTCATGCGCACTAGAATCCTGTGATCGTGCGCTCTGCCTGGACGGAGCCTGCAAAGACAGAAATTATAAAATAAAATGTTCGCACGACCAGTGGCGCACGACCGGTGGTCGTGCGCACTATCGTAGGTGGTCGTGCGCACTGATTGAAACAGAACTCAAGAAATTGATGATAAGTGCGCACGAACAGTGGCGCACGACCGGTGGTCGTGCGCACTAGCGTAGATGGTCGTGCGCACTGCACCAAACAGAACTCATAAAAAGGGTTAAGTGCACACGATCAGTGGCGCACGACCAGTGGTCGTGCGCAATAGAACCGGTGATCGTGCGCAGTGTTCCTGTGCAGAATTGCACCGGAAACACCTGCACGACACCTGTTCCAGCGTACGACACCAGTCTAGCCACTGAAAGTGGGACTTAACATCGCAAGAAAACTAATAACATAGAAAGATACGAAATAACACCAAAATGGGCCTAGAAGTGCACATAGCAAGTGATAACAAATATAAGCTAAAACAAGGCTAAAGTGCAGTGGAATGACTAGATAAACGGCCCAGATGAGTCCATATATGTGTATATAATCGGGACTCATCACACCCCCAGACTTACCTGTTTGCGCGTCCCGAGCAAACAAATTCCATGCGAACGGGGAAAGAAAAGTAGATGGCTTAAAACTACAATACAGAGTACCATGCGAAGTCGCATGCTCGCGTGCATAAGAAGAATAGTAGAGAAGATTTCTGATTATATAAACAGTTTATATATTTCTAAAAGAGTAAAAGCATATTACAACTACTCAAAATGGTGAACTACGGTGAATCGTTCGGTCATGCATACGGAGAAAGTAAACTAAACGCTGAGATGAGCATTGCTCAAGATTGGGGTGCCGGATAAACTCCACCGAAATCCATCGGTGTCGGTGACCATAGGCTTGCCCGGACACATTCTCTCCACGACACTAGATTGGTTCATAGCGCGAGTCGGTAGGACTTTAGGTTAGAGATGGGGCTTGGGTTACGGTGAGGTAAACAATGATAAACAAAATGGCTTAAACACATAACCCAAATGAGCTTTAAAAATAACTACCCGCGCACCAAAATTGAATGCAAGTGCACCACACCCCCAGACTTGGACTTTTGCAACATAGGTGTGTGCACCCCTACTCCCAATATATAATATTTCTACATGATTTTTCAATAAAACTCATTTTTCTTTCTTCTCTTTTTTTTCATTTTTCTTTCTTTCTTTTTCTTGTCTTTTTTTTTCTTTCAGCAAAATTTTCAAATGAGCACATCCACAGATTCACAGAATAGACACCATAATCAACACCCCCCCCCCCCAAAATGTAAATGAGACTACAACTAAAGCTCAGATTTGGGTGTGCGACTAGGCTAGGCTTTTAGGCTTTGGTGAGATAAATGTGGAGCTGAATCAAGAAAAGGGTAGACACAAAGGGGCTAGCAAGGGTAGATGATAGGCATGAAATAAAAAGTTCAACCGGGCCAAAATAATGGCCTACGTCATTCTCACGCACTAGAACTATCCTATGCCAATGCTTCAAGAATCGCTTGGGGCAAGTTCTAGCCACCGAGAAAGATTCTCCTTTCTCCCGACTCAAGCAATACGAGTCTAGCGATCGTTTACACACATCCCTACGCTACCGTTTGATTCCACCAGATTCACCATTTGAGTAGAGTAAACAACATTTACACTAATAGAAAAAGATAAAACCATAAATATAAAAAGAAGTCTAATCTACACAAATTTCTATGCAACCGAGCACTCGACTAGGAGCACTACGGGAGTCAACATTTTACTCTGCTACATAGTCCTAAGCCATCACCTAGAGTTTCCCACATAAGCAGAAGAATTAAATTCACTACAGAGCTTGCATACAGATGAGTACGCGCTCAAGTGGGTGCTGTGGTGTGCAATGAAAATAAACAAAACATTTTAAATGAAATCTTCTAGTATGCAGTGCAATAGTTCACGTGAGCGGGTAAACAAAACTACTCTCCCCCAGACTTAAACTAAACAATCCGCATAATATATGACATGAAAATCAGCAAAGGCTAGGGGAAGAGAGTACCCAATGCTCAGCAAGTGAGCATACCAGAAGATTGGCGTTTAAACCAAGACTAAGCTGCAGCATCCGCCATCCAGAAGAAGTACCTGCAGGGGTCAGCTCCGCAAAACAAAAGAAACAGAAAAAGATAAACTACAATACTACAGCTAACTAAACAGGATTGAATAAAATAAAATGCATGAAAAGTTAGATAACTACTGGGATTATTGTCATCCCAGCACGACTTATTCAAAATTAAAACGGTTCTAGCTAATGGGCCTATGAAAAAGAAAATGCACAGGTAACTGCTCCATTATCCGTTTCGGTAGCTGGTACCGATACGGAGATAAGGCAGTCACCCCTCTACCTAAATAATAATACCTGCTCCTCACAGGTAGAGGGAAAAGAAAGTAAGAAGAGGAGGAGGCCTGGTCCTCACTCATCTCGCCAAAACTATCCTTGCCCAGCAAGGTATCGCCCACAGCAGGTCCGCAGGAGGAGAAGGCAACGAGTGGAGCTTCCTCTACGGAGGGAGGATCAATCTCCTCACATGAGAGGATGCTCTCATCATTGACTTGAGCAAAGAGCTCCAAGTCCTCCTGGGATACCTGTGAAGACTCAACCTGCACAGGCTCGGATGAAGAAAGGGGATCAAGAAATAAAGAAGACGAAGAACATAAATAAACATCAATCGGGGGAGTGATCCCGGTCTCACTCCCATCAGGTTGGGGAAGTAAAAAAATGTTTGCATTGTCATCAATGCTACAAGATTCGGCGGGATCAACGGTGGCCAAGCTTAGGATTTGGACTTCCTCCACCGGTGCTGAGGAAAAGTCCTCTTCACCTAGAAGGTTGTCCTCCTCCATAGGAGTAGGCACAAAACTAAGATCAACCACCTCATCCTGCGACACATCATCAACAATGTCGTCGGAGACGAGTATAGTATGCACAACAGGGAGAGGAATAGTGCTCGGATAAAAGTCGAGCACCGATTCCTCACAAAGAATCGAATCCACTAGGGGTGGTGGATGCACCGGGAGAATAGGCTCAGCAATGTCGGTGCCTAGATCAGCCGCACATTCGGTGACCGTGTCCATGCCATACCCTTCAAGATGTGAAGGTGACAAAGACACATAACCGGACGTTGAAGGTGTGCCGCCAGAGTTAGGAGTTGGGACGATCCGGATGTCCAGTTCGTCATCCTCGTCCAATTGGCGAAGATACTCGGCACAGTCCTTCAGGACATGATCAGTGCTCTGACAAAACCGGCACTGCCTTGCGGGCTTCTTTGGCACAGCGGGAGCTGGAGCCGAAAAGAAGTATGACGGTAAAGGCTCAGCAGAGTAGCCATAAGACTTACGCGCACCATATGGAGTACCAGACGAAGTCGGTGCTCCATATGCTTGGCTATAAGAATTATGCCTACTATTCTCCGTAGGGCATTCATCACTAGAGTGGGAGGTAGCTCCACACCAACGGCAACGGAAATTGAGATGTGCCCAAGTAGTGTGAAGATGAAACGATTCAAAAAGAAGAACACTATTGTGCGAAATACTACACCTAACAAAAATTTACTAAAGCAACCTACTATAAAACAAGAAAATGGAATAAAGAGAACAGAAATAAAATAAAAGATGCGATAAACAAATGGAAGGGCTTCTCTCTCAGATTCTCCCTCTCTAGAAAACTCACACGACTGTGTTCCCCGGCAACGGCGCCAAAAACTTGATGCGATGATTCGGCAAGTGCACCGGTCGCGCAAGTAATAATAATGGGGAAAATCCCCGAGTGTCGGTCTCTTGAGGAACACAGTAAGGTGGAGTTAGGTTTCGAGGAAGGACTTGAGATTGAAGTCCTTAAATCGGATGGAATGCGGGGGAGTTGGGTTGGCTTTTGGAAAATAAAATAAAAGCTATCAACTACTCCTATGCAATGCCGCTATGCAATGCTTCGCTCGGCGGGATGGAAGACTACGTAGGCCTTGAACGCGCTACTTCGTAAGGGCGGATGGACGAGTAGGCAAACAGATCGAACTATGCAGGCCTTGAGCGCGCTGCTTCGTTAGGCGGGATGGAATACACGGGCCGCAATGCCACGCTTCGGTAGGCGGATGGGCGAGTAAGCTAACGGAATGAGGGTCGCAAGCACCTCTTCGACAAGCACGCCACTAGCAATTGCTAGTGCGGCACCGGACACGGTGGTGGAGTGGAAAATGGATGTGGGCGCACCTCATTAACACATATGAACGAAATAATTCCATAAACATGAAATAAACAATAATACACATAGTTCATAGCAATCATCATCTAAATATAGAGATTACAAACAACTACAACCACACAAGTAGAAGAAAAAGGCAAGAGATACGACCGAATCTGGAGTCTCGTTGTAGATTCACAGTAGGAATCGTTGGGTTGTCAATCCACGTCCTAGCTCGGTCCCAACTGCGTCCGGGGTAGAGGAGGGCTGTCACACCTCCCAATGGACCCGTCATCTCCAGCGATTTACAATCCGGCCACGTCTGATGCGAGGAACTCCTTGCTTGGCGATGAAGATGAGTGGAATCTCCTCCTTGAAGCTCTTGGATGATGGAGGAGGCCTAGGGGGGCGGAGAACCAGCGAAAGGGGGCGAAACGGCGGAGCTCGGCGAGAAAACGGCGGATTCCCGACCTAAATCGCGAGCAGCGGAATTTATAGGCGCTGGAATAAACAGTGTGCACGGTCATTGGCGCACGACCAGTGGTCGTGCGCACTAGAATCCTGTGATCGTGCGCACTGCCTGGACGGAGCCTGCAAAGACAGAAATTATAAAATAAAATGTTCGCACGACCAGTGGCGCACGACCGGTGGTCGTACGCACTATCGTAGGTGGTCGTGCGCACTGATTGAAACAGAACTCAAGAAATTGATGATAAGTGCGCACGAACAGTGGCGCACGACCGGTGGTCGTGCGCACTAGCGTAGATGGTCGTGCGCACTGCACCAAACAGAACTCATAAAAAAGGGTTAAGTGCACACGATCAGTGGCGCACGACCAGTGGTCGTGCGCAATAGAACCAGTGATCGTGCGCAGTGTTCCTGTGTAGAATTGCACCGGAAACACCTGCACGACACCTGTTCCAGCGTACGACACTAGTCTAGCCACTGAAAGTGGGACTTAACATCGCAAGAAAACTAATAACATAGAAAGATACGAAATAACACCAAAATGGGCCTAGAAGTGCACATAGCAAGTGATAACAAATATAAGCTAAAACAAGGCTAAAGTGCAGTGGAATGACTAGATAAACGGCCCAGATGAGTCCATATATGTGTATATAATCGGGACTCATCAGAGTACGTGGAGAGGAAAACTCATGGGAGATACCTTGACTTTCACAAAACTCTGTCATGGCCCCAGACTGAAATTCTGTTCCATGGTCACTTCTGATTTTGACCACTGAACAGTCAAGTTCATTCTGAATAAGCTTGACAAATGTAGTGAATATGCTAAAGGTTTCTGACTTAAGTTTTAGAAAGAATACCCATGCAAACCGGGAATAGTCATCAACAATAACCAAAGTGTAAGCTTTCCCACCTAAGCTTCTAATTGACATTGGACCAATTAAATCCATATGCAGCAGATGAAGACATCTGGTAGAATTATTGCCAATTATGCTCTTAAAGCTAGCCTTTGTTTGCTTACCCATTTGGCAAGCATGGCAAGGGCTTTCTTTAATGCATTTAACTTTGGGGGCATCCTGATGAGTCCTGATTATATACACCTTCATGGACTCATCCGGGCCATTATTTAGTCAATATCACGCACTTTAGCCTTATTATAGTTTATAATTGATAACCCATGCTAGGTGCACATTTTGGCCCACTTTGGTGTGTTTTCGTGTTTATTTCCTTTCATAGTACTCATATGTTGTTAAGTGCCACTTTCGGTGGCTAGATCTGTGTTTGTGCTGGAATAGGAGGCGTGCAAGTGTTTCCGGTGCAATTCTGCACAGGAACACTACGCACGATCACTTGTTCTAGTGCGCACGACCACTGGTCGTGCGCCACTGATCGTGCGCACTTAGCCCCTTTTTACGAGTTCTGTCTGGTGCAGTGCGCACGCCCATCAACTCCAGTGCGCACGACCACCGGTCGTGCGCCACTGTCCGTGCGCACGTAATAGTAATTTTATGAGTTCTGTCTCACCTATTGCGCACGACCACCGACGCTAGTGCGCACGATCAACGGTCGTGCGCCACTGGTCGTGCGAGCATTTTATTTTATAATTTCATCTCTTGCAGGTTCTGTCCAGGCAGTGCGCACGATCGCAGGATTCCAGTGCGCACGACCACTGGTCGTGCGCCAATGATCGTGCACAGTGTTTAATCCAGCGCCTATTTAAGCGCCTGTTGCGATTTTAGGGCGCATTATTCATTCCGGGAGCGGGATTTCTGTTCCGTACGCCGCCGACCGCCCCCTTGGATCGCCCCTACTTCATCTCCTACGCAAGGGGAAGCTTCCTCGGTCCATTCCTAGACATCCTCCATCGCCCGTGAGTGTTCTCCATCATCCGCAAGCCTCCAAGCAATCATTTTCGCTTTCCGCCCGGTGAGAAGAAGAAGAGACCTTGAGTCGAAGACGACGGAGCACGTAGGGAGATTGTGACAGCCCTCTACGCCGGAAGCATCGTCCGCCCGAGTCCGGAGGTAGCCCGACAACCTACCATTCCGGCCGTGAACGGCCGCTAGTCTTCACCGCCGGTTATCTCCTTCCTCTTTCCTTGATTGTACCCCTTTGAATCTTTTACTAAATGAATATTGTGATATTTACTTGATGAGAATGAATGTTTCTGTGTTCTTATTCATGGGTTGGTTGTGATTCACCACGTTCAAGCGCACTCACTCACACACGCACGCAAGGTGTTTGCTCCGTGTTGGCAAGAGCTAATGACGGTTGTGAAGAGGTTTTTGCGACCCTCACTCTCTCGCGCCTGAGTCCACTTCATTCGCCTCACGAAGCACGGCATCGCGGCCGTTGCATCCACCTCACGTTGCGAAGCGGTGTTCTCGACCCGCATCTCTTTTATTGTTGTTAAAATTAGGAAAACCAACCAAAAACCCCTTGTTGTGTTTGTGAAACGCTTGTGTAACAATATTCACTGCACGATTCGATCACCCATCCTGCATTCCTCAAGAGACCGACATCCGGGGAATTTATTCTCCACAATTATTACTTGACAGCGACCGGTGCACTTGCCGACGCGCATCAAGTTTTTGGCGCCGTTGCCGGGGAACGCAGGCGTGTATCGTCTTGTGTCGTGACTCTCGTTACACGAGCAGTTGTTTTTGATCTTTTCATTTTCTTCTTGTTGTTGACAGTGCATGCAGAGGCAGATTGCAGGTGAACTTGCACCTTTTGACCCAGAAATTGAACGAACCGCTCGCGCGCGAAGGCGTGCTGCGGCTCTGCAAGCAGCCATGGGTGATCATGTGAACCCGAATGATGCTGATGCGCGAGTGCACGATGAGGGGCAAAATCCGGCCACTGATGAACAGGAGGCGGAGAGACCTCGGCCTCGTACTATGAGAGATTATACCACCCCCACCGCTGGAAGCGTGTATCCGGGCTTTGGGCCCAATATCATGAACAATCAGTTTGAGATAAAGCCGGCGATCTTAAACATTATCCGAAACCATGCTCAGTTTTCGGGGATGGCTAGCGAAGACCCACATCTGCATATGGCAGAATTCTCTGATATTTGCGGAACTTTCCGCTATGCGGGCATTGCTGATGACACAGTCAAACTGAGACTGTTCCCCTTCTCCCTCCGTGATAAAGCAAAAGTATGGCTTCATTCCATCCCGCCCGGGACTGCTGCAACATGGGATGCCCTTGCATCCAAATTCCTGGCTAAATTCCACCCGGTGGATAAGATTGTAAGCTTGCGGCGTGAAATCGCCACATTTCGGCAGTTGGATCAAGAGACTCTTGCGGAAGCTTGGGAGCGCCTCAATGAACTCCTTCGCCGTTGCCCTGGCCACGAGCTCCAGCCATGGAACGTGGTTGAATTGTTCTACTTCGCGATCGAGCCCAATTATAGGGCAATGATCGATGCTGCGGCCGGTGGTACCTTGATGAACCACACCCCTGAAGATGCCCTGCGGATTTTGCGTGACACTGCCTCCCACAGTACCTTCTGGACTGCAGGGAGAAACGCTCCAAGAAGCAGTCGAGGACTCTTCATGGTTGATTCTCTTCCTTCTCCGTCTCCATCTGCTGCCATCATTACTTGTGAAGGATGTGGAGGTGGAGGCCACCATGCTTACGAATGCTCGGGGAACCAAGTGGTAGGTGATTTCGTGCACTTATCTTTAAATGAATCTGTGAATTATGTTGGAAATCAGTCCAAGGGGGCGCCGTATAATAACACTTATAATCCGGGAGCGAGAAGTCATCCGAACTTCTCGTGGAATCCCAACACGCCCGGCCAACGATGGTCACCGGGGCAGCATCAAAATGATGCTTACGCCTCCGGGAGCCAACCGAGGCCGCCGCACCCGGATTACAACCAAGCACCCCCTACTCAAAAGAAGAGTAATTTAGAAGAAATGATGGAAAAATTCATGCTTGTAGCTAACTCGAATATGGCAAACCAAACTGCATCTTTGCGAAACTTGGAGACGCATTTGGGCCAATTGGCCCAAGCGCTAACTGAGCGTTCGCAGGGGTCCCTTCCCAGTAATACGGAAAAGAATCCCATTGATCAAGGGAAAAGTCTGGGGGATGTGGTGGATGCCAATCCGAGTGAGCTGACAATCTCGTGTTCCATCAATCAGGTTGAAACAAAGGCTCTATGCGATTCCGGTTCCTCTCGCAATGTTATTGCGCTGCAAGATGTTGCGAAACTTCAATTGGAGATTAACACAGAGGAAAAGAAATCGCTGATTCTCGCTAACGGCACCATTATTCAATCCGAGGGAGAGGTGAGAAACGTGGAAGTAATAGTTGAGGGGACAACTGTGGTCGCGGACTTTCAGGTGTTGGGCCCCCGAGAAAATCAATCCATCCCTATCTTGGGGGTGCCGTTCTTGAAAGAGAGCGGCGCCACCCTTGACTTTGCCACGGGGTGTGTCATCTTACCTAACACGGCGCTGCAGCCCATTCATCTCGAAGCTAGAGCCGACACATCCACTCCTCCCCCTCTTGTTATTTCTGATGAACTTCTGAGTTGTGCAGGGAAGACGCATTTCCAAGAAACAGGTAAAGGGGAAATGGAGGAGCTCAAATCTGATGAGGAGGAAGTGATTGACTTTCGGAAAGAATTTGACGCCGAGAAGGAGGATGACGGCTGTCCGGGAAATGATGATGTGGATTTAGTCAAGAATGCTGATTATTTTTCTTCTTGTGATGAATCGTGTAATAAACTGTTTAAGCGTTCCGTCTCTTGGGCCGATCCGGTGGTCACAGTGACACCGGAAGTGACGCCACCTGATTCTAAGGAGGAAAAATCTGAGAGTTCACAACGGTGGCAATCTCCAACCGTCACCAAACTGAAAAAAGAAAAACTTCTGCGTGACGCTCGTGCTGCCGCTCTTCGTAGCAAGATGGCGGAGGTTAGGGGAGCATTGGGTAATACCAGTGCTGGCCCTAAAGCCTTCACCTCCCGCCTACATGCTACAGGAGATGCGCACCACAAGAGCGCTTTTAGTTGATGCGTGTTTTTAATTGCTGTAATGAACTATTTTTGAGTATGTCTTCTTAATTCCTGCACTCTTTATAAACAATGCTAATACAGGTATTTGGTCCAGCTTAAGGACGTTAAATGAAAGCGCTACTGGGGGACAACCCAGATTTCCGGTTTTTTTTTATATTTCCTTTTATCTAACCTTTCCTAGTTCAGTTTTTGTTTTTGCTTTTGTTGTTTTGAGTTTTGCTTGCAGGTTTTGTGTTCGATGGTGGATGCTGCGGATTGTCTTGATTTTAAACGCCATTCTTCTGGTATGCTCACGTGCTGAGCATTGGGTAACTTCTTCCCTAGCTTTCAATTTTGATTTTCACCGTCATATCATTATGTTGTATGGTTTTGATTAAGTCTGGGGGAGAGCCGTTTCTTTGTCACCCACTGCACATGCTCATCTCATTTGCATACTAGAAGTATTTTAATTTCAGTTATTTAGTATCGTTCATCTTCACACACCGGCCACTTCACCCACTTGAGTGTGTGCTTATCTTGTTGTGTTGTTCCGTTTAAACTAGTCTGGTCGGAAGGTGAAATAGGCTATTAACACAGGAATTATTATTTGGAGCGCAGTGTCGACTCATGTAGTGTTCTAGTCGCTTCGCATGCTATAGTAGAATTTGCGTAGAATTAGATTTTCTTTATGCATTTAATTTATGTGCAGTATCTCTGCGTAAATTTAGATTTAATGTACTCAAGTGGTGAATTCGAATGAAATTGATGATAACCCGGTGTTGTGTGTGTGCGGTCGTTAAACGTGTGTTGCTCGAGTCGGGAGGAAGGTTTATCTTTCTCGTGGGCTAAGAACTTGCCCCAAGCGACTCTTGAAGCATGGGTGAGAGCTACTTGTTGAGTCAAGCATGATGTAGGCCACCATTTGGCTAGTTTGAGCTTTGTTATTCCATGCCCCTTTCATTCGCCTTTGCAAGCCAAAGTTGTGCCTACCATTTTTATGTTCAGCTCCTCCTCTTCCACCAAAGCCTGAAGCCTATCCTACGCCCGCAACCAAAAAAATGTTTTAACTGTGCTCATAATTTCCAACTTGTGTGGTGTGTGGTATCATTGTGTTTTGAAGAGAAAATATTGTCTATCCGCTGATTTTGAACCAACTGGAGGTTGCTTGAAAGAAGAAAAATATATAAAAGAAAAAAAAAAGAAGAGTATCCTGAAAATAATCCTCCCAAGCTAAAGAGAAAAATCTGTTGGTATGTGTAAAGTAGGCTGTGTGCACACCTGGTTTTCATGATAGGTCTGGGGGTGTGTCACACGAGCATAGTTGTTTGGTTTTGTAAGGTGCAGTGTGCCGTTGGCTCATTTGGGTTGCGTAGCCGTCATGTTTATCTTTGCATATCATTCCGTAACCTAAGCCCCGTTTTAATCCTATAAGTCCTACTGATTTGATTTGCGAGTTTGCTAGCGCCGTGGAGAGAGTGTGACCGGGCAAGCGTATGGTTCACGACGTTGATGGATTTCAGCGGAGTTATTCCTAAGCCCCGATCTTTTGCAACACCCGCCTCAGCGTCTCGTCACTTCCATACCGGGCATGATCGTCAAATTCTTCATAATTCACCCACTGAGTACAATTAAATCTTTGATTACGCTTTAGTACTTACGTAAATTAGTTAGCATAGCTAGAATCTTCTTCTACTAGAATTCCTACTCGCATGCGTATGTTACTTCGCACTGTACTCCCCTGCGTAATTCGCTATTTTAATTATCTTTTTCAACTTCCGCCGGATTCGTTTGCTCGGGACGCGCAAACAGTTAAGTCTGGGGGTGTGATGAGTCCTGATTATATACACCTTCATGGACTCATCCGGGCCATTATTTAGTCAATATCACGCACTTTAGCCTTATTATAGTTTATAATTGATAACCCATGCTAGGTGCACATTTTGGCCCACTTTGGTGTGTTTTCGTGTTTATTTCCTTTCATAGTACTCATATGTTGTTAAGTGCCACTTTCGGTGGCTAGATCTGTGTTTGTGCTGGAATAGGAGGCGTGCAAGTGTTTCCGGTGCAATTCTGCACAGGAACACTACGCACGATCACTTGTTCTAGTGCGCACGACCACTGGTCGTGCGCCACTGATCGTGCGCACTTAGCCCCTTTTTACGAGTTCTGTCTGGTGCAGTGCGCACGCCCATCAACTCCAGTGCGCACGACCACCGGTCGTGCGCCACTGTCCGTGCGCACGTAATAGTAATTTTATGAGTTCTGTCTCACCTATTGCGCACGACCACCGACGCTAGTGCGCACGATCAACGGTCGTGCGCCACTGGTCGTGCGAGCATTTTATTTTATAATTTCATCTCTTGCAGGTTCTGTCCAGGCAGTGCGCACGATCGCAGGATTCCAGTGCGCACGACCACTGGTCGTGCGCCAATGATCGTGCGCAGTGTTTAATCCAGCGCCTATTTAAGCGCCTGTTGCGATTTTAGGGCGCATTATTCATTCCGGGAGCGGGATTTCTGTTCCGTACGCCGCCGACCGCCCCCTTGGATCGCCCCTACTTCATCTCCTACGCAAGGGGAAGCTTCCTCGGTCCATTCCTAGACATCCTCCATCGCCCGTGAGTGTTCTCCATCATCCGCAAGCCTCCAAGCAATCATTTTCGCTTTCCGCCCGGTGAGAAGAAGAAGAGACCTTGAGTCGAAGACGACGGAGCACGTAGGGAGATTGTGACAGCCCTCTACGCCGGAAGCATCGTCCGCCCGAGTCCGGAGGTAGCCCGACAACCTACCATTCCGGCCGTGAACGGCCGCTAGTCTTCACCGCCGGTTATCTCCTTCCTCTTTCCTTGATTGTACCCCTTTGAATCTTTTACTAAATGAATATTGTGATATTTACTTGATGAGAATGAATGTTTCTGTGTTCTTATTCATGGGTTGGTTGTGATTCACCACGTTCAAGCGCACTCACTCACACACGCACGCAAGGCGTTTGCTCCGTGTTGGCAAGAGCTAATGACGGTTGTGAAGAGGTTTTTGCGACCCTCACTCTCTCGCGCCTGAGTCCACTTCATTCGCCTCACGAAGCACGGCATCGCGGCCGTTGCATCCACCTCACGTTGCGAAGCGGTGTTCTCGACCCGCATCTCTTTTATTGTTGTTAAAATTAGGAAAACCAACCAAAAACCCCTTGTTGTGTTTGTGAAACGCTTGTGTAACAATATTCACTGCACGATTCGATCACCCATCCTGCATTCCTCAAGAGACCGACATCCGGGGAATTTATTCTCCACAATTATTACTTGACAGCGACCGGTGCACTTGCCGACGCGCATCACATCCCTTACCAAGTTGTGAGAAAATAACATAGATATAGTTTTGAAATTAATATGTGCTAGTCTCTTGTGCCATTGGTCACAAAGAGATGCACTATCTTTGGCAACAAAACACACTAGGGTAGAAGACTATAAACATATAAAATCCAAACAGTATATACCACTACTCCTAGAGCCTGTTAAAATAGTTTCCGCAGACACGGACATCTTTATCAGGCATTTATCTCTAAAGAACTCAACGGTGTAGCCTTTGTCACACAGTTGGCTTATGCTAATCAGATTGTATTTCAATCCTTTCACATGAGCTACACGTGTGAAAATGACTGAGCCGTTAGTTATTGAACCATAGCCTATAATAATACCTCGTTTAGATCCGCCAAACTTTACTTTAGGCCCGTTCTCAACTGGAACATAATCTTGAAGTAATCTTCTTCTCCCGGTCATATGCCGAGAGCAACCACTGTCCAAATACCAGATAGGAATTTCGTCGGCCTTTGGACATTCCTGCAAGCATGATCAATACCCCTTAGGAGCCCAAACATTTTTGGGCCCTTGGTTCCTTGTTAGTGGAACACCACTTGGAACATTAACTTTGCAAGTGGTCGGTCTTGCACTGTTAACTCGTGGAGTTCTTTGGACAGTATGATTGAACCAACAATCTATGGCAAAATGACCAATTTTGCTACAACACCAGCATTCAAATCTATTGTATCTCCACTTTGTGTTCTGCTGAGCCTTTTGAACAGGTGGCTTTGCAGGAGGAGCAACCTTGGAGGTAGAAGCCTCGTTGGTGCAACATACACAATTCTTAGGCACAATAGGCTTGACCTGCGGTGCCTTCTTAGCATTTAATCCATGAACGAATGGCCCATGATGCTTCAATTGAACTTCCTCATAAGGAGCCTTGAGGGAGCTAGATCCAAAGTTTCTGGGTCTGGTCCACACTTAGTTCACCTTGGCAGGCTCCACATGGGTTGGTCTGCTGAAGTGACCATAAATGCTCTCAAAATCATAGGTGTTCGTAGGAAGAATCACCTTCTTGAAAGTTGGAGCACAGTGTGGACCCTTACCCTTTGCTTTAGCAGCTCTTCTTTTGGCTGACTTACTTAGGCTCTTTTCAGCAACATGGCCCAAACCACTACTACCAGAACCAGCAGTGAAAGTGTCTATGATAGGCAAAACTGTCTTGGGCTTAGAGAAGTTCATTGTGATCTTCTTTTCAGCCTCAAGCTGTTTCGTCAAATCATTGATAATTTGACTCTTCTGAATGCCTGCTGAAGTGGCCTCGGAGAGAGCAATCTTCAAGGATAAGATTTCATCCCTGAGTAGGTTAGATTCTTCAATCTCCTTTCTCAGGTTTGATTCTTGATTCTTTAGGGATTGAATCTCCTTTGATTGAGTTTTAACAATCTTTCGACACTCATTAAACCCCTTCAACATTTCCTCATACTTAGCAGTCAACTCAGAATCCTCTTTCGAGTAGTAGTTTTCATTAGCATCAGATGCCGTCTCTGAACATGAAAGAGGTGTAGAAGATAATACCTGACCGCTGAAAGGAACAATATCTTTGTCATCATCTGACATGGCCATTAGACTGTAGAAGCAGTCTTTTGTGAGACCTTTTCCTCTATATTGACCAAATTGGTCTTCTGTATCAGGTTGAGCCATCAGTCCAAAGAATGCCTCTTCATCTGAGTTAGACTCATTTGAGTCACTATCACTCAGAGTCTTGGACTTCTTGGCAACAAAACTCTTCTCCTCTTTCTTCTTTCCTTTGAAGGACTTCTTTTTTTCTTTTCTTGAAGATTCCTTCTTCTTGTGTGGGCAATCAGCTATCATGTGCCTTGGCTTTTTACAACAATAACAAACAGGTTTAGTATAGTTGTGTTTGTTCGGTTTAGAACCATACCTGTCGTTTCTGTCACGGTGTGATCTCCTGTGATCTCTTGAGGAAGATGAGCCTTTTCTCATTTGTCTCCTCTTGCTAAGCAACTTTTTGAATTGCTTGGAGAGGAGGGAAAATTCTCCTTCAGATAGTTCTGATTCTTCAGAAGTGTTTTTTAGCTTTATCCTCAGAAGACTCATCCCTCACAGGGGACAGAGCCCTGCTTCTCCGGGAGCTTTCAGCCTTTAGAGAAATGGTTTTCTCCTTGCTAGAGCTCCTACTGCTTTCCTCTTCTGACTTCCTGATATTCAACTTCAGCTCATGGGAGAGCAGCTTCCCATACAGAATCTGTGGCTCCGTAGTAGCCAACTTACCATATTCTCTTATAGCTATCACCTTGGGGTCCCATTCCTTAGACAGGGATCTAAGGAATTTATCGTTTAGTTCACCCACGGTGAATTCTCTTCCATAGTTTCTCAGACCATTTACAATCTTGAAGAATTTCTCGTAGGTGTCAAAAATTGTGTCTTTGCCTTGTTGCTTGAAGGCTTTGTATTCTTGGTTCAGCAAAGACTTCCTGTCATCTCGAACTTCTTCAGTACCTTCCATCAAAACCACAATAGAATCCCACATCTCTTTTGCAGACTTGCAGTGAATCAGATTTTGTAGCATTGAATCATCAATTGCACATGCTATGATGTGCTTTGCTTTCTTGTCCAGAGTGACAAGTGCAATTTCATCCTTTGTCATGTCCATCAGTTTCTTTGGCACTTGTTTGGTGGCATCAATGGTAGAAGCAACCATGGGAATATGGGGACCTTCCTTAACTATCTGGGAGATTCAGGGATCATTTGCTTCCATGTAGAAGATAACTCTTTCTTTCCACGTGGGGAAATTCTCCTTAGTGCAAACTAGGAGCTTGGAGGAAAACCTTTCCATGCCTCTGTCCATAGATAGAGATCTTGACAACGTAGAAGGATCTTTAATCTAGGTGTTAACCACTTAAAGATAACCTGCTCTGATACCAATTGAAAGAAATCGTTGTCTACCTAAATCACCTAGAGGGGGGTGAATAGGTGATCTCTACTGCGATTGCGGAATAAAAATTTAGCACACACACAACAATAAATATCACAGCACAGAGACACAAGATTTATAGAGGTTCCCTAAAGGTGGGTACTCCTCTCTCCCGCTCCGCCTATCAAGCACTTCGGGCTAGCGTCGGCAACTTCACCAAAACTCAGATTTATCAACAAATCCTACACTCGGAGACAACGACTCCTACAAACTCGGAGAACAACCTCTCCTACAAACTCAGAGTAAACAACTCCTACAACTCGGAGTAAACAACTCCTACAACTCGGAGTAAACAACTCCTACAAAATAACTCGGAGTAAAAACTCCTACAGGAATTAAATAAAGTTTGAAACGAAACTTCTCTTGAATCTCAATAGAGATTAACTTCAGATCTGGAGAGACTGAATCTTCTTCTTCCTTTAGAGTGAAAGCTTGGATCTTCAAGGATTAGGAAGAATAAAGAATCGGCAAACCTGATCTGAGTAGGCCCTTTGATTAATTTGAAAAGATCTTCAATATAGAGAGCAGCAACTAGATCAAAGGCCTTCTTATCTGAGAAATCTCTAGCAACACTGAAGAACGAATCTTGAGCGGCGCAGACTTTAGATCTCAGAAACTTGTTCAGCAAGAGAGAAAGAAACGGCTAGCTTCTTTTTAACAATCGGGTGATTTCTTGAGTTTGCGCTAAAAATAAAAGATTATTTATAGGGAGACCTCCAACGGCTCGGGCGACAAACAAGGAGAGATCACCACGTGTACTGTACATGGCGACCAACCCTAAATTTCAAAAACGAAACATAAATTTGAAATCCGTCTATCCGTCATTCGTCGAGACTTTACGTGAACATTCGACGAATTGACTTAGCCATTGAGAAATACTGATCAAAGCTTGAAAACTATCTTTGTTTTCATTCGTCGGAATTCGTCGGGAGTTCTCGAGAACATTCGACGAATTGACTTAGCCGCACATTTTCCTTCACAAGTCTGCCTTTTTGACTTCTGTCTGCGTTCGTCGATATTCGTCGGGAGTTCATGAGAACATTCGATGAATAGACTTAGCCGCAGAAATTTCTACTTTAAACTAGAAATTTGGCTTCTGTCTGGATTCGTCGAGATTCATCGGAACTTCACGAGACATCTCGGCGAATTGACTTAGCAAAAATTTCTTTTCTCCTGAAAAACCTGCTCCACTCCTCAAACTTGAAAACCTTCAGTTATGAGTATATGAAGTACACCCCAATAGACAGATTACACATGGACCAACACTTTGTTCTACACAATGAGGGATTACATTGTCTAGAACTGTGTTTGGTGATCCATTGCAACCTGACTTTGGTGTGCACTTAGAATTAAGACCTGTCATAACACATCTAAACAGAAATCATCAAATACACCCTCAATTCAATTTAGTTCACTAGGGGACATCTTCAAATCCAGGTAATTGTGGATACAATACCCAACAGGAGGCTTGAACTTCCTCATGGGACGAGGAGGTCAAACTCACCACCGAGGCCTTTAAGTTCTTGGGTTCCCCTTGCTATGATATTTACGATGATGACAGTGATTTATCCTTGGAACTTGCTAGGAGTGAGACCGGGACCACTCCTCCTTTAGTTGAATCTTTAAGTTCTTCGTCTATTTTATTTCCTAATCACCCTTCTTTTAATGCTGATATTGATATGTTCACCCTTACTGCATCCCCTCCTGCTTTAATTTCTGATATTTCGTATATCCCCCTACAGGAGCATGAATATTTGGACCCATTTTTGGGTAATTTTGAGTGGCAGTCTTGGAAGGAGAAGCAAATGGCAATGATGAAATCAATCGCTTATTCCACCTCATCATCATTGCCTGCGTTCTCCTTGAAAGACTGGGTTCAGGGCGGTAAACGATACTTCATCCATGACCGCCGATTGGAGGAGAGGAAGAGAATGAAGAAGGATGAAATATGGAGATGAAAGGCCCCTGATCCTCTTGAGAGCTGCTTTTGGGTCTTCGGACCCATTTCTTTTATTTTCAATTACTACTTTAAATCAACGTATAATTGATTTATTTGATGGTTGTGTAATAATAATAAGTAGACTTTTTTATTATCGCTTTATGCTTAGACAATCGTATAAAACTGCTTAATACAGGTACGAAGTCCAGCTTAAGGACGGTAAACAAAAGCGCTGCTGGGAGACAACCCAAATTTTTTTGTTTTATTGTACTAATATGCTAATAGTTTAGCATTTTATATTTTTGCGTGGAGTCTTTTTCCTGTAGGTGCGCGACAATTTTCTTGTTTGGCGGATATGGGTGTGGATTCTTTGTACTAATGCCAATCTTCGGGTATGCTCATATATGAGCATAGGTACCCTCTTCCTTAGCATTTCCTTATTCTCATTGTCATAATTCATGTGATTATCCAATTCAAGTCTGGGGGGGAGTGTACTGAGTGTTCACTACACGTGTACACGTTTTAGCAGACCAGAAGTATATTTTTATTTATGTCATATTATAGCATACACCAGTTCACCCACACAAGCGCGCACTCACTTGTTTGTGTGCTTCCGTTCACGCTTATTTTGGTTGGGATTTTGAAATAGGATGTTAGTTTAGGTATTACAAGTCGGAGTGTGATGTTGACTCCAGTAGTGTTCTAGTCGCATGTCCGTGCTTGCATAGAAATTTGAGTAAAATTAGATTATCTCTATGCTTTTAATTTACAATTAGTGTTTTTGCGTAGTTTTTGATTTATTTTACTCATTTGGTGAATGTGACTGAAATTTACGGTAGCAATGTGTTGTGTGTAAGAGAGCGCTAGTTGTGTGTTGCTCGAGTCGTAAGGAAAGTTTATCTTTCTCGTGGGCTAAGAACTTGCCCCAAGCGACTCTTGAAGCATGGGTGAGAGCGATTCACAAAGTTAAGCGTGATGTAGGCCATCTAGTTGGCTACTTTGAGCTTTGATTTCCATGACCTACACACTTACCTTTGCGAGCCAATTTATGTCTACCCCTCCTTTGTTTCGGCTCTTCTTTCAATCACCAAAACCTGAAGCTTATCCTATTATCGCAACCAAGTAGTGAGTTAAC
This sequence comes from Dactylorhiza incarnata, assembly GCA_033032865.1. NCBI lineage: Eukaryota > Viridiplantae > Streptophyta > Magnoliopsida > Asparagales > Orchidaceae > Dactylorhiza > Dactylorhiza incarnata. The sequence goes on along the minus strand of JAWHQI010000175.1, from coordinate 3,084,316 downwards.
TGAAATTAGATTTCTTATTTGGGTGTGATGTATGAAATTAGTGTGATGTGAAAAAAAATTATATTGTGTGCTGAATACATTCTTGAAAACCAATTGGGGGATAAAATAATTTAAAAAAAATGAAGTTAGAAGCAATATCTAAAAAAAATGAAATGAAAAGCAATCCCCTTGGGCGTAATAGAAAAATTCAGTTGGTATTTGTTTGGAGTGGGATGTGTGCACACCCAGTTTTCAAGCTAAGTCTGGGGGTGTGTAACACTAGCATTGTTCTTGGGCTTGTTCAGGTGCAACATTGTCTTTTAGCTCATTTGGGTTGCGTAGTCGTCATGTTTATCATTGTATATCAATCCGTAACCTAAGCCTCGTAAAAACCCGAAAGCCCTACTGATTCACCTTTTGAGTTTGCTAGCACCGTGGAGAGAGTGTGACCGGGCAAGCTTATGGCTCACGACGTTGATGGATTTCAGCGGAGTTACCCCTGAATTCCAGTCTTTAGCAACACCCTCCTGAGTGGCTTGTCTACTTTCACACCGGGGCATGATTGCAAAATTCTTCATGATTCACCATCTGAGTAAACTTAAATCTTTATTTACGCATTTATACTATTATAAATTAGTTAGTATAGTTAGAATCTTCTTTTACTGAATTTCTATTTGCATGAGTATGATACTTCGCATCCTACTCTTTCTTTGCAATTCTCTACGCTAACTACCATTTTCTTATCCCGCCAGATTTGTTTGCTCGAGACGCGCAAACAGGTAAGTCTAGGGGTGTGATGAGTCCCAGTTATATACACTTTTGTGGACTCATCTGGGCTAGTTTTCCTGCTTTTGCACTTCAATTTCAGTCTAAATTACTTATATTTTACTTGTTCGTGCTTTCACTTTAAGTGCTCATTTTGACCCGCTGTGGTGTGCAATTGCGCGCTTTATTGTTGGGGGTAAGCACATGGTGCTACCCAAACCTTTTTCTATACTTGGATTGAGCTGGAAGGGTATTACCAGCTCTGTGATTGCTATTTGGTGGTGTGTAGGTGGGTAGAACATCAATTCTGCCCAGATTTCATGTCTGCATGAATCACACGGTCGTGCGTTTTCTTGACGCACGGTCGGTTGCGATCGTGCGCTCCCATCTATGGCCCAAAGTGGCATTTTGAATTTAGTCGTGCGTTTTTACACACGGTCGGCTTTGACCGTGCGCGAGTAAAACGCACGGGCGCTCCTGCTTCGTTTTCCTGGCCTTTGTTCTCGATTAATATCGCACGGTTCATGCACGATCGTGCGTTTGACCGCGTGTGACCAAATTTTTGATTATTTTGTATAAAAGCTGCAGCTCTTGCCCTATTCGGGGGATCATATTCTAGAGCCGTTTTCCCGCTCCAGTGCGCCATTTTTGCCGCTCCATCACCGCCCACCTTCGGAAGGAGCTCCGGCCGCCATTCTCTTGCAAATCTCAAGCCGGAGCATCCTTTAGGCCTCCTCCATTGTTCGTGCACCTCCAAAGCTCCATTTTGAGGGATTTTCTGCTGCATATATGAAGTTCTCTGGTGAGATTGTGGCCAAAGAAGATTGATGGAGAAGACGGGTATAATAGAAGAAGGTGACAGCTCTTCTGGACCCCGGACGGCAGTTGGAGCCCGAGCTCGGACAAGGATTGACAACCCTAGATTCCGGCCATGAACCTCTGATGAGTCTCCGTGCTTTGGTTTTAATCTCAACCTCCTTTACATTGTAGTGTGTTATTCCTTAATTATTTGGGTGTATGAACAATGTTTGCTAAACCTTGTTTTGTCATTTAATATTTCATGTCTATGTGAAATCGTTATGTGTTGTTTATGCAAGTGAGGAGCACCCCATTCCATCCTCCATCCCGGCGTCATGTTCGTGTGTCACACTAGCAATTGCTAGTGGCGTTCTTGTTGACGAGATGCTTGCGACCCTCATTCTGCTGGTATGACCCACTCCATATGCAAGCCTACTCTTCCATCTGCCTAGCGAAGCGTGGCATAGCGGCCCGTGTAATCCATTCGCCTAACAAAGCAGTGCGCTCAAGGCCTGCACAGTTCGATTCCGCACTTACCACTCCATCCGCTTGCCTGCTCGTCCATCCGCCCTTGCGAATCGGTGCATAGCGGCCCATGTAGTTTTCCATCCCGCCCGGCGAAGCATTGCATAGCGGCATTGCATAGGAGTAGTTGTAGTTATTTTCTTTTATTTTCCATAATCCAAACCAAATCTCATGTATTCCATCCGACTTAAGGACTTCGATCTCAAGTCCTTCGTCAATAGTTAACTCCACCTTACTGTGTTCCTTTGAGATCGATACTTGGGGATTCACTCCCACATTTTATATTACTTGAACGATCGGAACACTGCGGTTTCGTGTCGCAGTCTTGCTACCGCCTATAGCGGTGTGCAAAGATTTGCGCATCACGCCTTGCGGAAGAGGCTGCAGCGCCCGTGCATTTTACTCACGCACGGTTGAGGCCGACCGTGCGTAGTATCGCACAGGTAAATCCAGATTGGCCGAAAAACAAAGCTTAGCAGGCGACCGTGCGTTTCCTTCGGGCACAAGCAACTGCCCGTGCGTAAAAACACACGATCAACGACAGAATTTCATTTTCATTCCCAGGTGAGTGCGCACGACCGCGGCCATCCGTGCGTCAAGTAAAACGCATGACCGTGCGATATGTGCATACATGAAAAATGGGTAAAACAAAGATGATCCAAACACCTGCATAAGCAACAATACGGCTGGGAATACCCTTCCAGCTCAATACAAATACAACATAAAAGATTAGGGAGCACCATGTGCTTACCCCCAACAACAAGAAGCATAAAAGCAAACCACAACAGGCCTAAATGGTGCACCTAGTGCAGAAGTGATTCTAAGAGAAATATAAGCAATAATAGCTCGAAAAGGATGTGCACAAGAGTGAAAACTAGCCCGGATGAGTCCATAAAAGTGTATATAAATGAGACTCATCACTTCCATACCGCGGCTGACCTTCCGGCCGCATCGACCTTTTTTAACACGAGGTACCCCTTCTCGAATTGCTTGAGGGAGCCCATGTCGGCAGATGATCTCTCCCCACACAAAGCTGCAGATTACCTGGGAGGTGACCTTTGCCAAATCCTTAACCTCCAACCACTTCGAGAAGTAATCGATCATGACCACGAGAAACCTTCTTTGCCCACTTGCCTGGGGGAAAAGTCCTACCAGATCCATCCCCAATATGGAGAAGGGTCATGGTGTCGTGATGCTCCTTAGCCTCTGAGCTGGCAAAAGTTGAAGCGGGGCGAACAACTGGCATTTTTGGCATCTCTTGGTGAACTCCGCTGCGTCCTTGCTCAGGGTCGGCCAGAAGTACCCCTACCTCATTATTTTTGCCTCCAACGTCCTACTCCCCGAATGACTACCACACTCGCCAGAGTGAACCTCCTCAAGGACCCTTGGGACTTCCTCCTCAGAAATGCATCGTGCTAAGAGCCCCGAGAGAGTCTTTCGATACAAGTCCCCCTCGTGAAGCATGTAGTAGGCAGACTTGTACCTGAAGCACCTTTGATCTGGAACCTCTTCCGGAAACCTGCTCGTTGCTAGGAAGGTCACGAAAGGATCCTTCTACGATGGTCGCCGCTCTATATCCATGAGATCCCCTTCCTCAATCGATGGGAAAAATAGGTCTGTCAAGGTTCCCCCAGACCGAGGACCGAACTTGGCCAACTGATCTGTCGGGGTGCTAGCTTCCCTCGGTGTGTGCCTGATGGAGAATGTCATGAACGTTCCAATCAGACCCCTCACCTTAGCTAGATACCTAATGAGTGTGGGCTCCCTTGCCTCAATCTCTCCCATGAACTGTGAGGCTATGACCATCGAATCTGTGAGGACCTCCGCATCGTGAACCCCTAACTCTTGAGCCAGATGCAAGCCAGCAATCACTGCTTCGTACTCCACCTGGTTGTTGGTGATTGGAACATTGGAGACCCAGCCTGGATACTAAATCTCCGATACAAAACCTGCTTTGTGGAGCTTCTCTACTTCCTTGCAGATCGGCTCCTCTAGCTTGTCGGCAATGGCCCTCCTCTTCTATCGGATGGGGAGGGTTCCTGGATTGAGGTTGAGTCGGCGGCAGGCTACGTCCGTGTCGATGTGCGGCATGTCTGCCGCACTCCATGCGAAGATATCCACGCTCCTTTGGATGCATTCCAGCATCTTCTTCCTGTCCTCTGGACCTAGGCCCCCGCTGACTTGCACCTTCTCTACCATCCCCCTAGGTGGTGACCTCCATCTCAATTACTTCTTCCATCGCCTCAAGCCGGGACGACTCTTCCCATCTTCCCCCTGCCTTCCCCCTTTCGGCTAGGGTCTCCTCTACCACTGCAGCCTCCACCTCCATGGGCTGGGCATACTCCCCCTGCGTCGCCTCTATCTCCTCCTCTCGGATGATATCCTCTCCTTTTTCTCCCTCTGCCTTCCTCTCTTCCCTTATCCCCTCCGCCCCCCTCGTCTCCCTATCTACCTGTTCAGCCTCCACCATCCAGGAGATGGTGTTGACGGCAGTCACATAGCACTGCCTCGCCACCTTTGTATCTCCCTGGATTCAGACATGGACTCCTCCACTGTGGAACTTTAGACACTGGTGGATGGACAAGGGAACACATCAGAAGGTGTTGATGAGAGGGCATCCAAAATTTGCATTATAGCTGCTCGGAGCGTCGACAATGACGAACTGGCAGTTCCTGGGGACCCCTCCTAATGTCACCTGGAGACCGACCCCTCCCTCAACCTCCTTCCTCTCCCCTGAAAGTCTGAACAATGACCCATATGATGCATGCACCCTCTTTGCCTCCACTTAGAATGTGTCGAAGGCCTTCTTTAATATCTTATTCACGGAACTCCCATTGTCGACCAAGAGCTAGGAGACTGTGAAGTTCTCGATAGCCGTCTGGATCACCAAGGCATCGCAGAACGGGTCTTCATAGTCTTACATATCCTCCGAGGAGAATGTGATCTTCTCCAAAGGGGGTGGGGTTTGGGATGTTGATGCAACGCTTCTCTTATACATTGTTTAGAAACTCCTCTTGTGAGAGGCCTCGATCCCTACCCCACAAAGGATCACCCCGATCCCCCCTCGAGCCCCTACGTCAGCTCAGTCTTCACATCTATCCTCCCCCTCTCCGGGTAGCACTTCGTCGATCCTTACTGGTCGCTGCTGCTGCTGACCTCTTGCCCTCATCTCCAGAAATGTCCGCGCAGGTGGCCGTCGCGTGGCCTTCCTCCTGATGGAAGTCACAATAGGACAACGCCACCCTGCCTCATCCTCCCCCTCTTCCATTTCCTCTTCTTCTTCCTCCTCTTCCTCGGCCTACTACCATGGTTTTCTCTTGAGAGGGGTGAGGGGGTCTGGGACCTTGCCTCCATCCTGGATGGTTGACCCTCCCCTTCTCTCTTCCCTGGAAGTTCCCCCTCCCTGATAACCTCTTTCTTGACCTCGCGCTGGTCCTTCCTGGGGTATCCAAGCTATGCGTTTATTGGGCTCCCGATATCCCCAATCCCGTTGTTGCCCTTAAAACCCCTGACCTCTGGGTTCATCTCTCCTTCCTCCTGCAGCCTCGTCTTTGGCTCGCTCAGCCTTGACAACCTTTTTGCAAACTCTAGGTTGACGGCATCCCCCTCAATCTCTTCCACCGCCCTCTCCATCAATTCCTCGAAGGATAGAGGGGCCTTTCGCTTCAGGTTCATTTTGAAGAACCCCTCCCAAAACCCCACTATGAAGGCCAGCTGGAGGGTGAACCCTGGCACCTCCTGGACGAGCATGGCCTCTTCCTAGAACCTATCCACATAATGGGCCAGCGACACCCCTGACCCCTGCTTAATCTTGAAGAGTCCCTCAACATCCTTCTTCCTCTTCTTCAATGTTGAGAAGTGCAGCTGGAAGCTCCGACGCAGATCCTCGAACGCGTAAATGGAACCCACGGGGAGCTGGTGGAACCAGTCCCTCATCTTCACTTTCAGGGTGGTGGTAAAGAGCCGGCACTGGAAGGCATCCGTCATAGGCAGGTGATGAGTCCCATTTATATATATATTTTGGAGTCATTTGGGCTGATATTCTAGTCTTTCCACCACATTTTAAGCATGTTTTCATTCATATGTATTATTCCATGCTAGGTGCACTATTAAGCTCATTTCGGTGTGCAATTGCATTCCTTGTTGTTGGGAGTAAGCACATGGTGCTCCCCTTCCCTTCTTTTATGTTTTTCTGATGCTGGACGTGTATTCCCAGCTCTTATATCTTGTATGCAGGTGACCTGATTGTCCCGTTTTCCCCAGAAGTAATTTCTGTGCATATCGCACGGTCGTGCATTTCCTTGACGCACGGTCGGCTGCGGTCGTGCGTTTGTGTCTGAGCAGAAAATGGAGCGTCGGAGTTTACTCGTGCGTTTTGACGCACGGGCGAATTCGCCCGTGCGTGAGTAAAACGCACGGGCGGCGCAGCTTCTTCCCCAAGCCATATTTTATCCGTTAATATCGCACGGTCTGCGCACAGTCGTGCGTTCGACCGTGCGTGACCATTTTTCAGCCTGTTTGCTGTAAAAAGCAGGAATCGAGGCAGTCAACAAGGAGAGCGATTGGAGAGGCGGACTGGAGCGATTCAGAGAGCAGGAAATCAGTTCCTTCCCGCTGCTCTTGAGGGCTGAAGGCTTCCCCTTCATCTCCACCACCATAGAGGCTATTTCCGGTGATTTCCACCTCCATCCTTCCATCCGGGAGCACTAGGAAGCTTTCTCCACCATTAGCTCAAGCATTCCTCGCCGAGAGATCAGAGAAGCGATGAAGATCGTAGGAGCGGTGACAGCCTCCTTCGAGCCAAGCTCACCATCTGAGGGCCGAGTCCGGAGAGAGCCCGACAACCTCTCATTCCGGCCGTGAACCCAAGACGTGACTTCTTCTTTGTGGTCCTCTCTAACCTTTGATGCTTGAACTTCTTTGTTGTTGTTTTATGAATGCTTGTTAAGTTAATCTTAAGGATTATTGCTTGTGTTCATATGCAATGTTGTTGTGATGGCATGAATAGCCCTTTTTCCTAGTGATTTCTGAGATACGTTGTGTGTGAAGCCACTAGCAATTGCTAGTGGTGATGTTTAGAGAAGAGGTGTGTGCGACCCTCAACCTTCATAGTTACATTCCGTCCACGCGCCTTCCGAAGCACGGCATCGCGGCCGTTGCATCCATCTCGCCTTGCGAAGCGGAGTTTTGACCCGCATCTTTCTTTATTCTGCATTAGCATAGGATCCCAAACCAAACCTCCCGTTGTTACTTAATAACCCTTTTAATTGATTTCCTGGTTTGAGCAAATCGTACTACCCAACTTGCGGTCCTTTGAGAACGATATTAGGGGAGTTTCTCCCTATTTTATTACTTGAGCGACCGGTGCACTACCGTCGTATCGCATTTCGTGTCTGCTAATTAGCAGTGCCGAATTAGCGCATCAAGTTTTTGGCACCGTTGCCGGGGACTGCAAGCGTGTACAATTTGTTTTTTCTTTGGAGATCCGTTTTAAGGTCTTTTTGTTTTTTTTATTACTTTTTTCTTTTTTGTGTTGAATAGCGGTGTATGCATAGAAGAGATCCTGGTGAGTGCGCAGCATTTGACCCTGAAATAGAGCGTACCCTGCGGGCGCGTCTCCGTGCTGCTGCCACCATGGATGTTAATGGAAATCAGGCTAATCCTGGAGTGGGAAATGCATCGGTCGTGGGTCAGGTGGCTGACGAAAATGAAGTGGTCAGGCCGAGACCTAGGACCATGAGAGACTGCACCACTCCTACAGTTGGGAGTGTGTATCCTGGTTTTGGGCCTAACATCATGAACAATCAGTTCGAAATCAAGCCCGCCATCCTGAACATCATCTGTAACAACGCGCAGTTCTCTGGGATGCCCAGTGAAGACCCACAACTTCACTTGGCTGAATTCGCCGACATTTGCGGTACCTTCCAGCAAGCTGGAATCACTGATGAAACAGTCAAGTTGAGACTGTTTCCATTCTCATTGCGTGACAAAGCCAAGGTGTGGCTCCATTCTATCCCTCCAGGAACTGCTGCAACATGGGATGTGCTCGCATCCAAGTTTCTCGCCAAATTCCACCCGGTGGACAAGATTGTGAGCCTTCGGCGTGAGATCGCCACCTTCCGACAAGCTGAGCAGGAAACCCTCGCAGAAGCTTGGGAGCGTCTTTCTGACCTCCTGCGCAAATGCCCAAATCACGAGCTCCAGCAATGGAACATTGTGGAGACCTTCTACTTCGCCATCGAGCACAACCATCGGGCGTTGATTGACGTTGCTGTAGGAGGAACCTTGATGAACCACACGCCTGAGGAAGCTCTTAGAATTCTGCAGGACACCGCGTCCCACAACACTTTCTGGACAGCGGGGAGAAATGCGCCTAGAAATGCTCGGGGATTATTCGTGGTGGATTCACTACCTCCCGTTGCTGCGCCCGCGTCTAACATTACATGTGAAGGATGTGGAGGCGGTGGTCACCACTCATACGAGTGTCCAGGTAGCGAGCCATCAGGTGAGTTCTTTCAGCTTTGTTTAAATGAATCTGTAAATTTTGTTGGAAATCAAGCTAGGGGGCACCCTACGGAAATGCTTATAATCCGGGTGTGAGAAATCACCCCAATTTTTCATGGAGCCAAAATGCTGCAGGCCAACGATGGCAACCAGGCCAGCATCAAAATGATGATCAAGCATCCGGAAGTCAACCAAGGCCGCCTCAGCCGGGTTATAATCAAGGCGCCCCGGTCCCTAAGAAATGTAATTTGGAGGAATTGATGGAGAGGTTTATGGAAGTCGCCAACGCTAATATGGTGAACCAAACCGCGTCCATGCGTAACTTGGAGACGCAAGTGGGCCAACTGGCTCAAGTGCTAACCGAGCGTGCGCAGGGGACCCTTCCCAGTAATACAGAAAAAAAATCCAATCAACCAAGGGAAGAGTCTCTCCGACGCGGGAGTAGGTGAACTAAGTGAGTTGGTAGTTGCTTGCTCCATTAACAATATTGAAACGGCAGCCCTATGTGATTCCGGTTCATCTCGCAACATCCTCGCCTTGCAGGATGTTGCTAAACTGCAACTTAATATGGATACGGATGAACGGAAGTCACTAGTGCTTGCTAATGGGACCGTAGTTAAGGCTGAGGGAGAAGTCAGGAATGTGGAAGTTACAATTGATGGGACGGTAGTAGTTGCCAACTTCCAAGTCTTGGGACCAAGTCTGAATCAATCCATTCCCATCTTGGGAGTACCGTTCTTGAAAGAGAGTGGTGCCACCTTAGATTTTTCTAAGGGGTGTGTTGTCTTACCCTGTAAGGTGACGCCCTCCACTTGTCCCAAGATTGTATCAGAAACGGTAATCCACTCCCCCCTTGTTTTTACTGATAAACCATTTAGTGATGCAGAAGCCGAGAAAAGAACAGAATCGCCAGAAGGAGAAAAGAATGAAGAGAAGTTGCAAGTTGTGATGGATGAGGGGACGAAGGCAGAAGACAGCACTGAGACTAGAATGTTGAATGACGAGGGAGAAGGCGGAATAAAGCGCCTTATGAAAATTTGCCCAAGTCAAAGTAAAAATTGTAAACATTTTAAGCAGGTCCACTGGGCTGATCCGGTTGCCACGGCGGCGACGGAAGTGAAGCCACCCACCACTAAGGCGAGAAATTTTGCATGTTATCAACGTTGGCGCTCTCCAACTGTGGAGAAGCTGAGGAAAGAAAAATTGCTACGTGACTCGCGCTCTGCTGCCCTCCAGCGTGGGAAGGAAGAGGCTAGGGGCAAGGTGGAGACATCCTCCTTGGGCCATAAAGCCTTCACCTCTTTCCCATCTCGCGTAGCAGGGGAGAACCACCACAAATCAGCATACAGCTGATGCGTGATGGGGTCTTGGGGTTGTGATTGTGATTCCTTTTGTGCACTGTTATTTCTGTTTTGCTAACATTGTAGGAGGATGCTCTCTTGTGGATGATGATGAAGGGGAAATATTTTAAAAAAATGGGATTACCGCACTTCTGGCATGCTCTTTTATGAGCATAGGTCAACTCTACCCCTCTCTTACTTATGTTTGAATTGTTTATTCTAGTTAGTTTTAATCAAGTCTGGGGGAGAGAGCGAGCTGTGCACATGCTCACACTTTGTATGACATGCTAGAATGTGCTGAGTTAGGATTTATATTTTGTTGCGCACATTGCATACACTTGCACCTAATTCACGAGCACTTGATCACGCGTGCTTTTTGGGTATCGCTGCGAGGCTTTCCCACTCGTAAGAATTGAATTGTTAGCATGTGAGTGAGGAGTAGAGAAAAAATGTTGACTCGAGTAGTGCTCTAGTCAAGTGCTCCCGTCACGCCTAGAAATTCAATTAGAGTAGAATGAAATTCAGAATTATAATTTAGTTATTTCTTTTATAGTAGATGAAATTTATTTTACTTTAGTGGTGAATCCGGTGAATCCAACGGTAGCATAAGGTCGAGTGTAGCAGACTAGTAGTAGCTTATTACTAAGGTCGGAAGGAAGGACAACCTTTCTCGGTGGCTAGAACTTGCACTAGGCGACTCTCGACATGATTGTGTTGATGTACTCGTCATAAAATGTGATATAGGTCATTTCTTGATCCGGTTAAGCTTTGGAAACCCTTACCTACGTAATCAACGTTGCAAGCCCACTTGAGCCTACCTTTGCTCCTTGTTTAGCTCCACTAAAAATTTAACCAAAGCCATACGGCCGAACCTATTTTCGCACCAACCTTTGAGCTGAAAGAAATTTCTTTCTCGATCACATTTGGTGTCATTTTTGTTATGTATGGCAGCTTCAAATTAGCTAAGGGAGTTGTTTTATTGTGCGTACAAACGTCATTTTGTCGATGAGAGAAAGGAAAAGAAAAGAAAGAAAAGAAAAAAAAAAGGGGTGGTAAAAAAAAAATTTTCTCTCGGCAATTTCTATTTATATCTGCCTCAGCACGCACCTAGTGTTCGGTTGAAGTCTGGGGGTGTCGTGTAATTATGGAAAATATTGTATTGGTGATTGTTATTATCTTGAGTGCTCAGGTTGTGTTAAGTGCGATTCCCATCGTCCTTCTACTTACCTAGCCTATACTCAACCTAAGCCCAACAATTACCTATCAGTCCTATTGATTTTAGACACGAGTCGTCTCATGCAGTAGAGAGTGCGGACGTGCAAGCCTATGGACACCGACTTTGATGGATTTCTTAGGAGTTTGTCCCTAGCTTCGATTTGAGTAATACTCTACTCATTAGTCACGCTATTTTCCCTTTTTGCGCGACCGAAAGATTCACCGGGATTCACCATCCAAGTAAATTAAATTTCAATTGACTGTTTTAGAAATAATTAGATACAATCTTGAATTTAATTCTGTTCTGATGCATTTCTATGCGCGAGAGCATGCGACTTCGCATTGTTCTCTACCGCTCAAACTCATGCTAACATTCAATTGTTCCGACAGGAGAGCTGAGTAGTTTGCCCGAGACGTGCAAATGGTTAAGTCTGGGGGTGTGATGAGTCCCATATATATATATATATATATATATATATATATATATATATATTTGGACTCATTTGGGCTGATATTCTAGTCTTTGCACCACATTTTAGGCACGTTTTCATTCATTTGTATTATTCCATGCTAGGTGCACTATTAAGCTCATTTCGGTGTGCAATTGCATTCCTTGTTGTTGGGGGTAAGCACATGGTGCTCCTTTCCCTTCTTTTATGTTTTTCTGATGTTGGACGTGTATTCCCAGCTGTTATATCTTGTATGCAGGTGACCTGATCGTCCTGTTTTCCCCAGAAGAAATTTCTGTGCATATCCCACGGTCGTGCATTTCCTTGACGCATGGTCAGCTGCGGTCGTGCGTTTGTGTCTGAGCAGGAAATGGAGCGTCGGGGTTTACTCGTGCGTTTTGACGCACGGGCGAATTCGCCCGTGCGTGAGTAAAACGCACGGTCGACCTGTGCTTTGTGATTTCAGAGCGTCGGAGTTTACCCGTGCGTTTGAATGCACGGGCGGTATTGGTCGTGCGTGAGCAAAATGCACGGGCGGCGCAGCTTCTTCCCCAAGCCATATTTTATCCGTTAATATCGCACGGTCGTGCGTTCGACCGTGCGTGACCATTTTTCAGCCTGTTTGCTATAAAAAGCAGGAATCGAGGCAGTCAACAAGGAGAGCGATTGGAGAGGCAGACTGGAGCGATTCAGAGAGCGGGAAATCAGTTCCTTCCCACTGCTCTTGAGGGCTGAAGGCTTCCCCTTCATCTCCACCACCATAGAGGCTATTTTCGGTGATTTCCACCTCCATCCGTCCATCCGGGAGCACTAGGAAGCTTTCTCTACCATTAGCTCAAGCATTTCTCGCCGAGAGATCAGAGAAGCGCTGAAGATCGTAGGAGCGGTGACAGCCTCCTTCGAGCCAAGCTCACCATCTGAGAGCCGAGTCCGGAGAGAGCCCGACAACCTCTCATTCCGGTCGTGAACCCAAGACGTGACTTCTTCTTTGTGGTCCTCTCTAACCTTTGATGCTTGAACTTCGTTGTTGTTGTTTTATGAATGCTTGTTAAGTTAATCTTAAGGATTATTGCTTGTGTTCATATGCAATGTTGTTGTGATGGTATGAATAGCCCTTTTTCCTAGTGATTTCTGAGATTCGTTGTGTGTGAAGCCACTAGCAATTGCTAGTGGTGATGTTTAGAGAAGAGGTGTGTGCGACCCTCAACCGTCATAGTTACATTCCGTCAACACGCCTTCCGAAGCACGGCATCGCGTCTGTTTCATCCATCTCGCCTTGCGAAGCGGAGTTTTGACCCGCATCTTTCTTTATTCTGCATTAGCATAGGATCCCAAACCAAACCTCCCGTTGTTACTTAATAACCCTTTTAACTGATTTCCTGGTTTGTGCAAATTGTACTACCCAACTTGCGGTCCTTTGAGAACGATATTCAGGGAGTTTCTCCCTATTTTATTACTTGAGCGACTGGTGCACTGCTGTCGTATCGCATTTCGTGCCTGCTAATTAGCAGTGCCGAATTAGCGCATCAGCAGGATCGAGACCATGTCCTCGAACCACTGCAGGTGTAGGACTGGGTCATCCTTGCCGGTATAGTAAGACATTTCCAGCCCTCTGGACCCCTCCGAAACCGGGCCGAGAGGATCAGCTCACAAAAGGCACTTCCCTCCCCTGCTCGACGAGTGGTTTTCTCTCACGGAGTCAGCTCGCAGACCTCTGCACTCGCCATTCTACTAAATAGTTGCCACCCGTATTGAAAATTTGAAGTGGAAGTTGGCGGTCTGGGAGAAGGTCGCGCGGTCTGGCTAACCGCGCTGTCTTGCGGTCTCTTTCTGCGGTCTGACCTATTCGGTCTAGCCACAGGACTATTCGGCCTGACTGCTGTTCTCTGTCCAAGGTTGCCGAGGTGAGGCCGCGTGGTCTGGTTTGTGTGACCGCGTGGCGAGCTGTTCTCTGTACCGTACTGGTTAAGTTGTTAACCGCGCGGTCTGTTGTATCCGAAAGTCCGATCTGGTGGCTGTCCGGGTTCTTGTGGTGCGCGCCGACTAAGGTCTTCTTAGTCGCGCGGTCTCCTCTTTTGTGTTCGCATAAGCTGGTCCCTTGGCGATCTGCTGGTGTATGCGGACACTGGTGTTGGTCGACTTGGCGGGTTCTTGCCTTGGTCGAATTGGCTGTGTTCGCGGTCTCTGGAGGAGGTCTCGTGTTGCGAACACAGTTGGTGGGCGTCATGACCATGCGAGTTGTCATGTTCGCGCGGCTTCTTGGAGGAGTGGCGATCTCTGGTCTGGTTTGAAGTCGGTGAGCTCACGGCGCAGAGCGATCTGCTGACCGCGCGGGTTGACCGGTCTTGGTCACGCGGTCAGGGCGGTGACTGGATCTGGTCCCGCGCCTATAAATAGGAGTCACCGTAGCAGCAAAATTAATCGCACCAAGTCTAAGATGAACTCACGTATTGATCTTGCGGTCTCTGTTTTGTGGCCGGCCGGTTAGCTGATTGAACTTTTCTTGTGTAGCTTCTGCGGATTGTGCGGACAGCAGCAGTCACCTCTTCTTCTAAGGTGTTCGGGCGGTCTTGCGGCTTACAGTGCAGGTTGCTGGAGTTTGGGAGAATCAGTGGAGTTCGGAAGGTCGCAGAGTTCGCGGTTGGTGTTGTTCAAGTCGCTGACAGGCTGTTCGGGTGGTCTCGTTTTCTAGTCGTGCTAACTCCCAGGTCGTGCGGTCAAGCGGTTTCAGTGTTCAGACCGCCAGTTATCTTTCTTCAGCTGTATTTGTTCCTTTTGGATTTGTGTACTGGCGAAATCATGTCTCGCCATGTATACCTCGCTCTATAAATAAGATTTCTGTTATTATCAATAAAGATTGTGTTGCTTCATGTGCTTCTGGTTGTTGGCTGTAACTTTAAGTTGTACGATTCCTGCTCACTCCTAGATCTTCGAAAAATTTCACATGGTATCAGAGGCAGGTTGGAGTGGATAGAGCAGTGAACAACTTAAAGTTGTGATCGCCTTTGTGAAGAAGGAACCAATGGTAGAGCCATGGAAGCAAGAGGTCTTGGAATTGAGATGCTTACCTCGACTAACTTCAAGAAGTGGAAGTCGTGCTTGCAGAGTTATCTTCTGGGCGAGGACCTTTGGGAGGTTGTTGGAGGAGATAGTTGATGGCGCAAATCTCACACACCGCTATAGGCGGTAGCTCGACTGCGGCACGAAACGGCAGTGTACCGATCGTTCAAGTAATATAAAACGAGGAGTAATCCCCGAGTATCGATCTCGGAAGGAACACGGTAAGGTGGAGTTGACTATTGAGGAGGACTTGAGATTGAAGTCCTTAAGTCGATGGATGCGAAAGGCTAGGGTTGGTTTGATTTGCGGAAAACAAAATAAAACAACTAAATCACTACTCCTATGCAGGCCGCTATGCGCTGCTTCGCCGGGCGGATGGAAACTATGCAGGCCACGATGCACTGCTTTGGTAGGCGGATGGGCGGATGGGCGAGTAGGCAAGCGGATGAGGTGGTTCGCACTAGCGGAAATGAAATGGATTACACGGGCCGTTAGCACCGCTTAGCTTGGCGAATGGAAGAGTAGGCTCATGTAGTGGAAGAGAAGTTAAGCGGAATGGAATGGAGGGTAATGGAGGTTGGAAGATGAATGACAATAGCGCACCTCATATACTTGAATAAATCAAAAGTAATTTCATAAACATGAAATAAAAGTTACATATATGGATTTATCAAGTTCTTCATCCACAAAATAGAGAGTTTAACATACAAACATCATTTCAAAGGAATAAAGAGTAAGAGAATCGACCGACTCCGAAGCCTTGTAGGGATTCACGGTTGGAATCGCTGGGTTGTCAATCCGCGTCCAAGCTCGGTCCTCAACTGCGTCCGGGGTAAAGGAGGGCTGTCACTTCCTCCCAATGGCCCGTCTTCTTCGTGTCACGACCCGGCGATGTCCAAATGCTCTTTAAACCTTCCTTGATGATGAAAGTAAGATCCAATCTCTTCCTTGAAGTCCCTAGATGAATAGAGGAGGCTTAGAACGAAAAAACGCAAAAAACGGCGCTCAAAAAGACCTAAAAACGAAGGAGTTCCGGCTGTTTTCGCGGAGCAGCTATTTATAGACAGGTGCAGGTTTTCAATGCGCACGATCAGTGGCGCACGACCAGTGGTCGTGCGCACTATGTCCAGTGGTCGTGCGTAGTGTTCCTGTGCAGTTTTTGCGCCCCGGAATACTCGCACAAACCCCGTATCAACCTGAAAGATCGTCAGGCCACGTAAATGGGGATTCCACACATTCTTAAATATAGAAATTGAATTGCAATATAATGCATGAGTAAGATAAACAAGAAAATACATCGAAACGGGCCTGAAAGTGCACTTAGCATGGAATAACAGATAGAGAACAAATATGAGTGATTATGGAACTAAAATGTAGTGCATTTACTCAAATACCGGCCCAGATGAGTCCATAAATGTGTATATAAATGGGACTCATCACACCCCCAGACTTACCTGTTTGCGCGTCCCGAGCAAACCATCTCTTACGCGGACAAGAAAAACATAAGTTGGAATAGAAATTATCAAGCGGAGTACCATGCGAAGTCGCATGCTCATGTGCGTAGAAATACAGTAGATAAAATTTCTAATTATACATATTAGTTTAAAATTTTCTAGGAGCGTATTTATATATTACGTTTACTCAAAAAGTGAATCACGGTGAATCATAAGGTTGTACATAGAAAGAAAGTAGACTGAACGCTAAGGCGAGCATTGCCAAAGATCGGGGCTCGAGACAACTCCATTGAAATCCATCAATGTCGGTGGCCATAAGCTTGCCCGTTCGCACTCTCTCCACGGCACTGGTTTGACTCAAATGCGTGAATCAATAGGACTTTAGGTTTTAAATGGGGCTTGGGTTTAGGTGAGGTATACAATGATAAAGACGATGGCTCAAATACTAAACCCAAATGAGCTAGTGCAGAAATTCTCCTCATTCACCACACAAATACGCGGGTACACCACACCCCCAGACTTGGATTTGACTACATGGGTGTGTGCACCGCCTACTCCCAAACATAAATCTCTACATAAAGATTTTCAATTAAACACTCTTTCTCTTTCATTTCTTTTTAACTTCTTTTCTTTTTCTCATTTTTTTTTCTTTTCTTTTCTTATCATTTTCAGCAAATAAACAATAAGACACATCCACATCTTCACAAACATATCACCACATCAACAACCCAACACATGAAAATAATAAACAGCTAAAGCTCAGATTTGGGTGTGCGACTAGGATTGGCTTTTGGGCTTTGGTGAAATAAAAAGTGGGGCTGAATCAAAGAAAGGGTAGGCACAACTGGGCTAACGAGGATAAAGTGATAGGAGTGGGCACAAAGGCTCAATCGGGCCAAAATGATGGCCTATATCACATTCACGCAATTGACTAACCGTATACCCATGCTTCAAGAATCGCTTGGGGCAAGTTCTAGCCACCGAGAAAGATAATCCATCCTCCCGACTCGGGCAATACGAGACTAACGAACGTCTACACACATTCCTATGCTACCGTTTGATTCACACCGGATTCACCAAATTTTGAGTAAAGTAAACAATATTTACGCTAATAGAAAAATATAAGCTAAAAGCATAAAAAGAAATTGAATCTACACGAATTTCTAAACGAGACATGAGCACTCGACTAGGAGCACTACAGGAGTCAACATTTTACTCTGCCTCATAATCCTAAGCCAGCACAATGATTTTCCAAATCACACAAAAAGACAAATTCAACTCACGACGTGCCAACGGCTAAGCGCGCGCTAAAGTGGGTGCTGTGGTGTGCAATAAAAATAAACAAAATATTTTAAATGAAATCTTCTAGTATGCAGTGCAATAGTGCACGTGAGCGGGTAAACAAAACTACTCTCCCCCAGACTTAAGCTAAACAATCTGCATAACATATGACAAGAAAATCAAAATAGGGCTAAGGGAAGAGAGTACCCAATGCTCAGCAAGTGAGCATGCCAGAAGATTGGCGTTTAAACCTAGACTAAGATGCAGCATCCGCCATCCAGAAGAAGATACCTGCAGGGGTCAGCTCCGCAAAAACAAAAGAAACAGAAAAAGATAAACTACAATAAACTACAGCTAACTAAACAGGATGGATTAAAATAAAATGCATGAAAAGTAAGATAACTACTGGGGTTATTGTCATCCCAGCACGACTTATTTAAAAACATGAAGGTTCTAACTAATGGGCCTATGGAAGGAGAAGTGGACAGGTAACTGGCCTAATATCCGTGTCGGTAGCGGGTACCGATACGGTGATAGAACAACCACCCCTCTACCTAAATATAGATACCTGCTCCTCACAGGTAGAGGGTAGAGAATGTAAGAAAAGGAGGAGGCCTGGTCCTCACTCATCTCACAAAACACATCCTTGCCTAGCAAGGTGTCGTCAACAGGGAGGCAGCAGGGGGAAAAGGCAATGAGTGGAGCTTCCTCTACGGAGGGGGAATAAACCTCCTCACATGAGAGGATGCTCTCATCATTGACTTGAGCAAAAAGCTCCAAGTCCTCCTGGGATACCTGTGAAGACTCAACCTGCACAGGCTCGGATGAAGAAGGGGGATCAAGAAATAAACAAGGCGAAGAACATAAATAATCAGAAATCGAGGGAGTGGTCCCGGTCTCACTCCCATCAGGTTGGGGAAGTAAAATAATGTTAGCATTGTCATCAATGCTACAAGAGTCGGCGGGATCAACGGTGGCCAGGCTTAGGATTTGGACTTCCTCCACCGGTGCTGAGGAAAACTCCTCTTCACCTAGAAGGTTGTCCTCCTCCATAGGAATAGGCACAACACTAAGATCAACAACCTCCTCGTGCGACACATCATCAACAATGTCGTCAGAAACAAATGTAGTATGCACAACAGGGGAAAGAATCGAATCCACTAGAAGTGGTGGAGGCACATGGAGAATCTGCTCAGCGGTGTCGGTGCATAGATCAGCCGCACATCCGGTGGCCGTATCCATGCCATACCCTTCAAAATGTGAAGGTGACAAAGACACATAGCCGGATGTTGAAGGTGTGCCGCCAGAGTTAGGAGTTGGGACGATCCGGATATCCGGCTCGTCATCCTCGTCCAATTGGCGAAGATACTCGGCACAGTCCTTCAAGACATGATCAGTGCTCCGACAAAACTGGCACTGCCTAGCAGGCTTCTTTGGCACATCGAGTGCTGAAGCCGAAAAGAAGTACGACGGTAAAGGCTCAGCAGAGTAGCCATAAGACTTACGCGCACCATATGGAGTACCAGACGAAGTCGGTGCTCCATATGCGGGGCTATAAGAATTATGCCTACTATTCTCCGTAGGGCATTCATCACTAGAGTGGGAGGTATCTCTACACCAACGGCAACGGATATTGAGATGTGCCCACATAGTGCGAAGATAAAACGATTCTCAAAACTAAGAACACTATTGTGCGAAATACTATACCTAACAAAATTTTACTAAAGCAACCTACTATAAAACAAGAAAATGGACTAAAAAGAACAGAAATAAAAATAAAAGAAAATGCAATTTACAAAAGGAAGGGCTTTTCTCTCAGATTCTCCCTCTCCAGAAAACTCACACGACTGTGTTCCCCGGCAACGGCGCCAAAAACTTGATGGCGCAAATCTCACACACCGCTATAGGCGGTAGCTCGACTGCGGCACGAAACGGCAGTGTACCGATCGTTCAAGTAATATAAAACGAGGAGTAATCCCCGAGTATCGATCTCGGAAGGAACACGGTAAGGTGGAGTTGACTATTGAGGAGGACTTGAGATTGAAGTCCTTAAGTCGATGGATGCGAAAGGCTAGGGTTGGTTTGATTTGCGGAAAACAAAATAAAACAACTAAATCACTACTCCTATGCAGGCCGCTATGCGCTGCTTCGCCGGGCGGATGGAAACTATGCAGGCCACGATGCACTGCTTTGGTAGGCGGATGGGCGGATGGGCGAGTAGGCAAGCGGATGAGGTGGTTCGCACTAGCGGAAATGAAATGGATTACACGGGCCGTTAGCACCGCTTAGCTTGGCGAATGGAAGAGTAGGCTCATGTAGTGGAAGAGAAGTTAAGCGGAATGGAATGGAGGGTAATGGAGGTTGGAAGATGAATGACAATAGCGCACCTCATATACTTGAATAAATCAAAAGTAATTTCATAAACATGAAATAAAAGTTACATATATGGATTTATCAAGTTCTTCATCCACAAAATAGAGAGTTTAACATACAAACATCATTTCAAAGGAATAAAGAGTAAGAGAATCGACCGACTCCGAAGCCTTGTAGGGATTCACGGTTGGAATCGCTGGGTTGTCAATCCGCGTCCAAGCTCGGTCCTCAACTGCGTCCGGGGTAAAGGAGGGCTGTCACTTCCTCCCAATGGCCCGTCTTCTTCGTGTCACGACCCGGCGATGTCCAAATGCTCTTTAAACCTTCCTTGATGATGAAAGTAAGATCCAATCTCTTCCTTGAAGTCCCTAGATGAATAGAGGAGGCTTAGAACGAAAAAACGCAAAAAACGGCGCTCAAAAAGACCTAAAAACGAAGGAGTTCCGGCTGTTTTCGCGGAGCAGCTATTTATAGACAGGTGCAGGTTTTCAATGCGCACGATCAGTGGCGCACGACCAGTGGTCGTGCGCACTATGTCCAGTGGTCGTGCGTAGTGTTCCTGTGCAGTTTTTGCGCCCCGGAATACTCGCACAAACCCCGTATCAACCTGAAAGATCGTCAGGCCACGTAAATGGGGATTCCACACATTCTTAAATATAGAAATTGAATTGCAATATAATGCATGAGTAAGATAAACAAGAAAATACATCGAAACGGGCCTGAAAGTGCACTTAGCATGGAATAACAGATAGAGAACAAATATGAGTGATTATGGAACTAAAATGTAGTGCATTTACTCAAATACCGGCCCAGATGAGTCCATAAATGTGTATATAAATGGGACTCATCAATAGTACGGAGGAAGTTGTCCCAGTTGGGGATAATGGTCATGAGGTGAGGAATTGGAGGAGGATTAATGCGAAAGCAGAGTTCACTCTAAAAAGGGCAATATCACCTGACCTATTCGATCACATCTTGGGGTGTGGATCAGCTGCCGAGATCTGGAGAGCCCTAGACGGGCTGTTTAACAAGAAGAATGTAGCGAGGCTACAGTTCCTGGAAAATGAGCTGGCTAGGTCGGCTCAGGGGGATCTTTCTATCTCTATGTTCTTCCTGAAGATGAAGAACTTGTGAGCTGAGATTTCAGCAATGGATCATGATGAGCCAATTTCTGAGGCAAAGCTAAAGAGGCATATCATCCGTGGCTTGCGGAAGGAGTATGTGGCCTTTGTGACGTCGGTGCAGAGTTGGGCAAATCAGCCGTCTCTGAAGGAGTATGTGGCCTTACTCAGGTAATGATGTCATCATAACTGCTGATAATACTGTGCATACTGTCGAGAAGGTGAGGGCTGTTTCCTTGGGCAGTGATAGGGGGCCACTAACTTTGAAGAGTGTCTATCATGTGCCCAGAATGAGAAAAAACCTCTTCTCCATGACCAACGTTGTTGACGTTGGGTATCACGTTCTGTTCGGCCCAACAGAAGTGAGGTTTCTACGAAATGTTGAGGCGGTAAAGGCGGTTGTCGTTCATGTCGGGAGCAGGGCAAAAGACTTGTTTGTTTTATCGGCAAGTTCTTATGTTGACAAGATGAGGACAAATGATAGTGTTGTTATATGGCACGAGAGGTTGGGGCATGTGGGGATGGATAAGCTGAAAGCTATGGCGATAAAGGGTCTAGTCAAGGGCCTGCCTAGTCAATCTTCCTATGGTGATGGTCATGTTTGCGCGGGATGTCAGTTCGGCAAGTCTCATCGACTACCGTTTGATAAGTCGCAGACAAGGAGTAGTGTGCCGTTAGAGTGCATCCACGGTGACTTGATTGGACCGAATACTACCCTAAGCCTCGGAGGCAGCAGGTATAGGTTGGTGTTGATCGATGATTACATCATATATGTCTGGGTTTATTTTCTGAAGGAGAAGGCGGAGGCTTTTGCCAAGTTTGTGGAGTTCAAGGAGCTAGTGGAGGGTCGGCTAGGCCTACGGGTAAAGAAGCTGAGGACTGACAGGGGGGGAGTTCACCTCTGGTGAGTTCTCTAGTTTTTGCAGGAAGGCGGGCATCCGGAGGGAGCTTACTTGTGCACATACTCCACAACAAAACAGAGTTGCAGAGCGGAAGATTCGTCATCTGACGGAGACCTGCAAGTGTTGGATGCATGCCAAGAGTATCCCAAGGTCCTTCTGGGCGGAGGGAATGTCTTGTGCCACCTACGTCATCAACAAGATGCCTCTCGGTCCCATCAACATGTTGACCCCGCATGAGATGATGTTCAAGGAAAAGCCAAGTGTGGCGCACCCTCGGGTGTTTGGTTCCACCTGCTATGTACACGTTCCATATGCGCTTCGGACGAAGCTAGATGCGAAAGCAAGGAAGCTAGTCTTCGTGGGATATGATGATCGGAAGAAAGGCTGGAAGTGCATGGACCCGGAGACGCGGAGATTTGTTGTATCTCGCGACGTCGTATTTGACGAGGTGACGTCGTACAAGGGAATTTCTGGTGTTATTTTACCAGAAAGCGGGGTGGAGGAGCCGGAGACAGCTGTAGAAAATCTTCAGATGGAGCTGCCTTTGTCACCAGGTGGTCCATCCATTTCTAGTTCTGAGACGGAGGCTTTTGGATCAGGAAGCAGGGGGAGCGATGCTCCTAGTACGTCTGGAAGGGGAGCTAGGGAAGAAGCAGCTGAAGATAATGCGAATCAGGAGAAGGTGTTGCGGAGATTGAAGCAAACGATCTTTGCCCCTGATCGCTACACATGAGGAAACATGGTGAGCTTTGTCTCATGTTTCTTCGCTGGTCCCCTGGATGAGTGGGAACTAGTGAGTTTTGAAAAGGCCAAAGGCATGAAGCAGTGGGATTCGGCTATGGAAGAAGAGATGGCAGCTCTTAAGAAGAATGAGAATTGGTCTCTGGTGCCCAAGCCAAAGGGCTTCACCCCTGTGACGTGCAAGTGGGTCTATAAGCTCAAGAAGAAGGCTGACAGCAATATCGAGCGATACAAGGCACGCCTTGTGGCTCGTGGATTCTCGCAGCAATACGGTGAAGATTATGAAGAGATATTTAGTCTGGTGGCGAAGATTACTTCAGTTCGATTCATTATTGCCTTGGCGGCATTTTATGGGTGGGAGATTTGGCAACTCGACGTAAAGAATGCTTTCTTGTACATCGAGATTGACAAGGACATCTTCATGGTCCAGGCGCCAGGTTTCGTATCTGAAGATTTTCCAGACAATGTCTGTAAGCTGAAGAAGGCCCTGTATGGGTTGAAGCAAGCGCCGAGGGCGTGGTACGGGAAGATTGCAGAATATCTCATATTCTGTAGTTTTGGTGCTTCAGACTCTGATTCAAGTTTGTTTGTCAAGAAGAATGGGGAGCTTCAAGTCATCGTGTTGCTTTACGTCGACGATATGATCGTGACGGGGAATTCGAAGGAGGAGGTAGCAAAGCTTCGGGCTGAGCTGTCTATCAGATTTGAGATGAAGGACTTGGGTGAACTTCACCATTTCCTTGGACTCGAAGTGCAGAGGAAGGAAAGTGGAGTGCTGGTGTCCCAGGCTGGATATGCGGAGCGAATCGTGGAGCGATTCGGCATGAAGGAAGGGAAGTGCATTTCTACACCTCTGGAGAAGGCCATGAAACTTCGAAAGGATGAGGGGAGGATTCTGGAAGATCCGATTGTGTTCCGAGCTCTGGTTGGGAGCTTGATTTATCTGACGATCACTAGGCCGGATATTGCGTATGCAGTTGGCAGGGTGAGTCGTTATATGGCGGAAACACGGATACATCATCTACTAGAGGTCAAGAATATTTTGAAGTATGTCAATGCGACTTCGGATATGGGTCTCCTATACAGGAGGGATGCGGGCTTCGAGGTGCATGGGTACATGGATGCTAATTACGGGGGAGATTCGGATGATCGGAAGTTGACGTATGGATTCATCTTCATGGCGGGCCCTACGGCAATATCATGGTGCAGCAAGAAGCAGGATTCCGTGTCTGCCTCTACCACGGAAGCGGAATACAAGGCTTCGGCCTTGGCAGCTCAAGAAGCCCTCTGGCTTAGGAGGTTGGTGGGAGATGTCCATAAGGAGGTTCGAGGTCCGACTCTGCTCCGCGGCGACAATGAGAGTGCACTTAAACTGGTCACTAATCTAGTTTGTCACGCGAGGACCAAACATATCGAAATCGAGCATGATTTCATTCGTGAGAAGGTGCTGGAGGGGTCTCTTTCGGTCGAGCATGTTCGGAGTCAGGACAACGTTGCTAACATATTCACAAAGGCGCTGACAAAGGGGTTGTTCACTCGGCTGAGGAGTTTACTTGGGCTATTTTCAACTTCCCACTTCAAGGGGGAGTGTTGAAAATATTGAAGTGGAAGTTGGCGGTCTGGGAGGAGGTCACGCGGTTTGGCTACCTGCGCGGTCTTGCAGTCTCTTTCTGCGGTCTGACCTATTCAGTCTAGCCACAGGACAATTCGGTATGACCGATGTTCTCTGTCCAAGGTTGTCGAGGTGAGGCCACGCGGTCTGGTTTGTGGGACCGCGTGGCGAGCTCTTCTCAGTATCGTGCGGGCTAAGCTGTTAACCGCGCGGTCTATTTTCTATATCTGACAGTCCGGTCTGGTGGCTGTCCGGGTTCTTGTGGTGCGCGCCGACTAAGGTCTTCATAGTCGCGCGGTCTCCTCTTTTGTGTTCGCATAAGCTGGTCCCTTGGCGATCTGCTGGTGTATGCAGACACTGGTGTTGCTCGACTTGGCGGGTTCTTGCCTTGGTCGACTTGGCTGTGTTCGCGGTCTCTGGAGGAGGTCTCGTGTTACGAACACAGGTGGCGGGCGTCATGAACGTGCGAGGTGTCATGGTCGCACGGCTTCTTGGAGGAGTGGCGATCTCCGGTCTGGTTTGAAGTCGGCGAGCTCACGGCGCAGAGCGATCTGCTGACCGCGCGGGTTGACCGGTCTTTGTCGCGCAGTCAGGGCGGTGACTCTATCTCATAGGGCGGTGACTGGATCTGGTCCCGTGCCTATAAATAGTAGTCACTGTAGCAGCAAAATTAATCGCACCAAGTGTAAGCTGAACTCGCGCATTGATCTTGCTGTCTCTGTTTTGTGACCGGCCGGTTAGCTGATTGAACTTTCCTTATACAGCTTCTGCGGATTGTGCGGACAATAGCGGTGTGGGTTATTGGGGCGGTCTTGCGGCTTGCAGTGTGTGTTGTTGGAGTTCGGGAGAATCAGTGGAGTTCTGAAGGTCGCGGAGTTCGCGGTTGGTGTTTTCAAGTCGTCGGCAGGCTGTTCGGGCGGTCTCGTTTTCTAGTCGCGCTAACTCCCAGGTCGTGCGGTCAGGCGGTCTCAGTGTTCATACCGCCAGTTGTAACGCCCCTGATTTTTTGGCAGTTATTTAATTCGGTGATGGCGTGTTTATGACGTCAGGGCGTTACTTTTAACGTCGAGTTAGCGGTGCGTCGCCGTTTGCGCGTTTTCGCGTCCGTTTGGGTCAAGTCGACCAAATTTTGAGACGACCCGGAATTGGAAATTTTTACGTTAGGAAATTAGATTATTTAATTTTAGACTAGCCTGTCAAGTTTCGTTGCGATCCGAGCCATTTTGGAGTCTCGACGCATTTTAGAAGTTTTGTATGTATTTAAAGTTCGTCGTAAACTTCGGCCATTTATATCTCGAGAACGGCACGTCGGATTTTGATTCCGACTTCACCGTTGGATTCGTAGCATCGCCGTTCACCTTAGGCAAAATTTTCATTGGGTTCGGCGTTCGTTTAATTTTTAGTGATAATATAATATTATTATTATTATTATTATTATTATGAAAATCTTATATATATACATATATATATTCATATACATGCGTTCGTCGATCCACCTTCAGCATTCGTCGATCCCCCTTCAGCATTCGATGAACCCCATTCAACATGCATTAGTCGATCACCAGCTTCTCCCCTTTATGTCGTTCGACGAACCAGCTTCTCCCCTCCGCTCGACAAATCTGCCGCTCGACAAATCTGTCGTTC
This sequence comes from Dactylorhiza incarnata, assembly GCA_033032865.1. Classification (NCBI taxonomy): domain Eukaryota; kingdom Viridiplantae; phylum Streptophyta; class Magnoliopsida; order Asparagales; family Orchidaceae; genus Dactylorhiza; species Dactylorhiza incarnata. The sequence goes on along the minus strand of JAWHQI010000175.1, from coordinate 3,058,553 downwards.
GACAAAAATTTACCCGTCCGACTTTAGCCCCCTCCTTCTCAACGGTTCTCCTTTCTGAGCCTTATTACCATTTTATTATTAATAATATTATTATTATTATTATTGTTAAAATACGTTATGTTGCATAAAAGAAAACGAACCCAGCCCTCTTTCTTCTTCATTCTGACCGAACCAGAGAGAAAAACGAGCGACGGGGACGGCGATTTCTTGAATCTTTCGGTCGCCGCCGACGGAGTTCCGGTGGTCGAAATCGCGAACCGAGCATAGATCCGGAAAGCTCTCGGCGAGAGCTTCGTTCTCGTGGTAATTTCCTTCCGTTTCGTGAAACTCTTTCGTTAGATTTTTCGTGCCCTAACCTCTTTTAGCCCGATCTCTTGTAGATCTTGACTCCCCTCGCCTTCCCTTACCCCGATCTACAACGTGGAACGATTCGGGAAGTTTTTCGAGCAAAACCTAAGGCAAGTGTTGTTCTTGCTCTTGCTCTTTCTCTTTGCCATATAACAGCTCCAAGTTGGTGCTCTTGATCTAACTGTGCCATATCTCCATGTTACTCTCTAATTAATGTTGTTAATAACTTGCCACTTTGCCAGATAATAGAAGGGTTTTTGTTAGTACTATATCTCCTTGATTTTCTCTATTTCTACTTGCAATATGGTAGGATATGTTCTGTTGGGCCTCGCCCCTTTTTTTCCTTTGAAAGAATCATGAAAATGTGAATAATCTGTTGGAGGTCGTACACGATGTTGGCGGTGCCACCGGTGCGATGCTTTTTTAAAATAATAATTCTGTTGCAGACCGTGCACGATGTTGGCGGTGCCACCGGTGCGGTGCTCTGAGGGTCGTGACGATGTTTGATGGTATTATCCCCACACGGCTTCTCCTTTTTCTGATGAGCTGATCAGTCTCTATAATTCTGAACAAGTGTAACATGATTAATAATGTGTATGTTGATGGTTATTTGCTGATGTCGAGTTTTGACCTTGCCTGTTTTCACACCTTTGTTTGGGGAGTGATTTTCTGCTGATTATTAGATTCTTCTGACGTTTCTTTTCCTGTTGATTATTTGCTGCTAGCTTTGTCATCACTGATCCTTGCAGCTACTGTTTCCCTCCGGTCTTGCGGAGGTTTGCTTACTTTCTTGCTTTCTGCACCACTTGTAACTTGCTTCTGAGGTATTCTTTCTTTGAATGCCTCAGGTTCGGGGCAGTAGTAGGTGTTAGTGCGGAGTTGCGTTGGTCGCCATCTTCTGATCCTTTTGAGGTAGGATTCTCTATGACCTTGTCGACCTGTGGGTTCGTGTCAGGTGTTGACACCCACGGCGCTGTTTGGTTAGATTTTTGCTACCCTGCTGCTGTTACTTGTTGTTTACTTTTGAACACTTGTTCTGGAATAGTTAGATGTGGGTTGACTTTATTACCCCCTTTCTTAGATATGCTAAGGCATTTGGAGCATTACACATCATGATTTGAAATCTTAATCTCACTAATTTCTGCGCATGATAAAGCTACTTTTATATATAGTAAATCTACACGTTCGATCATGCACAGTGCACCTCACTTGGTCTTCATGTACACTTAGGCCACTAAGTAACTAAATCAAGTATTTTTTCACTGCGTAAAACTATATTTTTAAAAGCGTGGACTAATTGATCCACCTAGCCGAGGGACACGACTTTGTTAATCTTCTGCATAAATAATATATGAATTACCTGGAGTTAATAATAATAATAATTTCTTTGAACTGCGAGGGACAATGAGTTGCATTAACGTCGGTAGGTGTCCCCTACGTGATGTGGCATCACAATGCGTAGCTTTCCCTACTCTGATAGCATTTTAAATGTTGGGAAAATGCGGGTTATGACAGTTGGTATCAGAGGTAGGTTCTGTGAAAAAGGTAGTTGGGTGGTTTGGCGTGTGAGCCAAACGACCGTTATCCTAAGCAGAACCTCATAAGATCATTTCATTGTATACACACACCGATATGTCATCAGTATGTCTTTACTGAAGCATGGTCACTTCACTCATAGCATGATAAGAAGTATATGGGGCATATTATGTAGTATGGGATGCATAATATGTGTTCGTATATGGATCCACCATAAGTGGCAACATGTGACGGTTATGTAGTATGGGATGCATAACCACCATTACATGGATGCCCATTAGCACGTTCTCTTTTTCGTTACATGTAATGTTATGTAGTATGGGATGCATAACATTACATGTGTACGCCGCTCTTAACATGCATTAAGGCCTCTTTCTAGAATGCATAGCACTACATACATTCATATCATCACATAAGCACGCGTGCCAAGTTAAAGACATACCAGATGACATATGTACACACATGATTTGAAAAGAAATTTAAATGTTCATGCACCCATGTCATCGCACAAGAGTCAAAAGGATGATGGTGCATCATCCTAAGTTTAATCATTGCATCATTTAATGAAATTCCAGAGCAAGGTAACAGCAATAGCAGGTTGTTATCTTTCCTATTCCGAATTGATCCGGGATATTTCCGAGTTTGTTTGGCTTAAGCGTATTAAGCCTGTTTTTGATTGGATGTCCATCTATCTTGTAGACATGTCTCGTAGGAGAACGACGCGATCGACTCCCCAGCCTGAGGGAGAGTCTTCTGGTGGTCAGAGTGAGTCCATGATCGAAAGTCTGCGTTAGAGCAATGAGGCTTTGCCGAGATAGTTGGGTTGCGTCAGGTTACTCAAGTTTGCTAGCTTAGGTGTCTTAAGCTAGGTCTTGATGAGTCGTTGTTTGTATTCGTAGAAGATGACCCCAAAACGTTTTGCAATGGGGGCTATTTCCCAGTTTGAGGGTGAGTCTTCGGATTCTCGTGTCGAAGCGATGCTAGATGAACTGCGTCAGAGCATTGAAACAATGTCAAGGCAGTTGTTGGTAATGCAAACGCAGTTGCAGGCATTGCTTACTGCCACCTTGAGGCAGCAGCCTGGTGTGCAGTTTCCTGTGTTGGTTGGGTACCATAGTGAGATCGGTAAATTGAATAGATTCTCTCATGAGTTGATAGCTGCTGAGGAGTGCAAGGTTAGAAATTTCTTGGGTGATCTTCAAGGTAACATCCAGCAGTTTGCTAACGCCTACCAATCTGAGACTGATGTGAAAGCAGTTGAAGCTGCCTTTAAGTTTGAGGCTATTGGAAATGCCAAAGATCGCGGTATGTCCTCATTGTTGGAAAAGAGAAAGGTTGGGGATGGTAGAAGCCTATGGGCATCTGGCCCCACACCAAAGAAAGGACGGGAGGAAGTGTGTTGTTTCTGTGGCCGGTCAGGCCATTCCCTTGGAAAATGTTTCAAGAAACTAAAAGCTCGGAAGCAGCAATGAGTGATCGTAATTCAAGACACACCTAAAAGTGATTTGGTTTGCACTGCATGTAATAAAGAGGGGCATGATGCGAGCCGATGTTGGGTGAAGGAAAAGGTCTGCTACCAGTGTGGGCAAAAAGGGCATATGAATGTTATTTGTCCGCAGTTCCATCCCTCGGTGCAATCGGTTCCTCCACAGGCTCTGCCACTGCCGCAGTTGCAGCCTTTGGATAAAGGAAAGGATAAACTGATCGTGGTGAGTGAGGGAGAAGCTCAGTCTTCAACCCCGGTGATCTTAGGTTAGATTCTGATTCAGTTAATAGTTCATCGCTATCTCGATTTCTGTTCAGCTGGCTATGCGTGCATTTTTTTGGGAAGTTAGGATAATTAACCGATGAGCACGCGTTCTTTTGATTTTGGTGTTATCCACTTGTTCGTGGCTAGGATCTTTGTAATGGTTATTTCTTGACTCCCGATCAAGTTAGTGATTTGTTTCGTGCTAATTTTTCTCTTGGGTGACTCGGTGGTGTTGAACCATTCCTTGGGTTTGATTTATTCTATAATATGTCGATTGAAAGTTCCAGATTTGGAAGATGTTAGTATAATATCTTGGGCATAGATTGGAGATCTAGTTTGGCGTTATATACCGGTGAGAGGATAAGCGGCTGGACTTCTCGTTGGATATTGACCAACCCTTGAGTATTTGGATTCCTGTATCAAGATTCTCCGGTTATTTCTACGGTTCGTGTTCGTCAATCCTTAGAGTCTGGAAGTGAGTCGTTTCTCGTTTCTGTTTCTGTTCTGGAAAAATGCTCTCGTTGTGCCGCGTGTTCTGTTGTGTGAGAGCTACAAATGTTTCTCCGGCTAGTCTTCTCGGTCTTCCCCATGAGAAAGAGGCAGAGTTTGTTTTAGGTCTTGAGCCAGATACCTGTCTTTTGCGAGAGCTCCTTGCCGCATGGCCCTGCGCGAGCTAGAGGAATGTTTCTAGAAGATTATGATCAAATTGAGCATAGTTGAATGAGGTGACTATCGAAATAAATGTTCATCACCTCGAATAGATGATTTCCTTAATCAGTTGCGAGATGGATCCGTGTTCTCGGAGATCGGCCTCCGTCTAGACTTTTATCTGTGAAGGATCCGTGAGTCGGACGTTCCACAGTCTGCCTATTTGTTCCCGTTATGGGCTTTACTTTGAGATCTTAGTGGCGACCTTTGATTTAGATAATGTCTCCTCTGCCTTCATGAATTTGATGGATAGAGTGTTAAGAGATTTTCCAGACCATCTTGTGGCCGTCCTTGGAAGTGGTGTTTGATACACTCTAAGAGTGCAGAGGATCATGCTAAGCAATTGTGATTGGGTGCGGTCTACGTTGTGAGAGCGCAAGTTTGTTTGCCAAGATGAGCAAGTACAAGTTTTGGATGTCTTTAGTTACCTATTCGGGTCATGTTATTAATGAGGATGAGCTTTCGACGAACCCAGTATAGATCGCTGAGTGATTGGTTTGTAAGAGATTTACAACATCCAAGGAAATAGGGAATTTTGTAGGATTGACATGTTGATATATTAAGTCTTGTGTAATGATTCTTGTGATTACTCGTGTCTCGGGTTAGGTTTGTGTAGGAGAATTCAACTTTTGTTGGGGTGACTAGTGCGAAGGAGCCTTTTAGAAAATCGATGAGAAGATTGAGCACTGCTCTAGTTTTGATCTTACCTACCGAAGGACTGGTGTCCTGTTTATGTAGATGAGTTGCACGTTGAGCCTAAGTATGTCTCGAAAAAAAATGTGATCGCATACGTTTTGAGGAAATCGAAGATTCATGAAGAGAATTATCATGCGCATGATTTGGAATTTACCCAAGTAATCTAGGCATTGAACCTTGGAGATTATTTTGGTATGACGTGTTGTGTATGGTTTACGGACCATATGAATTGAAGCAAATCTTCGTTCAGAAGGAGTTGATTCTGCGCAAGAGAAAATGAATAAAATATATTGTGAATTCTGGCATTGGCATTCGTTACCACCCGGATCCTACTAGGATGTATAGAGATTTGAATCATGTTGTTTGCTAGTATTAGTTTTTGTTATCGGTTTGATGAGGTCTTCCCGGAGACACAATTTTTTGTGTGATCTCTCGTAAATGGATGGATAAATTATGCATTTAAGTCTTGAGTCAAATCGAAACCCCATGATTTGTTTTTTTGTCGCATTTCTGGCAGAGCTTGCAAGGAGCTTTGGGCACCGTCCTCCGGTATTCTACCGCTTACCATCCGCGGACAAATGGTCAAACGGAGAGAGTGAATCAGATCGTGAAGGATATGATTAGGTGTTATACTCTGGATCATGGTGGAGCTTGGGATAAGCGTCTTGGATTGATGGAATTTGCCTACAATAACAGTTATAAGGAAAGCTTGCAAATGGCCCCCTTTGAGGCTTTGTATGGGAGGCGTTGCCGGACTCTCTTATTTTTGGCCGAGGTTGGTGAGAGCTCGTTGTTAGGCCCAGAAGCTTTGGAAGAGATGAGCATTGCTGTGACTCATATCCGCAAGAAGCTTCGCATTGCTCAGGAGCGGTATGAGAAGTATGCTAATCGGAGAAGGGTGGATCTGGAGTTCGTTGTTGGGGACTTGGTTTTCTTGAAAGTTTCTCCGATGTCGGGCGTTAAGAGATTTGGAAGGAACCACAAGTTGGACCCCCGGTATGTGGGACCTTTCCAGGTTGTTGAGCGTGTTGGAGTGTCAGCTTTTAGATTGGATTTACCTGCCTCCTTCCCTAATGTTCACGATGTGTTTCATGTGTGTCAGTTAAGGAAGTGTGTCCATAGCAATTGTCATGTCCTCGATTCGGTCCCTCAGATTCAGCTAAATTTGTCTTATGTTGAGGAGCATGTTCGTATTTTAGAGACCCAAGAGAGGGTGTTGCGGAGGAAATCTATTCGCATGGTTAAAGTTCTTTGGCGGAATCATGACGTCGAGGGCGCAACATGGGAGCTGGAGTCAGCTATGCGGGAATCTCATCCTCACCTTTTCATTTAATTAGCTCAGGTAAATCTTCTTTCCTGCATCAATTATCTTTTCATTTAATTAGCTCAGGTAGATCTCGTTTTCTGCACCATTTACCTTTTTACTTAATTAGCTCAGGTAGATCTTCTTTCCTGCACCATTTATCTATCTTAATGTTGTTTTCTGCTCTTACGTCAAGTTTTCGGACGAAACTTTCTTTTAGGGGGAGTGGTTGTAACGCCCCTGATTTTCCGGCAATAATTTAATTCGGTGATAGCGTGTTTATGACGTCAGGGCGTTACTTTTTACGTCGAGTTAGCGGCGCGTTGTCGTTTGCGCGTTTTCGCGTCCGTTTGGGTCAAGTCGACCAAATTTTGAGACGACCCGGAATTGGAAATTTTTACATTAGGAAATTAGATTATTTAATTTTAGACTTGCCTGTCAAGTTTCGTTGCGATCCGAGCCATTTTGGAGCCTCGACGCATTTTAGAAGTTTTGTATGTATTTAAAGTTTGCCGTAAACTTCGGTCATGTATATCTCGAGAACGACACGTCGGATTTTGATTCCGACTTCACCGTTGGATTCATAGCGCCGCCGTTCACCATAGGCGAAATTTTCGTTGGGTTCGGCGTTCGTTTAATTTTTAGTGATAATATAATATTAATATTATTATTATTATAAAAATCTTATATATATACATATATATATTCATATACATGCGTTCGTCGATCCCCTTTCAGCATTCGTCGATCCCCCTTCAGCATTCAATGAACCCCCTTCAACATGCATTAGTCGATCACCAGCTTCTCCCCTTTATGTCGTTCGATGAACCAGCTTCTCCCCTCCGCTCGACAAATCTGCCGCTCGACAAATCTGCCGCTCGACAAATCTGTCGTTCGACAAAAATTTACCCGTCCGACTTTAGCCCCCTCCTTCTCAGCGGTTCTCCTTTCTGAGCCTTATTACCATTTTATTATTAATATTATTATTATTATTATTATTATTATTGTTAAAATATGTTATGTTGCATAAAAGAAAACGAACTCAGCCCCCTTTCTTCTTCATTCTGACCGACCAGAGAGAAAATCGAGCGACGGAAACGGCGATTTCTTGAATCTTTCGGTCGCCGCTGACGGAGTTCCGATGGTCGAAATCGCGAACCGAGCATAGATCCGGAAAGCTCTCGACGAGAGCTTCGTTCTCGTGGTAATTTCCTTCCATTTCGTGAAACTTTTTCGTTAGGTTTTTCGTGCCCTAAACTCTTTTAGCCCGATCTCTTGTAGATCTTGACTCCCCTCGCCTTCCCTTACCCCGATCTACAACGTGGAGCGATTCAGAATGTTTTTCCAGCAAAACCTAAGGCAAGTGGTGTTCTTGCTCTTGCTCTTTCTCTTTGCCATATAACAGCTCCAAGCTGGTGCTCTTGATCTAACTGTGTCATATCTCCATGTTACTCTCTAATTAATGCTGCTAGTAACTTGCCACTTTGCCAGATAATAGAAGGGTTTTTGTTAGTACTATATCTCCTTGATTTTCTCTATTTCTACTTGCAATATGGTAGGATATGTTCTGTTGGGCCTCGCCCCTTTTTTCCTTTGAAAGAATCATGAAAATGTAAATAATCTGTTGGAGGTCGTACACGATGTTAGCGGTGTCACCGGTGCGATGCTCTTTTAAAATAATAATTCTGTTGGAGGCCGTGCACAATGTTGGCGGTGCCACCGGTGCGGTGCTCTGAGGGTCGTGACGATGTGTGATGGTATTATCCCCGCACGACTTCTCATTTTTCTGATGAGCTGATCAGTCTCTATAATTCTGAACAAGAGTAACATGATTAATAATGTGTATGTTGATGGTTATTTGCTGATGGCGAGTTTTGACCTTGCCTGTTTTCACACCTTTGTTTGGGGAGTGATTTTCTGCTGATTATTAGATTCTTCTGCTGTTTCTTTTCCTGTTGATTATTTGCTGCTAGCTTTGTCATCACTGATCCTTGCAGCTACTGTTTCCCTCTGGTCTTTGCGGAGGTTTGCTTACTTTCTTGCTTTCTGCACCACTTGTAACTTGCTTCTGAGGTGTTCTTTCTTTGAATGCCTCAGGTTCGGGGCAGTAGCAGGTGTTAGTGCGGAGTTGCGTTGGTCGCCATCCTCTGATCCTTTTGAGGTAGGATTCTCTGTGACCTTGTCGGCCCGTGGGTTCGTGTCAGGTTTTGATGCACACGGTGCCGTTTGGTTAGATTTTTGCTACCCTGCTGCTGTTACTTGTTGTTTACTATTGAACACTTGTTCTGGAATAGTTAGATGTGGGTTGGCTTTATAACCCCTTTCTTAGATATGCTAAGGAATTTGGAGCATTGCACATCATGATTTGAAATCTTAATCTCACTAATTTCTGCGCATGATAAAGCTACTTTTATATATAGTAAATCTACACGTTCGATCATGCATAGTGAACCTCACTTGGTCTTCATGTGCACTTAGGCCACTAAGTAACTAAATCAAGTATTTTTCGGCTGCGTAAAACTATATTTTTAAAAGCGTGGACTAGTTGATCCACCTAGCCGAGGGACACGGCTTTGTTAATCTTCTGCATAAATAATATTTGAATTACCTGAAGTTAATAATAATAATTTCTTTGAACTGCGAGGGACGATGAGTTGCCTTAACGTCAGTAGGTGTCCCCTACGTGACGTGGCATCACAATGCGTAGCTTTCCCTACTCTGATAGCATTTTAAATGTTGGGAAAATGCGGGTTGTGACACCAGTTATCTTTCTTTAGCTGTATTTGTTCCTTTTGGTTTTGTGTACTGGCGAAATCATGTCTCGTCATGTATACCTCGCTCTGTAATGAAGATTTCTGTTATTATCAATAAAGATTGTGTTGCTTCATGTGCTTCTGGTTGTTGGCTGTAACTTTAAGTTGTACGATTCCTGCTCACTCCTAGATCTTCGGAAAATTTCACAACCCGGGGAGATCTCGCCCACTTGCTTCCGCCACCACCTCCTTCATGGGCCGCTGGCCGGGAGCATTCTCTCCTATATGCTGGGGCGGGACAACCGGAACTGCGGGTGTCTCACATTCACCTCTCGTGGCGAAAGCCAGCTGCAAGGTCTGCAGGACCTCTCTCCTGAAGTCTTCGAACAGTCCCACCATCACCCCACTCACAGGCAGTTGCGAATGGCCTGGGTCAGATCCATCTCCTCCATCTCCAGCCATGGAGCTCAGCTTGAGATTTTTTTGCACAGGCTACGGTCCATGCTAACCGCACTAAAAATGTTGAAACCTTCAACCAGTCTCTTGAGTTCGAAACCACTGGGGGGTGTAGCCCGCACCTACTTTTCTCTCACGAGCCCACTTGACAGTTGATGGAAAACCAAGAACAGACCCAAGGCTGTAGCGAAGAGGTCCCGCCACACACCCGGATGATCTTAAAGAGCTTCCCCTCCCAAACCAATGCTCAGTCGGGCACCTTGGAGAGCACTAACAGCCAACCAAAACATGCCTAGGAGGAGAGAGCCCCAGAGATGGATCTCCTCCAAGGTGCCCATAAGGGTCTATTTATAGGTTATCTAGTCTGGCCTGCAAATAACATAAATCCGCCTTTTAGTTTTACTAATCGCACCCCAAATTGGTCTGCTAACAGCCTAACTCCGCTGTTCTGGAGGGATATTGGCAACCCATGAAGGGTATCTAGGTCATTTCCCCCTAAAGCCTTATGGGCGAGTGGTCCATGAAGGCAACACTCGCCAGGCTTCTCGCACACTGGATTCCATCGGGTGAGTGGTCTGTGGGGGCACCACTTGCCTGACACCTGGCTCGCTTGGCGAGTGGGGTTCCGCCCTCACTCGTCTAGCCTCCCGCACACTCGCCCTCCTAAGTGAGTGAATGCCTTCAGATGGGGCTCGCACTCGCCTGAGGCTCCCCTGCCTCTCCTGACCTGGGCGAGTGCGCTTCTTGACCTACATCTTGCCTCTTGACCCTTTAGGACCTATGGACCCACTCTAGGAGTTTTCTTTACTCTTGACAGGCAGTCCTCTGCTTTTGTTGGGGGTTCGGTCCCCGGAAAGGTTGGAGGATTGAAGCTTAGAACGTGCTTCAATTATTGGTCAAGCGCTCGTCCCACAGCTACATGTTTGACTCTATGTTCCACCCTGGGCTCTATCGCGGGTTCTGCTCTCGATTCCACAGTAGCAACAGGCACCGAGGCCACATCAAGAGTAGGAGTAGTAGGTTGTGTACCACGTCATGGCTGATTATTAATCATCGCAAAGACTGCTTCAGCGACTAATCTAATCACCTCAACAGAAGGAGTGGTCGCTGGTACCTCAGCGGACACACTACTTTCAATAGTGTTACGGGGTCGAGACTGCCCCGCCCCACTCTTAGTTGCCTATAATCGTGTAATACACAATTTAGTGACTGGAAACATAGCAACAAACAAGCAAGGAATGCTCAGGTTCTGCAAACAAGCATGTTTTTCATTCCTAAGTGGATATTCTTATTAGTTTTTATCATTTTGGGTAAACACACATCACGTGCACACCCCCCCCCCCCCCCCCTTAAAAGGAATTCAGCCTCGAATTCGCTAAACTACGGATCGACTCATAAAGCTCTGATACCAAATTGTAACATCCTGTCAGTACAAACTATATAACAGTAGGTCCGACCAGGACCCAACGCCATATTGATCATACTAACTAGACGTTAATAAGATGATAACAGAAAAGAACTACATGAGAGTATCACAGCGTAAGCGGAAGCATTAAATATCATTACTTTCAGAATTGTCCACTATCTCAGGAATAAAACAATAAAGAGTTACGGTCTTAAGGCCTTACATTCATACAGAAAGTGCACAGTGTGCCTCTAAGAATTCTCTAGAGGGGTGAATAGAGATTTAAAATATTTTCTATTCTTTTTATGCACACACAATAAAAATGCTAAGGCTTTATGCAATCAGGAAAAACCAAAGGCAGAATAAATGAAATAAAGTTTGCTGAAATAAATACAGAATAAGTAAATGGGACAGCACAGAAAATCACATATCAAAGACACAGGAATTTTATAGAGGTTCCCCAATATATGGGTAGTCCTCTCTTCTACCTCCCTGGTAGGATTGCATAACCTGTGCCTGAGTCTTTTGATAAGGAGACTCTTACAACCACTAAATCCTTTGGAAGAGGGATTAATAAAACTCTTTACATGAAATAGTTAGAAGAAAATAAGAGGGAGAAGAAAAGAATTATATTCTCAGAATTCTTCAGAAGCTCTGATGCTGCTTCTGTCTTTCTTTCACTTGATATGTAATGATGAACCCTTGCTTATGATAGTGATGATTTTCGAGGGTTGTTTTACTTGATCCTTTTCTCTCGGCACTTCTTGTAGTCCAGCTGTTGTATGATGATGAAGAAGAAACAACTATGTGTATTCCTGTGTAGAGACAACACTTCTGTATATCTATCTTTTAGGGTTTCAGGAGTGTAACAACCCTAAAATGGAAATAATAATAATAACAACAAAGTATTATTATTATTTATAGGTTTTGCTATCTGCACCCCTCCCCCTTTAAACCCTCAGCTGACCCCCCCCCCCTCTCTCCCGATATAATTGTCTTGTGCGGCTAGGGCTCCCTCTCCCTCCTGTTTCCGCAAGCCGTAAGCCCCGATCCCGCTCCAGCCTCATCTCCCGATTCCGCTCCCGTCTCCCGTGCGCAGTCCCGTCGACGCCTCCTGCCCCTCATGCCGCCTCATGATGTCCTTCTCCCTCCTCTGGTCGGCGACCTCAGTCCCTCAAGTAGCCGGCAGCATCGCCTCCTCTTGCTTCCCCGTCGCTTTCTCCTCCTGCTCAGGACGACAGCCTCCTGGTCTTCCTCCTCTAGGGCCGGCGCCTCCTCCTCTTGCTCTGGCCGGTGGATTCCTCCCCTCCAGAGATCTTCCAGGAAGCCCTCCCTCTCCTCCTAGGGGGCCGGCAGCAGCATCTCCTTCTCCGCCTTCTCTGGCCGATAGCAACCCTCCAGCAGCAAACCTCTTCTTCTCCGTTTCTGCCTAGGGTTTTGCTCGAACCTTCCTCCTCCTCGGATTTTGGACTCGGATTTGGTGAATATTGGTAAGAAATTCCTCCTTCCCCGCCAAATTTTGGATTTTCTGTTGATTCAAGGTTTTGCCCGCTCGTAATCGTCTAATTCCTAGGTTTTCGTGCTCCTCGGCGCCGTTCGTCGCTCCAATTGGCGGAATCTCTTGATGACCCTTCCGAATTAGGGTTTCCCTAGCCTAAAGCGCCGCCAAATCTCCGATTTTGCTCGTAGTAGCCTCCGTCTCCGCGTGGAAGCTCTTCTCCCCTCACTTTTGAGGGAGGTAAAATCCGCAAAACTCTCGCTGTTTAATTTCCGTGTCGTAGAAATGCATGTGTTAGCGTAGTAAATTATGCTACATCGCTTTCATTGTGCTTGATCAGGTTATTGGAATAATTGATCGCACTATTTGGCCGCCTCCGCCAACTTCAGCTTAATTAAGGCAAGTAGAGATCATCCTCTCTTGCAATCATTGATCGTAGATTACCTTGTCTGTTCTTATGAATTTATGATTCTTGAATACATGTTTCGTCAAATGAATTTAGATCTTGAATGCCTGATTTGGCTGGTTAATAGATTAAGGTATCACGCGTTTGAAATAATGCGAGTTCTGAATGAGAATAATGTTTACTTGAATATTCACTTAGAGGAATAATTTCGTCTCAGTTGATGAATAAATGGAAGACTAGTAGTTCTTTTGATTATGAGTATTAATTATTATAATGATAAGCGTTAATATTCTTGCTGGCAACTTGGTGAAATGTGTTTGATATAATATATTCGGCTCGAACGCATGTTTACTTGGAAGATAATCGTTTGTTGGAATGGATCAAACTAAATGAATGCTTGGTATCTTTGAAAATGATGTATAGTAATCTTATTACTCGTGAATACTTGAATTCACAAGTTTCAAAACTCTCTATCGAGTTCTCTGAGTCATCGAATCTTGTTTCTTATGCCTGTCTGGTTTCAAGACTTGGTTAAATAACGTTCTATAACTTGATTCCTCCTATTTCACGTTTGTAAAATATACTCTTGTATATCTGAATCAGTATCTTGGTTACTTGTCATGATATGCTAGAAACCACGAAATCCTGCGCTAAGTCATTAATAACGTAAGTTAACATTGAAAGGTGGTGTTTAGGTAGTGCATCGTCTTGATTGCATGGTCACGGTAAGCAGGAAATACTCCTTTCTAGTAAGCCTTACACTCGGACTTGTGTGTGAACCATGTGCACCCATTATAAATACCTACACATTTCATTGATTACAGCTTATGATATTTCTTGATCAATTATATGTTTTACTCCTGAATCTCTGACAAGTCTTGAATCTGAATTTGAATCCTTCTGAATCATGAATCTTTCAGTTCATTAATGTGATAAGCAATCATTGAAAGCTAGTGTTAAATTGATGTGACGCTTTGAATCGAGTTTCCGCTTACCTTGTAACGGGAACCAATAATGTCATAGCAAGCCCAATTACCTTGATAAGCCTTGTATTTAGACTCCTGTTAGAATCTCGTGCATCAGAAAGAAACACTTGCACCTTTCAATGATTACAACTAATGACATTACATGACTGAATCTTTGTTGTGCTTCGGAATAGCCTGATAATTCTGATTATTTCTACTCGTCTTGCTTACTGTCTGCCTTGCTAGCTTTGCTTCTGATAAAACCTGGTACTTATACATTGATGTTTCCCTTGCTAGTTTGTAATTTACCTTGCTTATGTTATCAATGTTCTGAGGCTTTTCCTTCTTGTTTTGGATTTGCCTTAGTGTTTGTGCATGCGCCGCCTGCTCGCTGAGGCCGATCTGCATCAAGTTTCAGGTTTTGTATTTATGTTTCATTTCTTTTACTGTCAGATATTTATGTTATGTAGTAATTACGATCAGTCATTTTCTCTTGTTTCATGGACAACTGCTAGGCTAAATATTATTATATGTTCTAGAATTAGACATGTTTGCATGCTCATTCATCTGAGATGATCACTGCATAAAAATCTATTTCAAAACTTGTATCTTGAGTTTTATTCAAAAATGCATGTGCACCTGTTTCAAACTAGTATATTTTAAAGCTTCCGCAACAAACAAACTGTTTTTCTTCAAAAGTAACTCTTTTAAATCTATTTATCAGTATCCCTGTTTACGCCTTAGCAGGCATGGTTTTCCTTCTGCCCATGCCTGTGGCATCACGGCCCGCCCGAAGCGCACTCTGACTCTTGTCGAGACGTGTCGTGACAAGGAGGAAGAAGATGAGAGCCCTATTCGACAGATAGAATAATGTAATCACTCTTCTTACTTTCTTCCCCTCCTTTTGCATACTTATTCTGTATGATTGGGATTTCAAATCCTTTCTTCTTTTAGGCTGTCCTGAAAAGGAATTCACCTAATTTCCTTTCTTCTTTTGTTCTCGACCCGTCAATTCATTTTGAATACCTTCCAAAGATGATGTGTTGTGTCCTAGAAAGCTCCATACTTTTCTTGGCAATAAATGAGTCGTTGGAGAACATTCTCTAACCTGGTGGTCCTTCTAAAAAGGTCTCAAAAGGACAGCTAAAAAAGCTTCATTTTTCTAACTATATTCGACGTTGCGTCGAATTTATCAATCTTCATATCGACGCACATCTGAGTTCTTATCGACGTAGCTTCAAATTCCTTCTTAGCTTTAGCTAAACTCAGATGTCGACGTTGCGTCAATTCCTTATCGACGTATCCGTTGAGTTGAAGCCTTGGACTTGAGCTTTTATTTTCTGCGTTGAATTGTAGTCAAAGTTGTGTCGACTTTTGAGATGGCTTCGATAAGATCTTCCTTATGCATTGAGTTCTTTTCGACATTACGTTGACTTTACTTACACTTTGACAGACTGAATAAATTGCTCTGACTTATAGTCAGAGTTACGCCGATATCAAGTCGAAGTTGCATCAACTTTTATTCGACGCAAGTCTTAACTTAACTTATTTTGTGATTGTCTTGACTTGGCCTTGACACTCTAAGGTGAGTGTGACATCCTAAGGCATTTAATGACCAATTTACCCTTACTATACAATGTGGGTAATATAACCTAAGAAGTAAAATCACTTTAGTTAATTTGTTAAGTTAAATTAAAAGGAGTTTTTCCCAACAATCTTTCCCTATTTATCTTAACAAATTTTACAAATTGTTTAAAGTGATTTTACACATACATTGACATAGACACAAATTCAAACAAAACATACACAGACAATATGATATGATAGAATAAAATCACATGTCATTTCATTCATTGTCAAGTAAATATATTGTTCACCATAGATGTTTGACAGAATACCTGAGCTTCAACATTCCTTCTTAGAAGTTTTCCTTTTTCCTGGAGAATACCTTTGGTATTACCTTCCTTGCAGCAAATGTAAGAGGTTCTTCATCCTGAGCAGCTTCTTCATTGATTTGATCTTCCTTGAGAAGCTCCCCCTGAGATTGTGCATTCTCCGCAGCATCCTAAGCAGCTTCATGTGCAATTTTTGATACTTCATTTAAGAGTAGATCATCTTCAAGGAGCTCCCCCTGAGTTGATGGAAGCTCCCCCAGGTTTATTGCAGGCAATACTTCAGCATTTTTGTACTGGATTATCTTGAGGACTTGTATAAGGCTCCCCTTGAACATTTGCATATGGACATACTGTTTGGAATACAATAAGTTTATCAGGATTTTCATCATCCTTATCCTTCTCCTGGTCATTCTTATTGAGAGTAGACCTTTCCTCCTCTTGAATCCCCCCCCCCCCCCCCTCTTAACCTTGCTGAGAAGAGAGGTTAAGAACTCTTTAGTAACCATGGAGGAGGACACAAATTTTTTGAGAGCCAGGAGAGACCTTCTTGAATCAAGTATTTCACTTTCCATCTGGGAGTACTTTTTATTAAACCTTCTGGCTTGAGTGGTCATTACGTCAGCAAAGGTGCTGGAAGCCAACCTTACTACCTTTGCAATTGATTGGTTAATATCAAGTAGGAAGGTGGAGGTGTGGATAGGATTGTTGGATGAATTGGAGTGAAGTTCTCATTCAGGTCTGGAGTATCATGGTGAACAGGGGAGAGGGATTGATAGGTTTCTGGATAGATATGTTATGATGGTGGTGGTGGAGGAGCAGACTTATTGTCTGGGAGTAGGGTGGATGGTTGTTGCTGAGGCTGGAGATGAATTTGAGGTGCAGGATCTGTGGCAGGGATGGATGAGCTGGACAGTTTGAATGGGGTTGGTTCAACATCTAGAACAACATTCTGTTGGGTTGCTGGATTGTCCTGAGGAGGAGAATTATCCCTTGGGGGATCTGGTATACGTCTCTCTAAATCTTGAGGAGCTGGAGAAGGTGCAGATTGACCAGGCTTCAGAATATGCCTGGTGCATTTGAAGAATATTCCTATATTCATCCTTTTACCTGGAGGAATGGGCACTCATTTTGACCTGCACACCATTGAATAATGGTGGAAGAGCATCTGGCTCATGATTCTCATGTATGCATTTTCTTTGTGAGCATATTTGTGTCCAATCATTTTCAGGAGGCATCTCCCCCAGTTTATCTTTTTCTTAAGGACAAGAACTCCCATTACTTGAAGTTGTTGCTTGGGAATAGCATCATGTGCTGAAATCTTACAAAGCAGCACCTTTCATACTATGTCAGCAAAGAACTTGTATTCTTCTCTAAGATCAATCTTCTTTAGATTGATGGCCTTGTCTTTCTTGAACTTTATGATCTCCATGGCTTTCTTGCTCTCATCCCCTGTCAATTCATCTGAGTCATTCCCAGGTGTAAGATCATATGTCTGATTTAGTAATTCCTCTGTTATATGTACATATATCTCAGAAATTTTCCCATTGAGGGATCCATCCTCTCCTATTTGAACATTATCTTTGAACTTGGTCAGTTCAATATCCAAGATCTTGCATCTTGTTGAGATCAGTTTTGTTAATCCAGCATCTTGAAACAAGTCGAGAATGGATTTGAAGCTTTCGGCAGCTGCACTGAAAGAGTCGATATCCACATCAAAACCTGAATTCACCTTAGGTGGAGCCGTCAATTTTGAGGTACATGCAAACACAGGAGAAAATGAGAGAGAGAGAGACAATAGCACAAAAGAACTGGAGAAGGGGAGAGCATGAGAGCAACGAGAAGAGAATTCAAAAGCATAAATAATTCGACGCAGAAGTTGCTTAAAAGAAGATGATTCGTCGCAACTTAGGGTTTTATCTGAAGCACCGTCGAAAAGATTAATAGACAGCGCGCCAAAATAAGTAGCTTCTAGAAGTGAAGTTGCATGCGCTTGGCATGTCGACATTGCGTCGATTAGAAGTCGACGCATCTTCAAATTGATGAGCAGCTGTTAATTCGAAGTATCCGTCGATATGAAATCGACATTGCGTCGAATGCTTTTCGAATTATCTGCTTTTTGGACGGCTCTCGAAGCTAGCGTCGAATAGAATTAGACGGTACGTCAAATTCTATTTGATGCAACTCTGAATTAGCAGCTGCATATTGCTCTCGAAGCTATCGTCGAGTAGAATTAGACGGCACGCCGAATTCTATTTGATGCAACTCTGAATGAATAGTTCAATTTACTTAGAAAGTTCTTGTTGTTTTTCCCAGCAATGATTTTTATTGAAAATAGTATTTATACTAATATTTTCATGAATTATAAACTCATCAGAGAATTTTGGAGTAGAGGTTACTCCCTTTGCATATGAGTTATTTATAATTGATCATCAACTTCTTTCTTTTCCCTTCACTTTCTTTGGAAAAAGAACTCTACATCTTCCTGCATAAGTAACTCAAACATTAGAAAGTACCCAGGTTACCTTGGGTCCTTTGCTTTTACCATTATAGAGTTCTATGAAAGAGTAGAAGGGACTTTCATGATATCCCTTTGGATGGCAGAGAGTGAGTTTATCAAACCTTGATCTATTATTTTGATACTTCAGATGTGTATAAAATGTATCTAAATATAATAAATCAGCAGAATGTTTGATTATTTTACTTTTGGTTTTAACCTTTTGATTATTGTTGGTTAGTTTCTCTGAATTACTCTTGCTTAGAGATTTCATTTCTTTATTTAGATTTACTTTATTAACCATAGATATTTTATTTGGATTATTAATGTCCTTATCCTTAGTTAGTGCATTCCCCTCACTTGTTTGAAATTCACTAGGTCTAATAAATCTAACTGGATTTTTCCAAGCTGGTCTACTAGTGATTTCTGTGTTGGTGCAAGGGTTTGCTCCTAGACCTAGATGTTTAAATCTCATGGAGAGATTTTGTGTGATATCTTTGAGCTTTTGACTCCTCCCATTAAGAGATTCCTCAAAGGCCTTTGTCTTTGTTAGCTCTTCTTTTAGTGTTAGATTTTCATTCCTTATTTCAGTTAGTTCTGATTCCTTATTATTAACTTCATCTATTAAGTCCAGATTTCTCAAGTATAAGTGATTTTCTTAAATTCTTCTAACACTTCTCTAACTACAGTTATTTCTTTTTGAATATTGAGGAAATTATTGCAAAATTCTTTAAAACATTTTTTAAAGTCATCAGAATTGAATCAAAATCATCAAACAAAGATACTTGGTCTTCCTCATCATCTGAGGATATCCCTAATGCCATCATGCATGCTGCTTCAGCATATCTTTCTTCATCACTCTCTGATGAAGAGGATCTTGACTCTGCTTCAGAGTCACTCCAGGTTTCAACAATGAAACCTTTGGATTTCTTCTTATCTTTCCTCCTGAAAGACTTCTGTTGGATCTTACGGCGCCCTTAGAGGGGGGGGGGGTGAATAAGGGATTAAAATTTTTTTTTTTAATTTTAATAAAATTACTAAATTGTTTTATAATATGAGAAGGTAAAATAACAATTTAGCTAAATGAATAGAAAATTATGATTTGCAATTTTAGAAACAAGTACTAAATTGTTTTATGATGAAAGAGATTGAAATAAACAATTTAGATTTAGAATTGAAAACTTAGACCACAATATAATAGAGATTACGCCAAATGAGAGAAATCAAGTAAACACAAATAGAGACATGATTATATTATATGAAAAGGTGTTTACAAAAATTGATTTCAATATCGCTAGAAATCGGAGGCGTACATATGTAAATAATTTTTTCCTTTTCTATACCAACTCGTATCCCCACGAACCGGTTGGCTTTAGCCTATCCTTCCCCGGATATGGCCTCAAGCCGCTCTAGCCAATCCTTCCCCAGATATGGCCTCGAGCACCCCTAGATCTAATCACCTAGACCTAGTCGCCAACACAAGGCGAATTTCCCCCTAAGTCCTGCCCAGACCTAGTCGCCAACACAAGGCGAATTCTCTAAACGGTTACAAGGAAAGTATGGAATGAAAAATAAAGATAACAATAATAAAAATCCCTATATGAGATCTCTGGAGTTGAGGATGAAGGATCGATGTAGCATAAGCGAGGTTGAAGCGATCGTCCTTCGGATGTAGCGTGACGTTGTCCTCCTCCAGAATTCAACTTAAGCTTTTTGTGGGAGATCCATCTTCGGCAGCATAACAGCACTAGAATTGTGGCACAAGCAATCTCTCTGGGATGGATCACAAAAACGAGAAGCAAAGCTGCAATATATAGAACTTCTCGCTAGCGCCTGCGGTAGCGACTAGCGCCTGCGATAGCGTTCATGTGAAGCGGTTGTGAAACCGTCGGCTGCGTGGCGCTGTGCACGAACTTGAGATAGCGCCAGGCGGTAGCGCTAGCGCTGGCGGTAGAAGTTGTGTTGAGCGGTTGCGGAACTGTCGGAGGCATGGCGCTGTGCACAAACTCGAGATAGCGCCAGGCGGTAGCGCTAGCGCTGGCGGTAGCGCTAAGGAACCGCTGAGACGAGGCTAACCGCTGAGACGGAAGCTGAGATGAAACCGCTGAGACGGAACCAACTGAGCTAGTGCCTGGCGTTAGCGATAGCGCTGGCGGTAGCGCTAAGGAACCGCTCCTTTCAAAAAATTGTTTACATGCTTCCTTCTACCTGTGGAGTATTGCACCTATAGTTCCTGCACACTATAAACACACTACATGCAATATCAAATACAATATGGGATTTGTTATTCTCAAACAAAAGGATGTGACACACATGTCCAACAATCTCCCCCTTTTGATAATAACAAATTCACTTAGCAAGAAATCAACAATAGTGTTTATAGTATAAGATAAGCAAGATGATAGTGCAACTATAGTATATGATAAGCATGATAATGTGCATACTCCCCCTATATACTCCCCCTATCTTAATGCTCCCCCTACATAAATGCAATTTATGTGTTACTCCCCCTAAATGATAGATTTCATGAATTAGTCTCCCCTTTATCTTCTATATTTCTCCTATATAGATTTCTTCAATTAATCTCCCCCTTTTGGTATTATCAAAAGAAGGTGGGGTGAGGGTAGTAAGGAGGCATTTCTTATAAATGATAAAGCATGATCGAGCTTTTGTTATATAGATAATGATAAAGAGTTTAAGCATAGTATATATAAGAGATTTCAAATATAAAGATAAGAGTTGTAAGCAAGCGGACGATTATAAGAAACATCTTTTGTAAGCATGAAAAGCATAAGTAAAAATGTGAGTTTTACTTCAAAAAAATGTAAAGATGTTCTAACCTTTTGGAAATCTCAAAGTTTTTCATAAAGATACCAATCATGAAATGAACATATCACGAAGAGAATATACTACAATGTTACTTAATTTTAAGTTCAAGAGATACCAAAACATTGTAGAGATCATGCTAGGTTATCTAGTGCATTTTTTATATAAAGAGTAGTATAGATAAAGCATTAGAATCCAATACTCATGAGAAGAAGTGTTATGAAAGATAATGATGTGCACATAAGTGTATTTTGGGTAATGTTAATAATTGATCTAAATCAGCAAAATACAAGACATATGTAAAGTAAAATGCACAATAAAACACAAGTAAATTACTTTCACACACTTTTAATGCACATAGTTTTTAACAAAGTGGTGTAATAACCAAGGTTTGCACAAGACACTTTACTATTCTTTCCAAGGTGCTCAACCTCACAATGCTTATGAAGACTTATCAGGAGGTTCAAGTAGTGCTTGGTGGAGTTATAGTTGTCTACATATATAATTTTTTTGACATTGTGAGACAACATTCTCCGAATACACTTGTTTTGCAAACCCAATTTTTTAAACTTAACCACTTTTCTAAATTTCATAAGTGCAATTCAAATGTAGTGTAGGCAATAAACTTATGCAAGTTTTAATTCATTGTACAAATACAATACACAAGCAAGCATTTTTAGATTTAAACACACAGGTTGATTACCAAAATAAGTGAGTGAAAGGTATCATTATCAATCATAAAACATTTACTCATACTTAGAGGCATGCTAAGCTTAGTTCTACACATATTTTCCAATATTTGATGCACTTTAAATAGATATATCAAAGCATGATAAGCAAAACAATGTTCATAGTAATTTGAAGGAATAAGTTTTAACATTATAAATAATTCTAAATAATAGAATTCATACATGCTTGATATTGGCAATAAAGATCATACAGTTTTTTTTGTTTTATCATTTTTAAATCAAATAAAAACAGAAAATCACAAAAACATATTTTTGTAATTTTTGAATTTTGAATTTTTGTAGTAGATTTTTTATAATATGAATAAAACACAAATAACAAAAATATATTTTTGTATTTTTTGAATTTTGAACTTTTATAGTTGATTTTTCATAATATAAATAAAATGAAAATAATAAATGTCAGAAATTCAAAAACAAATTAGTACTATAAACTAACATATTTCTAAGGATATTTAGAAATTTTAAAAAACAGTAAATTCACAAACCCACGCTAGCGCCGGCGCTATCGCTAGCGCTGGAAACAGTACGTGATTTTTTGAGAATTTTAAATTTTTTATTTTGATTAAGTGTCCTTAGAGTAGTTCCATGCTGAAATTTCAGAATTTTTGGAGATCTCTAGGTGGATCAAATTTGCATGAAACTTTGGCTTTTTCAAATTCTTGTGTTTTACAAAACCATTTTCATGAAAAGATAAGTTATGAAGACACAAGAGGACATTTTTTATTAAACAACCCAAAATATGCATGATTTAAGTGATAAGTAAATAAAATGATCATGCAAAGAGTAATATAAGTATGTCCTAAGATTAAAAACTATCCCGACTAAATATCTACACCCTAGCCCCGTACTAAGTGACGAATGGGCATGAGGAGTTGCACACATGCCGTAGGTTGGGGTGTTAATCCCATATGCACACACTAGAGAACACTCAACCTAGCACTCCTTCCCCCCAGTGCCTCGCAAGGCCCCACTGGAACCCTCCCCGGTTAAGGACAAGACATGTCTTAGAGGTTAGGTCTCTAATGTATCCAATCCTACGCCCCCGCTATTGTGAGATATGAAGTCATAGGTGAAATAATCTTTTGGACAACCTATGCTTTTAAATCTAAGGGTTGATATATAAACTATGGGTTTTGTTTAATGTGATGAGTTATAAAGCCGCATAGTTTTTCTACTTTTATGAGATGACGATATGTGATAACTAGCACAATTACTAATATTCAATAAGTGATAAAGCTAGTATGACGAGTTTTGGGTTTAATGTCATGTCATAAGATTAATATCAATATTGCATGTATTCCAAAATAGAGTTTCAAATTATAGATCTAGAATAGAGTGATGATTAAGTTTGATGTATCTTTATTATTCCTAAGTTGATTCTATAATCTATATATATATGTGAGATACATGCAATCAATATCAAAGCATATCCATACACCAACTAATGTAAAGAAAGCAATATTCATATTTTTATCATAAGATTCATAATTCTTATTATTGATTTGAGATATTTCTTGATAGAACATGAATTATGATTTGTGATTATAGAGAATTTTGCATAGAATATATGTTAGATCATCATGATGTATGAGAATTCTATTCTTTCTAGACTTACGACAATATGATTTGGTGATTTTCTTTTGAATAAGCATGTTTGATTTTTAAGTCTAGAAAATGATGATCATGTAATCATATTAAAGACAAAGATCACATATAGAGTGTTTTGAAATTTATAATAAAATTTGCATTCAATAATTGAATCTATTGATCTTTGGTTTTGCATGATAATATATGATTTATGATACAATATTCATATATATTCTAATGATTAATCCATAAAACTATGTGTTTGTTGGAATTTTAGTATTCTATATAATTTCAAATCACATAGTTATCATGATATTTTAATAACATTGTAAATGTTCTACCTAGCATAAATATATAAGCATAGACCAAGAAGCAATGCTTGGATGATGAGTTTGAATGCAATGTTATTACATAGGATTAATGGAGATTATGTTGCATGTAATATGAGAAGTTTTCAAATTAATTTTCTTTAGACCTAGAATGAAATGATTAAACTTTTGATTTGATCTTAATGATACAAGATGATTCTAAGGTCTAAATTACATGCAAACATTGGTGACACACATCACACACATAATATCTAAATTAATATATGAAACAATTATACTAAGGATAGCATGTGATGAAAAATCCATAAACACAGAAATTTCCAAATCAAGCAAACTAAGATAGCTTTTAAAACGGAGTTGAAATTGGGCAAGTTGACAGCACCAAGAGAACTCAATTAGCAAGCCTAGTTTGTCGTTGGATGGAGATTTTTGTGCTCTTTCCGAAAATATATTAAATGTGAAAATCAGGCGAGCGGATCAAAAGATATGGATGTTTGAAGTTTTGATCGTATACTCGCATTTTTTGAAAGATTAAACATGATTTTAGATGAATTTTTGTTTTCAATTTTTTAGATAATATTCTTCATTATAAGGGCTATCATATGCAGTAAACAAAAATAGAAAAGAATCAAAAACGTTGCGCATTTTAATTTTTAGTTTAAGCCCTTTAAGAAACCATTTAAATCCAATCTTTAAAATAGTTTCAATAGTCTTGATAATAATTTCAATATTCAATTTCTAATGATAATTTAAGACAATTAAGGGTAAAGGATTTACAAGGATAAAAAACAATCAAAGATGAGAGATAGATCACTTTGAAAAAATATATGACTTAATGTTCAATTTTAATTCAAATTTGATTTGATAAACATTAGGCTTAATATATGAAAGTCATATTACATGATATATAAAGTGATCATAGCATGTTTGTTCAAGAAAATAAAAAATAAACAGAAGTAAAAAGACAATAAGCATATCATGAAGTAGAGTAATGATATTTAATTTTCATAATAGTTTCTACTTCATGCATTTGAAAGATACTAAATGATAAGAGATTTAGGTATCCAAAGTTGACCATGTGGGATAGTTCCTTTGGGTACCCAAATACATTGTGGTGGCTTTTGGGAAGATAATGATGAATGGGCATTTTCAATTAAAGATGATACATCATTTTTCTTTATGGGTCTCCATTCATACATTGGTTGTTTATCATTTAAATTCATATTATGATTATGTGACATCTTTATATAATTATATTTATTTGAAAAATAATTCATTTGGGATTTATGTTTATTCAAATTATTTTTCAAAATATATTGATGTTGATAATCATAATGAATTTTATTATATAGATTCTTTGAAAGTTTATAAGAGTGATTGTCTTTCTTAAGAAATGATTGTTGAAAGAGTGGGTTACAATATGTTTTAAATAATTGATTCTTATTTCGATGATTTTCATTTCCACTCTTTCTTATAGACATACTCTTATAATATGAAGGATAATATTTTATAGTTTGATTTTCATGAAAATGAGTTTTTAAATTTGAGCAATGATTGAAAATATATTGAGACTTATAATAGTGACTCTTAAGAATTTTGTGAGGGTCATAATTCTTTTTGAAACTAAACTCCTTTTGAGTTGATGTATGAAAATGGTCCTTTTTATAAATGATTTTGTAAGTTAATTTATCTTTGTTATTCAAAATCTTATGATGAAAGTCATTACTAAAAATTTGAAATTTTTCAACAAAAGATTTTAACTGTCTTAACTTACAAGTTAAAGCATCATTTTCAATTATCAATTTTTCATTATGCCTCTTAGAAATTAAGAGCCCTTTTTCAATTTCCTTGAATTTTTCTTTTAATAAATTGCAATCAAAACAAGGAATAAGAATTTTAACTAAAGAGCATGAAAGAGAATTTATCACATCAATATTTGATTCTACATTATTGTTTGCTTTTAAAGATTTATTTTCTAAACGTAATTTGGAATTAGCAATTTTTAACTTTAAAATTTTATGTTTAGCAATTTTAAGCATACGAGATGTAGAAATGGAATTTGTTACAAAAAGAGGAGTTTTTTATTTTCGTACATTGCTATGGGATGAGGCAAGATTTGGACCAACGATTCCTTTGACATCTTCTTTGCATTCCTCTTCCATAGTTTAATTTCCGTCTTCTCTATTGCTTGATGAATTGCCAACAAATGAGTCCAATATTATGACGTTGTATTCTTCTACCTCCAAGCATAAGTTCTCATCGATTTCTTCTCTTGGATCCATAAGGAATTCCTCGTCGATTTCTCTCTTATATTTATCATCCTCCAAGAATGAGTCATTGTCGATTTCTTCTCTTGGATCAATAAGGAATTCCTCTTGTTCATCATCTGTAGAAGGAAGACTATAAGTATTCTCAAGAAATTTCCAAGCTTCATAAGCAGTAGGAAGTGTATAAATAAGTTTGAAAATATTTTGATCTAATGCACAATATAGACTATTCATAGATTTGGCATTTAAAAACATTTCATTTTTATTTAAAATACTTGGGGCCATTTTAATTGTAATAATCCATACTTTAATATCCAAAGATTTAAGAAATTTTTCCATAAGAAATTTCCACCCATTATAATTTCTACCTTCAAATAAAGGTGGTGCTAAAGATTTTTCATTTATAAGAAAATTTCCCCTACTAGTAGAAGCGAGATCATGAGACGCCATTATTCCTGGTTGTTAAACCGATTTGGAATAACCTAGCTCTGATACCACTTGTTGGATCTTACGGCGCCCTTAGAGGGGGGTGAATAAGGGATTAAAAATTCTTTTTATAATTTTAATAAAATTACTAAATTGTTTTATAATATGAGAAGGTAAAATAACAATTTAGCTAAATGAATAGAAAATTATGATTTGCAATTTTAGAAACAAGTACTAAATTGTTTTATGATGAAAGAGATTGAAATAAACAATTTAGATTTAGAATTGAAAACTTAGACCACAATATAATAGAGATTACGCCAAATGAGAGAAATCAAGTAAACACAAATAGAGACATGATTATATTATATGAAAAGGTGTTTACAAAAATTGATTTCAATATCGCTAGAAATCGGAGGCGTACATATGTAAATAATTTTTTCCTTTTCTATACCAACTTGTATCCCCACGAACCGGCTGGCTTTAGCCTATCCTTCCCCGCATATGGCCTCAAGCCGCTCTAGCCAATCCATCCCCGGATATGGCCTCGAGCACCCCCTAGATCTAATCACCTAGACCTAGTCGCCAACACAAGGCGAATTTCCCCCTAAGTCCTACCCAGACCTAGTCGCCAACACAAGGCGAATTCTCTAAACGGTTACAAGGAAAGTATGGAATGAAAAATAAAGATAACAATAATAAAACTCCTTATATGAGATCTTTGGAGTTGAGGATGAAGGATCGCTGTAGCATAAGCGAGGTTGAAGCGATCGTCCTTCGGATGTAGCGTGACGTTGTCCTCCTCCAGAATTCACCTTAAGCTTTTGTGGGAGATCCATCTTCGGCAGCATAACAGCACTGGAATTATGGCACAAGCAATCTCTCTGGGATGGATCACAAACACGAGAAGCAAAGCTGCAATATATAGAACTTCTCGCTAGCGCCTGCGGTAGAGACTAGCGCCTACGATAGTGTTTGTGTGATGCGGTTGCGAAATCGTCGGCTGCGTGGCGCTGTGCACGAACTTGAGATAGCGCCAGGCGGTAGCGCTAGCGCTGGCGGTAGCGGTTGTGTTGAGCGGTTGCGGAACCGTCCGAGGCGTGGCGCTGTGCACGAACTTGAGATAGCGCCAAGCGGTAGCGCTAAGGAATCGCTGAGACGAGGCTAACCGCTGAGACGGAAGCTGAGATGAAGCCGCTGAGACGGAACCAACTGAGCTAGCGCCTGGCGTTAGCGATAGCGCTAGCGGTAGCACTAAGGAACTGCTCCTTTCAAAAAATTGTTTCCATGCTGCCTTCTACCTGTGGAGTATTGCACCTATAGTTCCTGCACACTATAAACACACTACAAGCAATATCAAATACAATATGGGATTTGTTATTCTCAAACAAAAGGATGTGACACACATGTCCAACAACTTCTTCTTCTTTTCATCCTTTTTGTTGCTTCTATCCCTTTATTCCTGTGGGAACTCAGGGTTTATGTGCCCTGGCTTGTTGCAGGAGAAGGAAATCACCTCCTTCTTTGGAGTCTTATCATATCTGGGCTTTGAGCTCCCTCTTCTCCTTTCTCTTATATCTTGACCCATTTTCTGAATCTCCTTGCTAGGAAGCTGGACATTTCATCTTCAGGAGTGGAGGACTCTCCTTCAGTAGCCTTCAAATCAAGGTTCTTTTGGATGGGAGTTGAGGTTGTTTCCCTTGCCTCTGATTCAGCTCTGCTCTTCAGAAGCATCTCATATGACTTAAGCTTTTCTATCAAAGCATTAGTTAAGATTTCTCTGTGGCAACTGGACTCTTTGATGGCCCAGATCCTTGAATTACATGAGCTAGGGAAGCACATAAGGATCTTATTATTGATCTCTGTCAAGGAAATTTCCTTGTCCAGACTCCTTAGCTCATTAATAATGATGTTGAACCTGTCATACATTTCAGCAACACTTTCATCAACTTTCTTTTGAAAGTTCTCATATTGAGATATGAGAAGGGACTTCCTGTCCTTTCTTTCATCAGAGCTTTCTTCTACCATTCTGGTGAGAGATTCCCAGATCTCTTTTGTTGATTGACAGTCAGCAACTTTCTAAAAAATGTCATCTGACATGGTGGAAACCAGAATGTTCATAGCTTTGGCATCACATGCCTTCTGCTTCTTCTCTGTCTCTGTCCACTCAGCCCTGGGCATAGGTTCCTATGTTGAAGATCCACTAGCATCTTTCTTGTATGGGGCTGGAGGACCTGAAATGATTACATCAAAGATGTCTTCATCAATAAATTTCATATACAATTTTATTTTGGCCTTCGAGAGTGTAAACTTATTCAGGTTACACATTAGTGGTCTAGTTGATGCATAATCCTTAGAACTCATTTTCTTTAAAAAATAATTTTAATTAATTTTAGAATAAAGAAAAGAGAGTAGGAGATCTTTCGATCAAGGTGTTAAGCTTCTAATGATCAACCTGACTCTGATACCAATTGAAAGTGCATAGTGTGCCTCTGAGAATTCTCTAGAGGGGGGGTGAATAGAGATTTAAAATATTTTCTATTCTTTTATGCACACACAATAAAAATGCTAAGGTATTATGCAATCAGCAAAAACCTAAGGCAGAAATAAATGAAATAAAGTTTGTTGGAATAAACACAGAATAAGTAAAATGAGACAGCATAGAAAATCACAGATCAAAGACACGCGAATTTTATAGAGGTTCCCCAATATGTGGGTAGTCCTCTCTTCTACCTCCCTGGTAGGATTACACAACCTGTGCCAGAGTCTTTTGATAAGAGACTCTTAGAACCAATCCAGATCTTTTGATAAGGAGATCTTGAACCACTGAGTCTTTTGATAAGGAGACTCTTAGAACCACTGAATCCTTTGGAAGAGGGATTAATAAAATTCTTTACAGGAAATAGTAAGAAGAAAATAAGAGGGAGAAGAAAAGAATTCTGTTCTCAGAATTCTTAAGAAGCTCTGATGCTGCTTCTATCATTCTCACTGGATCTGTAATGATGAACCCTTGCTTATGATAGTGATGATTTGCAAGGGTTGTTTTGCTTGATCCTTTTCTCTCAGCACTTCTTGTAATCTAGTTGATGTATGATGATGAAGAAGAAGCAGCTGTGTGTATTCCTGTGCAGAGAGAGCACTTCTGTATATCTATCTTTTAGGGTTTCAGGAGGAAGAAGATGAAAGCCCTATTCGACAGATAGAATAATGTAATCACTCTTCTTACTTTCTTCTCCTCTTTTTGTATACTTATTCTGTATGATTGGGATTTCAAATCCTTTCTTCTTTTGGGATGTCCTGAAAAAGAATTCACTCAATTTCCTTTCTTCTTTTGTTTTCGACCCGTCAATCTATTTTGAATACCTTCCAAAGATGATGTGTTATGTCCTGGAAAGCTCCATACCTTCCTTGGCAATAAATTAGTCATTGGAGAACAGTCTCTAGCCTGGTGGTCCTTCTGAAAATGTCTCAAAAGGACAGCTGAAAAAGCTTCCTTTTTTTGACTATATTCGACGTTGCATCGACTTCATCAATCTTCATGTCGACGCATCTCTAATTTCTTATTGACGTAGCTTTGAATTCCTTCTTAGCTTTAGCTGAACTCAGATGTCGACGTTATGTCGATTTCTTATCGACGTATCTATCGAGTTGAAGCCTTGGACTTGAGCTTTTATTTTCTGCGTCGAATTGTAGTCGAAGTTGCGTCGACTTCTGAAATGGCTTTGATAAGCTCTTCCTTCTGCGTCGAGTTCCTTTCGATGTTGCATCGACTTGACTTATACTTCGACAGACTGAATAAGTTGCTTTGACTTGTAGTCACAGTTACGTCGATATCAAGTCGAAGTTGCGTCGACTTTTATTCGACGCAAGTCTTAACTTAACTTATTTTGTGATTGTCTTGACGTGGCCTTGACACTCTAAGGTGAGTGTAACATCCTAAGACATCTAATGACCAATTTACCCTTACCATACAATGTGGGAAAAATAACCTAAGAAGTAAAATCACTTAGGCTTCGTTCGTTTCATTGGAATTGTGGGTTTGGAATTGGCATTCATTTGCCAATTCCAATTTATGTTGTTCGACAGCCCTAAAAATAAGGCGGAATCGGAATTGGCTTGAATTCCCATCGGAAATAGACATAGGTTAATTTCGTGAGCCTCATTTACGACCTCTCGACGTCTTCTTTCGCGATTCCCGCACTGTTGGCCTCCTCATTCGCGATTTTCGCACTGATACCCTGCTCCCCCATGCGATTCCTTCCTTGTTCGTCGTCGTTGGCTCACTCACGATACCTAAAGTGCCAACTCTTCTCCTGCAAGCCCCCTCATACGCCGCTTGCGCTTCTGTCTATTCCGTCGTCGATCTTCCTCCCCGGAAGCAGGTATTAATTATTTGGCTTCGTTTTTGCCCTAGAGCTTGTGTGATGGGGACGACGGCCCACAGCATGATGAAGATGCAGTTGATGATGATCATCCACCACCATCCAAGGATTTGCGACGCCACGACGATCTTGACGGGCAACGTTACAACCTTCGCCCTCGGCACATGAAGAACCTTATTTAAATTACTATTTCATTTCATTATGTTATTTTAGACATTTAATCTGGCCTGCGTTTAGCCAACCGTTGCTGCATTTACTTATGTTGGTCTGCGTTTAGCCGGCCATTGCTGCTTTTAATTTATTTGGGCTGCATATAGCCATTGGTGTGTGTAAGGCTATATAAGGCCATGACTTTGAGATTAATAGGCAGATTATGATAGATTTTGAAATTTGAAAACAAAAATCCAAACTTGGAATTCTCCCCCTCTTCCTCTCTTCCTCTCTTGGAATTCCCCCCCCCCCCCCCCCCCCCCCCCCTCTTTCTTCCCTCTCCTTGGCCGCCCCTCTCTCTCCTTTCCCTCTTGAAGGTTCAGCCTCCACCTCTCCCCTCTCTTCCTCTTTCTCTCTAGAATCGGCCAGCATGATAGAGGAAGATCCAAGGTGCAACATAGGATTGGGGAAAACTCACTCGGGCGCGGCTCGACGAAGATGGATGTGTACATCTTCTTCGACTCATCTCTGGTGGGTCTGTGGAGGGAACGATCGATTGTTGTGGATCCAATATCTCGGATCTACAAACTCCGAGTGGGTAACGAAACTTCCTACCAAAGAGCTTTCCTTTCTTAGATTTTTCTTGTGGTGGTAGAGTTTTGGCGTGATTTTGGAAGCAACGGATTTTCGTGGTTATTTTCTTGTAGATCCGCGTTATCTTTGATATTTCTGAAACGTATGAAAAAGGATTGGCGATCCTTGCTTTGTTCTTGTTGGGAAAACATCCACTCTTTCCGAATCGATTTATTTTGGTGGATTTTTCTTTGGTACAACACCGCGCTCGTCCGGAATCAATATTATTCCTTTTAGCTTGTGTGGATATAGGCATATAACCTATATTCATACTCCAACGGTTGCTACCCGTACGCTGCGTTAAATTAATAAAAAACATATTCGAGGGCTGCGTTTAATTTGTGCTTGGGTAGCGCGGAGCGACGAGAGTCCTTTGTTCGTAATCGTGTGCGACCACCTCAATCTGGTGGCCTACATCAAATTTGGTATCAAAGCGAGGTTCGTGTCAATTTCAAAATTGATACATTCCTTGGATTTTCGTAGAACGACGGCTCTCACAATTTTCACACGATTTGGCACTCAAAATTTAAAAATAAAATTTCGCCGGTCTGCGAATAGCGGTCCTAAATTCTCATTTTTCAGCCAAATTCAAAACAAAAATTTCTGGAATTTCTACTTGTTATTTTCTGTGAGAATATCAAAAAACAATTTACATAACTTAGTTATTAGGCGGAAAAAAAATTATCTCTCGTAAATTTTTTATCCTTATCTAAAATCTGGTCTGCATTTAGTAAAAAACGAAAAAAAAAATCCGCAGAAAATTATAAAAAAAATCACTTGTCCAGTAGTTCATGCGCACTAGGCTTGGCACGGAGTACCTTCCAACCACTTCCACCATGGCAGACGACCATGATGACGAGCACGCTCCGACTACAATTGCGGAGCTTCGGGACGAGTTTAACGCTAAGTTCGATGCACTCACACAGCTAATACAAGGGTTAGCATTAAATAAAGCGGCGCCTCGAAATCCCGCTGCCAACCAACGAGATGAGAGACCATATAATCCCCGTAATCGGGACGATGAGCAAGCGCATCGTCATGAGTTCGACGTAACTAGGGCCGTAAAAATAGATCCACCGTCATATGATGGTATGGGTGAACCCCAAGTATTTTTAGACTGGGTCATGGAGATCGAGAGTTATTTTGAGTGGAAAAATCTGACGGACGGTAAGAAGGTGCGGGTTGCACGGATGAAGCTTCTGGGTAGGGCCAAAACGTTCTGGTTGAATGAAGAGAGGCGATTAGGTACCGTGAATGGAGCACCCCCAGTTGGGTGGGCTGCCATGAAAGCACTCCTGTTGGACCAATATGTCCCTGCGTATCACCGAACCCAAATGTTCGACGAGTTAGCTACCCATCGGCAAGGGGGCAAATCGGTAGCGGAGTACATGGGACTCCTTAAAGATATGATGGTACGGTGTGACGTGCGGGAAATGCCCGAAGTTACACTATCTCGTTTTCGTAAGTGACTCAACCCAGATATCCAAGACAAGCTCTTACGTTAGGGTCATACGGATCATAACACGACTTTCAATGTTGCCTTAGACATAGAGAAGCACAACGCCTACAAGTCCAAGGGACGAGCATTCCAGAAGGGAAAGTCCCTTTTAGGAGCCCCACCTCCGTCCTCCTCGAGGGACAAAGGAAGGTTTCGATCGACTGATTCGAATTCTGTAGTCATTACCGCTAGGAATGTCAAGAATCCCACAGGTGAGAGAGTCCCAATAGGGCAGATTAGTAAGACTAACGCCACTTGTTTCACTTGCGGGATCCAAGGGCACTACGCTAGTGAGTGTCCCACTAAAACGAAGCCCCTAGCACTAATGGGCTCTCCCTCCGAACCCGCCGAAATTGTTTACGAGGCCACGGATGAATCTGAAGGCGAGCCTAGTGATATGTATGACGATTCTTACATGATGGTGATGCGTTGTATCTTAGCTACCCCGCGAATATTGGACTAGTATAATAGGACGAGCATATTTTCTCTGCACTTTAAAAGCGGTGATAAATGGTGTAAG
This sequence comes from Dactylorhiza incarnata, assembly GCA_033032865.1. Lineage (NCBI taxonomy): Eukaryota > Viridiplantae > Streptophyta > Magnoliopsida > Asparagales > Orchidaceae > Dactylorhiza > Dactylorhiza incarnata. The sequence continues at coordinate 3,024,973 of JAWHQI010000175.1, read as the reverse complement.
TTGATTATTGATAGCGGGAGTTGCATGAATGTAATATCTGAAAATGTGGTTATTCAGATGAAATTAAGCACGGAACCACACCCCCAACGATATAAAATTGCTTGGGTCAACAAAACTTCAATCGGGGTGTCTAAGCGATGTCTAGTGCCATTGACTATTAAGGGATACGTGGATAAGGTTTGGTGCGATGTTATCCATATGGACGTTTGCCACGTGTTATTAGGACGTCCGTGGCTCTTTGATTATGACGTGACTCACTTTGGTCGTGCAAATACCTATGAGTTCAAGTTTAACGGCAAGATCGTTACCTTGAAGCCCACTCCCCCTAAGGACCCCTTGATCGCCTCTTCGGACATAATTGTGCCCGCGGAGAAGAAGACATTAACGTTTATAGGTAGGAAAGAGCTCGAGCGTCACTCCTTCGTTGAGGGTATCCTTTATGCGCTAGTTTGTCTACAAGTCAAGAGTGACGAGTCCTCGTTCGAGAGCCTACCGCCGGCGTTGCGGGATCTTTTAGAAGAGTATAAGGATGTGTATCCGGAGGAGTTGCCCGTAACATTACCCCCATTGCGGGATATCCAACATGCCATAGATCTCATTTCAGGTTCCTCCCTACCCAACCTACCACACTATCATTTGAATCTGTCCGCCCACGCGGAGTTGCAAACCCACATTGCTGAATTAATGCAAAAAGGGTTTATTCGGCATAGTAAAAGCCCATGTGCCGTTCCCGCCTTGCTAGCACCCAAGAAAGATGGTTCATGGAGAATGTGTGTGGATAGTAGGGTCATTACTAAGATCACTATTAAATACCGTTTTCCCATCCCACGTTTGGACGACCTATTGGACATGTTAGTCGGGGCCACAATCTTTTCGAAATTGGATCTTAGGAGTGGCTACCACCAGATACGGATTAGAGAAGGGGATGAGTGGAAAACAGTGTTTAAGTCGAAGGAAGGACTTTATGAGTGACTAGTAATGCCGTTCGGGCTCTCCAATGCCCCAAGTACGTTCTCTCGGATGATGACCCACGTCTTTCACCCGTATATGGGGAAGTTTATCGTGGTGTATTTTGATGACATACTCGTTTTTAGCACTTCTACTTCCGATCATGAGGGGCATTTGAAGATTATTTTGGAGACGCTCCGAATGGAGAAATTATTTGTCAATATTAAGAAGTGCACATTCTATGTATCGTCGGTGGAGTTCCTAGGTTACATTGTTAGTTAGGAGGGCATACACGTTGATCCTAAGAAGGTCCAAGCCATAGTGGATTGGTCGGAACCCACCAATATTAGGGAAGTTAGAAGTTTCCACGGTTTAGCCACCTTCTACCGCCGGTTCATACGCGATTTTAGTAGCATCATGGCTCCCATCACGGGGTGCATGAAGAAAGGCGATTTTGTGTGGTCCAAGTCTGCCACCAAAGCGTTCCACACGATTAAGGCCCAGATGTCGGAAGCACCCCTCTTGCGGTTACCGGATTTTAATAAGGTCTTTGAGTTGTCTTGTGATGCATCTGGGGTTGGTAGTGGAAGCATTTTAAGTCAATGGGGCATCCGGTAGGTTATTTTAGTGAGAAGCTTGTGGGGCCTAAGCTCAACTACACCAATTACGATCGTGAATTTTATGCCATTATTCGGTGCCTCCAACATTGGCGGCACTACCTCCTTCCTAAGGAGTTTGTTATCCTTTCCGATCAAGAGGCATTACGGTTCGTCAACTCACAAGGTAAAATCAGCCCCCGCCACGCAAAATGGGTCTCATACCTGCAGGAGTACTCCTTTAACATTAAACATCTGAAGGGCAATCTTAATCGGGTAGCGGATACTCTTAGCCGCGTCTCTCTGTTATTGACCACACTAGAGGTTAAGGTCGTAGGTTTTGAGCGTATTAAGGACGAGTATGTTCATTGTCCGGATTTTAAGGAAATCTATTTGTCCACCCAAGCTGAGTCACCCACGACCATTTCTGCGTATTATCTCCGTGATGGATATTTATTTAAGCACGCTAAGCTATGCATCCCTCGTTCTTCCCTTCGCCACTTCATAGTGTGGGAATTACATAGTGACGGTCTCGGCGGCCACTTTGGGCGTGATAAAACCATTACCTTAGTGGAGGAAAATTTTATTGGCCGTGTCTCAAGTCTACGGTACACAAAGTGGTTGGAAGTTGTAGAGCGTGTCAGTTAGGAAAAGGGAATAAGATGAATGCGGATACTCATACCTGCAGGAGTACTCCTTTAACATTAAACATCTGAAGGGCAATCTTAATCGGGTAGCGGATACTCTTAGCCGCGTCTCTCTGTTATTGACCACACTAGAGGTTAAGGTCGTAGGTTTTGAGCGTATTAAGGACGAGTATGTTCATTGTCCGGATTTTAAGGAAATCTATTTGTCCACCCAAGCTGAGTCACCCACGACCATTTCTGCGTATTATCTCCGTGATGGATATTTATTTAAGCACGCTAAGCTATGCATCCCTCGTTCTTCCCTTCGCCACTTCATAGTGTGGGAATTACATAGTGACGGTCTCGGCGGCCACTTTGGGCGTGATAAAACCATTACCTTAGTGGAGGAAAATTTTATTGGCCGTGTCTCAAGTCTACGGTACACAAAGTGGTTGGAAGTTGTAGAGCGTGTCAGTTAGGAAAAGGGAATAAGATGAATGCGGGTCTATATACCCCCCTCCTGATTCCTTCCATTCCTTGGGAAGATGTTAGCATGGACTTTGTCTTGGGCCTTCCCGTCACGTTTAGACGTCACGACTCCGTTATGGTGGTCGTTGACCGGTTCTCGAAGATGGCTTATTTCATTGCATGTCACAAAACCGAAGATGCGTCTCACGTCGCTAAGTTATTCTTTAAAGAGGTCGTTGGGCATAGGGGCGTCCCTAAAACTATTGTCACTGATAGGGACGTGAAATTTACGAGCTATTTTGGAAAACTTTATGGAAGATCATGGGCACCAAGCTCTTATTTTCCTCGGCTTTCCACCCGCAGACGGATGGCAAAACGGATGTAGTTAATAGGAGTTTGGGTAGCTTACTTCATTGTATTGTGGGGGATCACAAGGGCACTTGGGATCTCATCCTCCCACATGCACAATTGCCCTACAATAATTCCAAAAATCGGTCCACCGGACTCTCACCCAATGAAATCGTACACGGCTACAAGGCACCCGTGCCACTTGACTTAGTCCCGTTACCGCCATCCTATAAATCTAGTCAATTTGCACAGGATTTTGCCTCGCATGTTCACGCCCTACATAAACACATAAATCAAACATTAGCAGAACAATATGCCTCTTATTAAGCTAACGCAAACGTACATAGAAGGGAAATCCATTTTAATATTGGAGATTTTGTTATGATGCGTCCCTCCCCTGAACGGTTTCCAACGGGAACCATAAAGAAACTGGCAAATAGGAGAGCCGGTCCTTTTCGTATTTTAAAGAAATTAGGAGAGAATGCTTATCTCTTGGAATTACCCACTGATTGGGTTATATCCCCTATTTTCAATGTTTTTGATTTAACGCCCTATATCTCACCACCACCTGAATTATGTCTCCTCGTTTCTGTCCACTACCAATTCTAATGGATTTGGGGGTGAGGTTTTATCTGGATCGTTCTCTCCAACAGCTGCTACTGGGGGTATATTGCCTAATGAATTTGCTACATTTTCTTCTTCTTCGACTAACGCATTTCCAAGTTTCCCCAAGACTGTTTTTGTGCCTGACAGGATTATACAGGATGAGGTGCTTCCCTCTCAGCATGGTGACATGCGACGGTTCTTGATCCGATGGCGTGACCGCCCCGCCTCTGATGATTCTTGGCTCGCTGCCTCGGAGGTGGCCCTTATGGACAAAGCTCTCCTACATCGGTACCTGCACTCTCCCTCATCGGTGATGAGTACTTTCGAGCGGGGGAGGTTTGACGGGGACGACGGACCATAGCATGATGAAGATGCAGTTGATGATGATCATCCACCACAATCCAAGGATTTGCGATGCCACGACGATCTTGACGGGCAACGTTACAACCTTCGCCCTCGGCACATGAAGAACCATATTTAAATTACTATTTCATTTCATTATGTTATTTTAGACATTTAATCTGGCCTGCGTTTAGCCAACCGTTGATGCATTTACTTATGTTGGTCTGTGTTTAGCCGGCCATTGCTGCTTTTAATTTATTTGGGTTGCATATAGCCATTGGTGTGTGTAAGGCTATATAAGGCCATGACTTTGAGATTAATAGGCAGATTATGATATATTTTGAAATTTGAAAACAGAAATCCAAACTTGGAATTCTCCCCCTCTTCCTCTCTTTGAATTTCCGCCCCCCCCCCCCCCCCCCCCCCCTCTTTCTTCCCTCTCCTTGGACGTCCCTCTCTCTCCTTTCCCTCTTGAAGATTCGCGTTATCTTTGATATTTCTGAAACGTACGAAAAAGGATTGGCGATCCTTGCTTTGTTCTTGTTGGGAAAACATCCACTCTTTCCGAATCGATTTATTTTGGTGGATTTTTCTTTGGTACAACACCGCGCTCGTCCGGAATCAATATTATTCCTTTTAGCTTGTGTGGATATAGGCATATAACCTATATTCATACTCCAACGGTTGCTACCCGTACGCTGCGTTAAATTAATAAAAAACATATTCGAGGGCTGCGTTTAATTTGTGCTTGGGTAGCGCGGAGCGCCGAGAGTCCTTTGTTCGTAATCGCGTGCGGCCACCTCAATCTGGTGGCCTACATCAAATTTGGTATCAAAGCGAGGTTCGTGTCAATTTCAAAATTGATACATTCCTTGGATTTTCGTAGAACGACGGCTCTCACAATTTTCACACGATTTGGCACTCAAAATTTAAAAAATAAAATTTCGCCGGTCTGCGAATAGCGGTCCTAAATTCTCATTTTTCAGCCAAATTCAAAACAAAAATTTCTGGAATTTCTACTTGTTATTTTCTGTGAGAATATCAAAAAAAAATTTACATAACTTAGTTATTAGGCGGAAAAAAAATTATCTCTCGTAAATTTTTTATCCTTATCTAAAATCTGGTCTGCATTTAGTAAAAAACGAAAAAAAAATCCGCAGAAAATTATAAAAAAAAAATCACTTGTCCAGTAGTTCATGCGCACTAGGCTTGGCACGGAGTACCTTCCAACCACTTCCACCATGGCAGACGACCATGATGACGAGCACGCTCCGACTACAATTGCGGAGCTTCGGGACGAGTTTAACGCTAAGTTCGATGCACTCACACAGCTAATACAAGGGTTAGCATTAAATAAAGCGGCGCCTCGAAATCCCGCTGCCAACCAACGAGATGAGAGACCATATAATCCCCGTAATCGGGACGATGAGCAAGCGCATCGTCATGAGTTCGACGTAACTAGGGCCGTAAAAATAGATCCACCGTCATATGATGGTATGGGTGAACCCCAAGTATTTTTAGACTGGGTCATGGAGATCGAGAGTTATTTTGAGTGGAAAAATCTGACGGACGGTGAGAAGGTGCGGGTTGCACGGATGAAGCTTCTGGGTAGGGCCAAAACGTTCTGGTTGAATGAAGAGAGGCGATTAGGTACCGTGAATGGAGCACCCCCAGTTGGGTGGGCTGCCATGAAAGCACTCCTGTTGGACCAATATGTCCCTGCGTATCACCGAACTCAAATGTTCGACGAGTTAGCTACCCATCGGCAAGGGGGCAAATCGGTAGCGGAGTACATGGGACTCCTTAAAGATATGATGGTACGGTGTGACGTGCGGGAAATGCCCGAAGTTACACTATCTCGTTTTCGTAAGTGACTCAACCCAGATATCCAAGACAAGCTCTTGCGTTAGGGTCATACGGATCATAACACGACTTTCAATGTTGCCTTAGACATAGAGAAGCACAACGCCTACAAGTCCAAGGGACGAGCATTCCAGAAGGGAAAGTCCCTTTTAGGAGCCCCACCTCCGTCCTCCTCGAGGGACAAAGGAAGGTTTCGATCGACTGATTCGAATTCTGTAGTCATTACCGCTAGGAATGTCTAGAATCCCACAGGTGAGAGAGTCCCAATAGGGCAGATTAGTAAGACTAACGCCACTTGTTTCACTTGCGGGATCCAAGGGCACTACGCTAGTGAGTGTCCCACTAAAACGAAGCCCCTAGCACTAATGGGCTCTCCCTCCGAACCCGCCGAAATTGTTTACGAGGCCACGGATGAATCTGAAGGCGAGCCTAGTGATATGTATGACGATTCTTACATGATGGTGATGCGTTGTATCTTAGCTACCCCGCGAGTATTGGACTAGTATAATAGGACGAGCATATTTTCTCTGCACTTTAAAAGCGGTGATAAATGGTGTAAGTTGATTATTGATAGCGGGAGTTGCATGAATGTAATATCTGAAAATGTGGTTATTCAGATGAAATTAAGCACGGAACCACACCCCCAACGATATAAAATTGCTTGGGTCAACAAAACTTCAATCGGGGTGTCTAAGCGATGTCTAGTGCCATTGACTATTAAGGGATACGTGGATAAGGTTTGGTGCGATGTTATCCATATGGACGTTTGCCACGTGTTATTAGGACGTCCGTGGCTCTTTGATTATGACGTGACTCACTTTGGTCGTGCAAATACCTATGAGTTCAAGTTTAACGGCAAGATCGTTACCTTGAAGCCCACTCCCCCTAAGGACCCCTTGATCGCCTCTTCGGACATAATTGTGCCCGCGGAGAAGAAGACATTAACGTTTATAGGTAGGAAAGAGCTCGAGCGTCACTCCTTCGTTGAGGGAATCCTTTATGCGCTAGTTTGTCTACAAGTCAAGAGTGACGAGTCCTCGTTCGAGAGCCTACCGTCGGCGTTGCGGGATCTTTTAGAAGAGTATAAGGATGTGTATCCGGAGGAGTTGCCCGTAACATTACCCCCATTGCGGGATATCCAACATGCCATAGATCTCATTTCAGGTTCCTCCCTACCCAACCTACCACACTATCATTTGAATCTGTCCGCCCACGCGGAGTTGCAAACCCACATTGCTGAATTAATGCAAAAAGGGTTTATTCGGCATAGTAAAAGCCCATGTGCCGTTCCCGCCTTGCTAGCACCCAAGAAAGACGGTTCATGGAGAATGTGTGTGGATAGTAGGGCCATTACTAAGATCACTATTAAATACCGTTTTCCCATCCCACGTTTGGACGACCTATTGGACATGTTAGTCGGGGCCACAATCTTTTCGAAATTGGATCTTAGGAGTGGCTACCACCAGATACGGATTAGAGAAGGGGATGAGTGGAAAACAGTGTTTATGTCGAAGGAAGGACTTTATGAGTGACTAGTAATGCCGTTCGGGCTCTCTAATGCCCCAAGTACGTTCTCTCGGATGATGACCCACGTCTTTCACCCGTATATGGGGAAGTTTATCGTGGTGTATTTTGATGACATACTCGTTTTTAGCACTTCTACTTCCGATCATGAGGGGCATTTGAAGATTATTTTGGAGACGCTCCGAATGGAGAAATTATTTGTCAATATTAAGAAGTGCACATTCTATGTATCGTCGGTGGAGTTCCTAGGTTACATTGTTAGTTAGGAGGGCATACACGTTGATCCTAAGAAGGTCCAAGCCATAGTGGATTGGCCGGAACCCACCAATATTAGGGAAGTTAGAAGTTTCCACGGTTTAGCCACCTTCTACCGCCGGTTCATACGCGATTTTAGTAGCATCATGGCTCCCATCACGGGGTGCATGAAGAAAGGCGATTTTGTGTGGTCCAAGTCTGCCACCAAAGCGTTCCACACGATTAAGGCCCAGATGTCGGAAGCACCCCTCTTGCGGTTACCGGATTTTAATAAGGTCTTTGAGTTGTCTTGTGATGCATCTGGGGTTGGTAGTGGAAGCATTTTAAGTCAATGGGGCATCCGGTAGGTTATTTTAGTGAGAAGCTTGTGGGGCCTAAGCTCAACTACACCAATTACGATCGTGAATTTTATGCCATTATTCGGTGCCTCCAACATTGGCGGCACTACCTCCTTCCTAAGGAGTTTGTTATCCTTTCCGATCACGAGGCATTACGGTTCGTCAACTCACAAGGTAAAATCAGCCCCCGCCACGCAAAATGGGTCTCATACCTGCAGGAGTACTCCTTTAACATTAAACATCTGAAGGGCAATCTTAATCGGGTAGCGGATACTCTTAGCCGCGTCTCTCTGTTATTGACCACACTAGAGGTTAAGGTCGTAGGTTTTGAGCGTATTAAGGACGAGTATGTTCATTGTCCGGATTTTAAGGAAATCTATTTGTCCACCCAAGCTGAGTCACCCACGACCATTTCTGCGTATTATCTCCGTGATGGATATTTATTTAAGCACGCTAAGCTATGCATCCCTCGTTCTTCCCTTCGCCACTTCATAGTGTGGGAATTACATAGTGACGGTCTCGGCGGCCACTTTGGGCGTGATAAAACCATTACCTTAGTGGAGGAAAATTTTATTGGCCGTGTCTCAAGTCTACGGTACACAAAGTGGTTGGAAGTTGTAGAGCGTGTCAGTTAGGAAAAGGGAATAAGATGAATGCGGGTCTATATACCCCCCTCCTGATTCCTTCCATTCCTTGGGAAGATGTTAGCATGGACTTTGTCTTGGGCCTTCCCGTCACGTTTAGACGTCACGACTCCGTTATGGTGGTCGTTGACCGGTTCTCGAAGATGGCTTATTTCATTGCATGTCACAAAACCGAAGATGCGTCTCACGTCGCTAAGTTATTCTTTAAAGAGGTCGTTGGGCATAGGGGCGTCCCTAAAACTATTGTCACTGATAGGGACGTGAAATTTACGAGCTATTTTGGAAAACTTTATGGAAGATCATGGGCACCAAGCTCTTATTTTCCTCGGCTTTCCACCCGCAGACGGATGGCCAAACGGATGTAGTTAATAGGAGTTTGGGTAGCTTACTTCATTGTATTGTGGGGGATCACAAGGGCACTTGGGATCTCATCCTCCCACATGCACAATTGCCCTACAATAATTCCAAAAATCGGTCCACCGAACTCTCACCCAATGAAATCGTACACGGCTACAAGGCACCCGTGCCACTTGACTTAGTCCCGTTACCGCCATCCTATAAATCTAGTCAATTTGCACAGGATTTTGCCTCGCATGTTCACGCCCTACATAAACACATAAATCAAACATTAGCAGAACAATATGCCTCTTATTAAGCTAACGCAAACGTACATAGAAGGGAAATCCATTTTAATATTGGAGATTTTATTATGGTGCGTCCCTCCCCTGAACGGTTTCCAACGGGAACCATAAAGAAACTGGCAAATAGGAGAGCCGGTCCTTTTCGTATTTTAAGGAAATTAGGAGAGAATGCTTATCTCTTGGAATTACCCACTGATTGGGTTATATCCCCTATTTTCAATGTTTTTGATTTAACGCCCTATATCTCACCACCACCTGAATTATGTCTCCTCGTTTCTGTCCACTACCAATTCTAATGGATTTGGGGGTGAGGTTTTATCTGGATCGTTCTCTCCAACAGCTGCTACTGGGGGTATATTGCCTAATGAATTTGCTACATTTTCTTCTTCTTCGACTAACGCATTTCCAAGTTTCCCCAAGACTGTTTTTGTGCCTGACAGGATTATACAGGATGAGGTGCTTCCCTCTCAGCATGGTGACATGCGACGGTTCTTGATCCGATGGCGTGACCGCCCCGCCTCTGATGATTCTTGGCTCGCTGCCTCGGAGGTGGCCCTTATGGACAAAGCTCTCCTACATCGGTACCTGCACTCTCCCTCATCGGTGATGAGTACTTTCGAGCGGGGGAGGTTTGACGGGGACGACGGACCATAGCATGATGAAGATGCAGTTGATGATGATCATCCACCACAATCCAAGGATTTGCGATGCCACGACGATCTTGACGGGCAACGTTACAACCTTCGCCCTCGGCACATGAAGAACCTTATTTAAATTACTATTTCATTTCATTATGTTATTTTAGACATTTAATCTGGCCTGCGTTTAGCCAACCGTTGATGCATTTACTTATGTTGGTCTGTGTTTAGCCGGCCATTGCTGCTTTTAATTTATTTGGGTTGCATATAGCCATTGGTGTGTGTAAGGCTATATAAGGCCATGACTTTGAGATTAATAGGCAGATTATGATATATTTTGAAATTTGAAAACAGAAATCCAAACTTGGAATTCTCCCCCTCTTCCTCTCTTTGAATTTCCGCCCCCCCCCCCCCCCCCCCCCCCCCCCTCTTTCTTCCCTCTCCTTGGACGTCCCTCTCTCTCCTTTCCCTCTTGAAGGTTCGGCCTCCACCTCTCCCCTCTCTTCCTCTTTCTCTCTAGATTCGGCCATCACGATAGAGGAAGATCCAAGGTGCAACATAGGATTGGGGAAAACTCACTCGGGCGCGGCTCGACAAAGACGGACGTGTACATCTTCTTCGGCTCATCTCCAGTGGGTCTGTGGAGGGAACGATCAATTGTTGTGGATCCAATATCTCGAATCTACAAACTCCGAGTGGGTAACAAAACTTCCTACCAAAGAGCTTTCCTTTCTTAGATTTTTCTTGTGGTGGTAGAGTTTTGGCGTGATTTTGGAAGCAACGGATTTTCGTCGTTATTTTCTTGTAGATTCGCGTTATCTTTGATATTTCTGAAACGTACGAAAAAGGATTGGCGATCCTTGCTTTGTTCTTGTTGGGGAAACATCCACCCTTTCCGAATCGATTTATTTTGGTGGATTTTTCTTTGGTACAACACCGCGCTCGTCCGGAATCAACATTATTCCTTTTAGCTTGTGTGGATATAGGACTATAGCCTATATTCATACTCCAACGGTTGCTATCCGTACACTGCGTTAAATTAATAAAAAGCATATTCGAGGGCTGCGTTTAATTTGTGCTTGGGTAGCGCGGAGCGGCGAGAGTCCTTTGTTCGTAATCGCGTGCGACCACCTCAATCCGGTGGCCTACATCATTGTGATTTGTTCATGGAGTTGTTCATGGAGTTGAGCGTCTTCCTCAGTGTTTTTCCCTAGAGCTTGCATCGATTTCTTGCATGTTTTATTTGTATATGTTTTCAGTGTTTGTGTATATGTGTTGTGTGTGTGCAGGTTTTATTTGTATGGGTGTATGTGTGTGGTGTGTGTGTGTATGAATGTGTATGTGTGTGTTGTGTGTGTATTATTTTGTATGTGTGTGGTGTGTGTATGTGAATGTATGTGTGTGTTTTATGTGTTTGTGTATGTGTGTATGTATGTGTTTTTTGTGTGTGTGTGTGGTGTGTGTGTGTGTATGAATGTGTATGTCTGTATGTTTTTTTGTGTGGTGTGTGTGTGTATGTTTTTTTGTATGTGTGTTGTATGTTTTTTTGTATGTGTGTGTGTGGTGTGTGTATGTGTGTATGAATGTGTAATGTTTGTGTATGTTTTTTGTATGTATATGGTGTGTGTGTATGTTTGTGTATGTGTATGTGTGCGGTGTGTGTGTATGAATGTGTATGTGTGTGGTGTGTATGTGTGTGTATGAATGTGTATGTGTGTGGTGTGTGTGTGTATGTTTTTTTGTATGTGTATGGGTATGTGTGTGTGTGTGTGTTTGTGTCTATGTGTTGTTCTATGTGAATGATTATTATTGCATATCTGACTGAGGTCGAGGTCATACATGCTATCGATATGCTGAGTGTTGACGACACGAAGAGCGACATGTTCATCGCTTTACTGGTGCCAATTAGGAGGACCTGGCTCTGCTTACATTTACTCGATTGATTATATATGAACTTATGTTTTGTATGTTGTGGACTTTTTTATGACGTGGACTTATGTTTTCATTCTGTGGACATATATTTTTATAATATGCATTATATTTTTTAATATGATATTTCAATTCAGTTGATTTAAGGTTTTAAATTTAAAATTTCAATTTCGTCAATTGAATTCTGAGATACAGCAGAACATCGGAATTGCCAATTCCAATTCCTGTGACAGAATTCCTGCATTCAGCTGAACAACAAAATTGGAAATGACTTCAATTCCATTTCCTGTGGGAATTGGAATTGAAGTCAGTTCCAATTCCTGCATCTCAATTCCGACAAAACGAACGGAGCCTTATAGTTAATTTGTTAATCTGTTTACCCAGAAGACCGCTACCTAAACAGTATCTCTCTCAGACCGGGCGGTTTGATGTGTCAAGTCGCCCAGCTCCAAAACCAACGGGTCTCCCGGCCCAGCTTGAACAAACTGGGCGGTCTCACAGCATCCAGACCGCCTCCAAGGATTGAAGACATCCAAGGATCAAGTCTAGAGGGCAAGCTGCGGTCTCAGGTCAGAGGCCGCCTATTGGTGCCAAAAATGGTGCCTCCAAAATTCACACTAAGGGGGATGGGAGAAAACTGCGAAGTGCAGGTTACTAAGACAGAAGATGCTGGAAAAAAGAGAAACGATCACGAAATGGCGATCACGAAAAAATGAGACCGCTTACACAGGTTGTAAGCTGGAGCCTCGGAGCAAAAGTCCCTTTTCAGGTACCCCTATCCCTCTATTTATAGACGAGGGGGCTGCCCAAATGGGCAGAACAAAAAACTACGGGCTGCCCGGGATACAGGAGAGCCGGGGCAGGGATGAGAGGTGAAAATAGCAAAAATAAGAAAAACGATCAGACCGCTTAAGCTGGCGGTCTCGCACTGTCTTGACCGCTTGGCACTTAGAAAATTCTGGCTAAGGCAGCTGGCGGTCTGGGCGATCTCCAAAGTTGAGACCGCTGAGACCGGAAAAAATGACCCGCTAAGAGGAGGTCGCGGGCTTTCTGGGCAAAACATAATCCCCGCACATTTTTAAGTTGCACTTGGAACTTCGAAAATGTAAACTTTGACCGCTGAGACCGCGACCGTCATAAATGCAGCTTGGTCTATAAATACCGGCTGAAATCTTCAGATTCTAAGACATTGAAAAATTCCAATCCTTGAGCGGTCTCTGAAAATTAGCTAGGCGCGATCTCTTGCAAAGATGACTATGCTCGATCTCTTAAAAGCTCTTCCATCGAAAGCAAACTCTCCTGGGAAAAAGGAAAGCGTCAGCTCGAGAAAAGGAAAGAAAGCGCCAAAGACTTTAACGAAAGCGAGCGCTTCAAAGGAGACCGCCCGATCTCCGCTAAAGAAATCTGAGCTTCCTGAGGGTTCAGTTGTGCCGGTCTCTGTCGCTTCTGAACCATCTAATACTTCTTCAGACCCTGTATGGAAATTGCCTGACTTTTCCATTTCTTTTAATTGTCAGAAATCCCTGGAGGCGCTGGATCAAACAACTTCCAAACTTCCTGAGACCGCCTCTACCGAGGTCATTCTGGCTGGGTTGCGTCAGAAGAAGGCCGAGGCCGAATCCATGAGGCAGAAGATCGCTGAATAGGAGGCCGCTGTGAAGGGAAAGAAAAGAAAAAAGTCAAGTCCATCCAGCTTGACTTATAAGAGAAGCAGAAGAAACGAGGAAGAAAAAGACGTGAGCGCCATGGGAGCGACCGCATTTCCTGAATCTGTCGACCTGGAAGACACCGCAGAATTTCAAAAGGTGAATGCTAAGGGTGATCTCCTCTTCCCTCCCGCGGTCTCAACTTTATCAAGAGAGGATGATTCTGGATTAATCGCCTATCTTGATGAGGTTTCTTCTAACAATTCATCTTTTTCATCGTTGCAGGTGTTGGATCCCATTAAGGTTTCAGCTCTCAGAAATGTCGTCATTGAGAAAGAGATCGCGGACAGGGAGAAGGAGACCGCTGATGCAGCGATCAAGGCAAAGGAGGAGGAAGAGAAAAAGAGGAAGATGGAAGAGGTGATGAAGAAGAAGAAAGAGGAGGCAGAAGAAAAGAGAGAAAAAGAAGAAAAAGAGAAGGAGAAAGAAGAAAAAGAGAAGAAAGAGAAGGAGGAGAAGAAAAAGGATGAGGAGAAGAAGAGAGAGGCGGTCAGGGTTGCTGAGGAGAAGAGGAAGAAAGAGGCGGTCAGGGTCGCTGAGGAGAAGGCAGCACTGATCGCTGAGGAGGAGAGGAAGAAAGAGGCGGTCAGGATCGCTGAGGAGAAGGCGGCTCTGATCGCTGAGGAGGAGAGGAAGAAAGAGGCGGTCTTGCAGACCGCGGAGAAGAGAAACACTGAAGAGGAGATCGCGAAGAAACTGCAGATTGCTAAGGAGAAAGATGCACTTTCCAGCGGTCTCCTCGGTGATTCTTCTCAGGAAGACCGTCTGAACAAGGCTGCAACAGATCGCGCGGCGGCGGTCTCGGTTTTACGAGCTGGTAAGGGTAAAATAATTCCCCAGTCAGTTGAGTTCCTTCCATTACCTGTGGTTCAACCTGTCTCTCCAGAAAGGAAACGTGAGGTCATCCTTATTGAGACCGACGAAATTCTTTTGAGTAATGAAGAGTTAAAAAGAAGAAGAAAGGAGGGAGAAAGATCGCAAAAAAGAGAATTGGAAAGAATGGATATGGAGCGTTTAAGGGGACCAGATTGCCTTTCACTGACCGCAGATCCCGCGGTCACTAAAGATGTCGGAAGAGCTTTACGTGACTGCGGTCTCAACTTCTTTCCAAGTACTCTTTCTGCTCATTAAAAAAAGAATTTATTTGACCGTTTGTTAATGATTGAAGTAACTCATCTCTTGTGACCGCAGATGATGACAATGCTGAGATCGAGGAGGGAGAACTTCCTCAGCACACTGTGAACTCTCCCCAGCTTGCCAACATTCTTAATCCAATGTTCGAGGATGTTCGCTCTATGTTGATGAGGGAGTGAACTCAGAACAATCAGATCCGCGATCTTGAAGAGAAACTGCGCACTAATGAGAAGAAGATTCGAGAAGAATGTGATCTGAAGGTTGCAGAGATCGCGTGAGCTCTTAAGAAGGCTGAAAAGGATGCTGAGTATTACAAGGGGAAGGCTGCGGCGCTGTCTGCGGAGAATGAGAGGCTGAGGGGCGGTCACGCAAAGATGCTGATGATACCGGGTACCTCCAGCGATCATCCAGCGGAGAGACCGCAGCCTGAAATTGTGCTAATCTCTATGGAGCAGGTGGACAAGGAAATGTCAAAGATTCACCGAGCTGCAATGCTAGCTAATCATAGTTTGGTATCGGTTATGGCCGCAGTGAACGACATGCGGGATGTTGCGGCTCATGTAGGGAGAAATAGGCCTTCTAGGAAATGAACATTAATTTGAGACCGAGCGGTCTCTGGATTTAAACAATTTATCTTGTAATATTTTTACTATTAATGTTCCATATATTTTTATGTGGTTCCTTTTAATTCTATGTTTTGTGCGGTCCTGATTTTTATAATTTCGACCTCTTTATGCCTGGATTGCCTGTGTTGTTTCTGCTTTATGTGTATGTGTTTTATTGATTGAGACCGCCAACATAGCATGCTTTCACATGACCTTGCACAGGTCGAGCGATCTGAACATTTTTTGCTGGGCGGTCTGCAAAAGGTAATGATTACGAAATGACCCTTCGACTTCTATAAATAGCTGCCTTCATAACCTTTGTTTTATGCTTTCTTGAATGCGCTCTAAGTACCGATCTCAGCGATCGCTCAAAATGGTGTCCGCTCGTGCTTCTTCTGCTAACATCTTCCTGAATGCCGATCACAAGCAAGGTCGCTTATCAAAGGATGAGTACATTGATTTTATAAAAAAGTATATGATCCAGACTCAGATAGTTGTGAGACCGCCAGCTGAACAAGAAAGGTTGAACTTCGGAGAGGAGAAGAAATTTGTCATCCCCATCGATCACTTCGATCTCGGATTAAAAATCCCCCTCCCTTGGGAATGGCTAGAAATACTTGAATATTATGGTATGGTACTTGCCCAGTTGGCCCCGAACTCCATCGGTCTGGTCAACGTTTTCATCAATTACTTGAGATCGGAAAAGGTGAAATTTATGATGAATCTGTTCCGCGCAACCTTTACCGCGAAGATTCTGAAGGAAGGCAAGAAGAAGGAAGAGTTTAAAGGGTTGATGTACTTTTCAGCAGAAGGAATAAAAATCCTGAATCTTCCCAACAAAATCTCTTTCTGGACAGAGAGATTTCTCATTTTTGAAGGTGACCTTGGCGGTCTCAGGAGCTCACCATCTCCGCGACCTGACAGCATCTTTAAGAAGATAAAAGCGGTCTCAGCTGAGGAACTGAAAATTTTGGCTTTCTTGGCGGGCAAGAGGATCGATCTCATTCACTATCTAGCGATCTGGCCCGAGATCGCTGAGATCACCCCAGCCGAAAGTAAGTCTTCCTTGCGGTCTCGAGCAGTTTCCTTTCATGTCTTTTGTATCTTTTTCCTAACTTTTTCCTAACTTTTTCCTAACTTTTAGTGACCTTTGCAGTCCCCAAAAAAGATCCCATCTCCCCAGCAGTGGAAGTTCTCACTCAAAGGGAGAGGAGGCTGAAGCGCGAGGCCGACGTGTTCGGCACCACCTCTGAGACCGCCGAGCGAGATTTTCCCTTGGTTGGTTTTAAAAGAAGAATGAAGGACATCAAAGGAAAACCCCTCCTCAAATGGGCGGCTAAAGAAAAATATGTGAAGGTGTTCACTGATCTACCCTTATGGAGCAAGAAGGTGACCCGTCACGCATACGCGGTCACTTCGGCTTTGTATGGGAGAAAGAATACAAACGAAATATTGAATATTGAGACCGAAGAGCTCCCTGATCTCTGTGCTCAAGTGACCGCTAGAAGCACCATCCTAAACCACCATATGGGGCGGTCTCTTCGCAGCGCTCTGGACAAAATAACTGCTTTGCAAGAAGAAAGAAAAGTGAGAATTTTACCAGTATTTTATGAACGTATTACTTGTGATCGTGCGGTCTAATATATTTCCTTTTGGCAGCAATCTGAAAAGGCAGCCTATGATCCTGAGAATCCAGCTTTTCAGAGGGCTATGATGCATCATATAAAAGAGACCGCTGACCAGGTGCTGAATGAAGTTCGAGGTCGTGGTGGATTTACTGAAGAGTTCAAGGATATCACGTTTGTCGATCTCTTCCCTGATGCGGCACAGAGGATTGAAGAGCAATCTGTGACCGCTGAAGAGACCGCAGATGCTGCTGATGAGACCGCAGGCCAAGATGAAGATGTCGTGATCGAAGATGAAGAAAGTGGAAGTCGCTATACTCAGGGCTGGGATTCTAGCTCGGGTTCAAGCTCTGGATCAATAATTCCCCTGAGTAAATCGGAGGAATCTTCTGCGGAGACCGATTCCTCTTCCTCAGATGAGTGGTCTTCGAAGAGATCAAAGAAAGAATAAATTATATTTTTTCTTCTTTTTTGGAGACCGAGCGGTCTCGTTGTAATAGACATTTTAGAGTACATATGAAAATTGAATTCTTGTTTGATCTGTCTAAGTGAATGAATCTGTTTCTGATGCATATATTTATTTGTTCTTCTGAGTTAGAATCGGCATTCGATCTCAATGCCTTAGGTTTATCAAATGTTTTCCTTTTATGATTGAAGAGCTTTAGATGGGGGCCTTTGGCAAAGACATTAAAGATGAAAAAACAAAACTTCATATAAACAAGATAATTTCGCGGTCTCAGGATGATCAGACCGCCAATAGAAAGAAAGCTAATCAACTTGTCAATTGCTCAAGTCACCACTTAATCAGAAAATAAGAGACATTTATAATAGTTAAGCGGTCTAAAATCAGGCAGATCGCAATTTACAGAAGAGCTGACCAACTGAAGACGATTTGAGATCGGCGATCTTCCAACGATCTGAATTTGGCGGTCCAGAGATAAATTGTGATCGATGAATCTTCTTTAACAAATATTCACGCATGATAATTCAGCGGTCAATATAATTTGACCGTCGCGTACTTAAGATAATTCGAGCTCAATGAACCTTTGGCAGTTTCAATTTTGAAAATATAATAGATCTTCATGAATATTCTGTAACCTTTAATCAATAAAGAAGTGTTGAGTTCGCGATCTTGTCATAGCCAGACCTTTTAATACCCGATTCACATAAGAGATGCTTGGATAAACATCAGGCTTTAGATGAAAACCGTCTGGCGATCACAACAAATCAAGACCGATTCTCGCTTCCTCTTAAAGATCCATATTGGCGATCACTTCTATCCATGTCCTGGAGAAGATCAAGCCATCAATCATAAATAGCACAGACCGCTGTTTTGAAGAAAGAGAAGAATATGCGGTCTCATAAATGTCTGACCGCCCGATCCCAGTACGAAGGGATGAATAGGGTCTCATAGTAAGAAGAAGATGAGAAAGAGGATTTCAAAAAATGACCAGCAGGGCAGGTGTGGTTATGCCACGAAGGCTATACCGACATTGCTTTCCCTAAAGGATCACCGAGTTTGTTGCAAACTTGCCAATCTAAGGTTCAGGCGACGGTCATAGATGTTTCTGACCGCCCCTTACATAACCACGCTTCAACGAGTATTTGAAAGTTACAAACCAAAATGATCAGTAGGGCAGGTGTGGTTATGCCACGGAGGCTACACCGACATTGCTTTCCCTGAAAGATCATTAAGATCGTAACAATGTCCTTCCCAATGCATGACAGAGCTGAGCCAGCCACCTAGACCTCCTTGATATGCTGAGGTGTGCCAGATGTCAGCAAGGACCCGGTATCCTAAACTTCCACCGCTCGAGCTTGGCGAGCTACTGCTACACAGATTCAAAATCTCCCCGACATCTGTGGTCCTGGCAGAATTACACGTCGAGCTAACAAGCCGAGGGGGGAAGAAGTAGGATCCGTCGATGTCTCACTTGACAGGTTTTTGGCTTTCAAGAAACAGCTTATTTTTGGGACTTGCCATTCATTATGTGCATTGTGAATGTCTCAATGTTTTCTGCATGATGTTTAAGGGAAGAAAAGTGAGAAAGAGAATGAGCAAGTCAAATACGAACTTTTAAGAAAAGAAGAGTTTGATATCATCTCCGCTCCATGAATGAGGCAATTCTTCTCCTTCATAAATTTGGAGATGATAAGCACCATTTTTAAGCACACTCTTCACCACGAACGGCCCCGCCCAGTTTGGGTTAAGCTTTCCAATTGAACCGGCTCTTGCTGCTATATCTACTTTCTTTAAGACCAGATCCCCAACAGTGAATTCTTTGGTTCTTATATTTTTATTGAATAGCTTCCCCATCCTCCTTTTCACCTCTTCTTGTCTGATGATTGCCGTATCTCTTAATTCCTCAATTAAGTCAAGGCTACATTTTAGCTCCTCATCATTTTCTTCCATCAAATCAATTTGGTTCTGTTGTGCTAATAATACTCTTGGGCTTTTCACTTCGAACTCCACTGGAATAAGGGCTTCAGAACCGTGTGATAATTTGAAAGGAGTCTCTCCAGTGGCAGAACTTGGAGTTTTCCTCAAGGCCCATAAGACGGAAGGTAGTTGTTCTGCCCAGTTGCCCCTGACATTTTCTACCTTCTTTTTTAAGAGATTTATGATAAGTTTGTTGGCGGCTTCCCCCTGCCCATTGCTTCTAGGATGATGCACAGAAGCGAAACATAGCTCAACGCCAATTTGACCGCAGAAATTAATAAGAGTTGAATTATTGAACTGAGAACCGTTATCTGTGATGATTGCCATCGGAATCCCGTGCCGACATACTATCTCCCCCCAAATAAAATTCTTCACGGCTTGAGTAGTAATTTTGGCCAATGCTTTGGCTTCTATACATTTGCTGAAGTAGTCAATCATGACTATAATATATCGACGCTGCCCACTTGCCATAGGAAAAGACCCAATTAAATCCATTCCCCAAACTGCAAACGGCCATGGGGTTGCTATCGACTTAAGTTGCTAAGCCGGCTGATTTTGGAGAGGAGCAAACTTCTGTCACTTTACACATTTCTTAGCAAATTTTTCCGCATCCTTCCTCATTTGGGGCCAAAAATAGCCTTGCCTCAGAATTCTTTTCTCCAAAGTTCTAGCCCCAGAGTGACTTCCACATTCTCCAGAGTGGACCTCCTGAAGGACCATTGGAATCTCCTCTTCCGAAACACATCGTGCTAACGGTGAAAGGAAAGTTCTTCTATAAAGCACTCATGCAACAAGATAATAGTTAGCTGCTTTCCGTTTGAAACTTTTCCTATCCTTTACCGTTGAATGGAGCTTTCCAGTCGAAAGATATAGAACAAATGGATCCATCCAAGACGGATGCTGATCAATCTCCATAACCTTTCCTTCTTCAATTGTCGGGCGAAATAATTCCGAAGTTGTTCCTCCCGAGAGAAGTCCAAACTTTGCCAATTCATCTGCTTCCACGTTCTCACCCCTTGGAATATGTTCAATAGTAAAGCTTTTGAACTTTCCTACCTCGATTTTTACCAGAGTTAGATATCGCTTTAAAATACTATCTCTAGTTTCGAAAGTTCCATTCACTTGAGAAGCCATCACCAAAGAATCTGTGAAAACTTTGACATCATCAATCCCCAGCTCTCTGGCAAACTTAAGACCGGCTAGCAAAGCCTCATATTCCGCCTGATTATTTGTTACTTGAAAGTAGAACTTCAGCGCCTGATCCAATCTTATTCCATTAGGATTGATTAAGACAACTCCAGCTCTGGAAGAAATTCTTCCTGAGGCTCCATCCACGAAGATTGTCCAGGCAAGGGGTACTCTGACCCCCTTTTGCGACTCAACTTCTTTGGCATCCACCATGAAGTCTGCTAAAACTTGAGCTTTGATCGCCACCCTTGGAACATAAGATATGTCAAATTCACTGAGCTCTATTGCCCACTTTGCCAGCCTTCCTAAATGTTCTAGTTTCTCCAAGACATTCTTCAATGGAAGATCAGTAACAACTAGAATCGAATGGGCTTGAAAGTATGGTCTCAATCTTCTTGCCGAAGTTACGAGCATTAAGGCTAACTTTTCGAGAATAGGATAGCGAGTTTCTGCATTCTTCAGGATTCGACTCACGTAATAAACTGGAAATTGCTTCTTTTTCTCCTCTCGGACCAAAACAGAGCTTATGGCATCGGCTCCGACTCCCATATACAGAAAAAGATTTTCTCCCTCTCGCGGGCTTTGGAGCAAAGGAGTTGATGTCAACTGCTTTTTAAGCTGAGTGAAAGCATCATCACATTCCTTCATCCACTCGAACCTACCCCCTCCCCGGAGGGTCTTAAAGAAAGATGCACTCTTATCCCCTGATCGGGAGATGAAGCGGCTTAAGCCTGCCATCCTCCCTCCCACCTGCTGAATTTCTTTGGGGGACTTGGGAGGTGGCATTTCCAAAATAGCTTTTACTTTGTCGGGATTGGGTTCCAACCCTTCTGGAGTAAGGAGTTGACCCAGGAATTTTCCTTTACTTGCTCCGAAAACACACTTCAACGGATGCAACCTCATATTAAAAGTTCGAAGGGTTGCAAAAGTTTCCGAGAGGTCTCTAAGATGAGAAGTGAATGATTTGCTTTTTACCAAGAGGTCATCGACATATACCTCAAGGTTTCTTCCTTTTTGATTCTTGAAAACTGTATCCATCATTTTTTGGTAAGTTGCACCAGCATTTTTTAGCCCAAAAGGCATTACGAGATAACAGAAGCAACCGTCATTTGTGATAAACGAAGTATGAGGTATATCTGGTTTATGCATTCTGATTTGATGATAACCTGAAAAAGCATCCAAAAAACTCATAAAAAAATAACCTACCGCGGAATCAACTAAGGAATCTATCCGAGGAAAGGGGTAGCAATCTATCCGAGGAAAGGGGTAACAATCCTTGGGGCAAGCTTTATTGAGTTTGGTAAAGTCGACACACATCCTCCATTTTCCACCTGACTTCCTTACCATTACAACGTTTGATACCCACTCAGGATATTGGATTGGTTGAATGAACTTTGCCTTCAGGAGCTTCTCTACCTCTTCATGGATGGGCTGAGCCAGAGTGGTTGCAACAGACCTCTTCTTCTGCTGAATCGGGATGAAGTCTGGGTTGATATTGAGATGATGGCAAGCGACATCCGGGTCCACTCCAGGCATGTCATCTGCCGACCAAGCGAAGATATCTAGATTTTGCAGAAGACAAGAGATGAGCTGACTCTTGTCAGCTTCGGATAATTCAGCATTGATGGAGAGGCTCTTGCTCTCATCTTCCTTGCTGATCCGAACATCTTGAGTTGCTTGGGCAGGTTCCAAGCGAACTCCATCTTTTGCATCCTCCTCCACTTCTTCTGCAGCTTGGACTTGTTCAGGAACTTCAATTGATTCAGCCATCATGACTTCTTGGGGAGGAGATGACACGATCATGTTGACCGTCTTTACGTAGCACTCCCTAGCTTTCCTTGGATCGCTCCTGATTCGGTGTTGCTTGCCATTCAAGGCAAACTTCACCGCTTGATGATAGGTGGAAACAATGGCTTGATATCCATTCAGAAAGGGTCTTCCAAAGATTGCGTTGTAGCTGCTAGGAGCATCAACGACTATAAATTTGACCAGCTTCACTATTCCTCCCAGAATTACGGAGAGAGTGACGAGCCCTTCTACTTCCTTCTTCTCCCCTGAAAAACCATAAATAGGTCCTTCAGTTGATAGGAGGGTTTTACCTGTCTTCAACGCCTCGAAGGCAGGTTTGAAGAGCACGTTGACTGAGCTTCCCGTGTCTATCAGAATCTTCTCCACTGTATAATTTTCTATTACAGCTTTAATGACGACTGCGTCGTCAAAGGGATTCACAGTTTGAGGAAGATCTTCATCTCCAAAAGTGACCATCCCTCGGACCGGAGCTGAAGAGGTAGCAGCAACCTCCGATTGATAAACTCTCTTCAGGCTGGCCTTCCTTGAAGACTCCGGACCTGCACCTTCGTGGATGCAGAAAAGGTTGCACAAGGCACCCTCGTCATTAGCATCCACACATTCATTGGGAAATCCGATATTGCCAAGATGGCCAATATCATCCACTTCCTCGCATGCCCAGTGAACCTCCGCTACCTCCTTAGCCTTGGAGGTTGAGGCTTTGGCAGAATCATTCTTCTGAATAAGATCACGGAGCTTACCCTCCTTCAGTAGCTTTTCTAAGAACAGGCGGAGAGCTCTGCAATCCTCTGTCAAGTGCCCCCTATCTCTGTGGTACTCACAATAGAGAGTAGGATTTCTGGTTTTTGGGTCAGAGTTTAGCGGAGCTGGCCCTTTGAAAAAGGGCTGCTTCTGGAGGATTTGGAGCACTTCACTCATAGAAACACCAAAGTCTGTAAAAGACTCTTGGGATTCATTGTAGAGTGAAGGGATGGACAGAAGAGGAGGTTGGGCATATTGGATCTGGTGGACTGGGGTGACTTGCGGAGCAGGTGTAGCAGGGGTTTGAAGAAATGAACCTTGAGGCGGGAAAGATTGATTACCTCGATTGAAGCGCTTATTGCGATAGTTCTTACCTCAAGAGCTGGAGGTGGGAGCTCTTGTCGAGGCTTTGAGGAAGATGAAGCCGGATAGAATCCCGCAGAGCCTTTCTGAGTGGCTCTATTGGTCAAATTGCTCATATAGGTGGGGTTGTTAATCTCCCCTTCTATATAGCGATTGGTGTTGGATCGTATGAGGCCCTTAGAAGGGGGGTGAATAAGGGTGTGTTTGAAATATAATTTTTCCTTAAGAATTTTTAAACAAGTTTTACTTTTCTAAAAATTACTTTTAAACAATTTCCAAAGAATGTGTTTTTTTTTTTAATAATTCAAAAACAAATTTCTAAGATAAAGATTATGCCACCAAATATGTAATTAAAGAAAAAGACATAATTATATTAATCATGAAATTTGCATACAATAAAAATGATCTTAACAATGCTTAAGATCAAGGCACAATTATGTTAATAAAAAAAATCTACAATTTTGGTTTACCAATCCTTCTCCCAAGGATCGGAAGGCTATCACTTGTCTCTCCCAAGACCAAGACCAAGACTATAAGATCTAGACGTAGCACACAAGGCCACGATTTCCCACCAAGCCACGCAAGGACTTGGACGCTCCACACAAGGAAGCGATTTTCCCCTAAGCCGCGCAAGGACTTAGACGCCGCACGCAAGACGATGATTTCTCCAACGATTACAAAATGAAAAGTGAATGAATGAAAATACAATATGAAAAACCCCCTTTAGAATTTCTGGACCAAAACAGCGAAGATCACTTGAGACAGTCTCCTTGGAATGCGTGTACAATCTTCGGCTTTGCTCTCTCTTTTCTCCTTCAAGGATGGGGATTTTCGTTCTCTGGAGCTCTCTGGACGATAACACTCAGGAAGGAGGCTTAGGAATCTGAAGAACTAAATTCCATGAAGTTTCAAACCCTTTTAATAAAAAGGAGCTGTCGCCGTCCGATAGCCGCTGTCGCCGAAATCCGATATCTCCAGAGGCTGCCACGTGTCCCACTAAAATGAAGTTTCTGCGTCGTGTTGAGGTCATGGTTGAGACGTGGGCTGTCGGATATCTGATAGTACTGTCGGATATCCGATATCCAAGGTAACCGCTGCACGTTCTGGCGTTATAGGAAGATCGTGGGCTGTCGCCATCCGATAGCGATATCGGAAATCCGATAGATCCTAACCGCTGTGTGGTAACTGCTGCACGTCCTGGCGTTATCGGAAGATCGTGGGCTATCGCCATCCGATAGCGATATCGGAAAGCTGATAGATCCTAACCGCTGCGCAGAGATCAAATATACGCGCTGTCGTAAATCCGATAGCACTGTCAGAAATCCGATAGCTCAAATTTCTAGAAAATGTCATTTTGCTTCAATTGAAATCATGTTATTTTTGCACCTGTTATCTGCACACCATTAATCAAAAATAGGATCAAATGCATTCGAGATTTGTTATTCTCAAACCGGACGACTGCGGAACGCATGCTCCAACAATCTCCCCCTTTTGATAATAACAAATCCTTATAAAAAGAAATCGAATAAATCCTATTGAGATAGTGAAAAGTACTTATGTGTGTACAAGTGTTGTGAGCTTAAGATCTCCATGATCTTCCCCTTAATATGATCTCACCCTTAATATAGTTCCTTCTAAAAATATTCTCCCCCTGCATATAAACTCCCCCTACATATATGCTTACTTAATTAATTTAGTATTTTAAGTGATTTAATTGATTTAATTGATCTCTTGCAAAAGATGAATATAGAGATGAGAGACTAGGAAAGAGTATTACAGAGATATGGTAGTCATTGAGAAAGAATATATGACCAGTTGGAGTACACTAGCGGAAGCTTTGTAAGTGATATGATAATGAGATAGGTAATCTGGGAGAGGAATCTAAGCATTCTAGTAATGTGTTATAATGTATAGAATCAAATAAACTTAACCATGATGAGATTCAATTTTAATGATCATAGAGAGACACAGTGCAATATAGAAAATTGAATCGTTTTGGTCCAATTCTCATAAGAAGAAATTTTATAAATAACAATGAAGTGTAGTAGTGATACTTTGAGAAAGAATACATATGAATATATTTAAAATATACATGATCATGGAATTGTTAAACATAACATAAATATACATAAAACTCATACTTCTGAACCAGAAACTTTGCAAATATACAAAAAAGGACCATTTTGTTTTTACAAGACACTTTACAATTCTTTCCAAGGTGCTTAACCTCACAATGCTCATTAAGACTTATCAGGAGGCTAAGTAGTGCTTGGTGGATGATCCTTGTCAATTTTTATTTATTTCTTTCAACATTTTGGGCAAAAAGAATGTTTTGCATTTGAATTTTCCTCCCATTTTTTTGAGGATTCATAGATTTTAAGGATCTCCGAATTCACTTGCATGCCATAAATGGTAAAAGTTGAATGAGTGCAAAGTATCAAAGGTGAAGGTGACATTTATGAAATGTATTTTGTTATGTTCGATCAATCATGATGTATGTATAGAATAAATTGTATTAATATGTATTACCAAAGTAAGTGTTTGTGATTGCTCATTGTCATAGATAAAAGATTTCTTATACTTAGAGGCATGCGAAAACAATTCTTAATAACGATATGAAAGTGTCATCACAATGATATGGTAAGATTGAACATCATAAGCATATGTTAAGCTATTGTTATGAATAATAACACATGAAGAATACTTTATGCAAGATACCAAAATTCTCATATTAGCATGTATAGAAACAGGGAATGAACAAACTAGTGAAAAAAAAATAGTCAATTTTTGGGAGCTGTCGGATTTTCGATATCAAGCTATCGCCATCCGACAGCTCAGAAAGTATAAAAAGACGTGTTTCGTCTTTTGACCGACACTTCTCTTCAAGTTTAGGAGAAATTACGAGATCTAGAGCTTTAGGTGCCAGAAAACTTCAGATCTAAGGTGAGATTTGTTGGTTTTTCAAGTTTTGGTTAAAATTTCTCCAATAGTTTTGTGATTCTCATATTTCTCTTGATTTTCATGGAGTTTTTTGAAGATAAACTGGAGAAAGTTTAGTAGATCTAGATATTTTAGATCTTTGGTTGTATAAGAGATGTAGATCTTGTCTTTTGTAAGAGAAATTAGTATTTTTGTTGAATTTGTGTGTTGAAACAAGATTTTCCTTTTTTTGTCATTTTTGTGTAGATCTAGATGTTTATAGGTTCAGTTTAAGAGGAATAATGATGACAAAAAAAATGAAGTGTTATAGGAAGAAGATGATGAATAGTGTTTTTCATTAAAGTTTTGATTTTTCAAAAAAATATTAAAGTTGTTGAAGATTTTTTGCTGTGTGAAAAGTGTGTAGATTTGGGATAGGAAGATTGTTGTGAAATGAAAATTTTCGGCACAAAAAAAAAATTTTAGCTGTCGGATTTACGATAGGTGGTATCGGAAATCCGACAGTGCCAGAATTGTTCCTTTTTTTTGTTTGTAAAAATTTTTGTTATGTCTTATGCAGATATGAGTTCAAGTTGGAGATCAAGAAGGGGTGAATCAGGAGATGCATATTCCTCTTATCAAAGTTACCCGGCCATTGAAAAAGCACAGATAGGAATTTCAAAGATCGTGGAATTTGATCTCCCTGGGCATGAACGAGTCTATTTTATGCTTGCTGAGGCAGGTATACTCTCAGTAATAATCCAAGACATTTTCTCCTCCTTTTTAGTTCGTGAATTTTACAATCATCTTGAGGATCCGGCATATACCGATCTGAATGGTGGAGTGAGATCCAAAATTCAAGGGCAATATGTTGAGATCACTCCATTTGATTTAAGAAGTGAATTTGGGTTAATGGAAAGTGAGAATGTCTTGGACATAGTGGAAAACTATAGACTTGAGAGAAATTGGACGTGTATGAACATGTCTTTGCATGGAAATTCCACCAAAAATCTCATATCCGCTATGACGACACTGACAGACGATGCTCGTCTTGTACAAGATATACTAAGGCACACGATTATGTTGAAGTCCGGTGATACGCATAGTATTACAGCTCAACTTAGTCTTGTGACTTATTATATAGTGGAGAAGGAGTTATTTGATGTGGCCGATCTATTGTTATCCATGATTCGTTATACATATCGCCTCAAAAATCCGGAGTGGAAAAAGGCACACACCCTCCCTTTAGGTGCGATTATCCAGCGTATTATATTCAAGAAATATGCATGGATAGATCAAAATTTTTATATTGGAGATTGTTGCCCGGAGATATATCAAACCTCGGATATTAAGGGTAAGAAAAGTCAACGAAAGCCACCGACTATGGAAATGAGAGAGCCTCCAATAGCACGTGGAGGTTCTATGCGGGAGGCACTCGACTCGTTCCAAATTAAGTTGGATAAACATATAGATGACTTCCAAGAGCATAGAAGATCATTCGAAGAACATAAGGTGGAGGTGAAAAAAGATCGGACCCGAATGCAAAAATTTATGAAGTTCCTTGTGAAAGGGCTGAAATTAAAGCCTACGCCTGCGGAAGCCGCGGAATGGGAGATGCCTTCAGAGGAGGAACCTCGTCGCCAATCGGTCAGTCAAGGTCGACGGAGGAAGATAGTAGTGAGGAGATCAGATTATGATATTCCTGAAAGCAGTGGAGCTGGTAGTAGGAATGAGGAGGAGTCGGATTAAAGTGGAGTTCTGGAAGATATCGCCATCCGACAGCTCACTGTCGCCATCCGACAGCTGCACTGCCCAGATCCCTTTCTAATTTTCTGCATTTCTATGATCAGACATTATGATTAAATTTTTGTAATAATTTTGACTATGTGAACATGTTTGAGTTGGTGAATGTCTATTTTAAGAGATTGTTTTTCTTTTTAATATGTAAAAGTTTTTGTGATGTTTTTTTTTTATAGGTTCTAAGTAGTGATATATTCATTGTGAAATGTCTAGGATTCCCAATTCTAGCCTAAGCATAGAAAAACGGGAATCCGGTAACGGTTTAGTGAATATATCCGCTAGTTGATTTTCCGTGCCTATAAAGTTGATTTTTATATTACCCTTCTTAATATGATCCCTTATAAAATGATGTCGGACATCTATATGCTTAGATCTAGAATGTAATACGGGATTGTTAGTTAAGTCTATAGCACTTTTATTGTCACACTTTAATTCTACACAACTTTGTTGCATGCCAAAATCTTCTAATGTTTGTGACATCCAAAGAGCTTGGGCACAACAACTACCTAGTGCAATATATTCGGCCTCGGTAGTAGAGAGGGCAACAGAATTCTGTTTTCTACTCGACCATGAAATAAGTGAAGGGCCGATAAAGTGACAAGTGCCACTAGTGCTTTTCCTATCTAAAGAACATCCCGCATAATCAGAATCCGAAAAACCATGCAAAATAAAAGAATCATTATGAGGATACCATAAACCTAATTTTGATGTTCCAATGAGATATCTAAAGATACGTTTCACCGCTTTTAAATGTGACTCTTTAGGATTAGCTTGAAATCTAGCACATAAACAAACGGCAAACATAATATCAGGTCTAGATACGGTTAAATACAATAAAGACCCTATCATACTTCTATAAAGAGTTTGTTCAATTAAAACACCACTTTCATCTTTTCCTAATTTTAGTGAAGTACTCATAGGAGTGTTTGCATGCTTAAGATTTTCAAATCCAAATCTTTTTAACATATCATGAATATATTTGGTTTGATAAATAAAAATACCATCATGTTTTTGTGTAATTTGAAAACCTAAAAAATATGAAAGTTCTCCAACCATACTCATTTCAAATTCATTTTTCATAATTTCAACTACTTCATTACACAACTCTTCATTAGTGGCTCCAAAAATAATATCATCAACATAAATTTGTAAAATAACTAAATCATGATCAATTTGCTTAATGAAGAGTGTAGAATCAGCACTTCCTATTTTATAATTTTGCTTTAACAAATATTGAGTTAATCGATCATACCAAGCACGAGGCGCTTGTTTTAATCCATAAAGCGCTTTATCTAATTTATAAACATAATTTGGATATTTCTCATTTATAAAGCCAGGGGGTTGTTCTACATAAACCTCTTCTTTTATATACCCGTTTAAAAATGCGGTTTTGACATCCATTTGATATAATTTAAATCTTTTAAAACAAGCAAATGCAAGAAATATTCTAACCGCTTCTAATCTTGCTACGGGTGCAAAAGTTTCATCAAAATCTACCCCTTCAATTTGTGCATAACCTTTTGCAAATAATCTGGCTTTATTTCTAACAATTCTAGATTCATTATCCATTTTATTTTTGAAAATCCACTTAACACCAACTACAGGACAATTTTTGGGTCGTTCTACAAGATTCCAAACCTTATTACGTTCAAATTGATTAAGTTCTTCATTCATAGCTAAAAACCAAAATTCATCATTTAAAGCGGTGGAAACATCTTTTGGTTCTATTTCAGAAACAAAACAAATGTTTGAAAATAAAACATGTAACGATGAACGAGTACTAACCCTTTTTTGCGGATCTCCAATGATAAGCTCCTTTGGATGATCCTTTGAGAATCTCAATTCACTTGGAGGCACATATCCTTCTCTTTCTTCTTCTTCTCTATCTTCTTCTCCTCTTTCTCCTTCTCTTTCTTCTTCTTTTTCTTCTCCATTTTCTCCAAGTTCTTCATCATCATTCTCCACCGTGGTAAGGAGTTCATCTTCTTTTCCTATAATTTTCTTTTCTACACATGAAGCAAACTCATCAAACCTAACATTAATAGATTCTTCAACTATTTTTGTTTTATTAAAAATTCTATAAGCTTTACTAGTTGAAGAATACCCAATAAAGATACCTTCATCACATTTTTCATCAAATTTTCCTAAGGAATCTTTAGAATTCAAAATAAAACATTTACAACCAAAAACTTTGAAATAAGAAACATTTGGTTGTTTATTAAAAATTAATTCAAAAGGAGTTAATTTTAAAATAGGGCGAAGCATTACTCTATTAATTACATAACATGCCGTGCTAACCGCTTCAGCCCAAAAAGATTTTGGTAATTTGAATTCAGATAACATTGTACGAGCTAACTCTTGAAGAGTTCTATTTTTCCTCTCTACTATACCATTTTGCTGTGGTGTGCGTGGAGCGGAAAATTCATGTTTAATTCCTAACTCTGTACAAAAAGAAATAAACTTTTCATTTTCAAATTCTCCTCCATGATCCGATCGTATGCGTTTAATTTTTAACTCAAATTCATTTTGGATACGCAAACATAATTTTGAAAATTCTGAAAATGCATCAGATTTGGAGGTTAGAAATAAAGTCCAACAAAAACGAGAATAATCATCAATCAATACAAATGTATATTTTTTACCACCTAAGCTAGAAATTCCAATTGGCCCAAATAAATCCATATGTATTAATTGAAGTGGCCTAGTGGTAGAAATAATGTTTTTACTTTTGAAAGATGATTTTGAAAATTTTCCTTTTTGGCAAGGCACACATAGTGAAGAAGATAAATTTCCATTTAACAAAGGTAAACCTTTAATTAATTTATCTTTTGAAAGTTTTGTAATTAACTTGGCACAAGTATGTCCAAGTCGCCTATGCCATAAATCTAATTCATCATTTTTTGATAAAAAATATTTCAAAGTAGAATTTGAAAAATCTAGAAATTTGATCATATATACATTGTGACATCTAGGTGCGGTAAAAACAATTTCATTTGTTTTGGAATTAATAATTTTGCACAAGTTTGTAGAAGATTCAAATAAAACATTTACACCCTTATCACATAATTGACTAATAGAAATCAAATTATGCTTCAATCCTTCTACAAATAAAACATTTGAAATTGAAAAATTTTCGTTACCCACAACTCCGATGCCGATGATTTTTCCTTTTCCATTGTCTCCGAATGTCACAACTCCTCCTTTCTTCATCTCCAGGCTAAGGAACTTCTCTTTATTGCCCGTCATGTGCTTTGAACAACCCGAGTCCAAGTACCACACATCCTCTTTGTCCTTAGCCTGCCAACACACCTAGAAAGAAGAGGTGAGTAAAGATCTGGTTACCCAAGTGGTTCCACCCATAGTATAGGTAGAAGCCTTAGGCACCCAGATTTGTTTAATTTTGCTTTTTCCTTCCTTCCAGCAAGAGTCCGTAGTGTGACCAAATCTATTGCATTTGGCACATGTAATGTATTTAGAAGAGTATAACTTTTCTGGACTTTTACTGGATGAGGATGCAGTATTTGATAATTCATTAATTTTAGAATTTTTTAAAACAAATTTTCTGTACTTTTCACTGTCGCTGGCGACAGTGGTTGTCGCCGGGCGACAGCTTCCAGACGTGTATCCGAGTCCAAACCTTCCAGATCCATGGCGTTGGTATCCTAAGATCATATCCAGTGATCTTCGGCCCATTCCAAATTTTTTCATGGCTAGTATTAAGTCATGAATCTGGTTTTTCATTTGTGTATTCTCGGATACTAGATTTACGCATCTACGTTCAAAAGATTTCTTTCCGTCATGGACTTTGGAGATTGAAGATTTCAGATCTCTCTCTAAAATCTCATTCTTGTTAGTAAGAATTTTTATTGTAGAATGAGATTTGGAAAGAGATTCTTCAAGTTCATTAATTCTTCTCAAAAAGTGATCACACTCTTGGCAAGAGATATCTCGTTTTCCAATAGTCTTAATTTCCCTTAACAGTTTTTTGTTTTCTTTAAGTAAAATGTCATTTTCAGATTTAAGAAGATCATTGTCTTTTAAGCTTTTTTCAAAAAATTTGCAAGTCTTTAAAAATTCAGAAAACAATTCATCATAGGTTGGAGGAGTTACCTCAGTGTCGCTTTGGACACTGCATTCGTCATCAGATATGACGCTCTTTCCCATTAAGCATATGTTGGCCTCCTCTTCTTTACTTGAGTCGGAACTGCTTGCATCCTCAGAAGTAGTATCATCCCAGGTTTCCGCCTTCAACACCTTCTTCGACCCTTTATGCTTCTTTTCTTTAAGTTCTTTCAAGTACTTTGGACACTTGCTTCGAATGTGTCATAACTTCTTGCAGTGATAGCACTCCGGTGGCGGTCTCTCTTCCTCCTCATCGCCTTCCTTTCCTTTTTTCTTCCTAAAGGTCTCCTTCTTAAAATACTTCTTAAATGAATTCCTTCTCTCCGGATTTTTCATAAATTTTCTAAATTTTTTAACAAATAGACTTTCCTCATCTTCTTCATCCTCCTCAGAATCACTAGTTTCTTCCTTCTTTGATCTTAGAGCCAATCCCTTCTTCCTTGGCTCCATATACTCTTGTTGTTGAATTTTCAATTCAACTTCATGAGTTTTCAAGTTCCCAATGAGGCTCTCCAATTGTAAGGTCTTAAGATCATGTTACTCGGAAATTGCAGTCACTTTAGGATTGAACTTCGGGGGAAGTGATCTTAAGATTTTCCTTACCAAATCTCCATTTGAGAACACCTTTCCTAGCACCTTTGAGTCGTTCACGATTTTTGTAAATCGTGTGTACATCGTATCAATCTCTTCATCTACCTCCATTTTGAACCTTTCAAATTCAGATTCCAGTTGAAATAGCTTTGAATCCTTTACCTGCGAAGTACCTTCAAGAGTGATTTCTAATAAATTCCAAATTTCAAATGCAGTATTACAAGCACAAACTCTATTAAATTCAGTGTGATCTAGTGCGCAAAATAAAACATTCATGGCTTTTGCATTGTTCTTACATTTTAATTTATCATTATCATCCCACTTGTCTGTGGGCTTATCCATAGTTACTT
The DNA here is from genome assembly GCA_033032865.1 of Dactylorhiza incarnata. NCBI lineage: Eukaryota > Viridiplantae > Streptophyta > Magnoliopsida > Asparagales > Orchidaceae > Dactylorhiza > Dactylorhiza incarnata. The sequence goes on along the minus strand of JAWHQI010000175.1, from coordinate 2,991,814 downwards.
CTCCTACAACATATGTTGGAGAAGTGTAACTAGATTCTACCATATTCCAGACTTCTATATCTAGCGCAATTAGAAAACATCGCATACGTGTCTTCCAATAATTATAGTCTGTGCCCGTAAAAAGTGGTGGCCTACTAATTCCTTGCCCCTCAACGAACGCGTGATCGTTGTGCGCCATTACTCCCGGTGGTAAAACCATTTTGGAGTAACCTATCTCTGATACCACTTGTTGGATCGTATGACGCCCTTAGAGGGGGGGTGGGTGTGTTTGAAATATAATTTTTCCTTAAGAATTTTTAAACAAGTTTTACTTTTCTAAAAATTACTTCTAAACAATTTCCAAAGAATGTGTTTTTTTTTAATAATTCAAAAACAAATTTCTAAGATAAAGATTATGCCACCAAATATGTAATTAAAGAAAAAGACATAATTATATTAATCATGAAATTTGCATACAATAAAAATGATCTTAACAATGCTTAAGATCAAGGCACAATTATGTTAATAAAAAAAAAATCTACAATTTTGGTTTACCAATCCTTCTCCCAAGGATCGGAAGGCTATCACTTGTCTCTCCCAAGACCAAGCCCAAGCCTATCCTCTAGATCTTCCCAAGATCTAGACGTAGCACACAAGGCCACAATTTCCCACCAAGCCACGCAAGGACTTGGACGCTCCGCACAAGAAAGCGATTTTCCCCTAAGCCGCGCAAGGACTTAGACGCCGCACGCAAGACGACGATTTCTCCAACGATTACAAAATGAAAAGTGAATGAATGAAAATACAATATGAAAAACCCCCTTTAGAATTTCTGGACCAAAACAGCGAAGATCCCTTGAGACAGTCTCCTTGGAATGCGTGTACAATCTTCGGCTTCACTCTCTCTTTTCTCCTTCAAGGATGGGGATTTTCGTTCTCTGGAGCTCTCTGGACGATAACACTCAAGAAGGAGGCTTAGGAATCTGAAGAACTAAATTCCACGAAGTTTCGAGCCCTTTTAATAAAAAGGAGCTGTCGCCGTCCGATAGCCGCTGTCGCCGAAATCCGATATCTCCAGAGGCTGCCACGTGTCCCACTAAAATGAAGTTTCTGCGTCGTGTTGAGGTCGTGGTTGAGACGTGGGCTGTCGGATATCCGATAGTACTGTCGGATATCCGATATCCAAGGTAACCACTGCACGTTCTGGCGTTATAGGAAGATCGTGGGCTATCGCCATCCGATAGCGATATCGGAAATCCGATAGATCCTAACCGCTGTGTGGTAACTGCTGCACATCCTGGCGTTATCGGAAGATCGTGGGCTATCGCCATCCGATAGCGATATCGAAAATCTGATAGATCCTAACCGCTGCGCAGAGATCAAATATACGCGCTGTCGGAAATCCGATAGCACTGTCGGAAATCCAATAGCTCAAATTTCTAGAAAATGTCATTTTGCTTCAATTAAAATCATGTTATTTTTGCACCTGTTATCTGCACACCATTAATCAAAAATAGGATCAAATACATTCGAGATTTGTTATTCTCAAACCGGACGAGTGCGGAACGCATGCTCCAACAATTGGCAATGCTAATCAACTCCTGATAGGAGCCGGGCTCCTTGGTGGTGACTTTAAACTTCAGAGGGCCCTCCTGCAGGCCGCTAATCAAAGCTACCATATAAAGCTCGGGATCCATATCTCTGACTCCCAAGATCTCTTTTTGAAAGCGGTCAACGAAATGCGTTGCAGTTTCGTTGTCCCCTTGCTTAATCTTGAAGAGGGTCGCAGGACCACTCTTCCTTTTCTTCGCGGTGGCAAACCTTAGGAGGAGCTCTTGCCTCAGGGCAGCAAAGCTCGGGATAGATTGACAGGGCAGCTTATAAAACCATTCCATGGCCGACCCATCAAAGGAGGTGACCATCAGCTTGCACCTCACTCCATCTGAAATGGTCCTGAGAGCAACAGCAGACTCGAAGGCTTGAAGATGACACATTGGGTCGGTCTCTCCTGTATACACAGGAAGGCGGGGCTCTCTGAATACATGAGGAATCGGATCCCGACGAATCTCATCGGTAAAGGGGGAAGGCTCCCCTAATTCAGAAGGTCCTGAAGGAGGTAGAAAGGAAGCAGGAGGAGCTTGAGGGTAAGCAAACCCTTCTTCAAAATTCAGGGTCTGAGCCGGAGGCCCATGGGCTGCGGCTCGGAAAGAATTATGATGGGCGGCGATCTCCTCATGCTGAGATCGTTGAGGAGCTGCGGGCTGGAAGACGGGGTGAGCTCTCGGGTGACCGCTTGCCATGCGGTCAGGAGTGGCGACCTGAGAGGTTTGAGGAAGGATTTTCTGGGAGATCGCGGCCAGAACCTGGTTCATGGCCTCAATCTGCTTCGCGGACTCCTGCTGAGTCCGGACGACTTCTTGCCGATCTCGAGCGGCCTCTTGCTGAGACCGTGCGATCTCCTGCTGAACAAAGGCGGCCTCCTGCCTAGCTCGGGCAGCCTCGCGGAGAGCTTATTCAACACGAAGCTCGAAGCGGCGCTCAAGCGCTTCTAACGGGTTGTGATCGGAAGGGGGAATGCTGGGAGATCGCAGGGGACGACCTCTACGGCGATCAGCCATCTTGAAAGTCTTTGGATTTCACCTGACACTTCGGATCTGAAGGTCGCGTGTTAGTTCTGTTGGTGCCAAAAATGGTACCTCCAAAATTCACACTAAGGGGGATGGGAGAAAACTGCGAAGTGTAGGTTACTAAGATAGAAGATGCTGGAAAGAAAGAGAAACGATCATGAAATGGCGATCACGAAAAAATGAGACCGCTTACACAGGTTGTAAGCTGGAGCCTCTGAGCAAAAGTCCCTTTTCAGGTACCCCTACCCCTCTATTTATAGACGAGGGGGCTGCCCAAACGGGCAGAACAAAAAACTACGGGCTGCCCGGGATACAGGAGAGCGGGGCAGGGATAAGAGGTGAAAATAGCAAAAATAAGAAAAGCGATTAGACCGCTTAAGCTGGCGGTCTCGCACTGTCTTGACCGCTTGGCACTTAGAAAATTCTGGCTAAGGCAGCTGGCGGTCTAGGCGATCTCCAAAGTTGAGACTGCTGAGACAGGAAAAAATGACCCGCTAAGAGGAGGTCGCGGGCTTTCTGGGCAAAACACCACCTGAGTTACTTCATCGCCTTGATCGCAGCGCCTTTCTACCCCGGACAATACAGATCGGATGCTCAAGCCTCCAAGCCGCGGAACTTCTTTATTTTTCCCTTCTGTATCCCGTCACCCTGTGCCCGATTCACCTATATCCGAGCAGGCGGTTATTTTATCCCTGCCCATTTGGGCAGGCCCTCGAGCCTATAAATAGGGAGCAGCGACGTTCCCAAGACACGCACACTCAAATCCTGGAGCTCGCCTATTAGAGATGCGGTCTCGAGTTCACTGTCTTGCGGTTTGTCTGACCGATCGGCTTCTCTTTTCCTTGCCCTGTAACCCGTTGTAAACACCATTTAAATCAAGGGAAAGCTCATCACAAGAGTGGCATTCGCCGTGATGGGCGAAGTCCGGTCTCGACCGCTACCAGCGGTCTAATTCCTTCTAATCAATAGTAACAGATAACTCGCAGCCTTCTGGTTTCTACTCACTGTCCTAGAGTCGATCGTGGAGGAGCAAATTCGGATTCAACAGAAATACGCGACCTTAAGATCGCGAATTATCGGCGAAATCCTTGATTAGATGTCAGACCTCCAGTTCCCTCAACGAGACAGCTCCGACCACAGTGATGATTTTTTGTGGGAAGCCTTGGAGCAGTCCAAGCGAGAAGCCGAGCGGGCTCAGAAGGCAACTCATCAGCGGCTAGAAGCGATCAGTCAGGCCTTGGCTATGTTAACCGAGCAGCTAGTTCCTCAGCAAGCCGCGGTTAACCAGGCAGTAACTCTGGTCCCTCCTATTCCTCTGTACCCGCTGCCGCAAGTCGCCAATTTCCAGCCGCTTCAAGAGGGTTTTGCAGCTCGGCAAACCTTCTATCAAGAGGCCGCTCAAAGCATGTCGGCCCAGGTTCTAGACTTTCAAGTCGCAACTTCTCATGCAACCCGCCTCTCCTACCCGGCGGCCTGCCCTCCAGAAGTCGCGGTCCGCTCTTCCAACCAAGCGGCTTGCCCGCGAGTAGCCGCAGTCCCGGTAGCTTGTTATTTTGTTCCTCTTCTCTATATAGATGCTGAAGAGACTTCTTCATTTGTGGATGAAGTTAGAGGAGAGCCAGCTCCAAATAACTTCAGAGAGCCGCGTCTACCGGCGTACAATGGGGAAGCTAATCCAGCTAACCATCTTCAGGCCTTTGAGTCGGCCATCGCCTTGAAAACTCTCACAGATGCAACCAAGTGCAAGCTCCTTGTAACATCCTTCGATGGACAAGCAAGGGAGTGGTTCTACGGGTTATACCCTAGATCAATCAGCTACTTCGCATAGTTGCACAGGGAATTTCTGCTCAGATTCTCCACCTCCGAGAAAAGGAAAAGTGGCCCGGCAGCCCTTTTCGAAATAAGGCAACGAGAAGACGAGACTTGGGCTCATTTCATTGATCGATTCCAAAAACAAATCATGGAGATCCAGAATGTGGATCCTGAGCTATATCGGGTTGCCCTGATTCATGGCCTGAGGGAAGGCCCATTGAAGTTTGAAGCACACATCAGGGAACCAAAAACTTATCAGGATATGATACGTTTGGCAAACATGTTCATAAGGGGTGAAAAGAGTAACCCCGGGTATGTTGCGAAGCTGATTAGCGACAAGGATCAACCCAATTCATCTTCCATTCATCTACCACCATACCATCATCCACCTTGGCCCGATTTCGAACCCCGTGCTCAGATGGTGAGAAACTTCAGGCACAAGCAACCATCCTTTGGCCATCAATGGCTTCAAGATCAGAAACCGTCGTTGGCCGTCACACCTGCTCCATCCATGACCATTTCGTAAATAATGCCAGTATATCTGCCACAATATACTGCGCAGCCACCTCCAGCTGCTCCATCCATCCAATATGATGATTCGCAAGAATCATTTACCCCCCTTAATGTCACTATGGATGAAGTCGTCCAGATTCTTCAGAAGAGGCCATATTTCAAGAGGCCTGCTCCCTTAAAGTCGGATGTTCGAAATCGAAATCCGAACTTATTCTACGAATACTATAAAGAGGGAGGGCATCTGACTGAGAATTGTCGGGCCCTCCGCTTGCTGATAGAAAGGCTCTAGGGAGAAGGAAAGCTTTGAGGCCTGATCCGAAAGGAGGTGCATGTTGAGCCATCGGCTGAAAAGGGAAAGGAAGCAGCTAAGGTTACTTGGGAATGCACCAATGTGGAAAATGCCGGCTGTTGTGGGGATATTCATCCTGCAGTTGAATGCATCAAGGTGAACAATATGGGCCCCCTCGACGACATCTACTGTATTCATGGGGGAGCTGGACCGGAGTCCTCCCGTAAATCAAGTGTTGCGAAAGTCTTTAAGCAAGAAGTGGCTGCCACCTCAACTTTTGCTCCTGAAAGCTCGATCGTCACTTTTGGCCAAGAGGACCTTCCTCCCAATGCAAATCCTTTTGATGACGCCGTAGTGGTCAAAGCCATAATCGAGAATTATACAGTACACAAGATTTTTATTGACACGGGCAGTTCAGTCAACCTTCTCTTCCGCCCAACTTTTGAAGCCCCGAAGACTGGAAAGCCTCTGCTTTCCACCAAAGGGCCCCTCTATGGCTTCTCGAGAGAGAAGAAGTAAGTAGAAGGATGCGTAAAGCTGCTTGTATATCTGGGAGGAATAATGAAGTTGATCAACTTTATGGTGGTGGATGCCCCGAGCAGTTATTGTGCCATTTTTCGGAAGGCCTATTTTGAATGCTTACGGAGTGGTGGTGTCTACCTTCCATCTGGCCCTCAAGTTTGCAGCCAAAGGAAGACAATATCAGATTCGGAGTAATCCAAAAGTAGCTCGAGAATGTTATGTGCAAACTATCAATATGATCATTCACACCCCACTCCCTGAGCTTCCAATTGAAGTCCTTGAGGTTGATAAGCCTCCAGAAGCTGTGGAAGAGAATAGAGATCGAGAAGGGGCTTACCTGGAACCTGCCCAGGAGACCCAAGAAGTCCCCATTGCTAAAGGGGAAGAAAAAAGGCATGTCATCAATGCGGAGCTATCTAAAGAAGAGAAGGTCCAATTGATCTCCTGTCTTTTGGAGAATCTAGATGTCTTCGCTTGGTCAGTGGAAGATATGCCCGGAGTGGATCCGGATGTCTCCTGCCACCATCTCAATATCTCCCCCGATTCCAAGCCAATCCAACAAAAGAAGAGGGAGGTGGCGACCAAGTTGGCGGTTCCTATCAAAGAAGAAGTTACAAAACTTCTTAAAGCAAACTTCATTTTTGAAATTCAATATCCTACCTGGACATCAAATGTTGTGATGGTGAAAAAGCCAAGAGGAAAATGGCGAATGTGTGTTGATTTCACCAAACTTAATTAAGTGTGTACTAAAGACTGCTACCCCTTGCCTCAGATAGATCTATTAGTTGATTCCGCAGTTAGGTATAACTTTATGAGCTTTCTAGATGCATTCTATGGCTATCATCAAATCAAAATGCACAATCCAGATATCCCTCTCACGTCTTTTATCACAAACGATGGGTGTAATTTTTATCTCGTAATGCCCTTCGTCCTTAAAAATGCGGGTGCAACATACCAGAGAATGATGGACACGGTTTTTAAGCATCAAAAGGGGAGAAATCTTGAAGTCTATGATGATGATCTCCTCCTAAAAAGTAAAACCTTCTCGATTCACTTGAAAGACCTTGTAGAGACGTTTGCTACTCTACGAAGGTTCAAGTTAAAATTGAATCCATTGAAATGTGTGTTCGGGGCGAATAAAGGAAAGTTCCTTGGCCATCTTCTCACTCCTGATGGCCTTGCACCAAATCCCGATAAGGTGATGGATATTCTGGACATGGTCCCTCCTCGCAATACGAAAGAAGTCCAACAGTTGGGGGGAAGGCTAGCAGGATTAAGCTGATTCATTTCCAAGTCATGAGACAAGAGTGCTCCATTCTTCAAAACGCTCCGGGGAGGAGCTAAATTCGAATGGAATGAGGAGCGCAACAGTGCCTTTGAGCAATTGAAGCAGCAATTTGTTGGACATGTGTGTCACATCCCTTTGTTTGAGAATAACAAATCCCAAATTGTATTTGATCTTGCTTGTCGTGTGTTTATAGTGTGCAGGAACTATAGGTGCAATACTCCACATGTAGAATGCAGCTGAAATCAACTTTCTGAAAGAAACACTACCGCCAGCGCAAGTGATACCGCCTAGCGCTAACGCTACCGCCAGCGCTAGCGCTACTGCTTGGCGCTAGCTCAAGATCGTGTACAACGCCACGCCGTCGATGGTTTCGTAACTGCCTCCACACAAACGCTACCGCATGCGTTAGGAGCTACCGCAGGCGCTAGCGACAAGTTCAATAAATTGATGGCTTCTCTCTCATTTTGTAAAGTGCTTCCAGAGAGATTACTTGTGCCAAAATTCCAGAGTTGTTACTCTGCCGAAAGTTCATCTCCCACTCAAAGCCAAAGAAGATTTCTGGAGAAGGAAGCCCCCACGCTGCATCCGAAGAACGATCGCTTTAACCTCGCTTATGCTACATCGATCCTTCATCCTCAACTTCAGATATCTCATAGAGGGAGTTCTTGTTATTTACTTTATTTCTTTATTGTATTTTTTGTAGTAAAATCGTCTTGTGTTGGCGACTAGGTCCTTGCGCGGCTTAGGGGGTAATTCGCTGCGTGAGTTGGTGACTAGGTCTAGGAGATTAGATCTAGGGGGTGCTCGAGGCCATATCCGGGGAAGGATTGGCTAGAGCGGCTTGAGGCCATATCCGGGGAAGGATGGGCTAAAGCCAACCGGTTTGTGGGGATACAAGTCGGCATAGAAAAGGAAAATTTATTAACATTTGTACGCCTCTGATTTATAGCGATATTAAAATCAAATTTATGTAAACACTTATTCATATAATACAATTATGTCTCTATTTGTGTTTACTTGATTTCTCTCATTTGGCGTAAATTTTATTATTGGAAAATACTTTTTGCTAAATTGTTATTTTGCTCTCTTGTTAACTTTAAAACAATATAGTAAATTGCTTAATATTACACAAAGAATTTTATTCCCTTATTCACCCCCCCCCCCTAAGGGTGTTTATCGATCCAACAAGTGGTATCAGAGCAAGGTTATTCCAAACGGCTTAAAAACCAGGAGTAATGGCGTCTTATGATCTCACTTTTTTAGAGGGGCGGGGAATTAGTAGACCTCCACTGTTTACTGGGTCAGATTATAATTATTGGAAAAATAGGATGAGATGTTTTCTTATAACCCTAGATATTGAGGTTTAGAATGTGGTAGAAGAGGAATACTCTCCTCTTATAGTTGTACTTAGAGAAGTAACATTAGAAAAACCTAAGGATAAGTGGGATGATAGGGATAAACTTAAATGCAAAAATAACGCCAAGGCCATGAATGCTTTATTTTGTGCATTAGATGGAAATAAATTTAATAGAATTTCGGCTTGCACTACTGCATATGATATTTGGAATCATTTGGAAATTACTCATGAAGGTACATTGCAGGTTAAAGATTCAAAGCTTTTCCAACTGGAGTCAGAATATGAAAAGTTCCGGATGGATGAAAGTGAAGATGTTGATGCCATGTACACGCGCTTCACTAAGATCGTCAATGCCTCCAAAGTTCTTGGAAATACCTTCTCCAACGGCGACTTTGTCCGAAAGATTCTTCGATCCCTTCCTCCAAAATTCAATCCAAAGGTAACGGCTATCTCGGAGTCACACAATCTAAGAACGCTCCAAGTTGAGAGCCTCATTGGGAATCTCAAAACTCATGAGGTAGAACTCAAGATCCAACATGATGAATACAACAAGGAGCCAAAGAAGAAAGCATTGGCACTAAAATCAAAGAAGGAGTGCCAAGAGGATGAGGATGAAGATGAAGAAAGCCTTTTGGTAAAGAACTTCTGAATGTTCATGAGAAACCCGGAAAGGAGAAACACCTTTCGGAAATATTTCCAAAAGGAAGGAAGATGGAAAGGGTCATCTTCAAAGAAGGAGAAGGAGAGCGATGATGAAGAAGAAAGACCTCCACCAGAATGCAATCATTGCAGGAATACCGGGCATATTCGGAGTCAGTGCCCAAAATATTTGAAGGAGAAAAAAGAGAAACGACACAAAGGGAAGGAAAGAGGAAGGTGTTAAACGCTAAAACTTGGGATGACTCCTCCTCCTCCGAAGGATCAAGCAGGTCTTCATCAAGCGAAGATGAGGAAGCAAACATGTGCCTCATGGGACAAGAAAACGACAACGACTACACCAGTGTTCTTAGCGACACTGAGGTAACTCATCCCACTTATGATGAACTCTTAAATGAATTTCTGGAAATTTGCAAAGCTTTTGATAAAAATATGAAAGATAATTATTTATTGAATCGTGAAAATGAATCTCTAATTAAAGAAAATCAAAAGCTTTCCAAGAATTTAACTGTTTTAGAAAAGAGAAATGTTTCTTGCCAAGAGTGTGATCACTCCACTAAAATGGCAAAAGATATTGAATAGTCACTTTCTAAAGCCCTCTCTCATGCCAAAACTCTTACAAAAGAGAAGGGGGAATTAGAAAGGAAATTAGAAGCCTCTCTTTTGCAAATCAAAAGTAATAAAAAAAGGTTTTGAAAATAGGTGTGTCATGCTTGTGAAAGAAAATTCTTCACTTAAAGCACAAGTTCATAATCTCACCATGGCCATTAAAAATTTTCGAATGGGCCAAAAATCTCTGGATATGATTTTAGGGAACTATTATTATGGTTCTGGAAAATTTGGGCTCAGATATCAAGGTGAGGGCTATCGCCCGACGCTAGCCACTAACGCCGACGCTAGCACCTCATACAAAAATCCAAAGCTTTCTTTTGCAAAATCTTTTTCTTCTGTAAATTCGATTCCTTCCAGCAAGAAAAAAATCCAGAAAAGGGTCTCAACCCCCTTTATTACGTGTGCAAACTGTTATAGGTTTGGTCACACATCTAGTTCTTGCAGGAAATTAAAACAATCTACTTTAAAGCAAATATGGGTACCTAAGGCTTCCACTTATTCTATGGGTGATACCACTTGGGTATCCGGATTTTTACTCTCATCTTCTTTCTAGATGTGCAGGCAGGCTAAGGAAAATAAAGAAGTGTGGTACTTGGATTTTGGATGCACCAAGCACATGACGAGAAATAAAGCAAAGTTCCTTAGCCTAGAAAAGAAGAAGGGAGGGATCGTGACATTTGGTGATAACGAAAGAGGAAGGATCATGGTATTGGTACAGTTGGTAACGAATCCTTTACTATATCTAATGTTCTTTATATGAAAGGGCTAAAACACAATCTTATTTCTGTTAGCCAATTATGCGATAAAGGATTAGATGTTTTATTTGAATCTTCCACTAATTTTGCAAAATATCTAATCCTACTACAAAAGATATTTTACTAACTGCACCAAGAATACATAATGTGTATATAGTTTCATTTCATGATCTTTCTAAATCATCTTTAAAATGTTTTATCACAAAAAATGATAAACTAGAACTTTGGCATAAAAGGCTAGGACATGCTAGCACAAAACTTATTCTAAAACTTGCCAAAAGAGATTTAATTAGAGGATTGCCTAGATTAAATGAGAATTTACCTTCACTATGTTCACCTTGTCAAAAAGGTAAAATTACAAAATCCTCTTTCAAAAGTAAAAATATTATTTCTAATTCAAGACCCTTGCAATTAATTCATATGGATCTTTTAGGTCCCGTTAGCACCGCAAGTCTTGGCGGTAGATTATATACATATGTTTTAATAGATGATTTTTCAAGATATTGTTGGACAATATTTCTCTCATCCAAATCCAATGCATTTAGCGAATTTTCAAAATTATGTACTCATATTCAAAATGAAAGTGATTTAAAAATTAAATGCATTCACTCGGATCATGGAGGAGAATTTGAAAATGATAAATTCACATCTTTTTGTGATATGTTAGGCATAAAACATGAATTCTCTACATCACGCACACCACAACAAAATTGTGTTGTAGAAAGAAAAAATTGGACACTTCAAGAACTAGCACGCACTATGTTATGTGAATATAAATTGCCTAAGTCTTTTTGGGCCGAAGCCGTAAATACATCATGTTATGTTATAAATAGAATCATGCTTCGCCCATCTCTTAATCTCACACCATATGAACTCTATTTTCAAAAGAAGCCTAACGTATCTTACTTCAAAGTTGTTGGCTGTAAATGTTTCATTTTAAATACTAAAGATAGCTTGGGAAAGTTTGATGAAAAATGTGATGAAGGAACTTTTCTTGAATATTCTTCAAATAGTAAAGCTTATAGGATTTTTAATAAAAGAACCAGAAAAGTTGAAGAATCTATTAATGTGAAATTTGATAAACTTGTTCCTTGTATAGAAAGACTTTCCGCGGGCAAAGAGGATGATCACTTACCACCTTTGGAGCATGGTGACGAGGAACCTTCCAAAGAAGAAGAAGAGGAGGCCAAGGAAGATGAATATGTACCTCCAGGTGCCTTGAAATTCACAAAGGATCATCCACAGGAATTAATAATTGGTGAACCATCCATTGGGGTAAGAACTCGCTCTTCTCTTCATGAATCTTATTCAAATATTTGTTTTGTTTCCGAAATTGAACCAAAAAATGATTCAACCACTTTAAATGATGAATTTTGGTTTTTGGCTATGCATGAAGAGTTAGAACAATTTGAGCAACATATTGTTTGAAAATTTAGTAGAAAGACCATCTAATCACCCGGTTGTAGGGGTAAAATAGATTTATAAAAATAAATTAGATGGTGAGTCTAGAATCATTAGAAATAAGGCACGCTTAGTAGCACAAGGATATTCACAAATCGAGGGGATAGATTTTGATGAATCTTGTGCACCCGTTGCTAGATTAGAGTCTATAAGAATTTTTCTAGCATTTACAAGCTTTAAAAGAATAAAACTATTTCAAATGGATGTGAAAAGTGTTTTTCTAAACGGGTTTGTAAAAAAGAAGTTTATGTTGAACAACCCCTCGGTTTTATTAGTGAAAAATTTCTAAATCATGTTTATAAACTAGAAAAGCGCTTTATGGTTTAAAACAAGCGCCCCGTGCATGGTATGAAAGACTTATATCTTTTTTATTAAAGCACGGTTATATTATGGGAAGTGCGGATAATACTCTCTTCATTAAGCACAACAATGATGATATGATTATTTTACAAATATATGTTGATGATATTATTTTTGGATCTACTAATGAAGAGTTGTGTAATGAAGTTATTTTAGTGTTGAAAATGAATTTGAAATGAGTCTAGTAGGAGAACTTTCTTATTTCCTTGGTTTTCAAATATCACAAAGAAATGATGGTATTTTTATATGTCAAACTAAATATGTCTTTGATATGCTTAAACGCTTTGGATTTGAAAACCTTAAACAAGTTTCTACTTCAATGAGTGCATCACTAAAATTAGGAAAAGATAAATCGGGAATTTCTATAGATCAAACTTTATATAGGGGTATGATAGGATCATTACTTTATCTAAGTGCAACTAGACCCGATATTATGTTTGTCGTATGCTTATGTGCTCGATTTCAAGCCAATCCAAAAGAATCTCATTTAAAAGCAGTAAAACGTATTTTTAGATATCTAATTGGGTCATCTAGATTAGGATTATGGTATCCGCACAATAATTCATTTACACTTCACGGATACTCCGATTCGAACTACATCGGATGCTCACTTAATAAAAAAGCACTAGTGGTACTTGTCATTTTCTAGGACCTTCATTAGTTGCATGGTCTAGTAGGAAACAAAATTTGGTTGCACTCTCCACCACGGAGGCCGAATACATTGCATTAGGGAGTTGTTGTGCACAAGCACTATGGATGAGCCAAACTCTAGAGGATTTTGGTTTTCATCTAAAACATATTGAATTAAAATGTGACAACAAAAGTGTCATTGATCTTACAAAAAATCTGGTACATCATTCTAGATCCAAACATATAGATGTACGTCATCATTTCATAAAGGATAACATTAAAAAGGAATATGTTAGGATAAGTTTCATTGGCACGGACTCTCAACTTGCTGATATATTCACTAAACCTCTTCTCGATGCAAGGTTTCAAATGTTAAGGTTGGAATTAGGAGTCTTAGACATTTTAGGATAGGTTATTTGAAAAATGCTAAAGTTTTATGCAATTTGAGCAATCAAGACATCTCCATAAATTACAAAATTTCTGCATAAGACTACTCTAAGAACTCTTAATCAAGATCAAAAAATGAAAATTTAAAATTCTCAAAAAATCACTTACTGTTTTCAGCGTTAGCACTAGCGCCGGCGCTAGCGTGAGTGTTCAAATTTTCTGTTTTTTAAAATTTCTAAAATTCTTTAAAAATATGTTAGTTTATATGTACTACTTAGTTTTGGTATTTTTGATTTTGTTATTTTTGTTTTATCTATATTATGAAAAATCAACTACAAAACTTCAAAATTCAAAAATATGTTTTTGTGGCTTTCTTTTTTCTTTCATTAAAAATTTTCAAAACAACAAAAAAACTGTATGATCTTTATTGTTAATATCAAGCATGTATGAATTTTATTATTTAGAATTATTTACAGTGTTAAAACTTATTCCTTCAAATTACTATGAACATTGTTTTGTTTATCATGTTTTGATATATCTATTTAAAGTGCATCAATTATATTTAAAAATATGTGTAGAACCAAGCTTAGCATACCTCTAAGTTTTAGTAAATGTATTGTGATTGATAATAATACTTTTACACTCACTTATGTTTGGTAATGTACATGTGTGTTTAAATCTAAAATGTTTACTTGTATATTGTAATTGTATAATGAATTAAAATTTGCATAAGTTTATTACATACACTACATTTGAATTGCACTTAAGAAATTAAGAAAAGTGGTTGAGTTAAAAAATTGTGTTAGGTTTGCAAAACAAGTGTATTCGGAGAATGTTGTCTCACAAAAGTGAACAAAAAATATAAACAAATATAACTCCACCAAGTACTACTTGGAAAGAATTGTAAAGTGTCTTGTGCAAACTTTGGTTATTACACCACTTTGTTAAAAATTATGTGCATTAAAATGTGTTAAAGTTATTATACTTGTGTTTTATTGTGCACTATACTCTACATATGTCTTGTATTTTGTGATTTAAATCATTTGTTAACATTGCTCAAAATACACTTATGTGCACTTCATTATCTTTCATAACACTTCTTCTCATGAGTATTGGATTCTAATGCTTTATCTATACTACTCTTTATATAAGAAATGCACTAGATAACCTAGCATGATCTCTACAATGTTTGGTATCTCTTAAACTTGAAATTAAGTAACATTGTAGTATAATCTCTTTTTGATATGTTCATTTAATGTTTGGTATCTTTATGAAAAACTTTGAGATTTCAAATAGGTTAAAACATCTTTACTTTTTGAACTTAAACTCATATTTATACTTATGCTTTTCATGCTTACAAAAAGATGTTTCTTATAATCTTCCGCTTGCTTACAACTCTTATCTTTATATTTGAAATCTCTTATATATAATATGCTTAAATTCTTTATCATTTCATATATTACAAAAGCTCGATCATGAATTCTCATTTATCAAGAATGCCTCCTTACTACCCTCACCCCACCTTCTTTTGATAATACCAAAAGGGGGAGATTAATTGAAGAAATCTAGGGGAGAAATCTAGAAGGTTAATTCTTGTAATTTATGGGGGAGTAAAATATAAATTGCATTTATGTAGGGGGAGCATTAAGATAGGGGGAGTATGCACTATTCTCATGTTTATCATATACTATAGTTGCACTTTTATCTCGTTTATCATATTCTATAAACAACTTTGTTGATTTCTTGCTAAGAGGATTTGTTATTATCAAAAGGGGGAGACTGTTCGACATGTGTGTCACATCCCTTTGTTTGAGAATAACAAATCCCAAATTGTATTTGATCTTGCTTGTCGTGTGTTTATAGTGTGCAGGAACAATACTCCACGGGTAAAAAGCAGCTGAAATCAACTTTCTGAAAGAAACACTACCGCCAGCGCTAGTGATACCGCTCGGCGCTAGCTCTACCGCCAGCGCTACCGCTACCGCCTGGCGCTAGCTCAAGATCGTGCACAACGCCACGCCACCGACAGTTTCGTAACTGCCTCCACACGAACGCTACTGCAGGCGCTACCGACAAGTTCAATAAATTGATGGCTTCTCTCTAATTTTGTAAAGTGCTTCTAGAGATATTACTTGTGCCAAAATTCCAGAGTTATTACTCTGCCGAAAGTTCATCTCCCACTCAAAGCAAAAGAAGATTTCTGGAGAAGGAAGCCCCCACACTGCATCCGAAGAACGATCGCTTCAACCTCGCTTATGCTACATCGATCCTTCATCCTCAACTTCAAATATCTCATAGAGGGAGTTCTTGTTATTTACTTTATTTCTTTATTGTAATATTTTGTAGAAAAATTGCCTTGCGTTGGCGACTAGGTCCTTATGCGGCTTAGAGGGTAATTCTCCGCGTGAGTTGGCGACTAGGTCTAGGAGATTAGATCTATGGGGTGCTCGAGGCCATATCTGGGGAAGGATTGGCTAGAGTGGCTTGAGGCCATATCCAGGGAAGGATAGGCTAAAGCCAACCGGTTTGTGGGGATACAAGTCGGTATAGAAAAGGAAAAATTATTAACATTTGTACGCCTCCGATTTCTAGCGATATTGAAATCATATTTATGTAAACACTTATTCATATAATACAATCATGTCTCTATTTGTGTTTACTTGATTTCTCTCATTTGGCGTAAATTTTATTATTGGAAATTACTTTTTGCTAAATTGTTATTTTGCTCTCTTGTTAACTTTAAAACAATATAGTAAATTGCTTAATATTACAAAAAGAATTATATTCCCTTATTCACCCCCCCCCCCTCTAAGGGTGTTTATCGATCCAACATAATTGACATCAACCCCACTACTCCATAGCCCTCGTGAAGGGGAAATGTTATTCTTGTACTTAGGGGTTGGATCGGACGCAGTGAGCTCTGTTCTCGTCCGAGAAGAGAAAAAGAAGCAGTTTTCGATCTACTATGTTAGCCATATCCTCAAAGATGCGAAAACTAGATATTCGATTCTGGAGAAGCTAGCTCTAGCTTTAGTAATGTCAGCTCACAGACTACGCCCTTATTTTCAAGCTCATCACATTCAGGTGGTTTTGGATCATCCGCTGAAAAGTATCCTAGAAAAACCGGACCACTCGGGAAGATTGGCCAAATGGGCTATAGAGCTGAGTGAATTCGAAATTTCTTATATTCCCAGAACATCCATCAAGGCACAGGTGTTGGCAGATTTCCTGGTAGATACGACAGAATTTGTTCCTGAATAGATGGAAAGATCTCCTTTAGCCTAGGTTATCTACGTGGATGGAGCTTCAGGCAAAAACTCTGTAGGAGCCGGAGTAGTTTTAATCAGTCCAAACGGCATCAAGCTTGAACAGGCTATCAAGTTCTTCTTTTCGGTCACTAATATTCAGGTAGAATATGAAGCACTCCTGTCCGATTTGAGACTTGCAAAGGAGCTGGGAATAGAGCACGTGCATATCAAAATTGACTCTCTTGTAATGGCTTCACAAGTGTTGGGGAACTTCGAAACAAGGGAGCCCATGCTGAAAAAGTATTTGTTGCTGGTTAAAGGAGAGATTGGAAAGTTTAGATCATTCATCATTGAACATATTCCGAGAACGCAGAACGAAGAAGCAGATGAATTATCAAAGTTCGGTCTTCCATCAGGGGGAGTGACCTCTGAACTTTTCCATCCGGCAACAGAAGAAGGAGAATTAATGCAGGTTGATCAACATCCGTCTTGGAAGGATCCCTACGAGCTGTATTTATCAAAAGGGGAATTCCATCCATCTATCAAGGATAGAAGAAGATTCAAAAGAAAAGAGGCATACTATTGTTTGGTGGCAGGAGTCTTGTACATGAAGACTCTCATTTCTCCTCTGGCACGATGCGTTTCTGAAGAAGAAGTTCCAATCATACTCCAGGAAGTACATTCAGGAGAATGTGGCAGCCATTCTAGGGCAAAGACTTTGGAAAAGAGAATCTTGAGACAAGGGTATTTTTGGCCAACTATGAGAAAAGATGCTGAGGCATTTGTTAAATGATGTGTTCAGTGTCAGAAGTTTGCTCCGCTTCAACATCTACCAGCTCAGACACTTAGATCAATAACAGTGCCTTGGTCGTTTGCAGTTTGGGGAATGGGTCTCATCGGACCTTTTCTGATGGCTAGCGGCCAGCGTCGCTTCATAATTGTCATGATCAACTACTTCAGCAAGTGGATTGAGGCGAAAGCATTTGCCAAAACTACAACACAGATTATTAAAAAAAATTATCTGGGGAGAAATTGTCTGTCGGCATGGGGTTCCATTGGCAATCGTCACCGATAATGGTCCTCAGTTCAACAACTCAGAAATGATCAATTTCTGTGACCAAGTCGGAATTGAACTTCGATTCTCTTCTG
This sequence comes from Dactylorhiza incarnata, assembly GCA_033032865.1. Classification (NCBI taxonomy): domain Eukaryota; kingdom Viridiplantae; phylum Streptophyta; class Magnoliopsida; order Asparagales; family Orchidaceae; genus Dactylorhiza; species Dactylorhiza incarnata. The sequence goes on along the minus strand of JAWHQI010000175.1, from coordinate 2,974,168 downwards.
TACATCATCCCAGGAGCAATGGCCAGGTGGAAGCCGCAAATAAGCAAATTCAGTATCTTCCGATGAAGAGGGTTCTTGATCATAAAGGGAACTGGGCAGATCAACTTCCTTCAATCATCTGGACTCTCTGAACTACACCATCTTCAGCTACAGGGGAAACACCATTCAAATTGTCTCATGGTTCGGAGGCAGTCATTCTGATAGAGTTTGAAGTAGTTACCCCCAGGGTGATGTATGCAAAGCAAGGGGGCGAGGCATGGATAAACTATAATGATGAAGGAATCAAGTATAGCTTGGATTTAATTGAAGAGATTAAATATGAAGCTACTATCAGGCAAGAGGAAGTAAGAAGAAGAATGGCAAAGTACTTCGATAAGAATGTCAAAATTAAGCAATTCGCAGTTGGTGATATTGTGTTAAAGAAAGTAGATGTTGCAGCCAGAACAGGCAATGTTGGAAAACTGAATCCCAACTGGGCAGGGCCTTTCATCATCATGGAAGTATTGAAGAACGAGGCTTACCATCTTCAGACAAGCGATGGAGAAGACATCTCGCGCACCTGGAGCGGTGACGATCTCAAATGCTTTTATCCTTAAATGTTCTTTCATTTCTGGCATTTTTGGATATTCAATGAGAAGCCCTATACTGACACTTTTTCCTTGTTTGGTGACTTTTTATATTGTTTACATCCCTCACTGAACCTTAGAGACATCGCCAAGTTCTGCTTGAACCCCCTCAGATTGTAGTCATTAACATAAAACCACGAAGACCACGTGTAGCGAGGAGTTTTCTCACGCGTGTAGTGGTAGCTTGCCAATTCTCGTGCGGTGGTCTTCAGAACCTTGGATCCCGGCTGATATCTAACACACCTCTGCATCAAGGGAGGTCTAGGTGACTGTTAGCTCTATCATGCCCCGAAAGGGATATAGTTACAGCTTTGATGATCTTTCTGAGGAAAGCAATGTTTGCTGCCTAGGCCCACCTGCCCAACTGATCATCTTAGTATGTGACCATCGAATACTCCTACAGGAACTCTCGAGCAGAGCCAAAAGAGGACCCACAACTGAGTTGATCTCTCTGAGGAAAGCAATGTTCGCCGCCTAGGCCCACCTGCCCAATTTATCAACTTGGCTTGTAACCCTAGGCTAGATAGCAGTTGAGTTATCAAAATCTGTACAACTCTTATGACCACTTAAGGAAAGGAATGTCCGCCGCCTAGGCCCACCTGCCCACTTGGACATCTGAGCCTGTGCTTACCTTTTTCCTTTTATAGAAAATTATCGTTACAGCTCTTATGACCACTTGAGGAAAGCAATGTTCGCCGCCTAGGCCCACCTGCCCACTTGGTCATCTGAGTCTGTAATTATTTTACTTCTTTACAGGAAGTTATTCCTTCTCTTATGGTCCTTTAAGACCATTCAGGAGAAAATAGGGTTTAACAGGTATCACAGAGACCGGGCGGTTTGATCTATTAAACCGATCGGCTTAGGATAAGCAGGTATAACATGACAATATGGGTTTTAAGCCCAGGAGGTTTAACTCATTAAGCCGATCGGCTTGAATATACAGTAGTTTAATATACTAACCGATCGGTTAGAATAAATCTATCCGTAAAAGCTAGAAAAATGGGTTAAAATAAAATGCCATAAGGCAGTGGTTCTAACAGGGTGTCAAGTATATTGCCAATCGATCGGTTTCCTCAGTCGGTCTATAATTAATTCTATCAGCCTTATGGATATTCATTCTATTCGCTCGGTTAAAATCAAGCCGTCCGCAGGGAATGGGCCATGGGTTATTCTTGCAAGAATAAGTATTACTCAAGTATCAAATCATTAGTCGCCTGGATTGTATGCTGACCGCGCGAGCTTACCGATTGTTATACTTGCAAGAATATAAAAATTTCAGAGTTCTAATTATTGGTCGCCTGGAATGTTTCACTAACCGCGCGAACGTATTGATTGATGTTTATACCTGCGAGAAAGTTTCAAATGCTCAGGGAAATCCAAATTATTGGTCGCCCGAATTGCATACTGGCCGCGCGACTTAATTGACTATTCTCTTTACTTATGGCTAGTGGGCATTCATTATCCAATTAGTAGCCGTGCAAGTCAAAGAGATAATCGCGTGACTCGATGCTTCTATTTCATTACCCTGTGGAACATTAATTATTAATCGTACAAAATGTGTTCAAGTCGCACAATTCGTGGTCGGGATTCATCTATTATGATTAGCGGCTTAGAGTTGTGATCGGCTTCCGATTAACTTGCTGGGTCTATTCATTTGAAATTCTTCAGAGCATGAGCTACTATCCGCTCTGATTATATCAAAAAACCGCACAACTAATAATCAAGATTTATTATGACTGGTGGTTTTTTGGTTGTGATTAATTCACCGAGTCAGGATTGAAATCAAAGATAAATCGCCCGAGTAGCCATCATAAAATTCTGGTAGCTATCTACTTGGGACTCTAAGAGCTCAAACTTCTGACTGACCGGGTTGATATTAAACTGCACGACCTAATTGAAAAGGACTTGCAGTGTAAAAGAAAAAAGAAATCACAACGATCACAAGCAAGTCGCAAAAGATAGAGAGCCGAACAGGTAAAAACTTTCATTCATTTTCAAAATGTATCTTTACATCATTTTAACCGACCGACTAACAAAATCAAGTCGTTAGTTATATAAGGAAAATTTCAAAAATACAAAACACTACTCGCCTGATTTTAGCCTTTTCGACATAGGAGAGCTTGATTATCCTCTACCCTCAATATCGACATCGGGTTTGTAGCCCCCACTTTCCGACGAGGAGCTTGACGAGCTGCTGCTTGAGTCATCTTTCAGGTCCTCAGTCCGGATAACTCACTTTCGGAGGTACCGGTTTCGGAAGATGAACCATCTCCGTCATCAGCAACGGCCTCATCGTCAGCAGCGGCCCCTTTCTTTGCAACAGTCCTGTCAACCGCAGCAGCTTCATTATCCACGGCGGTTTCATCCTTGCGCCATCTTCTTCTGAACTGCTGGATTCGGCCTTGTCTTTTCCTTTGGCCCTACGATTATTTCATCAGGTTTATCCTTCAGGCCGGGATAGAGATCCGAGAAGGTGGAATGCTCGAAGCCCGCAGACAGGTCATCCCGGTCTCTCAGGCGGTTTAAGGCGGCAGCGATCCCATTGGCAATGTGGGGAAAGACCTCGTACCGAAAGGCAGGATTATCCATATCGTACTTATTCTGTAAAAATAAAAAGGGTTAGACCGCACGGTTTGAGGAAAACAAACCGCACAAGTATTCATCTGAACTTACCGCCACGATTTCCTTTAGCCGTGCGATCTCTGCAGCCTACTGAGCGCTTTTCTTCTCTAAGTATGTGTGGGCTGAAACTAGCCGCTTGTATGACAGGGCCATAAAATGATTAGCCGCAAAGCGCCATACACCGGTTTGCGCTACCACTCTGGAAAGCTCCTCCTCCAGAACCTTCTTCAGTCTCTTCAACGTTTTCCGGCCATACATAACAGCACCGGCGGCTAATGCATGACGGCTAACTTTCTCGCTCCCCTAGTACGGTACCGTGGTTGATACTTGCATGCATTCCCCATCCTGAAGCCAGAGGATTGTTGGGTTGCCCCGCAAATCTCTCGGATTGCTGCAGGAGCGAAGAAGCTCGAACTAGCCTTTGAAAGACGAGTCCTCCTCCTCAGATGATTGCGGTTTGCTCTTCCTTTGCCGCTTCTCTCTCTTGGTCAGAAACGGGTCGGCCGGGCTGACCGGCTTGTTCTTTGGAACGATGGCGGTGGCTGCAAAACAAAGTTAAAAGTTTAGTAAAACAGGTCGCGCGGTCGCAAAGCAGCGAGTTGAGAGAAACTTACTATCTTTAGGTCGGATATCCTCCAATTCTGAGAACAGCGGGATGTAATGATTTACATCAAGCTGCTCGTTCTCAAGAAACTAATTTTGGAACATGGTCTTCCGCATCTCCTAGGTTTGAGAATAACAAATCCTATGTGCATTTGATCTTGTGTGTTTAAGTGTGCAGGAAAGCAAGTTCACATGACTCAAGGATAACATAAGAATGTTGCACCAAAATTTGAAGCAAAAATTCCAACATGCTCGTTAGCACCAGCGTCAGCGCAGGCGCTTGCGCTGACTTGAGAAAATTTCGAAAATAGTTATGGAAGGTGCTAGCACCAGGCGATAGCAGCTCACACAGGCGGTAGCAGCTAGCGCAGGCGGTATCTACTAGTGCAGGCGGTAGCTCAAAGCAATAGAGGAAGGTAACTGGCTTGCTTAAAATGAAGGATTCTCACGCGGAGAATATTGCCTAATCTGGGATAGCGCCGGCGGTAGTGATAGCGCAGGCGTTAACTCCAAGGCTATAAAAAGGACCCCTTGGATCCGTCTTCTTCATCCTCTTGTGATTCAAAATTTCAGAGCTTCGTGCCACAGCATAGAGAGGAAGGTTCAGAGAGATACTCCCACAAATCCATGAAGGCTTAAGGAGATCCATGGAGAAGATTTCAACACGCGTCATCATCATGATGAAAGACCGCATCGACTACGATCATACTCTGCGGGTCTTCGTCTACTTCTCCAAGAGATCCATATAGGGAGTTCTTATATTGTTGTTTATTTATTTCACATCTTTTCTTATAATCGTTTAGTGAACTCGCCTCATGTTGGCGACTAGGTCTGGGTAGGACTTAGGGCAGAAATTTGCCTCGTGTTGGCGACTAGGTCTAGGGTGTAGGTCTAGGGGGTGCTCGAGGCCATATCCGGCGAAGGATTGGCTAGAGCGGCTTGAGGCCGTATTCGGGGAAGGATCGACTAAAGCCAACCGGTTCGTGGAGATACGAGTCGGTATATAAAATAAAAAGAGTTTTTCATATTTCTCTTTGATTTCTAGCGTCATTGAAATCAAAATTTTGTAATCAATTTTATTAATAATAATCATGTCTCTCTTTGTGTAATAAAATTAATTTGTTCTTCATTTCTCTAAATTGTTTATTATCCTCTCCTTTATTATAAAACAATTTAGATCTTTATTCAAAATCACTATTTTGATCTCTTATCATAAGCAAGTATTTCAAAATATAATATAAGTTTTTAAAACCCTTATTCACCCCCCCCCCCCCCCCTCTAAGGGCGCCTACCGATCCAACAAGTGGTATCAGAGGGGTTTTATTCCAATCGGCTTAACAACCAGGAATAATGGCGTCTCATGATCTCGCTTCTATTAGTGGGGTAAATTTTTATGAAGAAGAAAAATCTCTTAAACCACCTTTATTCGAAGGGAGAAATTATAAAGGGTGGAAATTTTTAATGGAAAAGTTTATTAAAAATTTAGATATCAATGCATGGGATATAGCAATAGTTTGACAAGCGGATGAATCAAATAAACAGGAACGTCATCAAAATGAAAAAGCTTTAAATAGTATTTTCTGTGCTTTATCTCACGAAATTTCAAAATTAATATATTGTTTTTCTAGTGCATACAAAGTATGGAAATTTCTTGAAGAAATGTATGATTCTCCATCTACAGGTATGGAACAAATGCAAGAAGTGGAGAACATACAAGATTGCACATCAAATGGAAAAAGAAGAAATCCCATCTTTAGAAGAGGAATGCCAAATAGATGAAGACAACAAAGAAAATTCGTGCTCAAATCTCACAGCATCCAAAAGCACTGTAAGGAAATCAAATCATCTTATTGTTTGCAATTCTATTTCTACTTTACAATTGCTACAAATTACAAAGCGCAAAATTAAGAAATTAAAAAATGCGAATTGCAAATTGCGCTTAGAAAATAAAAATTTAAAAGCAAGAGTTAAAGTAGATTCAAAATCTGATTTATCTAGCTTTACTCATGTCACTTCAATTGAAAATAAAAAACCAACTTTTGATTGTAATGATATTAAAGAAAAATTTAAGGAACTTGAAAAAGAAATTATTTGCATAAAAGAACATAATGAAAAATTATCTTCAGAAAATTCATCTTTAAAAAGTGATTGTGCTACATGCAAAAGTTATAAAATTGAAATTGAAGAGATGGATGAAACATTTGAGGAATACAGAAATAAATATCAAAACCATATTGACTCAATTGTTTCTACTCTTAAAAATAGCACAATTGCTTATAATAAAGCTAGACATAATTTGAAACTTAAGAACAATGAATTAGAAACTAAAATTAACTTGCTTAAGGAAATCATAAAGAAAAATTCTCAATATCAAGCAAACTCCAAAAGCAAGTTGAATATGATTTCTCAAAATTTGAATAAACCAAACAATGGAAATAAAAAACTTCAAAAGATTGAAAATGAAATTCCAAAATACTATCATCATTATCACTTACAACATCAATCTTCTCCCAACATAAAATTAAATGTTCACAACTTTCCTATGAAAAATATTTTCATTAATCATCAATATAAAGATTATCACAATGGAAATTTCACATATAAGAATAACACTAAACCAAAGTTTGAATGGAGGCCCAAAATTAAATATGAAACATTAACTTCACATGAAAGGTCCTATTCATCACTAACTACCCACAAGCATACACGATATATTTGGGTACCCAAAGGAACCACCAAACTTGGTCCTCTTTGGATACCTAAATCTCTTATTCACTAGATATCACCAAATGCATGAAGTAGAATATTTTCAAAATGAAATATACAATTTTCTACTTCATGATATGCTTTCATGTCTTTTAATATTTCTTGTTTTTTTTATTTTTTAAGCCATCTTATATGTTATTGGAAATATGATTTTATCTCTTAAAAATTAATGAGTATATAAATCAAATTAATCAAAATTCAAAATCATATTTTATTTTGATAACCTATCTTTTATTCTTATATTCATTGCTTATAAATATCTTATATTATCCATATGAATCAAACTCTAAATTTGTTATGAGATATTTATCTAAATTATTAAGAAAATCACAAAAGACATATTGAACGATTAATTGTCTTAAATACTAATGCCACATGCACCACCATGATGCATTGATGTCCTTTGATAAAATTCTCTAAAAATCATATATCATAATTCATATAAAAAAATCATCTAAAAATGACTATATCTATCACATGTATATGAATTATATGATAACAATTAGCATTATAATTACCATGGTTGGTGTATTATGTGTGTATTGTGATTTATTTCAAGTTTAGACCTAAGAATCATCTTGATATCAATAAGATTAAATCAAATAGAATCTTCACTTCATTCTAGGTCAATAAGTTGAAACACTATCATACTTTGGCATAACCTTAATCTCAAAACATTGCCACCTAAAGAATATTAATACATATCTATTTTGTTCAAACATGTCTTTTTGTTTGGATATCCTATAATATTAAGCTTAAATGGTTGTGCAAAACTCAAGCATTAAGGTTTAATGAATATATAGCTTTATTGAATACGGAGTCATGTTCTAAAATTTTAACTTCTACAACTTTTTGCGATTTCTTCTCGTCTCTTCACTTCATTAGACAGGTCTTACATTGCACAAACTTAATTAAGCAAAATCGGAAGTGAAATTAAAGAAAATCTAGGTTATTTGATTAAAATAAGCACTCTCCGTGAGCTAACGCAGGCGCTAAGACCTACCGCCGGCGCTAGCTCGAGTGTTTGATTTTCTGTAATTTTAAAATTATGAAAAATCACTAAAAATATATAATTTTATATGTAGTACTCTTTTTTGCATCTATGCCTATAATTGATTTTTGAAAAATTAAAATACAAAATTACAAAAGCCAAATTACAAAAAAAATATTTTTTCTTACTTCCTTTCTTTGGTTATTTGTTTGATTTCTATATGCAAAAATCAAATACAAAAAGATAAAACAAAAACAAGTATGAACAAGTATTTTTGTAACTTACATTTTCTACTTGCATGTATCTTGCGAAAGGGGGATTTGGGCTATCATCCCATCACATCTCCTAGTACCGGGCGAACCCCTCACAAGGTAGTCCTCAGGAAGTCTAAGATCAATCTTATGAGTTCAAACTTTAAATCAAAATTATTCGTCAAAATATCAAAAATATTCTATGGACTTCATTGAAAATCAAGCATGATTTAACCCATCATTTAGAACTTCTATAATGTTGCAATTTATCTTTTCAAACTACTTTGAACATTGTTTTCATCATGCTTTGATATATCTATTAATATGTGCATCAATTATATTGTAAAGGTTGTGTAGAACCAAGCTTAGCATGCCTCTAAGTATGAGTAAATGTTTTATGTTTGATAATGATCTTTATTCACTCACTTTGGCATTGTCTACATATGTGTTTAATCTAAGAATGCTTGTGTATGTTTTGTATTAGTACAATGAATTAAAATTGCACAAGTATCTTACCTACACTACCTTTATTTGCACTTTTAAAAGTTAAGAAAAGTGGTTATGTTTTCATACTTTATATTAGTTTGCAAAACAAGTGTATTCGGAGAACTTTGTACAAAACAAAAATCATAAAACAAAGTGACAAAGATAACTCCACCAAGCACTACTTGAACCTCCTGATAAGTCTTAATAAGCGTTGTGAGGTTGAGCACCTTGGAAAGAATAGTAAAGTATCTTGTGCAAACCATATCTTTCTTTCAAAATAAAAACCACTTACTCTTAAGTACACCGGATCACCAGTTTCAACATTAAAATAAAATAAAATATGTGATCACCCAAGCACTACTTTGCACCCAGATAAGTCTTGATGAGCATTGTGTGTGCAAAGCACCTTGGTAGTTGTACATTTTGTTTGTGCATTGAAGTGTGTGGAAGTAAAATTATTTGTGTTTTATTGTGCTCTTTACTTTACATATCTCTTGTATTTTTGATTAAAACATTTGTTTACTCTATTCAAAAATACACTTATGTGCACATCATTATCTTCCATAACACTTCTTCTCATGAGTATTGGATCCTAATGCTAATTCTATACTACTCTTTATTTATGAAATGAGCTAGATAACCTAGCATGCTTTCTACAATGTTTGGTATGTTTTGAATTTGCGAATTAAAATAACATTGTAGTAATCTCTTGTTGATAACATTATTTCATGCTTGGTTACTTTATTGTTAGACTTAAAGATTTTAATTGAACAATGATTTACAAAAACATCTTCTTTATGAAACTTAACTCATATATCTTTTTATGGATCATCATTGATTACAATAAGATGTTTCTTGTATTTCGATAAGTCTTCCGCATCATAACCATATAATTGTTTTACCTTGCACTTTCATGCTTATTTAAAATCTTTTATTTTGTGTGCATCCTCATTTGAATCTTAACATTCCTTTCTTTCAACAAGTGGTAGACTTGCTTGGTAAACTATATATTGGTTGCTTTAAACAAAAATATTTTTTTATGCTAAAAACTCTGATTTATTTCAATGAAAATATTGTAATACTAAAACTCTGATTTATTAATAGATTAGCTATGTGAACTTTTCTTTACAAATTCAAATATTAAAACCCATTGGCTATGAAATTATAATTTGATTTAAAACGCTTAAATGCTTCCAATAATTATTATTCATGATTACATATCTCACCATAGCGGGGGCGTAGGGTTGTAGACATTAGATAACCTAACCTCTAAGTCATGTCGTATCCTTAACCGAGGAGGGTTCTAGTGGGGCTTTGCGAGGCACTGGGGGGAAAGAGTGCTGGGTTGAGTTTTTCTAGTGTTTGCATATGGGACTAACACCCCAACCTACGACATGTATGCAGCTCCTCATGCCCATCCGTCACTTAGTACGGGGCTAGGGTGTAGACATATTGTCTGGGTAGTTTAGTTACTTGGAAATCATTACATTTTTTTATGCTTAAAACTCTTATATAAAAAGGAAAAACTAACATGATAATATTGAGTACTTGACAAATGTTAGATTGTTCATCTTTAAGCTAAAAACTCTGATCTATTTTTATAAAATTATTCTAAAACTCCGTATTATTCCCTCTCTCTAAAAGCTCGATCATGCCTTTATCTTATTATCAAAAATTTTGTGTTTTGCTTTCTTACCCACTTTTGCTAATAACAAAAGGGGGAGAACTAACATGATAAATATAATCTGCTACCAAAATAGAAAACTAGCATACTTAATTAAGATGATAGCTTACATATTAGGGGAGCATTCACTTAAGGGGAGCATGTATTTAGGGGGAGCAATTCTAAATGCTAAAATCGATAATTATCCTAAGTCATCACTCTCACACACACACAAGTAAGTTTCATCATGCTTATATATTAATGCTCTGATTTATCATTAATGGATTTGTTATTATCAAAAGGGGGAGTTTGTTGGAACATGGTCTTCCGCATCTCCTAGGTTTGAGAATAACAAATCCTATGTGCATTTGATCTTGTGTGTTTAAGTGTGCAGGAAAACAAGTCCACATGACTCAAGGATAACATAAGAATGTTGCGCCAAAATTTGAAGCAAAAATTCCAACATGCCCGCTAGCACCAGCGCTAGCACAGGCGCTAGCGCTGACTTGAGAAAATTTCGAAAACAGTTATGGAAGGTGCTAGCGCCAGGCGATAGCAGCTCACGCAGGCGGTAGCATCTAGCGCAGGCGGTATCTACTAGCGCAGGCGGTAGCGCAAAGCAATAGAGGAAGGCGGCTGGCTTGCTTAAAATGAAGGATTCTCACACGGAGAATATTGCCTAATCTGGGATAGCGCCGATGGTAGTGATAGCGCAGGCGCTAGCTCCAAGGCTATAAAAAGTACCCCTTGGATCCGTCTTCTTCATCCTCTTGAGATCCAAAATTCCAGAGCTTCGTGCCACAGCATAGAGAGGAAGGTTCAGAGAGATACTCCCACAAATCCATGAAGGCTTAAGGAGATCCGTGGAGAAGATTTCAACACGCGTCATCATCATGACGAAAGACCGCATCGACTACGATCATACTATGCGGGTCTTCGTCTACTTCTCCAAGAGATCCATATAGGGAGTTCTTATATTGTTGTTTATTTATTTCACATCTTTTCTTATAATCATTTAGTGAACTCGCCTCGTGTTGGCGACTAGGTCTGGGTAGGACTTAGGGCAGAAATTCGCCTCGTATTGGCGACTAGGTCTAGGGTGTAGGTCTAGGGGGTGCTCGAGGCCATATCCGGGGAAGGATTGGCTAGAGCGGCTTGAGGCCGTATCCGGGGAAGGATCGGCTAAAGCCAACCGGTTCGTGGGGATACGAGTCGGTATAGAAAACAAAAAGAGTTTTTCATATTTCGCTTTGATTTCTAGCGTCATTGAAATCAAAATTTTGTAATCAATTATATTAATAATAATCATGTCTCTCTTTGTGTAATAAAATTGATTTGTTCGTCATTTTTCTAAATTGTTTATTATCCTCTGCTTTATTATAAAACAATTTAGATCTTTATTCAAAATCACTATTTTGATTTCTTATCATAAGCAAGTATTTCAAAATATAATATAAGTTTGTAAAACCCTTATTCACCCTCCCCCCCCCCCCCCCCCCCTCTAAGGGCGCCTACTGATCCAACAACTTAAAGGTATCCAGCTCGATCTTTCCGACATCGACTGTCCGGAAGGCCGCCTCGTCCCACACCTGCGGGTTGACCTGTAACAGCCCGAAATGGACTTCGAACATTACATACCTCTCCGACCAGCTCGAGACCTTGTTCGCCAGGTTGACGACTTTCATCCCTCAGCACCCAAAGTAAAGGTGCCCTCTGAAGATTGAAGTTCTAGCATCCGGGATAGACTGCACGGAGAAGAACTTTCTGAACAGGTCAATGGAAAATCGGACCCCTTCAGACCGCAAGTACGAGATGAAGCTGTAAATGGAAGCGATGGACTTCGGCGGGAGTTGTCCGGGCACAACCCCGTAATGGTCAAAGATGGCAATGACTTCAAGGGGCGGAGGAATCTTGAAGCCATTTTCGAAATGGTCTATGGGGACAGCGATCTGAGTGGAAGAGGAAGAGTTAATCCGCTCGTCGTGCAAGGGAAGTCGCGCGAGTAGATTACTCCCGACCATGTGTTTCTTAATGACTTCGTCCAACTCAGCCTGAGTTAGACGACATTCCTTGTGATCCGCAGAATGGAAGGCAGAGGCTGCGTCAGTTCGGATGGCTTGGACCTTGTCAGACCGGTTCGACTTGCTCTTAGCCCGCGCCATTTGGAAGTCAATGAATGAATCTCTGGAATGGCTACTACTTATAGAACCGATGATCTGCAAATAGTAAAACTGTGTTGCGGATATGTGCTCTAACCGCGCGGTTAGCAACCTACATGGTTAGTTTCACAGAGAAATGTTGTGAATTATACACACAAGTCATCGGCATGCAGACCAAAAACATTCTAAAATATCACACAACAGGGATCAATGGGTTGCATAAAGCCAAGCCAAACCGCGGCTAAGTTCATTTAACTGTGCGGCCTGAAACCTGTATACTTATGAAATTAAATAGCAGAAAATCCGCGGGCGAGCAACACAAGTCGCGCGGGCAGCAACCTGCATCATCATATCAATTGAGTTCAACAGAAAAACCTCAAGCATACACCACAGGTCGTGCGACCTGTAAAGCGGTTTGGATATTATTCTAGAAATTAAAAGGCACGGGTTGTAATTTTTCAAACACAATCCGCACAGATTATACGAATATTAAAGGGCATCGAAAGATAGGATATTGTCAAACAGATCCAACAACCAGATTATCCAAAGGATCAAACAAATAATATTACCAATATTGTCTTCAAGCTAAAGTCGTTCATAGCTGGCGACGCTCAGGAGAGGGGAGTTCGCGATGAAGCCGCGCGACCTGGTCGCTGGTTTGGTTAAGAAGACTATATATTTGACTTGAATGATAGTGAAGATGATTGATCGTGCTATGAAGTCGTGCGGCATCCCGCTCTACCCGCACAGTGGGAATCATACGAGCAGGAGGAGCCCCAGCGGCCTCATCAATCTTGGGATCAGTCGCCCTAACCGGGGGGATTTGAGGTCCCCCCAACAGTCGGGCGGCTCGATATCTGCATCCTCTCATCATTAATGGGTCGTCGGCTTCCCTAATCAAACGCAAAAACTTCTCCTGGTAATATCTGCAATCACCGTCAAGCTTCAAGACCGCCTTCTTCTCCTTATCAAGTCAGGCGGTTAGAACAGTGTTCTGTTCCGTCAGCACTTTCTTTTTCCCCAGTCGCGCCTTCCTCTCGACTTCCAGGGCATTCCGAGCGACTTCCACCTGAGCTTCAAGCACCTTCTACCTCTCCAGCAGTGCCTTCTTCTAGGCCTCTAGAGCTGTCCGAGCGGCTTCCTCACGGCTTTCGAGATCCTTCATCTTCCCTTCCAAGTCGCCAAGAAGGTTCTGGAGGTTGGCCAACTCCTCCTGCCCAGAATTTGAGTTATGTGTGAAACTTGGAACCTGAGAGGGCAATGGAGGCAGGCTAGCCAAGAGGTCGCCCAGCTTCATAGTCTGATTGGAAACGGATAATATCACACAAAAATTACAAGATTAATGCATGAGAACACAGGCCGCCTCGACTGTTCCGGGTCTATTCTCTGGCATTGTTCTCTCCAAAATTTCTCATTATTCCTTCGTCTAATAGCAGAGGTTTGAATCATGGACGGGAAAAAGTTTGGCGGCGGATTCAATAGTAAATCATTTGGCCTTTTCCGAGGCCGCGGAATGAAGAAGCGGACAGGGTTATAACCTGCATCGCGCTTACCTTGTGCGAAAGGATCCGGCAGTCGCGGCTTATCCAGAGCCCGCCTCCTCTCCCCCGCCTTAGCCTTCATAGAACGCAGCCCGCTCATTTCCGGGGCATCCCCCTTTGGCGTGGATTCTTCAAGTTTGGCTGCATCCTCACCGGGAGGGTCAGCTCGGCTCAAAGTCGCAGGGCTGTCAAGGAGCTTGTCTTGCTTCTGAAAGCCATCCATACCATTGAGGATGTCACTGAACGTCATGATATTCGCAGAGTACAGAAGCAACCCGTCCGGCTTGGTGGAAGGGGTGGCTGGCTTTTCAACTTCTTCCTTCACGCGCGGGTTGCTTTGGAGGCAGGCCGCTGCTGGTTTCCTGAAGGCTTCTTTGTTTTTGTCCCTCAAATTCCTGACCTTCCTAGCTATTCTCTCCACCGCCGTCTCGGCTCTTTTCCTTTTCTTCTTGCCTAACTCTGGGTTAGCCTGTTGATAGGGGCTGGAGTTATCATCAACCACCACCAAAGGAGTGGTCAACCCGTCCGGTTTCGGGGAGTTGACCACCCCTTCTTCCCCCTCATTTATCATTAAAAAGGGATTCCCGGAAGGGGAGATTTCAATGCCGAAGGAAGCGACTTAGCCGGTCTTCAATGCTGCGTTACTTGAGCCTACCTTATTAGAAGGCGTGGGCTCCCCGGTCTTCGGTAGGGCGGTGCTGGGGTTCACCTTATCGTAGGATGCCAGCGGATCAGTCGGAGGAGGTTTTGAACTACCCGCTTCGGGCTTCTCAGGCTCCTTTGAGGTTGTCAACTTCTCAGCAGATTTGGAGCTATCCGCTGCAAGTTTCCGGGATTGGCTACTCTTCTTCCGATCCTCTTTCTTTTTCTTTCAATCATCATCCTTCTTGTGGTCACCGCCCTTGTCCACGCGTGGAGTTTATCCAAGAAAGCCATCTGAATCAAGGAATTACCGGTTTGAAAAATCTTAACCGCAAGTGGCGAGTGGCTCCCTGTACTTTCGGAGAAAATATGCAGAGTAGAGAGCTCTCAGGGTTTCTTATAAACTTGAGAACAAATCAGGCGCGGTCTCCGGCTAGAACTAATATTTTCGAAATTTCCTCGAGATTTGAAAATATGTGGGGATTATGTTTACCCAGAAGACCACTACCTAAACAGTATCTCTCTCAGACCGGGCGGTTTGATGTTTTTGGATCGGTAGGCTCCCTTAGAGGGGGGTGAATAAGGGTTTTCAAAAACTTTAGTGATATTATAAAAACTTTGTAATAATGCAAGATTAAGACAATAGAAAGTCAAGTAAAACAATTGAAATAAAGTAGAGACATGCTTTATTAATATCAAATATGGTTTTACAAAAGTTGACTTCTATGACGCTAGAAATCGGTGGCGATGAATAGTAAACTCTTTTTGTTTTCTATCCCGACTCGCATCCCCACGAAACGGTGGCCCTAGCCTATCCTCCCTGGATTCGGCCTCAAGCCGCTCTAGAAAACCCCTCCCCAGATGTGGCCTCGAGCACCCCCTAGACCTAGCCTAGATCTAGTCGCCAACACGAGGCGAGTTTCCACCTAAGTCCTACCCAGACCTAGTCGCCAACACGAGGCGATTTCATTAACCGTTTACAAGAAAGATATGAAATGAAAATAAATAAAAACTCCCTCTTGATGGACTTCTGAAGTTGGAGATGAAGATCCGCTGTAGAGTAAGCGTTGTAGAAGCGGACTTCGTTTGGATCCGGCGTGATGAGATTCTCCTTCAGAAGTTTGCAGAACTTTTGTAGGACATCAACTTTCGGCCAAGATAGCCTCTGGAATTCTAGCACTCTACCTATCTCTCTCTCTCTCTCTGATCTCTGTAATGTATGGTTGAAACGAGAGGAGAGACGTCCTTTTTATAGCTTCAGCGCTAGCGCCTGCGCTAGCGATACCGCCGGCGCTATCCCATATTAGGACACATTCTGCGCGGCAGAATCTTCAATCCGAGGAAACAATTCTCCCTTGCCTACTATGCTTCTCGCTACCGCCTGCGCTATCGGATACTGCCTGACGCTATCTCCTTCTATAAGTTCTCCCGGCAATTACTCTTAAGCAATCCATTTCGTCGATCGAAATTTCGTCGAACAGAGCAAAGAGTTCGTCGAGCGAATTTTCGTCGAACGCCGTTATGAGCATTTCGTCGAGCGCCGCTAACAGTTCGTCGAACGCAGCTAGCATCTGCGCTAGTGGGAGATTTGGATTTGATGGCTCAACTTTGGGGGCAACCTTCCTATGTAATCCTTGAGTCATGTGGACTTAGTTATCCTGCACACTTAAACACACAAGATCAAATACGCATAGGATTTGTTATTCTCAAACCCAGGAGATGCGGAAGACCATGTTCCAACAAACTCCCCCTTTTGATAATAACAAATCCATTAATGATAAATCAGAGCATTAATATATATAAGCATAAAGAAACATACTTGTGTGTGTGAAAGTGATGACTTAGGATAATTATCGATTTTAGCATTTAGAATTGCTCCCCCTAAATACATGCTCCCCCTAAGTGAATGATCTCCTAATATGTAAGCTATCATCTTAATTAAGCATGTTAGTTTTATATTTTGATAGCAGATTATATGTATCATGTTAGTTCTCCCCTTTTGTTATTAGCAAAAGTGGGTAAGGAGACACCACTTACAAGTTGATAATAAGATAAAGGCATGATCGAGCTTGTAGAGAAGGAAGTGATAAGGAGTTTTAGAGTATTTTTTATTGAAATAGATCAGAGTTTGAGTTATTACAACACTTTCATAAATCAGAGTTTGTAGCATAACCAAGTACAAGGTAATTGTAAAGTTGCGGAAGACTTAGAAAAAAAATACAAGCAAACATCTTTTGTAAGTCATGATGATTCAAAAAGGATATATGAGATAAATTTCATAAAGAAGATGTTTTTGTTCAAGTAAAATCTTTAAATCCAATAAGAAAGTAACCAAGCATGAAATAAAGTTACCAAAAAGATAGTACTACAATGTTATGTTAATTCACAATTTCAAAACATACTAAACATTGTAGAAAACATGCTAGGTTATCTAGTGCATTTCATAAATAAAGAGTAGTATAGAATATGCATTAGGATCCAATACTCATGAGAAGAAGTGTTATGGAAGATAATGAAGTGCACAAAAGTGTATTTTTGAGTAGAGTAAACACATGTTTTAATCAAAAATACAAGTAATATGTAAAGTAAGAGCACAATAAAACACAAATAATTTCACTTTCACACACTTTAATGCACAAACAAAAATGTACAACTACCAAGGTGCTTTGCACACACAATGCTCATTAAGACTTATCAGGGTGCAAAGTAGTGCTTGGGGGATCACATATTTTATTTTTAACGTTGAGACTAGTGATCCGGTGTACTTAAGAGTAAGTGGTTTTTATTTTGAAAGAAAGATTTGATTTGCATAAGATACTTTACTATTCTTTCCAAGGTGCTCAACCTCACAACGCTTATTAAGACTTATCAGGAGGTTCAAGTAGTGCTTGGTGGAGTTATCTTTGTCACTTTATTTTATGATTTTTGTTTTGCACAAAGTTCTCTGAATACACTTATTTTGCAAATCAATATAATTTATGAAAAAAAAACATAACCACTTTTCTTAACTTTTAAAAGTGCAAATAAAGGAGTGTAGGTAAGATACTTGTGCGATTTTAATTCATTGTACTAATACAAAAACATACACAAGCATTCTTAGAATAATCACATATGTAGACAATGCCAAAATAAGTGAGTGAATAAAGATCATTATCAAACATAAAACATTTACTCATACTTAGAGGCATGCTAAGTTTAGTTCTACACAACTTTTATAATATAAATGATGCACATATTAATAGATATATCTGATGAGTCCCAATTATATACACATTTTTGGACTCATCTGGGCCGATTTTCTAGTCTTTGCACTTCACTTTAGACATGTTTTCATTCCTATTTAATACTCCATGCTAAGTGCACTTCTAGGCCCGTTTTGGTGTTATTTCTTGTTCATCTTCGTTACTAGTTTTCATGCAGTGTTAAGTGCCACCTTCAGTGGCTAGACTGGTGTTGTATGCTGGAACAGGAGTCGTGCAGGTGTTCCCGGTACAATTCTGTACAGGAACACTGCGCACGATCACTGGCTCTATCGCGCACGACCACTGGTCGTGCGCCTCTGATCGTGCGCACTTAGCGCCCATTTTATGAGTTCTGTCTTGCTTATCGCACGACCATTTACGATAGTGCGCACGACCACTGGTCGTGCGCCATTGGTCGTGTGAACATGTATTTTATAAATTTCTTTCTTTTCAGGCTCTGCCCAGGCAGCGCGCACGATCGCAGAACTCCAGTGCGCACGACCAATGGTCGTGCGCCAATGACCGTGCGCAGTATTCATTCCAGCGCCTATATATATGCCTCTTCCGCTTTTAGGGCGGGATCGAGCCGCCGGGAGCGCGAGCGGCAGTCCGTACGCCGGCGATTTCCATTCCTGGACACCTCCACTTCACCTCCTACGCAAGGGGAAGTTCTCTCCAACCATTCCAAGCATTTCTCCATTGTCCGGTAGCATTCTCCACCATCCGCAAGCCCTCAAGCAGCTGTTTTTCCACTCCAGTCCGGTGAGAAGAAGAGGAATCCTGAGGTAGAAGACGACGGAACCACGTAGAGAGATCGTGACAGTTTCTCTACACCGGAAGCACAGTCCGCCCGAGCCCGGAGTTAGCTTGACAAACTACCATTCCGGCCGTGAACGGTCGCTAGTCTTCATCCATTGGTTATCTCTTTCCTCTCTCCTTCGTTGTAATCTTTGAATCTTTAAAACTTGAATATCATGATGTTTGGTTTAAATGAAATGAATGTTTCTTCTCTTTTCATCATTACTTGCTTGTGAATCGCTTCGCCTCCACTCATCCACTCACTCACTCACGCACTCAAGGTGTTCGATCCGCGTTAGCAAGAGCTAATGGCGTTTGTGAAGAGGTGTTTGCGACCCTCGCCTTCCCGCACTAGAGCACGCTCCATCCGCCTCACGAAGCACGGCATCGCGGCCGTTGCATCCATCTCGCCTTGCGAAACGGTGCTTTCGACCCGCATTTCTTTCATTGTTGTTAAGAGTAGGAAAACCCAACCAAAACCCCCTTTTTGTGTGTTTGTTTACGCTTGTGTAACAATAGTCACACAACACGATTCGTTTACCCAACCTGCATTCCTCAAGAGACTGACACTCGGGGATCCTATTCCCAAACTTTATTACTTGCGCGACCGGTGCACTTGCCGAAATATCGCATCAAGTTTTTGGCGACATTGCCGGGGAATGTTCAGGCGTGTAACGTCTTGAGTTGTGAGCTTTTGTTACAAGAGCAGTTGTTTTTGATTTCCTTAGTTTTGTTTTCTTTTTTGTTGTGACTGTGCATGCAGAGACAAGCCGTGGGGGAACTTGTACCCTTTGATCCAGAGATCGAACGGACCGCTCGCGCATGAAGGCGCGCAGCAGCCGTACAGGCGGCAATGGGTGACAACATAGACCCAAACAATGCTGACCCAAGAGTGCCTGATGTGGTGCAGCACCAACCTGGAGATGAGCAAGAGGTAGTGAGGCCTCGACCCAGAACGATGAGAGATTATACCACTCCGACAGCTGGGAGTGTGTATCCGGGATTTGGTCCCAACATTATGAACAACCAGTTCGAGATCAAACCTGCGATCTTGAACATCATCCGGAACAATGCTCAGTTCTCCGAGATGACCAGTGAAGACCCGCACCTGCACCTGGCAGAGTTTTCCGATATCTGCGGAACTTTCCGCTACACTGGAATAACTGACGATACAGTCAAGATGCGACTGTTCCCATTCTCACTTCGCGACAAGGCCAAAGTGTGGCTCCATTCTATTCCTCCTGGGACCGCCGCGACTTGGGATGCTCTTGCATCCAAGTTCCTGGCCAAATTCCACCCCGTTGATAAAATTGTGAGCCTGCGGCGGGAGATCGCCACCTTTCGCCAAGCTGACCAAGAGACCCTTGCCGAGGCGTGGGAGCGCCTTAATGATCTTCTCCGCCGCTGCCCGAACCACGAGCTCCAACCGTGGAATGTGGTAGAGACATTTTACTTTGCGATCGAGCCCAACTACAGGGCAATGATCGATGCTGCTGCGGGTGGTACTCTAATGAACCACACTCCAGAGGAGGCCCTTCGGATTCTGCGTGACACCGCCTCCCACAGTACATTCTGGACCGCCGGGAGAAATGCACCAAGGAACGCCCGCGGTCTCTTTGTGGTCGACTCACTTCCTCCTACACCCGCGCCTGCTGCTGTCATTACGTGCGAAGGATGTGGAGGCGGCGGCCACCACGCATACGAATGTTCAGGGAACAACATATCAGGTGACTTCGCGCACTTATCCTTGAATGAATCTGTTAATTTTGTAGGAAATCAGTCTAAGGGGGTGCCATTTAATAATGCTTATCATCCGGGAGTGAGAAGTCACCCGAACTTCTCATGGAACCCAAACACGCATGGCCAACGTTGGGCACCGGGGCAGCATCAAAATGATGCTTACGCCTCCGGGAGCCAACCGAGGCCACCACACCCGGATTATAACCAAGGCCCCCCAGCCCAAAAAAAGAGTAATCTGGAGGAGATGATGGAAAAATTTATGCAAGCGGCTACCTCAAATATGGTGAACCAAACCGCATCCATGCGGAACTTGGAAACGCAGCTGGGCCAATTGGCCCAAGTGCTAACCGAGCGGTCGCATGGGACCCTTCCTAGCAACACTGAAAAGAACCCAATAGATCAAGGGAAGAGTCTCGGCGATGTGGTAGAGGCTGATCCAAGTGAGTTGGTGATTTCTTGTTCCATCAATAATATTGAAACTAAAGCTTTGTGCGACTCCGGTTCCTCCCGCAACGTCATTGCGTTGCAAGATGTTGCTAAATTGCAACTTGAGATGAACATGGAGGATCGGAAATCCCTTATGCTTGCTAATGGGACCGTTATACAATCTGAGGGGGAAGTGAAAAATGTAGAAGTGATAGTTGAGGGGACGATTGTGGTTGCTGATTTTGAGGTGTTGGGACCCCAGGAAAATCACTCTATCCCTATCTTGGGCGTGCCGTACTTGAAAGAGATCGGTGCCACCCTTGATTTCGCTACGGGGTGTGTCTTCCTACCCAATATGGTGCCGCAGCCCACTTGCCCCAAAGCTATAACTGAAACATCCACTCCTCCCCCTCTCTTTATTTTTGATGAATCTCTGAGTTGTGCAGGAAATGAAGAAGATAAATTACCAATTGAAGGAGAAAAGGAGGAGCACCAGTCCAATGAGGAAGAAGTAGATCTTCGGAGAGAATTTGATTCCGAGACGGAGGAAGATTGCATTTCGAAAAATATTGACTTGAATTTAGTTCGGGACACTGTCCCATTATCTTCTTGTTTTGATTCTTGTAATAAACAATTTAAGCGCTCCATCTCTTGGGCTGATCCGGTAGTCATCGCGACGCCGGAAGTGACGCCACCCACCACCAAGGTGGAAAAATCTGAAAACTTTCAACGTTGGCAGTCCCCGATTGTCACTAAACTTAAACAGGAGAAACTTCCGCACGACGCTCGTGCTGCCGCTCTCCGTGGCAAGAGGGCGGAGGTTAGGGGAACACTGGGTGACACTAGTGTTGGCCCTAAAGCCTTCACCTCCCGCCTACGAGCTACGGGAGACGCGCACCATAAGAGCACCTATAGCTGATTTGTGTTGTCTGAATTTGTGAAACTGCTTCTGTGAACTTCTCCTTTAATTTCTGCACTATTTAAACAATCATAATACAGGTATTTGGTCCAGCTTAAGGACATAAAACAAAAGCGCTGCTGGGAGACAACCCAGATTTCATGATTTTATCTTTACCTAACATGTTTAGTTCAGTTTTTATATTTGTTTTTGCTGTTTTTAGTTTTGTGCTTGCAGGTGTGTTGTGTTCTTTGGTGTGGATGCTGCGGACTGCTCTTTATCTTAATCACCAATCGTCTGGTATGCTCAATTCTGAGCATTGGGTAACACTTCTTCCCCCCTTAACTTCCAATTTCTGTGATGTAATGTTTAGACTAAGTCTGGGGGAGAATATGTTGTCATCCACTGTGCACGAGTTGCACTGCATACTAGAAGTTTGTTTATTATTTATCTTTATCATCATCATTGTTTTAATGCTTCTTGCACCACTTCACCCACATGAGCGCGCGCTTTCCTATTTATGTTGTTTCCAAATAAACTATTTTGGTTAGGAATGTGAATTGGGGTGTTAGCTTAGGAATTACTATTTGGAGTGCGATGTTGACTCGAGCAGTGTTCTAGTCGCACCCGCATGCTGCAGTAGCATTTGAGTAAAACTAGATTATTTCTATGCGTTTAATTTATGATTAGTATTTTTTGCGTAGTTTTCGATTTGTTATACTCAAATGGTGAATGTGAACGAAATTGGTGATAACCCAGTGTTGTGTGTGTACGAGCACTAGCTGTGTGTTGCTCGAGTCGGGAGGAAGGTTTACCTTTCTCGTGGGCTAAGAACTTGCCCCAAGCGACTCTCGAAGCATGGGCGAGAGCGACTCGTCGAGTTAAACGTGATGTAGGCCACCTTTTGGCTAGTTTGAGCCTTGTCGTCCCATGTCCTCTTCGCTCACCCTTGCAAGCCAAAATTGTGCCTACCACTCTTTTGTTCAGCTCCTCTTCATCCACCAAATCTCGAAGCTTATCTTACGCCCGCAACCAAATTGTTGTTTAACTGCGCTCATAATTCTCAATTTGTTGTGATGTTTGGAACTTGTGCGTGTGAAGAAAAACATGTTTTATTTTGCTGAATTTGAACCAACCGGAGGATAAGTAAAAGAAGAAAAGTATGTTGTAAAAAGAAAAAAAATCTGAAAAAGAAATATGTCGTAAAGAAATCCTTCCGAGCTAAATAGAAAATCTGTTGGTAATTGTGAAGTACGCTGTATGCACACCTAGTTTTCATGATAAGTCTGGGGGTGTGTCACACGAGCATTGTTTTTGGTTTTGTGTGGTGCAGCATTCCGTTAGCTCACTTGGGTTGCGTAGCCATTGTGTTTAAATTTGAATATCATACCGCAACCTAAGCCCCAATATAATCCTAAAAGCCCTATTGATTTGACTGGTGAGTTTGCTAACGTCGTGGAGAGAGTGTGACCGGGAGAGCGTATGGTTCACGACGTTGATGGATTTCAGCAGAGTTATCCCTAAACCCCGACCTTGTGCAACACCCGCCTTAGTGTCTTGTTACTTTCACACCGGGCATGATCGTTCGAATTCTTCATAATTCACCAACTGAGTATAATTAAATCTCTACCTACGCTCTAATACTTTCGTAAATTAGTTAGCATAATTAGAATCTCTTTTTACTAAATTTCTATTTGCATGCTTTTGTTACTTCGCATTGTACTCCTTTGTGTAATTTTCTTTGTTAACTACCATTTTCACACTCCACCGAATTTGTTTGCTCGGGACGCGCAAACAGGTAAGTCTGGGGGTGTGATGAGTCCCAATTATATACACATTTTTGGAATCATCTGGGCCAATTTTCTAGTCTTTGCACTTCACTTTAGACATGTTTTCATTCCTATTTAATACTCCATGCTAAGTGCACTTCTAGGCCCATTTTGGTGTTATTTCTTGTTCATCTTCGTTACTAGTTTTCATGCAGTGTTAAGTGCCACCTTCAGTGGCTAGACTGGTGTTGTATGCTGGAACAGGAGTCGTGCAGGTGTTCCCGGTACAATTCTGGACAGGAACACTGCGCACGATCACTGGCTCTATCGCGCACGACCACTGGTCGTGCGCCTCTGATCGTGCGCACTTAACGCCCATTTTATGAGTTCTGTCTTGCTTATCGCACGACCATTTACGATAGTGCGCACGACCACTAGTCGTGCGCCATTGGTCGTGCGAACATGTATTTTATAAATTTCTTTCTTTTCAGGCTCCGCCCAGGCAGCGCGCACGATCGCAGAACTCCAGTGCGCACGACCAGTCCAATGACCGTGCGTAGTATTCATTCCAGCGCCTATATATATGCATGTTCCGCTTTTAGGGCGGGATCGAGCCGCTGGGAGCGCGAGCGGCAGTCCGTACGCCGGCGATTTCCATTCCTGGACACCTCCACTTCACCTCCTACGAAAGGGGAAGTCCTCTCCAACCATTCCAAGCATTTCTCCATTGTCCGGGAGCATTCTCCACCATCCGCAAGCCCTCAAGCATCTGTTTTTCCACTCCAGTCCGATGAGAAGAAGAGGAATCCTGAGGTAGAAGACGACAAAACCACGTAGAGAGATCGTGACAGTTTCTCTACACCGGAAGCACAGTCCGCCCGAGCCCGGAGGTAGCTTGACAAACTACCATTCCTGCCGTGAACGGCCGCTAGTCTTCATCCATTGGTTATCTCTTTCCTCTCTCCTTCGTTGTAATCTTTGAATCTTTAAAACTTGAATATCATGATGTTTGGTTTAAATGAAATGAATGTTTCTTCTCTTTTCATCATTACTTGCTTGTGAATCGCTTCGCCTCCACTCATCCACTCACTCACTCACGCACTCAAGGTGTTCGATCCGCACTAGCAAGAGCTAACGGCGTTTGTGAAGAGGTGTTTGCGACCCTCGCCTTCCCGCACTAGAGCACGCTCCATCCGCCTCACAAAGCACGGCATCGCGGCCGTTGCATCCATCTCGCCTTGCGAAGCGGTGCTTTCGACCCGCATTTCCTTCATTGTTGTTAAGAGTAGGAAAACCCAACCAAAACCCCCTTTTTGTGTGTTTGTTTACGCTTGTGTAACAATAGTCACACAACACGATTCGTTTACCCAACCTGCATTCCTCAAGAGACCGACACTCGGGGATCCTATTCCCAAACTTTATTACTTGCGCGACCGGTGCACTTGCCGAAATATCGCATCAATATCAAAGCATGATGAAAATAATGTTCAAAGAGTTTGAAAAGATAAATTTCACCATTATAGAAGTTCTAAATAATAGATTAAATCATGCTTGATTTTCATAAGAAAATCCATACAGTTTTTTGTTTTAATGTTTTATATTTTTGTATTGGATTTTTGCAAAAAAAAAAACTTTAAACAAATGGCAAAAAAAAGGCAAAAACATAATTAATTTTTTTTGTAATTTGGCTTTTGTATTTTTGTATTTGATTTTCGCATAAGAGATAGACTTTAAACAAAAAGCAAGACATATTTTTTTGTAATTTGGCTTTTGTAATTTTGTATTTGATTTTTGCATAAAAAAGACTTTAAACAAAAAGGCAAAACATATTTTTGTATTTGTCTTTTGTATTTTTGTATTTGATTTTTCAAAAAAAAAATAGAATCAGAAGTGCAAACATAAATAGTACATATAGATTAATATATTTTTAGGAATTTTTCAAAATTTTAAAAATACAGAAAAATGAATAAGTGCGCTAGCGCCGGCGTTAGCGCTAGCGCGGGAAACAGTACACTATTTTTTAGGATTTTGAAATTTTTGATTGTTGATCTTGATTAAGTGTCCCAATAGTAGTTTAATGCTGAAATTTCAGAATTTTAGGAGATGTTTTCGATGGTTAAAAAGCACAAAATTGCGTGTGTGAATGTGTTTTAACTTGAAAGATCTAGGACACCTAACTCAAGTCGTAATAATCGAAATCTAGCATCGGGAAGAGGTTTAGTAAATATGTCAGCGAGTTGAGAGTCCGTGCCAATGAAGCTTACTTTGACATGCTCTTTCTTAATGTGATCCCTAATGAAATGAAGACAAACATCGATGTGTTTGGATCTAGAATGGTGTACGGGATTATATGTTAGGTCTATTGCACTTTTGTTGTCACATTTAAGATCAATATTTTTTAGATGAAATCCAAAATCCTCTAGTGTTTGACTCATCCATAATGTTTGTGCACAACAACTACCAAGTGCGATATATTCGGCCTCCGTGGTGGAGAGTGCAACCGAAGATTGTTTCCTACTAGACCAAGCAACTAAAGAGGGTCCTAAAAAGTGACAAGTACCGTTAGTGCTTTTTCGATCTAGTGAACAATTGGCGTAGTCCGAATCGGAATAGTCGTGGAGTGTGAATGAATCATTGTGTGGGTACCATAATCCTAATTTATATGACCCTAATAGATAACGAAAAATACGTTTTACCGCTTTTAAATGAGATTCTTTTGGATTGGCTTGAAAGCGAGCACATAAACATACGGCAAACATTATATCTGGTCTAGATGCACTTAAGTAAAGAAGAGATCATATCATTTCTCTATATAACGTTTGATCAATAGAAATTCCTGATTCATCTTTTCCTAGTTTTAAAGAAGCACTCATAGGAGTAGAGGCTTGTTTAAGATTTTCAAATCCAAATCGTTTAAGCATATCGTGAACATATTTTGTTTGACAAATAAAGATACCATCAGTTTGTTGTGAGATTTGAAAACCAAGAAAATATGATAGTTCTCCTACAAGACTCATTTCAAATTCATTTTTCATTAATAAGACTACTTCATTACACAACTCTTCATTAGTGGCTCCAAAAATGATATCATCAACATATATTTGTAAAATAATTAGATCGTTATTATTATGCTTAATGAAGAGTGTGTTGTCGGCACTTCCCATAACATAACTGTGCTTTAACAAAAATGATGTAAGTCGATCATACCATGCACGGAGCGCTTGTTTTAAACCATAAAGCGCTTTTTCTAATTTGTAAACATGATTAGGGAATTTTTCATTTATGAAACCGGGGGGTTGTTCTACATAAACTTCTTCTTTTATAAACCCGTTTAAAAATGCACTTTTAACATCCCTTTGAAATAATTTTATTCTTTTAAAACTCGCAAATGCCAAAAATATTCGTATAGATTCTAAGCGAGCAACGGGTGCAAAAGTTTCTTCAAAATCTACCCCCTTGATTTGAGAATAACCTTGAGCAACTAAGCGTGCTTTATTTCTTATAATCCTAGATTCACCATCTAATTTATTTTTAAAGATTCATTGTACGCTGATAATTGGATGATTAGATGGCTATCTACAAGTTGCCAAACTTTATTTCTTTCAAATTGTCCTAACTCTTCATTCATAGCCAAAAACCAAAATTCGTCATTTAAAGCGGTGGAAACGTTTTTAGGTTCGATTTCGGAAACAAAGCAAATATTTGAAAACGTTTCATGAAGAGAGGATCGAGTTCTTACCCCAGTAGAAAGTTTCCCAATGACTAGCTCTTTTGGATGATTTTTTTGAGAAGTTCAACACGCTTGGAGGTATATATTCAACTTCATTGGACTTCTCCTCCTCTTCTTGGGACGGTTCCTCTTCGTCGTGCTCCAAAGATGGCAAAGGTTCATCATTTGTACCTGTAGAAAGCTTCTCTGCACATGGAATAAACTCATCAAATTTAACATTAATAGACTCTTCAACCTTACTCGATCTTTTATTAAATATTCTATAGGCTTTACTGGTTGAAGAATATCCAAGAAATATTCCTTCATCACATTTCTCATCAAATTTTCCTAAAGAATCTTTTGTATTAAGAATAAAACATTTACATCCAAATACTTTAAAATATAATACGTTAGGTTTCTTTTGAAAATATAGTTCATAGGGTGTGAGATTTAGTGATGGGTGAAGCATAACTCTATTCATTACATAGCATGATGTGCTTACGGCTTCGGCCCAAAAAGACTTAGGTAATTTATATTCAGATAACATGGTGCGTGCTAGTTCTTGGATTGTCCTATTTTTCCGTTCTACAACACCATTTTGTTGAGG
Organism: Dactylorhiza incarnata; assembly: GCA_033032865.1. Classification (NCBI taxonomy): domain Eukaryota; kingdom Viridiplantae; phylum Streptophyta; class Magnoliopsida; order Asparagales; family Orchidaceae; genus Dactylorhiza; species Dactylorhiza incarnata. Next base: position 2,946,629 of record JAWHQI010000175.1, on the reverse strand, counting down.
TGTGCGTGGAGCGGAGAACTCATGCTTAATACCTAACATTTCACAAAAGGATTTAAAATTTTCATTTTCAAATTAACCTCCATGATCTGAGCGAATGCATTTTATTTTTAGATCTAGTTCATTTTGAATACGAGTACATAATTTTGAGAATTCGCAAAATGCATCAGATTTGGAAGAGAGAAATAAAGTCCAGCAATATCTTGAGAAATCATCTATTAGAACGTAAGTGTATATTCTACCCCCAAGACTTGCGGTTTTAACGGGACCAAAAAGATTCATATGAATTAATTGCAATGGTTTTGATGTAGAAATTTCGTTTTTGCTTTTAAAAGATGATTTTGTAAATTTTCCTTTTTGGCATGGAGAACATAGTGAAGATAAATTTCCATTTAACTTAGGCAATCCTCTAATCAATTCCCTTTTTGCTAGTTTTAAAATGAGCTTTGTGCTAGCGTGACCTAAACGTCTATGCCATAGTTGTAATTCAACATTTTTTGTTATAAAGCATTTTATAGATGATTTGGAAAGATCATCAAACGAAACTATGTAAACATTGTGAATTCTAGGTGTAGTTAGTAACACATCTTTTGATTTAGGATTAACTATTTTGCAAAGATTAATGGATGATTCAAATAGTACGTCTAATCCTTTATCACATAGTTGACTTATAGATATTAAGTTATGTTTTAAACCTTTTACATAAAGAACATTTGAGATAAGAAAAGATTCGTTACCCATTGTACCAACTCCCATGATCCTTCCTTTACCGTTATCACCAAATTTTACGATCCCTTCTTTCTTCTTTTCTAGGCTAAGGAATTTTGCTTTGTTGCCCGTCATGTGCTTGGAGCAGCCTGAGTCCAAGTACCACACGTCCTCCGTTTCCTTAGCCTTCCTGCAAATCTAGAGAGAAGATGAGAGTAAAGATCCAGATACCCAAGAGGTACCACCCATAGAGTAAGTGGATTTCTTAGGTACCCAGATTTGTTTTAACGATCGTTGTTTTATATTCCTGCAAGAGCTAGGCGTGTGTCCAAACATAAGACAATTAGCACACAAAATAAAGGGAGTTGAGACCCTTTTCTGAGTTTCTACGTTGCTCTTGCTGGATGATGTTTGAACATTAGAAAAGACAGAAGATTTTTTAACACTTGCGCTACCGCTGGCGTTAGTTGCTAGCGTCGGGCGGTAGGGTTCACTTTTATATCCGACCCCAAACTTTCCAGAACCATAACATTGGTTTCCCAATATCATATCCAGGGATTTTTGACCAATCCCAAAATTTTTTATGGCTATATTGAGGTCATGATTTTGTTTTTTGAGAAAAGTATTTTCTTGTACAATCATAACATATTTATTTTCAAATCCTTTTTTGTTATTTTTAATTTGTAAAAGAGAGGTTTTTAGTTCTCTCTCTAAGTCCCTCTTTTCTTTTGCAATAGTTTTGTTTTGTGAGAGGGCCTTAGAAAGAGAAACTTCAAGTTCTTTTGCCAAACATAAAGAGTGTTCACACTCTTGACATGAAACCTTTCTCTTTTCAAGGGAAATCACCTTTTTTGTGAGTTTATGATTTTCTTTGATAATAGATTCATTTTCACGATTTAATATAATATTATCTTGTATACTTTGATCATAGGATCTGCAAGTTAAAACAAATTCATCATAGAGTTCTTCGAAAGTAGGAGGAGTTACCTCAGTGTCGCTAAGAACACTGGTGTCGTCATCGTTGCTTTTTGCCACTAAGCATAGGTTTGCTTCCTCCTTGCTGCTTGATTCAGACTCGCTTGACTCTTCAGAGGAAGAATCATCCCAAGTTGCGGCTTTCAGTACTTTCTTTTTCTCTTTTGCTTTGTATTGTTCTTTTTGCTCCTTTTGATACTTCGGGCACTGGCTCTGAATATGCCAGGTCTTTCTGCAGTGGTAACACTCCGGTGGTGGTCCTTCTTCTTCATCTTCGCTTCCTTTTTCTTTCCTTGATGAAGAGGAAGATCCCTTTCGTCGAGTATCCTTTTGGAAGTATTTTCGGAATGTGTTCCTTCTTTCCGGATTCCTGATGAACTTCCTGAAGTTCTTTACCAGGAGACCTTCTTCATCATCATCATCATCTTCGATGCTCTCCTTCTTTGACTTTAGTGCTAGCACCTTTTTCTTTGGCTCTTTGTTGTACTCATCGTGTTGAATCTGGAGTTCTACCTCATGGGTTTTGAGATTCCCAATAAGGTACTCGATCTCGAGAGTTCTTAAGTTGTGCGACTCTGAGATGGCTGTCACCTTTGGATTGAACCTTGGAGGTAAGGAACGAAGGATTTTCCTCACCAAGTCCCTGTCTGAGTAGGTCTTTCCGAGTGCCTTTGAAGCGTTGACGATCTTGGTAAAGCGAGTGTACATCGAGTTAATGTCCTCTTCGGTATCCATCCTGAATTTTTCATATTCAGATTCCAGTTGGAATAGCTTTGTATCTTTCACCTGCGATGTACCTTCATGAGTAACTTCCAATTGATTCCAAATATCATAAGCATTTGTGCATGCAGAAATTCTATTAAACTCAGTCCTATTTAAAGCACAATATAAAGCGTTCATTGCTTTAGCATTATTTTTACACCTTAATGTATCGTTATCATCCCATTTATCTTTAGGTTTTAGTAATGTCGCCTCTCCCACTACAGTTGTAGGAGGAGAATACCGAACTTCTACCATGTTCCATACTTTTACATCCATGGCCATAAGAAAATACATCATTCGATTTTTCCAGTAGTTAAAATCTGACCCAGTAAAGAGAGGTGGTCGACTAATCCATTGACCCTCCAGAAAAGCGAGATCATGAGACGCCATTATTCCCGGTTGTTAAGCCGATTGGAATAAAACCCCTCTGATACCACTTGTTGGATCGGTAGGTGCCCTTAGAGGGGGTGAATAAGGGTTTTCAAAGACTTTAGTGATATTTTAAAAACTTTGTAATAATGCAAGATTAAGACAATAGAAAGTCAAGTAAAACAATTGAAATAAAGTAGAGACATGCTTTATTAATATCAAATAAGGTTTTACAAAATTGACTTCTATGACGCTAGAAATCGGTGGCGATGAATAGTAAACTCTTTTTTTCTATCCCGACTCGCATCCCTACGAACTGGTGGCCCTAGCCTATCCTCCCCGGATTCAGCCTCAAGCCGCTCTAGCCAACCCCTCCCCAGATGTGGCCTCGAGCACCCCCTAGACCTAGCCTATATCTAGTCGCCAACACGAGGCGAGTTTCCCCCTAAGTCCTACCCAGACCTAGTCGCCAACACGAGACGATTTCATTAACCGTTTACAAGAAAGATATGAAATGAAAATAAATAAAAACTCCCTCTTGATGGACTTCTGAAGTTGGAGATGAAGATCCGCTGTAGAGTAAGCGTTGTAGAAGCGGACTTCGTTTGGATCCGGCGTGATGAGATTCTCCTTCAGAAGTTTGTAGAACTTTGGTATGACATCAACTTTCGGCCAAGATAGCCTCTGGAATTCTAGCACTCTACCTCTCTCTTTGATCTCTGTAATGTATGGTTGAAACGAGAGGAGAGACGTCCTTTTTATAGCTTCAGCGCTAGCGATACCGCCTGCGTTATCCCATATTAGGACACATTCTGCGCGGCAGAATCTTCAATCCGAGGAAACAATTCTCCCTTGCCTACTGTGCTCCTCGCTATCGTCTACGCTATCGGATACCGCCTGGCGCTATCTCCTTCTATAAGTTCTCCCGGCAATTGCGCTTAAGCAATCCATTTCGTCGATCGAAATTTCGTCGAACAGAGCAAAGAGTTCGTCGAGCGAATTTTCGTCGAACGCCGTTATGAGCATTTCGTCGAGCGCCGCTAACAGTTCGTCGAACGCAGCTAGCGCCTGCGCTAGTGCTACCGCCAGCGCTAGTGGGAGATTTGGATTTGATGGCTCAACTTTGGGGGCAACCTTCCTATGTAATCCTTGAGTCATGTGGACGTAGTTATCCTGCACACTTAAACACACAAGATCAAATACACATAGGATTTGTTATTCTCAAACCTAGGATATGCGGAAGACCATGTTCCAACAGATGTGTCAAGTCACCCAGCTCCAGAACCAACGGGTCTCCCGGCCCAGCTTGAACAAACCGGGCAGTCTGACAATATCCAGACCGCCTTCAAGGATTGAATACTGTCAAGGCTCAAGTCGAGAGGGCAAGCCGCGGTCTCAGGTCGAAGGCCACCCGAGTTACTTCATCGCCTTGATCGCAGCGCCTTTCAACCCTTGCCAATACAGATCGGATGCTCAAGCTGCCAAGCCGTGCGGCTTCTTTCTTTTTCCCTTCTGTATCCCGTCAACCCCTGCCCGATTCTCCTGTATCCGGGCAGGCAGTTATTTTATCCATGCCCGTTTGGGCAGGCCCCCGAGCCTATAAATAGGGGGCGGCGACGTTCCCAAGACACGCACCCTCGAATCAGGGAGCTCGCCTGTTAGAGCTGCTGTCTTGAGTTCACTGTCTTGCGGTTTGTCTGGTTGGTCGGCTTCTCTTTTCCTTGCCCTGTAACCCGTTGTAAACACCATTTAAATCAAGGTAAAGCCCGTCACAAGAGTGGCATTCGTCATGACGGGCGAAGTCCGGTCTCGACCGCTGCCAGCGGTCTAATTCCTTCTAATCAATAGTAACTGATAACTCGCAGCCTCCTCTTTTCTACTCGTTATCCTAGCGTCGATCGTGGAGGAGCAAATTCGGATTCAACAAAATCAAAAGGAGTTTTTCCCAACACATACAATGTCTTTAACTCAAAACATACTTCGGCACGCAGGCCGGCAATATAAGGAAAACAGTAAAAGAGAGGTTGGCCTTTAAGGGCCAACACAGCATATGGCTTCTGCCCGCAACTTTCCACTTGGCTCACCAGCACCTGAACCAATATCCAATAAGAGGTAAACGAGGGTTAGCTATGAGCTGACAACAAACCGCGTAACAATCTCACCCCCGACCATCTAGCCGGCTCAGGGGCATGTCACAGCTAATCTTGCAAGAAAGTCGTACATGCAACATATAATCATAAAAGAGAAAGTGCAACTACACTACACAGAGTGAGGTTTCAAGCACCATCAATCTTCTAGGTTGAGCATCAAAGTAAGGGGAACCTAGGTATGCACATGATGTTGGTTTGGTTCACCCGGAGGATTCCCACAATCGCCTAAGCAACCGCATGAGGCTAACACAATATCAATCCACAAACACTCCACCCTAAGCAACACGATCTTAAGTGGAAAAAAGAGCTTTTGACCAGTCTATGTAAGCACCTTCCACGGCCTCTCCCATGATCACACGGTGTACCAGAGGTTGTCACCTCTCACCGATCTGCATGGAAACGGGTTCGGTTCAGCTTTGTTTGTTCTCTAGTCGTTGTGATCTTACTGTACGACGCGGGTACAGCCTCACCTCGTCCCTTAAGGGTTTAACACATTCAAGTGCTACACAAAAAGATGGTTACACACCCAATCCTTCCAAGAGGACTTAGGCTTCGCACACGTATCCAATGAAGGAGGTACAAGACCGCTCCACTTCAAATCTCGTGGTAAAGTTTTGCATTCAACCACATTCCAAGAACGAGGCTTCTGTTAGGCTCTCCAAAAGACACCTAAATCTCAAGTCCCGCATACGATGTCATTTCTCACATAGTCATTCTCCGGCACGCATTCTAGGTTTAACCTAAATGCACGTCACAATCAAGCGTCACTGATCCGGGCTAACAGCCACGGGTATACTTCACATAAAATGCCTAAATCCATTTTTCTACCAGATTTCTACATGAAAACAATGTTGGGGACGGACACAATCTACCCGGAGATCCGAAGAACTATAGGAAGTCCTACACTTCACTAATTAGTGAAAGAGACAACCTCAATATGCATAGAAAAAGAATTAAAGGACCAAACACGTCCTAAGATAGGGAGGAAAGATCGTTACCCTTCCCGCTCTCTCCGGCGCCATGAATCCGATATTTCAATCGGATGGAAAGAACCGCACTGGGCTGCTCTCCGTGGATCTGGAAACGTCTCGCGATTCGGAGCTTCGGAGCTCCGTCAATGGCGGAAGATGTCTTCTTCTTCTTCTTTGAGCTCTCAGTTTTCTCACGTTTGGAGAGAGAATATAAAGGTAGAAATAAACCTAAAGTTATCTCTCAAACCTCTATAAAGGATTTCGAAATCATGACAGTCGTCGGATCGACATTTCAACTGAATTTGGACAGCTGCGATGAAGGATCGACACTTACGTTTTCGTCAAAATCGAAATAGGTAATATACATCGCTCTGTCTGCATTCGTCGAGTCCTTCCGACAATTCATCGAGACAATAGCTTTCGTCGAGATGTTTCGACGAATTCATCGAGACACTTCAACGATTCGTCGAGACCACTCGATACATTTTGACGATTCGTTGAAACCAAACCACAACCAGTATTTGTCGATACTCACTGAAACCATTTGACGATTCGTCGAGATCATTCGACGATTCGTCGAGAGTACTCAGTAACATTCGTCGAATAAGTCTAATTCGTCGAGACCACTCGAAACATTTCGACGAATTCTGACAGTACTTCTCTTCAGCCCTTATTTGGGAAAAGTGGGGTGTTACAATCCGGGCCTACGACCATGGGTAGGCTTCACGCACGATGCCTAAATCCGCACAGCTACCGGATTCTACATGCAATATTTGTCAGGGACGGACACAATTGACCCAGTGTTCGTATGAACCAAATGAGGTTATGCCCTCCACTAATTAGTGGAGGAGACTCTTCTTATACAAGCATATCAAAATATGAATGGACAATGCACCTCCTAAAACCGAGGAGAAGGATCGTTACCGTTAGTGCTCGCTTCGGTGCCATGAAATGATGAAGAAGAGGGATGGAATCGACCGCGACAGACTCCTCTCCGTGGATATGAACTCGGCTCGTGATTTGGAGGTCCAGAGCTCCTACAATGGCGATATCTTCCTCCTCCTTTATATCCTCCTCTCTAACTCAAGAGAGAGAAGTGAATAGATGAAATGAGGTCTAAAACATTCATTCCGCGACTTAAGACCCTCAGGGAGAGATCTCCATCGTCGGCTCTTTGATCGGGCCAGCGAACGACTCAAAAATTGGAACATAAAATAGTTTTATCACCGACCGCATGGTCGTGTGATTATATCGCATAGTCATGCATGAAGTTTACTTCCATCGCACTCGCGGATCGATCGTGCGATATTTCTTCTCGCACAGTTCATTCTGTCATGCGAGGCCATTTCATGAGATTTGCCGATTTGAGGCTTTCTACACGCACTCCTGTGATTCCTTCTCACACGCGCTACTTTGATCGTGCGAGCTCAAGAATGCACGAGCGCCCTCTGGGAAGACATATTTCAGCTATCTGACCCTGACCGTGTGATTTGGCCATGCGATGAGCGCACGGTCATGCGTTTTGCCCAAGATCAAGAGGTAAGCCCCCGAATAGTCCTCGAAGCGTACGAGACATCGTTAGGCTCCACTGCGCTCAACCCCTTTCTCAAAACGAGGATTTTGGGGTGTTACACGAAATAGGTGGGTTCTTGGGCAGGATATAGCGCGCACGATCTTTTGCACACTGCGCGAGCTCAAATGCACCAGATTGTGTGTTTATGCAATAATTTTAACACTCTGCCCGTGTGCGAGTAAACACATGATCGCGCGAGTGCAAATCACACGAGCATCGGTATTTTTACATAGAAAATGGTCGTGATTGCCCCAAAACCCACTACAGTTGCTATACAAGATGTTCAAAAGAATAATATGGCATAGAAAACTATACTAAACATTAATGAGAGGGAGAGGTGATCTCCTTCATTCGTGAAATGCAATGAAACACACTCAATCTAGCTCGGAATTGCTCACAAGATCACGACTTTGGCGAATTTGAATGATTTGACATTAAAAATCTACTAAGGATACACTAAATGATATGAAACAAAGCTAAATGAGCAACAAAATCACTATATAAAAAATCGCTTATCAAATATACAGTAGTTCTCTGTTCTTGAAGATGTGCACTTCTTCGCAGATTTAGGGTTAGGGCGTGCGATCGTCTTGTAAAATGAGTGATAGTGTTAAAATTTAAAACATGAATCTCGTAGTCGCAGTAGCATGACAAATGTAGTGGAAATGATCCAATATCTTCAAAATTTGTCACAAGATCCAATATCGATGTTCCCACAACAAAACTTGAGGTTGGCGTGGGAATAGTATAGTTCTCTACCCGTTGATCTACGTGGAGATGATTTTCAAAAGGAATGGTTGGGTTGATGGAGGCGGCATGTGGACCTAAAATGGAAAAAGTTAAGTGGTCATAGTAGCATAAATGGAGAAGCATGAATGGCGAAGTTGAGATGGGCATGGACCTTGACCAGTTGATGTATGAAGCAATATAGGTGGCACTTGAACTTAAGGTGTGGTAGGCATGGTTGTAGACGCATTCATTGAATGTTGTTGTATATAGTGATGATCTTCTTGAGTATGTGTTGGTTCTATTGGCTCATCATGCATGCGTAAGGCTTCATTTGGTTCGGCGGTGGCGGATGCAGTCGACGGGTCTAAACGGAGCATTGGAGCCGAAGGGGGGAGGCGGGGCTGGAAACACTCTATTTAGGTGTCTTTTCGTCTGTCTAGCGGGTGCAAACGGAGCAAACGCCGCCGACGCCCGTTTGTTTACCCGCCGTCCGACGGCGTTTGCTCCAAACGGAGGAGGCGAAATGCCCAACCAAACAAAGCCTAAGTGTTAGGAAATTGATGTTTCAATGCTCCGTTGAATTCGTCGGGCCTCCCTTCTTTAGGCATTAGTTGCATCAATATTTTATGGTATCGATTGAAAGTCATGCATGATGATGATGCAATTTTCTTAGGGCATTGATCACATACATATCTTATTCAGATTCGATTTCTAATTTTAATTTTGTACAATATTTTATTTCACGTAGTTTTAAATACTTATTTTATAATCAGAAAATTCAATTAAAAATATTTCTATTATTTATTTCTAAAATTTTTAGAAAATAATTTTATTGCATAAGCAAATATTCTAACAATGACCACAACTCACGCCAGTCACTTCAGTGCCAAACCGACCCCAAAAAAATATGAAGATAAATGAGAAATGAAATTTGATTATTAAATTACTAACTTCTCAACAAACAACTTCTAGTTTAGTACTAAAAGAGATGAATTTGAGAATACTGAATTAGGACTATTTTAAGAAAGTAAATATACATAATAATCCTTAAGCAAATAAAATTAACTATACACAAATTTTTTTATCATCAACAATCATATAAGAAAATAAAAAACTGAGGATACCGAGAATACGTGACGGTTATGAACCGTAGTTCGTAAACGCTTGACCTCATCTAGGGGGCTTCATCCACTTTTAGGTTCAAAATTAGTTTTCATTTCTTGGTGGCAATTATAACCGTTGTCATGCCAAACATAAATTTTATGGCAGTGGTGTTTTTGTCCAAGCTCACCGGAGCAAAAATGTCGCACCAAATGTAATTGAGAATAAGGGGCCTTGTGAGCCCCCTTAGGCCTGGCCCGGGACTAGCCAGACCCGGGTCAAGCAACTAGGTCCGGGCCAAATTTGGATCCCTAAGGTAAACACACAATTGGCTCATAATTAAACTATTTTAAATCTTTTGGATCCAAATAAACTATTTTACTATTTGGGATTAAAAATATTTGTATATGGGATCAAAAACTAGCTAAACACATAATAATTTTCATTACCTCACTCCTGTGACAACTCCCTTCGGCTCGTTCAACACCATTACTTTCTTTGTTTTGTTAGCATGAATGCTCTTGGAATTCAAAAGGCCAACGAGAGGATTGATGGAGGAAGAAAAAGAAATCGGAGTCTCAACTAGATATTACAATTATGTTTACTATTCTAATCTCCATAATCAACATGGTTTCTCTCACTTTCGAGGCATGGAAGAGGGAAGTCGTCTCAATGGGGTCTTTCTTTTCTTTTATTACCCTGCCCGTGTATACTCGCTTTTATAATGAGCTCATCGGCGTTTGATCGATCACCACTGTTTGATGATGGTGTGAACAATGATGCCTTGAGAAAAAAAAGAAACTTATCCAATGTTGGAATTTGGAGCAGGGTGGCATTTTGTTGGCTGACCCCTGCTTTTGAACACGACTCCTTGAGAAGACTGGAACTGCACCATTCTTGATGAAGGAATGCAGCACGCAGAAAGTGCAAATGGCAGTCTGGAAGAGATCTGCTCTGAATTTTTTGGAAGTATCAAAGAAGATGCAAACCTCGAATCGGCAGGGTCCGATGGTCGGCTTCGTACCTCGGTTTGTCAATAAGCCGCCATCCCAACACGAAACAACCCTAGGTGCTTGGCGACGGGATGTCTTCGTAGATGGATCGCCTAGAACTCTCGATCTGCCCGAAGGAATAGAGAAGACGACCGAGACGGAGGATCTCATTTTAGAAAATCAGGATCGGCTGGAGAAAGAAGCAACGAGTCCATAATGGGTTTAAAATTGGATTAGTGCTCTGTTTGGGGAGGTGGTGGCGGTGGGAAAGATCTATTTCCATTATTATCGCCCTTTTAAGATTGTTTGGATGATGAGTTTTTTTCACAAGAGTTTTCAAAAAAGGTGTTTTATGTCTTTTTGAGCAGCATGTTCAATATGACTTTCTAAAAACTGTTTTCTCTGCTTTCAGTTTTTTCTCAATTTACTTGAGTGTTTATGAAAGTCGAGCCCCAATCATTCACGATCTGTTTTTTTCTTCTTACTGCTGCAAATGTTTTCTTCTCTCATTCGCTATTTCTGCTTTTCACCGCTGAACTTTTTTAACCTGCTTATTTAAGATTTATATAATATTTACTAATATATATATAATAAATGATTAGCATAAAACACATTTTTATTATTAAAAAACAAAACAACTATTATTAAAGGTATTCTTCCAAACAAAAAAACATAAAACATATTTTTGAAAATCAATTAAATGGAGGTTTTTCAAATAGTTTATAATTTTTTCAAAACAATTTTCTGGACAACTCTAATATCACCATTATTTTTCCACCAATGTTTTTTTCCACCACAACCCCAAACAAAGCCTAGGAAACTACCGGTGCAAAAAGTTGTTACCCAAACATAACTCATTTCTTAAAGATGCCACCACACGGGTGCTTGATTGGGTTTCCGTCACACAAAATTTATCGGTCCGCGGAAAATGATTTTGATCGTGTGCAATTTCCAAACAGGTTCTCCACGCCCATTAAATTTTGGGCAATGATAATCATACCCCAAGTTTGACTATTTGTATCCATTTATTTTGAAAAAAGAGGCATTAATAAAGCCTTACAAAAACCTAATTGTACCCACCCCCTCCTCCCTCATGAAAACAGTGACCCTCCTCCCTCACGCACTCGCGGAAACAGCGACCTTCCGCTGCCCGCCTACACCCATTCCGCCACCTACCTGCTCCCTTTTCCGGATGGCCAGTTGTGATTCTCCTCCCTTTTCTACCATTAGGACTCCCTCCTCGCCCTCCAGTGAGTTTTTTAAATTTTTTCTCTCCAGTTTTTTCTACCCTAAAACCCCAGAATGCTCAAAGCTTCATGAAAATGATTTTGTGGATTTCAAAATCGTCAACTATAACTTGTTTCTCTCTGGTGGATCTTCATTGTGAGTATTTCTTTATCGTTCCTCTCAACTCTCTCATAATATTTGGTTTCCTAAATGCAGAAATTTTTTTGTTTGGTTTTCATCTCACCGAATCACATATTTGTGCTTGCTATTTTTTGATTGTTAATTTTTGAAGGTATTTTTCTGAAATCTTCATGAACATTAGAATTTTTAATTTGTTCTTAACAAAATTTGTTAGATTTTTGATTTGTTCAAAAATATTTCTTTATTTTTTTAGATCATAAAGAATTCAGAGAATGTTAAATTGTTGACAAATGAGAAGTATATTGAAGATAGTTCGGTGGATGTTTGAAAATATTTTTGCACAAATATGAGTTTTCCGAGTAAAGAGGACTTAATTGTTTGGGCCAGAAACACTGCAAAAAATTTGGAATTTGTTATCATTATTTTGAGGGCAGATAATCTCACCACAAGGGCAAAACCTAGGGTAATCCTAGGTTGTGACTGGTTTGGAACACCTAGTGATAGCCAGATAAAAAAAGATTTTGTAAAGAAAAATATTAGAAAGTCAAGTTCAAAACGTTGCGGTTGCAAGTTCACACTTAAAGGGCGTAGAAAAGATAACAATGAATGGAAGATTGAGGTTAAATATTGTTTGCACAACCATGAATTTGTTCATCTCGAAGCGCACCCATACATTGGTAGGCTAGATGATAATGAGCAAAAAATAGTGGCTGAAATGTTTAATGTCGGTGTTAAGCCACGTACAATATTATCATCATTGAAGAAAAAAATCCAGAAAATGCATCTGTTATTAGAACTATATATAATGAGAAGGCCAAGTTATATCGAAATCAATTGGAGGGCGGAACTCCAATTCAATACTTGTTTAAATGCATCAGTGAAAGTGGATACATATCTTTTAATCAAGTGGATAATAGTTCTAATCATTTGGAGAGTATTTTCTTTGCACATCCTACTTCTGTTCGTTTGAACAATATGTTTCCAAATGTGTTTATGATAGACTGCACCTACAAGACCAACCGTTATCGTTTGTCATTACTATGCGTAGTTGGTGTGACATCCACAAATCAGTCATTTTTCTCCTCATTTGCATTTATTCTCAATGAAACAGAGGTGAGTTATACATGGGCTTTGCAATGTTTCAAGTTAATATTTGATGAAATATATTATGCCTAATATATTTATTACTGACCGGGAGATTGTTTTGATGAATGCGATTAAAGTTGTATTCCCACAAGCTAAAAGTATGTTATGCAATGTTCATATAAATCGAAATATTTTCGCACATTGCAAAAAGTTTTTCAAACATGGTAAATAATGTGACGGATGAAAAATGATTGTACAATGCCGACATTATTTTCTGTTTGGACAAGATACCATGAGCCACAAGCAGCAGAATAAGATGGATCATATATCACGCGACATTTTTAATGACAAGGTATGATTATTTACTAAAAAAATTTACATCGTTAGTGCCTTCTCTAATCCAATGATAGCATAAATTTTTTTCTTTGTAGTGCAATTTTGAGAGATTTTTGGAGATTTCTATCAGGAACATTTGGATGAATTAAATCATAAGATACGCATCAAATAATATAAATAAGTACGATTATTATTGATTTGATGTTTGCTAACTGTTGTTTTCTTCTTATTTAGGTTTTTTGGGAGACGACTGCAACAAACGACGAATATTTGATATTATTGATTATATCGATGTTAGAATAAGAAAATATATTTAAGTGTGTTTGTGGAACTTTTTATTTTGTTGAGAAAGATGTTCAATATATATGCCTACTTTTATCTCTAAAATTATTTATTTTTAAAAATTTATTTTAGGTACAAATAACATTGTGACATACAATTATAATTCTACGGAGTACGAATAAAAGTGGGTTATAAATAGCCAAACTTGAGGTATGACTATCAACCCCCTAAATTTTTAATGTTTCTTCCACTTTGATCGCATGCATTGCTTCCTCTATGAGCAAACCCTCTTTTTCCGTTTTAGATTTCGGAACAGAGCCGATCCGAATAATCTCCCTTCCGACAGGGCTCTGAACGATTGTGGGATAGTTAAACCGTAAACGTGGTCCGCCCATAGGGATCTCCCAAATTAAACTTGTTGGTTGTGAGCAAAAGAGGGTTTCATTTACAGCCCTATTTGCGCTGCATCTTTTTTGCCTCCCTTAACGCTTCAGTCATCTGAAAATGGCATACTAAAAGCAGTGTGCTTGAGAAAAGAGGAGGGTGAGGGATGGGAGACGAACACGACGGTGGTTCGCAGAGGGCAAAGAGGGCGGCGGCGGCCGCGTACGACTACGACGGTGATCCACGGTGGTCTGAGTATTGGTCGAACGTGCTGATCCCTTCTCACATGATAGCCCGATTCGATGTCGTTGACCACTACAAGCGCAAGTTTTACCAGCGATTTGTTGTAAGCTGACTCGCCTGTACTTTATGTTTTTTGTCTTCCTCCAGTTGGCCGAACGTCCTTTCCTTTATCTGCTCCATATTTAATTTAATTTAATTTAGTTTTGATTTTTTAAATCATGCTTCTAATTTGATCCTGCGTCCTTTGAGGTTTAGGCTGAGAAGAGCAAAAGTTTAGTCGTACTTAGGGTTTAGGGTTGTTTCGATCACAATATTTCGGTTGGATTCCATCTTTATTTGTGTTCAGTGATATTAAATGTGAAGTCAAGAAATGGCCCATTAATTTGAGCTCTAGATGGGCTTCATCACCGCACGTTAAGTGAATGAATTGTTAATATTATTTGTAATACTGTATTTAATATTCTATTTAGAGTAGTCCCACACAGCCTACGGTGTTTTCTTGCTCTTGTAAAGTCCTATATGTAGACCACAAGGGTCATACCTTTACACATGTATATAGATCTTATTTCTCAGTTCTATCATGGTAATCAGAGGCAGGTTCCGCTTAATTTTTCCGCGCTCGCTTCCTGCTCGCGCCCCAAGCCCCGCGTTCTGCCCCCAAGCCCCGCGTTCCAAGCCCCTCTGCATGTGATCTGCTCGCGCCCCCCTCTGTCCGCAATTTGCCGCGACCTGCTGCCCGCAAGATCGCCGCCTGCTCGCTCCCGCGACCTGCTGCCCGCAAGACCGCCGCCTGCTCGCTCCCGCGACCTGCCAGTCCGCAAGACCGCTCTCTCGACCCCTGCCCGCGTTCTGCTCGCGATCCCAGTCCGCTCCTGCGACCTCTGCTCGCGACCTGCTCCCGCGAACACTGCTCGCGGCCTGATCCCGCGACCTCCGCCAGCAGCCTGGTAGACCGCCAGTCCCCTGTCGCCAGACCGCCTACCCGCCCGGCTCCATGGCTGCCCCATTGATCTCGCCACCTCTGAAGGCCACATCATTCCAACTCGCCACCGCCAGCGATTGGTCGGATTGGGCTCTTACTGTCGAAGCCACCCTCTCCACGCGTGATCTTTGGGATCACATCACCGGTGTCCCTCCTACCGCTACAAAATCTACCACTACTGCCAGCTCTGACAGCACCACCGTAGCCGCCACCACTCCAGATGAAGGCACCCTTTGGAGGCACCGTGATCAAGCTATTCGGGCTTACATTCTGGAATCCGTTGCCTGTCCGCTCCTTACTTCCATCGGCCGCCTACCCTCAGCCTGCGCCATGTGGGAATATATTCGGGATCGCTTTGTTCCCCGCGGTGGGGCTCAACGTCATCGACTGATCTGCGACTCTCAATCTGCAAGACAAGAAGGGCGATCAATTCAGGACTTCTTCACCTCCATGAGTTCCATCTGGCACGAAATGGACTCCATGATCCCCCTACCCTGCGGGTGTCCTCGCTCCTTGGAGTTTCAACGCCATCTTTCTGAGGGTCATCTCCATCAGTTCCTCGCTGCTCTGCGCCCTGAGTTTGCTCTTCTTGCAGCCCAACTCCTTCATCGAGTTCCTCTTCCTAGCTTGAATGAAGCCCTGATTGCCCAGCTTGATGAAGAGACCCGCCTCCGTCCTCCCGTGGTCCTCCCACCAGCTCCTGTCCCTGGGATCGACACTGCTCTTGCGATTCGCCCACGCGGCGGCCCTGTTATCTGCAACTACTGTAAAAAGGCGGGGCACATGAAGTTCGACTGCCCCACTCGTCCTCCGCGCCTTGATGAGCACAAACGTCATGACAGTCGCCGTGATGGTCGGGGACGTGGTCGTGGCCCAGGCTCTCCTGTCCCGCCTTCTCCTTCTACAGTCGCTGCTGCTGCAGATCGACTTCAACGTCTAGAGGAATTACTTCTCCAGTCTCCACTGCTTCAACCCGCCACCTCTGCAGCTCACATCCTATCAGCCGCTTCCGGTACTACTGTTTGGGTTTCACCAACTGCGCCTTGGTATTTTGATTCTGGGGCCTCCTGCCACCTTACCCATGACTCCAACACCCTCACCAACTGTACCTAAACCCCCACTCACCTTCAAGTCACCACTGTTGATGGGGTTCTGTCCCTATTATGCAGTCTTGCTCGATCACCCCGACATCTGCTCCCCCTGGTCATCTCACCCTCTCGAAGATCCACCATGCCCCTCGCCTATACATGAACCTTATTTCTGTTAACTCTCTTTGTGATCTTGGTCTTACTGTTTTATTCTCTTCCTCTGATTGTGTTGTGCAGGATTCTCGGACGGCTCAGAGGATTGGACAGGGCCGTAGGATTGGTGGTCTGTATCAGATGGAGTATCTTCACGCCCCACCATCCTTATCTTCGTCAGCTTCTGCTCTTTCTGCTACCTCTGATGCCGACTTATGGCACAGACGTTTAGGTCATTTGTCCAGTGACCGACTCCGAAGTGTTATCCGCTCTGGAGCTTTGGGTCGTGTCTTCTCTTCCCCCCTTTCTATCTGTATGAGCTGTCGTTTGGCAAAGCATCTTGCTCTACCTTTCTCAAGCAGTGCTTCTCAAATAACAACCCCCTTTGATTTAGTTCATTCTGATATTTGGGGTCCGGCACCGATCGCTTCTCATTCTGGATATCTTTATTATGTTAGTTTTATTGATGATTTCTCTCGCTGCTCTTGGGTCTATCTTCTTCGGCATCGGTCTGAAATAACCATTGTTTATCGCACGCTCACCGCAATCCTTCACACTCAGTTCGGGCGTCGGATTAAGACCTTTCGATCCGACTGTGCTCAAGAGTTTCTCTCCACCATGCGCGACCTCACCCAATCTAATGACACCATCCATCAGCAGTCTTGCCCGCACACCCACAAACAAAATGGGGTCGCCGAACGGAAACATCGTCACATCATCGAAACTGCCCGTGCCCTTCTCATCTCCGCCTCTGCTCCCCATTCCTTCTAGGCCGAAGCTGTCCTTATCGTTGTTAACCTTATCAACATTACTCCCTCCTCAACCATCTCTGGAGTCACTCCTTATGAACGGCTGTACTCCCGCCCACCGACCTACGCGTCTCTTCGTACGTTTGGGTGCACCTGTTTTGTTCTCCTCCCCGCTTCTGAACGCACCAAGCTCTCTGCTCGCTCCGCTCGTTGTGTTCACTTAGGCCTCAGTCCTCATCACAAAGGATACCGCTGCTACGATCCGGTAACTCGCTGCATCCGCATCGCTCGCCATGTCTCCTTCTTTGAAAATGAGATGTTCTTCTCCACACCGCACCACACAACACTTCCCACCCCAACCTCCGCTGCTTCACCACTATCCCTTCCTCTACTTCCTCTAATACCCAATCTTCCCAGGACTCACTTTGCTCCCCCTACCCCGTTACTCTCACCAGCTCGTCCTCCGGACGAGGACCCTTCTTCCGCTCCAAATCCTCCTTCCGCTACAGCTCCCCCTTCCGCTCCAGCTCCTTCTGATACGACTCTGTCTGACGCTCCGTCCGCCTCTCCGCACGTGGATCCTGCTCCTCGGCGTAACCCTGCCCGCCCTTGACACCCGCTTGCTCGCTACGACCACTCCCCTGACAGGTATCACGCATCTGCTCTCACCACGACTACCTCTTATTCCCCTGCTTTTCAGGCTTTCCTCACCGCTCTCCACTCCCACCGGGAGCCCCAGTCGTACCGAGAGGCAGTTGTACATCCCGAATGACAGTTGTACATCCTGAATGGCAGCAAGCCATGACAGTTGAACTTTAGGCTTTCCACAGAACCCATACCTGGGACCTCGTCCCCTGCCCCCTGACGTCACTCCTGTCAGCTGCAAGTGGATATTCAAGATTAAGACTCGCCCAGACGGGTCTATTGAGCGCCACAAAGCCCGCTTAGTTGCCCGTGGGTTCTCACAGGAGCATGAGATCGACTACGATGAGACCTTTGCACCGGTTGATCGGATGACAACCGTGCGCACTTTACTTGCGGTCGCTGCTGCCCGAGATTGTCCGCTCCATCAGATGGACGTCACCAACGCCTTTCTCCATGGTGATCTTACAAAGGTGGTTTACATGGATCCTCCCCAAGGTCTCTCCGTTCCCCCCGACCACGTCTGTCATCTCCGTCGGGTCCCCTATGGTCTCAAACAAGCCCCTCGTGCTTGGTTTGAGCGCTTTCGCACCGCTGTTCTTAAAGCAGGGTTTATTGAAAGACAGACTGATCATGCCTTGTTCACTCGCACTTCTGGCCAGGGATGTGTCATTCTTCTTCTCTATGTGAATGATATGATTATCACTGGCGTTGACCATGCCACCATTGCCTCTCTTCAACAGCACCTCCGCAGTCAGTTCGAGATGAAGGACATGACCCCCCTTCGCTACTTCCTGGGGTTGGTGATTTCCCGATCCAAACGTGACATACTTGTCTCCCAACAAAAGTACATCTCTGACATCCTCTCTGTTGCAGCTCTCACTGATAACCGAACAGTTGATACTCCAATAAAGCTCAATCTCAACAGACGGCGAACCTCTTCCAGATGTCTCCCGCTATCGGCGACTCGTCGGGATGCTGGTCTATCTCACTATGACAAGGCCCGACATTATCTATACTGTTAGCTTTGTCAGTCAGTTCATCCAAGCTCCTCGCTCCGTTCACTACGCCGCTGTCCTCCGGATTCTCCGCTATCTCCGCACCTCCGTCAGTCGCTCACTGTTTCTCTCTGCCACCTCTCCACTCACCCTCCGAGCATTCTCAGATGCTGGCTGGGTGGGGGATATTATGACTCGTCGCTCCACTACCGGTTTCTGTATCTTCATGGGGGACTCTCTGATCTCCTGGCGCAGTAAGAAACATGACTCTATTGCGCGTTCCAGCACTGAGACCGAGTATCGTGCCATGACCTCCACCACTGCTGAGATCGTTTGGCTTCGCCGTCTGCTCTGTGATCTTGGTGTGCAGATAACAGGACCCACTCCCTTATTCTGTGACAATCGAAGTGCTATACAAATTGCCTCCAACCTGGTGTTTCATGAACGGACGAAATACATCAAGATTGATTGTCACTTCGTTCGCCAAGAGTTCCTCGCCAACACTATCTCTCTATCGTTCATTGCCTCTGTAGAACAAGTTGCGGACTTCCTCATCAAGTCCCTCACATCTGCAAGATTCCGTTATCTCATTAGCAAACTCTCGATTCATGACCCACCGTGAGTTCAAGGGGAGGTGTTAATATTATATGTAATATTGTATTTAGATTAGTTCCACACCGCCTGTGGCGTTTTTCTTGCTCTTGTAAATTCCTATATGTAGATCCCAAGGGTCATACCTTTACACATGAATATAGATCTTATTTCTCAGTTCTATCATGAATGAAGAAGCCGTGAATCTTACTTTGTCTATAGATGATTCTAGCAGGATATACTTAGGATCAAATAGTGAAGATATTTGTGTCTTTATAGAGAATTTGAAGGTGTTTGTAATATGAAAAAACTGTAAAACTTATCAAAAAATCCGCTACAACTTTTTGGTTAATGACCAAAGATTATGCTAAAAATTGTTACATAGATTTCCCGCTAGTTCGATTGCTCACATTCTTTTTAAGGAAATTTTAGCCTAATCCTAAAAATGCTATGATATGAAATGTTATAAGGCTTCGTTTGGTTCGGCTTATTTGCTCCGTTGAGTTTGGACAAAAACGTCATTGTCATACCAAATATTTTATGCTTATAACTAGTGTCTTTTCTCGGTAATGATAATAACATTTGTCATACCAAACATACATTCTATGACAATGACGATTTTGTCCAAACTCACCGGAGCAAATAAGCCGAGCCAAACGAACCCTAAATCAATATCAACGGATGCCGGGATAACCATTTTGGAAATAAAATTCATTAACTTTATGCCCCCATTATGCAATAGAAAAATGGAGACTAGGGGCAGCCCCGTGCATAAAGCATCCCCACGCAGTGAGGGTCCGGGGAAGGGTCCCACCACAAGGGTGAAATGTAGGCAAACCGTACCCTGCAATTTTGCAAGAGGCTGCTTCCAGCAATAGAAAAATGGAGAGTATTTAAAATTATTTATAAATGATTAAATTTAACACAAATACTATGTAAGAATAATGTGGTAAATAAATTTCATGGATAATGATGAAAATGAGGCATGGATGTTTTTTTGAAAATCTAGTAGGAAGATAACTATACAATGAGAGGAGAGCACTTATGTGTAGAAGCATAAAATAATTTAATGAAAAATCTAGTTCCACTAAAAATGGAATGCATGCTATAGATTCATTGTTAGCTTGTGAGGCTAAGGCCTTGTTTGGCGATGCGTCGATCGTGAACACAATGGTGGGAAACTGTGATCATAAACACAACAGTTGGAAATTGTGGTCATCAACACAATTGTACTTTTGGATGAATTGTGTTTTCAGTGCATCCACAACCGTAAAACAATTTTATCTATTTGACGGATGTAAACATAGAAGTGTGGTGTTTGTTTACATCAAAATGTACTTGAAGAATGATATATAATCCAAACAATGTCGCAACATTTGGAAATATGTGAACTTTTACAAAAATAAAAGAGCTTTTACAAAAACTAAGGAACTTCTATAAACATAAAATTGGAGATAAATTTACTCGACTGATTTCTCACATTTTCCACTTTTGTGCTAAAAAATAAGTAAAAAATATGAGGAAACCAGAAATTAGTGTTTCTAAGTCATGAAAATACTATCAAAATGTAGAAATAGAATACTGCTGAGAAAAAAAATCCTAGTGCTTTAAATAATAGAGGTGCCCAACCACGCTCATCTAGTCCTTCTAAGTGCCAGCCTAGCTTCATAGGAAACAAAACAAAACGAAAAGATCCTTTTTCAAGACCCTGGACATTTTAGAAGTAGAGTGTCTTGACAGTTGGTGATTGCTTACCATGGGAGGAAGATAATAATCATATATAAGAGAAGTGGAGAAGGATTAAACATGGCCTTAATAGACAACTTTCTTATAGTTTGATCAAATACTTTATTTAGCGATATAGAAACACAATCAGAGAAGGAACACAATTGCAGCAAGCAGGGCGAAAGATCAGACTACCAGGCTGCTAGAGGGAGCTTTCAACATGAGAAGATGATTTGTCATCATGGGTCTTTCTGTGCTTGAGTAGCGGCTACAACAGGGTTGTCATCTCCGGTTACCCCTACAACAAGAGAAAAAATTGCAAGCTCCTGACAGATGTGATTATCAGGAAGGAAAATAGCTTGGACATGAGATTGAGAAATACACAACCTCACAATGTTACCTGCATGTGCATAGGAAAAATGTGGTTTCCCCAGCTGATGTGGTCAAAAACACAGGGAGCCAAACACCTAAAATTGTTGGGAGTTTTTGTCTGACCGCCACCATAGAAAATCTGCCCCTCTAAACCGGGCCTATGTATAGCACAATTATGCATAACTGAATGAATAAAATATTATATGCTCATCTAATGAGAGGAGTGCACTCAGGTGTAGAAACACTACATTTAATGAAAAATTGTTACGATTAGGAAAGAAGAACGAGACAAGATTTCATTAATCAAGAACACGGATACACTCCGGAGTGGACTCCGGCCAAGATCAAGGAGGCTGGGTCCTCCAATGATCCCTC
Organism: Dactylorhiza incarnata; assembly: GCA_033032865.1. Classification (NCBI taxonomy): domain Eukaryota; kingdom Viridiplantae; phylum Streptophyta; class Magnoliopsida; order Asparagales; family Orchidaceae; genus Dactylorhiza; species Dactylorhiza incarnata. The sequence continues at coordinate 2,924,928 of JAWHQI010000175.1, read as the reverse complement.
TCTCTAATGAGAGCCCAAAATCTTAATGATCAAAAGCTGTCTTCTACTCCCAAACTACCTCCTTATATAGGGAGGGGGGGGGGGGGGGGGCTCACATGCCAAAGCCCTAAATCAATAAGAAATACAATAATATACGCGCGTACGCGTAACAATCCATCCCGCCAGATTTGACCCCAAGGTCGAAGTACCGCCCGCCATCTAGTAGTAATGTGTCTGCTGGTGGGCCGCCGCAGAGGTGCCCGGATCTCCGACTGGCGGTACATCCGTGAGCGGAAGGATGTCCAAGGCAGCTGCGCCGATCTCGTCCAAATCATCCCCGATGAGTGCTCGGAACTCCTTGGCAGGACAATTATGATTAGGCGAGTAGGGTTGCTTGCAGCGGTAGCACAGACCCTTGCTCCGCAAGTCGTTGTACTCTTGGTTGGAAAGACAGAGAGTGGGGATATGACGGTTGTTGCGTGGGCCCATAATGGTTGGCCGAGGAGGATGAGGTGGCAGTGGTGGAGGTTTAGACGGGGGAGGAAAATATGGTTGGTAGGGAGGGTTGGACGGAGGCGATGGGAAGGGAGGGTCCCCGGATGTCGCCATGAATTCGGCTTCCACCAGTGGGGAGAGGTTCATGGCTTGGTGGACAGTTGACGGTTGCAGGGTGCGAAGGCGGGCTCGAATGTGGGGTTGTAAGTCGTGCATGAAGTCGGCTAAGTAATGGTCGGGTGGGAGACTAGGAACATGGGTGACCAACTCGATGAATGCATCAACGTACGAATCAATGGGGCCGGTCTGACGGAGTCCGCAAAGGTGTTCAATCATGGAGCCGGGGTAGCAGTGATCAAACTGCTGAATGAGGCCTCTGTGAGAGCTGTTCAGGTGAGGCCGTGAGAGGATTGGAGGAGCCAGCGGACCCAGTGGAGGGCGGAGCCCTCCATGCCGATCAAGGCCGTGCTGACCTTCTGTGGCTCCGAGATCTGCTGTATCTCGAAGAACTGTTCGACTCGAGCAATCTATCCCATAAGATCGGTGCCGTTGAAAGAGGGGACATCCAAGGAACGAGGGCCCGGTGAGCACACCCCGGGCAGGGGGGCTGTTGTCTGGAAGAGTTCCGCGGGAGTCCCGAGGAGGGGGTGCGGATCCGCCACCGACGTTGTGGAGGTGGTAGGGCGGCCGACCAGGAGGGAGTCGAGCTTAGCATCCATGCGTAACATGAGGGCCTGCAACGACACGATGGAACTGTCGTGGTCATCCAAGCGACGAAGAATGGCGGGATCGGTGGTTGGGTGAAGAGGCGTGGGATTTGGGTTGCCCATTAGACGGCTGGAACGGCGTGGCATGCACGCAAGAAACCGAAGGAGCGGAGAAGGACGCCGTCTGGAGGGGGGTGCGCAGGATCGGCCGCAGGGCTGCTATGCGGCGAAACCGAAAGGCGGCTGGATCGGCTGCTGTGGGGCCAAGGACGGCCGGATCTGGAACGGGAAATGGAGGTCGGCGCGAAAGCGGGAGTCGACGCGGAAAGCGGGAGTTGACGCGGAAAACATGGGCGGGATCTGGATCGGCGGTGGGAGCGGGGGTCGGAACCAGCAACCGGAGCGGACGCGGGTTGTTGAGTGCGGAACAGTAGCGGCACGCTACGTTATCAAGGCGCGCGCCTAGGCGCGCCTGAGGCCCCAGGCGCACAGGGCGCAAGTGGCTGCGCCTCTTGGAGAGTAAGTCGCGCGACGTGCGCTAGGCGCCTCACGTGCCTCAGGCGCGCGCCTGCGCCTTGCGCCTAGGCTCCAGGACCCCTTTGCGCCTTGGTGCGCCTTTCGCCTTTGATAAGCTTGGCGGCACGGGATCGGGATCGGGGAAGAGGCGCCGCATCGAGTTCGGGCGGCGGAAACCGCGGCCGGAAGAGGGCAGGTCGGACCACTTGTTACGATTAGGAAAGAAGAACGAGACAAGATTTCATTAATCAAGAACACGGATACACTCCGGAGTGAGTTCCGACCAAGATCAAGGAGGCTGGGTCCTCCAATGATCCCTCTCTCTAATGAGAGCCCAAAACCTTAATGATCAAAAGCTGTCTTCTACTCCCAAACCACCTCCTTATATAGGGATGGGGGGAGGGGCTCACATGCCAAAACCCTAAATCAATAAGAAATACAATAATAATACGCGCGTACGCGTAACAAAAATACACTTCAACTAGAAATGTAATGCATATTTTAGGTTCATCGTTAGCTTTTGAGGCTAAGTATAATGTAGTTATGCATAGACTGGATGAATAGAGTATTATATGTTCATCGAGAACTATCTTTGGACTCCCACATCACTTTGAGCTCTTACATGCTCAAAGGGGGGGGGGGGGGGAGTCAAAATTGCGCACAGTAAGTTTTAGAACAATGCAATTAAATAGTATGAGCTAATGAATAGTTAAACGATATGCAAGATTGTTAGGACAATACGATTTCATTAGTAAGAAGTAGTAACTAAGAGTAAACTACAATTTTGTCCTACCGGTCACTACAACTTCTAGGACGCTAGACATTCCTCAGTTTTAGGCCTTAGTGCACAACAACATGCCAATACTAACATGTCCTCATCCTTCCGGGATGAACTATAAGCAATTGAAATGGGGCCTAGGTCCTTAGCTAAACCTCTTGAGCGGCTAACACCTAGAAAAGACGATCCTAAGCTATGAATCATTCAGTAGCCTAGACTAAGACATTTATCCTAAAAATAGAGTTGACCCATCAAGCTTTTCGTTAGGTGTGCAACTCTTTGGTTGATCCGGTCAATCCGCCGAACAAACAACACTTATATTGCATGTATATTAAGTCTGTAACACAATACTATCTACGCACTTGACTAGTTTTACTAGTCGGAAGTGGTGGGGACCCATTTAAGTAATACCAAGTAGATATAGAGTTAATACGAGTGATACAAGTTAAGTTTGTAGACGATTCACAATTCTAATGAATCGGGCTGCTGTGCCCTTAGAATCGGGCTGCTGTTGAAGGGCACGGAACCTGCACTAGTCAAAATGACTCGGAATATATTCTTAACCAGTTAAGATAAAGTGAAGTCACATGGGTAAGACGGGGTTAAGGATAAATTGGTTAACTCGATTAACTCCGAGTCAGCTTGATTGACCCAATTTGGTGAACACGAGATAAAAACTCTGATTTAGTCTAGCTACTCGTTTCTTAACCTCAAGGGCTCATTTGGACAGTAAGTGTCACATCAAAAGGTCACACAATACTCAATTTTTTGTTTACGGGTCTACACTGATGAACACGAGTAACCCAAAAGGTTCATTTGGTGAATGAGGGCTCGACCCCAAATTTGGGCTGTCCCTGATGCAAACCTCATAGGTTAAGGTCAGAGGTGTCCTTGGGTCATCCTTGGGTCATACCCTAACCCAGTTTTCCTAGAGTTAACCCAAAGGGATCAAATAATCCTCAATAATTAAAATCAAACTCTAGAGGCCCTCACAACTCCAATTAAAATGCACAATCAATGTAAATGGGGTGGAGTGGACTTGGTCAAGCCACTGGTGGAGTCGATTTTTTTACTTTAGGACCCATATGGGCCTCAATTAGCCCAAACGGTGATTGAATTTTGTGGTTCACCCACCTAGACATATGCCCATGACATGGAAAGTGCCCAACTGGGTTCCTTCCTACCTATTTGGGTCACAGAGAAATTATCAGCCTGATTGAACTTCAGCTGGATGGTGAACCCACAGTTAGAAGATGATTGAACTGATCATGCCGAACTGGGTTGGTTCAACAAATTGACACCTAGAACTACTTTTAAAAATTCTAAGAAAAACCACGTGTGAAGTTAGGAAGTTTTGCAATTTTTTCATTCAGGCTACTTTGTAATTAGAGCGTTTTATATATTCCATAATTTGTTGAGATTCCTTGGTTGATTTGATGAAACATAACTTAATATAAATGATATATCTGCTCTTAGATTCCATTAGAATGATGCATAGGTAAATAACAAGTTTTTTTTGTTTTCGTTGAGCAACGTTCGTCAAGCAAGGTAGAGATCAACAGATCGTCAAGTAGAGCTGAGAACGTTGAGCACTGATTAGAGATTGAGTCATCAAGTTGTGATCATCGTGCAGAGATTGGATCTTCGATCGGCATGCGTCGAACAAAGGCTGGTTTGTCGAACAATCAAAGAATTCAGAGATCGATGAATAATAGGGAGAAGCATCGAGCAAGGAGTTACTTAAGTGTCGAGCATCAAGCACTGGTCGATGATTTCACGCCAAATTGAGAATTATATCTGTTACTGTAGCTAGAAATATAAGGTTTTCTAATGGACTAAAATGGTGCAAGCTACCTTTTCTGAAGAAATATGATATGAAGAAAGTATATATATAGCTTGTTCTCATTCTACAATTGCTCTCGAAGTCAATACACATTGAAAAATAAAGATACACCAAATTCTACAGTTGCTCTCTAGTCATACACATTGAAAAATAAAGATACACCAATTTGAAAAAGAAGTATTCTCGGCCAAGTGAAAATAACAAGAGTCTGCAGTAAAAGTATTTCTGAAATAGAGATTATAGAAGCTCAAGTTTTTCATCTGAGCATTGAAGATCCTCTCCTCCATGTGCTTCACTTATTTAGCAAATATTTCAAGAGGTGAAAGTGATCCAAGACATCTGAGCCTTCAGTAGAGATAGTTTGCTCTCAGCTAGAATCTATTCGGATACTTTTCTGTGTGAAATTTCAAAAGTTCTCTTTAAAAGATCTTGACTAGTGCCTCTCAAAGCTTCATGTGTCGGTTGACATTTTGACTCCAACCAACTCTGGAATGATGTATGGTGACGAACTGCCGTGGAGCAAACCGGCAGGCATGGACATTCCTGAAGTTTGGAAGGAGTACATCCATTCAGGTGGATCAGTGACTGCAAGCTCAGAGGGGGAGTGTCGACTAACAAGCCAATATTGTTGTAGAAGCTTGTTATACTAATGGGGAGTACTCCAGTAGGAGAGAGTGTTCCCACAATTGTGGAGGAGAGAAGTACCTACTTGAGGAACCTCTATATACCTTGTATTTATTGCTCTATAGCCTATACTGCACTTTAATTTTTGCATTAATATTAACTGCCTGTGCGTGTGCTTCGTATTTGAGTTTGGGTTGTGAATCTTAATAATGGTTTTTTGGTTAATTAATCTTTACTTGTCAATAACTCTATTATCGAGTAAGTATTATTGTGGATACTACTTGGAGGAATGAAGTTGTTGGAGGTAAATAGAAAAGGTGATAAAATCTTAGCTCTTAAATTGGTCATAGGAAAAGAAACTATTAATGTGATCAGTGCTTATGCGCCACAAATAGGATTAAGTGAAGCTATTAAAGTGCAATTTTGGGAAGACTTAGATGATTTAGTCAGGGAAATCCTACGAAGAAAGAAGATTTTCTTAGAAGGAGATTTAAATGTACATATATGGGAGGAAAATACAGATTACACAGCCGTTCATGGACGATTTGGGCATGGAGAAAGAAATGAAGAAGGAAGAATAATTTTAGACTTTGCCATACCACATGAGCTAATTGTGATAAATACGCTTTTTATAAAGAGGGAAGAACATTTAATTACGTTTAAAAGCGTACCAAATAAATTACAAATTGATTATTTTTTGACTCGCAAAATGGATAAATTGATTTGTAAGGATTGCAAAGTAATACCAAGAGAAAGTTTGATAACACAACATATGTTAGTGTGCTGGACGTGCAAATTAATTATAATAAATTTAAGACAAAGACAAAAGTGTTGCAAAAAATTCGGTGGTGGAACTTGAAGATGGACAAACAGATTGCTTTCAAGACAGCAGTTATGGAACAACTAGTTGATGGCCCTTATGTCGATCCTAGTATCTCATGAGAAGCTATGTCTTCACATTTAAGGATAAGTGGAAAGAACGTACTTGGAGAATCAAAAGGTCGTGCGCCCCCAAATAAAGAATCTTTGTGGTGAAAAGAGGAAGTGCAAGACAAAGTGAGGGAAAAAAGGGTCAGCTATAAAACACTTTACGCTTGTATGAATGATGAAAACTTGGCAAAGTATAAAGTCTCAAAGAAAGAAGCTAAACATGCAGTAAGTAAAGCAAGAAGTCAAGCTTATGAAGAATTTTATAAGCGACTAAATATCAAAGATGGAGAACGTGATATATAAAATTGCTCGAGCTAGAAAGAGGATGACAAGATATTTAAGCCAAGTTACAGATATAGTTTTGACGGATGATGTGACTATTAAAGAGCGATGAAAAATATACTTTTACCAACTCTATAATGAAAGAAAATATAATGAACTGAACTTGGAAAAATTAAGTAAATCAGAGGAGTATATGAACATAATGTTTTATCATAAAATTCAAATATAGGAGGTAAATGACGCTCTAAAGAAGATGAAAAATGGAAAAACGGTTAGGCCAGACGATATACCCATCGAAGTATGATAATGTCTAGGGAAAGAAGGAATTTTGTGGCTTACATGTTTCTTCAATAAGATACTGAAGTCAAAGAGGATGCCGGACCAATGGAGAGAAAGTATCTTGGATATACAAAATTGTGTTAATTATAGAGGAATTAAAGTTAATGAGGCGTACCATGAAACTATGGGAACGAGTAATAGAAAGAAGAGTAAGATGAGAGACTAGCATCTCGGAGAATCAATTTGGATTCATGCCAGGGAGGTCGACCATGGAAGCTATACATCTCTTAAGGAGACTCATTGACAACTATCGAGAAAGAAAACAAGATTTGCATGTGTTGTTTATCGATCTTGAGAAGGCTTATGATAGGGTTCCAAGAGAGATCTTATGGAGTCTTAGAAAAGAAAAGTGTAAATGTATCATACATCGACATAATCAAAGATATGTATACAAATTCAGTGACGTGGGCGAGGACATCCGGAGGATTAACACAGGAATTCCCTATCACTGTTGGCTTACATCAAGGTTCAGCTGTAAGCCCTTATCTCTTTACCCTTATCTTAGATGAGCTCACCGGACATATCCAACAAGCAACACCTTGGTGTTTATTGTTTGCGGATGATATCGTTTTGGTCGATGAGATGCGCGAGGGTGTAAACGTGAAACTTGAATCTTGGCGAGACACTTAAGAAAAGAAGGTTTTTGGTTGAGCAGGGCAACAACGAAGCATATGGAGCTTAAATTTAGCAGTGCAAGAAGGACGGATGACTTCATTATTAAGTTAGGTGATTAAGATATTTCCCGCAGTGAGTGCTTTAAATATCTTGGATCAATAGTTCAAAAAGATGGAGGTGTTGATAAAGATGTGATACATAGGATCCAAGCAGGTTGGTTGAAGTGGAGATGCATGTCAGGGATCTTATGTAATCGTAAAGTACTATTAAAACTTAAAGGCAAATTTTACCGTACTGCAATTAGACCACAATGCTCTAGGTTCTGAGTGTTGGGCAGTGAATTGTGCACATGAGCAAAAAATGGGAGTTGCGGAGATGAGAATTCTTAGGTGGATGTGTGGATACACGAAACTGGATAAAATTAGGAATGAATGTATCAGAGATAAGACAAGAGTGACACCAATTGCAGAGAAGATGAGAGAAGCTCGACTAAGATGGTTTGGACACGTACAAAGGAGACCATTAGAGGCACCTGCTAGGCGTTGCGAGAGTTTAGTCACTAGGAATGTTAAACGGGGAGGGATAAAGGCTTGAGTGTTGTTGTAATAACTCTATTCATCCCCCTTTAGAATAATTGTGAGACTATCTAATTACTTTCAATTGATATTAGAGTCAGATTCACCTTTAAGGTTAAAACTTGGTGTAATCGATCTGAACTGATAATTCAAAATTACTTTATGGGATCTCTACCAAGATTCTCACAAGCACCTATGTGTACTTTGGACAACTTCTCACTACAGAAGCATATAATAAAATATTATATGAACTTCATTGATTATACTTTATTTGAATATGTTAACATGACCACTGATTCCCATGTAAACCTCATTCACTGGGAGAAGACCCTCATTTCCAGATCACAATGGACACAGCGGGACAAAAATAACAATCAAATGGAGATTTCAACTTTTCCAAATGATCTGTTTATGAATTTGACCCAGTGGCAGACAACTCAAGAGGTATGAAGCTCTCTCTTTACCATGGTTGAAGTTTCTCCTGAGTGAGAAGGGCAAGAAATTGATCCTCAATTAGAAGTATGAATCTTTAAATATATTGAAGGAGAAACCATCAATCAGCTATATCCGAGATTTATAATTGTTGTGAATGAGTGTAATTGTTTGAGGAGTTCATATGTGAGGAGCTAAATGGAAGATTCTCGAGGGCTCTCCCCTCCAAATGAAACTCTTATGTGTGCCGTAAAAGAGTAGAGATTTAGACTCTATCTCTTTGAAGGCAATAGTTGGAAAGCTCCAATCCTATGAGCTAAGGATGACCACACAAGAGGAAAGAAATGCAAGGATGGTATTATCCTCTTTAAAAGGAAAAGGAATTGTTCTGAAGGCACTTAAGAGCAAACATGGAGAAGTTGAAGAAGAAGAAATAACTCTGGAAAATTCAGCAAATGAAGGATAGGAAAACAACCTCATTCTAAGGAAAGGAAGCTTAAGTTGTAAATGAAGGTATGAGTAATCACACTATCATAAAAATAAAAGTGAGATGATCTGTATAGGTAGTTGTGTTCAATAGGCTCGACAGGCCCCGACCATGCCTGGGCCTGCCGGGCCCGAGCTTTTCTTTAGGTAGGTTCTGGCCTGGGCTCGAGCTTTTCTTTAGGTAGGCTCAGGCCCGGGTCTCGCTTTTGCTAGGCCGGGCCGAGGCCCCCTTCCAAAGGGGTGCCTGACCGAGCCTTGCAGGCCGAGTCGGGCCAAGGCCCGACCTCCAATTTTATTAATATGATAATTACTTTTATTTTAAATTTTTTTATATAAATATTCTTCTTTTTATTAATCTTATATTTTATAATTTTATAATATATTATTTTTGTAAATTACAACATTACAAATATGAAATTACAAATGAGGATTGGAATTTGGAAAATTAAATTTTTATTATTATTGCCGAAAAGTACAACATTGCAAATTACACCAATTATTAAAAAATAAAAATAAATTACAAATTTATAATAATGAAAATTCCATACAAATAAATATAAGCATAGTAACATACAAACAAATGTTACAATCATAGATTTAAAAAAAATACACAAGCATATTAGGCTTTAAATTTCAATCTTCGTCATTCAAATTTAGGGTGCTTAGTTCTTCTTCAACTTTAGACGAGCTATCTTCAATGTACGAAATGTGTTGTGTCCTCTTCGTTGTGTCCAAATGACCCTTGGAGCATATGCAAATTTTCAAAGATTCTTCATTCAGTCAGCTTCTTCGCTCGTTCAATATCCTGCTACTCAAAGAAAATGCAGACTTCGAAGCTACAGTACTAGCTTAGGTAGTTAGTATATCTCAGGCCATTAAGGCCAAAATAGGATAATTGTTCGATTTACTTTTCCACCATTATAAAAGATCAAATTTTTTTATTTCATTAGTACTCACGAAATCTTGAAATTGTATTTAGTGTGTAATCCTAATTCATTATATGCACTCGATATATGCGATTTTTTCCTAAAAGCTAATTCATAAATTTCATTTTTGAATGAATCACTTGTTTTAGTTTGCATGGTTTCTTCTCGTAGTCGCGAGCCAAATAATTGATCATAATAATTATAAAAAATTGTAAAAATAGAATTGAAATTTGAAATACCTACATTTTCATAATCCATAAAAGTTAAGTCTATTCCTAAATTGTTATTAGTATTTTATATTAGATTTTCTACACCTTCTAAGCCTAACAAAGGATTCAAAGCCGCGACACAAGAAAACATGGATGTCTTTTCTCTGTAATATTTTAAAATCTGTGTTTCTACTACTACAATTACCGGCCGCCAAAGTGCATTTGTTTAAAATAATTAAGGTTTCTTGTAATCATTACAGATTTTTTGATAACTGAGGAACTAGTAGGATAATAAACGTCGGATAAAGATGTAGTTGCTCTATAAAAATATTCTAAAATTTCATATAATTTTCAATTATTTTTCAATCATTATCATTTAAATCATGAATTTCATTAGTCGAATAAAATTCCATAAGTAGCGACTTTTGTCGCACGACTCTTTTTAACATCTTATATGTTGAATTTCTTCTTATAGGCATGCCAAATTTCAGTTTCAAAAATTTGTCCGTGGCCAATTACAAACTTTTTAAAATCCTGTTTTTATGAACTATATATAAACGATAACATAATACGAATTTTATTAATATAATATTCCATAAATGATAAACTATTATAAGCAATTAAATTTAAAACATGACAAACACAATGAGGATGAAAAAATATCCTATTTAACATAGATTCAAATTTCTTTTTAAATTTTCAATTGTGGCCGTATTATTAGTGATGTTATCTTTAATTTTATCTTTAATTTTAAATTCACATATACATTTCATAATCATTTGGTAGATCGTTTGATTGGTATGCGAAAATTCAAAATTTTCAAAACTTATAATACGTTTGCAGGGATCTCATGAAACGGGATCGATCCAATGACAAGTAATGCATATATATGATAATCCTAATTTAAGGTTGCTACTCCAAACATCGCTCGTTGAACTTACTCTACCTTCTAATTTGCCATCATAATTAATTAAAGATTTTTTCGTCTTTAAATTTGATTTGTATGCATCGCGCCTAATGATACTTCTACTTACCTAATGGTATTTCGGTTGGAGCGCTTTGTGGATGTACACGATTTCATCCTTGTTGTCGTAGTGATCGAACAACAATCCACGTTTGATGATGCTCTCCATCTGCAACTCTCATTGCCACATTTGATTATAGGTCCAGATTTACCTGGATCCCGATAGTTGCGCTTAGCTTGAATCCTGGGCTTGTTTCGCAACGCACGATTTGATATGATGCATTAGTGTTGAGTTTCCTTTAACATTCAGCAACATCACACTGTGCTTGCATTTCGCCTTAAATTCGTTGCCGACCCACACTTTGTCGAAGTGCTCACAAACTGGAGTAGTATGCTTGTGCTCCACAATTTCATGATCTGCGTCCGATGAAGATGATGCTATCATTTAGAGTCTTAAACTTTGAGATAGAGTTAGAGAGTGGGAGAGAATGAGAACGAGTGAGAGAGAATGATCATAAGAGTGGGAGAGAATGAGAGTAAATAATTATTCATTCTCTCCACTCTCCTATTTATAAGGGTTAAAGTAATAAATTTAAATTATACATATTACATTATTAATACTTAAATTATAAAATTATTAATAGTTTAATACAATATTAAAGTACTTTAATACAATATAAAACTATTAAAGCAATAATTTAATATTAACTTTTTAAAAGTAAAAAAATTAAAATAAATTAAAAAGCATTGGCCTAGTAGGCCCTAGGCCTGGCAGCAAGCACAACGACTTGTGATCAACGACTCAAAAGGCCGTTCCCCTTTTTCAGACTTGGCCTGGTGCCTGGGCCAAACCTGGGCCTGGCTCGGGCCGGGCATTAGGCTGGGTATTAGGATAAAATGGGGCCTGCTGAAGCCCCCAAGGCCCGGCCCAGGCTTGAGCTAACCAAGCCTTATCCTGTTCGGGCCCTGGCCTTTTGGACACGTCTAGAATTATAGGTGTGAAAAGCCTGAGCATTTTACAAATGAGTGTCCTTCTAAACAAAGTGAGAAACCAAGAAGATTAGATCATGGAAAGAAGAAAGACTCTTCGGAAGAAAACAAGAGGGAAAATAAGGATGATTGATGCATCCTAAGTCGCATCCGGCGATACATTTTTGTATTTTCGTTATTTATTTTTCGTATTGTTGTTTTTCACACGTGCATGTTTCCTATTTGAAGACGGCTTACTGGGTTGACCACTAGTAAGACCATGAATAAAGAGGTCCGGTAATTTAGGATAGTTTAGAAGAGAAAGACAATATCAAATTATTTAAGTAACAAATAAAATTAAAGAGGAAACATATTAATGAGAATGATATGATTAAGGAAGAAAATTCATCTTTGGCAAATTAAGATAGCAAATTTGATTAAAGGAAAGGATTTATCTTTGGAATATTACGAATTACCATCAATTTGAGGTATCAGCCAATTATTAAAACCTCAAGGCCCTAAGAAGAGAGACCAGTATTCAGAGAGATGAAAAGTTTTTCGTTCTCTCTGTCGGCCGAATCTTGCATAGCCTGTGCCATTTCTTCGCTCCCACAAGCTCCAACGTTCGCCATCTTTGCGTCCTCTGCAAACGACGTCACCACGATGGAACTTCTTCGACACCGACGTCTTCAATGAGTCACGTCGACGCCTCCATCGCACAATCCCGCCGCCGTCATCCCCATATCCAATTTCTGCGAAGCCCTACAGACCCCTGTCGACGTCGATGCCACTCCAGGGTTCTGTTCTTCCAGTACGAACCGTTGCGGGCCACTGTCGACCATGACTTCCCTCATTCCAGTGGTCTGTTTTGATTCCCTTGACCTATTACATCTCCAACCGTTCTCAACGTTTCTTTCCGCTTGAGTGCGTCGATCTCCTTACAGTTGCAGCCGTTACGTGCTTGCGGTAAATTCCATTTGATCTCCAGATTTTTATTCGATTCTCTTACATAATTCTGAGCTAGAATTCATGCTGCGAACGAAAAAGATTTGCACTCGTGTAAATCGGTTACTAGCCCGGTGAATAAGAATTGGAGTGATACTAAATTTGAAGTATCCTCCATCAGTGACAGTGAGGAGTCCGACTCAGATGATGAAAAATGCCTCATGGAATTAGAAGAAGATGCAACAACTGCAGGTGCTTACGAAATTAGGGTATGCGATTTTAACAATCCTGATTTCAATTATGCTGAATTCAAAGCTAGATATGGAGAACCTTGTAAAAATAAAAAATTCGATGAACAAAAAATCAAGGCCTTCCTCTGAGAAAATTCTGATTTATTGGACAAAAACTCAAGACTTAAGAAGTGGCTGAAAATTACTCGGAGATTTATCTCCACTATTAATGAGAATTCTGATTTATGGAGAGAACTTAAGTTTGCCTCTCAAATGATAATTGATCTTATGAAGGAACTGAGAAAGGCTAAGAACTTTCATGATGCTCTTAATGGTAGGAGTAAGACTCTAATACACACGATTAAAAATCTTTTTAAAAGATTCAATGGTCACATATTCCTTACTAGGGAATAAATCTCTTACATATTTACTAGTAAATTTTCCCTCTTAATGGTAGGAGCAACGACACATGTATCTGTTTGGTCCAATTCCTATAACTAATTTAGTAGAGAAGATTTATTCCTCCGTAATTATTGATGACTTTTCAAGTTACACCTGAGTGTTCTTAGTCTAATAGTTTCATACATTGACAAAAGTCATGAAGTAAATCTGCAGCGAGATAAATAATTCCGTGTAATGATCAAGAGTGATCATGAGACATAATTTGAATCTCACAAGGTGAATAAATTCCGTGAAAGTGAAGGAATCAAACACTATTTCTCTTCCCCCAAAACTCCATAACAAAATAGAGTTGCAGAGAGGAAGAATAGAGCCCTAATACTCGAGAATTTTTGGTCTGAGATTGTAAGTATTACCAAATATGTACTGAACAAAAACCTTGTTAATAAAGTACATGAGAAGTCCCCTTATGAATTGTAAAAGGAAGAATACCAACCATATTCAACTTTAGAATCTTTGGAAGCTTTTGTTACATTTTAAATAAGGGGGTTGCTATAAGCAAACCATGCATGGTTATTAGCAACTCAAAATAAGCCCGATTTGTTTGGAATATGCCTATTTTGTTACTCTTCTATTTATTATATTAACAAGCCAGAACCCAATGTTCACTTTTGGAATAACTCTAGCTTGATAGGGGGCTGACCAAAACTCACGCTCGCTTCCTATTCATGCATTATTCCGCGAACAAGACTAAACCCTAGACGACCGCCCCTCGTCGAGCCACCCGAACGTCGACGGGCAGCCTTGCGATTCTATTCCTGTTTTTGTCATCGACGGGCAGCCCTGCGCTGACGCTCCCTTTCTTCCGTCGATGGGATGCCCCTCGACGTTCGGGTGGCTCCACGCTCTAAGTTCGGGTAAGAACCAAAAATAGTTTCACGCCGAAAACAGGAATAGAATCGCAGGGTTGCTTCCATCGACGCCTGAATCGAGCCTTAGTTTGAGCAACTCTTCTATGAACATCAATGACTTTATTGAAGATGACAACTACTGCAATTATTTGTTAGATTTCCAGATTCTCATAACACTTGACTTGGCACAAATAAGTGATTTCATGGCGTGAAGGTGAAATTTAGGGGGAATATGTGAGCAGAGACATGAATCAGGACTTGCAGAAGATGGAAAAAAGAAGGAAGAAATAGGAAATCCTAGTAATTTTTCCTTGGCTCTAACTTGAGAATCCAGAATGAAGAAGATTCAATTTGCCTAATATTCAGAATCCAGAACTTTGATGCATTTCAGGGGGATGATGCATGAATGCATATTAAGTATCTTGTAGTTCTTGTCTTTTATTCTCCTCTCCATTTTATTACTATTTCGACTGCATTTCTGCAATATTGTTTCCAAGAAACTCTACTTCGATGTGTATATCAATGATTTTTTGGCTATTAAGGATCTGAATCTGTTAAGGAGAACTCGTATTGCTCCATTTTATGTGTATATCAACGATTTAGCTAAATAAGTCACAAATTGACTCAAACACGTGCTACATGAAGAGAGAAGAACACTTAATTTGTTTAAGAGCAGATAAACTAAGTCACAAATTGACTATTTTATGACTCGCAAAATGGATAAAATGATTTATAAGGATTGCAAAGTCATACCAGGAGAAAATTTGACAACGCAACATAGACTAGTTGTGTTGGATGTGCAAATTAAATATAGTAATTTTAAGAGAAAGACAAAAGTTTTGCCAAAAATTCGATGGTGGAACTTGAAGAAGGAAAAACAAGTTGCTTTCAAGGCAGCGGTTATAGAACAACTAGTTGATGATCCTTATGTTGATCCTAGTGTCACATGAGAAGTTATGTCTTCTCACTTAAAGATAAGTGGAAAGAACGTACTTGGAGAGTCAAAAAATCATGCGCCCCCACAAAAAAATCTTGGTGGTGGGAAAAGAAAGTTCAAGACAAAGTGAGGGCAAAGAGAGTCAGCTACAAAACATTATATACTGTGGGAATGATGAAAACTTGACAAAGTATAAAGTCACCAAGAAAGAAGCTAAAAATACAGTAAATAAAGCAAGAAGTCAAGCTTATGAAGAATTTTACGAACGACTAGATACCAAAGATGGGGAGCGTGATATATATAAAATTGCTCGAGCTAGAGAGAGGAAGACAAGAGATTTAAGCCAAGTTAAATGCATAAAATATGAAATAGATATGGTTATAGAACAACTAGTTGATGATCCTTATGTTGATCCTAGTGTCACATGAGAAGTTATGTCTTCTCATTTACAGATAAGTGGAAAGAACGTACTTGGAGAGTTAAAAGATCGTGCGCCACCACAAAAAGAATCTTGGTGGTGGGAAAAGGAAGTTCAAGACAAAGTGAGGGCATAAAGGGTTAGCTACAAAACATTATATACTGTAGGAATGATGAAAACTTGACAAAGTATAAAGTCACCAAGAAAGAAGCTAAAAATGCAGTAAGTAAAGCAAGAAGTCAAGCTTATGAAGAATTTTACGAACGACTAGATACCAAAGATGGGGAGCGTGATATATATAAAATTGCTCGAGCTAGAGAGAGAAAGACAAGAGATTTAAGCCAAGTTAAATGCATAAAAGATGAAACAAATATGGTTATAGAACAACTAGTTGATGATCCTTATGTTGATCCTAGTGTCACATGAGAAGTTATGTCTTCTCATTTAAAGATAAGTGGAAAGAACGTACTTGGAGAGTTAAAAGGCCGTGCGCCCCTACAAAAAGAATCTTGGTGGTGGGAAAAGGAAGTTCAAGACAAAGTGAGGGCAATGAGGGTCAGCTACAAAACATTATATACTTGTGTGAATGATGAAAACTTGACAAAGTATAAAGTCCCCAAGAAAGAAGCTAAAAATGCAGTAAGTAAAGCAAGAAGTCAAGCTTATGAAGAATTTTACAAATGACTAGAGACCAAAGATGGAGAGCGTGATATATATAAAATTGCTCGAGCTAGAGAGAGGAAGACAAGAGATTTAAGCCAAGTTAAATGCATAAAAGATGAAACATATACGATTTTGACGGATGATGTAGCTATTAAGGAGAGATGGAAAAGATACTTTTATCAATTATACAATGAAGAAAAAGACAATGAACTGAACTTGGAGGAGTTAAGTATTTCGGAGGAGTATAGAAACATAACTTTTTATCGTAAAATTCAAGCATCCGAGATAGATGACGCTCTGAAGGAGATGAAAAATGGAAAGGCGGTTGGACCAGACGATATATCCATTGAAGTATAGAAATGCTTAGAAAGGGAAGAAATTTTATGGCTTACAAGTTTCTTCAATAAGATGCTGAAGACAAAGAGGATGCCAGACCAATGGAGATAAAGTATTTTGGTACCTTTGTATAAGAACAAAGGAGATATACAAAATTGTGTCAATTACAGGGGAATTAAATTAATGAGTCATACTATGAAATTATAGGAACGAGTAATAAAGAAAAAAGTTAGACCAGAGACTAGCATCTCAGAGAATCAATTTGGATTCATGCCATGGAGCTCAACCATGGAAGCTATACATCTCTTGAGGAGACTCATTGACAACTATCGGGAAAGACAAAAAGATTTGCATATGCTGTTTATCGATCTGGAGAAGGCTTATGATAGGGTTCCAAGAGAGGTCTTGTGGAGAGTCTTAGAAAAGAAAGGTGTAAATGTATCATACATTGACGTAATCAAAGATATGTATACAAATTCAGTGACCAGGGTGAGGACATTTGGAGGATTAACACAGGAATTCCCTATCGTTGTTGGCTTACATCAAGGGTCAGCTTTAAGCCCTTATCTCTTTACCCTTATCTTAGATGATCTCACCGGACATATCCAACAAGCAATACCTTGGTGTTTATTATTTGCAGATGATATTGTTTTGGTCGATGAGACGCGTGAGGGTATAAACGCGAAACTTGAATCTTAGCGAGACACTTTAGAAAAGAAGGGTTTTAGGTTGAGCAGGACAAAGACGCAGTATATAGAGCTTAAATTTAGTAGTGCAAGAAGGTCGGATGACTCAGTCTTTAAATTGGGTGACCAAGATATTTCCCGCAGTGAGTGCTTTAAATATCTGAGATCGATAATTCAAAAAGATGGATGTGTAGATAAAGATGTGATACATAGAATCCAAGCAGGTTGGTTGAAGTGGAGAGGCACGTCTGGGATCTTATGTGATCGTAAAGTATCATTAAAACTTAAAGGCAAGTTTTCTCGTACTGCATTTAGACCAGCAATGCTCTACGGTTCTAAGTGTTGGGCAGTGAATGGTGTACATGAGCAAAAAATGGAAGTTGCGTAGATGAGAATGCTTAGGTGGATGTGTGGTCACACGAGACTGGATAAAATTAGGAATGAATGTATCAGGGATAAGACGGGAGTGGCTCCAATTGTAGAGAAGATGCGAGAAGCTCGTTTAAGATGGTTCGGACATGTACATAGGAGACCATTAGAGACACCTGCTAGGCGTTGTGAGAGTTTAGTCACTAGACATGTTAAACGGGGGAGGGGTAGACCAAAAAAGACTTGGAATGAAACTATAAGGAAAGACATGATGTACTTAGGCATTAGTGAGACTATGATTAAAGATGGGGCACAATGGCGACAAATGATCCATATAGCCGACCCCACTATGGTGGGATAAAGGCTTGAGTGCTGTTGTGTTGTATCAACGAT
This sequence comes from Dactylorhiza incarnata, assembly GCA_033032865.1. Taxonomy (NCBI): domain Eukaryota; kingdom Viridiplantae; phylum Streptophyta; class Magnoliopsida; order Asparagales; family Orchidaceae; genus Dactylorhiza; species Dactylorhiza incarnata. The sequence continues at coordinate 2,906,972 of JAWHQI010000175.1, read as the reverse complement.
TTAGCTATTCTTTTGCGGCTCAGATTTTTTTTTAAAATTTTATTCATGGTTTGCTAATAATATAAATGTTTGTTATAGACATTTGCAAAATATGTGGTTTGCTAATAACCAATGTTTGCTAATAGCCAAAAGCTTATAACAACCCCCTTAAATAATGGTATGAATTGCTTAAATTAGTTTGAGCCAAAAGCTGATGAGAGTGTATTTCTTAGATACTCTTTAACCAACATGGCATAAAGGTCAGGGAGGTGGTTTTGCGGGTTTAAGTGGAGTGTGATGAACGCTGATAATGAATTTTTGAATGTGATGTGGAAGGGACAGTGTTGGGAAGACATGATTGAGATGACTGAAAGAGAGATCAGTCATTGTAACCAATTCAGCTTCATCAAAATTATGCTGCATTGCTAGAGAAAGGGTGGTGGGTCATGAATGCGAAGGCGTGCCCAGATATGAGGTTGAAAGCTATGCATAAAGTAACCCAAATAAATGGTCCACTGCAAGGATGAGGACATAGTTGCAAACTCTGCAAACTTGTCAATGCAGGTGTTGACCGAGTTATATTAGGGAGTTATATTAGGGACGACACACAAGCGCTCAAAAACATTGTTTTATTTTCATGTGTCGTAATGGAGGATATTTCTTCCTTCAACATAGTCTTAGTCATAGTTAGGTTCGTTTGTCAGAGCCAAAACAATTAATTGAGAGTTGATCTTTCTATATAGATCACAGAGAGAGACACTTCACATTCTTATGGTGTAGATTGTATTTTGATAAGCTTATCTACACATGCAAGCTGATGGAGAGGGTTTGTTCCCTAAAAATTGTAATATCCAAGTGATACAGAAGATTTGTCAGGTTTGTGATCAGAAGAGATTGCATCGGTAAGGGATTAGGTATGCTTGCTACGCTGGTGGGTTCAATTGTGATTGATTCCGATGGAGGTGATACCGAGGGAAGTTGGTGTCCATGGTGTAATAGATGGAGAGTGTCGTAGAGTGTCGAGTTCATGTTGTCCACAGGGAAGAGAGTGAGCGCCCTGTATGTTCAAGCTCTTCAAGGTGATCGACCGTGGTGTAGTTAAAGGGCATGAAACAGACAGTTAAGTGAAGTCATGGGTTGAAGGAGGTTGCAGCAGGGTGGGCTAGTGAGTGCAGGCTTGCTGTAGGAAATTGAAATTGTTGATCAATATAGGTCTTAAAAAATATGTGGACTAGGCCTAGCAAAGAAATGTAGAAGCATCAGAATGTACAGAGGATGCATTGATAGGACGTTTGGGAAGACCACTCTAGAGTCGATCATTGGAGAGGTGCGCTTGGGAGGCACTGGTGGTCTCTAGGGCTATCACGGTTGGTGATCGCGCTTGGGGAAATGCCAACAACATTAGTTGCTGGATTCGATCGCATTAAGCTACTATGGAGCCATTTGCTGAATAATTGTATTCATTGTGCAAACATTCAGCTCTATATTGCATCTTAATAAATGTATAGATTAGTGGCTTCTTTGAATATTTTTGGATCTCCGTAAATTCATATAATCATTTATTTTCCAAATTTGTTCATAATACCCAACTCCTTCCTCTCACTAGTCGCATTTGTTAGTTTTATAAAAACCATGGCGTCATTTCGCTAATGTTCAAGTACTTTGAAAGTTACTTAAATAGGTAGATAGTTGTTATGCTTAAGGTTCACTTATATACAGTTGTACGCAGTAAATATTGTGTGATGTCAATGTTTTTTCAATCTTAGTTCTTATTTGGTAACTTTTACATATAAAGTATAGTTCGTGATTCGTTGCACTCATTTTATGTGCGACAATGAACTCACCACTTGAAGAATTTTTTGTTGAGATTCTTTGCGTTTTAATTAAATTGCGATGTCCCCATTGTGTTTTGCAAACTGTGTTTTTTTAAAAAATTTAATGCAACCAAATGAGCTGTAAGAAAACCATTGAATAAATCATGCATCACAAATTTGCTTTGGCATAAAATATAGAAGGTGATAAGGATAAGCAACTCCATTTGTGCAACAATTTTGTAGTTATTTGGGTAGCAACTGTAACCTGGAAAAAGGGTGAAGACTCACTGATACTCCAAAATACTCTTCATTCCCGAGCATAGAGGACTTGATATCCAGATATAGCTACTCATGTAATATGGTCACCCGGTGTGTTAACTTATCCTTATTCCTCTTAGACTTCCGCTCAAGCCGGAGTAGGAGGGATTCATAATATTAACACTGCCTAACTTGATTCTTCTGCTTCTGATGTTTCCTATAATGGATTTTGTTGGATCGTCAGGTGCCCTTAGTGGGGGGGGGGGATTACAATTAGAAATTCAACAATGAGATATTTATAAATACAAAAGAAGAGACAAGATTTTTATTTCAATAAAAAGGATTACAAAAATTTTGATCTCTGTAACGCTAGTGATCAAGGCGATGAATCTAAAAACACCTTTTCGGTTTCTATATTGACTGTCCCCAAGAGCCGGTTGGCCTTATCCTATCTTTCTCAAGATAGGCCTCAAGCCGCCCCTAGACCTAATTCCTAAGTCTAGTCGCTTAACTCACTAGGCGAATTCTTCGCTAAGTCGCACACGGACCTAGTCGCCACCACACGGGCGAATTCCACTCCCTAAGCCACACACGGACCTAGTCGCCAACACAAGGGGAAATTCCTACAACGTACAAAAGAACACCGTAGCCAAAAGATAAAGAAGAAAAATACAATAATGAGAAAAACTCCCGTCTAAAGGAACCCTTGATGTTGATGTCGTTTCACTTGCAATGGTTCGATCTTTGTGGCTTGAGAGTCTTCCTCTTCGTTGTCTTTCAGATCCTTGAAAGTCTCCGCTTGATGAGAGTTTGTCGTAGCGAAAATCCTTCAAGTGAATATTGGGAGAAGGCTTCTCGATCACCATTTTGATAGCCTTCAATCCTCTTCCATGAATCCCTTTGATCTCCCTTGATAAGATCTCTCTTTGAAATGATAGGAAAGACCCCTTCATTCCCTCTGGTTGGCTAGTTCGAATAACCCCTCAAAATTTCGTGAAAAATGCCCAAGGGGAAGACAAGTTCATGCTGTTTTAAATAGAGAAATTCATGTGCAGGGAGCTACCGCGGCTCGGCAGCTGGCGGTAGCTTCGGTGGTAGTGATCAGTCCTCAATTTCCTGCTTCCTCTGCTCTTGATTAAGAAGCTGTGGCTGCCATCTTAGGCAATAGTACCACGTGCGGTAAGACCTATCACCCCCGGTAGTGTGATATTTCCAGCGCGCCAAAATGAGATCTTCTGCTTCATTTGGATCCTCAATCATGTTGTAATTGTCGGAGTTGCCTTCAGGTTACCTCCGTGCGATAGCGTTACCAGCGACACGTTAACTCTGTACAAAAATGGTCCTCCGCTCCCGCCAATGTATTGTCAAATGGCTCATGCCAGCTGCCCCATAGTAATGACCGCTATCGCCAGCGGTAGAGGCTACCCCCCCGAGGTAGTACTCATTTCAGAGCACAACGTCCATCTTTCCATTTCAATCGATTATTCTCGTATAGTATGAGATTGTACATGTATGACTTGCACACTATAAACACAAAACAAGCGTGATCAAATACATAATCAGATTTGTTATTCTCAAACCAAGAGATGCCAAACACATGTTCCAACGAATTTTAATAAATACATATGCTAGCTAGTGTTTTGTCTTGATGAATTTAGTAATAACATACCATTTGATGATCTTTTCTTTCACAAAATGATAATCAATATCAATATGTTTTGTAATGTGCATAGCAAAAACGTCATCACACATAAGAGTCATAGGCACTACCACATTCTGACCATGTTCCTTCAATTATTTTTTGATCCACATTAATTCATAAGATGTTTGGGTCGTTGCTCCATGGTCGGCTTCGTCATTTGATTTGAAAACAATATGTTCTTTCTTACTCTTCCACAACACCAAGTTCCCTCCAACAAAGACACAATAACCTCTTGCGTTCCTTCTATAATAAGGAAACCTGCCCAATCAGCAGCAGTACAACCTTTCACTCTTGTATGCTTGTTTTCTCCGTAGATCAAGCCCACTTTAGAGTGCCCTTTAGGTACCTCAGGATGCGGATCACCGTTTCCATATGTAGGGTCCCGGGGCTAGCCTAGGTATGCATAAAAGGCCCGCCAGGCTTAGGCTAGGTCCGAGCCTACTGTGCTTGTGCTTTTGCAAGCTAGGCCCAGGAGGGCTCAGGCCCCCCTTCCAAAGAGGGACTTGTTGGGGCCTTGCAGGCCGGGCCTAGGCCTAGCCCGACTTGCAATTTAAATATAATTAATTTATTTTCTTTATATTATTGCTTAGCATTATTATATTATATTTTATAATTTTATAATATATTAATTTAGTAATAAAGAATGAACTATATAAATATACATTTGCATGGATTACGTAAAAAAATGAGGATTGAATAATTAAAATTTTTAATATATTGCTAAATATATTAATATATCAGGGATAAGGAGTGGCGCCAATTGCAGAGAAGATGCGAGAATCTCGTTTAAGATGGTTCAGACATGTACATAGGAGACCATTAGAGGCACCACTGTTAGGCGTTGTGAGAGTTTAGTCACTAGACATGTTAAACGGGGGAGGGGCAGACCAAAAAAGACTTGGAATGAAATTATAAGGAAAGACATGATGTACTTAAGCATTAGTGAGACTATGATTAAAGATAGGGCGCAATGACGACAAATGATCCATATAGCCGACCCCACTATGGTGGGATAAAAGGCTTGAGTGTTGTGTTGTTGTAATATATTGCTAAATATACAACATTACAATTTACACCTATCATTAACAAGTAAATTACCAAATATTCATACATATAAAAATACAAGCATACAACCACATGTTACAACACTATAAATACTCATACATGTAGAAGAAAGTATACAAACATACAAGCCTTCAATTTTCATCATTCAAATTTAGGGTGCTTAATTTTTCTTCAACTTCTGCGAGCTATCTTCAATGGATGAAATATGTTGCGTTCTCTTCATTGAGTCTAAATGATCCTAGTAGTATATGCATATTTTCAAAGAGTCTTCATTGAGGCAGCTCCTTTTGCTTGTTCAAAATCCCGCCACTTAAAGAAAATGCAGACTTCGAAACTATGGTACTAGCTTGGATAGTTAGTACATCATGGGCCATTATGGCCAAAATAAGATATGTGTTCGTTTTACTTTTCCACCAGTATAAAAGATTAAAATTTTCTATTTCATTAGTACTAATAATCTCGAAATTGTATTTAGTTATTTAGTGTGCAATCCTAATTCATTTAACGTATTCAATGTTTATGATATTTTTCTAGAAACTACTTCGTAAATTGCAGTCTTAAACTCATCACTTGCTTGAGTTTGCATAATTTCTTCTCGTGGCCGCGAGTCAAATAATTGATTATAGTAATTATAAAAATGTGTAAAAACAAAATTAAAATTCGAAATACTTATATTGTCATAGTCCATAAAAGTTAAGTCTAAAGCCTAGATTGTTATTAGTATCTTTTATTAGGTTTTCCACACCTTCTACGCTTAATAAAGGATTAAAAACTATGACACATGAAAACATGTGTGACATTTCTCTATAATATTTTAAAATTTTTGTTTATATTATTTCAATTACTAGACGCCAAGATGCATGGTGTTGAAAATATTTTAATTTTTTTGTAATCATTTCAAATTTTTTGATAACTAATGGATTGGTAGAGTAATAAACGCTGGATAAAAAGAAGTTGATTTATAAAACATTCTAATAATCCCATATTGTTTTCAATTATTTGTCAATCAATATCAGTTAAATCATGAATTTCATTAATCGAATAAAATTCCATAAGTAGCGATTTCTATCGCACGACTTTTTTTAAACATTTTATACGTTGAATTCCATCTTATCGGTATGTCAAATTCTGGTTTCATATTTTTTTGTCCTTGATCGATTACAATTTTTTTGAAATCCCGTCTTTATATATATTGTAACATAACATGAATTTTTTTAATATATGGTTCCGTAAATGATAAACTATTTTGCACAATTAAATATAAAACGTGAAAAACACAACAGGTATTAAAAATATGCCATTTAACATAAGCTTTAAATCTCTTTGTAACGATTCAATTGCGTCCGTCTTATTAGTAGCTTTATCGAAAGAGATACTCATAATCTATCTTTAATTTTAAATTCTCGAATACATTTCATAATCATTTGATATATTGCTTGACCGGCATGTGGAACTTCAAACTTTCAAAACTTGTAATACAATTACATAAATCCCATGAAATATGATCAATCCAATGACAAGTAATGCAAATATACGATGTTTCTAATTTTAAGCTGCTACTCCAAATATCGTTCGAACTAACTCTACCTTCTAGTTTGTCAAAATAATTAATTTTTTTTACCTTTAATAAGATTTGTATGCATCGCGCCTAACCGTAGTTCTACTTAGGTGATGATATTTTGGTTGGAGCGTTTTGTGGATGTACGCGGATTCATCCTCATTGTCGTAGCGTCCGAACGACAATCCACGTTTGATGATATTTTCTATTTGAAGCTCTCATTGTCGTGTTTGGTCAAGGTCCAGATTTGCCATGATGCTGAAAGTTGTTCTTGGTTTGATTTCGGGACTTGGTTAGCTACACACTATTTGATATGGCGCATGCATGTAAAGTTTCCGCTAACAGTTAGCAGCTTCACACATTGTCTGTATTTCGCCTTAAAATCGCCGCTGACACTCACTTTGTTGAAGTGCCCCCAAACTGGAACCATATACTTGTGCTCCATAATTTCATGAGCAGCGTCCAAAGAAGATGATGCCATCACTTGGACTTGGAGAGTTGGAGAGTGTGAACGAATGAGAGAGAGTGAGAGAGAGTAAGAATGCGAATGAGAGTAGAAAACTCTGTATCCTCTCCATACACCTCTATTTATAGAGTTTAAAAGTAATTACATTAATTTTCCAACTAATTCTCAATTAAAACAATAAAAGCCTAACTCTACCTATAGCCATAACCCTGTTAATTTAAAGCCTAATGTAATAGTTAAAACCTATATTAAATTTCTAAAACTAATTTTAAAATTAAAAAAAATCAAAGGCCTAGGGTCTAGGCTGTCTGCTAAGCAACTTGATAACATGCAACATGATGCCGCCTCCTACCAGGCAAACAACTACTCAAAGAGCCGTTGATCTCAATGACTCTTTGAGCCGTTAGGGGCCTGAGCGCTGGGGCCGACTTATTCTTGGCCAGGCCCTGGGTCTGACTTATTCTTGACCAGCCCCTGGGGCCGACTTATTCTTGGCCAGGCCAGGCCTGGCCCGGGTTGGCAAAGGCCTGACAGCAGACATCATAATGCCTCATGCTGCCAGGCAAACGACGACTCAAAGAGCGGTTGTGCTTGTGATCAACAACGACTCTTATAGCCGTTGTTCTCACCGACTCTTTGAGCCGTTGGGGGTCTGCTCTAGGGCCTAGGCCTGGTTTTCAACCAAAAAGTGGCCTAGTTAGCCCCCCCAAGGCTGGCCCGGGCCTGCCTAGGCCCAGGCCTAACCGAGCCTTTTCCAGGCCGGGCTTGGGCGGTCTTTCCAGGCCCAAGATTTTTGGACACTACTAGGCTAGCCATAAACAGTCTAACAACACTAACGGGATATGATATATCTAGTCTTGTGATCGTTAAGTAATTCAACTTTCCCACTTATCATCTGTATCTTTCAACATCCATGCAAATAGGCCTTGCCCTTTCATCTTTCAAAAGTTTGACTTTAGGACCTATAGAAATTTCTGTAAGTTTGCATCCTAGCATGCCCGCAAGGAGGTTGAAAATATTTTTGTGTTGTAGAAGACATGTTTCCTTCGAATTTCTTGCCACTTCAATGCCTAAGAAATACTTCAGTTTCTGAATTCTCTAGTATGAAACTTATCGTTTTGGTGAACCTTTAGCTCTTCAGTACCAACATCACCACTATCTGCTATGATTTGAGAGCGAATGATACTAAATATAGGACGTCGGTGCCCTAAGAATGTCAGCATGGCCATCAACTCTCTCCGCGCCAACATATACTTCACATCATCAATAATTGGGAGTAAGGCATTTAGTTTCTCATTGAGGCGACAAAAGTCTCCAAAAACTCATTGACCGACTGATTGCCCATGACATTTCCACTCCAAGCTTGAGACACATCATAAATGCGACTCACATTGTTGTTCCCTGGATAATGCATGTCCAGATAGGTCCATGATTGTTTAATAGTGGTGCAATGTGAAACAAAATCCGTCACATGAGTGTTCATGCTATCCCACAATAGATTTACCAGATTGGCATCACACATGTGCCACACCATCTTGCCTACAGAGTTTTCGAGGAGTTTCTGAGGTGAGATGACCCGCCTTTTCTCTCCCTTTCAGGCTCATCATCACCGCTTTTTTCCATAACAAGTAGTTCTCTTTGCCTTTGAGCTTCCTGTTAGTTAGTTGGCTAAGCGTCAAGTTTGTCACAATTGAAACCATACTTCAGCGTGATTCTACTATTTTTCTATTCTCCATTCATGATGACCTAAGGCAAGAACACTCAATAGGAGACCCCTTGTAGCAGTCACAACATAGACATAACCAAGGTAATCGAGGGACAAGCACAAACTGACCACGAGAGCATAAACTGACCACGAGAGAAGCAAGACCAAAAAAATTGAAATGTGGTGGATCAGAATATGATTTTGAATAGTGCCGATCTAGTCGAACAACAACAAGACCATAGGAACACAAACAAATCCTGCGTCGAACAATACTGATCCAGTTGAGCGCACCAAACATTGCGCCAAACACAGCCGTCGAACGCTAACAGACCCAGTCGTCAAATGACGCACACAGATGGAGTCGCCAGGAGGGATCCTGTGTCCCAATTGTGGAACCACACATGTGAAGTCGTAGCGAGGTTGAAGCGCATTCAAAGTCGAACACTGAGAGCCAAGGTTCCCGCGCTACAAGGCACAGTCTTACAGAGGACAGAGCACACGTGCAGGAAGAGCTACATTCCATTATTCTATTTTAACTATATGCCAAAGCTTAATGTGTTCCTAAAATCTTATTGGCATTCTCTGTAAAATGAAGATTCTTTAAAAAAATATTGTAATTCTTTTACTATAAATACACACGTTTTAAATGTTTGCCGACATGTTCTATTTGGAATCTAAATGACATTTCTCCCAATTATTTAGTTTTTGATTTTGTAGTATAAGTTGTCTGATGTATCAGATTTGATCTGATATATGGGCCGATGATGACATTTAGAAGTGCCATGCGTTTCTCAATATTTCATTTGTGGCTCTCTTGTTCATACTTTTGTAACCAGGTTAGCCTGTACCAACATTTTAAGATATGCTTATAGTTTTTAGAGCTCATTGCTAGAGTAATTAAAACATGAAAAGTATACCGTTTGTTCAACTTATAGCTTATTTACAAATTACAACTTATAACTTATACACAATTATCATGTTACATTTAGTAATAGTAGTATATGTTAAAAATATATATTTTAGCAATTAGGATATAGAAATCCGACATCTTAAAATATCTCCTACATATTTCCCACATCGAACACTAGTAGCTTATTCAGACATCATGCTGACATCTGACATTTATGACCTCAATAAATACTTCTATTGAAAGCTGAAAGTAGGTTTGACTGAGATTGGTCAGAGTTGGTAATTTAAATGATGCAAGATGAAATAGATGTTACTGTATCCTACCAAAATACATGAATTTGTTCTTCATTAACTTCATTCAAATTGACATGATATGAAATATTAAGTATACTCTTAAAGTTGAAACTTAGCAATCTCTTGAATTCAAAGGGGAGAAAGATGTTTTAATTTGTTTGTCTTGAAATTTTAAGCAAGTGCCGGGCTTTTACTTAGTTTTTAGGAATTAGAATGGCTAAGCATGTAAAGTAAATCCCTTTTGTGAGCAAATCATCATATTAGCTAGCTACTATAACACATTCTAAACAAAATAGAGATTTTGTGGAGAAAATGTTGATGGAAATATAGAATAATAAAAAAATAATGATAAGCGCAAGAGTAAATCCTTGAGATACCATTCATCGTGGAGCTACTCTTGTTGTGGAAGCTGTTTTTCATGAAGAACCCTTTGTTATGAAACATATCTCGAGGTCCAAAGGAGTTCTTTTTATGATACCCAACGCAAGTGGAACAAACTCGAATTTCATTCCTAATCTTTATGATTTTAAAGTACAAAATGACATATTTCTAGATGTGAGGAGGGAAGGCTAAAAGACACTTAATATAAATACGGGAGAGGAAGGAGCCACATCCACCAAAGTGAAAGGGGAGGAATTGTGCAGAAAAGATCAGTAGTCATCATGGAAAGGCAGTGGATCGGTCAGCCTATTTCCACACTCAATGATAAATAATATGACCCATAGAAAATATTTCCAGTAATCTGAAAATACCTAATAAATATGAAAATACTAAAAAATACATATAAAAAATTCACCACACAAAAATATCTCCTTTACATGATGAAGGCGCTAAAGTGCAATCTGTCGTTGAGTGACTACTATGAGAATGCCCCACATCATCAAATATACCTTACAACGTTGTTTTCATATTGTATTTTAAAGGATCCAGATTTTTCTGTTGAGACGATATCTTCAGCCAGTTCCTCTGGATCTGCTAGAGTTTCTTCTAGATCTTCATCGACTCCAGCAAGAGAGCAGCCAAGGCCTCAAAGTTCAGGTGGAAAAAGATCATCTTTACCTATGTTTTCTACTTTTCATGACCTTGAACAATTTTCCTTGGACTAATGAAGAAGCTTTATGCAGGACCAAGAGCAGGAACTTCTGCAACACCAGGCAGGAGCTCAAATTCTTTTCGATTGGATAAGCAGACTATTCACTTTTCTGTGAATGCGTGGGTACAACAATTTACATTCAGAAACAATGATGTTTTTTTTTTCTTTATCCTTTGAAATGTATGAATTATTGTATGATCTGCTTTTGTTTTCTTTTTCACACTCTCCCTAGATTAGGAGAAGGCTTCTTATTCATTAATACAATTGATAAGGATTTCTATTCCATCATACTTTTAAGTACATGCTTAAAGTCTCCTCCAAAAATTTAATGAAACCAACAACTCTTGAACTTGTCTTGAACATACACCATACCCAGCAGACAGTATGGTTAACCTAAACTTGGGTATATGTTACCTATGAATCTGATTTAAGTGAGAAATCCTGTTTAAGAAGTCCTTGCATGATGCATAATTATGCTTTCCAGATAGGTTGTCGTATTAAGTCCATCCTACATGAAAATAGTTTGATGCAACCGTCACAACTATAAAATTTTCCCATCATCATGCATCTCAATTATTGGGTAAAATCTACTCTATATTGCCTTTTCTCTCTGCACATTTTAGTGTTGCCTGTGATTGTGATATCCAAGGACTTCAAGACTGAAGTGTGTTAATGTGTGAGACTGGACCATACATGATCATGGACTTGACGACTTCTAAAATTGATTTACTGCTTCATATGATTAGTTTGATGTATATATGAGGTTGCTCTGTTTTGTTCTAATTCTTATATTTGTTTGTTGAAGGAATTATTTGATCAATTCTTGCCTTTTTCCCCCTCCCTCCCCACCCAAAAAACCAAATAATGGAATCAATTTCAAATGCTTGAGCTTATCTGACGTAAGATAAAGTGAAGGCCGTGGTGTGAGTATGCACTAACGAAACTCTAATGAATGTATGCACATGCAGTAATGACGGGGAGTCCTAAAAAAGTGCAATGTTCATGCCAGTGTCCGATAATTAAATTAACAACGAATGTTGAATTTAATAAGTGAAATACACACATTCACAATTGAAAAAACAGTGGGTTAGATAAGCAAATATGTATTAGTTGAATTAAAATGGAAAGTGTTTTTAAGCAATGCTCGACAAATATGCTTTTCAAATAGAACGATAACCAGGCAAATTAGTATGAATCAAGATCCCTAATAATATGTATATTCACCCAAATAATCAACAAAGACAACAATAACTTCCAAATAAGAACATACACAAGTAATTGAACCAAAATGGGCTGATTTGGTGCATTTTTTGGTTTGAACCGCGGGATTGAAGCAATTCGCATTGGATTTTCCAATGTGATCTCAAATCGATCAAGCAGTTAGTCTTACTTCCAACGCAATATGAGCCTATATGGTCGCACATATGAGTGTGGGAGAAGTTGGATGAAAGATTGTGTTGGCCTGACTCATATTGCATATGAGTGGAGGACCAATCCTGTGAGTAATTGGAGTTGCGTCGAGAATGTCTCGACGGGAAAAGATGAACACGACAAATCGTCGAGAGTGTCTCGACGAATTGCATTGTACTCGACGAACCATCGAAATGTCTCGACGACATATGTGTTAATTCGTCTTGTGGAATTCGCCGAAATGTCTCGACGAATTAGATGTACTCGACGAATCGTCGAGATTGTCTCGACGGAACATGTCTTAGTTCGTCACGACGAATCGTCGAAATGTCTCCACGACATATGTGTTAATTCGTCTCGTCGAATTCACCGAAATGTCTCGACGAATTAGATGTACTCGAAGAATCGTCGAGATTGTCTCGATGGAACACGACTTAGTTCGTCACGACGATCGTCGAAATGTCTTGACGAATTTCCAGTACACGACGAGTCTGTTCATTTATTCCGATAGAGTCTTGGGTCTGCTGATAGCCTATTTTATGCCTTGAGTATATAACAGGAAGCGATGAAGCGATTAGGTCAGAGGATTTCAACTACAGAAAAAGTCGATCTCTTCGTCTTCCCGATAACGAGCGAAAATCGCGAAGTTCCATCCGCATTCTGCAAGGTCAAGTCGCCGCCGCCGCCTCTCCCTGTCGTCGGATCTAGTAGTTCGTGGGAGACGTAGAGGGCATTCTTTCTCCATCCCAGCTCTTGTTGGACAAGAGCCGTGGGGTTCTCCTTCACTTGTGTGGACTTCTATAGAGGCGCCGATCGATTTCTGTGCTTGGAACTCAGAGTTTGTCTTCGGGATCAGATCTTGAAGCATCTTGGTTGAGTGTTGACTCAATCCCTTTCAGGTATATTGCAATGCGTTGCTTTATCTATTTCTTGATTCATGAAATCGCAAGATCCGTTAACTCTTTTGGGTTGTTTTTGTTCTATTATTTTGCTGCGCACATGAGATGTGTTGTTTCCTCCTGTTAGAGAAAACCCAACAATTCGGCCACTGAAAATATTGAATTCTGCACACGTTTGCACTTTCCAAAGGCTGGAATTGAAGACAGAGGCTTGCCGGGAAATGAAGAACCCTCCGAATAGTGGTTGGGTGTTGTCAAAGGGCTGTTAAGGTTGTAAACAGTGGCAGGAGGAGCAGGCCTTGCAACTGGGTGACGCAGGGAATTGAAAACTATAACTAGCAGCAAGGTGCAATTGATGGGGGCCGAAATTTTGAAAGGGTGTTGTCAGCCAACGCTGAAGAGAAGCCCAAATCAGTAGTCTGTTGATGCATGAAACCATAAACAGTGTTTAGAGCATTGTGTGGCCCGTGGGATGTCGTTCCGGGTAGCTGGCTGACGTTGTTGGCCGTAAAGGAACATGACAACGACGCTGGAAGGTGAATTCACCTAGTCGAGCGCTGGAGAGCCTGTAAAACAGAGCAGGAGTTTTTGTTCTCGTCCAAGGATAGGACGACAGTGCTCGACGTCACTTGTAATCAACAAGAGCACTCTCGTTCTCGTCCAGGGAAGGGCCGATGGTTCTCAGCGTAGCTTGCAATCAACAGGAAAACCCTCGTTCTCGTCCATGGAGGGGCCAGTAGTACTGATTAGGATAAGAGTTGCGGTTATCTGGCGGTTTACGGGGAGTTACGAGAGGTTACAAGCGAATGTCGATGGACTCACGAGAAAACAGAGGAGCGACTTCGTGAAATCCAACAGAAAAATAAACATGGATCGGTCGAATGGGGAAATAGATATGTATTAGGCTTCAACACCTAATACTTCACGGAGCTGCCACCGTGATGATCACCAAAATCTGAATATTTATTCAAATTATGTAATTATTCAAAATGACTCCACAACAAGTTTTTATAGACTCTCACAACATATGACTGTGAACAACACGAATTATGTGTGGAAAAAATACGAAAATACATAGATAGTATCTTGTCGATGCTCTGAACGTGACGACTGACTCATATCGTCCATAAGACGATCTTAACCCCTCATACGATGAGTGTAAACCCGAACGGACTCCGATATGGATCCGTAGAATGCATATGGTCATACTCCTGACGATCAAGATCCTGTGAATACATCCATGTATCATCAATAGTCAACCACCTCCTCCAGTGGACCAGGTAACGAATTGTGTGTTTGTTAGGTGTCGAAGCGATGTCGTGCCCCACAATATCAAATATACTCTCAGATGCCAAAGTGGGTGTATGTGGATCCACGGGTAGCTGGGTAGTGGGCTGAGGCTCAGTAGTGGGATCAGAGAATGGTCTTAAGTACTCATGATGTTCATAATGTGAAGTCAAATCCTCAATGTTGAATACATGATGGATTCCCATACTCCTAGGGATATTTGATTCGTAGACATTCAACCCAAGTTTTCATACAACTGTATATATACCCATTCGTCTGACATTTAATTTTTTCGCAGTTCCCGAAGTGAACCACTCAGCTTTAATTCTCACCTTCTCTAAAGCTCTTCTCTCTCTTGTGAATGTCCGCATACACTTTATAATTTTCATTACTCATTACAATTTTACGCCATTGTCCGCATACGTGTTATAATTTTCATTACTCGTTACAATTTTACGTCAGACTGTTTCATGCAAATGATGTGCAAATGACTCAGCAGTTGCTAGGTCGGGCTGTAAGTGGAAGCGACATAAGGTCGATAGACTTCCTAGTCTTATAACCTAAGACAACATGAAGTGGACTAAAACTTGTGGACTTATTGATAGAGCTATTATATGCAAACTCCATTATGGATAGTGTAGAGTCCCAACTAGACAGATGGTCACCCACTTGGCATCGTAAAAGGTTTCCTACGCTTCAATTGACTACTTTAGTTTGCCCATCAGTTCGTGGGTGATAATGTCTTCCAACAATAGCTCATGAAATGGACATCACATTCAGATACTATAGTCTTAGTTAGCCCATATAATTGAAATACTTTCTTGATAAATAGAACGGTGATGCGGGATGCATCAGTGGTCTTACTGCAAGGGATAAAGTGGTCCATCTTTGAGAAACGATCCTCTACCAAAAATATTGGGTCATGTTTCTTAAGTGTCTGAGGTAGTCAAATCACGAGGCCCATACTAATATCGACCTAAGACTGGTCCAAAATGGGTAATGGAGTATACAAACTGATGTTTTGGCGCGTTCCTTTAGCAATCAGGCAAATACGACAACGACGGACAATTAGGGCTACATATTTCTTGAGGCTAGGAAAAAAGAAGCGATCCTCTACTAGGGTGATCATCTTATCTCTCCTAAAATGACTTGTAGCACTCCGTGCATCTC
Source organism: Dactylorhiza incarnata (assembly GCA_033032865.1). NCBI lineage: Eukaryota > Viridiplantae > Streptophyta > Magnoliopsida > Asparagales > Orchidaceae > Dactylorhiza > Dactylorhiza incarnata. The sequence continues at coordinate 2,891,363 of JAWHQI010000175.1, read as the reverse complement.
CCATATCAAAAAATTGTGTAAAGTGCAGGGGATACACAAACATGGCCTGTTATATAAATACCCATCCATCAAGAGAAATCCGCCGCCAATTTATGGTGGATCTCTAGATAGAGCGCTACATGTCTTCCTAAAATCGGAGCATGCGAGATAATCAGATATTTGACGCTCAAAGCCCTATACTCGGGCACTCATCGTATACAGTAAGCTAACTCTTCTACTGAGGGCATCTGCATGCTTGTTCTCTACCCATTTAGCGTGACGATGGCCTAATTTCTTCTGCGAGTCAAGGTATTGCAGGGCTTGATGGTCAAAGTACAATATAAACTCTTTCGATAAGAGATATTGTCGCCAGTGTCGTAATGCTTGGATGATCACATAGAACTCCCGATCGTAGTTAGATACTTATATAGTACCTCATTTAACTTCGCACTAAAGTAGGCGACGAGATGACCTTCCTGGCTCAATACGCCGCCAATGCTTACGCCTGACGCGTCATAGGCCACCTCAAAGACTTTACTGAAGTCGGGTAGTCGAAGAACTGGATTTGAGAATAACTTGTCATTAATGTCGTTGAGTTCTCTGGTAGCGGTTTTGGTCCATGCAAAATCACCCTTACGTAGACAACTCGTGAATGGTGCCATAATCGTACTGAAACCACTAGCAAACCTTCGATAGAAGATGACAAGTCCGTGAAAGCTACGTGCTTCATGAATGTTCGTGGGAGTCGTCCATTCACAGATAGATTTATCTTTGTCAGGGTCTACAAAAATGCCTGACGTAAACACAATGTGTCCTAGAAAATGTGCATATGTGGATAGAAAAGCGCACTTCTTCGTATTAATATACATGTGCTCCTTTCGGAGGACTTCATATACGAGTCTAATATGAAGAAGATGATCAGTGTGCGACTGTGCGTCTCATTGTAGATGAGAATATTATCGAAATAGATCACCAAGAATTTACCCATAGGGCCACAAGACCTGGGTCATAACACTCATAAAAGGGCCATGAGCGTTCGATAATCCGAATGGCATTATTAGCCATTCACACAAGCCATCTTTTGTTTTGAAGACTGTTTTCTACTCATATCCCTCACGTACTCTAATCAGGTGGTACCCGAAGCGTAAATCAATTTTAGTGAAGACTTGAGCACCAACCATATCGTCCAATAGATCATCTAGTCGAGGAATGAGAAAAATGTACCTCATGGTAATTTTATTGATGGCGCAACTATCAATGCACATACAACAACTCCCATCCTTTAGGAGTAAGAAGGGTTGGGTCGGTACGAGGACTCAAGCACTCTCGTATGAAATTTTTCTGGAGAAGTTCATCGACTTGCCATTTCAGCTTGGCTCGATAGGGTTCAGACAATAATGGAGTCAATTGGGTAGGGATGCCCCGGATACTAAGTCAATGACATGCTGAATGCCTCTCAGGGGAGGCAACTCATCCAAAAATTCATCTGGTGTAATATTAGAGAACTCATCTAGAATGCGTCGAACATCCGAGTGGACCTTTATTGTCTTTGTAGAGCTCTCAGATGCCTGTGTGGAGGCCAGTACTAATATGTTATCAGACTCACGATTCTTGTGTAGGAAACCTTTTTTCATGATATGCAAAGGCTTCCTGGAGCCTATACCAACTGAAGAGTCAACTTTACCCATGGAAGACTGAACTTGGCTTTTAGATCTAGCTGGCTACCGTATGATGGGGTATCGATACGAATGCTGCGCTTGATATCATCCTCCCCATACGGCCTTTCTGGGGCTCATGCTAATTCATATAATTATAATCTCTACCATGGTCGAACCGTGCGTGGGGTACAATACGATCTCTATGAAAGGGATACCGGGGTTGAGGTCGTTCTTCTTGAGGAGGGTGGAGGAATAGCTATTTGCAGGCGTGTTCTCTTGAATCCGACGGCCAATCTTTAAAACACTTTGATCCAACGGTCCAGATTCATTGTTTGGCGTGCTTCCAAATATCACTATTGTTTTATATAATAAATATATATATATATGTTTTTGTTCCCCTTGATTCAACACCCTTATAAAAAAAGGGACGTCACCAGCATATATCATCACACATCTTTGAGTTACGCGACAAAATTGGGAAGCGTCGCGGCTCTCACGGCAACTCCCAAGTCCCAACCAGCTACCTCGGAGCACTCCAGCCGTCCCCGCACCCGCTCCTTATCTCGCACTATGGGTGACTCGTCGGATCAAATGAGTTAGATTATGCCCATGCTGCAGGCCGTCATGGCGCAACAAACTGCCCTCGCGGACCGTCATCAGGAGGCCATTACTGCGCTCTCCAAGCGCATCGATGATCTCTCTACCGCCTCCGTACACGATCAAGTGGGCAGCAGTCAGGCACCGCCACTTATCCGTCACACGCCGCCGCCATTGACAGTCCATAAGCCACCGCCACCAATCCTAGCACCCCCCGACGCTACTATTTTGGCACGCTATACCAGGTTGGAATTTCCAACCTACGATGGAAAAACAGATCCCTTGGGCTGGCTCACCCGATGCGAGCAATTCTTTGGACACCAACAAACCCCGGCAGCTGAACAACTTCCTCTTGCCTCCTTCCATCTTCTCTACTCGGCCTTGCTTTGGGCCACTCGCCTCCTCACCGATCAACCGACTCTGACATGGGACGACTTCAAGCGGCTCTTCAACCTGCGCTTCGGTCCTCCCATTCGCAGTAACCCCCTCAGTGCCCTCACAACATTACGCCAGCTAGGCTCCGTGGACGAATACTTGGACCAATTTCAGCTTCTTCTGGCGCACATCACACTTTCCCTGGAGATGCAGGTCGCCATCTTCACCGCCGGACTTCGTGACCACCTGCAACTGGATGTTGAATTCGAGGCCCCGCCTGACTTAGTGACTGCTATGAGTCTGGTCAGGCTATGCGACCTCTGCCTTCAGCTAGCACTGGAGGCCTACTGCCCACCGACTCCGGCACTCAGCCGTGCCGTACCGAGGGTCAGCCTACTCCGCTCGTCCGTCGTTTATCTCGGGCCAAGATGTTGGAGCGATGCGCTCATGGATTATGTTTTAACTGCGACGAGCAGTACACTTGCGGGCACAGGTGCAAGAAGCTCTTCTACTTACACGTGAGGACTTTGACGAATAGGGTGTCAGATGAAGTTCGCATGTTAGTTGAGCTTGTGGACAAGCTCGTTTTGAACGGCGGGAGTGATGTTATGGGCAACGTGCCCATAAAGTTATCCTATTACCGAGTCGTATGTTGTTCTCTTTGTTATATGTTATTATTTGTGTGTCGGGTTATTTACGGTAATGCCCCTGCATGTTCTATTTAAGGGACCCTTGGGGTCTTGTATGAGATATGAATGAAATCAGTCTAGTTTCTTATTCTCTTGTGTGAGGTCTTGGTAGCTCTCTCCTCCAACGAGCAAGTCTCGCTTAGGCAGCCGCAGTTAGGGCTCCACGGTATCTCCGCCATCTTTCCCGTCTCCGACCACTACTCCGGCGACCTCCGAGTAGGCCCGTAACATATACATGGTTGAGAGACATCGTTAGAGAAATCATTGTAAGATGAACCTGATGAACCTCTATTATGTTTTTTCCTGCACCGACTTACACAAAAATCCCGCTTCTACTTAGTTTCGAGTAAAAGCTCTCATTGAAGTACACTCACACGTTTCTTGGTGCAGAAGGGGAGCCTTGACGCACCAGTTGAGGTGTTGCCGTGCGACCGTGAGGTCACAGGTTCGAGTCCTGGAAGCAGCCTCTTGCGAAAAATGCATGGTAGGGTTTGCCTACATTTCACCCTTGTGGTGGGACCCTTCTCCGGACCCTCGCTGCGCGGGGATGCTTTGTGCACCGGGCTGCCCTTTGTTTGCTGAGGATTTGATGAGAATTTGCATCGTGATGCCTGAGGTTATACTTTTTGCCCGTGGATTCACTAACAAGCCGGATGATAAGCTGTCTTGCATTTTCATCTTATTATTTTTGCTAGTCAGTTCTTCTCAATCACACCATCTTACGTTTGTATTAGAAAAAATTTACTGCAATTATCTTCTTGATTTCATCAAATTACCCTAAAATTCTTCTCAAACCAAGTTCGGCCAGCTTACCAAAAATTCCATAAATCCTCTTTGCTATGCTGTTTGTTTGCTTACCATTGATCCCATAAATTGCTTAATGTTTAGCTAGCACCTCATTCAAAATCCAGTATTAAATCACTCCATTCCCTAAGTCACTGGCGCATTACTGCCCTTACCACATAATTTCTAATAATCATGTCTATAACCTGCCTGACCTCTCACAGCATCTTGCTATTGGTGTCATCCAATCCCCATCCCTCTCCCTACAAATTGCCAACTTTGTAGTCACGCATTAGCTTTAAATTCTTATATTAAGGAACCCACGGGAATCTCAAATGTTTTTTTTTCTTTTGTGATGGTAACTCTCAAGGTGTCCTCATGTTCCTACCTTCCTAGATTTTTGGGATTAAGATATTCTTGTGGCATTTGATTTGAACTTGTTGAAATATTAAAGATTTCTCCTGTATCTCAAAAGTTTTTATTTAGATTATTGTACCTCTCGAGGTGCATTTCTCCTTATTTGCCTAGAATTCTTGTATCAAGAAAGTTTATTTTGCACGCAACCCTGAAGTGAAAATGCTCCATTATTACTTGAAAGTGAAGCCCTATAAGAGCGCTTTTGCTGAACACATGGGCAGAGATACACCTCTACAACACTACGTTAACTTAAAAATGTTATGACAGATGTGGGTGAAATCATCACTAGCTTGCCTCTAGTACACAAATCTGATCCGAACACATGACTCCCCAGGCCATCCACACGTACTATGTACATATGTAGCCTCAGTGTCATTTATGTAATTATGTTGTATGCCGACTCCCACCTATATAAGGAGTGGATTAGAGTCATTATCTTTATCTTGGATCATTTGTCTCGGTTAGAAATTAGAGGGATCCCGCCCTCAAGAGCGCTTTTACAGAGTCAATCACTGGTTGCCGATCGCCTAACATGCTGATCGTCGATCACATATTGACGAGCATATCTACTGTCCAAGGAAAGAGGATTTTTCGATCGTCGACATCGTTGATTGCCTAACAGTGATATGAATACACGCTATGTGAAATCGTTGATTTGTTTAACGACTGTCGGCTGTGAATCGATGATCGCCTAATGTAAATTGACGATCCCCTAATGTAAATCGATGATCGCCTAATGTAAATCGACGATCACCGACTGAAAATGTGATATTTTGGAATCATTCCAAAACTGCAGATTTAGCCCTGACAGATCGATTGTTGATGATTGGGCATTTTATTTTGTAGTTCATTATGCGTATATACAAGGTTGTAGATGTCGGATATCGGGGACACGTCGGTTTAGGTTTATCATGTCGGTTTTAATATGCCGTGGGATATATCGGGGATATTTCATATATCGGGTTTTGATATTTAATTATTTATATGTGTAATTATGTATAAATTTAATCATTTTTTAATTTATATATACTTATAATTTGATATTTATTGAACTCCTAAATTTATCAAACTAATATAAACATTTTGTGGTACATAAGTAATAATAGTATAACGCGTGAAATAAAGTAGAGGAGGCAGAAAGTCAGGAAGTTGTCAATGACAATGGAAGATAAGGAACCTTTAGTCCATAATTCAAAGACCATGCATAATTGAAGTCGACGACGGACTTGAGCAAGGAAGAAAGCCAGAGGAATGGAAAAAACTACCTAAACAATGAAACAATTTTGGTTTATTGTCTATTAGATCATAGACAATAATTAAAATAACTTGAAAAAAACCAGTCGATAAAATGTCGGGATATATCAGCGAATATATCGGTCAATAGCAGATATATCGGGGGATATATTCCAAAAGGATATTGAAACATGTCGTTTTGTACATGAAACCTTTATGTCGACCGACATGTCGGCCATGTCGGAAGATATACACAACACTGCGTATATATGCGATGTATCTGCAATGCGAATGGTGTAATTATTTCATGTTTTTTATAATACCTTAAGGATTAAAAGTTAATCATTAATCATGAAAAACCCTTAAAAATTAAATTATGTATTCGGATGCCTTCCAATGGATGACCCTCATCAAGTGCTTGATCGATGCAGTGTGGGCTTGCCAAAGAAGGGTGCACCAATTTTTATCGCCGTAGTCGATTAGGTAATTGTGATATCCAACTGTCAAGCATTGTGTCATATTTAACTAGGCAATATCAATTGAATTGAGGGCTTAAAAGCATAATAGAGTTGAGAAACATCATAAGATGGATGCGAGTAAATGTTATTCACCAAACTATACAAGAATTATATAAAATACAATTGACCAACGTTGTCTGCCTAAATAACCACGTCATAGGTAATCAACTAAAACTTATTTATTACTTGGTGAAATATGGATTTTTAGCAGTCATGGATCTTGCCCCACTAGTGAGTATTGCTTAAATTCTCTGAATTAATATTGTGGGTTATTAATTGGAAGCAAAATAGTGAGAATATTTAAAAAAAACTTATTAAAATATAATACTAATTTAAACTTTGCATAATCTATTATAGAATTTTCATGAAAAGTGACACACATTACACATTGGCCCTGCGATCGTTTATGAGAAGGACAAGATTAATGAGACAAACTTCTTGGACTGCTACAAGAATTTAAGGATTGTACTCAAACAAGAGCTGAAACTTTATGTTTTAGTGGAAGATCCCCTCGAAGAGCCATTTAGTAATGCGTCTAGTTTAGACAAAGATACAAGAAGTATTTGATAACTCTGGACGTAGAATGCCTCATTTTAGGCACCATGGCCTCTGAGCTTCAGAAGCAACATGAGAGCATGTCTGGCTTTGAGCTTTTTGAGCACCTTAAGAAAATATTTCATGGATATGCTCGACAAGAGAGGCATGATGTCTCAAATGTATTGTTTTAATGCAAAGTGACAACTTGTGACCCAGTGGAAACTCATGTACTCAAAATGTATGATTATATTGAGAACATTCAAAGATTGGGTTTTCAAATTAGCTAAGAGTTGACTATTGACTTGATTCTGCAATTAATGTTAGATAATTATGAGCAGTTTGCCATGAATTACAACATTGATGAGATTGACAAAACACTTCCTGAGCTGATTGATATGTTAAGAACTGTCAAAAATAATATGAAGAAACCAAGTCTACTAGCCCTATATTGATGGTGCATAAAAGTAAGAGTAAGACAGATTTAAAAAGACTAAGATAAGTTGGAAGTTTAACTTTAACATAGTCTTCTGCACTGGAGAACAAAAAGAGCGGCCAAAAAAGGGAATTGCCATTATTGTGGAAAGCCTGGACACTAAAAGAGAAACTTTCTTGCCTATCTTAAAGATCTGATGAAGAAGAAAGGAAGTGAGACTTTTACTTCAGGTATATTTTTTTATTAAAATCAATCTTTCTACTTCATCTTAGGTATTAGATACCTGATGTGGTTCCTACATTTGTGTTAGTATGCATGAACTGAGAAGGAGCAGAATGTTGGCTAAAGGAGAGGTGGACATACGAGTTAGAAATGGAGTAGTGGTTGCTGTTATTGCTGTAGAAACTTAACATTTATCTTTGCCTATTGAGCTTGTAATAGAGTTAGAGAACTGCTATTATGTTTTCACTATTGCTAGAAACATTATTTATATTTTATATTTGGACTTGAAAGGATTTTCATTTCTTATTGGAACAATAATTGTTCTATATATATGAACGATATTTGTTTCTGTACTGCGCAAATATTTGATGGTCTTTATATTTTGAACTTAGATCAGTCTATCTGTAACATTAATAATACTAAGAAATTGATAACAAATAACTCGACTCCTACGTATCTCTGGCATTGTCGTTTAAGCAATATAAATAAAAAATGCATTTCTAAACTCCATGATGATGAGTTATTGGTCTCATTTGATTATGAATCATATGAAACATGTGAACCTTGATTGTTATGAGATGATTAAAGCCTCTTTCATTAGTTATATTGAGGGCAAATGATCTGTTGGGTATAATACATTATAATGTATGTGGGCCCATGAGCTCCATAGCTAGAGGTGAATTTTATTATTTCATTATATTTAGCGATGATTTCAGTAGATACAGATTTGTGTATCTTCTATAACACAAGTCCAAGTCTTTTGAAAACTCAAGGAGTTCTAGAACGAAGTACAAAACTAATTAGGAAAAACAATTAAGGTACCCCGATCTTATCAATGTGACGAATATTTGAGTAAAGAGTTTCAAGACAATCTAAGGGAGTGTGATATTGTATCGCAATTCACTCCACCTAGAAAACCACAACATAATGATGTTTCTGAGAGAAGAAAATGTACCCTTTTAGACATGATGCAATTTATGGCGAGTTATGCAAATTTTCCTATTTTCTTTTTGGGGATATGCTTTAGAGGCCAACTTTTACACTAAAACGTGTTCCTACCAAAACAGTTCATTATACATCATATGAGATATGGTTTGAGAAATGTTCTAGTATATCTTTTTATAAAGATTTGAGGTTGTGAGACCGTGAGACGTCATGTATCCGACAAACTTGAGCCCAAATCTGATAAATGTTATTTTGTGGGATATCCTTAAGAAACTAAATGATATTATTTCTATAAATATTTTGAGGGCAAAGTGCTTGCTGCAAGGAATGATGTCTTTCTAGAAAGTGAGTTCATATTTAGGACTAACAAAATAGAATTTCGAGAAGTTCAAGAATCACAAACGACAATGAACCTAAGGTGGAACCTGAGCAAAGACTACAAATTATTGTAGCACGAGAGCCTGCTCAAGAAACACAATTCCATGTAGATCTAATTAACCACACTTTAAACCAGAGAGATGAATTTCTTATAACTCAACAAGGTGATATATTGCTTATGGATCAAGATGAGCCTACTACCTATCAAGATGCTATAAATGTACCAAACTCTAAGAAATGGCTTGAGTCCATGAGATTTAAAATGAACTCCATTTATGCAAACCAGGTATGAACCTTTGTTCAATCACCCGAAGGAGCAAAACCTATAGGGTGCAAGTGAATTTTCAAGAAGAAAATAGACATGAATGAGAATGCGCATACATTCAAAGAACGATTAATAGCTAAAAGTTTCAAACAAATTTATAGTGTTGACTATGATGAGACCTTTTCTTTAGTTGCTATGGTTAAGTCTATCATAATTTTACTTGCTATTGCAGCATACTGTGATTATAAAATCTGGCAAATGGATGTTAAAACTACTTTCCTTAATAAAAACCTGCTTGAGGATGTGTACATGACACAACCTAAGAGTTTTGTATCTCCACATGAAGCTAGAAAGGTATGTGACGCAGGACGAATCTATAGGGCGGCGGATTAAACGGCGACCTAACCCTACATGCTATGCAAAGCCCGACAGTGTGAATCCAAATTAGATAATAAATAATTAAATCCCACACAAATATTTCAAAGCAAGGAAAAATAATTTATTAAGCGAACAAGCTTTGATTTTTCTCTGCGTGGAGGGCCAAATCAAGAGCGTACGGCGAATAAATCCGGCAAATCACGATAATTATCTAACAGACCACCACAATACAAGATATCCAAACTAATATAGTGATCCAATCCAATATAAAAATGCTGAAAATAATAGTCCAGTACAACGAAATCTTACCAAATAGTGGGCTGACCAAGGCACTGACGAATTCGGAGTCGGAGATGCGTGGACGACGATCCGAGGTGTAGCCGAAGGCGTGGAAATGATGGTGGTGGCTGTCCTCGGCGATGGGAGATGAAAACGGACTGGAAATGGATGGATCCGGCTATATGGAGGCGGATCCGGGTAACGGGAGGGTGGGTCCGGTGATTTGGAGCATATCCGGGCTATGGGGGGTGGTCCGGGTAGAGGGGGATGGCTGGATCTAGGCTGGACTGCCCAGATCTGGAAAGATCTAGTGTTGGAGGGCTGTTTGGAGGTGGTTCCTCGGGTGGGGAGGGGCTGCTAGCAGATCTGGTGGTTGCTGCTATTAGGGGCGGCTGCTGTAGGGGAAAAAGGGGGCGGCGGTGGCTTCAGAAGATGGAGGTGCAGGCGGCGGTGGTGGCTGGGTGGCTGTGGGCTTAGGGAGGCTGCTGGGAGGGGGAAATAAAGAGGCGGCTGCTGGGAGGGGGAAACAAAGAGGCGGCTGAGGATTTCCTAGAGGTTCAGGCATCCAGTTCACGTGAATTAAAAGTATAGCAATGAATAGTAAATTTCATTTTTGAATAGTAAAATTGAAAAGGAAAAACAGAGGATTTCTGGACAGACAAATGGTGGCTGTTTGGATGGCTATTGGGGGATGCGGGAGGGAGTTTGGGAGGGGGAAAAGAGGGCTAGGGTTAGGGGGTACCTTGGGAAGGGAGATACAAGCCTAGGAGTCGTCACCTAGGGTTCCACGGAGTCGACACCGTGGAGGGATCGCCGGATTTCAGGATTTCTCTTCTCCAAAATCTGCAATGCCTCAAAATCAGCCACTACATGTCTATTTATATTAAAACAAAAGCTAGGGCATCCCACCATCGACGACTATGATTGGCCGGAGATGGGGCCACCGAAATACATCAAAGCAAATGCAAAAATAGTAAACTAATATATCAAATTGATTCACAGCGCGAATCCGAACACATCTGCGGAGTCTGATCGTCGATCCGGGCACGCCATATATGGAAAGTTGCCAAATCAGCCCCGAATGGGCCCAAAGCTCGTCCTCGTCTCTGCTCCGCATCAATCTCCCCGGCTTGAAAGAATTCATCTCCCGATGAATTGGGATCGGAATTCTTTCGATGTGTGCCAGGTAAAACTCGAAGAGGTCCACCAGAGGTCGCCCAATTGTCGTCGATGGAAGAGTGTCCTCGCCAATTGACTCTCCCTGACTGAAAAGTTATCTCCGGTAAATGGAGACGGCCGTACTGAAGTCGAAGTCCAGGGGTGAATCGATCACGCTCTGCTGCAAGTACCCAGGTGTCACCAACATCTGTAGTAGGAATGCACTGGCGGAGTCTGGTCTCCATGAAGCGCTCAACGCTCAACTCACGAGTGGTGGATCCCGGTACGATTGGCGGCGCCGTTGGTAGAACCAAAGAAGACGAGTCCCCAGGTGGGTGGGTGTCGGAAATGGGTGAGTAGTGGTGGTCATCAGACTTGGGTTGGCTATGAGGGTGGTAAGGCAACGAGAGTGGTGGTGTGGGCGGTTGGAAGTCCGCACTGCTTGGGTCCACATACTCGCGAGGCTCGTAGTACGACGTCACATCTTCAACACTAAATACCAGGTGGATACCCATACTTGCAGGGATATCAAGATCGTAGATGTTTGCTTCGATCTGTCTCATGATTATATAGGGATCCATTCGCCTAACGCTCAAACGGCTGCTGGAACAGTCAGGGAGGGGTGCGGCTGATGGAATAAGAGGGGGGGCGGAGGCTGCAGGAATAGGGAGGAGGAGGGGTGGCTGCCGCTGTAATAGAGAAGGGGGCTGGCGGCTGCAGGAAAAACAGGGAGGGGGGCTAGCGGCTGCTGGAAAACAGGGAGGGGGTGACTGTTTTGGTAGAGGGGAAGGAGAACAAGGAGAAAAGAGATAACTTACCCAAGGAGTCGTCACCAAGGGATTCCACGGAGTCGGCACCGCGGAGGGGATCACCGGAATGAAGGAAGAAGCTCTCCACACATTCAACAATAAGAAAACAACAACCCTACATATCCTATTTATAAGAAATGAAGATTAGGGCACTCGGAATCAACGACTATGATTGGTCGTTGGTTTCGGGGCCAAAACTATATGAAATAATAACCGAAAAATACAAAGCTATATATGAAATTGACTCGCAACATGAATCTGGACACATCCACGGAGTTGGATCATCGATCTGGGCACGCCATATATGGTAAGTCGCCAAATCAGCCTAAATGGGCCCAAAACTCGTCCTCCACTGCTCTGCATCAGTATGCAAGCTGCAATGATCCATTTATGGATTGCAACAAATTTCTCGAAGTTGGAATCTTCGTTTTGATGCGAAAATCAAAGAGTTTGGTTTCATCAAGAATGAAGAGCAACCATGTGTTTACAAGAAGGTTTGTGAGAGCACATTTATATTTCTAGTGTTATATGTGGATGACATATTACTATTTGGGAATGACATTCCAACCATGCAGTCTGTTAAGACTTGGCTATGGAATTACTTTTTTGTGAAGGAATTGAGTGAAACAACCTATATACTGGTATAAAAATCTATAGAGATAAGATCAAATTAATTACTTGACTTATGTCAAAACACATAGATTGATAAAGTGTTGAAGCAGTTCAACTTGCTTGAGTCTAAGAGAGGATTCTTACCTATGTCTTATGTTGTGAATCTCTCTAAGATCTAGTGTTCTAAATCTCAGGAAGATAAAGACCGCATGCGTATGATTCCATATGCTTTGGCAATTGAATCAATTATGTATGCAATGCTATGTACTCGTCCCCATGTCTTATATGTATTGAGCATAACTAACAGATACCTGTCTGATCCAAGTGAATACTGGACGGTAGTCAAGAATATCCTAAGTGCTTAAGAAGGACTAAGAATATATTCTTGGTATATAGTGGTGAAAATGAATTGGTTGTAAAGGGTTATGCGGATTCCAGTTTCCAAACTAATAAAAACGACTCAAAGTCTCAATCAGGTTATGTGTTTTAATTAAATGGAGGTGCTGTAAGCTGGAAGAGTTTAAACCATGAGACAGTAGTTGATTCTATTATAGAGGCCGAGTATATTGATGTTGATAACGCGTCTGCTTGGATTAAGTTGATCGACGAGCTTGATGTAGGTCCTAGTATTATTGGTCTAGTGAGTTTATACTGCGACAATAGTGTAGCCATTGCACATGCCAAGGAACCTATCTCAACAATGCTCCAAGCGCATACTACGATGGTTCCATCTCATTCAAGAGATCATCAAGAAAGGAGATGCGAACATATGCAAATTGCTGACTAGTGATAATATTGTAGATCCACGAACAAAGGCTGTTTCTCAGAGGAAGCATGTTGGTCATACTAAATCACTTGGTATTGGATACTTGCATGATTAACTCTAGTGGGAGATCTCGTGGATTTTGGTTTTGTCAATTTTGTATTCATATGATGTCTTGTACTATTGTTTCATTTATTTATGCAAGTGCTTTTCTAGTATTATATTTATTCTTTTTATATTGAGATCCAATGTTTCATATGAAATATTATTCTTAATTCGCCCCTAGTCAAGAATGTTATTGTAGAATGGACAATAATGATACATTAAGACTAGTATGCGAGTTGACTAATGACCGAATCTCATAGGTTATCATATTGAATATCAAGTCATCATATGGGTATTTGTTAGAGAATAAGTGTACTGAACAAACCCACCATGAGAATACATTGTGGATTGTTATGTGTCACAAGTAATTCTCATAATGACAATGTTGTATGCGGTTTTTTTGACCTGAAGTCACTAAGTTTATTACATTAACAGAATTGTACTTAACGCTAATTAAAGTCTTCTTTGAGAATGGTTAATGATAAGATTGGTTATTGGGTGCATTACAAATTGTGTAGGTATTTGTGAGTGATGTAGATCAAATTTGTCCCTCCTATATAACACTGAGTGATGTCCATGGACCCCTTGATGAAGTGAGACTATGAAATGCATGACCGTGCTACATTGGGTCAGTATATGAGCTCATTTGTTTGATAGTCTACTCGAAAATCAAGAATAACAAAGATTGAATTATAAAGAGGGGGACACACTCCATTCCTCGAGTTCAGTCTGGATGTCAAAGAAAAATAGACTAAAATACACTGGAACATTGGTTACTAACATGTTTTATTGAATTGCCAACTTTTGTATTACTTTGGTAACAATAATGCAATACTAGATGCTGCTTATTGTTTGTGAGACTATGATTGATACATTCTAGCGTAAGTGGGAGACAGTTGGATTCTATGATCTAGATTCTATCAAAGGATGTTAAGGCTTACTACCAACGTAATATTAATCTATAGTGTCGCATGTTAAGGCGTATGAAAACTGGACTATTGATCATGTTAGTTTTATTTATATTATATTTAAATAAAACTAAATTCAAAAAATATATAATATATATAAATATAAATATAAATGTAGTTAATTAATTGAGAATTACTATTTTCGGTTTTGAACTGGAACTGCAACTTCCCAAGTGTTGAACCAGAAAAATCCGGTTCACAAAGTTCGGACCAAGAGGTGACCAAAGGTTACTGATCCAGCAGTCGACCCCGACTAAGCACACCAAGAAGAAATCGAAGGGCTACAGACGATCTTTGGATTGCCTACAAAAAAGACCCGTGTGCTGCAACGAGGAGGTCCCGCCACACACCCGGAAGTTTATAAGAACTTCCCCTCCTAAAGCCAAAGCTGAGCTAGACACATTTGCCATAGAACGAACTCTTTTGGCCTCTCCTTCGTAGTTTTTTCTGAGGAGAAGTCTGCTAGGAAATCAGCTACATCCTGTGCCTTTATCACCATTTGAGGTACATATGCGATGTCGAACTCGCAAAGCTCAACGAACCATTTAGCGACCCGACCTGAATGTTTCACCTTTTCAAGACGCTTCTGAGGGGGTGATCAATCACCACCCTGATGGTATGGGTCTGAAAATACGACCTCAACTTCCGAGCCGAGATGATCAAGGCGAAAACTAGCTTTTTCAGGATTGGGTAGCGTAGCTCCGCCTTCCTAAGAAGCCTACTCGCGTAGTAGATTGGCAAATGGCTCTTCCCTTCCTCTTAAACTAGGACTGAGCTAACCGCCTCAGCTCCGACTCACGGGTAGAGGTAGAGATCTTCTCCTTCTCGAGGTCCCTGAAGCAGAGGGGCTTGCAACAACTGCTGCTTGAGGTTTTGGAAGGCCGACTCACACTCGGCGGTCCATTCGAACCTCTGGTTGCTACGGAGGGTTCTGAAGAAAGGAGAGCACTTCTTCCCTGCCTTTGACAAGAATCGACTCAAACCGGCGAGCCTTCCGGTCAGCTATTGCACTTCTTTATTGTACTTGGGAGAGACCATCTCCATAATGACTTTCACCTTGCCGGGATTCAGCTCCACTCCCGCAGGAGTGAAATGTCCCAAGAATTTTCCCCTGCTAGCTCCGAGGATGCTCTTGGAAGGATTGAGCCTCATTTTATTCTTCTGCAGTGTCGCGAAAGTCTCCGCTAAGTCCTTCAGATGTTCTAGGACACTCTTGTTTTTGATCATGAGGTCGTCAACATAGACATCCAAATTTCGCCCTTTTTGGTCTTTGAAGACCCGATCCATCATCCTCTCATAGGTCGCCCCCGCGTTCTTCAAACCAAACTACATCATCTTCTAGTTGTAGCCCCCGTTGTTGGTTATGAAGGAGACATGCTTGACGTCAGGGGGATGCATCTGAATCTGGTGATATCCTGAAAATGCATCAAGAAAACTCATCACAGGAATACCGATGGCTGAGTCAACTAGTGCGTCGATCCGAGACAGATGATAACAATCCTTGGGACATGCTTTATTTAACAAAGAGAAATAAATACACATGTGTCACTTTCCTCATGATTTCTTCACCATTACAACATTGGAGAGCCAACTTGGATACTTGATCTCAGACACAAAACTTGTGTCTATGATGTAGACTATTTTTTGGGAAATGATTTTGTGATAAATTATTGAACTCGTTTAGAAAATTAGCCGGCGCTACGATCTCGAGAGAGAGAGGGATCCTCGTTAAATAAATCTAAACTCAATACGATGTGATTAATTGTCTAGCGAATCGTTTCGTCTAGTTGCAAACAATAGTCAAAGGTGATTATAAGAAAATAACGATAACAAAAGGTGATGATATGCAAGCACGATCAACTGTGATCACTTAATTTAATTGCTTGAGTTTAAAATTAATAGTAGGGAGCGAGTTGTATACCTGCCGTGGACCGAGTTCCCATATCTAAATTAACTAGGTCAGAAGGTGGCTTTGGAAATAAGGGGGGGGGGGGGGGGGGGGGGGGATCAAGGGTAACGACAATGTAAGGTTTGGGTTTTGTATGGGGATTCCAGAGATGGCCGAGTAAGTTTGTTGTTGGGGGTGGGGGGTTAGGCTTGGCAGTATTTTGCTAGGGGAAGGTTTGGAGGAGATCGGGTGTTGCCGCAGAGGGATAAAGAGGAGCTGAACATGAGCTGGTGTCGGAAATCTTAGAGGATGGCTCGTCGCTGCCGCCGAAGGAGGGATGGAGGAGGTTCGTCGGACTTCAAACGACCTACTGGGTGGCTCGTCGGAGATGTTCTGGTCCTCAGAAGGAGAAATCAGTAGTGAGGAAGGGGGGGGGGGTGACCTCGACGGAACCGATCGAGAACTTGAAGTTCTCGTTTGGTTCTTCTTCCAATCTGCTGTTTACGGGGCTTGGTCGAGTTTTAAATAGAAAATAAGATTAAGGGAATGTGGGTTCTTTTTCCAATTTGTTGTTGTCATGCTTGCATGCCATACCCGTCTGCGCTACCAGACCTATTTATTCAGAGCCGTGTTAGTCGGTCTAGCCAACACGCCGGAATGAAAATGTGATAGACATAGTATAATAAACACGATATAACGAAGATGCGAAACATGATGATGCGACAACGGGAACAAAAACCAAACAAAAAGAAAATAAAACAACGACACAATAATGGAAAAGTAATACATAGCTCAACCTGATGCGTCAAGGGATGCATCAGTCTATCAAGTTCTGAACTTCCTCGCGGATGGGCTCGACCAAGGTAGTCGCCGCCGCCCTCTTCTTCTGCCTGATGGGAAGGACCTCTGGGTCAAGATTCAGGCGATGTGAAGCTACGTCTGCGTCGATGCCCGTCATGTCTGCAACGCTCCAGGCGAATACATCGATGTTTTCCTAAATGCACGCCACAAGCTCTTCCTTGTCTTCCTTCTTCAGCTCTCCGCTGACTCTAACACTCCCGGGCCTCCTGCCCACATTTACTACTTCCACATCTTCAGCCACTTATAGGCGTGCCATTCCTTCCGGCACCCTCTCCACTTCCTCTGCATCCTCCTTCCAGTCGATGATGTTGATGACGTTCAATTAGCACTCCCTGAATATCTTCGGATCACTTCTGATCCGGATCTGCACCCCTCCCTGATTATGCTTCAGACACTAATGAAACGAGGAGGCTACAAATTGAAAGGAACTGATGAGCTCCCGAAGATTGCATTGTAACTGCTCGTGGTGTCAACATTGACGAACTGACAGTTCTTGGAGGTACCCCCAGTAGAAAAGAGGAAAATAGGAAAAGAGGAAAATAATGTATTGTCCATCTCAAAGAACCCTTACTTATACATATACATGAGTGAGGGGAAACCCTAAAAACAGAGAAAGACAAAAATACCCTCATCCGGGATAAATACACATAAATGCATAATGACTTGAAATGATATGAATTACAACTTTCCCCCTCATGTTGGACGGAAGATGTCAGTCATCCCTAGCTTCTGAATGTCATCAGTAAACGTATCATATCCCAAGCTTTTGGTGAACACATCGGTCAGTTGATCTTTGGAATGAACGAAGGGAGTTACCACAGTCTTTTTATCCAAGTGATCTTTAATAAAATGCCGATCAACCTCAACATGCTTTGTCCTGTCATGTTGGACTGAGTTATGTGCTATGCTAATAGTGACCTTATTGTCACAAAATAAGGAGAAGAGAGCTGTCTCAGTGAAACCTAGATCTTGTAATACAGTACGCAGCCACAGACCCTCACATAGACCCTGAGACATAACACGAAATTCAGCCTCAACATTTGATCTGGCCATCACATTCTGCTTCTTGCTATGCCATGTCACAAGGTTTCCACCAATGAAAGAACAATAACCAGTTGTGGACTTTCTGTTATCTTGACATCCAGCCCAATCAGTGTCGGTAAAGACCTAAATCTTCAAGTTATTGTTTTTGGAGAACAATAGACCGCGGCCAGGTGCTTTCTTCAAGTATCTTAGCACACGATACGCAACATCTTGATGTCTGATCCTGGGAGAATGCATATACCTGCTCAGAATCCCTACCGCAAATGTAATGTCAGGACGAGTATGGGATAAGTATATAAGTTTCCCAACCAGTCTTTGATAACGTGATACATCAGCATGGTCACCATCACTATCACCATCGATCTTATGGTTCTCCTCCAAGGGAGTGTTAGCAGGAGCACACCCAAGCATCCCTGTCTCCTTTAGAAGATCCAATACATACTTTCGTTGGGATATGAATATACCCTGATCAGATCTAGCAACCTCGATACCCAGAAAGTACCGTAACTTTCCTAGATCTTTCACCTCAAATTCAGCAGCTAAGAGGGTTTTAAGACTGACAATCTCCTCTGTGTCATTTCCTGTAATCACAATGTCATCCACGTAGACAATGAGAACCACTACCTTTTGTTCACGTCTCCGGATAAACATGGTATGATCGGAGTGAGCTTGCTTGTACCCAAACTTTAGCATAGCTGTAAGAAACCTTTCGAACCAGGCCCTAAGAGATTGCTTCAGGCCATATAAAGATTTCTTTAAGCGGCAGACAAGCCCTTCAACCCCCTTCTTCACAAAACCAGGAGGAAACTTCATATATACCTCTTCATCGAGGTCACTGTGAAGGAACGCGTTCTTCACATCCAGTTGATGAAGGTCCCAGTCCCGGCAAGCCGCACAGGATAATAACACCCGAATAGAGTCCATCTTTGCAACAGGAGCAAAGGTCTTTTGGTAATCAACTCTCTGCGTCTGAGTGTATCCTTGAGCAACCAGACATGCTTTGTACCGTTCCACTTTACCGACTTGGTTTTGTTTAACAATGATGACCCACCGTGAGCCTATAGCTTTCTTCCCAGGAGGAAGAGAGGAGACTTCCCACGTATGATTCTTATCCTGGGCAGACATCTCATCGTGCATAGTCTGTGTCCGTACAGGCATCTGCAAGGCTTCCTGCAACGATTTAGGAATAACAACCAAGGAAAGGGATGAAACAAAGACCTGATGAGCCGAAGTAAGATGTTGATAAGACACATGGTTAGAAATAGGGTGTTGCGTACTCATGGCTTTACCTTTCAACAATACAAGAAGATTATGCATATCTGCATCATCAAAATCTGAGGCCGAAGTAGACACAGACAATGGAGGAACTCTAGTAGCCTGTGCACCTGTACGACAATGATATATGTGGGGAAGCAGAGAGATCAGGGTGGAGATTAAAGGTACTTGGATAGGAATAGTAGCAACCAGAGTAGGTAGCTGTGGGAAAGTGGAGGTCATGGAAGGAAGGAGAGGAAGAGGAATAGTAGTAGCTGTATCATAATCACTCTCCCCCCTGACGAAGAGAATGAGTCGAAGGCAAAAAATAAGATTCCTGCTCCCGGAAAGTAACGCCCATGGTACATAACATACGTCAGGACGGAGGGTGATAACAACGATACCCTTTGGTGGTAGAAGAGTAGCCAAGAAAGACACAACGGAGAGCCCGAGGGTCAAGTTTGTCACGACTGGGTTGGTGGATATGTACAAAGCAAACACACCCAAAAATGCGAGGCGCCAAATGGGAAGTATGAACCACACAGGTAGTGGAAAGACGAGCTAGAGGAGTAGTGTTGGAAAGGACACGAGAAGGAAGGCGATTGATAAGATGAGCGGCGGTGAGAACAACATCCCCCCAATAGGTTTTGGGAAGGTGCATAGTGGATAGAAGACATCGAACAACCTCAAGGATGTGCCGATTTTTACGTTCGGCCACACCATTTTGAGTAGATGTGTGGACACGCGTTTTCTGGTGGATAATACCATGAGTGGTGTGATAAGAACCGAAGGCACCACGATCGTCATACTCCCCACCATTATCACTTCTAAGAACACGAATAGAAGCATCGAATTGAGTTTGCACTATTTTATGAAATATTTGAAAGCAAAAAAAAACTTCACTTTTTTTCTTCAAAAGATAAACCAATGTAGTACGAGAGAAGCAATCAATAAAAGTGACAAACCATCGAAAACCATTTAAAGATAAAATAGGGGACGACCCCCACACATCAGAATGTATCACATCAAAAGGGACAGTACTGGGAAGAGATATGTGAAGAAGAATGTCACACATGTTTAGACTCATCACATACATCACAATTAAAATTATGAAGAAAATGTAAAAAAACAGGAAACAATTTTGTAGATAAGTGGAAGACATATGTCCTAGGCGCAGATGCCAACGACGAACATCATCAGCTGTGGCGACGGAACAGGAAAGAGCCTGAGAGGTTATCTGGGTGTTCAGGTAGTATAAGCCGCCACGATTCCTACCACTGCCAATGTTCCACTTCGTACCCAGTTCCTGAAAAACACAAGAATCCGGAAAAAATGTTACAGAGCAATTCAGAGATCGAGTAATATTGTTGATGGAAAGCAAATTGCGAGGAAAAGAGGGGACATGAAGAACAGAAGGAAGAGAAATCGACGGGGAACATGAGATGTTGCCTTTGCTCGCAATAGAGGATAAAGATCCATTTGCAGAAATGACCTTGTCCTTACCAGACGTGGGGGTGTAAGAGAGGAAACCTGAGGAGGACCCAGTCATATGATGTGTTGCGCCGGAGTCAAGCACCCATTCAGAGGAAGAGGTAGTGGCAACATGAGCACTGAGCATCTCAATAGTCGCCAGGGAAGTAGAGTCGCCTGTCCCAGGATCAGACTGAGAGGAGAGCAGACGACGGAAGACATCCACTTCCTGAGCTGTAAGAGATCCAAGAGGGGAACAGTGGGACTCATCATATACATCTGTAGTGTATGCAGCATCATGAGAGCGATGGTCACTCTGTCTCTGGCCACCACGACCACGGCCACGACCATGACCAGGAGGAGCAAGATGTGGATGAAGCTTGAAACACACCTCCTGAGAATGTCCCCTTCGACCACAGTAGTCACAGGTGGGCACAGAAGAGCCAGGAGTGGGAATAAGACCGCGACCGACACTCGTCAAGGCAGAACGATCAGATAGCGCCATAACACTGAGGGACTTGCTTCGGTCTTCATCACCTAGAACCATACTGAAGGCCTCACGAAGGGAGGGAAGCGGAGAGCGGTGAAGAATATGCGTCCCACCATATCGGATTCCATGTTCAATCCCATCAAGAAAACATGAAGACGAAAACGGTCCTCATTTTGCTTTATCTGAACAGCATCAGCGGTACACGCTGGAGTGAAGTGAGCAAAGTAGTCTAACTCTTGGTGTAGACGCTCAAACTCAGAGAAGAATGACTAAACGGTGAGTGAGCTCATACACCTGAGTGGAACTACCGATCTGTGAGTATGTTTCCCGAGCACTGGTCCAGATCTCAGATGCAAAATCCATCAACATATAGCTCCGATAGACTTTGGGAGACAACGAATGTAGGAGCCATAAGACCACAAGTGAGTTGTCAGAATCCCAACGCTTCCAGGAGGGATTGGTCTTCGGAGGCTCCTTGGTCGTGCCATCGATATACCCAAACATCTGTTGGCTGCGAATGACATGTTGGGATGCGCGAGACCATTCCAGGTAATTCGTGTCATCCAAGGGAACCGTGGTAATCTTCAAAGAACGTGAGTGGCCATGAGGACGCTGAGAGTCACTCATTTGAGTCTGGATCACACCCGGAAAAGATACCGAGGAATCAGGGTCACCCATATTGACAAAGACGAGATCTGGAAAGGGATCAGCACATCAGGCAGACGGAATCAGCACATCGGTGGCATTAGGCAGACAAGATCTGGACAGAGGGATCAGCGGCAGCGGGATCAGCTTGAAGAAGGCACTGCAAGAAGGACCAAGGATGGTAGGATCTGCAGGAAGAAGCAGGTTGACGACAACTAGATCTGCAGGAAGCAGCAGGTCGAGCGACTGGTTCGATAGGAAGGAGCAGTTTGAGCAACTGGATCGATGGGAAGGAGCAGGTCGAGCGTCTGAATCTGCAGGAAGGAGCAGATCGACGGAAGCGTCAACTAGATCGATCAGGAGAGCACGTCGACGTCGACTGGATCGATCAAATATAGGGCACAGACGACAAAAACAGCGGCGGCATCACGAGAGGGGGCGGCGACGTCCTCCTTAGCGGCCGACGGCAGCGTCGCACCTACCAGAGTACTGCATCAGCGGAGGCGAGCACGTACGGGCCGCTTAAAACAGCCGATATCAAGAGCAAGGATCGATGGAAGATGGAGGTGAGCGAGACGAGCGGGAGCGGCTGTGGTGCGGTTAGGGATTGCAATTCGCTCTGATACCAAGTAGAAAAGAGGAAAATAGGAAAAGAGGAAAATAATGTATTGTCCATCTCGAAGAACCCTTACTCATACATATACATGAGTGAGAGGAAACCCTAAAAACAGAGAGACAAAAATACCCTCAACCGGGATAAATACACATAAATGCGGAACGACTTGAAATGATATGAATTACAACTCCCCCGAGGGTCACCAACAACTCTACTCCTAACTTCCTTTCTCTCTCTAGAGAAGTCGAACAAAGGGCCATCTGAGGTCGTCACCTTCTTGGCTTGCACCGCTATTGCGTCGAACATCTTCTTGAAGATGATGTTAACTGAACTTTCGTTGTTCACTAGGATCCGAGCAACGGTGAAGTTTTCGATCGTGGCCTGGACTACGACGACGTCATGAAATAGATTTTCGTTCGACATATCTTCTGCTAATCTCCCCAATCGAGGAAGGGCTTTGAAACGTCGACACGACACTCCTTTTGTAGATACTGTGAAGGCTCCCCTTGCGGGAAGCCTCCACGCCCACTCCTCCGTGAATGGAGTTGATGCCTCCCCGAGTCCCGACATCAACTCGCTCCTCGCATTTTCCTCGAGCGGGGGTCGGGACAAGCACACCCTCGACTGCCGCATCTTGCTGTTGTTCCTCCCTCCCCGCTTATGAGGCCCTTCCTGCTCCTCTTGTCGCTCTTCTCACCTCCAGAAACTCAGGGCATGCCGAAGTGGCCTGCCCCTGCACCTGATGGAAATCGAGTAAAGGATTGCATTTCCCCTCTGTTGCCCATGATTCAGAATCCTCCTCCGTTGTTGACGGCGTTGGCGATTTATTGCCATCGCCTTCCGAAGTGGGGATCTGTTGGGCCTCCTGATGTCTTTTCGGTGCGTTGAAACGAGCCTGACGCTCGGGAGAACGTCGCGAACTTGGTCCAAACGAATGGGGTCCTATTTCTATGGCCTCCTAGGAGGTCTATTCACCGGGGCCTGGAACCTCCTCCCGGATTCCCTAGGCTCTGGAGCAGTTCCTGGCCTTCTGAACTCTTCGCCTTGCCGGCGGGTATCTTCCCGTCTCCTACCTCCTCCCCTCAACTCTTCCGCCTTTGTCAGCTTCGTCAAAGAGGTTAGAAAACCCTTGTTGGTAGCATTCGCCTCGATATACCGCCCCGCGCGGTCAATCAGGCCTTCAAAGGAGACTGGGGAGATCTCAGCCCACCTCCATCTTGAACAGTCCCTCTTGCAAGCCACATGTGAGGGCTAGCTGCAGCGTGTAACTATCCACCTCCTAGATGCCTAGGACCTCCTCCTGGAAGCGATCAATGTAGCTTCCTAGCGTCTCGCTCGGTCCTTGCTTGAGAAGAAAGAGAGTTGTCGGTCCCTTCTTCCTCTTCTTTGGTGCCGCGAAACGCAACATCAACCCCCGACGCAGATCCTCGAAGTAGTAGATGGAGCCCGTCGGCAACTGGTGAAACCAATCTCTCACATTCCCCTTGATGGTGATTGCGGAAAATCTGCACTTGAAGGCACCAACCATGCTGTGGATGGAAACCACGTCCTCAAACCACTGCAAATGATGAAGGGGATCATCTTTCCCGGTATATTAGCTAAGAACGGGCTCGCGAAACCTTTCTGGCACAGTTGCGCTTAAATTTTCAATCGAATCGAAATCGAAATAAAATGATTCAAATCAGTTTGACTCAAATCAAAATGACTCGAAATTAGTTTCGAGTTGATTTCGAGCCGATCATCAGTCGCTCGATTTATGATTCGAGCCGACTCGAATTAAAATATTAAATAATTGATAGGCTGTCCGCTGCCCGCCGTGTCTGCTGTCAGCTGTCTGGGGCTTTGGGTTCAGCATGGTCCTGGGAAAGTGGGAATCATCAATGCGCTCGGGCGGCAGCAGCTTGACAGCCTCAACATTTTCATTTTCTTTTCTTGATAATGAGATTATACTATTATAGGAATCATAATTATGACTTACGCTACACGCCTCTTCATTTTCTTTTCTTGAATTTCTTCATTCCTAATTCGTCCTTTCGGTTCCGGGTAACATCTTCTCATCGAGCGGCGCGCGCGCCTTTAGGGCTTCAGGCTTCTTCCTTCTCCATCTCCGCCGGACCTACGCTGCCCCGCGCCGCCGCGTTTCCTGCTCCCTTAACGGCGAGTTGGCGACCGCGATCTGTAAGCTGCGAGCCTGCGAGTGCGAGAGGCCACCCTGTTGACCCCGGTTAAGCGAGCATGTCCAGGCTTATCCTAGTTTGTTTTATGAAGATTTTTTTATGGGACTATTATAGCTTCTAAAATTGTCGCTGTGTTTAGTGTTCCAGTCCATACTGTTTTACGTATTTGGTCAACATATTGGTTTCGGTACTGTCGTGTCGCAGAATTTTACCAAGTTTTCTCGGCTGTTAATGCTATAATTTTGCTTGAGGTTCTATGTGCAGACCTAATATCAGCTGCATTTTTTGATGTTTTGTAAGACTGTAAGAGTATGAATGCGTGGAAGTGGATAACACGGGGTATCTTTGTTAAAATTTTAGAGGTCCGGAGTGAAGTAAAAATAATGCGGAACACTTCAACACAATCCACAAGCGTGACAATCAATGACAATGGGAAAACCGAATAGTACTTTGGTATTAACTTTCTCTTTACAACTCGAGACATACATGGCGAGACATGATTCATAAGAATCACAAAGGAGAGAAGCACCAGACACAAAAATCAAGCAGCCAGCGAACTGCCAAGCAGAAACCGCCAGACCGCACGAACGGCCAAGCCGCACGGCTAACCCTGAGACCGCGCGAACAGAACCAGGCTTGATGACCTCGCACCGCCAGATCGCAACCATAGACCGCTCGACCTGCTGCTTTATTGAACTGCTGAGAGATAACCTGTCCGCACTTCGAGACCGCCTGACCGTAAGGTCGCCATGTCACAGAAGCTTCAGCGAACAGAGAACAGAACTGCACAAGCTGTCGCCAAACCGCAACTGAGATCGCCTGACCGCTGAGGTCGCCTGATCGCCAAGTTCACTGCGAACAACTCAAGAACTAAACCGCAGATCGCCCAGAGGAAGACCGCTGGCGAACTGGTTATTCACAACTGGGAAATTACCAAGGAAGGAGACCGCACCCTGCTGACCGCGAACCTGCGAACACAACAAACGGTCAAGACACTTTCAGAGACCGCGCAACCTCAATATGAGACCGACACAATCAACCCGAGTTGAAGTTTTTATAGTTCTAGTTACAAATGACGGGCCCTGCACTCCTATTTATAGGCAAGCTGACGGATGTCGTCACCGCCCAAAAAGAGATACACTAACCGCCCGTCAGATCACGAGCGGTCTCATATATTAGACCGCCCGAGCTCAGCATGGCCAACAACTGCCTTATTAAACCGCGCGGTTCCAACCAAACTGCCCGGTCTTATAACAAGAGCAAAACACTTCTTCAGTAACCCTGACCGACTAGATCAAGTCGTCAGACCGCCCGGTCACTGCAAGAAGGCAAATCTTGAACATCTGGCCGACTTAGAACAAGTCGCCAGAATAACCCGCGCAAGCCGCCCGGACACCTGCGGTCTCCCAGAACAGATTGACCAGAACAACATCACAGACCGCGCGGTCTCTGCGGTCTCCTTTCTGCAGACCGCCCAGACCTCTTCCACTTCTACTTCAAAAAATTTAACACTCCCCCTTGAAGTGGGAAGTGGAAGTCAATCCAAGCAAACTCCGCAACCGACCAAATGGTCCCTTCGACAGCGGCTTTGTAAATATGTCAGCAATACTATCCTTGCTCTGCACATGCTCCACAATCAGAGATCCCTCCAACACCTTCTCATGAATGAAATGGTGATGAATCTCTATGTGCTTTGTACGCGCGTGACAAACTGGATTGTTCACCAGTTTGAGAGCACTCTCATTGCCACCACGTAGCAGAGTAGGACCTCGCACCTCCCTATGAATGTCCTCCACAAGCCTGCTAAGCCAGATGGCTTCCTGAGCTGCCAAAGCCGAAACTCTGTATTCCGCTTCCGTGGTAGAGACAGACACAGAATCCTGCTTCTTGCTGCACCATGATATAGCTGTAGAGTCTGTCATAAAGACATATCCAGAAGTCGATCTCCGATCTTCTGAATCTCCTCCATAATCAGCATCCATATCTCCATGCAAGCAAAAACCCGAATCTCTCTCGTAAAAGAGACCCAAATCCGAGGTGGATTTGACATACTTCAAGATACTCCTAGCTGCCATAAGATGAGGCTTCCGAGGCTCTGCCATAAACCGACTCACCCTGCCTACTGCATAAGCAATATCTGGCCTCGTGATCGTCAAGTATATCAGACTTCCGACCAAAGCCCGGAACACCAAAGGATCGGTAAGAACCTTCCCTTCATCTCGTCGAAGATGAACTCCAACCTCCAGTGGAGTAAAGCTGCTTTTCCCCCTTCCATGCCGAATCTCTTCACGATCCGATCTGCATAGCCTTTCTGGGAAACAAACATACCGCTCTCCTTCCTCTCCACTTCGAGTCCAAGGAAATGGTGTAGCTCACCCAAGTCCTTCATCTCAAATCTGATAGCTAGCTCAGCACGAAGCCTAGCTACCTCCATCTCAGAAGTTCCCGTGACGATCATGTCGTCAACATACAACAACACCAAGACCTGAAGCTCCCCAGCCTTCTTTACAAACAAGATTGAATCTGAATCAGAAGCAAAGTATTCGCAGAACTTGAGGTTCTGCAATCTTGACATACCACGCCCGAGGCGCCTGCTTCAAGCCGTAAAGAGCCTTTTTGAGCTTGCAAACATGTCTTGGGTGTTCTTCGAAAACATAACCAGGTGGCTGATCCATCAAGATATCTTTGTCAATCTCGCCATATAAGAAGGCATTCTTCACGTCGAGTTGCCAAATCTTCCATCCTTGGCAAGCTGCCAATGCGATCACCACCCGAACCGAAGTCATCTTGGCAACAGGGCTGAACGTTTCTTCATAATCCTCCCCATACTTCTGAGAGAAACCTCGAGCTACAAGGCGAGCCTTGTACCGCTCAATACTACCATCAGCCTTTTTCTTCAGCTTGAAAACCCATTTGCAAGTCACCGGAGTAACTCCCTCAACCTTAGGCACCAAGTCCCAAGTCTCATTCTTCCTGAGGGCAACCATCTCTTCATCCATGGCTCCTTCCCACTCCTTGACTCCAACGACATTTTCAAAACAAGACGGCTCTCTCTCATCCAGGGGACCTGCGAAGAAACATGAGACGAAGCTCACCAAGTTTCCCCCTATATACCGATCTGGTGGAATGATAGTCCTCTTGGACCTCCTAAGAGTTTGAATCTGAACCACCTCTTCAGCTACCTGTTCTGAATCAGCTCTCCTTCCAGGCATACTTGGAGCATCGCTCCCCCTGCTTCCAGAACCTGAAGCACCTGAACCAGAGCTAGAAATACCTGGAGCACCTGGAGAAACCGGTAACTCCACCAGAACCTCCTTGGTAGCTTCTTCAAGACAACCATCTGACCTGCTTCCATGTAGCTCAACAGAAGAGCTACCCTGGTATGACGTCAGCTCGTCAAATATCACATCCCTTGAGACCACATATTTCCGTGTCTCAGGATCCATGCATCTCCAGCCCTTCTTCCGGTCATCATAACCGACGAACACTAGCTTCCTTGCTTTCGCATCTAGTTTCGTTCTGAGAGCATCAGGGACATGCACGTAGCAGGTAGATCCGAACACTCGAAAGTGTTCCACGCTTGGTTTCTCCTTGAATATCAACTCATGAGGAGTCTTCATGTTGATAGGACTGAGAGGCATCCGATTGATGACATAGGCCGCACAAGACATTCCCTCTGCCCAGAAGGACTTTGGGATACTCTTGGCATGAAGCCAACATTTGCAGGTCTCCGTCAGATGACGGATCTTCCGCTCTGCAACCCCGTTTTGTTGTGGAGTGTGAGCACAAGAGAGCTCTCTCCGAATGCCATGCTTCCTGCAGAAGTTAAAGAACGCATTTGAGGTGAACTCTCCTCCATTGTCGGTTCTGAACTTCTTGATCCGCAGGTTGAGCCGACCTTCCACCTACTCCTTGAACTCCACAAACCTTTCTAACGCCTCTGACTTCTCCTTCAGAAAATATACCCAAGTATATCTGGTGAAGTCATCAATCAAGATCAGCATATACCTGCTACCTCCAAGACTAGCAGTTGCGGTAGGTCTAAACAGATCACCATGAATACATTCCAATGGTGCTTTGTATCTGCTTTGTGATTTGTCAAATGGAAGACGTTGAGCCTTACCAAACTGACAACCTGCACAAACATGACCATCACCGAAAGATGATAGACTAGGCAGACCTTTCACAATGCCTCTTCCCGCCATAGCCTTTAGCTTATCCAGCCCAACATGCCCTAGTCTTTCATGCCATATAGCAGCGCTGTCGTTAGCCCTCATATTATCAACATAGGAGCTTGTTGATAAAACAAACAAGTCCTTCACCCGTTTCCCTACATGAATGACCTCAGCCTTCACCGCTGAAACATTTCGAAGAAATTTCACTTTTGTTGGACCAAACAGAACGTGATAACCAGCGTCAACAACATTCGTCACTGAGAAGAGGTTCTTCTTCATTCCCGGCACATGATAAACACTCCTCAAAGTGAGTGGACCCCTATCACTGCCTAAAGAAACAACACCCTCCTCTACTGCATGAACCGTATCATCAGCTGTAATGATAACATCATTACCTGAGTATGCTTGCGACGAGGAGAACTTCGACTCATCCCCGGTGAGGTGATGACCACACCCAGAGTCCACTATCCAATCATCTTGATAGTTAATGGAAGCCAATGCCTGAACACAAGTGTCGGTCATGAACACACCTCCACCACCCCAACTACCTTCAGAACTGGAACCAGACTCCTTTCCTGCAGCATGCCCTGGGTGAAGATTCACCTTGCAGTCTCTTTTGAAGTGATCAATCTTGTTACACCTGTAACACCTCAGCCCTTCCTTCTTCTTTCCATCAGACTTAGGAGTATAACTCCTTTCTTGCTGATATGAAGTAGAAGGACCATCTCCAACAGACGATTTCTTC
The DNA here is from genome assembly GCA_033032865.1 of Dactylorhiza incarnata. Taxonomy (NCBI): domain Eukaryota; kingdom Viridiplantae; phylum Streptophyta; class Magnoliopsida; order Asparagales; family Orchidaceae; genus Dactylorhiza; species Dactylorhiza incarnata. Next base: position 2,861,897 of record JAWHQI010000175.1, on the reverse strand, counting down.
TTCTTGTCCCATCTCTTCTTCTTGCCAGAAAAGAGAACCTCACCTTCTCCCCCAGAGACCGACATCCCCGCTATTTGCTTAGCCAAACTTTCTTGCGAAGCATGCAAGTTCTCCAGCTCCAGCAACGATGGCTGATTGGCCCAGCCTTGCACAAAAGTAACAAAGGCCACATACTCCCTCCGCAAGCCGCGGATTATGTGCCTCTTTAGCTTAGCTTCTGAGATAGGCTTATCCGGGTCCAATGCCGATATCTTTGCGCAAAGGTTCTTCATCTTCAAGAAGAACGTTGAAATCGACAAGTCACCTTGAGTTGCCTTAGCCAACTCATTCTTCAAGAACTGTAGCCGAGCTACATTCTTCTTATTGAACAAGCCATCCAAGGCTGTCCAAATTTCAGCAGCTGACCTACATCCAATGATGTGGTCAAACAACTCTGGAATGATAGCTCGCTTGAGAGTGAACTCAGCCTTTGCATTTGTTCTCTTCCAAGCCTTCACGAGCTCAGCATTCCCCTCAGCAGGAACAACAACTTGTCTTGCTTCTCCTCCAACTACCTCCCATAAATCCTCGCCAAGAAGATAGCTCTCCATGCACGACTTCCACTTTTTAAAGTTAGTCTGTGTAAGGAGCTCAATACCAAGACCTCTAGCATATCCTCCTTCCATTGCAATCTCACTGATTGACAACCAACTTGCAGAAACCCAAGCAGAAGGCAACGCTGATTACTGCTCAGAAACCTCCTCTGATACCATGTTAAAATTATAGAGGTCCGAAGTGAAGTAAAAATAATGCGGAACACTTCAACACAATCCACAAGCATGACAATCAATGACAATGAGAAGACCGAATAGTACTTTTGTATTAACTATCTCTTTACAGCTCGAGACATACATGGCGAGACATGATTCATAAGAATCACAAAGGAGAGAAGCACAAGACACAAAAAATAAGCAGCCAGCGAACTGCCAAGCAGAAACCGCCAGACCGCACGAACAACCAAGCCGCACGGCTAACCCTGAGACCGCGCGAACAGAACCAGGCTTGATGACCTCACACTGCCAGATCGCAACCACAGACCGCTCGGCCTGCTGCTTTATTGGACTGCTGAGAGATAACCTGTCCGCACTTCGAGACCGCCTGACCGCAAGGTCGCCTTGTCACAAAAGCTTCAACGAATAGAGAACAGAACTGCACAAGCTGTCGCCAAACCGCAAACTGAGATCGCCTGACCGCTGAGGTCGCCTGATCGCCAAGTTCACTGCGAACAACTCAAGAACTAAACCGCAGATCGCCCAGAGGAAGACCGCTGGTGAACTGGTTATTCACAACTGGGAAATTACCAAGGAAGGAGACCGCACCCTGCTGGCCGCGAACCTGCGAACACAACAAACGGTCAAGACACTTTCAGAGACCGCGCGACCTCAATATGAGACCGACACAATCAACCCGAGTTGAAGTTCTTACAGTTTTAGTTACAAATGACGGGCCCTGCACCCCTATTTATAGGCAAGCTGACGGATGTCGTCACTGCCCAAAAAGAGATACACTAACCACCCATCAGATCGCGAGCGGTCTCATATATCAGACCGCCCGAGCTCAGCATGGCCAACAGCTGCCTTATTAAACCGCGCGGTTACAACCAAACCGCCCGGTCTTATAACAAGAGCAAAACACTTCTTCAGTAACCCTGACCGACTAGATCAAGTCGTCAGACCGCCCGACCACTGCAAGAAGGCAGATCTTGAACATCTGGCCGACTTAGAACAAGTCGCCAGAACAACCCGCGCAAGCCGCCCGGACACCTGCGGTCTCCCAGAACAGACCGACCAAAACAACAGCACAGACCGCGCGGTCTCTGCGGTCTCCTTTTTGCAGACCGCACAGACCTCTTCCACTTCTACTTCAAAAAATTTAACAATCTTGAATGTAACATGAGTAGTTAGATGTGCTAATTATATATATATATATATTGCTAATTGTTGTTCGTTTATTTATGATGGTAAATGCATTTGATATTTAGGCACACATATAGTTTTAATAATAGAAATATATGCGTTCTTGTTTGGTCATCCACATACAAAAGAACTGTAGACCCGTCGGGAATTCGGGATTGCTTGGGAAAATGATTAGCAACTCTATTACTTGATTATAAATAAAAAAATATGCATGCAACTTCGATTTATAGCAACATGCTCAGCTATCTTAAACAATATAAATATTAAGTGATCAACTACTCAACGACATGCTCAGCTATCTTACGTTTATTGTGATTTAAAAAATATGTCTTTAATGATGCTCTCTATAGTTGATTAAAAAAATTATTTAACACTATAATGTATTAATGTGTAATAAATTATTTTTTAATAAAAAAATAATTAATTTCGAGCCGACTCGAAATTGTTTCGAGCCGGCTCGGAATTGAATCGATTTCGAGTTCGAGTCGATTTCGAGCCGACTTCGAGTCGAAAATTTCGATTTCGAGCCGAGTTGAAATCGACCAGAATCGACTAGATATCAGCCTTAATCCAAGGAGGGTACATGGTCTACGAATAGCTGCCCCCACCTTTGCTGGATGCTAGATACTTGTTTCCTGGGAGACCTTACTCTTGGGAGTCTCTGGAGGCGGTGAGCATCTTGCGATTACTTTAGGCGAGATCGCCTGAGCCGGGCTCCATGGGACGAGGTCGCTAGACTGGAGGTCACCTGAGAAGAGAGCTCGTGGTCGAGCTCTGAAATGCTGGGCGAGCTCGCAGGGAAGCTCGAAAGGAGCTCGCCAGTGGCTTGATAGGTTGAATTGCCGAGTTGTTTGAGATCGCGCGATTGAGGGTGATAGCTTGTAAGCGTGCTCAAAGACATTAGGTGAGCTTGCTGGTCAATCCTGGAGAGAGCTCGCATGCGAGCTGATATACTAAAATGGCGAGCTCCAGATGAGCAAAACCTGTCTATGATGATGTCCTCCCTTCTCGTCAACAGTCCATTGTCTGAGGCCCCGAGTCCTTCATCTAGGCTTGGGTCGTCGAATACGGGTTGTACACCCGGTGCCATCCCCTCATAAGGATTTTCGAAGTCCTTTCTTTGATATTAAATTGGGGGGGGGGGGGCCTTTTGGAAACTGTCAAGGAATGTCATTTTCCGGTTTTGACTGAAAGTTACAGAGTCGCCTATTTTGATCTTCTGTGAAAAACAGAGAAAGAGAGAAGTAGGGTCTTTACTGAAATGAAACTAGTACTACATTGTTGAGACGAGGTGATCATCTTCCATCCGCGAGATCATTGGACAGACTGCGTGAAGTTTTTTGAGTTCGTGTGGATACTTGTAGAGACTTGGATTTCGTTCTGTGTTTTGGTTCTCAAAACCACTTGTTCTTCACGAAATTTGATTTTATCGTAGATATTTGCCTGCTTTCTTGATTTGTTGTGTTTCACATTGATTCGTTCCAAGGGTTTTTTGTATTATGCTGCGCATTTGATGCCATGGAAACCTTACAACTCCTTATTGAGTTCCCGATGTTCGACGACATTGATCCCCTCAGTTGGATATCCAGTGCCAAACAATTCTTCAACCTCCAGCCCACTCTCACCAATTAAAAGGTTCCTATGGTGACAACAAACATGGAAGGCCAATGCTCCATTGGGTTTGTTGGACGCTCCAAAATATTTCGGATATCTTTCGGCCCACCCTTAAGGAGGAACTCCTTTGCCACTACGATATGCATCAAGCAGGCAACACGTACAAGCGCATCAGTTCCGTTCATCAGCTTGACACTGTTGCGGCCTACATCACAGAGTTCACCGCGATCTTCACGCACGTGACATGCCTTTCCCCGGATCATTACCTGGGGTACTTCTTGGTTGGCCTGCATCACCACATTCAGGCGTGCTTCCATGTCCACAACCCGACCACTCTCTCCCGAGCGATAGAGCAAGCCTATTGCATCGACGAGGAACTCTATGCGGCCTCGTCGCCTCCCTCTACTCGACTGCCTTACCAGCTGCTGCCACCTCCCAAAACTCAGCCTCAACTCCATCGACTGGATACCCCACCTCCACTGAAACTTCATCGATCGACTCGCCGCCACCTCCTGCAACCCCTCCATTGATAATACCTCCACTACTCCAACACTTGTCCCAGAGTACCATGAGCTCCGCCGAAATGGCCTTTGTTTTCGTTGCAAGCATTCGTATTCCCCAACACAGAAATGCCCTCTCAGGGAACTGCGTTTGTTGATCGGTGCTGAAGAAGATGACCCTAAGATGCATGGTAGGTTGTGAGAGTGGAATCTAAACAAATGCAACCCTAGGTGTCGTGCCGAGGAAATCAAACCTTAGGATGACGCGTGTATGCAATGAGTGATCCGACGGTTGATTGCAGATAATAAAAAGGATAAAACCGTCACAGTTAATCACAACGCTGGATTAAATAGTTTAGCAAAAGCAATTAGATTTGGGGTTCCTCCGCTTGGAGGGCCAATAATTAAATGTGAAGAGGCGAATAAATCCCGCAAGAAGTGATCAATCACAATGCAAGTACACAAAGAATGCAAACACCCACAATTATAAAGGAGTTCACTTCCGTACAATACTAAAGAAAATAATGCAATCGTACACGAGGCACTCACAAATATGGGGTCGTGGATGATGGCGTGGAAATCCGGTAGTCGTTGGGGTTGTGGCGGTTATCCGGAGGGAGGAGGGATATGGGATGGTGGCCATGGAGATTGGGGGGATGGCTAGTCGAGGACTTGATGCTGGGGTGCAAGGAGGAGTTGGGTAGGGTTTGTGGCTGGGGGAGGGATTTGGGTTCATGATTGGGTAAGGGGTTTGCGACCGACCCTAGATGGCTGGGAGGGGGCTGGCGGCTAATCTCAGGGAGGTAAGGGGAAAGCTTGCTGCAATCTGGAGGAGGGAAGGCCGGCGATGATGCTAGATGGTAGGGCAAGTGGCGGTTTGGAGGCATATGGGATGAAGTGGGATATGCAGCTTTAGGGAGGGTTGATGGTGGTTGACAACAGCATGGGGAGATTTAGGGTGGAAGCTGAGGCTTTTAGGGTTTGTAAGAGGTGGGTGGCAAGGCTGAGAACAAGAGGGAATATGGATACAAACATTCGACACCTTCAGATTTCGTGGAGTTAGCACCGCAAACGATCACCAGATTCCGGGATGAAAGTTTCCAAAATCTGCAATGCCCATCAAAACCAACCCGCTTATACTCTTTATCAAGGTTTTAAATGTCGGATGTCGGAGACATGTTGGATTGTGTTTTAGATGTCGGATGTCGGAGACTTGTCGGAGATATTTTAAAATGTCAGATTCCTAAAAAATATTTATATTATAAGTTATAACATATTATCTTAGTTGTATCAGCTACATTAAATCTATCTTCAATTATCATTATATTCTAACCATGCATCAATTTTCATTGTATCAACTACCCATGAATGATATAAAAAAGACAACATTTAATCCATATTTCTATTCTTCGAAGATAAAATGAACAAAGAAAATTGGAAAACATCACTCTCAAAAGATATCCTATAATATAGCAAATATAAAACAGAACTTATAAAAGGAAAATTGAACAGACAAGCATTTGAGATGCACAATCTTTTCTCATAAATTACGTTTTACACAACACCACTAAGTAATAATCAAATCCCTCCATATATCGTTAAAATGTGCTATAGTAAACAGATTAAACCCAATTTAAAACATTATATTACAAAATTATTTTTGAGACTTGAGAGTAAGAAATATACTCTGCATAGTTACAGTGGGATGAAAGAAACGAAGAAGAGATCTTTGATCGATGGAGAGAAACGAACCAGCGGCAAGAACATAGAATTGGCGGCGAGAAACTTCTGATCGGACGCAAGAAACCTCTGAAACAGTGGGATGACAGAAACCCTCTGGTTGGCGGCAAAGAAGAACCTTCGGCGGGAACGAGGAATCGGAAGCGAGAAACCTGTGGCGAGATACCTTTGAATCGACGTCTTAGTTTCGAGAAATCACAGTCGACGGGGCGTAAGAGGGAGAAGCAGACGACCAGCTGTTGCGTCGAAGATGAGACTCACGTAAAAGAATTAGGTCTCGTTTCATTTATATAAAATCGAACCCGCACGACATTTAGAAATGTCCGCGACATTTCAAAATGTCGCGGTCCGCTGATATAGCGGATATAATCCGTTATGTCTGCCGACATAACGTAAAACGTCAGAACCTTTATATTTTTATTATGCAAGTCATTTTTGATTCAAACAGGACATGTCGGCCGACATTTATAACACTGTTGTTTATAATAATAACATGACTAGGGCAACCATCATGAACGACTATGATTGACCATTCATGATAGTTGCCCGATCTCCGTAAATAAAACACAGAAAAACATAAAAATGTATATAAATATGAAAACATTGCTCCAGACATAATGGGGGACTCAAATCACCCATAATGCGACACCAAATATGACAAGCGACAATTCAGCCCCGAACGGGCACAACACATGCTCCAAAATGTCTCGCCGATCACCATCATCCGACTTTTCGGATGACTATGTTTGACCGTTTTGTCCGATCTCGCTCCATGAAACACGAAAATGTATAAAAATATATAGAAATATGAAAACGTTGCTCTAGACACAACCGAGGACTCATATCATCCATCGCGCGATGCCAAATATAGCAGGTGACAAACCAGCCTCGAACGACCCAAAACTTGTGCTCCAAAGTGTCTCGCTGATTCCCATCACTGACTTCGCGGGCTTGGTTCTTCTTATGCTCACGGATGTTCGGGCCTCAACCATGAGGACAATGTTGATTTTCGAGAGAATTGATATGAACATGATTCCCTGAGCCAGCCACATGTCCTTACTTACCAATGTGGCCCTAGTTGCATTTTCATTATTAGGTTATGTGCCCACTTCAGCCTATGTAAGGTTATGTGCCCACTTCAGCCTTAGTAGTGGAGAGCCATTATCATTATCTTGGATCATTTATCTTGGTTGGCTTTTACAGGGGTCCTACGTTCAAAATATTTGATACCGAGCTTGCTTCAAGTATATTGTATCACTATTTCTATTAATCTACCTTATTTTATTCAATTATAGCGATTACAACAACAACAACAACAACAGAACCCATATAGTCCCCAATCATTGGGGGTATGGGCGGGGGAAGATTGGAAACAGACCTAACCTTTGGCACTATGCACAAAGTGGCTTCTCTCAGAGGAGAAAGACCTAACCTTTGACAATAAATGCACAAAGTGGCTGCTCACAGAGTACCACTGAAATAGTGGCCCCCTATACCATCGCGTTTGCTGCGGAATCATGCCCTCAAATCAAAGCCAAAGACATCAGAGAGGGCAGACCCAAGAATCCATTTTGATTCAATTATAGCGATTAATTATCAAAATTGTAGGACAGTAGGACTAGGCAACCGTTTCTATGATGGTGAATTGGAGATAACAATGTTGAGAAATATCCTCAAGATAGCGATTACTGAGCATGAAAAAAATTCTATTCGTTGAATAGTTTCAGTATGCAATTCTTCAATGCCCCACTGTCAAGATCGGCACAATATGAGATTGGCTGGACTATGATGTAACGCCGGTTATCATGAATTGTCCAAAAGGGTTAACAATGATCACTGTTACAATAGAAAATCTACTTATCCAATAGTATAATCTCGTGCTGTTACTGGAAAATATGATCCAAATATTTATGTGAATATGGAGGACTTTATCAGGTATACCACGGATGACTGTTCGTAAGTTAGATTTTATGATGTCAAAATGGGAGCTTACACTCCAACATTTTGGCAAGTTGTTGTAGGTTTAGGTTTTGTAGGTGAACCACCCATAACACCTAGATAAAGATGAAACATTGATTTCAAGAGGAATGCTGGCTGGCCTATCATAAAAAGGCTTTCAGTTCTTGAAGTATTCTATTAGTCATGTTTATGATCATTGACCTAATAAAAAGTCAATGAGGAGTCGATCTTTATACACCAAAGACCTTAAAGGAGGCTTACCATCGATCTATGGTTAGCAACAATTATTAGTGTTACCTTCTTGTAATTTTGTTTACTTTTCCAACTCCTTCTTGCCCTGACACCTATTCTGTTCGATTTTTCTCTATCCTACTACCATTGCTCAGATGTCATCACCAGGCCTTGAAAGCCATTCCCCTGCATACCTTGGCAGTCACGTTGCTTGATGTAATTGTTGCCATAAAGACTTATGGTTGAACAAAATCTTGATAATTTGTCTGCTCTAGAAAATGAGCGGATTGAAGTTATATAGAGTTGAAACCCTCAGTAAGGAGGAAGATAAGGATCCAAATGAAGAGAATGCTGGTGAAATTCATTATATCTCGTCAACCCTTGCCAGTGGGGTCGTGGGGAAGAATGGAAGAGATTCAATTTCTTCCAAGTACTGATGAATGCAGCGTGATGAACCTTTTAGTCTAATCTATGAACTATTTTCTCTACCTCTTGTATTCTTAGATAAATAACATCTTTTGCAATTACTGAATCGACTATAGTGACGAGATCTTTGTGATTTTAACATGGATGGGGTTCTCATTCTTCTTTGTAGACCCTGGTTGTACGCCCAAAATATCACATGTTATGGGTAGTACAATACTGATATGTTTACCTGTTATGCTTATCATCAGATGGTCCTATGGGCACTAAAATTGCCTGGTAACTTGTTCTAAAATCAAATGTAGAATCTAAAGCCACAGGCAACGTATATCCAAACACAGGATTAACTAATTGATTTCAGCTACTGCATGCACTCACTTGTCTCTGGTTGATTGTAGGTGTTGATTGTAGCTTTGCTTGGCATTCTTCCACTTGTCCCAAGGAATCTTTCGAACAAGGCATTTCGGTTATCACTGCTGGGAATGGCTCTTCGTTCTTTTTATTCATTGTACACTATATATGGTGTAAGTTTTCTCTCACTAGATTAAATTTCTTTATTTTTCTTGCCCATTTACTGGGAAAGGTTTGTGTGTGGTTGTTAGTGGCGCCTTTTGTCACAGAATCCTGCTGCTTGGAATCTCTCAGCCGTGCAAACATGGTTTCAGTCGATAATTGCAACAAAGGATTTTATCCACTTCATGTACTGCCTTATGCTTGTTTCTTCTCGGCTGCACTTTAGAAGTGAGGACACCATTTCTAGCAACTGTTTTCTTTATAACTTGAGTAATGCTCTACTCCCAAATAAACCTGTACTTCAAATGTGTTTTTCCTGATTCTGTGTCCAAAGAGGATTTGGATATGACCGTTAGGAATCAAGAAAAATCAATTTTAAGTGTGGATTTATTTGTGGGGAATGTAGAGTCAGTCATCAATCTTGTTTGTTGATTTCCTTGAACCTGAGTGTTTTATGACTTGTGCACTAATTGCTCTATGGACATACATACAGTTGCCTTAATACCTGTGATGTGCTGGTCGGTTGAAAATGTTGCGAAATACTTGAGGCGTAATTTTTACCGGTCCTTATTTTACAGGTAACAATTTTTCTTGTTGGTTTACAGTTCCTGCCTTTATTACTGTTTGGTAGCAATATTTGATTAAATGTTGGATAAAATTAGCTTTTTTGTATTATCACCACATTGACTAATCTTCATGAGAAGAAGAATCTTGTGAACAGTTCTCCAACTCTATATAAAGTTTAACCGAAAGTGTTTTGTGCTGTGTTTCTCCCTTTGTGTAGCCTCTTAATACTATTCCAACTTGAAGTTGCACTTCAAAGTTTCATATTCTTGGCGTCGAGAATATAATCCCACATCTAGAAACACGTATTGGCTTGTGCACTTAGGCTTTGTTTGGGCGGACGTTATTGCGGTGTTACAATGGGTCGGTGGCCATTTACCGAGGAACATTTCCGCTGCCGCGATTCATGTTTGGTGGCTTTCATGCCATATTTCATATTTCCGCCGGAATGACGTTCAATGCTGACTGCCAGATTTCTGTTCATGGTCATTGTTCGGTTTGATAGTAAGAGGGAAAGAGCCGTGTTCACGACCTTTACATCAAATAGAGAATATCGATCATGGGCCCATTCGTTTAAAACAATTAAAGGAAAGTTCTCACGTTAGATGCCAAAAGCCCTACACATGAGGGGAGATGTTGAGGATATAATCTCACAATGCAAATAGCTTTTGCATTCAATATAGATCCCGTGCCTCTTCAGTTATTGCTAATTCGTTTTCAGTTGGATGCAAAGGTTGCAACACATTGATTTTCATAAGTTTTAGTTAGCTAGTGATGGTGGAAATCCTCTCACTACATAGGAAAAATCTGAATTTGAATTGCTTTTAATTGCAAGCAAAATTTACGGAGCTACTGGTTTCATTTGTAGGAGATATTTGGACCAAGCTTGTGTTTGGGTGGAGGCTAACTCAACTACTCTCAATATTGTTAGCTCAAACACTGAAATTTTGCTGGGCTTTCTTCTTATTATCTCACTTTTCTCGTGAGTAGATTTAATTCCATTAACCTTTTTTCTTTCTGCCACCTGATCTTGAGCATTTGCTCATTAAATCTGCCCCTCCTGATTTTCCCTATTTGGAAATCCAGATGGCAAAGGAGCATTTTGCAAACATTTATGTACTGGCAGGTCAGAAATGCTGCCTTTTTTTAAAACATTTCTCATCACATGAAGCATCTTTGATTTTCTCAGTTTTACTGTATTTGTATCTTCCTATCTGTTGCAGCTGTTGAAGCTCATGTTTCATGCTCCTGCAACTGCTGGGTTCCACAGGAGCATCTGGGTGAAGATCGGCCGCACTGCCAACCCCTATATATCTCATTATGCGCCTTTCCTGAGTGCTCCTATCTCAGCTATACAGAGGTGGTGGCTCCGGTAGAAAAAATTCCGGCGGAATCAGAAACGAATCTAAGAGCAACTCTTACCTATATTCTGATGATGCTCTTCTTTTAACAGTATCTGCCCTACTTGTTTTAGTTAGAACTCTACAATGTAGTTTCTCCTTTCATTATGATCTTCTCCACTTTGTCTCAGACTAGTAATTCTTACCTTGACAAGAGTACATGCTGATTAAATCTTGTCCAGAATTCATTTTATTATAGCTTTCCAAGGTCATCATTTATGGCTATCTATGGTTATTTTCATACTTTCTTTTAGACCTCAGTGTTCATAGGACCATTGTTTTCCGTGTGCTTCATAGCTACTGGATCATGCTTTGGGCATTGAACTTATGTTGTTAAAGGCAAGTCTAAAGCTCACCTGACAAGATCTGTCTTTGCATGCCTTTTTTGCGCCTTTGTAGCGTAAAAGACATGTTTTTGTGAGATTTTTGTTTTTAATTTTTTTTTTCAAAATAAAAAAATAATGTAATAGCTCAATAATGTTTTTATGATTTTGTGTTTGTGAAACATAATTAAGCATTGAGGCTTCAATGCGATGCAAGACCACCTTGATTCAATTTCTTAAGAGATATAGATGATATCAATGAATGATTGATAAATAGAATGAATGAAGAATCTGATCAATAAGATAACTTGATGTTTGATGATGAATATTTAAAATGAGATATGATTGTTCTTTGCTCTCGTCAAGCTTGCCTTGACTCTTGTGCTTAAGCTCTAGGATGCCTTTACACCTTGATGTTCCTTGAAGCTTTTAACAACTTTGGATTGAACCCAACTGTGCCTAATCCTATACTAGATGAACTCGGACCTAGTGGGTTTGAGTTAATGGGTAAGACCCTTGATTTGTTAGCCAATCCTTATTGATATCATTTCAAGTCTAACCCCCACCATAAAGATTTTTTGTAATTACATTTCTTATTAATTATGTAAAATATGTAGATGGCTGGTTGTGTAATAAAAGATGATTATAAAGGTTCACTCTCTAATTAGTATCATA